>CM077572.1:8822821-11298446 GCA_039657325.1 Stephania cephalantha
AAAAGGTAGGATGCTCAACCAATATAATGGCAAATGGACGGCGGATCATTGAAATTTCAAAATTATTAAGAGTAACACAAGGAAAAGAACTGAGGCACAATTCAAATTATGGAGTTGTTAGTAATGTGAGGTAGAACAATATGATGCATATCAACCAATCTACTATAGCAACAAATGATGCTACAACAAAATAATGGAGTCAAGTGTTGATTCTGTTGAAGTAGGAAAGATGTCAAATGGAATTCCCCCGCAACCAATCCAGTTTTCTTTGGTTTGTAGATATAAAAGAGCATTTTAGTAACTTCACCAATTGAAATCAGGTGTAATCCCACCCCTCTATACTCACAACCAGAACAAGTCCCTCTATTGGGACTAACACCCAAACCTATGTTATAATCCCAGAGGTAAATAATCCCATGATCATGGAATTATTTTAAATTGTGAAGCCAGAACAAGCAATTAAGAGGGTGGAGTTATCTCCTGTGGAGGTAAGTACACGAGATAGTTGTGAACTAATCTTGTTTAGTTGCCCAAGTTGATATCTTGAAAATACAATTATCCCTCATTAATGATCATTTTAATATCTATTTTACTCTTTATTAACGAATTTTTAATCTCTCTCCTCTCTTCTCTCTATCTCTCTCTTTCAAAGCTATTTAGCGTCATTTCATATTTTTTATCGTTTAAAAATTCTCTCGCTTGAAAGCTATTTATGTCATTTCATATTTTTTATTGTTTAAAAAACTTAAAATTTGCAAGTTTAAAGTTGGAAACGAAATATTAAAATATTAACTCCAAAATAGCTAACTCCAACGAGAAAACTCAACTCAATCGTAAAGCTACCTAAAAAGAACGGCAAACAAGGCCTCAATATCAAAAGAATTCAACGATGATCAGATATGGGCTTTTGAGGAACCAAAAAGCAGACCCCAATACAAGATATTCCAAAAGTTTATCCCACTATAAGCATATTATCGCTGAGAAGAGTGTAGCAAAACAAGCACTCAAATGCAACATTCAACCGATTCAGTCATTCTAGCATTATTTGTTCTGTATTGTTCTCTAAGTAAAGTCAAGTTACAAATCAACACATGGGAGTTTGCAGTATTAGCAATACAAAAGTTCAACAAAAGGGATATAATAGTTCCAAGGAGTAATTCTACCAAGCAAGACAAATCAAGCAAAATGAAAGAGCTTGACTTAATGTAGGGCCGACTGCACAACTAATTTGGATTTCAGACTTTGCTATACTTACTATCATATAGATTGCACATATTAGTAATAACTTTCTCTTTTAGGGTCAAGTAGAATAAATTGAATGATCTATAGGATATTAGTATTCAATTTTACACATGAAGTTTTTTAAGTGATGGATTTATATGGATTTCATGGCATTTAATGGATTTGGAAGACTTGATCCAAAATCCATCCAAATCTCATAAGTAAAAGTAAGATTTTGTTCTATATATTTTTTGAATAGAAATACACCAAAATCCATTAAATTCCATCAAAAATCCTAATTATGATCTCAAAACTAAATGTACCTCGGACATTTTAGAAATCGTCATGTGATTAAAATACCCCAAGACTTTTTTAAAACTTACTGAAAATCGACCAAATCCAAATTAAAGAGGCGCCGATTTCAAAGTCCTTCAAACTTTTAAAAAATCTTTGTCAAATCTCCCAATTGAATACACCTCATAGTTGCTCTAGGTTCATATTTCTACATTTCACAATGTAGCTTCCATACTGTGTCTCTCAATCTTGCTCAGATATCTACTCCGGCATGAAATCTAACAAGGCTTCCTTTCTCTAATTCTTTTTAAAACTGGAACACACAAAAGCATTAAAGTGGAGCATACCATTGTTATAGATTTCGTGCCAACTTCAGATGGTTGGTTTTAAATATTTCTACTTATTGGAGAGACTTGTGGAAGCATGTAGAGAAACACATACAAAAATAAAAAGAAGAAAAAAAGAAAAAAAGCAAAAGATCAATCTGTCTATTTTTAATTCAACTTCAAAATCATTTTCTTCTCTTTTTTTTTTTAGAATCATTGATAAAGGCCAAAACCTTATCAAGATGTTGAAGACAACAAAGGAAAGGAAATGAACAAGAATAAAGATCAAAGGAAAATAAAGACAATGAAAAAGGGAAATAAAAACATCAAAGGAAGTTAAGACAACAACAATAACATAGTCCCCGCCTCTAATTAATCAAAGGAAAGAAGAGATAGAGATAAAATAAATGTTAAGCTTGATTTCTTTCTTGTCTCTTCATTTCACAAGCATTAGCTTAAATACACAACAACAAACCCTAAGAGATGCTCAAAGAGCAAAAGACACTTGTCCTCATAACATTGGTGGGTTTATAACTCAATAATAAAGCTTATCTTAATACTAAATTACCTCTAATTAACTTGATACGTATCATTGCCGCTTTTTCAAAAATCACCTTGTCCTCAAGGTGGTCGAAAAATCGCAAAATTAACTTAGATCCCGCCTTTCTGCTGCCTCTTGCTCCATCAAAAGCAAATTCATCCAAGCATCTCGAAGAGTACACATGTTAAGCGCAAATATTGGTTCCACAAATAAGGGATTGTGCCAAGATCTATAGTGAGCGCCAAATTCTTTCAAATATAGGCAAGGAGCACAAGAGTGACACTATCAAAATCAAACTGCAAACCATGTACTCCAGCTCTACATATAGAGGGTAGAAAGAAAATACAAAACTGGAATCAATTACTTCAAGGCAGCACCCCACAAACAAATTCAACTGGTCATCAAAAGGGCTTTGAGAAATTGTGTCACATACTTTAGGTTCACCAAGGCTCCCCCAACCACCAAGATAGCAAGTAAAATATCTCATCATGAGAGCAATTACCTTGAAAACTGATAACATGGCCTTATGAATTGGACCAATATAGATCATGGCTCGGTCACTATCTCCATACACAAAACAGAAGTCAATTAGAGCATATGAAATAACAAGAACCATCGTTAGATTGCCCCTAGCATAATAAGCATCAGCCCATTGCCCTGTATCTAAAGTGACCAAATGCCCACAAACAATCCAATGCACTACCATCTTATGAAGAATAATTCGGACTGACATCTACAAAGCTATTTCCAAACATCCATATAGCACACACATATCAAATAATAAAGGCTTGAAAGAGACCCCAAAATCAAACTCATTAAGCAAAGGACACTTCTGAATTTCCACACTAAAAGAAAGGTCTCCTAATTGTTGCAACAAGGTGAGTGCACCAACCAATAAGCACAGAGAATGAGCGGGATGAGAGGGTACCATGTTTGGAAGAACTTAGAGCACATAACAAATAAATGTAGTGTTGTAATTTGAGGCTTAATGCGACGTTCCATGGCCGTACTTGTTGAAGAAAATCTGCAATAGACCCTTAGACCATCTTTTAATTCCATCAGATCAAGTGGTAACACAAAGGGAACAGCAACCAAAGGGGCCCCTCCATCCATGCTATGCTTGGAAAACAATAGCAAACCAAGAACCATTGTGGCATTGTGGCATTTCTTCAAACAACTTCCTTACAGCAATGGAGCCTTCTTCAAAACTAGTACCATGAATAAACCAATCCAAAACATTAGCTTGCCAATTGAAGATTAAGTGCATAGCTTCAATCATGAATGGAAAGAATATATAGCCCATAACAACTTTCACTCCATCAACTAGAATAGTTGAGTCAATGATGTGATCAAACTTGTTATTTGCATCGCACAAGTGACTTAGTTGAAATCTTTTGATGATTGGAGTGATCACAATTTCATCCTAATAAAAACACAGAACATATATCTCAAATTGAACTTCAGAGAGTGTTTTGTAATTTGCTAGGTACTTGGCAATAACCCATTTATTGCACAAACACACTTGAACAAAAAATTGAACCACTTCTGATTGATTTTTATGTAGTCTGTTGTCTTCCCTGTCCTCCTTTTGCCAACATCATGATATGGAAAAAAATATAAGACAACTGAATCCGGTGGTTTTGGTTCAATTTCAGGGACCCAAACCTTGAATGCGCTTCAAACTCTCCGCCAAAAGTATGTTAACGGACAGCCATTGAACGCTCTCACAATTAATTGTCGCACATTGAAGCAGTTCGCCGCTTTTCGCATTCTTCTTCTTCCGCTTTTTTTTAGGGGTTTGGGATCGCACTGGACGGAGAGGTCGGACTCGGAGGAGGAAGAACTGCCATTAATGGAGAAATTGAGAATGCTGGGTTTTCACTTTTCAGTGTAATGAACCTCAACTTCGTTGCCATTTTCGGAGGTGTCCCAGCCCTCGCCGACGACCACGAAGGTCTTGAACCTAGTCTGCTGGTCGGCTTCGGTCTCCGTTTGCACGGGCATGATCTTCATCACCGCTTCCTTCAGGACTGGTCTGAGTAGGGTTTCAACGATCTGCTTGAGTTTGGTCACAGGGACCCATTTTTGTTCCTCCTTTCGGCGGCCGCCGCGACGGCCTCCTCGTCCGCCGTGTCCGGGGTCACCTCGGCCTCCTCTGCCGCCGAAGCCGCGCCTGAATCCGCCTCTCCGGTTTGATAGCAAAGAGAATTTTCAATAAGAAAAATATTTACTTCGCAAATTTTCTCAGAGAATTTTTTAAAAGAATTTTCTCATTGTCATTGCTTGATTGCACGTGATAATTTTTTTTTTCAATTTTCTCGATGTTTGATAACTAATGTAATTTTTTTTTCATTTTTATGCAAGCACTCACTAATTTATACTAAAATTAAATCACGTGGACAATTAATCAAGGTTACGCACCGAAATTGAATCGCAAGAATAACTATCTTCACAACCATTAATGAACTCAAAAAAATCATTCAATAATTAATTGATAAGTAACATAAATGAAAGAAAATAAACAATGTACTAAAAACTCTTATAAAAAAAACTTATGGTCTAACTTCTAAAAGTAATATAAAATTTCCTCTCGCAAATATAAAATCACCCAATCTTTCTTCAAGTCTTCATCCAAGTTGAAAAATATATTCGCATCCTTAACTTCACCTCCCAATAAAAGCATGGCACCCATTACGCCTTCTCGACTTAGTTCAGAATATTATGAAGCTCTTTCAAGACGTGCACAAATTGATGTGCAAATGCATCCGCTAGTCTATCGGCACCCAGTTAGTCCTTCGCTCGGTAGCATCAACGTTACTACTCTTTTTCCTTTAGTTCTCTCGCCATTTGATCGCGCATTTAGTTGCACTAGATGACGAGTGATTGACATCATCTTTTTCTTCTTTAGTCGGGAGTGACTCTCTCGCATTGCCTACAAAAATAATAACATTACTTATAAGACATGGATTATTTCTACTAGAATTTCACAAATTGGCATGATAGTAACCACTAATTCAAGAGCAAATGGTAAATGAGTTTCTTATATTGCATTTCTTTCAAATTGGACCTAATTGTTTACATCAAACTCTACAAAAGAATTGATCATTCAAAGTCAATGAAAAAGAATGTACACAAAAAAAATGTGTAAAATTAAATAATCAATTACTTATTCTACAAAATTTACTCACACATTTCTTCCAAAACAGCTAATTCTATGTTTACCTCATTACCAGTAATTGCATTCCCTGCAGTAGCTTGATCATCTCCAAATACGACACATAGCTCATCGTAGTACGACACACACTTCCTGCGATATGATTCCTTTTCTGGATGTTTCTGTTACATATAAACATACACACCAACACACAAAGAGATATAGTTAGTTAATATACATCACTAATACAATTGTATATTCCAACAAAACCTAAAATGTACCTGAAGATATTCTTTCCATGTCAAAACATTTGTCGTGGCAAGCTGTGTATCTGGATCCCATCCGAACCCACTTTGAGATATTACCTCACTTGTAGAGAAGTAAATGGCTTTCAATGTTTTGATTCTAGCCTTCACATTAGTCGGGTACTTGTTGTTTTAATTGCTTTAGCAACTCTAGTGCAAACTCGAGTATACACCTCAAAGTTTCCATGAATTACCCGAAGCATTGCCAAATCCGTACTCTTCCAAAATAATTTCAAGCATGATCTTATCCATGCGGTCATTCCATCTCACTTGCCCTTTCGACACTACTTTCACGCTCCCAATTGATTCTTCCATTTCTCGTTTGTACGTGATACTAAAGTTGTATATATTTTTAACTAAAAATGAAAAACTATATATTATGATATAACATAAGACTACATATGACAATGCACTAATTAAGAAAAATTTCAAAGAAATCAAATTTAAAGTGATAAAAAATTCATACAAACTAGGTACCAATTCATATGCTCAACATTATGGAACATTTCATCTAAAACTAGTCAAGAAGTTTGTCTAGGCTAGTTGTACTCATTCCACATTAACTCCTACCAATGCATCTCGCTTAGCTATCCAAATTGGAGATTGATGTATGGAAATATTATCTTCTCGGCTATCATCATCTTCTTCATCTTCATAAATATCTTCATCATCTTCACATAGATCTTCTGGATCTTCTTCTCTCAAAATTGTGTATCGCACAACATGCTAAAATGACATTTGATTGAGTTTTAACGTCATAAAATGGTTCGTGCGCAAAAATGCAATTCATTTCTTTAGAAGCCCTATTGTTCTTTCTACTACGTTACGCAAGACTAATGTTGAAAGTTGAACAACTCTCTTCCATTTCTAGGTGTACGACCAACTTGATCTTTTAAGTGATACTTTGTACCGCGATAAGGTGCTAAAATCCAGAACATTAGGGAACCGAGCATCAACCAAATAATACTTTCCTACATTAAAATGATATCATAGTAGTTGTAATTAGTTGAAATAATCACAACAAAAAAATAACAATAGTACTTATACAAATGTTACACAAAATGTATCTAACCTGGTGGTATAGTTAGTCTATCCACTCGATTTGGCCTAACAACATCTCTTAATATACGACCATCGTTAATGAGCCCTCCCAACCTAAGTAAGTACGTATGTAAATCTCATATCAAATGTACATGCCACTAAGACATTTTGGGAAGTAAAACCTTTTCTATCATGTGGTACTTTCACGCGTTTTTCAATCTGGCACGTGCATGAGAAATGAGTTCCATCTAATGCTCACCATCCTAATATTTAATATTTATTTAGTTTATATCCACAAATTATTATAATGTATTATTATGCTATTCACAGACAAACTTTAAAAATATCTTAAATAAATCCATTACCTCAAAATAAGTGATACCAAACACTTGGGTTCGATTCTTTGTCTTCGTGGAGAATTATTTATATTTGCAAAGCTTGACTACGCCTTTGTACATACCGATTAGAGCTCTTGTAACAACGTGAAGTAGCTGCTAATCGTCTCACCTAACTAATAAATTCAAAATTTGTTCGTCTATTTCGATTATCGTGTCCAACTATCAAAGAAAAACATAGCTACTTGTTCTTTTACTTTTACATCGCTACCGTCAACTAGCCCATGCATTTAAGAATTCTCGCAAAGCTTTTTTGAATGGACCTCGCTTTCAATCATAATCGTTCTCACGCTTTTGTCGATTCTTTGTAAAGACGCTTTAATATTAGTTTCATTTCTTCATTTCTATTAACTCGAGGTTGTATGTTCAACGAGTTACGACACGTGCGTAATCGAGCAATAACATCATTATCATTATAGAAATGCTTTTTTTCTATCTTCTTCAAGAGGCATCTAAGTAAATGCATGTAAACTTAATGAATGAGTGAATGATAGTAAATCAATTTTTATAAAACAAATACATACTTAAAAGTTGATAAATACTCGTAAAACTTAAACAACAAGAAAGTAATGAATGCAGTATGTGAATGCACATCTACGGCAATCCAGGGTCTACATTCATTTAAGAAACTATGCTCCAGAGATATTGAACACTCCCCGCCTCCTCCTTTCCTTCCCCTCGCTTTACCCTTCTTCAGTGTTTGAAAATAGTAAGTTCTTGAATCACATGGATGAGCTTGTCATCTATAGGAACCGCTTTTCCTAATTCAAGCAACAACCATAGTTTTATGTTTTCGTTTGAGACATCCATTTTTCTTTCCCTCCATTTTTCGATATCAACGCCTAGTAGTTTAAAGATGTATTCCCCTCAAATTGTTGTAACCTTTGCATCGAGTAATTGTTTCGCTTTGTTAATTAGTTTTATTTAATAATCAACTCTTCACCAAGTGGTACCCTTTATGATCTATATATGTTCGTCAGGAGTTCATGAAACAAATCATGATCTTTATTTCTTATTCCATACCATGTTTGGCTTTTCGGCAAGTGTTGCTCATCATTCACTTGAATGTGGTTGTACTATTTTTTCAAGCATTAAAATTGATGCAAATAATCAACTTTTTTGGTCATATTTTAGAAGTTTTTGTTTATTTGTTAGAAGTTAATCATAACACCAGCTTTTCTTTAAGAGAAAGAAGATTATCACACCCCGACATTACCTTTGTAAGCAAACTTTTTATATAAAACATTGTTAAAGAAGTATTTAAACAAACACATCATGTACAAGACTTTACAACATCAAAAAAATTCATAAGAAAAAAAAAGCAAAAGAGCATCTCATAAACTAAAATGAAGAAACATATGTTGTTTGCAAAATCACAATAAATAGAAGAATGTTACCTCTGCACACTTTCAAAGTCTTATATGTTGGTTCAACAATTACACCAACAATAACGACAAGACCTAAGTTGTTGAACGAAAGTGTTTAGAATCTCAAGTTCTTTAGTTGGGAGGAGATCATTGAGAAGGAATTGAACAGCAAAATCATCAAAAAAAATCACGCAGACATAATCAAAGAAACGAATAATCCCCCAAAACCCCAAAACCCCAAATTTCAGCAATAGATACATAATTCAATGAAGAACTCCATGGACCCAGAAAAGGATTTTCAAACAACATGAATGAGGAAAGAGAGATTCATACTTGATCCTTAATTTTTATGGCTTGAGGAACAACCAGATTGACAAGCAAAGGCTAAGCTCTAGACTTTGAAGAGTAGAAGCGCCAGAGCGAATGGGAGGCGAAGATTGGGAGACGAGATTGAGAGAGGAACAATTTGGAGAGGAGGATATCCGCAAAGGAAAAAGTGAGAATTAAGAGGAGTATCGTTGGTATTTATAAATGTAGAGATTTAAAAGGAGATTGTAGTTAAGGTGGAAGAGTTCTTGTAGAAGAAGGAGTCCGAGTTTCGGTGGCCAAAAATGGATTCGTTACGCACCAAAATCTCGAATTTCCACGCCCAAACAAGAGAAAAGAAACGAGGAAAAATAGAGGGTGGATTTTTTTTCTACGCGGTTAAAAGTTTATCAAACACCCCGTAAAACGGTATTTAAAAAACATAATTTTCCACAATTTTTTTCTTTTTTTGTTATCAAACACACAACAAAGCCATAAGAGATGCTCAAAAAGTAAAAAACACTTGTCCTCAGAACATCATGGGTTTATAACTCAATAATAAAGCTTATCTTAATACTAAATTACCCCTAATTAACTTGATACGTATCAACCACCCAAGATTCGACTAACCGATGATCGCTCCATACATAGGACTCGAACTCGAGACCACTACATAAGAGAACTTCAAAATCATTTTTAAACATTCAATATGCATAGAAAAACATAACAATAAGATCTACAGACTTATGAGTGTGCTCAAATGAAACCCTAGAAATCGCAGAGCTCATAACAACATGCATTTGCAAGTAAAATTACGCGTCGATATTAAATGCAAATTACAAAGAGGATCAAAATCAAGAGATGGAGGAGCTCAAAACACTCCGAGACGGCTTGAACTTCGATGTTCAAAACCCTAACGTTCGCCGAACTTTGAATGTCCCCGCTTAAAGAGGTCGCACCGCCCGGCCTAATCCCGTAATTAAGCCCTAATCATATCCACAGACTTAACTACGTATTAGTCACCTTTTTACAACCTAGACGCCTCTTTTCTCGTGTTCAGATAAGTAATACACTAGTCCTACCAGCTTTATAAAATTTAGAGTTAATTAAAACTTTTTATTAAATTAATTAATTAGCGAAAGTCTTATTGATTATGCAAGCAATTAGTAACTTATGTAAAGCCATTTATAAAATCCTAAGTGTGAAAACCAGAAATGACATCACATATATAAAGTCCTCAAAATGCAAGAAACAAGAAATAGTCTAAGTCAAGTCTGGGAAACTAACGCTCAACCCAATATACAACCCCAAATAGTATCCGAAAGACATATATAACATATACAATCAAAATACCAAAAGAAGACCTACAATCGATGCAAGCAGACGCGCCGCAGCTCAGTGGATAATCGCCGATCTTCTCTCCTTGCCCGCCATGTGGGTAGATCGCACCCACCGTCATAAAAAGGATCTGAGTACAAGAATAAAACAAGAATCCCCGATGACAAGTTTAATTTGCATTTCCAAATATTCAAATGGTATTTAAAAGCATATAAATGGAAAACTGAAAATAAACCATATGCGAGTAAATACCAGAGTTAAACAAGTGATACCGACACTAGGCTAAGTAGTGGTGATTTAGGTCCCATTCTGGCAAGTGAAACATGTCACTCCGACTCAATAATCATATAGCACAAGGACTCTAACCCAAGTGTTACTGTGGACTCTAACCCCGTGTGTAGACCACCTCAGTGACTCTAACCCCGAGTGTCATACAATGGTCGTGTAACATGTGCCGACATCCCCAGGGACTCTAACCCCGTGAGTCGCACACACTCTCGATCGAGTACGGACCTAAATGCGAAAACTACTTTTTAAATTTCAAGAAATACCAAGTATGGATTGTCAAGGCATAGGCACATCTACACACCTAAACAAATAAGGAATACAAGTCCTCTTAAACATTTATAAGATATTCACTAGCCTAATAGCATGCTATTTATCATTCAATTCACATTTAAAACAACAAGAATAGACATAACATGGGATAGAATCAATGAATCAAATCAAATGAATGGATATCATGCAAACTAGACTCATCAAATGAGCATAGACACAAAGAACACATGATATAAGAATACAAAGGCAAAATAGTCAAAGGACTATGCAAGGACAACAATTAATAGAAATGAAATGCCAAGTAAAGTTGTCATTGGTATACTCACAACAACAAAGTAAAGTCCTAGCTTTACCGACCTCCCGATACTCCAAATCTTGTATTCGCTCTCCTGCACTTTTCCTAGGTTCCTGAGTTTGGTGTCTCATTAGTTCAAATATAGTGGGTTTAAGCTCAATTTAGTGGTGTTTATTGTGTATTCAAATTGGTTCAATAGACTTTAAATCAATCTTCCTAAATCAGCCCCTAAAGACTAAATTAAGTTTCAATTTCACCCTACATTTTAATGCACTTTTAGGCATGAAATGGTCCAAATATCCGAAATCCTCCATCAATACAATTATTGTTGGTCTCTCTTTAGCTTTCCTGAAAGGTTTAGTTTGCAAAATTCTGATTTAAAATGAAAGAGATGTCATGATTTTACTAAACATAGGTCTAATTGGAATTTAATCCGACCAGCGGATTTAGAAAATCTATTTCTCCTAATCTATAGTTCCTAAAAATGTGATTTTTGGTCACAAGGCAGAAAATATACCCAAATACAACATACTAAAAGATCAACTCATTTGGATAAGTAGTTAGGGAGTTATGCCCTTAACAAGTTTAGTTTCAAAACTTTCCTTTTTAATTCCAGTACCTATTTGTAGAGCATGTTTGGACATAAAAACATTTGAATCAAAATACCTTCAGTTAAGCAAAGTTATTCCCCTTTAAATAAGCTTTCAAATGCCACTTGGTTTGGATCAATTTGGATCTAAAATGGGCAGATTATGACCAAATTACCCAGGTTGATTCCTAATACAACATGCAGAATTCTAGTTTTGGTGTTGCAACTTCAAAAATTCATATCTTTATGATTTCAAAACCAAATTAAGAACTTCAATATAGCTGGATTATCAGCTTGAAATGAGGAATCTAAATATATAAATCAATTGCAAATACTCAATCATCTACCATCTGAAATTAGCCTAAAATCAGAACTTGTTCTAATTTCAACTAAAAAGATGTGTACCTAGTTGATGTAGCACCCTAGCTTGAGAATTTCTCACCAACTCCCATGGATTCCTTCAACACCTTGATGATTCACTCCTCTCCAGCAACTCCTTCTTCTTCTCCAGCAAAAATGAATGAGTGATTTGGTTTGCATGTTGTTTGATCACTAATATTATATATTAAGGTGATGTTCCTTCTTAGCCCTTGATCTCCATGGATTTATGTATCCCGAGGAACATCTAATGGTCCACCTCTTGCCATATATCCCACTAACTCCCACTATCTCAACCTCAAGTGACACCATTTCATTACTCACCTAGTTCCTAGATGTGTCAATGTGTATCTCTAGACCAATCTTATGCTTTCCATTTAATTTACTCAACTATAGGCCTTTAATTTGATTTACATTAACAAACACAACCATAGGCTTATAAGTAATTCCTTATTTCATATTAGTATTAAATAAGACTTACCAAAATGCTAACTACCCTAAGCCTCCCGACTTCGCACGCTACTCGAGGCGTGTCCCCGCTCTCGTCTCGACGCCTACAATCGTACAAACCGACTTAGTAAGTCTACACAATACATAACACTAGGCATACATCAATACAAAAATACAATATACCTCGCCACGTGCCTCTGGTTTGCACGATCACATGTAGGTCCCACGTCAAGGTCTATGATCCCGATTAAGGAATTAAAACGGGGGTTAGAGATTTGGGCCGTGACATACCCCTCATTCTCCAAACACCCAAATACACCCATTACTCATCTTATTAAGCTCACACACAACAAAGTTACAAAAGTGATACCAAGTACAACCCTCACTAGGACTCTCCTCTCGTCGCACTCTCACCTCACCAACCACCACATTTTCCCTCCTCGCCGCACCATGTCCAAAGACCGCCGCCGCCACCACCGAGCCCATCACCCCGCCACCACCCGCGCTGGTGGATCGCAGACAGTTTGATGGGTCCGTCCATGTGCTCCCACCCGATCCACGTCTGGCTACTCCCTCACCATCTTCACCCACACCCAATCCAAAGCTCACCATCAACTTCTGCGCCCTCGTCGCCCAATCCAACATCGTCTTTTCCATCGTCGCCTACCCTTCGAAGTCCGCTCCATCCACCTCTACCCCTCGACCTACACCCTATCTACCCTCCGCACCGCCACTCTCGTCAACATAAACACCACCTCCAAAAATTTAATCCCAATCAATTAGGGGCATGTCTGGCCATTCCACTAACATCCAAAAATTTAATCCAAATCAATACACCCAACCGAACAAGTGACACGATCAGACTAATCACTTAACCCAAGCCCATAATCCCATGTATAACTTAATCCCATACATATGGACCATCATATTTGTGAAGTGAACATGCCCTAAATGTCTCTTGTTGGAATTGATTAAGTAATAGCTCTAATGGTTCTAAGCGTGTGGTCTCCTATTTACATTAGGGTTCAATCAAGGTTCAAGTCTCCCGTGCAAGTTTTTGGAGTCGCTATAAGCACCTTACCTAAGCTATCGAGGGTATCCCATTTATTCGGGCACCATCAAACCTCGCAAGTGCATCCCGACTTTTACCAAAATACCCCCGATGTCAACCAAGGCATCCCACTACCCAAAACACTCATAAAAATAATCTCGATCATGTCTTGCTAAGACCCATATTTAAGTATCTGGCCTATACCAACCAACACCCAAATAAGGTGGTCAAACACCTAACTCGATTGGTAACCTCAAGCGACGAGACATGTGTGCACATATCTCGATTGATACCAACTAACAAAACAACCTATGTCTTAGTCATGTGTCCAAGACTTTAGATTCGATCATTCCCCATCGAGACTAAACGTAGTTTCTGCTATCATCAACCGATACAATAGCCTATGTCTGAAACGTAGTGTCGCGTTAAAGGCACCCCAGTCTTATATAAGGGGCACCCAATTTTTGTTTGAAGTGGGCAAATATGTAACTTTCAATAGGAAGAGACACTAATTCAAAAAAAAAAGGATACACTCAGTAACCTGTGGGGTGCCTATAGCACGACTCAAGTTTTAGAGGTAAAAAATTGGTTTTTTATAAAGAAAATTCATTTGATAGGAAAATACAATACATAGTCTCCAAATATGGACCTCAAGTACTGGATTGTAGGTAGTAGATGTGGGAGGGGTATTTAGGGCACCATTGATGCCCCTATGCTGCATTGAGCTGAACCTATTGACTTGTAAAGTCACAAATATAGGAAGCCGAGTTGTGGCACTCACACGCGATGGATTTTGGACCACTTAGATATCGTCTATTGTTTCCCTATGCACTCCATTATATCTGCTTTTACTTGTTAGTCCATTTATCATGCATTTTCCTTATTTACAAGTTTTTTCTTATACACACTTGATATCTTGATTTTATTTATTTAGTTCTGAATAGTGATTGAGACTCCTATGGCTTTACTCATCGGAATTGTCTCTCGTATCTACAAGACTGGAAAAAGAAAAACTAAATAATTGTGTTGCAATTTTCGTTGTTGCCAACCATCATAACTTCAAAATTCAAATGGAATATGAAGAAGAAAAGAGAACAACACGATCATGAACTCAGAAGTGGAAATTATATTTCAACTATATATGATGATGAAGACCATGATGCCATCACATGTAATGCATAACACAATCTACACAACATAACTTGACAATCTCCTCCAACCCCTAACATGCACCCTCTCAGACGCTAAGGCGAAATCGATTGATTTTGATCCATCATCCAATTTTCTGAGTCTCACGTGACATGACTACATGATCAAGATGATACATGAGAGAATTACTATAGCTACTCCTCTGCCGCTGATACATAATCGCCACCATTTTCGCCTCCCTAAAAATGGGAAGCATGCATTTTGCATGGCAACTTGTGTTTATTTCCCATAGTCTGCATATTTGAGCTTGCATATGGCATTGGGGCCCCTGTAGCAATCCCCACATATTTTGTAAGGATTGTGTGATGTACCCGAACTCTCAACTTCGCATTATTAAACTTGGATTTTGATCTGCCATAGGTACATCTCCTTCTCTGGGACAGGTAAGTTGAAGGTAAGCAATCCAGTGTCTTCACAGTAATTGAAGCCAAACTCTTCGACGTCCACACAGACTTTGAGAGGTTGCTGGGATGAGTAGGCACTAAACCGGCCGCATCCTCTGGATTTGAGAGAAATCGCTATGTTGGTGAGCGGCTTTCGCTTAGTGGAATAGGTGATTCGGAGGAGACATCGCTGTCGAATAATTCTGCTTTGGTTTCCAAAGCCACTTCAAACTGCTCTAAGGCTCCGCTGGCATTGAACATGTCAAGAAGGCCTATCGGCGCAAACGAGATGTTGTCCGCAATTTCCTACATTGGATGGAAGGAAAATTAGCTTCATGGATATTGGTGTGCAGCATATGGAGTGATTTGTAAGGGAAAATAATTGAATTTGTTTATCTTCACAATGAAGAGGAAATTCGAAAATGCAGTACATTGCCTTGCAGCAGTAAGGCATTCCAAGAACACTAGTAGTTTAATGAATGAATGAATGCAATGCTGGTATGAGATTAAAATTTATGTATGCACAATGAAGGTCATGAGAGCGATCACTACACCATAACTACAAAAATTTATAGCGAACGAGTCCAGTATACAAAATTTGATAGAGGAATTACCTTAACGGGGCAGAAGTGGAATAATTCATAATCAAGAACTTTGAGGGTGACAGGAAGCGAAGCACCCTTTGGCAATCGGACGATTTCTCCTGCGAAAAAAAAAAAAAAAAAAAAAATTGCGTCATGAACATTTACTTACATAACATAAAAGAGAGTACAGATCAAACTAGGGGATTGAACTTATATAACAATTGTACCAGATTTAAACGCGTAAACAACAGCGTCACCATTCCAGTCATCACCAGCAATTTGAGCAATATTGTCGACATCAGTAGTACGGACTGAACTGCTAAGAGTGCCAGGAGAGACATCATGTATGCGTGTCTTCTTCGACCTTGCACCAACCGGCACCTTGGCAGTTGAACACCCAAACTGACCAAACCAGAACACTTGTTCACGTGTCCACACTTTCAACAAACTGTATGATCATAAATTTTGTAATACATATTTCAAAATAGTTCAATATACTTCCTGTTTACTAACATGAGAGTGTGAAGCTAAGAAACATCAAATCTGTATATGGTAAAAAAACAGACCTAATTCCATCCCTAGCTGGATCTGCAAAGAGGCAGTCGTAGAGTCGGGTCGGCCTGCCAGGGAGTCTGGCACGCAGCACTGATCCGTCCGGGTCGGCCTGCCAGGGAACCAGCTTTTTTCAAGAGCTCGAAGTTGTGATTGCCAGGTTTGTCACTGTTTGATAGAAATGATGAAAACATTGCTCAATAAACTTGGTTAACTTATTAGTTACTAATGAGAGCTACAAGAAATGCTGAAATACCTGACATAGATTGCACATCCGCCGACTGCTCGAGCTGCAGCGTGATAATCAGCAGCAGGGTGCAGACTCTGCAAAAGAATGCTCCCATTACATAACTCTTCCAAAAAGTGATTGCATTGGTTCAGTAATTTCTTGGCAATAATTAAGGCAACTAATTACATCTAATCTTTGAATTTAGTTGAGTTTTTATTTCTCCTATAAACTTACATGGAACATATCCCAGTCAGGCTGCATGAATTCACCAAGGAATAGAGTGTTGTATGCCACTGAAGAAATGTGTATGGTATGCGAAGCTGGATCACGAGGGTAGAAGTCATCAGATGCTCTAACCACTGCGGTCTGCTTAGCGCTGTACATCCCATCGGTATTGTGGCACATGCACGCGATGCAACCGTTGTCTGGGAAGTTTCGAGAGATGGAGGCTTTCAAGGGCTTGGTGGTAGCTGCGTGTAAGCGCAACCCGCCCACCATAACCTGCACCAAGGGTCTCTATGATGTTCTGCACATCAACCTTAACTCCATCTACTCCACAAGAAGCCAGGTAGGCATGGAGTTCATTGTAGAAGTTGAAGACCTTCTTTGGGGGAACCAATCCTAGCCCATGGACAGCGAGACTGTCCATTACAATATCTGGTTGGTTGCCAAGTACTCCCGGCGACTGAACTGGGTAAGCCAACGCGCTGTCATAATGTTCCATACCATCGGCTGCAGGCTTAACTCCGCCCCAGTAACCGACCAGAGCATGCCATACATACACAAACCTGCGCAATTAGATATTAAAAAAAAAAAAAAAAAAGACTTGTAAGCAGCAGTGAGGAATAAGTTGAAAGACGTGAATGCAAAAGGCGTAGGTAGAACAAAGGAGGCAACAGTAGGTACACACTTGACATTGTGATGTTGCTTGGACTCATCCACGACATCCTTTAAGCCGGGAACTTGCTCACTTTTCTTTCCATTTTTTTGGAACTTCTCATTCTCTTTTATTCCAACAAGCCTGCTAGCAAATCTGCCAAACATCAAAGATTAAACCAATGATGATTAATCTCATTAGATTTCATCAAATAGACGGTGAATTCAGGTCATTCTCTAATCCGTAGGAGTAAAACTTAGTTCAAAGACAAATGACATACTGCGCTCCTTCTTGAACGAGGCAGTCCTTCGATTCTTTGGCTTCATTGCCGATTTGTTGCCATCCATCATCAATAATTAAGAAACGTGGAGGCGTACCTCCCTCTGTCAAGCTGCAGCATTAGACAACAAACTCTGGTTAATCAACCTTACAATATATGTAGAACAAGAGATTCAATCAAACAATTTAGTGATGTAACTCTAATTCTCTAACCTTGTAAGGCCTTCATCAACACCCTCGGCTGTGACATCAGTGTAGAAGGCATCCCAAGTACACCACCCAAACCAGTCAACAAATGATGGCAACTGCGCGCAATAAGTCAAATTCCAAGAAAATCATATAAGATTGATGAAAAGAAGATCAAGAAGGGGGTAGATTTCCTTCTTATGATCAAGAAATAAATAGAACAGCTCATTCACTTGCCTTTTTCTTCTCCCTATGGTGGAAAGTTTTCAAGTGTTTTTCAACTGACCTGTTCCACACAAAGAAACCGAGTTTTTAGCGTGTCAGTATTACAAGAACATATTTACAAAAAAGAAGAAGTGAATCAATAGAATATCAGAAAAATTGACAAAGGAACATACTTGACAGCATGGTTAATCACTTCAAAAGGATTAGTTCCAGTGTGCATGTACACCAAATGGTATCCTTGGTTGGTTTGAACGTTATTGTCTCCTGCAACGAGCAAGCAAACACACAAAAAAGATTGTTTCGGTCTTATGAACGCCATCTCATGCATCGTATGCCCTCCATAAATAAGAGTATTGTCCGAATGGAAGAGCGTGTTTTTGCAATAATGACATAGCTCCACCAAATTCAAATGGCTGGCCTTTCTCTCCGGCGGATGGATTTGACACAACTATGTGTTGTTCATGTCATTGTGATGGTGCAAATTTTACTACTCACCGCTCTCTAGGCAGATTTCTATTTCATTCCTGTCGTTGCCTTGAAGAACTGCACGGAAGTTGCCTTCAAGCAGAGGCAGGAGGACAGTGTAAATGGTAGGTGTGTCGCCCTCTTGAGTGACCGTCTCGGCTGTTTCATCTTTGCTTTCAATTAGCATGAACTGGGTTTCAAGAGGAACATCCCTTCCACAAGTCCCCATTCTCTGTGTCATCCACCATAACTTAAACCGGAAGCAGCACATGAATCTCAAACCCCTGAACAAAACAGAACTTATAATTAAGTAGCAAGTTCAATTCTAAATTAACAACATTACTAACATTTATAAGGTTACTTCATGGTGGTGTTTCAGGACTTTTTCACAAAAACACAAAGCATCTAGTCCGATCTAAATACTTCCTTCTATCATGAACATGTATTTTGTAGTCAAGCAAATTGAGGTTATTGATACTCTTGTTAAAGAGATTGAGATCATTGAAGAGATGGCCGATGTTGTTCAACAAAGTTCTATCAAGTCTTAATTTAAGTACCAATTTATCTGTTCTCTATTAGTACCTATTCTACACTTGGAATAATGCGCGCCAAATAAATTTTTTAATAAGAGAATTATGCAAACCATATGGATCATGCATCCTTGAACAAACATATTACCAATTAAAAGCCAATTGTAACATTAAAGAGAGTAACTATATGACTGAACTTACTCGAGAGTGCCAATGGGGAACACATGAAGGCTTTTGCTATCAGAGGCCGATGCTCCAATGAAAGCGCCAGCAACTCTGGCTCCTAGTGTCAAAACAATGTTGTCCGGCACACCGGTCAAAATTGTCTTCCCGTGAACGACAAGGTTGCCATTGCTGATCGATGTCTTTGATGCAACCGTCATCTTTGGCTGCTCAACCAAACCAAGTAACAGTTAATGTCAAGTTCAACTACTGGGAAATCAAATTAAAGGTTAACCAATTTGATATATACACCTTTGGTTAGTATTTACTTTGAGGGAAAATTGGGCATGTTACACTTGAAAAATTAAGTTAAAAGTAAAAGGCAATTAAAACACATTATTTGGTCCCTCAACTTAACCGGTTTTCTTGATTTAGTCCCCTAACTTTTATTTTTGCAAAACATTTAGTCCTTCTATCAAATGAGACTTTACTGAATCGAATTTGATAAGTGAGTGAAAATGTGTTTACATGTACATGAATCAAATTGAACCAAAAATGAATCACTGACAGTTTGTCACATCTATAATTAACTTATCCGACAAAAAGGAACAAATGTGTGCAAAAAATAAAATTTTAGAGACCAAATGTTAAAAAATTCATGAAGTTGAGAGACCAAATGTTAACAAATCAAGAAAAAAAACAGAAAGTTAATTAAGGATCAAATGTTAACAAAACAAAGTTAAGGGATCAAATCAATAAATATCTTAATGTGTAGGGACCAAATGTATTTGTTCGAAAAGTCAAAGTTGGCACCTAACAAGAAATTAACCAAAACTATCAATCGAACAAGAAAAACTGCACTTCATTCCCAAAAACATGGCCTACAGTTTTCAATTTTGAATCTCTAGAGAGGAAAAAAGGTACAAAAAGCCAAAAGACCCTCACGGACTTCAAACTTAATCAGTCACTACTTGACAGATCAACAACAATGAAAAAAAAAAAAGCGTGAAACCAGCTACACGACACACGGTTGTGAATCAAATAAATCAGTGGTTACGACTCCGAAGAGCCAGTCACTATTTCCTTTGGACATATGTTAAAAAAAAAAAACTACAACAAAGTCGAAGAGACGTTAAAAATCAATCGATATGAAAATTATACTTTCGCCAATTTCCTTCTAAATGAAGCAATTCATGTACCTCAAAATCAACAACACCAAAACTTCTGACAGAGATCGAGGTTTTGAGCTCAATTTTTCGATAATACATTATATTTTTTTTTATCTTTTTTCGAGCTAGAAAATACTAAAATAACAAAAAATACGTCACACTACAAAACAATTAATGACATGAGCCGTCAATTGGGCCAAGCATAACTAACTCTCATATAATTAATTAAACTAAAATAAAAAATAAGTCACGACCTATATAAAAAAAAAAAAGAGTTTTGGACAGCTATATATGTAGGGGCGGAGCCGTATACATGGTTATCTTAGGTTGTGTGCATATAGTTGATTACTAAAAAAGTTGTAAAAAATGCATAGGCTAACTTACCCCTCAAGTTAATGTCTAGGCTACCCTGGTCTAGCTTATGAGAGCTTCCATATATGGTTATAAAAAAAATCGAAATATTGGAATGCCTTCAAAGAAACAATTATTCTCAATCCAAGGTATTCATAAGAAGCAGAAATGTTCAAAGATATCAAGATCTCTAACGCAAACAACTTCAAATGCATGTAACAAAAAAGGCATATATAGGAACGTCATTTCAGCAGAAATGCACAAGTGCATGATCGAAAAGCAAAAACCCTAATCTCACCTGATGAGTGAATCTCAACTCAGGAAGTGATTTGATCGAGGACAAATTAACTGATCGATAGATGAAAGAAACCACTCATATTCGAAGCGAAGTGCTCCTCCACTTCGAGTGCTGTTTTTTCTATCAATGAATCTTTAACATAAGTGACGCTGGTCTCCCTTCATATATATAGCGTCCCAAGATTTAAAGCGAAGCAGTCTCACGCGTACGACATCCCGTAACCTCTCGCCACGTGTCTTCATGTGATTTTGTCGTGTTCAATTTTAAGACTATTCTCTGCTTTTATTTAGTAACTGATTGATTGGTGATGAGGTGGTGCTTCGTCAACTTGTACCCTATCATTCAATGGGATCAATCAATCCGCGTACCGCCGCACAATATATCCATCTTGTCTCGATATCTCGCGAGAAGTTTCTACGGCGTGTTTGCTTTGGATGAGCTGAACGGAGAAATTAAGGCTTTTTTTTAAGAATGTTAAGAGTGGAGTTAACTATCGAGAGATAAGTTGGTGAGGAGTTGGAACTTATTTTATTTTGATGCCCAACTTTTCTTCAATTTATCTCCCATTTCACACTTAAGAGTGAGAGATATCTCCCCTACTCCTCCGTAGGGGAGAGTTATCTTCCAAGAGTTTTACATGGCACAAATTACCCCTCATTAATGATTTTTTATTGCTCAGATCCACCTCCTTTGATTGAAGGGTATCTATGTCAATTTTATATCTTTTATTGCTTAAAATTTTGCAACTTCTCTTGCAAGTTTAAAGTTAAACCAAACATGAAAATATGATCTTTCACTGTAAGTTAACTTCAAAGAGTTAACTCCGCTCACACAATAAGTTGGCAAAAACTAGGGGTGACAATTCGTGTCGGTGAGTCGTAAACGTGTCGTGTCATAAATAGGTCATGACCCGTATAATGCAAATTCATTACATGACATGTTTATTAATCATGTTAATCGCTTTTCGTGTCTAAGTGGTCGTGTTAAACATGTCGTATTCGTGTCACTCATTTATTAAATATTGTATTTAAAATTTTTATTTTATTTAAACTTTTATAATTTGGTTACTACTTTTTAAAATATATCTAAATGATTAAATTCAAACAAACATACTAAAATAGCCATAAAATATAATGTGGTTGTATATAGTCGTTAATTTTACTTTACTTTTTCATTCAAGTCTTTATTACTCTTAATAATAAAGCAAAAATGACTCGTAATAATAACATAAACAAAATTATAAGAATCATCTAAAAAATATCTAAATTTTACTTTGGTAAAAAATTTTATTTTTTTTAATAAATAATTATTAATAAAATCTAAAACATAAATAATATATTAAAAGTAAAATGAATATTTCCTCTCAAATATAAATTAAAATATGATAAAAGATGTCTATAAATAAAATAAATAAATCATGCTATTAACATGCATTCAAATGGGTGAATTTTGTACCAATCTATTTATTATACCATATTTATTATTTATACATTATTCTTTAGTCGTGTTAAGAGTGTCATAAACGAGTTAAGCAGGTTGACATGTTAATGACTCGTTTATTAACCGTGTATAAACGTGTTAACATGTTTATGACTCAGACCCACTTAAGCCAAACCCACGACATGTTTATTACGTGTCGTGTTGTGTCGTGTTAATCGTTTTATGACCCAAATGGTCAGCCTTAGCAAAAACTAACCAAAAGAGGCCTAAGTAAACTTTCTTGTCACTTTTATTGTTTAGTTAAAAAGATGGAAAATGATTTTTTAACATTCTTTTGGTACGTATATTTACTACACAAAGGGTGTAGATTCCTTTGAAATTTATGTGATATATATCTCAATTAAATTTACATAATTTTGTAACAAATGTATGCCTCTTAGAATGTTAGATTATCTTCTTCCTATAAAAATTTAATCAATTTCTCAATAACTGCAGGTATATTCTTTCTATGGGAGTAGTGCGTCAGTAATAATTTTTTTTAAAAAAAACACAAATATTTAACAAATCAAATATGTTCTTCATATAAATTAATTTTATTTTTTATAGAGTATAATTCATGAGTATATAAAGGCATATACATTCATGGGATGAGAATATGTTTTCTTTATTTTTTTAGGAAGATTGATGAGATTTCATTCACACGCTATGCGACCAAATCAAGCTCAACATCTCTTTGTGTTGTGATTTGTTTTACAATTCAGCTTTTAATTTTGTGTCGTGTTTATCATTGTTTGATTGTCATTAGCTATTCATAACTTACAAATATAATACATTTTTAACAATTTAATATTGTGATTTATATCTAAATTAATATAAACAAACGATATTGATGGATTTTTTGACAATAAATAATGGTGGATTTGTTATAATTTAGAATTTTAATGCAATATACTATTTAGATTAATATATGATATATCTCTAATTAATGTAACTAAGTTTATAAAAAAGTTAATGTAATTTGAAATTCATATTTAATGCAATATATTATATATTTAGTATATTTATATAAAATCAATAATGCGACCTGTCAACTATATTTATATAAACTTTGAAAAGCAGCTTAAAAGCTAATATAAAGGACTTATAATGATTTTCAAGTTAATTTGTATATATAATGTATATATTTTGATCTTTTTATTTAGATATTATGTGAAAAAGTAGTAAGGGCGAGGGATCCTCATGCGAGGTGAAAATCCCCGCAAGACAAAAATAGCTTATTAGTAAAAATTTCAAGCAAAGAATCTTCGCCCGCTATTCAAGCGGGGATAGGAATCCTTGCAAGGACTAAATATATAGAAATCAATTTTATTCACTAACTAGCTAAGACTCTATCCTGCTCCATATTATCTCGTCACATTAAATTTTTTTTCTTGTTCTACAATATGTGTCACATTAAGAAATCTAGGGAGTATTTATGGTATTTTTTTCTAATTTTACCTCTAATTTAAAGTTATGTTATTAATGCCAATTAAGAGTTTCAAATTAAATTCTTAAGCAAGAATTTATGAAAAATAAGCTATTAATGAGAGATAATTTAATCTCAATAATAATAGTTTTTAAAGGCTTTCAATTATCACTTTAATTTTTGTATATAACCTCAAATATGATAATATGGAACGGAGGGAGTTGTAAATTTTAAGAAGCAATGAATCATTGAATCCCCATCTTACTAGAAGTGGAGATTTCATTCCCCCACTTGCATTCACAGAACCAAACCAAATAGACCAAAATTTTGCATTATGCAACCGTGGGACTGTCATTTTGTCGTGTGGCGAAAAGAAACATATAATAGCGATATGTTTTAAGTTTGATTAAGAGGCTACCGCCACGTGTCAATTAGGTCTTGTTAATAATTGAGCGTCAACAGATATTATAGTCACATGACTAACGTGACTCAAGTACACAGACACGACACCGAAGCTCCACAAACGGCTCAATCCTCAATGACGGATATACGTCAATTTCAAAAAAAATAAAAATAAAAAATACTAGATTGACAACGGATGAGTTACATCTAACATTGATTGACCCAACATAGCCTTTCACACGACTTCGACTTACATGTCATATACCGAGATCTATATCTACTCGCATGTTGTTGTTGATATATGTACGGACAATTCTTGTGTGCTAATATGTTGGGGGATTTCAAAAAGCGCAAGGTGGGTTTTCTTTTTTTATTCAACAAATAAATATGGTTTCTTTAAAATTATAAAAATAATATATTCCCCATTTTAGGAAAGCGTAATTGAAGATGATGTGGATTTCATTCTATGAATGACGCATTGTCGTAAGGAATAATTAGTTTACATAGACATTTTGTATGAATTACTTCTTTTGAGAATGAGTTATTTGTTCAACCCAAAAGTAGGGGTGGGCAGCGGTTTCCGAAAAACCGCCCAAACCGCCCAAACCGTGTAAACCGCATGGTTTGGTATGGTTTTTAGAACTCACGGTTTGGGGGCGATTTAAAAACTTAAAACCGCAGATCACGGCTTTGGTCGCGCCATTTTGAAAAAATCGCAGCTTTCACCAAAAACCGAGGGTATTTTAGTAAATACCCAACATTTACAACTCAAAACCCTAAAACTTTTTTTTTTTTTAAAAAAAAAAAAAAAAAAACTCACTGCCTCTAGTATACTCTCTAGTCTCTTCTCTCGACCACTATCTACCCGCGCCGCCGGGTGCCGAGTGCCCGTCTCGCCGCCTCCATTCATCCTCCTCACTCCCCGTCTCACCGCCGCCGCCGAACCCATCGCCTTTCCCGCCGCCTCCGACCATCACTATCGCCGTCGCATTCCACCACGCGAACCGCCGCCGCGTCCACAACCGCTTCACCGCCGCCTCGCACCGCATCGTCCCACCGGCCCCGCCTCGCGCCGCCTCATACCGCCAAGCCTCGATCATCGCGAGTCCCACCACCACATCGCCTCTTCCCGGCCGACTTCACCACCGTCGTCGCCGACTCGCGTCACCTCTTATCAATCGTCGCCGCCTCCTACGGCGCGAATCGTCCGCGCATCCACAGCCCATCGCGCCACCGTCGCGTCCACCGCCTCCTCCCACCGCCCCGCCTCCACCGCCGCCTCCTCATACCCGCAACGCTCGAGAGCTTCGGTCCCACCACCACATCGCCTCTTCCCGGCCTGGCTCCGACCACCACATGTCGCCATGAAAATCGAGAAACCAAACCGACCAAACCGCGCAAACCGCGGCGGTTTGTCATGCGGTTTTCGATGGTTCGCGCTGTGGTGGTTTGCAAATCCGCCAAACCGCGAACCTCGATTGGTCGCGGCTTGATTCTTTCCACCACCAAACCGCGGCTTTGCCCACCCCTACCAAAAAGTGTACGAATTACTCATTTTGAGAAGAAGTTATTTGTTGATGCCACGATCTGTGTGGATACAAGTTTCGGTCCAAACATATCTCGAGGTGGATATGGACGACTCGCACACCAATTGCAAAATGTAAACTCATGCAAACCCCATGCAAACCTCATGTATGTGGTTGGCCGAAAGGATCATGAGGCGACGACATGCTTAACAAAGTTTATGAACGAGCTATCTTCACTATATGACATGTCGTAATTATAACATGGTGGAGTAAATGGACTCTGCATGTACCGAAGTAATAAACCGTCATCAATGTCTAGGCATTCCATGATCTATATATGAAGACGACGACACGGGTGCATAAGGATCAAAATGGTAAGGATGAAGATTTATGGTCAGCGCCCGGGTACAAACATATGAGCTTTTGGTTGCATCGGGGGCGATGTAGGAATGTACTCATGAGAAAAACACGTCGCTGGGATGATCGTCGACTACTCTCACCAATGTCTCGTCCTTCTAGAATTCTGACGAGATGAACGCTGTGGAGAGAACGCCCGTCGCTTCTCAAGAATAATCTCGTCCGACGAGATCAATGCGTAGAGAAGAATGTTTGTTGCTCTCACCCATAGATTCTGTCTCGTGTTGTTATTCTTCTCATCCCTCTATCTCGATCACCTCGATCATCTTCTTGTTCAAATGTCTCATAATTTATATTCGGTCAACATAATTTTCATCATTCCATGTAGTAGACCTCTTCGCTCATATTCATCTAAGATTTTAATGCCTTCCTCAATAACAGCAGAAGGCCTCGGTCGTACCTATCCTTAATGAACACTCACCGCAATCGACGCACCAAGTTAGACCGATATACAAAAATAGGTGTTAGTACATACAATTTAAGATATAAATCGCAGAAAAACAAAATAATAGTTTCAAACTTACCGAATAGTCATGCAGAGCCCCATCGTGTCCAATGAATCATCTCGGTGACCGATCGATACTACATCATGTAGTCTTCTTGATCGCGACCTCCTTCTTGCTCCATCGTGCCTATGCTATCACCACGATTTTCCCACATCCGTATAAATTTTGCATGATATACTACCCAATTTTCTTGAGTGTGTCCTCGCAATTCAATACGACTGGCAACAAAAAGTGTTGCATTCACAGCTTTGGTGGCATGACTTGTATCATTCCGAATTGTCTCATTACCCTTTCGGTCGATGCCACTCAATTATGTGGAAACAAAATAGAGGACACGTCGATAGCCAACTCCCATGACCTTCAAGACAATATTTGGGAAGAGACTCGATGACATCGCATAAGGTTGCCACACAACGATATCTCCTTCCGCGAATTGAGTGCATCACGAACTCGATAAGACATGTGTCACAACAGTAACCAAAAATGCATCGAGCCATCTCGTATACAAAACAATAAATTAGTTAAAAATAAAATGGACTTAATCTTATAGAAATTACGAAAAATATTTTTATTACCTATGTCATAATGAAACGTCATTAGGCATGTATTATCCATCCACTATTCGAGGTCGAGGTCTAGAAACACCCAAGGGAGTTGGTGTTATTAATGGAAACATATCCCATGCCTACAAATCGTATAAGAATTGACGTGATCACGACCTCCTCGCGCACCCGAGCGAGATCCGCGACACAACTCCCCGTACAAATAAGCCAAACACGCACTTCCCCAACTATACCGTCCAAATGCTTGAAGTCCTCGAGCAACATGTAAGAAACATCAAATGTACAAATCGCTCAACTTGTCGGCGAATAGACAACCATCGATAAGTTGTAGCATATACGACCAAACATAACGCTACATCGTTTCCTCATTGTTGTTGTCCTCTATAACCGGTACATTACGTTCAAACCATTCGACTTTAAGTCGATTCCTAATAATTTCATCTCCAGCTGGAATTCTACCAATTAGCATCTCACACACCTCAACATAGTCAGTATCGGTGGTTCCTATCACATGCATACCTTCAATAGGTACGCCGAGCTGTACCTCTACGTCCTGAAGTGTAATCTTGCACTCCCCACATTGCATGTGGAATGTATGTGTCTTCTGAGTGCCATCTCTTAACGAAAGCAGTAATCAAAGCACAATTTAGGCTGAAAAACGCTACGCGTGAAATCCTGTAGAAGTCACTGAAATGTAGGTATGAGATCATTCGAGAATGGTACTTCACTTTTCGATCAACGACACTTTTTATTCGCTCTTACGCATTGTTTCGTACACCTTATAATTGAAAACATTTTAGTTGATATATATTATAAGTTTGTGCATAAACATTGGAAGTATACATCTTAAATATTTACCCGACCCTCTCTAGTGCTCGCTAGATCTCATGCATAGATCGGAGACATAAAAGTTGAAGGACCAAATGAACCTGGATCCATCGGTGTACAAATTGCAATCGGGTGATTTACAAAATTATCAGGGGTTGTTCGTAAAGTCACAACAAATCATTAACATAGGTTAAAACATTAACGAATACCTAAATATTTCATGATGTAACATTTCAAGATAGTTAAAAATATCAATGCAATCAAATTACCAACTCAAAGCCAATTACAAACAAAATACAAAATCGACTATCGATTTGAATTAGAGGTTGACCTCTAGTTGGATAATTTATTTTATTATGACCCTCTACACGAAAAATACCGTATAAGTTCTTTCTAGTAGGACTCGAGCACGATCTTTATTTGAACATGTTGTTCGCCTATGTCATTCTTGATGACAAATGCCACATCTCAAGGCCCTCAAAACATTAGGAAGATCCATCTCGCTTTGCCTTCGCATTCCTCGGGTCTCTTTCTCACACACGTCCGCACCTTAGATGTGACGACATAAAACCCAATGAACCCGCCTCTGTGGCCAATTAAATAAATTTGGAAACCCAATACTAATTTAGCCCTAATATAAAAATCAAATTGAAAACCCTAGCCTCTTTTGTTCAAAATCAACACGTTTAAGAGAAAGATGAAATTGGTATCGGCTGGATCTGTTAACTCAAATAGACCACGTCTAGAAGGTAACCCTTACTCTCATCATCTTCATCATGTCTTTTTTTAATTTTTAATGGTGTACATATGTTTGGTTTGTACAAAAAGGATAGAAAACCCCATATGAGGCGGCGCCACCGCGATTCCATCGTAAGTGGACGACGACACCACCCCGGCAGGACGTCCTTTGTTGGGGACTTCCCGACACCGCCTCCCTGGGACGCCGGCGCCAGCATAGGCGCGCCAGCCAGGTGTGTCAAGGTGGACACATCCCCGCCCAACGTATCGAGGGCCCGTTTGGTCGCTGACATTGCACCAAAGGGCCAAACAACCTCGAACATCGATCGTCAACATGTGTCGACTACAATAAGTTTCGACCTGGCCAACACAAAAATAAAAAAAATTATAAAAACAAATAATATAAATATAAACAAATAATACTAATAAATAGTATATATATAAAGTAAAATAAAATAATATATATAATAAAGTAAAATATAATAAAATGAAAGCAAATCATTGTTTTCAAAAGTGGGCGGGCATGTGCCCTAGGTCAATCCATTAAGCTGTCTTTATGAATACTTTTAGTTAATAAAATAGAGGATTTCATTTGTTGTTTATTATAATTAATTTGCATGTTTACATTATAATAAGATCCATGGGTATTTACATAAATATCCTAAATGTCCCTAGTCGATCATTATCTTGGGAACTATAATGAATTAAGACTAGTGTGAGTCTTGATTGATGATCATATGATGATTATACGTATAGGGACACGAATCAAGATCACGAGTACTTGTTAGAGAACAAAGTAATTGGATCGACCCGCTATGAGAACATCACATGGATTAAGTCATAGTTGTTTCTCATGATAGGTATATTTTTCAGGTCCTCGACTTGAGATTGCAGAGACTTCAACATTAGGAACACATTAATTTGACACAATCAAACGTTGTCTTTAACAGGACGATTATAAAGGTTGTGATTGGTTCTTGTGTGAGCAATATGATGAAGTTGTGTAATCGAGATAGAATTTGTCCTCTCATATAAAGAGAGATATCTAGTGGATCCTCGATGTGTTAGGCTGTTAAAAGGCCTAGTCTAAGTGAATTGATATTGATCAATGTCAACTTGGATGTTTTCAGATCTACCTAGAGATCGAGACTAGTACGATTGAACATGTTGGATGACAATTCCATGCCTTATGTTTGATCAAAAGGATATCGTGTGACAAAAGGATGTTATATACACTATTGATTAGGTTGTATCGATTTGATATTCGTACAACTTGGGTAGTCATAATGTTTTGCTAGAGGCTACTTATGACTTGTATACCAAAATGTGTTTTGGTACAACTTTGAACGTTGTATGAGCCTATTGGTCGCACACTAAGAATGGTTTTGCGAGATTTTAAGATGGTTCGAAAAATGAATTTTATATGATAAAATTCATGACGACGAAACGTCCTTATGGTGTATTACACTTATACTTTTACTTAACCGTCTATATACAAGGGTTGTATAAATAGACGCTTTAAGTTAGAACACATATAGGAAAGATTAAGGGCCGAAACTCTATTTTCGTATAAGAAACGAATTAGGGTTTTCTAGTACGCTATAGATCGTTTTGGAGAGAAACAAAAGGTTTGGTATTCTTTCAAAGCTAGCACTTTGAATCTCGGCCGCCGTTCGTGTGTGATGGATCTTGGTAGAGGCGTTCGTCATTATCGCGCGCCTTAGAGATCGATCAACCTTCAGAAAGGTATATTGCGACTGAGGTATGATTAAGTTTTCATGTTTTAAACGGTTTTAATGGAATTAGATTCGGATCCTGTTGGGGTTTTTGTCAAAATTGTTTTGTAATTTCCGCTGCGTATGAACCCCAAAACCCAACAGAATCGTCGAATAATTTGATTGATGTTTAAATTATCTAGATTCGCAAGGAGGTTCATATCGAGCCCTGGGCGCGCGAGACCGAAAAGGATATCGCGGCGAATCGAGGTAAGTGAGGAGCTTGCTCAATTATCAAACATGACATGTTATTAGATATTATTAGGTCTCATGATTTCAACTCAAGACTTGGGGAATGGGTTGCGACTTATTATTGACTTGAATGTGACTATCTATGGATTGTAAATGTGTTGCCCATTGCTCATATTGTCTTTATCTTACCTTCGTGGTCGTCGCCACTAATTAACTATCTCGTGGTTGTTGCCACTATTGAATATTTGTGTGGTCGTCGCCACTACTTGAATATTGTATGGTCGTCGCCATCACTCGTGTTATACCTTGAGATCGATGCATGAAATTGGTGCACACATCGGTGATGGCTTTGGACGAACCTACTGTGGACTTGATGGGACTAGTTAGGGGGCATAAAGGCCTTTATGTCAACTAATGGTTTGCATCACTTCGAGAGTAGGTGAATCGGTCACCGTATTCTTGTCAATAACGAGTACGCATTGAATGCGACCTTTACTATATTATTATGCTTTTATGATATTTCTCTTGAATTCACCATTGCATGATGATTTGATCTATAAATGCTTTTATGTTCTTGATGCGATGCTTTATGAAGTTGACTAAGGATATTCGTGAAATACTCTTTTTCTTTATCTTTACTTTCAATTCATGATATACTTGCATGATTAGTAGGTATTACTTGTATGTTTGATGGTTGAGCGGGTTTTTCGCATTACTGAGCTCCGTTAGCTTTTTTAGCTCACCCCACTAACTCTCCAGGTCCATCATCATCGATAACAGCGCGGGATAAAGGGAAGGCGATAGCGTAGAGCTTTGCATTTGATGCGAACATTGCATACTATTTATATTATCGATATTCAAAACATTTAAACATGGGTTGTATAAACACTTAATGGGGTAGATTCTAATCCTCGAGACTTGTTGACTTAGTACCTTAGTAGTATAGTTTGCAGTTACTTAGGGATACTTGAACACCTTTGTTTATAATTAATTGTTTAACATATGGAACCTTTTAGTTTTAAATTCCGCAATTGTTGTTTTATATGTACAGTTATGTAGTTCTGCAGATTAAATTAGGCGTGCCAAGCCATTATTTGAGCTTGGTTCAGGTATTCGGCTTGGGTAACGATTTGGGCCGGGCGACCCGACTCTAGGTCGGGGGAGGGTCGTCTCATTAGATCTGTTAGGATATTCGTCGTAAAAGTTGGCCAATACTTCTCATCTGGGATGGCTTTCAAATTAGAGGAGTAAAATTATGCATACACATCCATCCTGTAGTATGGCTCAATGAATTGCGAGGAGTTCACTCGAATAAGGGCACATGCAGCTAACACGTGTGAGCAAGAGAAACCAAACAATTGTCATTTATTGCAACTGCACACCCGATCCTTCAAGACGATGACTTGGGTATTATTGCCTTTATGCATGCAATCTCCATGACGTCCAGTCAGCACCTCAAACTCACATTTGTCTTATCAAATTGACTTGATGCCTTATTGCAGATTTTTCATAATGTAAGCGTTTATTCGTGAGACTTTTTATGTAGGAGAGGCCGTTAGAGATTACTTCATTGATCTCCTGCCTGCGTGGATCATGGTATGTCACCAATCTATAATAATTCATTTGAGCCATCGCTAGTATCGGTAAGAGTTGTGCCTTCTTCAATACACCGTTAAAACAATCTACAATTGAAAAATAATTTCGTTTAAGTAATATTAGGTCGGTGATAAATAAGTTGTCGAAAAATAAATAGAACTTGCATTTCATACATACCAACACCATTATAAGTCATCCATCCATATCGCATGCCTCCGTCATGTGATTTAGTCCATAGTTCTTTCAGAATGACATTGACGTATTGCACACATTGAGGAGTTCGTGATGATAAGTATGTAAAACGCTCCATGCACGTATTAAACTTTCGTTTTGATGTTGAGCAAGAGCTGAGAAAAGAGGTTCTTCAAGGGTTCAATTTTGAAATGGGTGTTAAAAATACCGACTGAGTGTCGCAGTCAATAACGGTAGTATCCTTTTGGGGGACAAAAATCATTAGCTGATGTGTTGACCGCCTTAAGAATGTCAGGGTGACGATCAGAAATAAGGGATATACCATCTCTATCCGTCACGTGTTTGCGTAGCATCCTCTAAAACCATCCCCACGAATCCGTAGATTCGGTTTCTGCAACTGCAAATGCAACCGGTAGTATGTGTCTATTACCATCAATAGAGATGACAATCATTAGCTTACCACTATACTTACCATACAAGAAAGTTGTGTCAATCTGTAGAAGAGGCCTGCGATACTTGAAAGCTTCGATTGATGTTTCGAATGTAAAAAAGATATGACGAAATTGAGGATGTTCTATTTTTATCTCATCACGCCCATTGTCTATGTGACCACTTAATTTTTGTCCTCGGACTCTTATTCTTCACAGCCGCCAACCATCTTGGCAATATAGCGTATGACGTGTCCCAATCTCCGAATGCATTTGCAACTACCTTCCTTTTAGCATCCCACATTCGTTTATAGTTTACTTCATGATTGTACTTTCCCTTGATTATTTGTACCAAGGCCTTGATAGCTATTGCCCGATCTATCTGGACAACACTTTGGATCTCTCGCGCAAGCATGTTGGCGTCATTGCGCATGATCGCGTTATGCGTAAGGATTTATACAGTTGTGCGGTTAATTGCGTGATCTCCCATAATTGTGTTTTCTTTCGTAAACAAGCATAGAGGTGCCACATGCACCCGTTTTGCGCACTCCTGCACTTGATCCCCCACAGAGTTGTAGTCGACTCCATCATATGATATTGACAATGTTTGTTAACATGCCACACTTTGACTGCATGTTGTAAGTCTTTTTATGTCAAAGCACATTCATCTTCCCAACTCGAAATTAGAGATATCCCATCCAATCCGTTGATGAGAATGTTGGGTCGTAGTGGAGTTAGCCACCTCCCAATTGATTTCATTATACACTGGCAACGGTTGGTGAACTTCATCATCATTTGCTTCCTCCATGAAATCTTCTTCATCGATAGCAAATTGCTAATCATCTTGCACGTTTTCCACCTTTGGAGGTTCATACCTTGGGTCATCCGTAACAACATTTAAATTTTTCCAATCGACAGATGGTGCAGCATTCTCAAGAGGGCGTACGTCCTCGTCCATGTCATTGTCACCACCATCGTTGGGGTCATCGTCATTAGAGGCATTAATATCATCATCTACTGGACTAACATATCCATCTTGTGCGACATCACTGTAAGGTGATTACATGTGCAGTTTTTCCATCATCGAACAAGTGAATGGCATGCCGAAATCTTCATCGACCAGTTGGGAATGAACTGTAAAATTTTGGAAAGAGTCGATTTCTTCAAATGTTAAATAAATATCTACCCTCGCAGATAATGGTAGATTGGACACTATTGACCACATCAAGTCGAAGTGCGTCGCGTCTTACAACAACGCGAGGACGAAATACTGTGAACCTCTTTGAAGGATTATCATGTGACGATAAGTCATCCTAACTAGAGTCTCCGTAGATGAGACACTGAACGCATTACACACGTGATCCATCAATTGTTGTCTACTCATCCCAAACTTAAACATCAGTACTACTGATGGGGGTGCATTGTACCGGATGCGATTCAAATCGTTTACAATTTCATCGTACGCATAAAATAGAAATGGGATGTTTCTATGTTGCATGACCTACATAATTTATTGGACAATGATGATGTAAAAGGATTATATATATATATCAAGCCAAAAAGTTGATCAAATTGTTATTTTAAGCCGCAATCGAACTTTCTAATGCAAATGATCACCTTAATAACGCAACTACAAAGCGTACTCATTCATCTGGTTGAGTGCCAATTAATAACTCATATTTACATCTTAAATAATGATATACCAAATTACACATAAAGTGAAAATAAAAAATCAAACTTTATGATGTAGATGATCGCCTTAATAGCGCAACTACAGATCGTACGCATCCATCTGCTCAAAGTACCAATTAAGAACTCATATTTACATCATAAATAATAATATAACAAATTACACATCAAGTCAAAATAAAAAATAGAATGAAGATTAAACTTTTGGAAAAAAACTAATACTACTTTAAATGAACAAATGCTACTTAAAAAAGTTATGCCAATTCTCTATATCAATCGGTGTTCATATATATATATATATATATATATATATATATATATATATATATCTTTTTATCACTCAATTATTGTCTCTAATCTACTTTTGAAAATATTTTACTACAAGCAATTCCGGCAATAAGCTATACCAATTCTAATATTTTCTTTTTATTAAAAAAGTTATTTTTTAAGCACAAAAAATAATTTAAAACGCAGGTATACTACACATACCATGCAATGAACAAATATTACTTAATAAGTTTTTTTATAAAAAAAAAACTAAGCAACTACATAGTATGAAATTAATAAAAATTAAAAAAATAATAAATGAATAAATAAGTTTTCTTACAATAATAAATGAATAAATAAGTTTTCTTACTTACTATTCCCCTCCTCTTTTGTTCTTCAATTTAATATTCACTCAATTATTGTCTCTATTTTTTTTCAAAAATTAAATAAAAAAAATTATTTCAACTTAGTTGTTTATGCAACAATTTTTTTCAAGTCATACCTAATAACTAACATTTATCTACATCATTCATTCATAATAAAATGCTATAATCACTATAAAATATTTATTGTTAGTACATAGTTTTCTAAAAATTTATGAAATAATTATTTATGTCTTATTAGTATCTTAAAAATTAAATAAAAATAAAAAAACAAAAATAATTTAAACTTAGTTGTTTATGTTGCAAATTTTGTGAGTACACATTTTTTTCAAGTTAAACATAATAACTAACATTTTCTTAAAGTGTACATCATTTATGATAAAATGCTATAATCACTATATAAATATAAAATATTTATTGTTCTTACAGTTTAATTTGTGTAGTGCTCTTTAGTTGATCGTCAAGTCCTTTTCTTTTCCCTATAAAATAAAGATCCAAAAAAATTCAATTATTGTAAAGTATACAAGATTAATTAAATAATAAATGTTAGTTTTGTCGTGTTCTACATAATTAAATAAATTACTATAGTAAGTCATTTTGGTGAAGTTTGCATCGTTGGTGACATGCAAAATAAAAAAGAATTAGAAAACGAAAATATTAAAATACACTAAAACACACTGTGGTAAATGGCAACAACACACACACTATGGAAATTAGAAAACACACCCACTGAAAATTAAAAGACACACACATACACTATGAAAAATGGATAAACACACACACACACACACCTTCACACACACTTTTTTGATGAACGACCTTCACACAAACATACACACAAAAACACACACACAGTTAGGTCTGGGCTCTCAAAAAGAAAGATAGTGGGGGATGCTCTCTCTTTCTCTCACACCATGGGGGCTTCACACACACACACACACACACACACACACACACACACACACACACACATCGTGAGGGGGTTTCTTTCTCTCACACACATATACCGTGCATGGCAGTGGTCACACACACACATACCGTGGGGAGCTTCTCTCTCACATACCCACCCACCACGGGGGCTTCTCTCTCGTACACAAACAAACTGTGGGCAGTGGCCTCACACACACACACACACACACACACACACACACACACACACACACACACACACACACCATGGGGTCTTCTATCTCTCGCACTCGCGCACACATACAAACACACACATCAACACACCGTAGGGGGAAAGGGGGAGGAGGCTATCTCTCTATCTCTCTCTCTCATACACACACACATAAACACACCGTACATGCATTGTGTGGTGTTTCTCTCTCACACATAGTTAAAAATCAGTAGGCAGTGGCCTCACCTTCTCAAATGAACCACTAGTGTATGCTCTCTCGAAATCTCTCTCTCTCTCTCTCTCTCTCCATATCACAGTATTCAAACAAACCAGTGGCCTCTCTCTTGGATTCACCCCTCTAAATAAACCACTCCCACTAACACCGCCTACACCAATTAAATAAATATTCAACCCTTACCCACCTCAACGAAATCAATCTGACCTAGGTAACTTTAACCAGGCCTATCCCCTAGACCCAATTCACAAGAAACATATTCTCTCAAGTGCGTTTCTTGGAGACGAAGACGATGTTACACGTATAGCGCATTCGGAGAATGCACTATACGTGAAAGGGCCCTACTAGGGCAGCTTTACATAAATAGCGCATTCTGAGAATGCACTATTCGTGTGTTCACAATGGCTAAGTCCATGTGGACGCCCACATGGAAACCCTATACCAAAAATAAGAACAACGCATTCTCCGAATGCGTTATTCATGTTTTATTTTTGTTTAATGTTTCCACGTAGACGTCCATGTGGGCTGACTAATTAGGAAACACTAATAGCACATTCTCCGAATATGCTCTTTGTGTGACCATGTGGTTATCCAAGGTTACAAAAATAACGTATTTTTCGAATGCGTTATTTGTGTAAAGTAAAGTGGTAGTTAACACCTTCTGAAAAGCCAAAAGATATTATTTACCGAATAAAAAAAACCTAGCCTATTTTACTAATTTAAATTAAAAAGTCGTGCACTGCTGTAATTCTTCCTGTGTTGGGAGTATAACTTCTCGTTTGTCATTGCAACACTTTTTCATTTCAAAAATCTATGGTCCGGCTTTGTCACCAGCACCGCCTTCAATCCAACTTTAAAAAAATTAAATATCCATGCCAATGCTACATTAATTAACACGGTTAACAACGTGGGATTTAGTGAGGCGACCACCCTATCGCATTCTCTGAGTTCTACTATCTCACATTATTTTAAATTTCTCTCTCTGACTCCTAATATCTTAAAGTATAATGAAGAATTTGAAAATAAGATACAAATCTCTTATGTAAGAAAATAAACTTATCATCTGATCAAACTTATACGAGGGGACTCGAACGCTCTACTATTAAAAACCACATATCAAATTATTATAAACTACCACTTAATTAATTGGTGAAATAAGATTCACATTAGAATATACATATTTAAACATATGGAAATAAATTTAATTAGTATAATCACATGCAATTTTTTGTTGAATAATGTTACTTTTGAAATGATTCCATGCTTATTAGAATTTCTTCCAGTGTATGGAAACCATGTTTCCAAAAATCTAAGGCAAATCAAAAGAAAGTTTCCTGTATGTTCATCACAGAATATTTCTAGATCCTAATGCACCCAATGCCAAATAGCTGCCAAGAATCCAAATACTCGGATTCGTTATAGTCTCGCCTGTAATACTCCAACCACCCCGCGAATTGGTTTTTCCTAAACGAGTCATGAAGGGTATAACGAACGTACCTTGTATCCACATTGGATCAAGAATAGGGTCAGAAGGATAAAAAACTGCTAATTTGTATAGCACAATTGAACCCTCCCAACAAAAAACTAGAGATGTATGCATGATAAAATCAATTTAATAAAAATAATCAAATCGCACCATCTCTGTAATAGGTTAATGACTCTTTTTCTCCTGAAGTTGTCGGGATAATTTGTAATAATATATTGGCTACAATTAAAAAGGTCATATCAATAAGATTTCCATTTATCCATGATCTAGGCATAGTTAACAACCCATTCAATAATTTTTCTTAATACCTTTAATGGGAAAATAATCCCACAAATCAAATAAAGAATAAAGAAGTTGTGCAATACGAAATCACATAAAAAAGGGTCGTTTAAGAAAAAAGACGCGTTCTCTATTGATGAAATAAATTTGCCTATTTGGGTCTGTTTAAAAAAATGTGTCAAAACCATGGCAAAAAAATGTGTCAATATATATATAAATATATAAACATAAAGGCACCGTAATTTATAGTAAAACTTGAGACTAATTAAAAAACTTATATATATATATATTGATAACCAGTTTAATTATTACATATCCTTCTGTTGTGGGATAACATAAAAGCTACCTTAAGATTTGTGCAGAAACAACTAGAGGTAAAGTTGTAAATAACAAGAGTTACGTAGATCCACGAGATATTGCAGAATTAATGATGAAATCAAATCAGTGTCACACCAAAAATGAAAATTGGGATTTGCCAAATCTTACCAAAATAGGAAAATTGAATTTGGCAATATCTCGATTGGAAACTAGTAAGGGACAAACCTTAAGGCTATTAATACGCAATGATTGAAGGAATATGTATTATCAAAATCCCGGCCTTAAGCCCTTCGTCTTTTCAATTCTTGCTCTGACTTTTCCATCAGAGTGCTCTTTCAGGAGGCCCCAACTCCGTGTCTGTTTTGCAGTTTCCGGTCGCGAAGGTCACTCGACATTCGCTTCGCATTGTGCAAGCTTCATTCATTCCGTATCGCAAGCGGTCGGTTGATGCATGATCTGGCGCTACAAGGAGGGCATCGGTCATGGTAGTGAGAGCAAGAAATTCTGGAGCATGGACTCCGCAACGTAGTGAACGTGTTTCTGTGCATGATCTCCTTAAAATCCCAGAGCGTGAATATGTAAGACGATCTCCGTTACAGAGAGATCAACATGCTCACCGATGATCTTAAAAACGAGTTGGAATATAAACGAGTGGAGCGAGGAAAAAAAATGACCCGACACCCCTAAGGAGCAAGAAATAATGAAGTGAATGAGTTACGAGAGCATCTTAGCCACTTACAAGATCAATTTGAAGCGCTAATCGGAGGAAGACAAGGTCGGTAGTTTTGGCAGATCCCAGACACGGCAATAATCCACAAGACATCGATGAAGGGTTGAATGAGGGTAGAACGAAGGCTACAAGAGTGACTTAAAGTCGCTACAATAAAGGAGTTGGTTCTCCCGTCAAAAAATCAAATGAGTTGATCATCCATGAAATAGGTCCGCCTCGTTTCGTTCAGGAGATAGTGGAGGAACCCTTGTCAAAAGGATTCAAAATACCAAACATTGATAAATATGATGGCGCAAAAGACCTAAATGAGCATGTTCTCAATTTCGATGCAGTTGTATTCCTCCATGGCGTTTTTGATGCGATCAAGTGCAAGGCTTTCCCTCAAATATTAAGGGGACCAACTCAGAATTGGTATCGCTAGTTACCTGCATCATTGATCAATTCTTTCAGGTAGTTGAGTGAACAATTTGTCAATCAATTTATATGGAGCAAGACTCATGCTAAAAGTTCGACGTCTTTAATGGCAATACGACAAAGGAGTGGTGAATCTCTTAGAGATTACATAACCTGTTTTACGAATGAGGCGTTGTGTAGCATTCCCTATCCCAATTAGGGAGATACTTGACCTGAAACCCTAATTAAGCCCGGTACACAAGCCAGACTTAACTAGAGCCACCAGCCTCACCATTAGCACTTGATAAATATAACTGTATATTGAGTATCAATACAAAACAAATAATAGACGTAGTGAAAATTAAAAACTTTTCTCGATATTAAACACGATATACAAAACCAAATTAAACCAGAATAAACATCGGTTATACATAATCTCCAACCACTTGTGATATTACAAAACCGTAATTCAATACACATATATAAAAAGGGAAAAATCATTACATCGAAGAGAATATCAAGTCTTATAAACCTTCTTCCGTCCCATAGTCGTAGTGCTCGTCGCATTCCCCGAAATGTTAATTGGGACGAACGCTCCAACTTTCTTAGTAAGTATGGATTCACAAAGCTATCAATATTCCATATAATATTCAAGAATGAAATACAACGACAATATGACCAATCATAGCTAGCAAGGTATAGAAAATCATAAAACCCAATAGATAAATGGATGCAAGTCATACAATCAATGGATATAACTATGTGATTTTTCCTATTTTATAAAATTAGGGTCGATTACTCACCAGCTACAGTGACGCCATAACCTGATCAATATATTGCGCGTAAGTGTTGTCTCACCACTTGTTATGGTCCAAATGATTCTTTCCAAAACCCTCTTGGTGAATGAGTAATCCTTACAACCTATTTAGGTGAGTAAGATTTAACATATAGGTCGGGAACCAAACCCATATCCTATACAACCTATTCGCAACTCCAAAGTTTACTCTCGTTGATCACATCATACACCGTTTTCCTTTTTCATGAAAGCATATCACAATGTACATAGTTCTCATTCAAGTCCATAAATTATATGAACTAAATATACTATATAGCCAGACAAAGTTGATAATTAAACGAACCCATACTTATCTCGAACTGTGCTTCCTAGTCTCATTACGCCTTTCAAGTCTTCTAGGGAACTCTCGAGTAAATCTACATCAATAAAAATTCATCTGGGTCAATTTTGATGTTAAAAAGGTCCTAAAATGATCCTAGAACTCCGGTCCAAATTTCATTCAAATCCGATAATCGAAATTCGAGTTATCACATTTTCAATTTTGACACCGTAAGGCACTGCGCCATCTACGGCGTGACATTGCTGCAAAAGCAGCATTCCACGCCGTAAGTTTCATGTCCATAGCGTCATTTAGCGACGTCGCTTGCTATTTTCTTTCTACGACTTTGTCTTCCTCCCTAGCGACCCCTACGACCTCTTAGACTTCTTGGACACCTCCAACCATGCCTCCAATAACCTCAAGTGTCAACGATAATTATAATAACCACAATAACATTAAACACCAAAACAACCACCACCACCCACCACCACCCCAACCAGATATTCCAGTGAACCTATAGGGTCTTCATCTTCACTCCTAACATATGACTAGAGCCACCACGGATCGCACACACCTAAACCCTTCCAAATTGTTCCCGAAAAACAAGACGAGAGAAAAAAAAAAAAAAACTCACCAAAATCGACGAAAAAGATGACCCATATCTGATTACAGCGAGAAAGATAATGATGATGGTAGCAGTGACATAATGAAAATAGTGAAGGTGGTGTGACGCTGACAGAGTGAAAGTGGTGGAGGTGTCTCGTAGGAAAGATAGAGGAGATGATAGCAGCAGGGGTGATGATTAGGATGAAAATCCTCATCTCATAAACTTATATCGCCCCTAAGCCACCTCATCCTCTTCCATCATCATCAATTGATCATCATCTCGATCAACGCGCATGGATCTCGAGAACCATCCAAATGTGAGTTGCATTAAAGTGACACCCATGCTATTGTGACACTAATCAGGGCATGCAATGTATTCTGAGATACATCCAATTAGTTCAACAATTCATTTCCGACTTTAGGTTACTTATATATACATCAATTATATATATAAATATGTATACATATGTATTTTCCCACCTTATACATTCGCCACGTATGCCAACGAACACACTCGGGTGTATACATTAATTCTACGTCCCCCGTGTGATCCCCTACAATTTGCATGTGTGACATTATGCGTGTAGACTATTTATTAATTAATTATTTTCCTACTATAGGTTTATATTAATTCACATTAATAACTTATAGTTCAATTAATTATTTCCCACACTAACCAAACATCATACATCACAACAATTGCACTCATACATTAATTTAGACAATCCGAGCTTAACCACGAGCCTAACTCGAGTTAATTAACTTTCGGATTAACGTTAATCACCACGTTAAGGACACGAGTCGTTACATTCTCCCCAACTTAAGAAATTTTGTTCTTGAAATTAAAGTTTATCAATAAACTATAACATCAAAGATATAGGGGAGTTACTTCCTTATTTCCCAAGTCAATTCCTTAACCTTAAGATTTCTGAATCTACATCGTCCTTTTATAGGGGAAAAGATCAAAATAATGTATACATCTTCTGAATATTTCAACCTATGATGCTTGTCAACATATTCTTTCCATTTAGCTAAGTTGTAGTTGCATACTGACAGTTTGCTACCACCTTTTTTTGTAGTTCTATCTTATTTAGGTTCTAATTAACTTGTATCTTTACTTCTCGTCCTACACCAATGGACTATGAAGTTAAGCATAGAAGCTTTTAAGGGAAACAACCCATCATTTATAGCTTGATAATATCAATACCAGAGAACTCACACAGTAAAATATATTTCTTCCTCGAACTAAAACATTTCAAGTCACAAGCTCGAAAATTATATTCTTTGGAACTAAAATTAGTCATGCAGATATATTGTGTTAAGATTATGAAAGGTCCCTCCCAGCTATTATACATCTTTTCCCCACCGGGAAGTAGAATTTCGTTTCCTTACTCGAATTAATAATCTTGGTTCTCCATAAATTCTTAACTCTTTCTACACATATATATCTCGCTTACTCTTCTATAAGAATTAAACCATGATATTGGCAAGAAATTTATAGACTAAATTAGTTTTACAACTACAACATCAACAACCTTCTTGTCATTACAACTTAGGTTAATCCATCATAAATCTTTGAACTTGAAATTTCATTCATATAGGGCAAGAATAATATAACCCTTCAGGTTAAAACCACTCAGTTTCCACTTGCCGATATATTTCATATTTATTTATAAAATCATCACCGTTAATTTTTATTCCAGGTCACCAATAACTCATTCTTATCACAATGATTTTTGTTTTCGCCTGAATGATTATTTTAAAGAAATCAATGAGATTCCCATAAAACTTTTGCCTTACTAGTTGACTTGAGTTCCAAGAACTTTCTTTACATGCTCAATGTTATGATATGTGGCAGCCCCAAATCCCGAGGCAACCCTGGGGACCGCCACGTCGCATCACACATCAACAAGCCTTGCCCCATAGTGGTCTACTTATCTACGACGCCCCATAACCTAACTAATTACTTACGAGTTTTACATTAAACTATAACTTAGCTAATTAATCTTCATATAATTATTAGAGATTTAAATTAGTCGGTTAATCAGTTTATCAAGTATTAATACAATTTTACAAATGGAAGTCTTTAAGTGAATAAATTATGCAATATTTAACAAATCCTAAGTAGTGGAGAACCCGACAAAAAGATACCAAGTATATATTGAAGGTGAAATAAGTACAAGAAAAGATCCATATACATGTACTCAGTGTTCTACAGTCCCCAAAACCTAACAAAAAGTAAATACATACATACTGTAATCAAACACGAGCTGTCGTCACTATCTCAGAGGTAGTTGCCCAATAACTCCTTGCCCTTGCCCTTGCTCGTTGAAGGATCTGCACTCGGTCGCCTAAAAAATATAGTGACGAGTCTGGTGGGTAAAATCCCAAGAGAAGTCCACACAATATTCATGAAATAAAACTAGTAAACTACGAGACATGTGAATATAACATTTGACAACAGTAAATCATATTTCCATGAATGTAGGCGACATACGACAAGCAAAAACAATAGCAAATGAATGTAACAACACATACCAATAAAGCAGGCTCGAAAATAAAGCAACAATGAATAAATAAACAAGTGAACAATTCGAGAAAACCCCGACCTAAACCAGCTTGTAATTGATAAAATAGGACATGAACCACGTATATGCTCGAAGGCTTATAGTGACTAAACCCCAACTACGGTTAACGGACGAACCGCTCTAGACGCTATTTCAAGTCAAGGGAATATTTTACATCCCTCCCGATGGTCGTAGATGTATTCTACTTCCGTCAACACGTGTGCTAAAAACAAGCAAACCCGTGCAAGTTATTTAGCCACAACCAATATATATGCAATCGAATTAGAGTGAAAACCTATATGTGCCCACTAAGAGTCACACATGTAATCTGATGTTGATAAAACAAAGCCATGAATTATATGAGGCATTCCAATGGGTTATGTAACTCAAATACATCGAATCCTCACCTGTGAAGCCCCTAAATCAACCCCGAAAGTGTACTTGATATCCGGCTACAATTATCTGGGGTCTTTATTATCAAATTGATCCAAATAAATTGGGTTTAGGTCAGGCCTAATGGGTTTAGGAACCATAACCCAAAACAACCCCTTAAGACTAAACAACATTAAAATTTTAGTTATGTATTGCACCTCAATTTTAGGCATGAAATTATCCAAATCTCAAAATCTTCTATTCGCACAAAGTTTTGGTCTCTATCTTAGCTTTTCAAAAAGGTTTGATCTCATAAAATCTCAATTTAAAATGAAAGAGATATAACAATTCTATCAAAAACAGCTCAAATTGAAACCTAATATGACTAGCATACTTAGAAAATTTATTTCTCCAAATCTATAGTTTCAAAATTCATGATTTTTAGTCACAAGGCAGCTAACATACCAAATAACAATATACTAAAATATCAGCTCATCTGGATAAGTAATTAGGGAGCTATGCCTTATAAAAATTGAGTTTCAAAAATCTCGTAATGCATTCAATCACCTATTTGCAGGGCACTTTTGGACATGAAAACATTCGAATTACAAAATTTTCAGTAGGACAAAGTTGTTCCCCTTCGAGTTAGCTTTCAAATGCCACTAAATTGGGTCCATTTCAATTTAAAATGAGGAAGTTATGACTAAATTATATAGGCTGGTTCATAATACAACATGCAAAATTTCAATTTGATCTTACAACTTCAAAAACTCATATCTTTTTATTTCAAAAGCAGGTTAAGAATTTCATAACAGCTGGATTATCAACTTGAAATGAGGAATCCAAATATATAAACCAATTTCAAAGATTCAAAATCTACCTTCTGATAATGCCCAAAATCTAGAATTGATTTCAAACTTGATATAAAGAGATGTGTACCTAGGATTGATGACACTTTGATTTGAGCTCCAAATCTCCTTGATCTCCTTGAATTTATCAACTAAAACCCTCATAAATTCCTCTGATTTAGGAGCTCCTCCACTAAGTATATGCCTTATATACTTATATTAGTGACGCACACCGAACGCGTCAATAAAGTAAAGTTTCCTAAACCAACTATTTTGTAGAATAGTGACAAAGGGTCGATCCCACAGAGATTGGTAGTCTTTCTTAGGTTAAAAACAACAAAAAAGGAAAATCGGGGGTTTTAAAATAAATATAAATTTAACTAACTAATTTTGAAAACAATTAATTAATACCTAAGTAACACTTACGTCTACAGTTCCGCAAATCAGGATCAAGATTCAATGACATTCATGGTCTTCAATCTTTCCCAAAAAGTCATTAATTTATATTCTCCAAGATTAGCTATAGAAAATCGACACCCGCCAGAAATTCCTCGTTCCCCTAATCTCGATAGCCAGGACGTCCGCCACTAAGTACTTCCCTAATTAATGTATAACCTTAGACATCCGCCAATCGGGTTTAACAAACTAACCGCAGTAATATGGATCTGTGGGAAAACTAATCCTAAATAACCGGGTCGCATCCGCTTCCGATTTAACCTAGATTCAATTGTTGCACACTCAAGAACCGAAAGAGTTTTACGGCAAACGGGTGAGTGTTTGTCACTTTATTGGTCCAAAAGCACAATTACACGGATACTAATGGTCCAAATAACTGTAGATTGTCCACCTAAAAGCATGCACTGGCCACATACATACCCTAGATCTAAACCATATACTTTAAAATCAACAACAATGAAATATGAGAATTTAAACTAAATTAAATAATAAAATAAAAGATCTCACATAATATGCCATGAATCAATAATCCCGACTTGTTTCCCCTCCGACCTAGGCAATGAGTTGATTAGTCGGACATCATTGTCGAAGAAAGTCGATGCTAAAAAATAATAGTCGGTGGTTCTCCAAATAATAAAACCTAAGTTCATAATATATAAAACTACTAAAAATTGATCTGAGAGAAATTAATTTTAGGGGTTGGGGAGGTGACTCGTGCGCCGAGGAGCATCGTAGGGCTTTTTTTGCTCAAAAATAGGTGTCCGCCACGTGTTGCAGCGCGATTGGTCGTTTTTCCTGCTGTCGCGTTGACGTGGCCGCTTCTGATTGGCTGTGAGCTGCTGTGATGATACGCTGGTGGAGTGGAAGGCCGACACGTGTCGCACGCAGGAGACAGTGAATCGCGCGCACAACTCGGCGAAGATGTGGGAGCTTGTTGGACGCGCATCTCGTGGCGAATCGATGAGCAGCTGAAGTGAGTGAAACGCTGTGCTTTGTGCTTGCTGACGTGGCGTCGTCTGATTGGTGGCGAGAATGAGACCGCTGACGTGGCGACTGGCTATTGGTGGAGAGCCAATGAGTGACGTGCTGTTATGCTGGTGTCCAATGAAAACGCACCACGTGGCTGGCATTACTTGATCTGTTGTCTCCTATTCTACCGACACGCAACGCGTAACTCGAGGCAAACTGTCCGGCATCCGATCACTGCAAGTAAATACTCCATTTTGAGTATTTTTTCGCTATGAATTCAATCGCGCACTCCGTTTCACCTAAAAATGACCAAAAAATATAATTAAATATATATTTTAGATAATTTGCATAATTAAATATACTAAAATAAACTACTAAATATATATAAATACTGATTTATCAATTAGTAAGTAGATTAATTAGCCAAATCTTTGATTTACTATTAGTTAATTACTAGGACATGTGTCCTCCCTCAATGCCACTTGTCCCCAAATGAAACCACTTGTCCCACTTGAAAGACACTCATCTTGCCTTGTTATTTGTATTCTACGATCATCACTAGGTTGATCAAGGGCTCAATTAATTCCTATCCAACTATAAGACTTTATTTTATCTTAAATCAAATTAATTCACCTAGACACATAATTACATAAGGTTAGTGTGTTTAGTCATATATTTAACATATTTCATGGGCACACTAACCCTGATTACCCACCAACCGGTGCCCCACACCGTGGCACACATCTCGAGGTATGCCATATTTTACTTTATTGAATGAACTAACTTAGGCTACAGTTTTAATTAGACACCATATCCTACTATTTAGATTAATCTAACATCCTCAGGTAACTAATACTTGATACCTGTGTTGACACGCTTCCCAATATACATACCCGTCACACCAATTCTCCTGTTAGCAACGTACACAGATGCGATGCAATACAATAATATAATGATTTTAAACACCGCATTATAAGCAACCATCATCCATAAATAATGTATACCATTGATTCTCATGTCTGAGTCAATCGAGTTGTCCACGTAACGCCTGAATTATAGCCATTAATCCCCGAGATTAACGCTAATTTTAGTTTAATTAATTTGGGTCGTTACAATTCTTCCCAACTAGAGAAAATTTCGTCCCAAAAATTTAGATCTCGAGGAACCTCTAGTTTACTTAACCGACTACCCGAGGATGTTAGACTAATTAAAATAGAAGGATATGGTGTCTAATTAAAATTGTAGCCTAAGTTATTTCATTCAATAAAGTAAAATATGATGTACCTCGAGATACATGTCGGGGTGCGAGGCACCGGTACTGGGTAATAGGGGGTTAGTGTGACCATACATGTAGCATTGAAGAGAATATCAAAACACCTATATCTTCTCCATCCCGTAGTCGTAGGGCTCATCGATTATCCTGTAATGTTATTTGGGGTGAGCGCTCCAACTTGCTCAATAAGTAGGGATTCACATAGCCATCAACATTCCATATAATAATCAAGAACATTATGCAATAACAATATGCACCAATGTTAACTAACAAGAATATGGAAAACATATAATTCAATATATAACGTATGCATAGCAAACTTTCATGGACTATTACACTGTGATCCCTATTTTATTTATAAAATAATGGTCGATTACCCACAAGTGCCATTAATGCGATTGTTAGACCAACTCATTGCGCATATATGTTGTCTAGCCAATCCATCAATGCCCAATGGTTCTATTCGAATTCCTCTAGTGAATATGTAACCCACACAACCTATTTAACTGAGTTGGAGTTACGTATAGACTTGGAGATCAACCCCACGTCCTATACAACCTTGTCTCTGTCCTCAGGAGTTACTCTCGTAGATCACATTAGAAACCAATTTTTGTTTATTAGAAAAACATCACAGTGTATATAGCGCCCCATTCAGTCCATAAACTACATGAATTACATATACTAAAATAGCCAGACAACATTGATAAATAAGCAAATCCATACTTACCTCAGGTTAAGTCTCCATTACCAAATTGTGACGGCCCCAACTACTAAACAGGGCACCGCCCGGCCTAATCCCGTAATCAAGCCTTAATCCAAATCACCTAAGACTTCATTACGTATTAGTCAGCCTTTCGTCCCTATATATGTCTGAGTTCATGTATTAATTTATATTATCATTTTCCTGTAGTTTAAAGATCATGCGACAACTATTATGATTCAAAATTCTTAAGTGTGGAAAACCAAGAAAATACAGCATCACATGCATGTATATATAGGACACTATTCACTCAACCCAATGTACAACCCAAAATGACATAAACAATAATAATACAACAAAAGTCGAGACATACAAAATGAGTGAGGAGAGTTGCCGATCTGCTCAGAGGAAGTCGCCGATCTTCTCCTTCCCCGATTTGCTGCTGCTCGACGGACCTACACCCACCGTCACAAACTAGACGGTGAGTATAGTGATATTTAAGTACTAACTGGAGAATTCTATGCCACATTTCCAAAATAAACGAATGGTATTTAAAAGCACAAAGTAGCGAAATAAAGTGCTGAAACAAGGAATGAAAATAAATACCATAGTTAAAGATGTAAAGACAGACACAGGCTAAGTCGAGATGATCTACGTCTGGTCGGCGATGAGACCTATCACCTACCATTTCCTACTACTATATGGAGCTGTGCTCAACATATCACACACAAATATAGCGGAGCTGCGCTCTACGCTTTACAACATCAATCTCATGCTTGCTGACCACCCCGAGTCCCATACCTCGTGTGCCGCGCAAGTGTAGTGGTGAGTGCCGAAACCCGGTAGACCCATGTCCTCGTGAACCGCGCATCTCTCGTGCAATGGACACTAGATAATCCATACTTTAATTTCAAAGACAAATAAGTCCAAAATTCTAGGATTTCAAAACAAGTTAGGCTACAAAGCCCAAAGGAAATCGAATACAAGTCTACTTAAATCCACATTATTCCATTAACATGCTTTTTATCAATTTTATTCAAGAATAACATCAAGTGTAGGAATCAGAGGCAACGAAACAATTCACAAGGCATCATGTCACAATATTCATCCATGAATAGATACAAGAACAACATGATGTGTGAGTTCAAGTAGCAATGTCTACCAAAAGACCAATAAAACAATAAGAGAATGAAATGAAATATAAAATTCTCACAGTCGTACTTACAATTCACATGCTTGTCATAGTCTATCCGATCCCTCGACAAATTCGAAATGCGTGCTCAAACGCCTGAGTTCTCCCATTTGTTCCCTAACATTCAGTAATGTCTCACTTAAGCCAAATCGAAGTCGAGACAAATTTCTAAAACATTTTTTATTTATTTTCGGCCAATCAGTCCATTTCGCCTTTTTCGAGGTAAAACCCCCGCAAAATGCTCGTCCGAAATTCCAAATATTTTATTTTGTTCTAGAAACTCATTATTTTCTATTTATTTTGTCGAACTATAAATTTTCAGAATTTCTCCCTATTTTTCTGGATTTTTTCCCGATTTTCCTTTCTTTTTCTTTTTCTTTTTTTTTTGTTTTTGTTTTTTTTTTAATTTGGGTTTGGGTTGAACCGGCCGAACCTGTTTCGAACCAAATTTCGGTCACCCAACCCAGCTTTCTCCTATTCTCTTCTTTCTGTTTTTTTCTTCCCACCGACTTTGATGAAACCATAATTAGATAAGTTTGGACTTTGATGCATGCGACCCATATATATATGAGTTGGGTTGGCTTGAATGTGAGTCACTCATCTCAAAACACAAACGTATCTCAAGACACATCTTGTGGTCTTCAACACCACACTTGTCCCCTAAGTCACTTGTGAGTGACTCAAAACCTTAACACACTTGCCTCATGATGGGTGAACGCGTGTCTCGATGCACATCCAATGCCTCATAATTTTTGTCCAAACTATAGGCACAGATGTGGCCACATTGCAACCACACATTACCAAAAATTCACATTTTATTTAACTAAATTAAACTTACCCCTAATATGCCGCTACCTCGGTCCCACGTCGACATGCGACTCGAGGCGCGTCCCCGCTCGTCTCGACACTTGCATACCCGTAAATGACTTAGTAGTCTACACATATACAGTACACTAGGCATACAACACACAAATATAAAATGTACCTCGACCCTTGCCTCGGTAAACGGACATATCACGGTGTGGGTCCCACAGTACGGGTCGTTGAGCCTGTGTAAAGATAATACCACAATAAAAAATTTTGGGCCGTTACACAAATCCCCTAACTTTTCAATTATTTCACGCTTCCCTGGTGTTCCTTAACCTATCACCAATCATTTGTAATCAATATAGGTTTATTACCCTATAACTAGAACCCTCTCGATCGCCACTAAGACCTCAGGAAACTCTATGCAAAACACAACACCGTTGCTGTTTTCAGGAGTAGGAGCACACTCCCTCAGTGGGTGGGACGCGCTCCACCGACTATGTTCATCACAATTGATGAGGGGAGCGTGCTCCTCTACTAGGTGGAGAGCGCTCCACCCTGCAGTGTCTCGACAGTGAACATGGCAGCATCCACTTTTCCATCACCAAATCATCAAAACAACCTCAAATACACTCCCAAATCATTCGAGAGGACCTTTAATGAGGTTATAAACCATTTCCTATCATAAACAATCATAATTCACTGAGATTTCATCATCACCATCAATTCAAACTTCAACTAACTCAAAAACACAACATACCATATTAATGATCTCTCGGATTTTGACCCATTTAAGCTCCTCAATTTATGTTGATTTAGCTCCTTAAATCATCCTCTAAGATCAAAAATCAAACTCAAACCCTTTCTCTCAACTGTTTCTTGAAGGATCTGATGAGATAACGATGAATTTTGGTTTATATATATGTATTTTCTTTGAGATACGCATCGCGCTATCTCGAGACTGATCTAGTGGTTGATATGTTAAAGTGAAACTCTCTAAAGTGACACACATTTTGACATATCACACACTTACACTCATCTCGAGGCTGATCAAACGATCCATATATTTCAAACCAAACTATATAACTTTAATATATATATATATATATATATATATTTATATATCCAATATATATAAATATATATGTCTCGTCTATTTTCTCTCCAATAAATTCACTGAACATGCCTACGAGTATTTTCGGGCATGCACATTCATTTCACGACCCCCTCGTCGCACTTTGTGTACCGACAATTTATTGTTTATTTACATTTTTCTCTAATTATAGGTTTGTATTAATTTTCCTATTAATCTCACAACCTATAAAATTCATTAGCAACTCAAACAAACACAATCCATCATGCAGTTATACGCACACTCTAATCGAGGTACGCCAAACTTAACTACAAGCCTAACTCGGGTTAATTAGGATTTGGATTAGTACTAATCACCAGTTTAAGGTAACAGATTGTTACATCAAATATGTTAAATATATGATTGAACACACTAACCATATGTAATTATGTGCCTAGGTGAATTAATTTGATTTAAGATAAAATAAAGTCTTATAGTTGGATAGGAATTAATTGAACCCTTGATCAACCTAGTGATGATCCTAGAATACATATAACAAGGCAAGATGAGTGGCTTTCATGCAGGACAAGTGGTTTCATTTGGGGACAAGTGGCATTGAGGGAGGACACATGTCCTAGTAATTAACTAATAGTAAATTAAAGATTTGGCTAATTAATCTACTTACTAATATAAGTATATAATGCTAATAATTAGTGGAGGAGCACAACATATACATTTGAGCTATAATATCAGAGGAATCGAGGATGGTCTTGGTTGAAAAATCTAGGGAGATCAAGGAGTGTTGGAGCTCAAATCAAAGTGTCATCAACCCTAGGTACACATATCTCTATTTCAAATTTGAAATCAGTTTTAGGTTTCGGTTATTTTCAGAGGGTAGATGTTTGAATCTTTGAAATTGGTTTATATATTTAAATTCTTCATTTCAAGCTGATAATCCGGCTACGAAGTTCTTAATTTAGTTTTGAAATAAAAAATATATGAACTTTTGAAGTTGTAAGATTAAAATTAAAATTCTGCATGTTATATTATGAACTAGCCTATGTAATTTGGTCATAACTTCCTCATTTTAAATTGAAATGGACCCGATCTGGTTGTATTTGAAAGCTAACTCAAAGGGGAACATTTTCGTCATGCTAAAAACTTTGTAATTCGAATGTTTTCTTATCCAAAATTGCTCTCCAAATAGGTGATTGAATGCATTACGGGATTTTTGAAACTAAAATCTTAAAACGCTTGACTTCGTAATTAGTTATCCAAATGAGCTGATATTTTAGTATGTTGTTATTTGGTATATTAGTTGCCTTGTGACAAAAAATCACGAATTCTGAAATTATAGATTGGGAGAAATAATTTTTCTAAGTCTGCTCATCGGATTAGGTTTCAATTTGAGCTATTTTTGGTAGAATTGCGACATCTCTTTCGTTTTTAATCGAAATTTTGTAAACCAAACCTTTTCGAAAAGCTAAGATAGAGACCAAAAACTTTAAATCAATGGAAGATTTTGAGATTTGGACAATTTCATGCCTTGAATTGCGCTGCAATACATGATTAAAATTTTAATGTTGTTTAGTTTTAAGGGATTGTTTTGGGTTAAGGTTCCAAAACCCATTTGACCTGACCTAAACCCAACTTATTTGGATTAATTTGATACTAAGGACCCATAGAATTGTAGCCAGGTGTCAAGTACATTTTCGGGTTTGGTTTAGGGGCTTCACGGGCGAGGATTCGGCATATTTAAGATTGTAAACCTATTGGAATGCTTCACAAAATTTATAGTTTTGCTTTATCGATATCGGATTAAATGTGTGACTGATGATGGACACACATGGGTTTTCACTCTAATTCGGTTGCTTATATATTGGTTGTGGCCAAATCACTTGCACGGGCTTGCTTATTTTTAGCGCTCGTGTTGACGGAAGTAGAATGTATCTACGACCATCAGAAGGGATGTAAAATGTTCCCTTAACTTGAAATAACGTCCGGAGGGGTTCATCCATTAACCGTAGTTTGGGTTTAGTTATTGTAAGCCCGCAAGTATACACGTGGTTCCCGTCATATTTTATCAATTATCGATCGGTTTAGGTTGTGTTTTCTCGGATTATTCGCTTGTTTATTTATTCATTGTTACTTTATTTTCGAGCCCGCTTTGTTTGTATGCGTTGTTTTTATTACTCATCGCTATTTTTGCTTGCCACGTGTCGCCTACATTCGTGATAGTATGACTTATCGTTGGCAACATCATATTCGCATGTTTCATAGTTTATGAGTTTTATTTCATGAATATTGTGTAGATTTCTCTTCGAATTTTATTCACTGGGCGCGTTACTGTATTTGTTGGGTGACCGAGTGCAAATCCTTCGACGAGTAAGGGCAAGGACAAGGAGGTATTGTGAGACGTTCCAAACCACGGTATGCCTGGACCGCTCAGCCTAAACCATCGCCAAACCCCTTGAGATAACCTAGTGATGTTGGGCGATGAATTAGTCATCCTTAACCTGTGGAAATAAACCCTGACATTCTATAAAATAGACTAAACTAGGCTAATAGGTGCAGAATATAACAAAGCCTTTATTGTCTAATAAAGTGTGGAACTAAATGTAGAAGTCTTGCATACCAAATTAAACATAAACTGAATCAGGTACTATGAGTTTAAAGATCTACCCAAATAATCGCCTATTTATTACATAAATTTTGAAAGCAAATATATAATTATTATTCAACCTTGCAAACATGAAAAGAGATTCTATGCTAAGGCCATGCCCTTTCATTTGTCCTGAGCAGCAGCTAAGGTACCTGTGGGGGGGGGGAGTAGTGGGGTGAGAAAAATATATCAACGAGCTCAGTAAAGCAGAAGCCTACTCTACCATCAATCATCTAAGTAATACCTAGTAATAAAATCAAACTAGATTTCAACAGTTCAGATCATAACATCCATTATTATTTTTCGGGCATTAAAGAAATACATAATCAAGCATAATAATATAGTAAGATAAAAAGAACAACAATGCCTAACTCGAATATCAAACAAGGAAAACGATGATACTAAATGCCTTTAGAGTCAAAGAGTGGAAACTGATATGTCCAATTGGGCTATATGCATTAGCTTATCCTTCCCTTTACGTTGCGGTTTAGACAACTTGAGGTTCACAAGTCTAACCCTAATCTCCAAACTTAGCTTATCCTTCCCCCAGCACTGCAAGCCAACAGCCTGAGTTCACAAGTCGAAAAATCTTTAGAGTTAACAGGTGGTGGGAGCGGATGCCTCCAACTCCCCAACCAAGGTACCAAATATATTCATTCAGCGTATATCAGTTCCACAGGCATTCAAGAGAATAGAACAAAAGGGACATGACAGAAACATTTCAATGAAAATATATCAAAGCGGATTCCAAGTAATTCATAGAAAAATTAATGAAGTAAAAATCATAGCACATCTACTAGCATGGCATGATTGATAATAGAGCAAACCCCACTTACCTCAAGCGCTACTAAATCCTAATTCCGAACCTTCTATGAGTTCCCACGATGTTCCTCAAGTATCCACATCTTATACACACTTTATTAGGTTCACAAAACTCTTGGATAAGATTATTCAAAATTCTAGACCATGGGTAGGCCCATACTCAGAGTTTGTACTTGAACTCGCATTTAAGACCTTAATGGTGCTCTTAACTTCCAACACATTTTTCGAATAAATTAATAAATTATTTTGAATGTTTTATCAATCTCATGTTGTTAAGCTTTCCATACATCTCGGAGTTAAAACAAAGAAGTTATGGCCGTTTAAAGTCGTGGTAAAAATTGGGATTTTGCGAGGACTACGGCCGCAGCTGGCTAACAGCAAGTGTGCGTTTGTCCTCCGACTCTCCGACTGAGTCCCGACGACCCTTGAAACTCCCTCGGACGTTCCTCGACGTTCCCTTGGCTCAAAATTTAGTAAATAGGGTCCCAAAATACATTTTCTAACAATAAAACCATCGATTTGATATCAAAACATTAAGGCTCAAATCTATTAATTGTTCTTGTTGAAAACTTGAAAAAAAAACTTTACCAAACCATCAAGGATTCATCAAATCCGGAAATCAAAGTACTCCACAATCAAAACCATAGCTACAATCATCACCAATCTTGGATCCAACATATACCCATCATGAAAACCATGTGTTCATCACATATTTACATCAATTCATCAAAGAAGGCTCCCAATCCACATATACAACCATTGGGAACGTGAAGAACAACATTTGAACATTAAAACACTTGTAAATCCACTTGAAAACATTGGATACAACACAAATCCAAGAATACATACTCAAAACCCAAATATCATGATTCATCACCTACCTTAAACCTTATGAAAAAAATAAATCAAATAGTGGAAGATTAGAGAAGGAAGATGAATGATTTACTTAGCTTTGTGTGTATTTGATGTGAGTTCCCTCTCCTCCACCAAATCCACCAACAAAGCTTCCTAGGGCTCTCTTCTCAAGTTCTCCTAGCTTATTCAAATAAAAGTGGCTAGAAGCCCTAAAAATGGTTTGTATAGCTTGTTAGAGAAGCTAGGGTTGGTGGACTAAGTCCAACCCTTCATCTTATCAAGATGAGCTTAAGTGCTAGGATGATTCTAGAGCTCACATTAATTCCATCTTTTTATGTCTTTTACATATATGCCCTCATGTATATTTAAAATCCTTGTTATTATTCTTTATTTACATCATTTAATAATTCCATTTTCCTTTCACTTAGGCTAATTCCACCTTTAAGTAATTAGGTATCATATAATACACGCATTAGTCACACCAATACACAAATAATATGCATATCTATTAATTTATTTTTATGTTGGGACTATATTATAGATTTGGAAAATTAGGGGGACTATATTATAGTTTCATCCTTGAAACTAAAAGGAAATCATACCTTAAGATTCGAAGAGATTTGAGAAATGCTCTCCTTATAATCATCTCGTTCCCAAGTTCATTCTTCATCTCCATGGAATTGCCACCGCACCTTAACTAGTGGGATCTCCTTGTTGCAAAGCTTTTGAACTTTCCTGTTAAGGATCTGTATCAGTTGTTCTTCATATGACATATCCTCCCTCAAGTCCAATTGAGTCCAATCGACTACTGGGGTATGCTTAGTCGACGTCATTCGCAACATAGAAATGTGGAACACATCATAAACTCCCGCTAATTGAGATTGCAAAGCCAATCTATATGCAACTGGACCCACTTGTTCGATCACTTCAAATGGTCCAATATACCTTGGAGCAAGCTTCCCTTTAAGCCCAAATCTATAATGTCCCTTCATTGGTGAAACCTTAAGCAACACGTGATCTTTTTCCTTGATAAGAACCCTACGATGATCCCTATTCGCATACTTTTCTTGCCTGTCTTGTGCGGTACGTAGTTGTTGTCTTATCTGCTTAATCCTTTTAATGTGATCCTACACAATCTCTGGTCCAATCAACACCATGTCACCAACTTCTGCCCAACACACCAGAGACCGCAAGGCCTCCCATAAAGTGCCTCAAATGGTTTCATACCAATGCTCGCTTGAAAGCTGTTGTTGTATGCAAACTCACACAGCGGCAGATAATCCTCCTAACTCCCACAAAAATCTAACACACAAGCCCTAATCATATCCTTAAGTATCTGAATAAGTCTCTCAGTCTGGCCATCTGACTGAGGATGAAATGCAGTGCTAAGATTGAGCTTGATTCCGATCCTAGTCTGTAAACCCATCCAAAACTTAGAAGTAAACCGTGGATCTCGATCTGACACAATAGACACAGGGACACCATGTAGCCTCAAGATCTCATCAAGATATTTCCCGCTTAACTGGTCTAATGGATCCCCCATGGAAATTGGAATAAAATGTCCAGGTTTAGTCAAACGATCTACGATAACCTAAACTGCATCATGTTTCTTCCTGGTCATCAGCAATCCGGTCACAATTTCCATGGCTATATGTTCCCATTTCCACTCAGGAATAGGTAAAGGTTGCAACATCCCTCCGAGTTTCGGATGATCTACTTTCACTTGCTTACAAGTCACATAATCTTGGATATACCTCGCGATATCCGCTTTCATCCCTGACCACCAGTACATTCGTTTCATATCATGGTACATCTTAGTGCTCCCGGGATGAAAAACATAGTGCGATCGATGTGACTCCAGAAGTGAATCCTCTCGCAACTACGCATGCGATGGAATCCATAGCCTATCCTTAAACCTTAATGTTATGTCTGCCGAAAGCTTCTAATCTGGAAATTCCTCACTGCCAGCCTGTGATCTGTACTTGCCATACTCTGAATCAACCCTTTAACAATCTACAATTTTGAAAATAGCCTCTGGCTCTGCTATCATCTGAACCCGTGCTGAGGAACCTGAAATGTCTGACTCATTCTCATTGATCTCATGAATACACATCACTGAAGGTTCCTCGAGTAACTTATACTCCTTTGTCATTATCATGCCAGCATTTCATGTTTCTTTCCTGACACAACTCAGAGCATCAGCCACAACATTTACCTTCCCCGGATGATACTGAAGAATGAAGTCAATTTTTTTAAGAATTCGAGCCATCGGCTTTGTCGCATATTCAGCTCGCTTTGATTAAACAAGTACTTCAAACTCTTGTGATCCGAGAACACTGTGAACTTCTCGCCATACAAGTAATGCCTCCATAATTTTAGAGCAAACACAACGGCTGCTAACTCTAAATCATGAGTTGGATAGTTCTTTTCTTGTATCTTCAGTTGCCTAGAAGCATAAGCTATAACTTTCCCTTCTTGCATCAATACGCATCCTAACCCAATCTTTGAAGCATCATTGTAAAGAACCAACTCTTTCCCTGCCTCTGAAAGTACCAATATAGGTGCCGATGTCAACCTATCTCGTAGTTCTTCGAAAGCATTTTGGCATTTTTCTGTCCACTCAAATTGCGCATTCTTTTGAGTTAGCCTTGTCATTGGTGCTGCAATCTTTGAGAAATCCTTTGCGAACTTTCGATAATAACCCACTAATCCCAAAAAAATTCTAATCTCCGTCACCATGGTGGGTTGTGGACATTTCATGATGACATCAACTTTAGCTGGATCTACGGAAATTCCTTCTGCATTCCCCACGTGACCTAAAAACTTTACCTCTGAAATCGAAAACTCACACTTGCTAAACTTAGCATACAACTGATGATCCTTCAAAGTCTGCAAAGTCACCCTAAGATGTCTCTCGTGCTCTTCTTGGGTCTTAGAATAAATCATGATTTCATCGATGAATACAACGTTGAACTTGTCGAGGTAAGGCTTGAAGACTCTATGCATAAGGTCCATAAACACTACCGGTGCATTCGTAAATCTGAATGGCATCACCGTAAACTCATAGTGTCCGTATCTCGTGTGAAAAGCTATATTCTTCCCGTATTCTCAACTGATGGTACCCCGATCTCAAGTCAATCTTTGAAAAGAACTTCGCTCCCCGCAACTGATCAAATAGATCAACTATCCTAGGGAGTGGATATTTGTTCCTAATGGTCACCCGATTCAATTGACGATAGTCAATACACATTCGCAAACTGCCATCCTTCTTCTTCACAAATAATACTGGGGCTCCCCAAGGCGACATGCTTGGGTTGATAAAACCTTTATCTAGCATATCATCCAACTGATTATTTAACTCTGCTAACTCATTGGGTGCCATTCTATAAGGTGGTATGGATATGGGTTTCGTACCAGGAACAAGATCAATAATAAAATCAATGTCCCGGGGTGGAGGGATTCCATGCAAATCTGAGGGAAAAACTTTTGGGAATTCTCTAACCACTGGAATCTGTTCAAGTTGAAGTTCATGACCATCTTCCTCCATAGTTGTGAGACTCATAATATTTCTTAACTCATTGTTAGTTGCTACCTTCCCACGGGTGGCAACTCGTTTCGGCATGTGAACTTTGTATCTAAACGGCGGTATACCAAGGATTCAAAAAGTAACTGTCTTATGAAAAAAATCAATATTGGCATGGTAAGCTCCCAACCAATCCATGCCTAACAACGCATTGTACTCTAAGTACTCCAACACTCGCAGATCATAGGATAAAACATGATTCCCAATTTTAATAATACACCCCTCGCACACCATATTAGGATAAACCTGCTCACGACTAGCAGTACTCAAAATCAAATTGGTACTAGCTCTAACCGACTTTAGTCCAATCTCATCAACCATTTTACCAAACAAAAATGAAACAGAAGACCCGTAATCAAATAAGGCATGCATGCCTTTATCATAAATGTAAACCATACCTGCCACCAAATGACGAGTGACTGCAACATCTAGCTCTATAACTGAATTCACTCCTCCCCTGACAGGTTGGGCTACACTAGCTTCGAACACTTCTGGCCTCCTAGGACAGTTTGCCTTGTAATATCCTGACTGTTTACAAAGAAAGCACAATCCTCTAGGCCTCTGAAATGATACAGATGATGGCCCTGCTGAATTTCCTGCCTTCGACCCTGTCGGTCCCTTACTCTTACTCTGAGTGTTCTCCGAATTTGAGGTGGAAGTGGTGGCTTATACACTGAACCATGAGTAGCCGAGGGGCCAGGAATGTGAGAAATCCTCATCGAGGTATGGGCTGCCCTCGAGTCCACTCTAGATGTTGCATTCCCACCTGAAGATCCTGTTCCTTTGAACTTCTTATTGAACCTGTAATTGTGGTACCCTTCTGAATTATTCTTGCCAAACCTTTGCTGAGAATATGCTGACAAAGTCTTATGCGATGCGGCCGATATCTTCCCCGTCCTTATCATAGTTGCCTCACACTCTGTGGCTGCGTTCACGCATCATTGTAAGTTTGCAGCCTAACAGCGGCTATAGTGTACAGAACGTCATCCCTTAGTCCCTTAACGAATCTGGTAGTCCTTTCTAACTCAATGGATACATATTCAGTAGCAAACTCAGACAACTCTAGGAACTTCAGATCATAGACTTTGACCCTCATGCTTCCTAGTTTCAAATCAAGAAACTCCCGTCTCTTAGCATCTCTAATGTCTTTCGAAAAGTATTTTGAATAGAACAATACCCTGAATTGTGACCAAGTCTCCACGGGTCCTTCGGTCCTCTGCGTAGATTTCCACCATTTCTCAGCACTTTCCTCCAGTAAAAAGGAAGCTAATGGTACCATAGTAGCATCGTCAATCTTCATAAGTTTCATCCTCTTTCCAAGATTCATGATCTATGCCTCAGCAACTCCAGTCTCTAGAGTCCCAAAATATTTTGGTGCGTCGTTTTTCATGAACTCCTTTTGGATCTTGAGCATCCTCAATGTCTCATCATCATGCCTTACCACTGGTACCGGAACTGCGGCAAGTGTCGAGTCAGCCGCTTCATCTAATTAAACATTCTCTCCAATAGGTACTTGCGGTGTTAGTGGTGGTTGCAACAGTACCCACAGTGCCTGTGGTGGCTGCTACACCTACTGTCCCCTGATAACATCCATCAGTTCAACAATCCTACGTTCATGTGCCACATTCATGTCCTCAAGCTGCTCACAATGATTCTTAGTCATCTTAGCCATACGTTGCTCCATCTGAGCACGCCATTGCCCATCATCAGTCTCCCTGGTACTCCTAGTATCCCGAGGAGCATTGGAACTTCTTCATCTAGTACTCATTATGCACTGTGAGTATTTCAAGAGAGTTAGTTCCAATCATATTAAATAGGAGACAAAATGAAATGATCATTATATTTAAACGATATAAATAATATCATACAAGCAAATAACATCATAACATATAATAGTTCATTTTCAAACCCTTCCCACCTTAAGTTTGGTCACTTGTGCATATTAAATCGATGCAAATCAAATGCCCATACAAATGATTTCATCACTTAATCTTGACCAACCTTTCCTAAGTTTAACACTTACTTAGATGTTAAGATGACTTGTGTAGAACCACTTTGGTTCCGATTATGATCTCAACTGTAAGACCTGTTCCTAATTTTCGGATAGAACTACACATTTCCTTCTAGGCGCCATTACCTAAGGATATTACATTATCTGTGATTTTTCCTAGGTTCAAATGCTTATGCTAGATACCAACTGTGGAGTTACTTATAAACTTGGATAACCTTAACCCACTTTGTTTCTAGGTTCGCTTAACCTTTTATCTGATACCAACTGAGATGACCCAAACCCCGGTGGGCCCGGACCGCCTGGCCTAAATCATCGCCAAACCCCTCGAGATAAACTAGTGATGTCGGGCGATGATCTAGTCAGCCTTAACCTCTAACAATAAACCCTGACATTCTACAAAATAGACTAAACTAGGCTAATAGGCGCAGAATATTACAAAGCCTTTATTATCTAATAAAGTGTGGAACTAAATGTAAAAGTCTTGCATACCAAATTAAACTTAAACTGAATCAGGCACTATGGGTTCAAACATCTAATCAAATAAATCCCCTGCTTATTACATAAATTCTGAAAGTAAATAAATAATTATTATTTAACCTTGGAAACAAGAAAAAAGCTTTTATGCTAAGGCATTTCCTTTCTCTTGAGTAGCAGCTGAGGTACCTGAGGGGGGGGAATAGTGGGGTGAGTAAAATATATCAACGGGCTTAGTAAAGCATAAGCCTGCTCTACCATCAATCATCCAAGTAATACCTAGTAATAAAATCAAACTTGATCTCAACAGTTCAGATCATAAGATCCATTATCATTTTCCTGGCATTAAAGAAATAAATAATTAAGTGTAATAACATAGAAAAATAAAAAGAACAACAATGCCCGACTCGAATATCAAACAAGGACAACGATGATACTGAATGCCTTTAGAGTCAAAGAGTGGCAACTGATATGTCCAATTGGGCTATAGGCATTAGCTTCTCCTTCCCTTTACGTTGCGGTTTAAACAACTTGAGGTTCACAAGTCTAACCCTAATCTCTGAACTTAGTTTATCCTTCCCCTAGCACTAGCGGGCCAATACCCTGGAATTCACAAGTCTAAAACTCTGGAGTTCATAAGTCTAACCCTAAGAATTCTGGACTATGGGTAGGCCCGTACTCAGAGTTTATACTCGAACTCGCATTTAAGACCTTAATGGTGCTCTTAACTTCCAACACACTTTTAAATAAGTTAAGAACTCATTTTGAGTAGTTTATCAATCTCATGTTGTTAAGCTTTCCACAAACGTTCCAACGGTTTTCGAAACGTCAAAATCGGTGTTAAAACGTAGAAGTTATGGCCGTTTAAAATCGAGGTAAAAATTGGGATTTGGCAAGGACGGCAGCCGCGGCGCTGTGCAGGCTGTTTGCCCTCCGACTCTCCGATTGAGTCCCGATGACCCCTGAAACTCCCCCTGACCTTCCCCGACGTTCCCTTGGCTCAAAATTTAGTAAATAGGGTCCCAAAACACATTTTCTAACAACAAAACCATCAATTTGATATCAAAACATCAAGGCTCAAATCTATTAATTGTTCTTGTTGAAAACTTAAGAAAAAACTTTACCAAACCATCAAGGATTCATCAAATCCAGAAATCAAAGTACTCCATAATCAAAACCATAGCCACAATCACCACCAATCTCAGATTCAACATATACCCATAATGAAAACCCAGGTGTTCATCACATATTTGCATCAATTCATCAAGGAAGGCTCCCAATCCACATATACAACCATTGGGAACGTGAAGAACAACATTTAAACATTAAAACCCTTGTAAATCCACTTGAAAACATTGGATACAACATAAATCCGAGAATACATACTCAAAACCTAAATATCATGATTCATCTCCTATCTTAAACCTTATGAAAAAAAAACAAATCAAAGAGTGGAAGATTAGAGAAGGAAGATGCATGATTTACCTAGCTTTGTGTGCACTTGATGTGAGTTCCCTCTCCTCCACCAAATCCACCAACAAAGCTTCCTAGGGTTCTCTTCTCAAGTTCTCCCGTAGCTTATTCAAATAAAAGTGGCTAGAAGGCCTAAAAGTGGTTTGTATAGCTTGTTAGAAAAGCTAAGGTTTGGTGGACTAAGTCCAACCCTTCATCTCATCAAGATGAGCTTAAGTGCTAGGATGATCCTAGAGCTCACATTAAGTCCATCCTTTTATGTCTTTTACATATATGCCCTCATGTATATTTACAATCCTTGCCATTATTCTTTATTTACATCATTTTATAATTCTCTTTTCCTTTCACTTAGGCTAATTCCACCTCTAAGTAACTAAGTATCATATAATACACGCATTAGTCACACCAATACACAAATACTATGCATATCTATTAATTTATTTTTATGTCGGGACTATAATATAGATTTGAAAAATTAGAGGCGTTACATATTAGGCAACTACCTTTGAGATAGTGACGCTAGCTCGTGTTTGATTACAATATGTATGTATTTACTTTTTGTTGGGTTTTAAGGATTGTAAAACACTGAATACATGTATGTAGATGTTTTTTTGTACTTATTTCACCTTTTATATATACATGATATTATTTTTCCGAGTTTTCCACTACTTAGGAATGCTAAATATTTTGGGTTTTAGGGTTCATATGCAGCAAAAAATTCAAACAAATTTTGAAAAACCCCAGTTGTATCGAAAATAAGTTCCGTTAATCTAGATCTATAAAAGTAAACCATATCTTAATATGTGATGTGACACCTAAGAATTTTATAAACTTGATTAGGCGTCTAATTAAGTATTTTTGGATTTAATTTGGGATTTAAGTATTCGAGGTAGGACCCTCGTGTTACGGATTGGAGATCATAAATCTTAATATTATTTTTGTGTGTCTTGTATCTATTTGATGTATTATATATTATTTTGATGCGAAATATGGTCAAATGGAGTGTATATGCGGAGTCCATGAGTTCTGGAGCGCGTTGGAGAATTTTTCTAATTTTTGGTAATTTTGGGTATTTTTTAGAGTTTAATTTGGGTATAAACTATATAGATAATCATGATATTAAATAAAATAATTAATAAATTGGTGGACGTTTAGTGACACGCGGGATATACAATAATGTGCACTCCCGAGGTTAGTTATTGATGCGCGCGACGAATTTATAGCCGCAAATATATAGGTGTTTATGTTTATATATAATATAGTTTATGTATATAAATATTTATAAATCAATCATTTAATTTGAATTAAATAAAAGTATACATTGGATTTACCTTGAGATATGTCTAGCGTGAGTGTCAAGGAAAAGAATGGTGGAACGTTACTGTTGGAGATAATTTGTCCACCCCTCGAGATGCGTGTAGCGTGAGTGTCGAGGAAAATAATGGTGGAACGTTGCTATTGGAGATAATTTGTATATGCCTCGAGATGCGTGTTGTTCAATCTCGAGGAGAATCAAGTGATGTATGATTATTAAACCATAAGATCTACCTCGTGATACGCATTACGTATCTCGAGGAGATCAATATAATTAATCATTAGTAAGTTGGTCGTAGGTATTGATTATCTTGTTGATACCTACTTGATTGACCTCTAGATATGCAACACGTATCTCGAGGAAGTGCAATACATATAAATAAGTGAATCATTAAGTTTGTGTTGAGATTCATGCCATGCGAATCTCGAGGAAATTCTAATATACATTTTCAAATCACCACCGCCGCATGTAATGTGTTTTTGAAATAAAGATTGACCTTGAGATACGTAGTACAAATCTCAAGGAACATTAAATTTATATTATGTAATGTAATCATCAGATTTGTCTCGAGATTCGTACGATGCAAATCTCGAGGAAATCCTAATATATAATCTTCAACAACAGAATTGTATCCTCTGTAGTTCAAACAAGAGGAAGAAATTTTTTTTGATAAAGATACCGAGAGAAATCAAAAGAGAAAGAAGAGATGGAAATGGAGAGAGAGCGAGACGGAGGGATCGAGACCGAGGTGAATGTGTGTGTGTGTGTGTGTTGTTTGTTGTTGTTGGGTTCGTTCTTGATGTGCCATTGTTGGTGTCGTTGAGGTTGTTATTAGGTGTATTAGTGGAAGTTGGGAATGAGAGGGAGGTTCAGTTTCGAGGAGGTAGATGACGCTTGGGGGGTCGTCTCCCTTGTCAAATTGATACTGGGGTTGGGCGAAGCCCAACCCAATTTGAAATAAAAAGAACTATTGAAATGGGGACTGTTGGAGGAAGAAGAAAAAAGGTGGTTTGACCCGAACCGGACTGAACCGGACCGGTTCGGTTCAGGGGTGAAACCACCCTAACAAAAAAAGAAAAAAGTTAGAAAATTGAGAAAAAACTCAAAAAATAAGGAAAAACTCCAAAAAATAATATTTTGACTAAATAAATAGAAATGAGAGATTTTTATGAAAAACGAGGATTTCAAAATTTTTTCGGGGGGATTAGCCTAGTAGTGCGTGCTATGATACTAAAAAATGTCAAAAATTTAGAAAATTGTTTAAAAGCCTAGTCAAGGATAATTTTCAATTTCAAACCACAATTTGAAGTCGAATTGAGATCCAGACATCTTAGGAGTTGATTTGGAGGGATTCCGGGGTTTTCGGGTCGAGTAGGACCGATAAATATATAAAAAAATTACAAAAATTATATTTAAGCCTACACAACGTAATTTTCTATGCTGAAAATAATTTTGAGTCAAAAATGAAATTCGGGCGTTGGAGAATTTATTTTGGAAGCATTTAAGGGGTATCGAGACGCGATTTGATGAATTAAATTGCTAATAATTGAAAAAATGGCGAAGTTGTTGTGGAGGCTTATTGGACTTATAAATAAATTGTAGGTCTGCGATTAGAGCCCCGTGTGGACTATTTTATTGACTCGAAGCGCAAGGGAGTTGCGATATCACGTTTGTAAGGTTAAGTAAATCCAATAGTAACCTTTATATTGTATGATTGTAATTTCGTATAAATTGCATTGATCCTTGATATTACATTTTTATTGTACATGCATACATGATTTGGGAGGATAAAGCGATTCGAGTCTCTTTATAGTGTAGATTATACCATGGTTATAGAACACTATATTATACTTGAGGGGCTGGAGTCACTAATATTTTGCGTCACGTGGTTATCATGAGATCACGTTGAACCAGATCATACTCTCTAGGCTAGAGGAACGTGACTTGTTTGATTATTATCCCCGTGCATGAGTCATTATTATTATTTACTTACCATTTTCGGAGACGTTATCTGATTGTGGTCGGATAACAAAAATAGAATAGATTCACGGTTGTATTTGAATTCCTTTTATTATATTCTTCGTTTATTGCTTAGTTCTTTTCTCTATGTATGTATTTGTTTTTGAATATATTATATTGTATAAATGGGTTTATGGGTTCGAGTGTGATTAGGATCTCATTTGGAATGATTGGAACGGTTTTAAGATGAATTGAAATAATTTTGGAACTAAGATAATGCTAGTTTAAGAATTTTGGTACATTAAATCAAGTTAGAATGAATATATAATTTAGTTGATGCAATATATATTGTTTTGGGTGGATTGTGAGTCCTTCGGCATTTCCACCAAAGCTGAGCTGGTTTTGTTGAAGATTTTTGAAGGTCGAGATTTCCGGTGTAGGCTTAAAAATAGAGGAAATGCTATCAAAATTTTTTTACGAAATTTTGAGGATAATGTAATCAATCTAAATGAACTTTGAGGATTATATAATTAATTTTTACAGAACTTTAAGGTTTAAGATTCACTTTAGAATCCTTTAGTGGTTGATAATGTTTTATAACTGAAGATTACAAGATCTTATTTTTAATTGTTAATTGATGAAGAGGTTAAGACTACTAGATTATCAAGGGATTAAGATAATCTAGGTCGGATTCCCAAATTAGGTGGGGTATAACACTATTGGTATCGGAGCCTAGGTTCGGCTTAAATGAGGATATAACTTTGGTTGAGAAGCAAAGGGTGATTAAGCGTGATTAGTCGAAAAGTAACACGATGGAACGTGGTTAAAAAGTTTTAAAACTTTACTATTGTGTTATATTTGTGTTGTATGTGTGTATTATCACTAGATATGTGATAGAAAGTTTATTCTCCTTGTCCGTTCAATACTTAACTCGTAAGATATAATGAGTAAGAGTAGAAACGGATAATTAAAAGAGATAATAGGCTTATGAAACGAAACTGAGCGTGATTGGATGTGAAATAGACTTGTGAAGTCTGAATTCACAAGGGTGTTGTGAGTAGTTTGGTACTGATATAACTGATGAAACTATCAGTTATGAAACCAATAGGAAATTAGTTAAAAGAGAAGTCCAAAGGATTCATGTACGTAAACGCTGAACATGGATTTCTTGGAAATCGAAAGTATCGAACTATTACAATTTTTAAACGCTCATGAAAACATTAAAATGTACTTAAATTAAGTCTCAAGCAATTGAGAATCATTTGGAAAACGTAATATGAAATTGAGACTTTTGGAAAGCACAAGATATGGATATCTTGAGTTTTAGAATAAGGTTAGTACCGGTTGCACGATTAACTCGAAAATAACTATTCTATAAAATATTGGTTTTATTTAGAACCAATTGAGAATTGCTTTTGAACGAGTCTCAAATAAAAAGAAAAAGGAGACATGAGCTCTCGAAAATGGAAATTGATTAGAAAAATTGAGTTTTGACTGAAAAATCACAATGAGATTGATATTGGAACAATCAAGTTGTCTAAGTCGGTTTCTAAATCGACTGCTCGTCGTAAGATAAGTCTTCCCTAAGATCAAATTCATTCAAATCAATCTTTGGAGTGAACTGAGTATCCATTTTGCAAAGCATAGACATAAGGAAGACATTACGAACTCCAGCTAATTGAGGAAGTAACTTTAACATGTAAGCAATTTGACCTAGTCTTTCCTGCACTCTGAATGGCCCAATGTACCTTGGAGCTAGCTTACCTTGCAATCCGAACCTATACATTCATAGGTGAGATTTTCAATAGGATGAGACCATCCCTTGAAAAATCCAACAACCTATAATGTTTATCGACATATCTCTTCTGTTGTAGTTGTGCAGTAGTCAAACGCTGGCGACTCTGCTGAATTCTCTGTGTAGTCTTGAATTAACTCACACAGAGAAATGTATTTCTTCCAGTTACCACCAACCCACCAAGATACAAGCTCAAAATATATCATCTAGTACAAAAATCAACTGCTCAAGCTACTCATCAGTCTGTGGATGGTATATCGTTTTGAGGTTAAGAACATTTTCCACCTGTCTCTACAATTTACACCACAGTCTGGACATGAATCTCAAATCTCTAATCGAATTAACCGACACTTGAATTCCATGAAATCTCAACACCTCACGTACATACACTTTACATAATTGGTTAAGAGGATCTCGCATGGAAACTGGCAAGAAATGAGCAGACTTTGTTAACCTATCAACTAAAACCCCTACTGCATAGTGCTTACACTGACTCAGAGATAGATTGGAAATCAAATCTATTGATACATGTTCCCATTTCCACTTAGGAATAGGCAATTTATATAATAAACTTACATGTTTCCTATGTTCAGCTTTAACTTGTTGACATATCTCACATCTCTTTACAAACTCAACAATTTCAGTTTTCATCCCAGGCCACTAATAGATACGCCTCATATCACGATACATCTTAGTGTTACCTGGATGAATATAGTAAAAAGATTAATGATATTCCCGTAGCAACTCCCGCCTCCAATAATCCTGAGCTGGAATTCATAATCTATCCCTGAATCGTAACGCATCATCATCAAAAACTAACCAATCAGGATGATCCACACTTAAACGCTAATCTCTGACGTGTTATAAAATCCCGATCAGCTTTCTGATAACCAATAACCTACTTAATCATCTTTGGTTTAGCCCGAATCTGAGCTCAGAAGAACATATTAGTAGCTCTGGAATTAGCTCTCTCTATTGATAATGTATCAGCTAAACTCACATGAATCATCATCATAGATACTTTCTCAAGAAGTCTAAACTGAGAAGCTCTAGCAGAAGCTGCATTTTCTATGCATGTTATTCTCCTACGCAAGGCATACACAACCCCATTTGCCTTGCTTGGGTGATACTCTAGAGTGATGTCGTAGTTCTTGAGAAACTCAAACCATCTACACATCCTCATATATATTTTCATTCATCTGAGTTGTAATTGTATACTAACAGTCTGCTAATACCTTTCTGTGTTTAAATTACTTAAGCTCCAACTTGATTGTATCTTTACTTCTCGTCCTATACCAATTGACAACGAAGTTAAGCATACAACCTTTTGAAGGAAACACATCAATATTAATAGCTTGACAATGTTAATACTAGAGAACTCACACAACAAACTATTTCTTCTAATAACTATCACCTTCCAAGTCACAAGCTTAGAAATTATATTCTCTTGAACTAAGATTAGCTGCAACTATATTGTTTTAAGATTGAGAAAGGTCATTCCCAGCTATTATACATCTCTTCTCCACTGGGAAACAAACTTTTGGTTCCACACTAAAATAATAATCATGGTTCTTCATAAACTCTCAACTCTTTTTACACATATATATCTCGTTTACTCTTCCACAATAATTAAACCACAATACTGGCAAGAAATTTCAGACTCTATCGAGTCTACAACTACAACATCAATACCTTTCAGTTGTCATTATAACTTAGGTTAATCCATCATAAATTCCTGAGCATGAATTTTCACTCATATAGGGCAAGAGTAATATAATCCTCTAGGTTAATAACACTCAGCTTCCACTTGCTGATATATCTCATATTTCTTTATAAAATTGACACTATCAATTTTCATTCCAAGTCACCAACAATTCATTCTTATCATAATGATTTTGGGTTTCACCTGAATGAATCTTTTAAAGATATTAATGAGATTCCATAACATTCTTGCTTTATTTTTAATTCAAGTTTCAAGAACTTTCTTTTCATGCTCAATTTTCCGATCTGAGATTCTCTATGCAGAATACCAATAACTAGTATTCAAACCTCGACCTAGTAGATAATCTTAACCAATTTTCCAATAATTCATCACTCAATTAATCATCATTAGCTCAGCTTTAGTCTGAGCTCCAAAGAACAGACTTGTAATTACCAATCTAGACAACTCAGCTGATGATTTGCCAGCGCAGGACTTCAATTGTTTATCATTACACATCTCACTCAAGAGATTTTACTGAGCAGCTTTCATTGTAATTACATCCTCTGTCTTTTTTCTATTTAAGGCATTGTCATCATAATCACTTTGATGAGTGATGTTTCAGAGTGAATTCCTAACATTTGAGAAATCTAAAAGGTATCAATCTCACCTTCCATTTCTATCACTCGAACAATTCCACTTTTCAAACTTCTATAGGTTGAAATTCACTGCTTATACCAATCCATTAGTCTTTATACCTCCAAATTGTCTTTTAATGATTCTTCTAAGATTCTCAATAATCTTTAAGAATGATTAAAAGACTCTTAATAAACTTACCTCTTATTTACAAGTGATGCCTTCCATATTTGGTACAATTACCAAATTAATTATCTTGAGATTATCAACCTCTAATGGTTCATCTCACAAATCTTGAACTATATATATAGAAGTATAAGCTATAATTTTGTTTTATTATGTCAACACACATTCTTACCTAAATAATAAGTCTTAGGATGAACCACTAACTTGTTGTATAGTTCTGGTACAATTAAACAAACATTGTAGTCAAACTATACTTTAACTTTTCTCCAAGGCATCCTTGTATCTAATTTTAGCTTACAACAATCCTCATACTTGAGTTAACTGAATAAATTACACAATGATAATAGAGATCCTTGGATCAATCATTTGTAATATTAAGTTATTTTAAGATTACTTTTTCTCTTTTACCTTTGTGTTGAATGTATGCCAATCTCATATTGTCTCACTCCCATTCAAATTCCTTAATTTTTTGTTAATATTCAACACTCATACAAGTAATTTACCTTTGAAACTCTGTACTAGCACTTGCAAAATCTGGTCTACACCAATTTACCATCATAATTTACAATTCTTTACGGTAATGCTTGTGCATCTTCTAAGTCGTCAAAGACTCCAAGTTATTATTGTATTATCAATAACAATTTGATTAAAATAAGGTTTCAAAACTCGACACCCTTCATTCATGAACATAGCATGATTTCTAGTAAGTTTTAATGGTTTCCACCATCCACTTAAAGTGATCCAGCAATCACCTGAAATCATCTTAAAATATATCCTTACCTCTGATTATAGCATTGTGACAACTAGATCTCAACTAAACTTTGAGAACAAATGATTTCACTTTATTGTCAGAATGTGTTGTGAATCCTGGGTAATGAATATTCATTCCCACTACCATATATTATTTTTTAGATTCCTCAAATCCTCAAATTCATTGACTACTCATTCTCTCCAATTTAGACTATACTAGTCTAAAACATCAGGTTAAGATATCTTACTAACTTACTGCTATGTTCTGGATTAAACTATTTTTTCAATTTTACCTTTTTTAAACTCTCAACTTCACTTTTCGTTATCCATTAATTTGCTTGTCATTCCAATATGGATTTACACCATTTCTGGAATTTCTATTTCATAACAATTTATGAAGTATAAATAAATTTATGGTTTCCTAATCTCAAATAGGCTTTTTATCATTAACCACTAATTTATTTACTGAATAACTTCCATTATTTTTCTACCAGTCTTAATACTAGTATTAAATCATATCTCAAAGTGGCTTACCATCTTTGAGTTCCATCCAAAGTCATTCAGTATTCCCTTATTTCATAAATTCTATTCTCCTAATATACATCTCAAGATCTAGATCCACTAGATACTTCTTCACTAACTATTATTTGTCTAATAATATCAGCGAGAACCAAGGCCATTGACAATAGTTAAAAGGAGAAGAGTTTAATTTCATTTTTATAAATTTTCCTTATGTCTTAGCTTTTTCAAAATCCTTGAGGTTAAGATTCTCTTGAACTCTTACTTTCAACGCTTTCTCATATCATGAGAAATCAATGGACTTCAACCATCTTACCATCATTCAGGAAATACATAACTCTTATATCTACCATGTAGATATAATAAAGCACAACAAATAGCATATCTCGGTCTTTTATCTTTTGGTTACCCCCCAAAATCACGATAAAATCATTTATTACGTCCTAAGCTTCTTCGTAACTCGAGACAAAGCTCAGAGTTAGTAAACTTAGGGTATGGTACCAAGGTATATTAAAGTCAATAACCTTAAACTTCCATACTAGATTGTATCTGAATTATCACTTGGTTACAAGTAATAAGGTTATTCTCTGAAGTAAACTCTAATACCACATTGTATCAAAGTTAATTACCTTACGATTTGGAGTAGGCTCTGACCAGTCTCTGACACCAAACTTTATCATAGTTATTAAAAGTAACGAAGCCCTTAAACTCAGTCTATGATACCAAACTGTATCAGAGTTACCACTTAATTCGAAAGTGAACCTTAGGCTCTGATAACAAGCTATAGCATCTCCTAACCCGATTAGGGTGATACTCAGCCTAAATCCTTATTTAAGCCCTCATAATCCCACTAGGCTTCACTAGAGCCAACAACCTCTCCTTTTATCTCTTGATAAACACAAATGTATATCGAATATCAATGTAAAACAAATAATAAACGCTACAAAAATTTAAGACTTTGCGATAATCAAATACGATATACAATATCAAAATCAAACCGCAATAAATCTCGATTATCCAAAACCTTCCATCCCTTATGATATTATAAAATTGTAATTCAATACAAATATATAAGACAAAGGAAGATTCATTACATCAAAGAGAAGATCAAGACTCCTAAATCTTCTATATCTAGTAGCCGTAGAGCTTGTCGATTTTCGTGAAATGTTAATTGGAGTGAGCACTCTAACTTGCTTAGTAGTAGGAATTCACAAAACCATCAACATTCCACATAATAATCAAGAATGATATGCAATAACAGTATGCACTATAGATAGCTAACGGGATTATGAACCACATATAATCCATTAAATAACTGATGCAAGTCCGACTGTCAATGACTATTACTCTGTGATTCCCATTTTATTTGTAAAACTAGGGTCGATTACCCCATTGACATCATTAATGCTATTGCTAGACCAATCCATTGACCGATGTGCTGTCTAGTCAAACCATTAATGTCCAATGGTTCTATCTGAAACCCACTAGTGAGTATGTAATCTACGTAGCCTATCTAACTGAGTAGGAAGTTACATATAGGCCGGGAAGGTAACCCATCTCCTATATAACCTAGTCATAGTTCCAGGAACTTACTCTTGTGAATCACATTAAACACAATTTTTCATTTAGTAAAAACATCACAATGTACATAGTCTCCTCATTCAGTCCATAAACTACATGAACTACATATACTAAGATAACCAGACAACATTAATAAATAAGAGAATCCATACTTACCTCAATTCGGGTTTTCATTTTCAAATTTCCTAAGTTTTTAGGTCACTCAAGTTTTCCCTATGTTACAATACCTATCACAAACCATTTGTGATTACTATAGGTCTAACACCCTTTGTTTAGAACCCCTAAGTCAGTCCCAAAGACCTAAGGAAGTTCTAAGTAAATTATAGCAAAATTGTTGTTTTCTGGGTGGGGCGCGCTCCCTCAATTGGTGGAGTGTGCTCCATCAACTGAGTTCATCCCAACCGATGAAGGGAGCGCGCTCCTCTACTACATGCAGTGTGTTCCACTGTCTCGATAGTGAACAGGGCAGCAACCACTTTTCCATCCAAAAACCATCACAACAACCTCAAACACTCTCCCAAATCATCAAGGAGGACCTCTAGTGAGGTAACAACCCATTTCCAGTGATCAAACACAACAATTCACAATGAAATCATCACTAATTATTGAATTCAACTTACAACTCAAAACTAAACTTACCAAGGTGATGATCTCTGATCTAACAATTATTTGATCTCCTTGAATCAATTCCCTCTTGAATCAACTTCCCAAATCAAACCCTCGGCTGCTCTCTCTCTCTCTCTCTCTCTGTTTCTCTCGATTGATCGACTGAACTGTTAGGAAAAACTTGAAGCTTTGGATTTATATATATGGATTTTCCTCAGGATACGCGTCACGCAATCTCGAGGCTAATCAAGCGATTGATGTGTTAAAATGACACTCCATAAAGTGACACTTATTTTGACGACATCAACACACACACTCATCTTAAGGTGATCCAACGATCCATATAATTCAAACCAAACTTATAGTTTTAATATATATATATATTTCGTGTATTTTCTTGCCAATAAATTCAACTAACATGCCTACGAGTGTTCTCGGGTATGCACACTCATTTCACGACTTCTCGCCACACTTGATGTGTTGACAATTTATTGTTTAACTACTTATTTTCCAATTATAACCTTGTATATAAATTCTCTTTTATACTACAACCTATAAAATTCATTAAACATTCCAAACAAACATAAATCATCACATAAACCCATACACACGTTGATCGAGGTATGCCGAACTTAACCTCAAGCTTAACTCAAGTTAATTAGGATTTAGATTAGCACTTATCACCAGATTAAGGTAACGGGTCATTACAATCATGACAAAAGATTATAGGCAATTGAAAAATGAGACCGAGTTTCAACTATGTAAAGGTCGTTTGGATAAATTTGTCAAACGTGAAGATAACAAGAATGGAAGAGACTCTAACTCGATGCGTCGAACTGGAAAAACTTAAAAGAAAGAGGAAAAGAAGATAAAGAAAATTAAAGTGCGAATCATTAATGTCATATCCGGTGAACCAGGAACTGGGAGTTATTACATCTTCTCGGGAAGGCATATGCTAGAGAATCCCTTCTTGTCGAGCCCTACCTAGAAGGCATGTCTAGATTTAGACATCACTTTCACTAATGAAGATTTGAAATGTGTAAAGGTTCCATATGATGACCCTCTGGCTGTGGATGGTGGGAGAATTTTTGGTTCGTAGAGCTTTGGTAGACATTGAGTCTTCAGTCGATGTGCTATATTATGAAGCCTTTAAAGGAATTGGCTACAAAGATAGCCAATTAGCCCTCATCATGCACCTTTTTTATGATTTTAATGGGATAGAGGTGAAGGTATAAGGTTCAATTTCACTACAAATGACTTTAGGAGACTCATTGTGGCAAGTCACCCACATGATCAATTTTATGGTCGTAAAAGTCCCATCTGCATACAATATCATCCTCTGTAGGACAAGACCGAACATCTTTAAAGCAATTCCTTCGACCTACCATCTTAAATTGAAATTCCCCACACCAGGTGGAGTAGACGTAATACAAGGTGATCAAAAGATGGCATGAACTTATTACTATCAAACAACTAGAGCAAGCAAAATCGGTGGCCAAGTGATGCTACTTGCAAAAATCAATGGACCTTGGCAAAAGCAGTCGAGATCAATTTCTGTTGAGGAGTTAATTCCAGTGGTATTCAACAATGAAGACACCGAAAATGTTACTTACATTAGATATGATCTCAAACAAAATGTCACAGAAAGTCTTACCCAATTTTAGAAGGTAAATCGAGGCATTTTGCATGGTCCTTAGTAGACATGCCAGGGATAGACCTAAAGGTCATAACACATCATCTTAATGTCGATCCAACAAGGAAATCAGGGAAGTAAAAGAAAAGGTCTTTCGCTCCTAAAAGGCAAAGAGCAATCAATGACGAAGTTGAGAAACTGTTGGACGCACAAATAATTGAGGAAATCATGTACCCAGAATGGATAACAAATCCAGTAATGGTTAAAAAGTCGAATGGCAAGTGGAGAATGTGCTTAGATCTTATAAACTTAAATGATGCATGCCTAAAAGTCTAATTCCTACTACTAAGAATTGATATTTTGATAAATGCAAAAGCAGGCCATGAATTGTTGACAAATTCTGTGACAACCTCTGTTCCCACAAAATGGGCTCTGCCTGGCCTAGACCTACATAGACCCTCGGTCAATCCCCCGCAAGGTCAACGCAAGCCTATTCAACCTTCTTATATCATTTATCATTAGTTTGGTGTTTTAATATTGAGTTATTAAATTTGCAAGGTTTAAAGTAATAAGCAACATAAGAAAATAAATGTGGCGATTTAAAAAACTACAAAACAAGCAAAATGGGATAGCGTATGTGTGGAACCATGTAATATATACCATGTATAAGTACGGTGGCAAAAGTGAGCATATACATGTATCAAAGTGTCGCTTAACCTCAATATCTGAAAATCTTACAAAACATCAAAATGGATATATATATAATACAAAACCTACAATATCGCAAAAGTATGAGCTGCTTTGAAAGTCCTCAGAGGTAGTTGCCAATCACTAGCTCCTTGCCCTTGCTAGACGAGGGGCCCGCAATTGTCACTGCAAAGGGAGACAATTCTAGTGAGTAAATCTAGAGGAGTCTTAACAGTACTTCAAGAATTTATTTATCGATCAATCATGCGGGAATATAAAAGAATAGGAAATAAATTAAGTGCATGATAAATAAACTAGAAATAAATGCAGTGAATGGAGAGTGTCGTAGAAATATAGAAGAGAACCAAGTGATTTCAAATCCATCGAGTTGCAAGTATGAAACCACAAGCTCAACTTCCTATAATCATGGCAACACCACCAGTTTCAAATTTTCATAAACGTAGGGGTATCAATGACACGTCGAATATCTCACATCCCGTCCACAACCCCAATCTAGTAACTCTAGGTATGGTTTTGATTGCGAGTTAGTCGTCATACCTAGAAAATTACATTCTTGACTCACTTAGCTCTCAGACACTCTAACTAGGAGTGGAATTTCGAAAATAGGCACAATTAAAGAAGTTAAACTCGAGAAGTAGAAGAGAACTACTGATAATGCTCATACTGGTTTACTTACAAATAACCACGTAAATTGCCTAGTAACATAGGCTGCTCAAAGTACTCGAAGTTTGTACTATCGTCCCACGTTTGTCACGTTCGAATTCCCTAAATTATTTCATGATCTTTATTAGACTCAGATTCCGAGCATTGTTTGTACTTTATTTTAGTCACGTACACATTATGAGGACGATCTCGACGTGAATCGCTTTAGAAACACTTTTCAATTGTTGCACATATCTCGAGATGAATCTCAAATCTAGTATCCACTGTAACGACCTGTTACCTTAAGCTGGTGATTAGTACTAATCCAAATCCAAATTAACCAGAGTTAGGCTCGTGGTTAAGTCTGGCGTACCTCTATTAGTGTGTGTGTGTGTGTGTGTGTATTTGCATGATGATTTGTGTTTGTTTGGGTTATTTAACGAATTTATATGGGTTGTAGTATAAATAAGGAATTATATACAAGCCTGTAAATGGAAAATACATAATAAACAATGAATTACCGGTACACCAAGTGTGACGAGGGGGTCGTGGAATGAATGTGCACGCCCGAGTATACTCGTAGGCATGTCCGATGAATTTATTGGTGAGAAAATACACGAGATATATATTAGATATATAAATATATATTAGAAATTAAAAAGATTGGTTTGAATTATATGGATCGTTGGATCGCCTCGAGAGGAGCGTAAGTGTTTGATGGTGTTAACATGTGTCACTTTAAGAAGTGTCATGTTAACACATCACTCATTTAATCGGTATCGAGATAGCGCGATGGGTATCTCAAAGAAAATCCATATATTTGAACAAAAACCTCATACTTATCTCATTTGATAAATCGATAAACAGTGAGAGTGAAGGTTTAGGTTTGATTTCTAATCATTGGAGACAGATCAGGGAGTGGATTTAGTGCGGATCGAGGAGCTTAAACAACTTAAAAGCCAGAGATCATCACTTTGGTATGTTTTGTTTTTGTGTTAGATGAAGTTCAATTTGATGGTGATGATTAAATCTATATGAATTATGTTGTTTGATGACTAGATCTGGTTTGTTACCTCATTCGAGGTCCTCCCTAATGAATTTTGGGAGTGTAAGTTGTTGTTTGTAGGATTTGTGGATGGAATTGTGGCTGTTGCACAGGGTGGAGCGCGCTCCACCTATCAAAGGAGCACGCTCCCTCATCAATTGTGATGAACACAGCTACTGGAGCTCACTCCACCCACTAAGGGAACGCGCTCCTACCCCAAAAAATAGTAGTATTATTGAGTTTTGTTTAGGGCTTCTTAAGGACTTAGGGACTAAACTAAGGTTTCTAATTATAGGGTATTGGACCTAAATTGATTACAAATGGTCTGCTATAGGTGTTTGATTCTCGGAAAAGCTTAAGTGCTTAAAAAATTAGGAATTTGGAACGAAAACCTAGACTGAGGTAAGTACGGATTCACTTATTTATCAATGTTGTCTGGCTATCTTAGTATAAGTAGTTCATGTAGTTTATGGACTGAAATGGGGGATTGTGTACACTGTGATAGTTTTTAATAAACGAAAAAGGTGTTTAATGTGGTTCACGAGAGTAAGTTCATGGAACTGAGACCAGGTTATATAAGAGATGGTTACTTTCCCAGCCTACATATAACTTCCTACTCAGTTTATAGGTTGCATGGATTACATACTCACTATAGGGTTCCGGATAGAACCATTAGGCATTAATGGATTGGCTAGACAGAATATCAGCAAATATGTTGGTCTAGCAATCACATTAATGGTGTCGGTGGGTAAATGACCCTAGTTTTGTTAATTAAATGGGAATCACAGTGTAATAGTCAATGATAATTTGATTTGCATCTGTTATGTATTGATTTATATGCTTTCATATTCTTGTTAGTTGACATTGGTGCATATTATTATTGCATAATGTTCTTGATTATTATATGGAATGTTGATGGCTTTGTGAATCCTTACTTACTGAGCAAGTTGAAGTGCTTAAACAAATTTAATATTTTAGGGTCGCAGAGGGCAACGAGAAAATTTAGGTGTCTTGTTATCTTCTTTACGATGTAATGAGCCTTCTTGTACTTATATACACTATTTGATATATTTTGATGTATATAAACATGGTTGAGAGGTTCATAATCAAGGTTTTGAGTTTTGATAAACTCTGTATTATTGTATATTGTTTATATATCGAAAAATTTGATTTTTCGCTGCGTATACTTTGTTTTGTTTATTCGATATTAATATACAAGTTGAGTGTATCAAGTATAGATGAAGAGGCTGCTGACACTAGTTAAGTCTGATTGGATTACTAGGGGGCTTAATTAGGGTTTCGGGCCGAGTATCGCCATGATCGGGATAGGGGACGCTACAGCTTGGTATTAGAGCCTAAAGTTTATCACTTTTGAATTAAGTGGTAACATTGATATAGTTTGGTATCATAAATAAGGCTCTGACCTCAATTTTACTTACGAATGGTTTTCGAAGTAAGTGACAACATATTCCTTTGTACCGGAACCTAAGTTTATTGACTTTGAGAGTTGTCTCGAGTTATGAATAAACTTAGGGTTTACTAAACATTTTTCATCATGTTTTAGGGGGAAATGAAAATGAAAACATATTTATACATTATTTTCTGCACATATTGTTGTTTACTGTATAGATTTGATTTCCTTATATTCTCTGAATGTTACCTAATGATCTTATTCCTCCTTTGACTTCAGAATCTAATGGTGGATCAAGGTGAGAGTTCACAGAGGCCTCGACCTCAGGGTAACAGTGAAATGGAAGATCGAAGAAATAAAAAAATTGAACATCAAATGAGGGAACTGATGGAGACTCCAGCGAAACTAATGGCTATGCTGATGGCTCAGATGGGAACACCGGTACACCGACCCGAGGCATAGCCTGCGACCAGTCCCAAGGTTAGCAGAGCTCAGGGAGGAGCTGAGACAGTAGCAACTCCAGCTTATCCAGTATTACCACATATTCGTGTGTCAAAGACATTTGCCATGGTGCTTGTAGATTCTGAGAAGGCTGCATTTCTCAAAACCCACAAGGAATTCATGAAATACAACATTATTAGATTTGATGGCACAATGGAGGAAATGGTAGCTGAGACCTGGATATTGGAGATGGAGCAATGATTTGTTGCTGTAGATGTTGATGACTGATTTAAGGTTAAACTGGTCACATTTTTGTTGATAGATTATGAACGGATGTGTTGGAATTCTTTAGAGATAGAAGGGAAGAATGTCACCACTTGGCCAGAGTTTAGGACTATATTCTACAGATAATATTTTTTGAAGTCAGTCAGGAATTGGAAGAAGACTGAGTTCATTCAGCTAAAACAGGGAGCTATGTCTTTACGGGAGTATGAGAGGAGGTTCACTGAGTTGAGCGAATTTGCTATTGAGATGGTAGAGCTGAAGGAGAAAAAATTTGATTTGTTTCTTGGTGGGTTGAACTGCAAGATCAGTGTTGTGATTTCTTCTAATCCTCACACTAGCTACGCTTTTATATTTGTGAATGTGATGGAGGTGGAAGCAGCTATGCTAGTGAGTCCTTTTGGTATAATACTTGCACCACATTATCCTGGAAGTAAGAGAATCCAGGAATTTGTTCATTTTCAATCGAATAAGAGGAAGAGGAGTATAGCTAACACAACTACACAGTCAGGTTCTATGGGGGATGACTTTTATTAGTGCATCGGTTCCATCAGTTTCTCAGGCTTAAGTAGCCAAACCACCATTGCCGCCATCTCGGCTTAGAGGTAGGGGCAAGAGCAGAGCATAGTCATTACATAAATCGAGTGGATTGGGGCATGTTTCTCAGGCTAGTGTTTATCCTTAGAGGGTTTCGATGATATGCTATTGGTGTGGATAGACGGGGCATATTTAGAGAGAGTGTTCTATACCACCGGCCACATCAGTTGGCAGTACAACATTGCCTGTACGAAGACTGCTCATTATAAAATCCCAAAATTCTTAAACTGGTAATTATGGTTAATCAAGGATTAAGAGAGACTAATTATGGTTTTGGCTACAAGTCGGGAGCTAAGGGCTGATGAATTGAGATTTACGGGTAATTTTACTTTTTCGTGATGTGTGCCTAGTGTTGTGTATTATATATTATGTTATTTTATGAAATTCAAGTTAATCAAATAAATTTGAGGTTTTACAGGGTTTTATCTCAAGATACGTGTTGAAATGAGTCTCGGTAGAGTTAAGACTCAAACTATTATTTCAATTTTTGTGAAAAATAAGTGAAGTTAAGTTTAAAAATTCAAATTTGAAGTTTAAATGGGCTTAAAGAGCCGACGTGGGGATTTTGCCACTGTTTGCATGTAAGTCGGGATTGGATGTACTATGAAATGAGAAGAAGTTTGTGCAAGATCTTGTTTTCTAGTTTCGTGACAGTTGACGGTGATCGAGGTTGAGATTAGATCCAAATTGCTATAAGTTTTAGCTAATTATGGCAACAGAATTGGTCTATAAGGGTTTCGTATCTCATGGACAAAGTTAAGATTTTAGGGTTTTGGTGTGACCAAAACCAGTGTTATAGAATTTTTATGAAGATGGACTGATTTGTTAAGAAGTTGACTTGATTTGGAAAAAATTGGATTGAAAACGAGCACCGAAAGTCAAAACATGTTAAAATATTTCAAAATTAATAAATGAAAAGAAATTAAGCTGCTGACAAGCAGCTGAGGGTTTATATATAAATAAAAAAAGAAAAAAAATCAATTGATCCCATTTTATACATTTCAACAGAATGTTATTCCTCAACCCTCTCAACTCGGTTTCTCGCTCTGCGATCTCCTTGCTACTGATTTTCGCTCAGTTTCGTTCCGCAAAACTGTAGAGCATCACAAGACGATTAGTTCAAGCCATGTTTTCACAATGGAAAGGAAGTATTTGGTTCGCAATTTGGTAAATTCTCAATGCTGGGCATTTTTCCACAATTCAATTTGAATTCTCGCGATTTTTCAATTTCTTTCGCGAGGTTTCGATAGAAATTGATAGGAATTGTTTTTAATTGGTATATGGGTTGATTTGGATCAATTTAGAATAAATCCCACCAACGTAGGTTAGGGTTTTGATGAATTGAACTAATGCGATTCAGTTGATAACTATTTTGGAGATGTATTTATAGTTGATATTGATTTACATTGGGTTTCTGGATGAATTGATTATTGGTTTTTATCCAATTTGACTTCACGGGTTGTAGAAATATTTTGATGTTGATATGAAATGGTTTCGTTGTGTTTGTTGTCGAGTTTTGAGGATTTAATAGTGAAAATATTGATTTGGAGAAATTTTTCAGTTAAAAAAAAATAAAGTTTGCCTAATTGACAGGCCATATTGGAAAATTCATAACTTCTCCGTTGGTGATTCGATTTGGGTGTTCTTGGAGTCTATAGAAAGTAGGACATGAGTACTACAAGTTTTTTAGGGGTCATCATGACAAATATTGAGGTTTTCAAGGTTAAAAAGTTACCCTAAGTTGGCTAGTTGAAACAATTATATAAATTAATATTTTTGGAAATTGTTCTCAAGCATACTTTGACCATAGTTTTCATTGGGTTTCGTGATATGATTTCACTTGAAGCTTGACCCATAATATAATTGGGTATGCAGGAAAGCTATTAGTAGCATTTTCAATGTGATCCGACGCTCCGAGAACCTCGAAAATTAAGCGCGAAGTTATTTGTTTGTAAGGTTAAGTAAATCCCATAATAATCATTACATTGTATGATTATAATTTTGTATAAGTTGCATTGATCCTTGATATTGCATTTTTTGTTGTACATGCATACACGGGTAGGGAGGATAAGGTCAATTCGAGTCTCCTTAAAGTGTCTACCTGACTGTATTTACAGGGTAGAACTTTTTAGTGTCTACCTGACTATGTGCACAGGGTAAAACTTATAGTGTCTACCTGATTGTGTACAAGGTACATCTATATTATATTTGAGGGGCTAGAGTCACTGAAACTTTGCATCACGTGATTATCATGAGATCGCTTTGAACTAGATCATACTTTGATAAACTCGAGGAATGACAGTCTTTTGGTTATCCTCTATGGGCATAAGTCCTTATTACTGTTCACTTACTACTTTCGGAGGACGTCATCTGATTGTGATCGGATAACAGAAACGGTATGGATTCACGGTTGTATTTAAATTCCTTGGATTATGTTCTTCATTTAATTTCTTGGATTATTATGCATTTGATTACTATAGGTGTACTGGATAGTGTCGGATTTACTTATCTGACATTATGGAATTTTTATAATTGGGTAATGACAGGTTTTAGCTGCGACAAGGGAAGGAGAAATATTTTTGTGTGCTTGTGATTTGCTTAGTTCCATTTACTTAATGTATGTATTGTTTTTCATATAATATATTGTATAAATGGATTTTTGGGTTCGTGTGCGATTAGGATCTCCTTTGGAATGGTTGTAACAACTTTGGAACATATCAGAATACTATGGAGCTAAGGTAATGTTAGTTTAAGGATTTTGAAAACCTGAAATAGGTTAGAATGAATATATAAACTGTTGATGCAATATATATTGTTATAGGTGGATTGTGAGTCCTTCGACATTTCCACCAAGCTGAGCTGATTTTGTTGAAGATTTTTGAAGGCTGGGTTTTTAGGTGTAGGCTTAAAAATAGAGGAGTTGCTGTCGAAAAAGGTGTACAAAATTTTAAGTATAATGTAATCAATCTAAATGAATTTATGAATTTTGAGGTTTAAAATTTACTTTTAGAATCCTTTATGGTTGATAAATTCTCATATTTGATGATTTCGATATCTTAATTTTATTCATTTATTGATTATGAGTTTAAGGTTGCTAGATTATCAAAAGAATTAAGGTTCATGTAGTGGCTGAGGCAGACAAGGAGCCAAATCGAAGGTTTGTGGAAGGTATATTGAACATTTGTGGTCGAGATATGAATGTTTTGATTGATGCTGGTTCTACAGTTTCTTTTATTGCGGGTGCAATGGTTGATGAGTTGAAATTGAAACCGGTCAGAGCCAGTACATTGTTGATTTTGAGCACAGCAGTGAGTGAGAATTGGGGAGAATGAACTCCCAATTGATTTGAGGGTAATGGAGTTCCTGGAATTTGATGCTTTACTAGGGATGGATTGGTTATCAGCATATCATGCCAGTATTGACTGTTTCCATAAGATGGTAATCTTTCAGATTCCTAACCTTTCTGAAATTATAGTCTATAAAGGCTATAATCTTTCATGATTTGCAACTCGTGGAAGGGAAGCTACTCCTCGAGATTTAGAAGTTATGGCAGGAGTTGTCACATTTAGAGAACCTGGACAGGAACTTAAGGTTGGTGAGATACTCGTAGTTTGTGAGTTTTTGGAAGTCTTTCCATTTGACTTGCCTAGACTTCCACCACCACGTATCATTGAATAAATCATTGATTTTATTCCTGGTACCAAACCTATATCTATCCCTCCGTATAGTATGGCACTGAAGGAATTACGTGAATTGCGGACTCAGTTTAAGGAGTTGCTACAGAAAAGGTTTATCTATCTTAGTATGTCACCGTGGGGGCGCCGATTCTTTTTGTGAAGAAGAATGACGAAACCCTACGTATGTGCATTGATTATAGACAACTGAATCGAGTAAGTATCATGAACAAATATCCATTGCCCAGGATCGATGATTTCTTTGATCAGTTGAAGGGTGTCAAACATTTCACGAAGATTGACTTAAGATCTGACTATCATCAACTAAGGATCAAGGACGAGGATATCTCGAAGATGGCTTTCAGCACGCGCTACGGGCACTTCGAGTTTACAGTGATGCTGTTTGGGCTCACTAATGCTCCTACTATGTTCATAGATTTGATGTATAAATTATTTAAACCCCATATTGACCAGTTTATCATCGTATTTATCAATGATATTTTGATCTATTCGAAGACTAAGGAAGAGCATTCGCATCACCTCAGAGTTACATTGCAAACTCTGAAGGACAATCGGCTGTATGCCAAGTTTTGTAAGTGTCAATTCTGGTCTTCAGAGGTCAAATTTCTTGGATATATGGTTGGTGCTGAGGGTATATCTGTTGATCCAGCGAAGGTTGAGGCAATCAGAGATTGGCCTACTCCTACCTACTGTGTCAAAGGTTCGGAGTTTTTCTGGGGTTAGCAGGTTACTACAGAAGGTTCATTAATGGATTCTCTCATATTTCTCTGCCAATGACTTGGGTAACACAGAAAGTTGTTGACTTTTTTTGGTTAGATGAGCTCAAGACTGCTTTCCAAGGTTTGAAGGATAGTTTGACAACGACACATGTTCTTACATTACCTTAATCAAGAAAGGATTTAGTGATTTATACTGATGTTTCTCATTCAGGCTTTGGTTTTGTGCTGATGCAGGAAGGCAGGGTTGTAGCTTATGCTTCAAGGTAACTTAAGGTTCATGAAAGAAATTATCCAGTTCATGGTCTTGAGCTAGTTGTAGTTGTTTTTGCCTTGATGATTTAGAGGCACTACTTGCACGGTGAGAAATTTACAGTATTTTTAGATCATAAGAGTCTGAAATACTTGTTTACTCAGAGTAAACTGAATATGAGGAAAATAGATGGCTTGAGTTCCTTAAAGATTATGATTTCACTTTGAGTACCATCTAGGCAAAGCAAATGTGGTTGTTGATGCCTTAAGTAGGAGACGAATAGGCAGAGAGAACGTAGCTACTGTCAGAGCTTCTTAGTTTAAACTTTTTAAAAAGCTTCAGTGATGATGATTTGTGAAAGTCCAGTTGGCACATCATCAACTAAGAGAGCTAGTTTCAAAGTTACTAATTCGTTCTTCTATGCTCAGATTCGGGCTGAACCGGAGATGATTCAGCAAGTGGTTGATAGTTAGAAAGCTGATCAGGATTATATAGCGCGTCAGAGGTTGGCGGCTACTGTAGATCATCCTAATTGGTTAGTTTTTTATGATGGGGACGCTTTAGGGATAGATTGTGGATTATAGCTCAGGATCAGTTGAGGCAGGAATTGCTACGGGAATCTCATATACTTCTTTACTCTATTCATCCAAGTAACACTAAGATGTATCGCGATATGAGGCATGTTTATTAGTGGCATTGGATGAAGACTAATATTTCTGAGTTCGTAAGGAGATGTGAAATACGTCAACAAGTTAAAGCTGAGCATAGGAAACCTTGAGGGTTATTGCATTCACTATCTGTTCCTGAGAGGAAATGAGAACATATATCAAGGGAAAACTCATTGTATCGATGAGAAGATCAAGACTCTTATATATTCTCTATCCTGTAGTTGTAGCGCTCGTCGATTTTTCCTGAAAAGTTAAATAGGGTGAGCGCTCCAACTTGCTCAGTAAGTAGGGATTCACATAGTCATCAACATTCCATATAATAATCAGGAACATTATGCAATAACAATATGCACTAATACTAATTAACAAGAATATGGAAAGCATATCATTTAATAGATAACGGATGCAAATCAAATTGTCAATGACTACTATACTGTGATCTCCATTTTATTTATAAAACTAAGGTCGATTATCCACTGACGCCATTAATGCGATTGCTAGACCAACACACTGGTCGATGTGTTGTCTAGCCAATCCATTAATTCCCAAAGGTTCTATCCGAAACCCTATAGTGAATATGTAACCCACGCAACCTATCGAATTGAGTAGGAGTATATAGTCCGAGAGATCAGCCTCGCGCCCTATAAACCTATTCTCAAAACCAAGAGTTATCCTATTGGGTCACATTAGCCATTGTTTTCCATTTATTGAAAACATCACAGTGTACATAGGCCCCCATTCAATCCATAAACTACATAAACTACAAATACTAAAATAGCCAAGAAACATTGATCAACAAGCGAATCCATACTTACCTCGGGTCAAATCTCTGTTTCCAAACTTCCTAAGTTCTCGGTTATTACACGTTACCCCGTTCGGTTACTGTTTTCAGGGATGGGAGCGCGCTCCACCAACTGGGTTCGTCCCAAATGATGAAGGGAGCGCGCTCCGCCCTGCACTGTCTCGATAGTGAACACGGCAGCAGCCACTATTCTATTACCAAATCATTAGCACAACATCCAAAACACTCCCAAATCATCTGGGAGGACCTCTAGTCAGATAAAAAACCATTTCCAATCATAAACAACAACAATTAACAGGAAATCATTACCTAACTATGAATTCAACTTCAAACTCAAAAACTAAACTCACTAAGATGATGATCTCTGATCCCCCAGTTGTTTAAGATCCTAAATTTCAACTGATAATCACTCTCTTGATCCCCTATTCGTGATCAAATCCCTCAGTTGTTCCATCTCTCTCGATTTTTTGAAGGATTGAATGAGATAACGATGAAGGTTTTTTTTATTTATATATATGGATTTTCCTCGAGATACACATCACGCTATCTCGAGACTAATCCAATGATTGATGTGTTAAAATGACGCTCCCTAAAGTGACACAAATTTTAACATCATTAAACACTTACTCTTATCTCGAGCCTAATCGAACGATCCTTATATTTCAAACAAAACTTATAGTTTTAATATATATATCAAATATATATAAAAATATATATACTTTGTGTATTTTTTTGCTAATAAATTCACCGAACAGGCCTACGAGTGTTCTCGGGTGTGCACATTCATTCACGACCCCCTCGTTGCACTTAGTGTTCCGGCAACTTATTGTTTATTTACGTATTTTCCAATTATAGGTTTGTATTAATCTCCTATTAATCCCACATTTTATAAATTTCATTAAGCATTCCAAACAAACACGAACCATCATACAATCACACACACACGCTAATCGAGGTATGCCGGACTTAACCACGAGCCTAACTCGGGTTAATTAGGATTTCAATTAACACTAATCACCAACTTAAGGTAACGGGTTATTACATGTTGGGTAGAGGTTGGAGGTACATTATTGTTGGGGCTGGAGTTGATTCGGGACTACACAAAGAGAATTCAGTAGATTCGTCAGCATTAAACAACAACACGGCTCAAACAAAAGAGATACGCTGATAAACATCATAGGTTTTTAGAGTTTTCAAAGGACGATCTTGTCTTGTTGAAAGTCTCACCTATTAAGGATTATATAGATTTGGGTTGCGAGGTAAGCTAGCTCCAAGGTTTATTGGGTCGTTCAGAGTAAAGGAAAGGATTGATCCTGTTGCTTACAAGTTAGAGTTACCTCCTCAGCTTGCTGGAGTCCATAATGTTTTCCATGTGTCTATGCTTCGCAAGACGGAGACTTAGTTCACTGCAAGGATTGATTGGAATGAATTTGATTTTCGGGAAGACTTATCATACAACGAGCAGCCGATTGAGATACTTAATCGTAAGATTCAGAGACTAAGAACCAAAGAGATTCCTTTGGTTAAGGTGAAAAGGCAATTTCACGGAAATGAGGAACTAACCTGGGAGCAAAAGTGCTATATGAAGGATCAGTTTCCATTTCTCTTTGAAACTACAGATAACTTTACGTTTACTTTAATTTCGAGGACGAAATTACTTGAAATTGGGGAAACTGTAACAACCTGTTACTTTAAGGTGGTGATTAGTGCTAATCTAAATCTTAATTAACTCGAGTTAGGCTCGTGGTTAAGTCTGGTGTACCTCAATTAATGTGTATGTGTGTGTTTGCATGATGATTTGTGTTTGTTTAGATTTTTAAACGAATTTATATGGGTTGTAGTATAATAAAAGAATTATATACAAGCCTATAAATGGAAAATACTTAATAACAATGTATTACCGATACACCAAGTGCGACGAAGGTGTCACGGAATGAATGTGCACGCCCGAATATACTGGTAGGAGCAAGTTTTATTTAATTAGTTTATTTTTCACTTTTAGTTTATTTCCCCTGAATAAGTGCCAAGTAGGCTCATCTAGAAGACTTATTGAATAAGTGTTCTTCATTTGCTTCATGTTTCTCATCTTGTCATAGGTATGATATTATCCGTAAAATATAAAACATAGAGCTTGTCTCAATTTTTGTTGTTCCCTTGCATTACATTGTTCTATAACAATCAAAGTGACATCAAATTTTGTTCTATTCTCAAACTAGATTATTAATCTATATATGTCTCATTGAAATGATGGAAATTGAAGCATTCTAGATATGTACGATATATTGATTAAACGCCGACAATATGTTGGTTAAAAACACATGCAAAAGACTACTACAACAGAGAATACTAAAGCTACTCTCTGGAAAACCCAAAGAACGACAAAGTACGAAGCATTAAACTACAACATAAGAGTGGCAAAGAAAACAGTTCCAACCTACAACATGAAAATAAAGCATAACTGAACCTATACAAAACCACTGCAATATAGACCCTCAAGGCTGAACAAAGTTGTTGTCACCTGCCATTACTTCCTCGAACGCACTCGCATCATGTCGTTACCAGTATTCGTCCCTTCACCGAAAATACAAGTCTCAAAATCTCCTATAATTTTTTCACTCCCTTTCAGCCATAGTTTGATTACTGGCGAGACGGGGTTAATTCTTCTCTTAATAAGCTCGTTGTAAGACTTTGGCTTTCTCTGAAGTAAAGTGGTAAATATGACTAAGAACATCCATGGCAATATCCCATCATTCATCAAAAAGATGTTCGTCGTTTGCCCCTAAATGATCATGCAACTTCTTTTTGTATACTTCATATTGTATTATTTAGTTTAGTGTTTAGTATGATTTTGGACTTTAAATCTCTTTTTTATAGTGATAATCTCTCTTTTTATTTCATTTGTAGGCTTTAAAGATCCAAAGTGAAGTATTGGAGTGAAACCGAAAAAATTGGACGTGGGAATACTTCTTGAAAATCCATGCTGCCACTTATGTCGCCATCTAACAAATGGAGGTCATGCTCACAGCGTGGAACGCGAAATTGAGCAAGAATACAACACAATGATCCATGTCGTCACTTATACCATGGAGTCTATGCTCACAGTGTGACTTACGGCGTGGAATATGAAAATAGGATTTTCACTCGAATTTTTGGTATTTTGATTTGGGATGGATTTTCAGGTTTCATATAAATATGAACTTGTGATTTCTATTGTTTTCAAACTTTGTTTACGAAAGAACTTGAAAAACTAGTGTTCAATCTCATTATGTATGGTTAAACTCCATCAATCTAGATCGGAGGTGGATTAAACAACTCTTTTGACATCAAACTCTATGTGAGATCTATTTTATTTCAATTCTATTACATTTTTTTGGTATTCTATTCCTTTTGGTAATATTTGATTGTTAGGTTTAAGCATTGATACATGGTGAATGGCCCTTGCATTTGTCTAGGTGGAACTTATCGCTAATGAGTTGATCACATACGTAATTGTGCAAGAAAACTCACACACGTGGCGTTAACCATACTGGCTGATTCGACCCTTTCGGGACCAGTCAAATACCTTGGGGATCTATGGTAAATCGGATGCACTAGTGATCATGTTGTCTAGGTTTAGTGTTTTCACAAAACCTAAAGCAGTCATCGCGTTAAACCCAATGTGTGTGAGTCTAAGGTTATGCGTTTGATTAGAGAAGCTATCAACGGTCGTACCTTGACTATTTGAATAGAGGAAATCATGGAACCGAGTGTACATTTGGCTCTATAGCTACTCTGAGATACCATTGATTTGCATTCATTCACATAGATCGATGATCAAAGAGTTTGTAATATGCCGATTGAGGATGTTTGAGAAACTGAAAGTCTAAGTTACATCTCCAACTTATTTTGTTACAAAGTGTTTTTAAATTCTTGATTTATGTGAACTTTTTTGAAAAACTATTTTTAACAACCCCCAATTTCCCTTTTTGTTTTCAAGTCTAAGTTAAAACCCTTGGTCTTTGTGGATCGACCTTGTGCTTGGCGCTTTTGCAGCTCTTGTGGTATTTGGTAATCTATTTGGGATTATATTTTGACATGTTCGACACGCATCAAACCGCTAGCAAAAGATTACTATAACATATAATATGATAGCTACTCTCTGGAAAACCCAAAGAACGACAAAGTATGAAGCATTATTACAACATACAAGTGGCAAAGAAAACAGCTCCAAACTACAACATGAAAATGAAGCACAACTAAACCTAAACAAAATAATTGCAATATAGATGTTGGATTTTGGGGTTCATACGCAACGAAAAATTCAAAATAATTTTTGAAAAACCCCAGCGAGATCGAAAATAAGTTTCATTAAACTAGATGTACAAAAGTAAATCATACCTTAATCTGTGATTTCCTTCCCTAATTGTTCGATCTCCAAGACGTTCAAGCACGCATCCTTTATTGGGAATCCACACATGAACAGTGACCACAATTTGGAGTGCTAGCCCCAAAATAGAGAAAAAGTTTTCTTTCTTTTTCAAAATCCAGAGAACTCAAAAATAGCAAAGACAAAAATCTTTTATATGTTTTAGGGTTTCAACCTATATTTATATGTGTAGATAAGCTCACTTGAAAAACCAACACCTATTATATTTAGGAAATTCAAGAAAATTACACAAACGCCCCTATTAATAAGTTATCGTATAACAAATCGTAAGAGCTTTTATGTCATGAATTTTATCTTATAAAATGTATTACTCGGACCAATTAAAATTGCGCAAAGCCATTATTTATGTGCGAGTCAATAGGTTCATGGAACGTTGGTAGTGAACCAAAAGTGTTTTGGTACACAAGTCATAAGATGTCTCTAGCAAGGGATTATGACTACACAAGTATCATGAATATTAAATCGATACAACCTAATATATGACATAGATCATATCCTTTTGTCGTGCGATATCCTTTGATTAAATATAAGGCATGGAAAGTCACCCTTAATGTTCAATCGTACTAGTCTCGATATTTAGGTAGACTAAAAACATTCAAGTGACATTGATCATATCAATTCACTTGGACTTGGCCATTTAACAGTCTAACATATCGAGGGATCCACTGATATCTCTCGATATACGAGAGGGATAAATTCTATCTTAATTACATACTTTCAAATATTATTCACATGGTAACCAATCACAATCTTTATAATCATCTGGTTAAAGACAACGTTTGATTGTGTCAAATTATCATTCTCATAATATTGAATACTATGGTAATCTCAAGTCGAATGATTAAATATTATACCTATCATGAGTCACACCTATGATTAATCTATGTGGTGTTCTCATAGCGGGTCGATCCAGTACCTTGTTCCCTAATAAGTACTCATGATCTCGATTTGTATCCATATACGCATTATTATCAAATGATCATCAATCAAGATTCACACTAGTCTTAATTCATTATAGTTCCCAGTATAATGACCAACTATAGACATTTATGATATTTCAATAAATACACATGGATTTTATCATAAGCTAAACATGCATTCACTTATAATAAAAAAGTAAATGAAAACCTCTATTTATTAATTAAAACTATAATATAAACAATGTTTGTAGATTGACCTAGCGCACATGTCCCAATATAAACCCTCATGGCTGAACAAAGCTGCCATCACTTGTTATGACTTCCTGGAACGCACTCGCATTAATTGTGTTATTACCAGTATTCGTCCCTTCACCAAAGATACAAGTCTCAAAATCTCCTACAATTTCTTTACCTCCTTTCAGCCATAGTTTGATTATTAGTGGGACGAGGTTGATTCTTCTTGTATTAAGCTCATTGTAAGACTTTGGTTTGCTCCGAAGTATAGTGGAAAATAGGACTAAGAACATCAACAGTATCTCATCCTTCATCAAAAAGATGCTCGTCGTTCTCCACCAAGTGATCATGCAACTTCTTTTTATAAACTTTAGATTCTTCATATACGTGGATGCACTTGTCCAACGCAGATCGCAAAGTCGATGTGTCCCTATTGTATTTTGCTAATTCATTTGCAATTACCTTGTCTATCTCTCTTAACTGGTGATCCCCGATGGCTACCATTTTGCTTGCCACCTCCAGTTTCGCAACTAAGCCACCAATATACAAGTTATATAAAAAAAGGTGGTAAAAGGATATTAAAAAGAAGGGGAACTCATGAGTTGCAACACTTGAAAGTTCAAATAATACCATTACAACAGCTTGCAGTGCTACCTTAACACTCGCAGACACATCAAGTCGGGATGCTCTTTGGCGATTATAAAGGGGTGCTCCCATTCATCACCAAGTTACGAGACATAATGTTATCCCCAATGCTTGATTCATTCATTTTGACCCCCCACTGGCACATAGCTAGCTGACACGAGCTGTAAGTGTCTGGAAACGTGATAGAAATAAGGGCACCAACTATTGTTGGTACCGGGTTTATCAAATCCACAAGGATGGTTTAGTGCTAATTTGTAATCTAATCAAGATAGTAAGTTAGGAACCAAATTTTTGGGTTTTATAAAGGAAATTGATTAACAAAATTAATCCAGCTAATTTCGATGAATTTAAATTGAGGTTTTTCTAATTATAGAAATAGTCCAAGGGAGTTGATTTCACCTAAGTTGTATTCTTTCTACCCAATTCTCATCTCGCAATCCCAAATTCAAGTGAAAATAGGTGAATTTTTCTAATTTTTTACTCCACCCCAAGGTCTCGACGATGGAGATTCTAGCGTTGCACTCGGTCACCACCGGTCGGCGTGACTAGTGTAAGTGCAATAGCGCATTAGAGTCCAAATTCTAAGCCCTCCCTCGTTAATGGTCGTCGGTCGATGTACAATATGATCGAGGGTTGTGTGGCAGCCCCGCGCCCCGTGGCCGCCCTGCGGTGTCGTCTGGCGTGCGCTCCTCGCTCAGCAGGCCCAGCTACACGTGTCCGCCACTTGTCCATCCATCTCATGTCTCGATAATCGTGTCCCCATTTGTATTACTAGTTTGGTTAACCGATTATTCATATTAATCTTAATTTATTTTCTTAAGTTCAACTGTCCGTAGATTATTCAAGCCCTAACCGTGCTAGCGGTTAATATTGTACAGAGTTACAAGTAGATAAATAGTATTTTACAGCGGAAGTCTTAAAGTATATAAACATGGATCCTCATTAACTTTTACGTTTATAGAGCATTAGTCCTACCGTGGAAAACTTGGAATATAGTACACTGTATATATAAAGCGACAAAAGTAAACATATGCAAGTACACATGTCTCATTAGTCTCCCGTAAACCCCAAAATATAGCAATATACTACGATAAACACCAATGAGTAGTGTGCCAAACAGTGGGTGAGCTCAAAGATAATCGCCAAGAATCTTCTTATCATTACTCGTAGAAGGATATGCACTCAGCCATCACAACAAAACAAAGGATGAGTCCAGTAAGTAAAATCCCAAGGAAATTCACTGAGCATTCATATGATAAAAGAAAGGAAATCCAATAAATAATGTTAAATAAACATGTGGAATGTAAACAGGCAACTGTAAATGACTCATCGCATGCATAAATAACAATAAAGCGCAAACATGTATGCCTGTTCCAGGCAAACTAAACCATACTTTGGATACCCTCACAGGTTCCCACCAGTGGGCGCACCTAACTAACCCAATACATGGTCCTCTCGGTGGCGGCGAAGATCCACGACGCACCGACACATGTACAGACAAAGTAGCTCGGGTCGCTATCCACCAAAGACTCCCGATACACATGCTATGGTCTAGCGTGACATAGACACACAACGGAATACCCGGCATGAGTAAACTCAACCAACAATTCAAAGTGTGACACAGATATAGATAATTGAAGTGAACAAGGAATCGAATCAAGAATACACTGGACAAGATAGAATAAAATAGTAATGAAAGTAATAAATACTCAAGTGATGTTCCTGTGGGTTTTACAAACCTCAAAACGCTATCTGACTTCCCCCGAACTCCCGAGTTTGACCAGACTAGCTCCTCGATACCAGAGCCACGGTCCTCTAAGTCCCTAAAGTTCAATTTTATAATTTTAGCATGATTCCAAGTTTATTAGTGTTGTATTAAGTCAAAAACCCATAAAATCAATCCTTAAATTCAACTTTCATTTGTTATTAGCGCACTGATGGGTCTACCTAGCGCGCTAGGTGAAGTTAGCACGCTAGGGGATCTGTGTAGCGCGCTACTGTTCTTCATTTTGAAAAACAGTTAAGTGCCCAGATTGGTTAACGCGCTAACTAACCTAGTAAGCGCGCTAACTGCGTTCTGTGACAGAATTCTCAGAATTCTCAACTCGAGAATTCTGTCACCAACTCCCCAATCAGCTAACTTAGCCCAATTAAACCACTCTCCACATAATATAAACTCCAAAACATCATCCAAACAACATAAACAACACCAATTAGATCAAAATCATCAATTCCATGATTCCCACTAATTTTTCCCAAATTCATCAAAACCTCAATTCATGCAGAACCACTATAAATTCTCATTTGAAAGACTAATAATACTTCTGATTCATCAACCATTCATCAAAATCAATAACCTATTCCTCAAATATCAAATTTACTCTAACACACTCAAAATTGGGTTCATTAGAATGTGTAGAAGATGGAGATGAAGATTACCTCGATTTGATCCTCGGTTTTGATCTCCAAAGTGTTGAATTTCTAGCTCCAAATCCCTTCTCTTCTTCTCTAGATTTTTAGAATCGAAAGTAGTTTGATTGCATGTGTTGATCCACTAATGAGTCGTTAATTATGTAATTATATATATGTTATTTATACATTTTTATTGTTAAGTCTCCAAAATATTAGTCTAATTGTATTTATTTGTTATTTTCAGGGTTAATGGAGTATGCGGTTGAATCCGGGGTGAAAAACTACTCAAAGTAGTGTATTTACATGCAGTGGAACAACTAACAGAGGATATGCCTCAAGACACGCACTAGAGAGTGGTTGAACAGTTGAGGAGACACACAAACCGGACAAGTTTAGGCCACTGTGCAACGAGAGCCAGTTGATTGTGCCTCGAGGTTTATGAGGTGTTGTCTCCCATGTCTTCGATCTCTCTGTGTGAGTTTCTTTTCTTTCCAGATGCTCGTCGATTCTCCTCGAGATTCACACCGTGCTCTCTCCCACATCTTCGCTCGAACTCTTGTGCTCTCTCCACCCCTTGAGCAACTGCAACGTGGCGTCTACATACACGTCCAGCATGTTTTGAGCAATTGTCTCTCCTTGCAACAGCAGCCGTGAGATGTCCTCGAGATGAATGCGAGCACTGTCTCCTGCTAATTCGCTCGAGCAATTCATGCGATTCACTCTACCAGCCAGCTATGCCACGTGTTGCATCATCATTAGGCCAGCCTAGCTTTCTCCACCAATCGTTGCCCGCCATGTCATCCATGCCAGCAGCTCGTCTAATCCGTGCGTGCCACGTGTTCGGGACCATGTAGAAAATACCCAACAACCACCGGATTGTCCTCGGCGCACGTGTCAATAATGATACTACGAAAATCAGTTTCTCTCTCCTCTAGAGACCAATTTTAGTAGTTTTATAATTAGGACTTATGGCCTGTTTGGTTCGTGGGATTAGCCCGGATTAGCCACACTGGACTAGTTAATCCGCTGTTTGCTTGGAGGATTAACTAGGCCAGCGGATTAGTTAAGAGGCATGGTAGTGGATTAAACAATACCACCATTTTTGGTGGGATTAGCTAATCCATTGTAACTGAAAGTGGAGATTACCACTTTACCCCTCACATTTTTGGTGGGATTAGCCTTTCATCGTCCCCCTAGTGAACGAAACAGAGTGCGGGTTCTCTCCATTTTTTTTCTTCTTCAAGACGGGGTCCAGGAGATCACGGCTTCCTTCTCCTCTTCGTTGTCCTCCTCCCCCTCCCATCCATCATCTTCTTCTCTCGATTGATCGTTTGTTCCTTGTTGTTTTACCGCTACTTTAGTCTAGTTGTTGTATGTGTTGTTGTTTAAGCCCAAATCAAACCTTTATCTCAACTCTCTCAACAATAGCAAGATTCTCTCTCTTTTTCTTTTCGAATTGAACACCGTATTCAACAGTCCCCACCGATCAATCACAATCCCAAATTGAAAAAAACTTTATTTACTCGCCTTGAAAGGTACACCAACCGCCACAACGCCAAAACAGTCACAACTTCTCATTTTCGATTTGAGGAGATCACAAGTGATAACGAGAGAATCGAACCAGAGAGGAGTGATGAGAGAGAGAGAGAGAGAGAGAGAAATGAAATGTGAAATGGGGGATTTTTGGTGTTATTTATGTAAGGGTATTTTGGTAAATGTACATGTACAACCTCATTTAATCCCAACCTTAAAACTCCCAACCAAACAAGATACACAAATGGGACTAAACTATCTAAACCCATGTGTTAGTCCCATCACTAATTAATCCCATGTGTTAGGATTCACTAAAATGTGAACCAAACAGGCCATTAGGGTATTAATTAGAGAGGTCGAATTCTATTCTTCACACACTTTTCTATTCGATTCTTCTCCCTCTCTACTTTTCATTTATTTTTTTGTTCTTCAACCATGAAAGACAAGTCTCATGGCCTAGGCAAGATTGCGAGGGAAGTTCGACTGTTCCCATCCATGGATTTGTGAGACTTATTTATTTTAATTTCATTTCATTTCATTGGTATTTATTCCCTTTGTTATTGATTGAATAATTATGGTTAAACTCATATTTAAACCTTGATTTTTGTGCCAGTGAGTCGGAAGGATCCAACCTTATGCAATAAGACCATACAAGTGGCAATCTACTATACCAATTGATTCGCCTCTTTTGGGACCGGTTGAATACCATAGGGATCTAGGCCAAATTGGACACACTAGTGATCCAGTTGTCTAGGTGTAGTGCCTTCTGAAAACTCATTACGGTCATCGTGTTAAACTCAATGCGTTTAAGTATAAGGTTATACGATTGGCTAGGGAAGTAGTCATTGTCGTACCTTGGCTATCGAGATTAAAAAGTGCGAGGAACCGCGTACATTACCGAGTCTATAGCTACACTAGGATACTTTAGAATTGCATGCTTTACAAAGATTGATGACCAAATCCATTATTTTATCGAACCGAACTTGTATGTCTGTATTTAAGGATTTTTCATTAATTGATTTCAAAATAATTTTCTTTGCTTTATTTATTTTATTGTTATTTAGATTAGTTAATTTGTTCCTTCTCTCAAAACCCCTATTTTTTCATTTCTTTTTAAACCTTAGAAAGAATACCAATCTTTGTGGGATCGACCCTTTACCGCTATCTACAAAATAGTTGGTTTAGGTATTATATTTTATTAATGCGTTCGGTGCGCATCATCATCTCCTCCATATATATTAAGATGGGATGGATTGCTAGCCATTGATCTCTATGTATTTACGTATCTCGAAATTTATCTAATAGCCTATCTCTTGACACACTTCCCACTTATTCTCCTCAAATGACACCAATTTGTAACTCACATGATTCTTAGATGTGCCAATACGTATCTCTAGGTCAATCTCATCATTTCAAATTTAATTAACCAAACTATAGGCCTTATTTATTTGATTTAATTAACTAAGCTTAAGCCCATAATAATACATATGGTTAGTGTTTTTATTCCCACAATCGATAAATTTGTGATCCCACAAACCCTCGACTACCCAACACCCAATGCCCCGCGTCTCGGCACGCATTTCGAGGTAACTCCATAGCCTATTGTACTAATTTAATCAACTAAGCATATGGTTACATTACCCATTTTCTTTGATCAATTAGTCATCTTAGCGTGACTTAGTCAAGTTTCTTAGTGTATCCGTAGTTCGCCTACCCGATACCCGCCTTAACACGTCTTACGAAGCGAATACTCGTCACACCAACTCGCCCAATAGCAACGTTCACACATGCGATGTTACAATAATATAATGTTTTAAACATCATAACTAAGCAAACATCATCCACAAATAACATATTTCATCGGTTCTCGTATTTGAGTAAACTGAGTTGTCTGCGCAACGCCCGAATTACAACCGTTAATCCTTAAGATTAACGTTAATCCTAGTTTAATTAATTTGGGCCGCTACAATTCTTCCCAATTAAAAGAAAATTTGTCCCTGAAATCTAGATCTTCAGAAATTTCTAATTCACCTCTGTTTGAACGGAAATAGTAGCGGAACAACTGATGTCGCCAACTCATGCTCGAACCTTAGACCATACTTCAGTACGTTGGGATCCCACTAATATGCCTCTCTAACCCGCTCCACTGGCCAATTACCCAATAGCCTTCGCGATGCTGGCCTATTCGCTGAGTCACCGACACGTGCACTTAGGCAGCTCGGGTTGTAATTCACCGAGGGTCGGACTGCACGTGCTTTGGCCTATTGTATAGCACAACACTGAGTCTTCATATGCATAGCTAGAAATCAACATCCATATACGCATAATTTAAACAAATAACTGATAAAATGTGTTAAACAACTTACCCTCGATATGATGTCTGGTCGTCCTTCTATTCAGCTGACCAACTACATGAACTCTCTCTCTTAAGTCTGATCTGGCTCTGGGGTGGTGATGACATTGAAAAATCGACTTTAAGATGACCCATCTGACCACATTAGAAACATTGGCACGTCTCGAACCTGCCAGCCTATCCGTCTCTAAGTTTCTGACCTTGACCCCTGTCTCTCTGATCCTTGGCATGTCCTCCTTGATCTCTATCCTAACGGTACAGATGTGGCTGCTACCTACGCTACTCAATCAGTGTTGGTGCTATAGCGCAAACTTGTTGCCTATCCTCATACTGAGATTGACGATCACGATGATAATCCATGTGGTCCATGTCTCGTCTATCATCCCTCCGACCTCTTTCCGAATGATCCCTCTGTCTATTCAGCCTCTAGTCTATCTAGAAACTATGTCCCGTCTGTACCTCGGTCCCAGTAGTACGCCTACCCTCATTCTACATCAAGAAGGTCTCGTGTGCTAATGCTCGATCGAATATCTACTGTAGAGTATGAGCCCCAGATGACCCCACTACCGCAGCAATCCTGTAATCTACCCCTTGAATTAAGTAGTATATCTGTAGTCGCTCTGTCCCCGCTACATCCATGGAGAACTGAAGTAAGTACCAAAATCGCTCGTTGTACTGCATCAGCGTCCGGTTACTCTGTCTCGGGGTCAAAAACTCTTCTCTCAATCTCAACCTCACCTCTATGGGTATATACTGGTCATAAAATAACTCTCTAAACTCTACTCATGTCGTCGGCACTAGGTGGGTGTCCTGATATGTTGTCACCAGACTGCTGATGCATGACTTCTCAAGCATGCTCCAAATAAACGTACTCGTACACTCTCATCGTTCCTCATTAGCTTATGGAAACGCTGATGGGACACTATCCACTTCCCTACCGCCTCAGGGTCACCACCTCCGTAGAAAAGTCTGGCTAAAACTTCATAAATTCTCTCAAAGTTCGCCTTTGGAGCCAATAAAAATGCTGATGTCGTAGCAGCAATACTAGTAGGCAACCGCTCTAAAGTCGTGGGTGGCGGCGTGGGAGTCGAAGTCTCCAATGGAATGACAACAGTTGTAGCTCTCTCTGCCAATATCTCTGCAGCTACTCTATCAACTGGTATCTAGGCAACAACCAGGGTGACGGCTGCCCTCGTGGGTGTTGTAACTACCCTTGGGTCTCGGGATGCTGTGACCGCGGATGTAGCAAGTGCAGTAAGTGCGGCGACTTGATCCCATAAAAACTGCAGTACCTCGGCCATTTGAGTCTCCTTGGCCAATAGTCGATTCTCCATACTCACTGCACTAGGGGAATCCCTACCTGCAACACTAGTTTGTTCAATCTCATGAGGTGTAGTCGACTATCCGTCCATGATCTACATTGAGAAGCGTGCTCCAGATCAGCCTCAGTCTATATATGTATATCATATATATAACAAAATATAACACATATATAACCTCTAACTCTACCCGCCTCGCATCACTTCCCAACTAAAGTTCAAAGGCAATATCATCAAGTTTTCAGATCTAAAATTTATTTATTAAATTTTATACTCTTTCATTTAAGTTTTCTTGGTTCTTAGAACTCTCGCTCTGATACCAACTGTAGCATAGGTATCAGGTTAAAGAACAAATAACGCTTCATTCCATAGGCTCCGTCATCTTCGGCTCTGATACCATCTATGGGGGCCCCGCACCCCAAGGCTGCCTCAGGGTGTCATCAGGCGTGTGCTCCTCGCCCGACGAGCCCAGCTACATGTATCTGGCACCTACCCGTCCATTTCATGTCTCGATAATCGTGTCCCCGTATGTGTTACTAGTTTGGTTAACCAATTATTCATATTAATCTTAATTTATTTCCTTAAGTTCAATTATCCGTAGATTATTCAAGTCCTAATCATGCTAGTGGTTTGTATTTTACAGAGTTGCAAGTAAATAAATAGTATTTTACAGAGGAAGTCTTAAAGTATATAAACATGGATTCTTATTAACTTTTACGTTTATAGAGCATCAGTCCTACTTGGAAAATTCAGAATAGACTACAATTTGTATATATAAAGGCGACAAAAGTAAACATATACAAGTAGACATGTCTTATTAGTCTCCCATAAACCCTAAAATATAGCAATATACCATAATAAACACCTACGAGTAGTGTGTCGAATAGTGAGCGAGCTCAGAGATAGTCGCCGAGAATCTCCTTACCCTTACTCGTAGAAGAATCTACACTCAGCCATCACAAAAAATAGATGACGAGTCCAATTGTAAAATCCCAAGGAAATTCACTTAGCATTCATATGATAAAATAAAGGAAATCCAATAAATACTGTTAAATAAACATGCAGAATGTAAATAGGCAACTGTAAATGGCTCATCACATGCATAAACAACAATAAAGTGCAAACGTGTATGCTTGTTCCAAGCAAACTAGACCATACTTTGGATACCCCCAGTTCCCACTAGTGGGCGCATCCAACAGGCCCAATACCTGGTCCTCTCGATGGCTGGCGCAGATCCACTACGCACCGAAACATGTATCGATAAAGTAGCTCGGGTCATTATCCACCGATAACTCTTGATACACATGTTATGGTCTAGCGGACACACAAAGGAATACCCTATGGGAGTAAACTCAACCAACCATTCAAAAAAGATATAGATAACTGAAGTGCATAAGGAATAGAATCAAGAATAGACTGGACAAGATAGAATAAAATAGAAATGAAAGTAATAAATACTCAAGTGACGTTCCTGTGGGATTTACAAACCTCAAAACGCTCTTCGATTTCCTTCTGGACTCCCAAATCCGACCCGACAAGCTCCCCGATACCCGAGCTACGGTCCTCTAAGTCCCTGAAGTCCAGTTTTATAATTTTTGCATGATTCTAGGTTGATTAGTGTTATATTAAGTCAAAAACCCCCAAAATCAGTCCTTAAATTCAACTTTCATCTATCGTTAGCGCGCTGATGGGTCTACCTAGCGTGCTAGGTGGAGTTAGCGCGCTAGGGGATCTGTCTAGGGCGCTATTATTCTTCATTTTGAAAAATAGTTAAGTGTCCAAACTGGTTGGTGCGCTGACCAGCCTAGTTATCGCACTAACTGCATTATGTGACAGAATTCTCAACTCAAGAATTATGTCACCAACTCCCCAATTAGCTAACTAAGCCTAACTAAACTACTCTCCATATAATATAAACTCCAAAACATCATTCAAACAACTGAAACAACACCAATTAGATCAAATTCATCAATTCCATGATTCCCATTAGCTTTTCCCAAATTCATCAAAACTTCAATTCATGCAGAACCAGTGCAAATTCTCGTTTGAAAGACTAATAATACTTGTAATTCGGGCAGAGAGATCGAGGTAAGGGTCGAGATTTAGAGACGAACAGACTAGCAGGTTAGAGACACGTCGATGTTTTCGATGTGGTCAAATGGGACATCTTAGAGCTGATTGTTCAATGCCATCACCACCATCAGAGCCAGATCAGACTCGAAAGAGAGTTCACGCAGTTAGTCAGCCGGACGGAGGGGCGACTAGACGTCATGTCGGGGGTAAGTTGTTTAACGCATTTTATCAGTTATTTGTTTAAATTATGCGTTTATGGATGTTAATTTCTGGCTATGCATATGAAGACTCAATGTTGTGTTATACACTATGCCACAGCGCGTGCATTGCGGTCCGGCCCTCGGTGAATGACAACCCGAGATGCCTTGGTGCATGTGTCAGTGACTCCCCAGATAGGCCAGCTCCACGAGGCTATCGGGTGATGGGCCAGTGGAGCGGGTTAAAGAGGCACACTGGTGGGATCCCAACGTCCTGAAATATGATCTAGTGGGGTTCGAGCATGAGTTGGCGACGTCAGTTGTTCCGCCACTATTTCCGTTTTGACAGAGGTGAATTAGAAATTCCTCAAGATCTAAATTTCAGAGACAAATTTTCTTTTTATTGGGAAGAATTGTAATGACCCAAATTAATTAAACTAGGATTAATACTAATCTCGAGAATTAACGGTTGTAATTCGGGCGTTGCACGGACAACTCGGTTGACTCAAACACGAGAACTGAGGAAATATGTTATTTGTGGATGATGTTTGCTTAGGTGTGATGTTTAAAACATTATATTATTGTAACATCGCATGTGTGAATGTTGCTATCGGGCGAGTTGGTGTGACGGGTATTCGCTTAGTAAGGCGTGTTAACACGGGTATCGAGTAGGCAAACTACGTGTACACTAGGAAACTCAACTAACTCACTCTAAGATGACTAATTGATCAAAAAATGGGTAATGTAACCATAGGCTAAGTTGATTAAATTAGTACAATATGCTATGGGGATACCTCGAAATGCGTGCCAAGACGCGTGGCACTAGGTGCCGGGTAGTCCAGGGTTAGTGGGATTACAAATTTGCCAATTTTTGTGAATAAAAACACTAACCATATGTATTATTATGGGCTTAAGCTAAGTCAATTAAATCAAATAAATAAGACCTATAGTTTGGTTAATTAAATTTGAAACCATGAGATTGACCTAGAGATACGTATGGCACATCTAGGAATCACGTGAGTTACAAATTAGTATCATTTGAGGAGAATAAGTGGGAAATGTGTCAAGAGATAGGTCACTAGATGAATTTCAGGATACATAAATACATAGAGATCAATGGCTAGCAATCCATCCCATCTTAATATATATGGAGGAGTTGATCAACACAGACAATCAAACTACTTTCAAGTCTGAAAATCAGAGAAGAAGAAAAGGGATATGGAGCTGGAAATTCAACACTTAAGAGATCAAAACTAAGGATCAAACCTAGGTAATCTTCATTTCCATCTTCTATACATTCTAATGAACCCGATTTGAGTGTGTTAGATTAAATTAGAACTATAGGCTATGTCGTATCTCGAAATGCGTATCGAGACGTGGAGCATTGGGTGTCGGGTAGTCGAGGGTTAGTGGAATCACAAATTTGTCAATTTTAGTGAATAAAAACACTAACCATATGTATTATAATGGGTCTAAGCTAATATAATTTGATTTAATAAATAAAAGCCTATAACTTGGTTACTTAAATATAAACCATGAGATTGTCCTAGAGATACGTATTGGCACATCTAAGAATTATGTGAGTAACGATTGCTGTCATTTGGAGATAATAAGTGGGAAATGTGTCAAGGTGTGGACCATGATATGAATCTCGGGATATGTAAATACATAGAGATCAATGGCTAGGAACTAATCCCACTTTGATATATATTATTAGATTGATCAACACAAGCAACAAAGCATACTTCAAATCTTGAATTCAGAGAGAAAAAGAGAGAAATTTGGAGCTGAAATTCAACACTTTGGAAGTCAATTTGGAGTATTAAACCAAGGTAATCATCTTCTTCATCTCTTATACATTCAAATGAGTTAAAATTTAAGTGTTTGGTGTAAATCCGAATTTGGGGGTTAGATCCCTGGTTTTTTATGAAAACTTGATGAATTATATGTATAATGACCATTTCCTTTGAGAATTTACAACTGGTTTGCATGAATTGAGGTTTTAATGAATTTGGGAAAAACTAGTTGAAATCATGGATTTGAAGATTTTGATCTAATTGATGTTGTTTTAATGGTTTAAATGATGTTTTGGAGTTTATATTATGTAGAGAGTGGTTTAGTTGGGCTTAGTTGGCTAATTGGGGAGTTGGGGACGAAATTCTCGAGTTAAGAATTATGTCACAGAACGCAGTTAGCGCGCTAACCAGTCTGAGCACTTAACTATTTTTCAAAATGAAGAATAGTAGCGTGCTAGACTGATTCCCTAGCGCACTAACTCCACCTAGTGCGCTAGGTAGACCCATCAACGCGCTAATGATAGATGAAAGTTGAATTAAGGACTGATTTTGGGACTTTTTACTTAATACAACACTAATCAACCTGAAATCATGCTAAGATTATAAAATTGGACTTCAGGGACTTAAAGGACCGTAGCTCGGGTATCGAGGAGCTAGTCGGGTCAGATTCGGGAATCCGGGGGGGAGTCAGAAAGCGTTTTGAGGTTTGTAAAACCCACAAGAACGTCACATTAGTATCTATTACTTCTATTACTATTTTATTCTATCTTTTCCAGTGTATTCTTGATTCTATTCCTTGTTCACTTCAGTTATCTATATATGTGTCACTGTTTGAACAATTGGTTAAATATACCCCTGCCGAGTTTTTCGTTGTGTGTCTATGGCACGCTAGACCATACCATGTGTATCAGGAGTCCTCGATGGATAACGACCTGAGCTACTATGCCGGTATATGTGTTGGTGCATCGTGGGTCTACGCCGACCACCGAGAGGACCAAGTGATAGGCCTATTGGGTGTGCCCACGGATGGGATCCTGGGAAGGTATCCGAAGTATGTTCTAGTGTGCCTAGAACAAGCATACACGTTTGTGTTTTACTATTATTTACGTATGCGATGACCCATTTATAGTTGTCTGTTTACTTTCCGCATGTTTATTGCACATTTTTATTGGATTTCTTTTACTTTATCATATGAATGCTCAGTGAATTTCTCTGGTATTTTACTTTTTGGACTCGTCATCTATTTTGTTGTGATGGCTGAATGTAGATCCTTCTACAAGTAAGGGTAAGGAGATTACTGGCGACTATCTCTGAGCTCGCCTACTATTCGGCACACTAATTGTAAGTGTTTATTTTAGTATATTGCTATATTTTGGGGTTTATGGGAGACTGATGAGATAGGTGTACTTGTATATGTTTACTTTTGTGGCCTTATATATACAGTGTACTCTATTCCGGTCCACAGTAGGAATGATGCTCTATAAATCTAAAAGTTAATGAGAATCCATGTTTATATACTTTAAGACTTCCGCTGTAAAATATTATTTATCTACTTGCAAATCTATAAAATACAAACCACTAGCACTGTTAGGACTTGAATAATCTACGAATAGTTGAACTTAAGGAAATAAATTAAGATTAATATGAATAATCGGTTAACCGAACTAGTAACACATATGGGGACACGGTTATCAAGACATGAGATGGACGGACAGGTGTCGGACACGTGTAGCTGGGTCCACCGAGCAAGGAGCACATGCCAAATGACACCTCGGGGTGGCCTCAGGGTGCGGGCCGCCACAGTTGTGTTCCCTATTTCCAGGTTGAAAACCCCTAGGTCATAGAACCTTAAGTTCTACACCTACTTGATCAAGGAAAGTATAGCATTAAGTTCAAGCAAACAAAAATCAACACCACAAATTGAAGAGAACATTATGAATTACATTGGAATTAGAGAGAAAAGCAACCCGGGATCCATCGATCCCCGGGACAAAGAGTATTACCTCATAATAGGACAAGAAACAACACAAAACATGGTGAAAACCAAAGTAAACATGACTCAAAACCTAGAAGTCCAAGAAGAATCACCAAGTTTGATCCAATACCCTAGCCTCCAAAAGTGTTTCTCCAAAGCAAAAGTTCTCTCTAACCTAATTTTCAAGTTTATTTATACCGGAGGCAATTTCGCCTGAAAAATGGCCTACAATCTGCAAAACCTCGTAATATAAGTGTCTTGGTCATAGTGGGCGCCTACTTTAGCGCTATGACGCTAATTTCAGTGCCCACTGCAATTCCTCATTGTGTTTGGGCGCTGGGGCATCGGGATTTGAATCTTGCATATATACTCCACTTTACAACGCAATTTTGGACCATTTAAAAGCAGAATTTGACGAAACTTGGGAGACATGAGATTGTTCATCTCTGAGTCTAATTTCCAATAAAAGGAATGGCAAGTCATCTGGGTTTGAAATGAGGGAGTTATGGCAAAACACTGAAGCTTAGTCAAAATAGACTTTGTTGAAACTTAGCCATTTTGATGTCGTTCTTTGCCCGAACCTTGTATTCTCATGTTGAAACCTCCAAACATCTTCAAAATATATAAAACCATGTGAAATATCATAATTACATCACTCGCCTCTGGCCTCACTTTCCTTCTTCTCCTCTCGCTAATTGCGCAAACCATTCAATCACCTTTTTTACCTACCACGCACACAAAATGCCCCGGATTAATATCAACTCATAGTTTATCTTGCCAAAATATAAAGTAAATACTACTATAAAACATATAAACTATGTTACGCATCAAACCCCCAAACTTGAGACTTTGCTTATCCCAAGCAAAGAGGCATGAAAAAAAATAATGCAATTTAATAAATTCTCCGAACTAAACTTCATAAACTTAATTCAACAAAATCGATCCAAAGTTCAAGTATAATTGGTACATGCAAGAAAAAAAAATCAATAAGCAATGATTCTTTTTTCTCAATCTTAGTGGCGTCTTCAAATTTCAAATACAAACTGAATCTTGACTCACCTTGAGACCTTTCAATTGCCCAAATACCCAACCTTCACAAGAATCCATTTTCGACAACTCAAATGCAAATCCAATAGTCTAGCCTCAACTATTAGAGAGTTTCCACAAAAAGATTTGAAACCTCAATGATTTCTCATTTAAAGCATCAACTCCTAAGAGATTTCATATGCTCATTTTTCGATCCACTCTCCACTATCATCAAACTTAAAGACCAAGAATTCTTAGGTCTTTAATAGTTTGTAGTGAGACCATGTCTTTGGTTATCAAAAAATGAATATTTAAGCTCAAACGAAGTTAGATATATTTCACTAACCCTTTCCTTACAAACATAGAGCACTTACAAAGATAAAACTCACAAAAATACAAACTTTTGCACTCACTTTGGAGTTATACTCACAAATCTTCTTTTTAATCACACCAATCCATATTTTTCTTTATCTTTAGACTTTATTTGGTGGATCCATTCATTTTCTTTTAACATTCCTTTTTTTTCGGGTTGATTTCACTTTTTCACTCAAACTTTACAAGCTCTTTTCATCGTGGATAAGGGTTTCTCATCACTCTAACTTTAGGTGGTCTAAGGCCTTATGGCTCGGGACAATGTTCGGTACCAAGGATGCACGATAAACAAAGCTCAACGGGGTGACTAGAGATCTCATGTATGGGAAGGATATGTAAGATATTGTGTGTAACATTCAAATAAGGCCTAACTCATTTCACCAATCCTTTAATTTCAAAATTTATCACCTCAAGTGGATCTATAACAAGTTCTAGAATCCCCGAATCCTCATTAAATCCTGCCAACTTTCAGTTTATCCCCTTTCGTATTGACATAAGTCATTCCTCACACTGGGCTCCTATGGAAAATCCATAATATAGCTAAGCTAAACATTTAAGCACAAGAGCCATCTAATCAACCCCAAGTATATTGTCTCATTGATTTTGAGAAAATTTATCCTAGATTTTCAGCCACACCGAAAGAAAATAACATTCATTCATATGTCTATGCTTGCAAAATATCCCTCATTTCACCTCCAAACCACCCAAAAATAAAAATCAATGTTATACACCCCCAAACTTAAGATGTTCATTATCCTTAATGAAACAAAACATGATAAAAACGAGGACAAAAATTGACATCAAAACACAATCATCCATAACAATCACATCATTGGAGAATTGAGACAAAATAAAAAATTTGAAATCAAATACTTCCCTCATTGGTATTGATGCATTTTAAGCTTATCTCTGACGTTCCATCTTTCCCTTGGTACTCCCCTAAACTTGGATCTCGTCTACGTGTTTTTTCTTCGTTGTCTCCCGCGGTCTACTAATTCGATGAAGAGTCATCCTAAAATCGTTATCCGACCTGAAATATCATCACAACTTGAATCAACCACATAATCAAACAAATTCATTATTTTTTATACCAATCTTTTTAAAACACAAGCAAATGGATCAAAATAAGATCTAAAATATACATGAAAAAAACCCTAGGCTGCCTCCCAATAGCGCTAAGTTTTTCCTCCTCAGCCCAACGCCTAAAAAGATTAAGTGGGAGTGACTAAAGTGTCACTCATCTCAAGCAGACCATAAAATCGCTTCAGATTATTTTGAGACACTACCAGCACGTGTCCCTTAATGTTATAAATCTCCACCTTGTCATTTTTGTCAAATTGCTTCATTTTGACTGCTCGTTTCCATTTTGGACTCATGTCAACTTTCAATGTTTTCAATTTGCGCTTGGAAAGGAGGACCAACTGTCATTTCGTAAATAAATCATGTTCTTTCTCATGTACTTGGCAAGACATATGATTGTTAGTTGCATGAGTTGGAAGCACAGTTTAAGGTGAGTGCTTAATGACATTCTCTTGAACTTTTTTAGAAGGCTTCTTTTGAACTTCCTTCTTTTGAGCAAAAATGGTGCTAATTTGCTCAACTCCGGGGCCCAACTCCTTGGCTTTCTAACTCAACTTCTCCTGCAAATTTTTTATATTAAAGTGCCTTTTCTTCCATTTTTTAGCCCGGAAAGATATTGTTGATCTCCTTGGTTGTATGACATGGTCGTGAAATCTTCATACGTTGAAAATCATCACGAACACTCAACACACTACTCTTTGGCCCCTCTCAACATAATTTCTCCACTTTCAACAAAGATGAGAGCTCGAGTAGTTGCCAAAAATGGTCTTACAAGTATCAGTGGCACATTTTCTCCCTTTTCAAAATCCAACACCACGAACCATCGAAAAAGTAAACATTAAACTCAGTGGCCTTAACTCAGTAATTCCCAACTTCTCAAACATAGTTAGGGCCATCAGATTTATGCCTGCCCACAAGTCACATAAAGTCTTCTTAGATTGTAATGGGCTAATAGAACACGAAAGTCGATAACTTCCTAGATCCTCCACTTTCTTTGGAAGTTGTGTTTGAAATGCGAAACTAGATGTTTCTACTGCATGCATTGTCTTGACTTCATCAAACTTCTCTTTCTTCTTCTCAATTTGGAATATTACTTGTGGCTCATGTTCTTCCTTCCTGACCTCCACTGTTACTATATGACATTGATCATCAACCTTGGCATTGGTGGTTTCCCTTGGACTCACTAATGTATTACTAAGAAAAGGCTCATCTAGACGAGAATTAAATGCAATAGTCAATTGTTCTATTAGCAACTCTAGATTCTTGATTGTTTGATTCTTCTCATTTTCCATCCTCTTCAAAGTTTGCTTGAAACTATTAATTTTTTTCTCATTTTCTATTAGCAACTCTAGATTCTTGATTGTTTGATTGTTTGATTCTTGATTGTTTTGTTGTTTGATTGTTTGATTTTTTATTCTATTAGTAGTATTCATGCTCACAATTAGTGACTTGATTAACTTGAACGTAGCCTAATCATCATTTTGTTGCACTTGTTGAGAGTAATTGAAGGCTTGATGATCTCTCACATTCTCTTGACTTGCATATGAGAGGTTTGGGTAATTATTAACCCCTTGAAAATATGAATCTTGAAAAGTCGCACTAGGTTGAAAATCATACCCTTTATTCATAAATTGGACTTACTCCATTCCACCATATAATTTCCCTCCATAACATCCTAACATTGCTTTAGGTTGCCCTAATGAAGGTTGATTCCATAATAGTCGTAGACCAATTTCCTTTAAACATTCCACCAATTTGCAATGATCGATCAACTTCCTTCACTTTTTTTATTCCTCATCTTTTGAATTTAGATTTAAGGCCTGAAACTAAAAGAATAAACAAGATCAAGTGTAGATCGTTATTCAAATTAAATTAAATAAAATAAAACTACTGCAAATAAGATCCTATGCAAAAATATCCTAATCAAACTAAAATTAGCTACCGTCCTAAACAAAATATCCATCACCTAGGTTGCATTTTTTTTACCCAATTTTCATCTTGCAATCTCCAATTCAACTGAAAATAGGCGATTTTCCCTAATTTTTCACTTCACCCAGTGGTCTCGACGATAGAGATTCTAGCGGTGCACTCGGACTCCATCCGTCTGCTCCAGTAGCGTAAGTGCAACGTCGCATTAGAATCTAAATTCTAAGGCCTTCTTCATAAATGGTCGTCAGTCGACGTACCGATTGTTTGAAGGTTGTGTTCCCTATTTTTGGGTTGAAAACCCCAAAGTCATGGGTGAGTTCAAACCTTAAGTTCTACACCTACTTGGCAAGTATATCATTAAGTTCAAGAAAACACAAATCAACACCACAAAGTAAAGAAAACATCATGACTCACATTGGAGTTATAGAGAAAAGCAACCTGGGATCCATCGACCCCGGGACAAAGAGTATTACCCCATAATAGGACAAAAAAACAACACAAAACATGGTGGAAACCAAAGAAAACATGACTCAATACCAAGAAATCCAAGAAGAGTCACCAAGTTTGATCCAATACCCTAGCCTCCACAAGTGTTTTTCCAAAGCAAAAGTTCCCTCTAACCTAATTTTCAAGTCTATTTATACCCTTAGGGGCAATTTGGTCCAAAAATGGCCTAAAACTCCCAAAAAACTCATAATATAAGTGTCTTGGCCGTAGTGGGAGCCTACCCTAGCGTTGAGGCGCCATGTTCAACACCCACTACAATTCCCCACTGTGTTTGGGCGTTGGGTTGGGCGTTGGGGCGCTGGGATTTCGAATCATTTAGAGATCGAATTTGATGAAGCTTGTGAGATATGAAATTGTTCAGCTTTGAGTCTTGTTTCCAACAAAAGAAACAACAAGTGATTTGGATTTTAAATGAGTGAGTTATGGCCAAAACACTGAAGATTGGTCAAAATAAACTTTGTTGAAACTTACCCACTTTGATGTCGTTCTATGCCCGAACCTTGTATTCTCATCCCGAAACCTCCAAACATTTTCAAGACATATAAAACCATGTGAATAATCATCATTACGTCACTCACCTCCGGCCTCTCTTTCCTTCTTCTTGTCTCGCTTGTTGCGCAAATCATTCAATCGCCTTCTTTACCTACCACGCATACAAAGTGCCCCGGATTAATATAAACTCATGGTTTATCTTGCCAAAATATAAAGTAAATACTACTATAAAACATATAAACTATGCTACGCATCAATAGCCTTCTTCAAAACTTTAAGAGATAAGTGTGGAGCTTGTACCCCGTGCTTGAGGAGGGCCTATAAACCCTTCCTCTCTATTACAAACTCGGCTCTGGCGGCCCTATTTCTCCCATCTTTCGCCTCTTGCATCTCTTTTTGTTTCTTTGCTTTACGTTGCAACATTGAGTCCCTGATACTTACAGCTGCAACAACGACATAAGAACAACAAAAGTGAGATACCGAACAACAAGACAATATTAGTAAAATCAACACAAAACTTAAAGGTAACAAGGAGTTCTAGACAAGTCTTTCTAAAAAAATACCCTCCTCATCCAAGTGGTTGATCCTACACTTTAAAAACAAATTCTCCATCAACAACTCGACAGGTACTAGCTTACTGCTATCCGCAACTAAAATATTAAGAATTCTTTCTTCCTCCCGAGCTAAAACAAATTCGGAGGTATCGTCGTCAACAACATACCAATACACAGGGAAGACATCAGACCAATCTCCACCATCCCATTCAATATTAAAAAACTCGCTTTTCCAAAATGAAGTATAAGCCTGATTGAGTCTGGTATCGAACATGTTTGGACATATTGGACGATGACGAAGCATAACAAAATCAGGGTGTTTACCATCCCGATTGCTCATCGTGAGCATTTTTTAAAAAATATTGATGTTTGTTGGAACACCTAACTAATAACATCGAGCAATGAAACAAGTGATAAGACGCTAACCATTAGGTTGCAACTGGGCAGAATGAACCACATAACTAAAAAGCAACTCGAAGACAAACACATGAGGTGGAAGTCTCATACCAGTTGCAAAGCAAGATTTAAAGACACATAACTCATTACAACAATTACATGACCTATCCAACGGGTGAGCAACTCGACAACGATATGGATGACGAATACAAAAATGTTTGGCAAGAGACTATAACCTTACTGTCTATAATGCTAGATGTGATCTTAAATGCCTCTAAAGAATAATGTGGTTTCCTACTGTTGCGAACCTCGACAACTTTCTCAGCAAGATTAAGGGCATTAGCAAATCTTAAACCTATACAAATTACATTGGAGGAACAAGTACTGGAAGATATACATGGTTTCTCTGCCATATTCTTCTCACAAGTGAACAAACACCTTCTCTAAATATGCAAGAGGATCAAAAAGTAAGTTTTCCAAAACCAATTTGAAGAAATAGAAAAAAAAAAGATTAAACAAGCAAAAATTGAAGAACATATGAAGAATGCAAAGAACATGAATAACAAGTGAAGAAAATGAAAAACTTACAAAGTTTACTCCAACTTCCACATAAATAAACTTGTTGAGATAAAATGAGAATGGATGAACTTACCCCCCTCTCCTTTATATAGGAAAAGGTGGCACACCAAACAGAGTTGACCATACTCGAAAAAATTGTCACTGCGTTGTAACTCGAGATCGCGCACGGGTGCAAAAACACTACAGCTCCAATTTTGGTCAACGCATGTCGAAAAAAGTTTGAGTACAAAAACTTGCACAAAAAAGACCAAACAAAAAATGTCGAAGCATGAGCATGTCGACGCATTAGGACCAAAACAATTACCAAAATGAGTCCAAAAAAGATATGACCAGGTTGAAGCTTGAGTAACAGACCCCACCTAATTAGGGCATCTGATCGGCCAAGATTACCTTAATCTGTTGATAATCTAGCAGCCTTAATTTCACCATCAATAAATAATTAAAAATCTATCAGAGTAATTATCAAATATGATTCTTTATCGACCACAAAGAATTCTAAAGTAAATCTCAAACTTCAAAATTCAGTTGGATTGATTACATTATTTTTAAAATTCCGTAAAAAAATTTCGACAGTCACTTCTCTGTTTCTAAGCCTACACCTGAAAACCCAGACTTCAAAATTCTTCAACAAAACCTGCTCACCTTGGTGGAAATGCCAAAGAACTCACAATCCACCCCATAACAATATATATTGCATTCAAAAAAATTATTTATTCATTCTAACTTATCTCAGGTTTTCAAAATCCTTAAACCATCATTATCTTAGTTCCACAACATTCCAATATGTCCCAAAACTGTTACAACCGTTCCAAAGGAGATCCTAACCACACACGAACCCAAAAACCCATTTATACAATATATTATATCAAAAATAATACATACATAAAGTAAATAGAACTAAGCAAATCACAATCAGTCGGAAAGCTTTCCTTTTCCCTTGTCGCCCCTAGAACCTGTTATTACCCAATTATAAAAATTTGATAATGTCAGAAAAGTAAATCTCACACTATCCAATACACCTGTAATAATCAAATACATAATAATCCAAGAGATTAAACGAGCAATATAATCCAAGGAATTTAAATAAAACCGTGAATCCATTCAGTTTCTATTATTCGACCACAATCAGTTGATATCCTCCGAAAGTGGTAAGTAAGCAGTACTAAGGACTCATGCTCGAGGAGAATAACCAAACGAGTCTCATTCCTCTAGACTATGAGAGTATGATCTAGTTCAATGTGATCTCATGATAACCACGTGATGCAAAGTATCAGTGACTTCAGCCCTTCAAGCATAATATAGTGTTTTATAACAATGGTATAGTATACACTACAAGGAGACTCGAATCGCCTTATCCTCCCTACCCGTGTATGCATGTACAACAAAATTGCAATATCAAGGATCAATGCAATTTATACAAAATTATAATCATACAATGTAATGGTTACTATGGGATTTACTTAACCTTACAAACAGCCAACTTCACGCTTAATTTTCAAGGTTCCCGGAGCATCGGATCACCTTGAGAATGCTTATAATAGCTTCCCTGCAAACCCTTTATATTATGGGTCATGCTTCAAGTAAAATCACATCACGAAACCCAATGAAAACTCGGTCAAAGTATGTTTGATAACAGTTTTCAAAAATATTAATTAATGTAACCTTTTCAACTAGCTTTCAACTAGCCAACTTGGGTAACTTTTTAACCTTGAAAACCACAATATTTGTCATGATGACCCAAAAGGAAATTGTAGTACTCATGTCCTACTTTCCATAGACTTCAAGAACACCCAAATCCGATCATCAACGAGGAAGTAATGAATTTTTCCATATTGCCTATCAACTAAGCAAACTTTATCTATTTTAAACTAAAAAACTTTTCCGAATCAATATTTTCGCAATTAAATCCTCAAAACTCGACAACAAACTCCATGAAATCACTCGATACCAACACCAAAATATTTTCACAACCTGTGGAGTCAAATTGGATCAAAACCAATAATCAATTAATCCAAAAACCCAATGTAAATCAATATCAACTATAACAAAATCTCCAAAATAGTTATCATTTGAATTGTATTAGTTCAATTCATCAAAAAACCATAACCCACGTCGGTAGGATTTATTGCAAATTGATCCAAATCAACCTAATATACCAATTAACAACAATTCCTACCAATTTCTGTCGAAACCTCGTGAATGAAATCGAAAAATCGTAAGAATTCAAATTGAATTGTGGAAAAATACCCGGCATTGAGAATTTACCAAATTGCGTGCCAAATACCTCGTTTCCACCGTTGAAAGTTAGTTCGAAATGCCCGTCTCACGATGCTCTTTAATGTTATAGAAAGAAACCGAGCGAAAATCGGACGTAATGAGCTCCGCGAGCGAAAGAATCGGCGGAAGGATTTAGTTTCAACGAACAATGTTCTCAACAGAAAACGATTGAAATGAAAATTTGCTTTTTCATTTCCTTTTATATATATATAAACCCTCAGCTGCTTGTCAGCAGCTTAATTTCTTTTTATTTATTAATTTTTGAAATCCCTATTTTAACGTATTTTGACTTTCGGTGCTCGTGTTCAATCTAATTTTTCACCAAATCGAGCTAAACTCTCGACAAAATAGTCCAATTCCATAAAACTTCCATAACACTGGTTTAAGTCATACCAAAACTTTGAAAATCATAACTCTGTCCATGACACACTAAAATCTTTCAGACTAATCCTCTTGTCATACTTAACCAAACTTGCACCAATTTGGACTCAAACTCAACCTCGACTAACGTCAACCGACACAAAACTCGAAACTAGATCTCATACAAACTTTGTTTCATTTCATACTACCTTCAATCCCGACTTACACGCAAACTGATGCAAAATCCTCACATCGGCTCTTTAAGCCCATTTAAACTTCAAATTTGAATTTTTTAACTTAATTTTACTTATTTTTCACAAAATTCGAAACAATAGTTCGAGTCGATATTTTAATTTTCACGAAACTCATTTCGACACGTTTCTCGAGATAAAACCCCGTAAAATTTTAAATTTATTCAATAACTTAAATTTCACAAAATAACATAATATATAGGACACAACACTAGGCACACATCACACAAAAGTAAAATTACCAGTAAATCTCATTTCAACGGTCTTCAGCTCCCGACTCATAGCCTAAACCATAATTAGTCATCATTAATCCTTGATTAGCCGTAATTATCAGTTTCAGAAATTTTGGGATTTGACAATCTTCCAACTAATAAAAATGTTATCCTCGGAATTAAAATTAAAAACAAATCTATCTAGACTAAAAGAGATCCAAAAAATGCTCTCTTATATACACCTCTCGTTTTCAAGTCAGCTTTGAATCACCGTGAAATTGCCACTTAACCAAAACAAGTGGAATTTCTTTATTTCAAAGCTTCTGGACCTTCCTATCCATAATCAATATAGGTCATTTTCATTTGACACATCATCCTGCAAATCACACTGATTCCATTCTAATATGTAGTGTGAATCAGGTTCCTTCCGCCTGAGCATAGACGTGAGAAATACGTCATAAACTCCGACTAATTGAGGTTGTAATGCAAGTTTATAAGCAGCCTCCCCAATCCATTTAACAATATAAAATTGTCCTATAAATCTGAGAGAGAGTTTTCCTTTCAGTCCAAACCTGTAATGGCCTTTAAGAGGGGATACTTTCAAATAAATCCAATCTCTTTCGCTATATTCCACGACCCGGTGATAGAGATCATAATAATTTTTGTGCTTTTCCTGAACTGCTTTCAATCTTAGACGAACATGCTGAACAACCTTAGTGTGATCTCGAACCATCAGTGGCCACAACTTCGCTAAATCCTCCGATTCAACCCAAACGGTTAGAGAACTACAAGGTCTCCCATACCATGCCTAAAATGGAGTCATTTAAATATACAATTAACAATTGTTATTATAAAAGAACTTACACAAAGGTATATATTCTTCCAATAAACCTCCAAATTCCAATGCACAAGCCCTGAGCATGTCCTCCAACGCATGGATCAACCTTTCAGTGACCATCCACCCGTGGATGAAATACAATACTGAAATGTAACTGAGTGTAGAGTTGTTCCTCTATGCTCTGCCACAACCCCGGTGTGTACCGAGTATCTCAATCAGAAACTATCGTTAATGGCACTACAAATAAGCGAGTCACCTCTCGCTCAAACAACAAGCTCAGCCTTGTAAAAGTATCCGAAAAGAACATAGGAAGAAAATGAGCAGACTTCGTCAGTCTATCAACAATAACATAAAACACATCAAGTTTCTTCTGAGAAGTAGGCAGATGAGTAATGAAATCCATCGTAATATGTTCCCATTTCCATTGAGGTATTGGAAGTGACTGCAACGTACCTCTAGGCTTCTACCATTCGGCCTTAACCTGTTGGCAAATTCCACATCTCCTTACATAATCACCCACATCAGCTTTCATCCCTAACCACCAATACAATCGTTTCATATCATGATACATTTTGGTTCTGCCAGGATGAATGCTATACCTGGACCGATGAGATTCTCTCAATATCTCATCCCGAGTCTCAACCGCCGATGGAATCCACAGGCTGCCTCTATACCTCAAACTTTGATCCACAAACTCAACCCAATCTGATTATTACCATCATCATCAAACCCTTTGAACTTTTCATAATCTACATCATTTTACTGACATTCTATCATTTTCTTAATAGAGACAATTTGTACTATTAGCTGAGCACAAATCGGTTCATCATCAGCCTTAGGAACCTCCAATAAAGTCATAACGATGACTTTTTCGAGTAAGTCATACTCATAAGTCAACTGAATTGATGCATGTAATGTTTCGGCACTTCTCCTACTCGGTGTATTAGCAACAACATTTGCTTTACTCGGATGGTATTCAAGATTAAAATTTAAGTCTTTCATGTGTTCAAATCATCGTCTTTGCCTCGTATTCAACTTTTTCTAAGAAAACGAACACTTCAGACTTTTATGATCTAAAAATAGTGTGACGCTTTCCCCATACAGATAGTGTTTTCATTGCTTCAAAGTAAATACAATCGCCACTAATTATAAATCATGAACATGATAATTCTTCTCATGAGTCTTCAACTGCCGAGAAGCATAAGCTATTACCCTGCCATTCTACATTAACACACAACCCAAACCCACTTTCGATGCATCAATATAAACTGTAAGACATTTCCCCAATTCAGGTAATACTAGAACTGATGCAGAAGTCAAGCACTTCTTCAATTCCCAAAATGCAGAATCGCATTCTTTTGACCAAACAAATGAAACATTTTTCTGAGTTAATTAAGTGATTGGCGCAGCTATCTTAGAAAAATCTTTCATAAATCTATAATAACAGTCAGCCAAACCTAGAAACCTCCGTATCTCCGTCACAGTGGCAGGTTCCGCCAACCAATGATATCCTCAATTTTGGCTCGATCCACTAAGATTCCCTCCGAATTAACTATATGACCCAAAAACTTCACCTCAGACAACCAAAACTCGCATTTGCTAAACTTGGCGTACAGGCTATGATTTCTCAAAGTTTGGACAATAACTCTGAGATATTGTACATGATTCTCGCGACTCTTAGAGTATATCTAGATATCATCAATGAAGACTATTAAAAAGTGATCAAGGTATGACCTCAACACTCTCTGCATCAAATCCATAAACATCGCCGGAGCATTAGTCAACCCAAATGGTATAACAACAAACTCAAAATGACTATATCTCATATTGAACATAGTCTTCTGTACATTATCTTCCCAAACACTCAATTGATGGTAAGTAGAACGAAAATTAATCTAAGAAAATATTTGGCTCCGTTCAGTTGGTCAAACAAATCATCAATTCGAGGCAATGGATATTTATTACGAATAATTCCCGAATATAACACACTAAGTGCTTGCACGTGACCATGTTCAACTCACAATGTCTATCATCAATGCAAAGCCTCAAACTATTTTCCTTCCGTTTTTACAAAAAGGACTCGTGCGCCCCACGGTGACATACTCCAATGAATAAACCTTTTATCTCGCAACTCCTCTAATTGTTTCAGAAACTCATGTAATTCCTTGAGCCATTCTATAAGGTAAAATAGATATTGGTTTAGTTCCAAGAACCAAATCAATCACAAAATCAATTTCTCTCGGAGGTGGAACTCCGTAATTCCATACTTGTGCTAGGTAAATCATTATGAAACATATCGAGAGGTCAGAGCTTATCCACTTGTTTCAATTCACAAACCACGGGAATCTCCACCGTTTAATTTGAGATCTTGTCTCTATACTAATAGTTCGGCAAGAGTTTCCATTTGTTCCCTGGTCAAACAAATCATCAATTCGAGGCAATGGATATTTATTATTCTGAACCGTGACCCTGTTCAACTGTCTATCATCAATGCAAAGCCTCAAACTACCGTCCTTCCGTTTTTACAAAAAGGACTCGTGCGCCCCACGGTGACATACTCCAATGAATAAACCTTTTATCCCTCGCAACTCCTCTAATTGTTTCAGAAACTCATGTAATTCCTTCAGAGCCATTCTATAAGGCAAAATAGATATTGGTTTAGTTCCAAGAACCAAATCAATCACAAAATCAATTTCTCTCGGAGGTGGAACTCCAGGTAAATCATTATGAAACATATCAGAGAATTCGCAAACCACAGGAATCTCCACCAGTTTAATTTCAGATCTTGTCTCTATACTAATAGTTCCTGCAAGAGTTTCCATTTGTTCCCCAATGGTTCGCCAATCCATTCTCTATAACACATCAAACTTCAGTAACTCCAACACTAGGAGATCAATGGTCATCTCGTGTCTAAAAATCTCAACAACACATTTCTTACACATAAAGTGAGGATCCACCTTATCCTCAATTACTGTGTTGAGTACAAAATGAATAGGGACTCGCACTAGAGTTAACCCTAACTCAATCACCACACGACCACAAACTGAAATCGTACATTCAATAAGATTACGATTCGCATCTAAATCTCGTTCAATCACCACCTGAACACATTCCTTGATTTGTTGTTGAGGTTGTAGCACACTAAAGTACACTCCTAAGAATTGTGAACACAATCTTTTAATGTCATTTCTTTCCATACCCAAAACACATAACTGTAGGTTTACTATCTACCGACAATGTTTGAATAATTGTTGATTGCTGACTTGAAGCCTGCCCCTGAGACCTCGACCATTACCTTCACTCCTCCCTTTCTTCTTAAGCTTCGGGTAAAACCTGAATGAAAATATTTTCTTACCCTCAGAACTTGAGCCCTGTCCTGACTCCATGACACCTTGATATCGTTGTGATTCTCGCTGAAAAGTTCGTGTAGTTACACAAATTTTGGCCCTACCTCGAACCTCTCGCAAAGTATTTGGTTTAGTCGTCAATATAATGGTATCAAACTCTTCCTACCTTTCCTCTCGTGACATTCCACTAACCACGACCGAACCAGCCTTAATCAGAACCGCAACAATCGATTCAACTTTGAAATTAACTGAAGAGGTAGCCTGTTCTTCCTGAGCAGCTAGAGTGGTAGTAGGAACTTCCTATGCCACACGAACCATAAACACCTAAGTTGTCACCTGTGCTCGTAAGAAATTCATCGACTCTACCATTTGCCCACCAAGTTCGAAACATGTTTGAGTCCACACGTTGTGGATCCGTATTATCCTCGCCAGATCCCTAACCAGACTTTTGTTGTCTACTTATAATTTTTTGCAACAAAAATTGCAAGAAAAGTGGTTTAGCAAGCCCATATCCATCGATATCTCGATAATATAATACACGCATAACACAAATCATAAAGTTTTTAAACTTTTTAACCATGTTTCATCGTGTTAATTCCCAACTAATCACTTACTTAACCTCAATTAGCAAAATTCTTTTAAAATCTTAGGCTCTGGTACCAACACTATCAAACGGCGTAGATTACCTTAATCCCCTAATAATCTAGCAGCCTTAATTTCACCATCAATAAATAATTAAAAATCTATCAGAGTAACTATCAAATATGATTTTTTATCAACCACAAAGGATTCTAAAGTAAATCTCAAACCTCGAAATTCAGTTGGATTAATTACATTATCTTTAAAATTTCGTAAAAAATCTTCAACAGTATCTCCTCTGTTTCTAAGCCTACACCGAAAGATTCAGCCTTCAAAAATCTTCAATAAAACATGCTCAGCTTGGTGGAAATGTCAAATGACTCACAATCCACCTCATAACAATATAAGTTGCATTCACAAAAATTATTTATTCATTCTAACTTATCTCAGGTTTTCAAAATCCTTAAACCATCATTACCTTAGCTCAATAGCATTCCAATCCTTCCTAAAACTGTTACAACCGTTCTAAAGGAGAACCGTTTCAACTAGCCAACTTGGGGTAACTTTTTAACCTTAAAAACCTTAGTATTTGTCATGATGACCCGAAAGGAACTTGTAGTACTCATGTCCTACTTTCCATAGACACCAAGAACACTCAAATTGGATCACCGACAAGGAAGTTATGGATTTTCCGATATGGCCTGTCAACTAAGCAAACTTTATCAATTTTGAATTAGAAAACTTCTCCAAATCAATATTTTCGCAATTAAATCCTCAAAACTCAACAAAAAAGACTACGAAATCACTCGATACTAACACGAAAATATTTCCACAACCTGTAGAGTCAAATTAGATCAAAACCAATAATCAATTCAATCAAAAACCCAATGTAAATCAATATTAACTATAAAACATCTCCAAAATAGTTATCAACTGAATTGCATTAGTTCAATTCATCAAAACCCTAACCCACGTCAGTGGGATTTATTCCAAATTGATCCAGATCAACCCAATATACCAATTAACAACAATTCGTACCAATTTCTATCGAAACACTGTGAAAGAAATCGAAAAATCGTGAGAATTCAAATTGAATTGTGGAAAAATATCCGACATTGAAAATTTACCAAATTGCAGGCCGAATACCTCATTTCCACTGTGGAAATTTAGCTCGAACTGACCGTCTCGCGATGTTCTACAATATTGTGGAACGAAATCGAGCAAAAATCAGATGTAGGGAGCTCTGCGAGCGAAAGAATCGGCGGAAGGGTTTAGTTTCAACGTTCTCAGCAGAGAATGATTGAAATGAAAATTTGATTTTTCATTTCATTTATATATATAAACCCTCGGCTGCTTGTCAGCAGCTTAATTTTTTTATTTATTAATTTTTAAAATTTCTATTTTAACTTGTTTTTTCTTCCGGTGTTCATTTTCAATCTGATTTTTCACCGAATCGAGCTAAACTCTCGACAAAATAATCAAATTCCATAAAATTTCCATAACACAAATTTTAGTCATATTGAAACCTAAAAATCTTAACTTTGTCCTTGACATACTAAAATCTTCCGAACTAATCCACTTGCCAAACTTAACTAAACTTGCACCAATTTGGACCCAATCTCAACCTCGACTGCCATCAACCGACATAAAACTCGAAACAAGATCTCGCACAAACTTTGTTTTATTTCACACTAGCTTCAATCCCGACTTACACGCAAATCGAGGTAAAATCTCTACGTCAGCTCTTTAAGCCTATTTAAACTTCAAAATTGAATTTTTAAACTTAATTTTACTTATTTTTTGCAAAATTCGAAACTATAGTTCGAGTATATATTTTAACTTTCACGGAACTCATTTTGACACGTTTCTCGAGATAACTTAAATTTCGCAAAATAACATAATATATAGTACACGGCACTAGAAACACATAACACAAAAGTAAAATTACCATCAAATCTCATTTCACCGGTCTTCAGCTCCCGAATCGCAGCCTAAACCATAATTAGTCACCATTAATCCTTAATTAGTCGTAATTATCGATTTTAAAAATTTTGAGATTTGACATTGAGCATGTCGATACATGAACAAAACAATGACCAAAATGGGTCCAAAAAAAACATGACCATGTCGAAGCATAAGCACCAAAACAATGACCAAAATGGGTCAAAAAATATGACCATGTCGAAACATGAGCATGTCGAAACATGAGCAACAAAACAATAACCAAAATTGATCCGAAAATAAAACAAAATAAAAATTAACTCCTACGCAACAAACCACATTTCTTCCGCTGAAGTAGGTGGCATATGATGTGGGACAACATAAAATCTACCTCAAGATTTGTCTAGACACATCTAGAGGTAAAGTTGTAAATATCAAAAATATCGTAGATCTTCGCGATATTGTAATTAAATCAGTGAAAAATCCCACCAAAAAGGGATTAGAAACCAACAAGGGACAAACTCAGAGGCTATAAATACGTAACAGATTGAAGGAATAGGAATGCTCAAAATTCCAACCTTAACTTCGTCTTTTCGATTCTTGCTCTGACTTTGGCATCAGAGTGCTCTATTTGGAGGCCCCAACTCTGAGTCTGTTTTGCAGTTTGCGGTCGCGGAGGTCGCTAACGTTCGCCTCAAAATTCATGCGGTTCGTCATTCCATATCGTAATATGGTCGATTGACGCATCATTCAACATGTTACGGCTCTTATGAGCTAGACTTTGTAAGGTGGAAATGATGAGATTTTAAGATAAATTTGTTAAAAAAACTAAAACGGTAAGATGTATTTGTAAAAATTGAAAATGTTAGGTTAAATTTGTAATAAAAAAAAAAAAAAAAAAAAAAAAAAAAAAAAAAAAAAAAAAAAAACTAAAATGTTACAACATATTTGTAAAAATTAAAACGTTATGATAAATTTCCAAAAAGCCTTAAACGTTAGGATATATTATGCTATTTGCCATAAAGTCCTACAATACATGTCAGGGCCCGTCTCACTAAGCCCCAACTTAACCCTAATTACCCTAAATTAGGCACCTAATCCATTTAATTAACTTAACTTCAAAATAATTTTTTATTCACTCCTAAATAATGCTCTAAAACTAAATTTCTATAACCAATGAAACTCAATTCATGATTTGTTTAATTGGAGCAAATATCTATATTTTGTAAAAATTTCGACAATACCTCCCTTAAAAGTGGCTTGCCGAAAAATTCACCTAATAGACAGCAGAATGGAGAGAAGCCTAGAAGGACTCACAACTCCCATCGATTCACAATATATATCAATTTAAAACAATTAAACTAAGTTAAAGTCTCTGATACCTTATTTATAACTTTACAATTCCAAATAAACTAAACCTGAATATAAGCCTCGTAACGTACTTAAAACTAATTTAAGATACTCTCATAATCTATTCGAGAGTATTTCACGTCCTACACTCACTCCAAAGCCCAAAACAATAAAACGATTACAACAAGAAAATTAAACTTTAAAAATTTAAAACATTCACCAATGTCTTCGAAGCTTGCTCATTTTTCCTGGTCTTCACATAGAATCTAACATAATCAAAAACAACTCGAAGATGTCAAGTAAGTAAACTCCTACACTGCTCTGTACTCCTGCAAATGTTAGTCTGAATACATGGAAACATGTAATTGCATTTCCAAATAACAAGAAATTTATATAACGTGGATCCCTCATTTCATGTTCCAAGCTCATAACAAGCGGGTCCACTCACAATGAACCTAGAACAATCCTATGAGTTCAATCCATGCTACCCCGGAGTCGACATTACCCATCTTAGACGCCTACAGTATGTCTAGTCTGGAGTGGAGCACCTCACGCTCTTACGACCAAAGCAGAGGCAACTCTATCCGGATGTCATGTATGCATGACCAAAAATGATGGCAATGCAGACTAAACACAAATGCAAGTGCAAAGATAATTCCATAAATAGTAAAGACCACTTTAGGGTTTACTGACAACCAAACCAACTCAAAGTTGGTTGCGAAGCCTCACACAACGTTTCTCCGGCTTTCACGCACTTCAACAAGTCCTATTAAATCAAATATTCACATTTTAAGAATTACAACTCTATTTCATCATCAATCAATACCATTTATTTCATTAACTTATTAATTTAGTTCATTGGTTTTGGCCATTTTCGCGACTATTTTTCACCAACTTAAAAGTTGTACCAAGGTCCGAACTTAGGCTCTATTCAAAATAAGATATATATATGGATTCTAAAAAGTCCAACCTTAGTTAATTCGAATAACAATTGCCCATTTAAACCATTACGCAAAGTTGTTAAGTTGCAACTCTCACAATTTGACAGTTTTGGACCATAATAACATGTCATATTCTACTATATTTATCATTGACCAAACCAATTCCATTGGCCACAACTTTTAGTGGTCATCAAAGCAGATCATATCAGGATTCAAACAAACCTATTCGCAAGTATTTTGAACCTCATTTGATGTTTCGAAATGACGCCTCAACTTGCCTACTCGAAATAGCTTTTGGTACTTGGTGAAAACAAAACAGTGCAGTCCCATGTTTCAAGCCTCTTTTTCGGCCTTCAAAACCTTTCAAAACCTACTCGGAAATCAAATCTGATTTGCAGGGGTTTAGTTTGATATATAAACATGAAAACCCATAAAAGATTTTGCTCAAAAACCTTCGTTTGATTGCCCGGATCGTTACCCCAAAGTAGCCCAAAAAACTGAACTGCAGTACTAGTTCTACAACTAGTTTTTATGCAACCATTTTGACTCCAATTAACCCACTAAACTCCCACCAAACCTCAAGCCGATTCTCAAAGATTAAGATTGATATACAAACATGAAAATCCATCGAAAATGTTACCTAATACTTATCATTTAATTAATCAAAAAGAACCCCAAAATCACTAAAAAATGTAACAACAACATATGAAAACATGGACTGTTTTCGCTTAAGTTATTTCAAACCCATGAAACCTCTCCAAAACCACCCAAAATTGATTATAAACACTACTTTACATTGAAACCCCTTAATCCACATCAATTTCTCCCAACAACAGTCACTAATTTCATTATCAAACAAGATATTTGAACCCAAAACTCACCTCGACTGTGATCATCTTCACAACATCCATTGAATTTCCATGAATGAAACTGAAAAACATAAGAATTTAAAACCAAATGCTCACCTCAACAGTGCCAGTTTTTATCGTACCCTTCTTCTTCCTCGTCACTGCCTCACATGTACGAGACAAAAGAGAGACCGTGAATGAGAGATGGCCAGAGAGAGAGCGTTATGTGAGAGAAGAACAGAGAAGTCGAGAAGTGAGGGATGAAGAAGAGGATGTGCTCGGCCACGAAGGGGAACAGAGGAGAAACAATCGAAGAATGGCGGATTGACATGGGGAAGGGAGGACAGAAATGGGGGAATCGAAACCTCATTTCGTCGTGGAAATCCATCTGCACCCCACCACCCCCAACACCATCTTCACCGCCTGGACTCCAAGAACCCGTTTTGTGTGAACCGTCCAGTGGGAGGAATCTCCGAAATCGTGTCTCCCGTGTCTGGCCTTGTGTTTCTCCTCCGTTTGACGGTTTTTTTGCAGTTCGTAGGGCCGTGGTGTGAGCCGATTTCGTCTCGAAGTTAGGGTTCCGCTGAACATCTTCGAACACACAGTTTTTGCGCGAAATCGGTCGTTTGAAGGTACGTTTTTAGTGTAATTAAGTTACATTTGGTAGAGTAGTTGTGATTTACAGTGGTGGTTTGTTCATTAGTGTAAGAACTGGGAATTCGCGGTTCTCGGCCACACAGGAAAGAGAATGTTACTCTTTCGGACAAGCATGTCCGAGAGAGAAGCTACATTTTGGGGAAGTCGAACTCTCGGCCACAAAGGCCGACAAATATCACAGCAGTCTCTGCTACGCAAGGCCGAGAGGACTACAGGTATCGCGGCGAGACGTGACGAGAGATAGAATTACTAGCTAGGTAATGTGGTGGCGGTGGTGTACAACCGAGAATTTGGTCATAGTCTAGGTTGTACCATGGCGTGAGCAGTGTTAGAGTAGGCTCTGGCCGTGATTGGCCGAGAGCAAGGCGAATGAAATGGTCAACACATCTCGGTGGCGGACAACCGAGACCTTTTCATTGGACTCGGTTGTACACCGACGATATATTAGAGGAATTGTCGGTCATGGGTAACCGATAATATGTGTTGTTTCACAAACTCTGTTGACCGAGACATAAGAAATGGATGATTTGGACATTTTTATTTTGTAAATTTAATTTGGGATCTGTTCCATGCGCTTGTATGTTGTAATTTATTCGGTATGGCTCGTCCAAAGCTACCGTGACTAGGGAAGAGGTGGAGCCGAGGTCCCGAGCCTAACCGGGCGAGGTGGCTCGAGACCCCAGACAAAGATCGTGCTGGAAAAAGAGAAAGAGAAGGAGAATGAGGATGGTAAGGCAGGCAAGAGCGCGGGTAGATGGCACTCGTGGAAGGTTACATTTGCACGATGAGGGTTCGACCCTCAATGCCGGCGACCCGAGGATGCCGTTTGTTGTCGAGGAGAAGAGGAGGGGCATGCATCGGAGTCCAGTAGCAGTGACTCTTCAGAGGCGGGGAACATGATAGAAACAGATCGTAATGTGGGGGGGAGCAGTAGAGGTGGAGCTGGCCATGATGAAGGAGAGCAGGAAGTGGGTGTTGAAGCGCGTGCTCCATTCCCCGGTGGTCCTATAGACGGGGCGTTGCTGAAGAGCTTCAAGGATCATGTGGCTTTATCGATATGGAGGAATGAGGTAAATTCAATTTCATTGAAATGATAAACTTAATACTCATGGTCTTCACATAATGACGATATGTTTTTACATTTGCATCGTGTCACCCGACACGGCGGGACTTCGAGGATTATTCAGGCGTTCGGGGTTGAATACGATATAGATAGACGCTATCTCTTTCCAAGGCGCATGGAGCTAATCTCTGCATTTGTGGAGCGGTGGCAGGCGGGAGACGAACACATTTCACCTACCTTTTGGTGAAATGTCTATCTCATTAGAGGATGTCGAAACTTCCTCCCGAAGATCCTGTGACGGCAAAGTTGTTGAAGTGGAGAACTTTGCTAGGTACACGGAGTAATCTCGCTCGGACGCTATCAAGATGGTTTCGAACCTACTTGGGGTTAGCGTAGAGGAGGCCGAGGAGGAGGTGAATATCGCGAGGGCTCACAAAGTCGCAAACATTGGTTGAAGAGTCGATGGTGCCCCAAAGCCCGGTTCAAGACCCGAAATTATCCTCCCGTGGAATGCACGCTCGAGCGTACTCGCTTGTACTTGTTGTCGTGCACTCTTTTTGCCGATAAGAGTGGGTCTCGGTGTCTATCGCGCTGCTGAAGCTACTTGAGGACTTGGACGACGTAGGGAACTACGCATACGGGGAGCGGCTGATTCACACCATTTTATTTAGTTTAGATCAAATGACCAAAATGACCCCAAGCCTATCTTTTTTTTTAATAAAACTCCCTGCCCTTATAGGTAATTTCATCATTCTATTTTGTTTTATTTAAGTTTTTCATGTTTATCTTTTATTTTTAAGCTCAATTTAAACCTCGAAAAATACCTCAATTTTGTCAAAAATAAGGAAAATACCAACCTACTCCGAAATTCGCGGACAATGCGTTTAAACATCAGTTGAGTCATATTTTACGTGGAATAAAGTATATTACATCTACTAGGCACACGGCACACAAAAATAATATTTAAATCTATGATCTCCAATGTGTGGATTCCACTTTGAATACTTAATTCTAATTTAAAACTCAAAAATATTTAACTAGCTTGCTAATCAAGTTTTTGAAATTCTCGAATTTCACCAAAACTTAATCACTAAAAATGTGATTAATAATGCATGGTACGTGAAAGAGAGATTTAATAAAACTAAAAGATATACGTTTAATTTCATAAAAATAAAAAATATACGTTTAATATTCAGTATGTTGAAACTTTGTACCTGTATCTGCAAAAAAAAAAAAAAAAAAAAAAAAAAAAAAAACTTTGGACCTGTTAAATGGCTTGAAACAGATCATGACGCTTATTTAATTATGCGACTTAATTTGACATAAGAATTTTCTTCAATGAATCCAACGGAAAGACTCCTTAACTCTTTTTTTTTTTTTTTTTGGGTAAATCCTTAACTCTTTAAGTTGTGAGTAGAACGAATCAAGATAGAATCATAACAAAGAAATAGCGTTGACATGTTTCGTCGGGTGAACTTGATGAGATAACAAAACTCAGTACCATTGAAATAACGAGTTCTTTTTGTTGTAAATTATGTGAATGAACCACTCATGTCTTCCAACTCAATATTGTATTCCAACTTATTATATTATGTTCTTATAAATAAAAAATTATTATATTATGTAACTCTCATTTTATTACTAATCGTTATTGCATTTATTATTGTAATAATAAAAATGTAAACAACACATTATTTATACCATAATCTCATTGTGGCCAAAGGCTTATAAAATGAGTTTTATTGTGATGTAATCTTTTTACCAATGATAATGGGAACTCTTTCATTTCTCTCCTCTTTTGTATTGTCCTATGTTTATATTTTCCTTGGTTTAGTTTTTCATTCTAGTTTTAACACTTTTTTTCTTTTGTTATTGTTATTAAGTGGCAGGTCTGACCTGAAAAGACCATTGAAATCATTACACAAAAATAAATTGTGCAAGAATTCATATCTATTTTTCTATCACTTTCATAATTTTTTTTTTTTTTATTAACTATGGGTATCCAGACACTTGTCTGACTAGTCTCATGACTCTGAGATTGAAAAAAAAAAACCACCAGTGGCCCAATGTTTAGCTGCCGTGGGGCATTGAATTCGAGATCATGCGCCTAATCCTCACAGTCCGAGTTACTTTCATAATTTCTTTTTAAGCAAACAAAACATTGTCTTAAACATATGTAGAATTTTTGTTAAGATTTTCTGCCGAAGTGTGGCGGTCTCGCGCCCGAAGGCCGCCAGGTCATGCCCCGCAGCCTAATCCTATCCATGACATTCACATGGATCCTAGGTGGTGCCCTAATCTAAAAATACCGAATAAATGAGTTAATTAATTATTGGGCCACGAAGTGCAAAGACATATAGCTTGATGTAAGTGTGACATTCGCGTGTGTAAGGTTGCAGTGGACTGTAATGGGTCAATGGATCTGGCCCAAGAATAGATATGCCAAATTTTATGGGCCAAATCTTAGAATCATTAAGCCCTTATGCTTGTATTTTTTATTTTTTTTTAAATCATGCTTGTATACTTCAACTTCAAGCAAGTATCATGTACATTTTTTTTAGGAAGAAAATTAGTATATGTCGTTTTTTTATTTCAAAAGATAGAGAGCATTTGATTCTGGATGCTCTATTTTTTTATTTTTTTTTGAAAACGCAAAAAGCATTGGCTGATGTAAAGTTTTTGGCAATTGAATTCCTAAAAGGATAATGCTATTGTTCCCCAGATGGGACACATAGGTTTGACACAACGCACTTGCTCATCTGCCCTCCACATACCTTGTGAGATGTGTGCACTTCCTGCGAATCAAGGGTGGCTGAGCATGTGTGTCCCATATGGGGCACAACAACATTTTTCCTTCCTAAAATGCTACTGCAATTGAAATCCCCTAATACTCTTCTATATATATGATTATAATTATAATTCAGATATTAAGGATGGATACTTCACTAGTGCCCTTCATTACAACTACAATTTCATTACAACAACCAATTAGAAGAGTTGGAGTATGAAAAAAGATTGACAAGAGCATTTTCATTAGAGTCGTGAGAGACCTTTCATTGGTGGTAATGGATCAAAGGTTGCTGAGTCTATTGGGCGCACCTGGGGTGCCCCAAACCGCGAATCAAATATCTCATGTACTTGGAAATATGTCATTCATTTCCTCAGTTATAATCTCTGATCTCAGTTGATGAATAAAAATTGCCATCAAAGAGGGAATGAAATGGCCAAAAATATTAGGCATGCAATATATATATATATAAGATATTTACAAGCACAAATGAAAGCATTTCTATTCTTTTTACTGCTCTGGACCTTTTTTCTTTCTTTCTTTTCTCCTATGATTGTAAACACTCCCCCTCAAGAATAATCACAATAACTACACAAATCTGCCTTTCTTAGACACTTTGACATACCCAACAACCAAGCCTTCTAATTAATCTGCTAAAAAAAGAACAAAAACAATGGAATCTCTGATTGAGAACAGACTGACACCCCAAAGAAGAACAGAGAATCAGCAGGCACAGCAGAAATATAGGACTTGATTTCTCTTTTTCCCAATTTGCCGTGTTTCATCTACCCTCACTGGCCAACTGCAAAGACCCATCTTTTATCAGCTTCAAGCTGAGGCTGTTGAACCGCTCTCGCGAATACTGCCTTGACGCTTTTCTCCAATCTGTACCTGCCTTCATCATCATTGCAAACTCGTCATAGCTTATTCGCCCATCCTGCAATTCGTCAAGTTTGTATTATTTTTAGCATGATAACACACTCTTAGTTTCACTAATTTCTTTGGATAGGAGAATTTGCATGAAGAGGCATGTTGACATGAAAATTCTGAATGTGTATAAAACCAACCTTGTCATAATCCACGTCGTGGATGATAGCATTGATAACTTCCTCATGATTGGGATCCACCTCGTCAGCCAAAGCTTCTCGTAGCTCATCTATTTCTATGTATCCGCTGTTATTTTTATCAAAAAACTTGAAGGCCCTGTGCAGGTGCTCGTCGTTGCCCATCTTTCTGAGATGAATCACAACTGCAACAAATTCTCCGTAGTCAAGAGTACCACTGCGGTCGGCATCAGCCTGGAGAGATCACCAGTTCAGAACTTTAGTATGACCATCAGGGGAATAGAAAAACTACAAATGACCTTACTAAAAACCTCTCTCTATATTAAAACAAAATAACTTCCACGACCCTACAACATCATCTTCGAAAGGAAACAAAATGTCCGTCATCAATTTATCCATAAAGTCCATCCTTGAAATATAAAAGCAGAACGATAAATTGCAGTGACCCCATATGTTGAAGTACCAAACATCGCATATTTGTAATAAATTTGGCAATAGTCCAAAACCATGGTGATCATCTAGAGATTATCGACAAGAAGACAAAAAATACAAGAGAGAACTGGTTGATCAAAATGCATAGTTACACTTACAGCTTCCATTAGCATTCGGACATCTGCATCGGGTATCTGATGACCAATCTTATGCAACCCGACTTTCAGTTCTCCAAGGGTGAGCTGACCTGTCTTGTTTATATCCATCATGTGGAATGTTTCCTTAATACCAGCCACCTCCTCCACGGACAAATGTTCGGCCACCACCTGAATATGTGAAATTCCAATCATATTTAGCCAACTGAATCATCAAGAATGTACTTTCAAGCCAAGTATTCACACAAAAGATATAAGCAATTGCTTGAATCAGGCACAAAGGCTCTTCGAAAGCGAAACAAAAAGAAGGCAGAAACAAGTCTTTGCATCCTTACCCTCAGAGCTCTCTTCTTAAATTTGTTCATGACAGAAAATTGTTGGAGCCTTGCTTTCACAGTTTCACCAAGAGATACATTTGGAGCCTTCATAGCATTTTGCAACCATGGATGATCTGCATTGAGAGCGCTATAATTGGTCAGGTTTCGAATTTCCAAGAAGATGCCATTTATATTTATAATTCATATTATCAATCGGAATGGTTGATGACCCTTTCAGAGAAATTTATAAGCATTCAAGCAATTACAGTCCACCTTAGACTTCTTCTACACTAAGCACTCTTACTTAATTTGCTTTAAAAATGAAAGCCCGTAAGTCATGCAGGAATACAACACAAAGAAGATACTCCGTAATAGCAAACAATGTAGGGAAGAATAGAACATTACCAAGCACTTCCTGAGCCGATAGTCGTCGCCTAGGATCTGGATTAAGCATCTTCTTTACAAGATCTTTTGCGTTATCAGAAACCTTGGGCCAAGGATCTCTCTTAAAGTCTATAACAGAGCGAATGATTGCTTGTGCTACTCCTTGTTCGGTTTCTGAATAGGAAACCAAGCCATGTGGTGAAAAGAGTCATGTTGTTAAATATTGAAGGGAAAGTTTCAAATAATTAGGACCGAAAATTAAATCAACTAGATATAGAGAAACGAACCTGCCCAGAAAGGAGGAACCCCGCAAAGTAAGATATAAAGGATCACACCAGCACTCCAAACATCAACCTCAGGACCATAATTTCGTTTTAGCACCTCAGGAGCCATGTAGTATGGGCTTCCAACGATCTCATTAAACCTCTCGCCTGAACAGAAAAATTGCTAAAATCTTAGTACAGCCCAAAATGAGATTTATGTATTATTTAAACTCATAAATAAAACAATGATACTAGGCATGTGACAATTACCAGGTTTGAAGAAGACAGACAGCCCAAAATCAATTGCCTTGAGGAGAGCTATTTCCTTCTTATTAGCAAACAAAAAGTTCTCAGGTTTGAGGTCTCGGTGCATCACCCCGTGCTTATGGCACATCTGCAACAAAATAATTAAGTTAAGCCACTGATAGCACCATATTAGAAACACCTCTAACATTTACGATAACAATTAAATGCTCCTTCGTCAATATATATATATATATATATATATATATATATATATGTATGTATGTATATATATGAACGTAAAAGTTCCATATAAACAAAAGCCTTATCAATTGAATACAAGGCACACATGCATCACAATGAAATCCAATGCAAAATAACCGAATCAAGGAAAACAAAAACAAAAACTTTTAGCATATGAAAATTTAAAATCTATACTAAAAAATATTGGGGGAGTATTTAAGTTATTTACAAAGAGAATATACAGAACTGAACATAGAAGGGGAAAAATTGTTCAAAAAATAAAGAAAAGCATGACTAAGTAAGATTTTGATGACTAAGGGAAAAAAAAAAAAAAAAAGAAATGACTTGAAGAAAAAAACAATGGAAGGTCTTAGCAAAAATTCTTAGGGCCCGTTTGGTTCGAGTGTTAGCTTATGTAAGCCTAGGATTAGTTGTAAGGTTGGCATTTGGTTCGAGTGTTAAGTAATACATGGTCTTACCAAAGACCTCAAACCCAAGCTTATCTAGACAAAGGGGACCCTGTCTTTAGATAAGCCTGGTGTATCTTGTTGGTGAAAAGTCCATCCTACCCCTCATAAATGTTGTCTTTCCCAACACACAACCTCTCCTTCTTCATGCACCAACTCGTCTCCTTCTTCGCGAACTCGTCTCTACCCATCCGCACCACTCAGGCGCTCACTGACCTTCCCTCGCCCCTCCAATCCTCTACACAAAGCTCCTCAATTTATCCTCTCAATCTCTCCGGTTCTCCCCAATCTCATTCCCCTCTCGAATCACCGAGTCTATCCGTCGTCACAACTGCTCTTCGGCCACCGCAGCGGTACATGGCAGCGGGGAGGCGACAGCAGCAAGGGTGCATCTGTAGCCGAAGTGGACGGGGTTTCGTGGACCGATTGAAGGCGAAGGGGTACTTGGTAGAGGAGATCGCGTTGGCGGCGCCAGCGTCGGAGGAGGAGGAGGTGAATGGAGAAGCATAGATGATGGAGATTGGGAAATTAGAGAACAAGTTGATAAGATTGAACCCTCTGCTCTATAACATCCCCATAAGCAAATTTGAGACAATTCATTCACAAACATATCAAATAATATATTAACTATGCACCCCCTTTTCGGATAACTACCAGCTTATATACCACTATCGAAGTCTCAATTAATCCTTCTAAAGTGGAGAACATGTTGGGCTTCACTTCATCTCCTATCACCAGGCAATCACTCGAAAGTTCGATGTCTAAGTTGAATTTTTTTAAGGATTTGAGTTTGTTTATGGATGGAATTTTGGATAAAATTGAGAAAATCTTAGTTATATCTGTTTTTATTTTGATAACCATTTTTCAAGTGGCATAGCTTTATACAGATTGTCATCTCAAGTTGAAAAAAAAGTTGGCATCTCGTGAAACATAGAGAATAAGATTTATTTGGAACTAAAAAATCCATGAAAAACAAAGGTTTGGCAAGTCTTTTAACACGATGAGGTCAATGTAATAAAAAATGTGTGTGCTAATTGCCTTCTTAAAACATGGTGGGTGATTTGGTAGTTTTTAAAATAAAGATGGGTATTTGAGACTTTTCAATAACTTTTTGTTCTTTAAAGACTATAATACCAAGAGGTGGATACTTGAACCAAACACCTTTAAATAAAATACCTATCTCTCCCTAAGTCATGGCTTAGGTAAGTCAATTCTTATACCTTACATACAATTCCAACCAAACGGGCCCTTAATACAGAATAAAATCAATAAAAAATCTTAATCGCTATGTTGAATAAAGTATTTAAATAATCAAATCCTCTCTGCATCCCAAAGAAGGACAACTTGCAAAGTGGACACCTTTAAGAACAACAACCAGAACCATGTGAACCACAATGTTGATCAGAATCAAAGAAGAACCCAACAATTCTTTCAGATAATTTCAGACAAAAAGTGAAAATCCAAACAAGATTCTTCACATAAAGAGAAACAAATCAAACAAATCACATTAAACAACTTACTTTGGCCTGATTAATACCAACACATTAACCAACCAAGTAGATGGCTCGCTCGTTTAGTATAGCGTTACTTGGGTAAAAGGTTAGGAATTCAAGCCTCATAGTGGGCAAGTTGAGGTTTCTTTCTTCTTCTTTTTTGATTATTGTTACCAAAAGTTTTAAAGAGTTTTTTAACTCTCAAGACTCAAACTCGAGACATGGGGGCAACACAACCAATAATTCTACTCTAATTAAACCATTAAAATTCTAAATTCAGTCATGGAAATATGGTTAATTAACAAGATCAAACCTGAACAACTTCTACAATTGTCCGAGTAACGGCGGCGGCGGCGCGTTCGGTATAATGGCCCCTCGCAACGATCCGATCGAACAACTCGCCGCCCTCGCAAAGCTCCATGACAAGATGAACAGCATTGTCATCCTCATAAGTGTCCTTCAAGCTAACCACATTTGGGTGGGTGGGCAAATGCTTCATAATCGCGACTTCCCTCCTAACATCCTCAATATCCACAGCAGTCCTCAGCTTCTTCTTCGAAATCGACTTGCAAGCCAAAACCTCACCAGAAGATCTATCTGTGCAGAGATAAGTAATCCCAAATTCACCTCGACCGAGCTCCCGACCGAGCTCGTATCGGCTCGAGATTTGGCTCCCCGTCGCGTCTCTCAACACAGTGAGCTTCATAGCTCCGCCATTGGACCTGTGATTCCCATCGTATTCGATCGAAAAAGGGTTCTCTTTCTTCTTCCTCCCTCTCGGCTGCTTCTCTGTTTGAGGAGCACCATTTGGATTCACACAGCAATTCCCCATTGATTCAGAGATTCAATCGAATTGTCCCCAAATTCCCAGATCGAAAAACAGAGGAAACAGAGGAGGAGACCCTGTTTGAAACAGAGACCCAATTGAGGGAATTGGCTATTTAATTTAAAGCTTGGAAATGTGAAATCGATCGAATTTCTGAATACCCGAATCTTGTGATTCGATTTCAAAACCAAATATGAGGTGAAATCCGAGGATTTGGGATTGCCCAAAACAGGGGAATCAAATTGTGGGTGTTGGAGATTTTATTGAGAATCCATAAGGGTTGTTGAAATCTGAGGAGAATTGAAAATAGGGTGGGGATTGGAGGTGATTTAATGGTGGAAAAATGGTTTTGGAGGACGAATTGGAGGATCAAAAGATTGAATTTGTTGATTTTTTGAAGGATGTGTGAAGAGAGAGAGACACCATTGATGATTGATAGATTGAATAAGAAAAAGAGTCAAACCTCTCTCTCTCTCTCTCTCTCTCTCTCGCTACGTCTCCTCTTCCTTCCAAACAAAACAGAGAATAAGATTGTAATTCTGTTCCCATTTTGCCCTTGCATTGATGTGTCTCTATGTGACCAAAGTACCCTTTAAGCAACTTGATATTGACGATGGCTGCACATTTTACCCAACTGGACCTGCAGCCGAATATTATCCGGCCAAAAATAAAAAGGTTCTGAATAATATTTTAATAAATCGGGGCTGAATGTGGATAAGGGCTTTCTGTTTCAATTTAAAATCGGGTCAGGTTTAAGAAAAGCTCTTATTACCCTAAACTTGAATTAGACTCGATTCAAATCAAATTTTAAATAAAATTAAAATTATATTTGATAACAAAGTATATTTAACACTTACTATTTATTAAATAGATTAGCAAATATTAATCTACTCAATACATATACAACAACAACATAACCTCAGTCTCAAATAATCTACTCAATACATATAAAAAATTAATTTACTAAGTATATCTTTGATTTAAGAATGAATTAAATTTTATTTTTTTTATACTTGAACAAATGTTTTTTGATGTTAAATGTTTAATTACATGAATTTAATGTTACTTTTTAAAATTACATCATATGAAATTACAGTGTATTTTTTAACACTTGAAGAGTCTTTCAATATAAAAAGTTAGTTTTCAAAATTGCAATGAATCTGGACAATCGGACAGCTCAAGTTTTAAGCAAAACGGGTCTGAACAAATTAATCTTGTCCGAATTTAAAACCGAGTCAGCTCCGACAATGAATATACTTCTTTATATTAAAAGTTGTCCAGACTCGAACCCGAATTAATTTGTCACCTTTAATAACCGACCACCAACATTCAGCACAGGCACACACACAAAATTGCCTCGAGATGCGTGCACAAAGTGTATCACCTGGATGCACGACGAGTGAATGTCGGTGCTGCTGTGTTGGTGTTGGAGCGTGTTAATATTTTTGTTTTATGAAGGACAGTGGTAGAATGACACCCTCCGATACATAACATAGTGCAATGACGGACCGATATCCGGCATCCGTGCGCACCTTACTTGCAAGCTTACGTGTGCAAAACAGGGTGGGTAAGTATGCGTTATGCTCTCTGTTGTGTATTAAGGGACATGTGGGCAAGTGTTCTTCCCGCATGTGGCAAGACTTGAAACTTCAAAAGTTTGTATTCACTATTCAGCTTTACAACAAATTCCTACTACACATACAATGTAGCAAATCATTCCTGGTACACTATATATATACTCCATATGCAATGAAGCAAATCGAAGATATTATTGTCTTCCATAATTAAAATCATATTTTTTCTTACAAAAGATAATTAAAAATCACCACTGAAAGAATTAATGCATTAACATTATTATTTCCAGCCATCAAAAGTCAGGAGCCACGCGTACATCGCAAAGATACGTAAGCTAGTACGTATTTAATTAACATGCACATAGAAAACGTATTTTACATGCACGATCTAAAAATCATATCCAATTTAGGAATGAATCTCTACTACTCATACAATGCAACAAAATCAACATTACAAAGTTAATGTTCTATAATCTAAAATTATAAGAATTTAATTAATTTGTCGCACAATTATGTGTCATATTTTTCACCCTTTTTTGTTCCGCAATATATGTCAAAGAAGCAATAAATGTTTCATTTTCAATTCTAACCTCAATATTATATTTAGTTAATGACAACATAATCACTTTTTTTTAAACAATGCCCATAATAAACGAAGTCATTTATGGAAGGTTAATTTAGTCTTGTTATAAAATATTTAAGTTGAATTAATCTTAATTTTTGTGTACAAGCAAAATTGTGACTTATATTGTGGAACAAAGGGGAGTATAATTAATTATTATCGGATTCAACAAGTGCAATTCAGAGATGCATCTCGACATGAGGCACGTATTTAAGCTTTGAGAAACAAATTCATATACTTGCATGATAAAACTATTCATTTTTTAATTAATTATATCTTCTAAGATCTTAGAAATTAAAAGATAATTAAAATGATCATCTTTATTAAAGATCATTAATATCATTATTATTTTTCTTTAATTTTTGATAAAAAAAGAAATCAATTTTTCTTGCTCCTATGAGAGTCGAACTCTATAGCATATGTCAAACCATTGAACAACCATCGGATTTGAGATAGCAAATACTTTTTTTGGTTATTTAGTATAATTATTTTGTATATATAGTAGCTTCTTCCTGTGAAATTCATGATATTGATTTTGGATTAAAAAAAATTAATGATAACTTTAAAATAATTTTAGAATGAAAGCAACATACTCCATTAATATTGTGGTCTCCAAATCATCAAATCAACAGTTGGATAAAAAAACTGATAAGCTAATTAAATTAATGCATGTAATGACCCGAATAATCTAATCATAGTTGTATGTCGTGTAGGATCGTGACCTGTCGGCCAATCCTACGTGACGATCTCGATCAACACTTACGCATCAATACCGAGGTAATAATTAAAATTATTTTATTTGTGTTTGATCTCATGTAGTACATTATGCCTATCTACTTATAGGGCACACATTTTTTATGGTTTTGATCTTCAACGTCAATGGACGGGAGTTTACTTGGAGTTCTGTACACGCGAGGGCATTGGGTAGGATCATTGCAAATTTCGATATATGGCTAGTTGTTACTTGGGACCTAAATGAAATCAAATGGATACTTAAGTTATTCAGTTATTCTAATAAAACCTATTAAACAAGTCTAAGTTTGAAGAAAAATAAATACTTAAGTTTTATTATGGATCCAAACTAATAGGTTTAATGAGACTAAGTTAGAAGGGCTTATTAACCTGTGACGGCTCCGAATCCCGAGGTCGCCACGTGGAGTGTCGCGGCCCTGCAGTCCTGTCAGATCATTGACCCACTGGGTCCCACGCGCCACTAAGGTCCTTTGCTACGTCACGACTCTTCGATATGTGTGTTAACTCATTTGGTTAATTAGTTTAGTTAGATAATTGAATCACTTTTAGCATTAAAACAGTGGAAGTCTTAAATTTAAAGCAAGTAAAACAATTAAATTCATCATCATATAAAACATCATTTATAAGAGCAAGTCCTACTATGACAAACCCGATAAAGTACTCTTTATATATGCGGGCAGTAATATATACAAGTACAGTGTCTATCAAGTCTCCCAATACCCAAAAGTAAAGGAAAATATCAAAATAGCAAATATTAGTTGGTCCTCAACCTCGGGCAATCAAATGAAGTCGCCAAGAATCCCCTTGCCCCTACTAGTACTGGGATCTGCACTCGACCATCACAAAAAGCCAAATGGAGAGTACAGTTAGTAAGATTCCAAACGAAGTACACCGAGTATTTATAAGAAAGTAAATAGATATCAATAATCATGTTAAATAATCATGCGGAAACTAAATAGACAATTATGCTACGATCATCGCATGAATAGATAACACGAGAGAAACAAAGTGTGTACTCGTCCCAGTCAAACTAAATTGTACTTCGGACCCCATGATCCTTTTGGTGGGTGCCCCCACTTTCTTTCATCTGGTTCCTCGCGGTGCTTGTCTTATGTCGGCTCTAACCGACACGTGCACCTTAGGCAACTCGGGTGCAATTCACCGAGTGTCTAATCATACGTGCTACAGCCTAGTGTGCCATAAGTACACTACGAATATCAGGTGGGAGTGACTCGACCACCAACCCAAATGTATCACATAATAGAGTACAATAACAAGGAATAGGAAATCAACAATGGAAAAGTAAACCCTCAGTTACTTTCAAATGGATTCTTACGTACCTCAAAACGCACTCCGAAGACCTGCTCACGTCTCGAGATACGCACCCAACTCCCGACTATAGTCTCCTAAGTTCCTGATGTCCAATTGAACTATTTTAACTAGTTTAGAGTCAAATTAAGTGAATTTATAATATATGGCCAAAAATATTGAAATTTTATTCCAAAAAGCTTGGTTTTGCACACTTTTCTAGTCATACCAGGGTGCCAAACGCCCGAAGAATCCTCGAATACTATTTTCTATCTTTTCTCATATCTTTATATTTTTCCTAGATTTTTCTAGATTTTTCCATAATTTTCTACCTATTTTTCTTATTTTTCTATAATTTATTTTAATTTAAAATGTTTTTAAATTAATTTTTTAATATTTATATTATTTAATTAAATGGGGTGGGTCCCTGGATCGGATTTGATCCAGTCCAACCAGGTCGGTCTGACCCGGTCCTGGCCCAGTCACGCGTGCGTGCGACCCTCCCCTCCCCAAATCTCTTTCTTCTTCAACAGAGATGCCTCTGTTTTTTTTTTTTTTTTAACTCCTCTTCAACAACTTAAACAACAACAATACAACTACATCATCAACAACAACCAACCACCACTAACACCTTTTTTTCTCCAACATTAAACAACAATCAACATATCACCATTAAAACTCCATTTAAGCTTTATTTTGATGGAAAATTGAAAGAAGGTAGAGATGCTCACCTTAATCACTTGGTTGCTTGATCAACTCACTTTAAAAATCTCTAATGATCTCATAAAATCTCACACTCTCAATCAATCAACTCCTCCAAAAATTTTACACTCACATGGATGCACTCTCTCTTTTATATGAGGAAGATATGGAACGATGGAGGGGTGTGAGAATGAGTGGTAAACCTTATTTTAAAGGTATTAGGTGTATAGGTGGCATGTTCTCATTTGCTCCTCATTAGACACAAAATCTTAGCCTTGTTCAATTATCTCCGTTTACCCGATGTCTCGCACTTCGACAGGCATAACGAGACGCATCACAGTTGCCAATTTCGATCAATTGGCGTAGACTATGGGTTTATCATTAATATTTTATCACATTTAATTAATTTTATTAACCAAATCATTTTCTCGACCTAGTGTACCCACATATTGCTCGCTCAGTACCCGTATTGACACGTTTTTCGAGGCGAATACTCATTACATTATCTCGCTCGATTCAACGATATAAATACACACATGCGATGCTAGGTAAAATAACTTAATATATGACATCACAAATAGGCAAACATTACGCAAAAATTACTATTTACCTAGTAAGGCATGTCTTGACCTATCTACGGCATCCACTCGGATCTGAGCTGGTGTCCGAGCTGAAAGTGATCAATAATAACGGCGTAATTAAAATTGGACTGTTACAACTCTTCCCCAACTAGAAAAAAAATTTCGTCGCGAAATTTTAAATAACTTGAAGTGTCGTACCATAAAATAGCTGAGGGTAACGTTCCCGCATAGTAGACTGGAGCTCCCAAGTGAGTCCCTCAGTACTATGATGCTGCCAACGAACTAACACCTTAGGGATCTCCCTGTTCCTAAGAGTCTGAATCATGTGATCCAAAATCGCTATCGGTCGCTCCTCGTATGTCGCGTCAGGCTGAATCTCGATATGTCTCAAATCAACTATTGGTCTCGGTCCTGACCTAGCCAGCCTCAACATTGAGATGTGAAACATAAGATGAACCACAGCTAACTCCGCTGGCAATTCCAATCTGTAAGCCACACTGCCAACTCTTGCTGCGACTCTGAATGGTCATATATATCTCGGTGTCAGTTTCCCTTTAATCCCAAATCTCTGCTGACCCTTCCAAGGGTAACCTTCAGACAAACCATGTCACCCTCTTCATAGCTCAAACCCTCGTGATACTTATCGGCATATTTCTTTTGTCTGTCCTGTGTCGCCCGAAGTCTCTGTCGAATCTGTCTAATCTTCTATGTGTGATCAACAACTATCTCTGGCCCAATCGCCGCTGTATCCTCAAGCGCTGCCTAACACGCAGGTGATCCACAAAGCCTGCCATACAGCGCCTCAAACGGAGGCATCCCAATACTCGCCTGATAGTTCTTATTGTAAGCAAACTCACACAATGCGGTAGATAATCCTCCCACGAACCTCCGAACTGCAAAATACAATCCCTGAGCATATTCTCCAAATTTTGTATCAGTCTCTCAGACCGTCCATCTGTCTAAGGATGGTAAGTCGTACTAAACTGCAACCTGGTGCCAAACTGCTCATGCATCGCCTCCCAGAATTTCGAAGTTAACCTAGGATCTCGATCAGATATAATAGAGACTGGCACCTCATGCAATCTAACGATCTCCCTCTCGAAGATAATGCTCAGCTATGGGAACGAATATCTCATATAAATAGGAATAAAATGCGTCGATTTCATTAGTCTGTCAATCAGAACCCAAATCACATCGTGTCTCCTCGAAGTCTGTGGTAACCCACTGACAAAATCCAAAGTGACGTGCTCCCATTTCCACTGTGGAATTGGTAGTGGCTGTAGTAAACTACCTGGTCTCCTGTGCTCAGCCTTAACTTACTGGCAAACATAACAACTCCTAACGTACTCACCAACATCAGCCTTCATCCCTGGCCACCAGAACAATCGCCTCAAATCATGATACATTTTGGTCCGGCCAGGATGAACTATGTAGCGAGACATGTGTGCGTCCTTCAAAATCCTGCCCCGTATCTTCGAAACTACAGGTATCCACGACCTCCCTCGGTGTCTCAAACACTTATCCGTTGACTCTGACCAATCCGTACACTTCGGATCCCGAGCCAGACCACTGAACCACTCATAGAGCCCATCAGTCTTTTGACACTCGACAACCCGCTCTATTGATAGAATCAGAACTCTCATCTGACAACAAATGTGCGGCTCGGCCGTGGTAAACACCTTTGTCATGCACATAACTGACACCGCTTGTAATAAGCCATGTTCGTGTGTCATACGTCGTACCACCGTATGATTGTTAATACCGTTCATGCTCAATGCGTCAGCTACAACGTTCGCTTTCCCTAGGTGATACTCAATAGCGAAGTCGTAGTCCTTCGGTAACTCAAGCCATCTCCTTTGACGCATGTTCAGATCTCTCGGAGTGAAAATGTATCTCAGGCTCTGATGATCGGTGTATATTACAAACCGCTCTCCGTAGAGATAATACCTCCAAGCCTTTAGTGCAAAAACGATTGTTGCGAGCTCCAAGTCATGCACTGGATAGTTTCCCTCATGGGGTCTCAACCGTCGGGACAAGTAAGCTACTGGTCTACCCTCCTACATCAAAACACATCCAAGTCCAATGCTTGATGCATCTGTATACACCGACAAGCTTTTGCCCGGCTCTGGCAATGTCAATAATGGTGCAGAAGTCAATCTCCTCTTTCGCTCCCAGAAAGCCTGTTCACACTCTTCGGATCAATCAAAACTAACATCCTTCTTGTTCAGTCTAGTCATCGATGCAGCAATCGAGGAAAGATTATGTACAAATCGACGGTAATACCCTGCTAGCCCCAAGAAACTCTGAATATCGGCAACAGACTCAGGTGTCTTCCAGTCAATGATAGCCATGATCTTCTCTGAATCCACAGAGAAACCTTGATCGCTGATAACATGTCCCATAAATCTCACTGCACTCAGCCAAAAATCACATTTGTTGAACTTGACGTACAGTCTATGCTCTATGAGTGTCGTCAAAACCGTTTTGAGATGACTCTCGTGCTCCTCATGAGTCCTGCTGTAAATCAAGATGTCGTCAATAAAGACGATAACGTATATGTTCAAGTATGGTCTCAAGACCTTGTGCATCAAGTCCATGAAGATCGTCGGGGCGTTAATCAGCCTAAAAGGCATGACTGTAAATTCAAACAACCCATATCTTGTACTGAAAACAGTCTTCTTGATGTCCTCTTCTCGAATCCTCAACTGATGATAGTCGAAACGCAGATCAATCTTCGAGAAGAACTTGGCGCCTGCCAACTGATCGAAAAGATCATCGATCCTGGGAGTGGGTAACGGTTCTTAACTTTCACCCGATTCAACTTCTTGTAGTCTATGCACATCCTTATTGAACCATCCTTCTTCTTTACAAATAACGCTGGAGCTCCCCAAGGTGACATGCTAGGGTGTATGAAGCCCTTCTCCAGTAAGTCATCCAACTGCCTCTTGACCTCCCCGCGCTCTAACGGTGACATCCGATGATGTCTATTAGCGATCGGCTGAGTCCCTAATCAGCTCAATGATGAACTCAATCGCTAGTGGTAGTGGTAATCCTGGTAAATCATCTAGAAATACGTTAACAAAGTCTCGGACTACTGGAACATCCTCAAACCTGACCTCAGTCCTAACCTCGGGCTCAACTATCGTTACAAATGCCTCCATCTCCTGAGTAGTAGCTAGTCGGCCTCTAGTAATGGGTAGTGTGGTCATGACTCCGGTAAACGTGAACTTTGGAATCTCCAGAACTTGAAACTTAAAAGTTTTCTGGAAGCAATCCAGCTGTGCATGATATGCCGCCAACCAGTCCATCCCTAAAAGTGTGTCAAACTCGAGGTACTCTAGGACTCGTAAGTCTATCGGTAACTTATGCCCCTCTACCTCTATCATACAGTCTCGACATATCTGATGAGGGTATATCTTATCCCCAATGGTTGTACTGAAGACAAGGTGTGCTTCTAGTGTATGTGATGCTAACCCTAACTCTCCTACTACGCGTCCTGCAATAAATGATAATGTGCTACCAGAATCTATCATATTATGCATCGGTCTAACCATAATAGATAACGTACCCTCAACGAGCTGTCTGGTCGCATCTCGATCTGGCTGCGCGACTGCATGCGCTCTTTCCATAGCTTGACTCTGTTGTGTTCCTGGTAATGTTGGCGGTGCCCTACAGTCACCCTTCAGGTGCCCTTTCGACCAAAATGATGACATCAACGTTTCTCCTGCCTCCCATCTTGCTTGTCTTCGAATCTTTGACCCTGACATTGGTCTCTTTGACCCTTGTCACGGCCTCCCCGATCCCTATCCTGATGGTACTGTTGTTCTTGCTGTCGCGGTTGCTCTGTGGGTGTAGGCACTAAGGCGTGCATCTGTTGCCTATCCTCATACTAGAATTGGTTGTCCTTGTGATCAACCTTGCGGTCCCTATCTTGTCGATCGTCTCGGCCACCCCTGTCAGGCTGATTTCTCTGTCCATTCGGTCTTCGATCCGACCGAGAACCCTGACCCGCTTGTACCACAGTGCCTGTCATACACCTGCTTTCTCTCTCCAATAGTAGTGTCACATAAGATAATGCTCGATCGTACACTTCTTAAAAGTAGTAGCCTCTGTCGAAACTATCGCGTCAGCAATCCCCACATCAACACCATGGACGAAATAGTAAATTTGAAGCCTCTGTGTGCTCGCAACATCCATCGAGAACAACAATAGGTATCGGTACCACTCCATGTACTGCATTAATGAGCGATTACCTTGTCGTAGGGCCAGAAAATCCTCCCTCAACCTCAGCCTCACCTGCATGGGAATGAACTCGTAGTAAAACAACTCTCAAAAGCTCGCCCATGTCGCTGGCTCTGGGTGGGTATCCAAAGTCGTCCACCAGATCGCTACATGGCCTCTCATACAGGCTCCGAATAAGTGTGCCTGTATGATGTCGTCGTTTTGCATCAGCTTATGGAAATGCTGATACGAGACTATCCACTTCCCTACCGCCTCAGGTTCTCCAGCTCCGTAAAAGTATCCCGACTGAAACTTCTTAAACTCTCTAACAAGCTTTGCCTCCGGGTTCAAGACGAATACGGAAGTAGCAACAACGATAGTAGTGGCCGGATGCTCGGTGGTCAGAGGTCGGGGCGTAAGAGTCAGAGTCTCTAATGGTATCAGAATCGTTGGCGGAACTCCCTCAGCTCGTGTCTCTGAGACTGTTGTATCAATAGGCATCTGTGGTGTAACCAGGGCGACGACTATCAATACAGTATGTGCGACAAGAACTGTGGGAGCTATTGCTGCTGTTGTAGCGGCTGCAGCGGCCTGAAACCTAAGTAACTGAAGGATCTTCGCCAACTGGGCATCGTGGGCAGCGAGTCAGTCCTCTATGTTCTGAGTCAAAGAGGTAGTAGTAGTGGTGTCCCTAGTAGGATCACTAGTATGTCCTATCTCAGGCTATGTAGAGGGTTGTCCGTCCATCGTGATCTGCATCGAGAAGCGTGCGTCGGATCAGCCTCGGTACATATACGCGTATAATATATCATTTACAGTAAAACATAACACGTATATAAACCCTAACTCTACCCGTCTCACCGTCACTTCCCAACTAGAGCTCTAAGGCAAGTACATCAGGTTTCCATATCTAAGTTTTTTTTAAGTTTTATGCTCTTTCATTAAATTTCTCAAGGTTCCTAGAACTCTCGCTCTGATACCACCTGTGGCGGCCCCGATTCCCGAGGTCGCCAAGTGGACTGTCGCACCCCCGCAGTCCTGTCAAATCATTAACCCATTGGGTCCCACGCGCCATTAACGTCCTTTGCTACGTCACAACTCCTTGATATGCGTATTAACTCATTTGGTTAATCAGTTTAGTTAGATAATTGAATCACTTTTAGCATTAAAACAATGGAAGTCTTAAATTTAAAGCAAATAAAACAATTAAATTCATCATCATATAAAGCATCATTTATAAGAGCAAGTCATATTGTGAAAAACCTTGGAAAATACTCTTTATATAGGCGAGAATACTAATAGGCAGTAATATATACAAGTACAGTGTCTGTCAAGTCTTCCAATACCCAAAAGTAAAGCAAAATATCAAAATAACACATACTAGAAGATCCTCAACCGCGGGCAATCAAATGAAGTCGCCAAGAATCCTCTTGCCCCTACTAGTACTAGGATCTGCACTCGACCATCACAAAAAGCCAGATGGATAGTATAGTCAGTAAGATTCCAAACGAAGTACACCGAGCATTTATAAGAAAGTAAATAGATATCAATAATCATGTTAAATAATCATGCAGAAACTAAACAGACAACTGTGCTACAATCATCACATGAATAGATAACACGAGAGAAACAAAGTGTGCACTCGTCGCGGTCAGACTAAACTGTACTTCAGACCCCCAGGATCCTTTCGGTGGGTGCCCCACTTCCTTTCACCTGGTTCCTCGCGGTGCTTGTCTTATGTCGGCTCTAACCGACACGTGCACCTTAGGCAACTCGGGTTGCAATTCACCGAGTGCCTGATCACATGTGCTACAGCCTAGTGCGCCATAAGTACACTACGAATATCAAGTGGGAGTAACTCGACTACCAACCCAAATGTATCACGAAATAGAGTACAATAACAAGGAATAGGAAATCAACAATGGAAAAGTAAACCCTCAGTGACTTTCAAATGGATTCTTACGTACCTCAAAATGCACTCAAAGTCCCGCTCACGTCTCGAAATATGCGCTCAACTCCTGACTATAGTCTCCTAAGTTCATGGTGTCCAATTAAACCATTTAAACTAGTTTAGAGTCAAATTAAGTGAATTTATAATATATGGCCAAAAAATGTTGAAATTTTATTCCAAAAAGTTTGATTTGGCACACTTTTCAAATTATACCGGGGTGCCAAACGCCTGAAAAAATCCTCGAATACTATTTTCTATCTTTTTCTCATTTTTTATATTTTTCATGATTTTTTTAGATTTTTCCATAATTTTCTTCCTATTTTTCTTTTTTTGTAATTTATTTAATTTAAAACTGTTTTTAAATTAATTTTATATTATTTATATTATTTAATTAAATGGGGTGGGTCCCTGGACCGGGTTTGATCCGGTCCAGCCGGGTCAATCTGACCCGGTCCCGGCCCACTCTAGGGGTCGCACGCACGCACGCACACGAGTGCGCACGCCCCTCCCCTCCCCAAATCTCTTTCTTCTTCAACAGAGATGCCTTTGTTTTTGTTTTTTTTTAACTTCTCTTCAACAACTAAAACAACAACAATACAACTACATCATCAACAACAACCAACCACCACTAACACCTCTTTTTCTCCAACATTAAACAACAATCAACATATCACCATTAATACTTCATTTAAGCTTCATTTAATGGAAAATTTAAAGAAGGTAGAGATGCTCACCTTAATCACTAGGTTGCTTGATCAACTCACTTGAGAAATCTCAAAGGATCTCATAAAATTTCACACTCTCAATCAATCAACTCCTCTAAGAATTTTACACTCACATGGATGCACTATCTCTTTTATACGAGGAAGAGAGGGAAATAGAGAGAAAACGTGGGAGGGGTGTGAGAATGAGTGGTAAACCTTATTTTAAGGGTATTAGGTGTATAGGTGGCATGTTCTCATTTGCTCCTCATTAAACACAAAATTTTAGCCTTGTTCAATCATCTCCGGTTACTCGGTGTCTAGCATCTCGGCACGCATAATGAGGCGCGCACACTTGCCAATTTCGATCAATTGGCCTAGACTATGGGTTTATCATTAATATTTTATCACATTTAATTAATTTTATCAACCAAGTTATTTTCCCGACCTAGTGTACCCACATTTCACTCGCTCAGTACCCGTATCGACATGTTTTTCGAAGCGAATTCCCGTTACACTATCTCGCTCGGTTCAACGATATAAATACACACGTGCGATGCTAGGTAAAATAACTTAATATACGACATCGCAAATAGGCAGACATCACGCAAAAATCACTATTTACCTAGTCAGGCGTGCACTGACCTATTTGCGACATCCACGCGGATCTGAGCTGGTGTCTGAGTCTGAAAATAATCAATAATAACGGCGTAATTAAAATTGGGCCGTTACATAACCAAAGTTTGGTCATGGACAAATTAACTTAAGTAAGAGAAAATGCTAAATTTAGCCTATGGTTAGAAAAAAATATTCAAGAACCCTTGATCATCCTTAAGATGATCCTAGTTGTGTCTATCTAGGCTTGATTGTGTCCATAATGTGAGTCACCAAAGACTTGGATAGCTTAAATAGGGGCCTTGAGATTTCCTTAAGATGTGTGTGTGTGCATCATGATCAAATCAAAAACATATAAAAAGAGGAAGTTAGTGACAATTCACACCATGCACTAAGTGGGCTGAAAATTCAGCACTTTTAAGCTTAGAGAAGGAGATTCGGGGTTGAAAATTCAAGGAAAGTCAAGTTGGGATTAAAGCCCTAGGTAAGCTCTACAATTTCACTAAATTCTTGTATCAAAACATGCTTAAAAATGAGGTTTCATGCTTGATATTGTGTTTTGAAAATTTGAGACCCAAATCATCTCTTACTTTAGGTCATTTTGAAATAAAATGTCAACATTTAAATATTTTTTAAAAGGGACAAGTCTATATGGCTAGAATTTTGGGGAATACATGTTTTTATGTCTCTATTGGAGATTTTTGTGTTAAAATTCATTAAGAGGCTGAATTTCTATGAATTTGTTTGTTTAAAAAGATGAGTTTCCACTCCATTTTGAGGTTTCTTAATTGGTTTTCTAAGATCTAGACAACATGTGAGCGTACATTGAATCAATTTTATTCAAAGCTTTTGGTGTTCATGGTGATGATGTTCTTGATGATTGAATGCATGGTTGTACAATGCTTGATGTAGATGATTATGTTGATTGTTGTCACTTGTTGGATTTTGGTGGTTGTACCCCTACAAGTCGAGGCTAGGGAGGTTTGAGCATATGAAATGTGACATCCGAGAACTGTATAAACTTGATTAGGTGGCTAATTAAGTATTTTTGGATTTAATTTGAGGATTTAGGTATCCAAGGTGGGACCCAAGTATTACGGATCAGAGATCATAAAGTTAATATTATTTGTGTGTGTCGTGTGCCTATTTGATGTATTATATACTATTTTGACGCGAAATATGGTCAAGTGGAGGGTATACGCGATGTCCGTGAGTTCCGGAGAACGTTGGGAATATTTTTCGATTTTTGGTGAAGTTTGGTATTTTTCATAAATCAATTTGGAGTAAAAAACAAGAGATAATCATGAAATTAAATAAAATAATTAATAAATTTGTGGGCGCCTAGTGACACGCGAGGTCGAGGGTGACACGCGTTGGGTATAGTGTGCACACCCGGGGTCGATCGTTGGCGCGCGTGGCGAATTTATAGCCTCGCATATAGGTGTATATGTATTTATATATATAATATAGTTTTTTATATATAAATATATAAATCAATCCTATAATTTGAATTAAATAAAAAACATACATTTGATGCGCCTCGAAATACGCGCAGCATGATCATCTAGGAGTTGAAATGATTGGACAATTCGGTGGCTGTAGGTGAGGTGTTACATGCCTCGAGATGTGTTTTGTCCACTCTCGAGGAAGAACTATATAAAATAAAATAAGCGAATCATTAAATTTTCCTCGAGATTCGTACGATGCGAATCTCGAGTAAATTTTAATATATATCTTCAAATCAACAAACCCCTCATTAATTTGTTTTGAGCCAAAGATTGACCTCGATATACATAGTACATATCTCGAGGAAAATAAAATTGATATTATAAAATGAAACCATTAAATTTGTCTCGAGATTCACGTGGTGCGAATTTCAAGAAAATCTAATATAAATTTGCTAATAAAACTAGAATTTTCTCCTCTATTGATTTTTTCTTTATTTCGATAGTAGAGATGTCGAAATCGAGAGGAAGATGAGAGGAGGAAGGAGAGACCGAGAGGTTAGAGATGGAGATCGAGAGGGGGCGATCGAGACCAAGGTGAGATTTATGAATTGTTGTTGTGTTGGCTGTTGTTGTATATTGTGTTGTTGGTTTGTTAATGGAGGTTGGAGTTTTGAAGAAGATGTGCATGGCGAATGGGAGGCTCGGCTTATCCGAGGAAGGAAACGACCTTGTTTCCTCTCCCAAAGAACCTACAAACCTAACCCAATAAAAAATCAAATTAAAAAAAAAATTTGCTGATTTGGTGAAATGGGTTGTTGGAGGAGGAAGAAAGGGGGTTTGACCCGAACCGGACGGTTCAACTAAACCGGTCCGGTCCTGGTTCTGGGTCAAACCACCCAAATAAAAAAAGAGAAAAATGCTAGAAATTCATAAAAAAATCCAAAAAATGAGAAAAATTCAGAAAAAAAAAATATTTGAGCCAAATTAATGGAAATTAGGGGTTTTATGAAAATCGAAGATTTTAGAATTTTATCGAGGATTTATACCGGGTATTTTTCTCGTAGTGCGTGCTACGATACCCGAAAATGTCTAAAATTTGAAAAATTATTTAAAGTCTTGTCTAGATTAATTTCGATTCTGAACCACAATTTGGAGTCAAAATTGTGATCTAGACATCGAGGAATTGACTTGGAGGGATTTCGGAGTTTTCGGGTCGAGTATGACCGATAAATATATAAAAAATTAGAAAAATAATATTTAAGCCTAGACAACGTAATTTTCGATACCGAACAATAATTTTAAGTTAAAAATAAAATTCAGGCATCGGACGCGATTGGGTCAGTTAAATTGCAAATAATTGAAAAAATGGTGAAGTTGTTGTAGAGGCTTATTGGACTTATAAATGAATTATAGGACTTCAATCGGAGCCCCCGTATGGACTAGTTTACGGACTCGAAGTGCAAGGGAGTTGTGATATTGCTTTTGTAAGGTTAAGTAAATCCATAGTAACATTTTTATTGTATGATTATAATTTAGTATAAATTGCATCGATCATTGATATTACATTTTTGTTGTACATGCATACACAGTTTGGGAGGATAAGGCGTTACAAGTCTCCTTATAGTGTAGACTATACCGTGGTTATATAACATTATATTATGCTTGAGGGAATGGAGTCACTGATACTTTGCATCACGTGGTTATCATGAGATCACGTTGAACCAGATCATATTCTTATAGTCTAGAGGAACGAGACTCGTTTAGTTATACTCCCTACACATGAGTCTTTATTATTGTTTATTTACCACTTTCGGATAACGTTATTTGATTGTTGTCGAATAACAACAACAGGATGGATTCACGGTTGTATTTAAATTCCTTGGATTATATTTCTTGTTTAATTTTTTGGATTATTATGCATTTGATTATTACAGGTGTACTGGATAGTGTGAGATTTACTTATCTGACATTGTTGAATTTTTATAATTGGATAATGACAGGTTCTAGCAGCAACAAGGGAAAGGGAAAGCTTTCCGACTGTATGTGACTTACTTAGTTCTTTTCTCTATGTATGTATTATTTTTTTAATATATTATATTGTATAAATGGGTTTATGAGTTCGAGTGTGATTAGGATCTCATTTGGAATAGCTGGAATGGTTTTAGGAAGAATTGAAATAATTTTGGAATTAAGGTAATTTTAGTTTAAAAATTTTAATACTTTAAATCAAGTTAGAATGAATATATAATTTAGTTAATGTTATATATATTGTTATGGGTGGATTGTGAGTCCTTCGACATTTCCACCAAAGCTGAGCGGGTTTTGTTGAAGGTTTTTGAAGGCCGAGATTTTCGGTTTAGGCTTAAAAATAGAAGAGATGCTGGCGAAAAAATTTTACAAAATTTTGAGGACTATCTAATTAATTTTTGGCGAAACTGTAAGGTTTAAGACTCACTTTAGAACCCTTTGTTGTTAATAAAGTTTTATAACTGAATAATACAATATCTTATTCTTAATTGTTTATTAATGGAGAGGTTAAGACTGCTAGATTATCAAGGGATTAAGGTAATCTAGGCCGGTCATATGCCCTAATTTGGTGGAGTATGACATGAAATTGGCCAATTTTGGATTTTGAGGATTTAATCTTTATGCTATGAGATTATTCGAGAAGTTGTATCTTGAGTGTTTGATGAAATGCTGCAACGAAAAGAACTTGATACTTTGCTACGAAAATTATGGGAATTGTAATTTTTATATCCTATTTTGATATCACTATTTCATATTTCGATTTAGAATTGGTTTAATGGGTTAGAAAGAGTTTTAAAAATCAATCTATAATATTCATATAGTGCAATTTTGTTTTTGAGCCGTATTGGAGTATGATATTTGGCAATCAAACGAAGGTTATAGGGACGAATTCTTGATGAATTTTAATAGTTATATGTCAAGTTTAATCCATGAAAATCAGCTTGAAGTTTGATGCAAGTTTCATTGGTCAATCGGAAAAAAATGCAGTCCAATTTTTTAACTAACTTGAGTATCAATTTCGGGCAATCAAGTGAATGTTTTTAAGCAAAGTTTTAATGGGTTTTGATGTTTACATAACAAACTTGAAACTTAAAAATCATATTTTGATTTGGAGGTGTTTTGATTGTACTTTTGAGGTCGGGAAGGAGACTCAAAATTAAGACTGCACTACTTTTTCTACAAGTTTCACAAAATAGATGTTTGAATGTTTCTTCGAGGTTTTTCTTGTCGAATGACTTAGGAATATTATAAATAAATAGAAAGTATCTATTGAAGGTTCCTTAATAATTTAGAGAGATGGTTTGATCGAGTAATGGTCGAGATTATTGAGACTTTAGTAGTCATTTGTTAATAAATTTTGGTAGAAAATTCTTACTAAGTCTACTTGAAAAACCTCATGAATGATAAAAATAAGAACTTAAACATTAAAAGCAAGTAAAAAGGGGCTCTCTCCGGGTCTTCTCACGCTGAACCTATGGTGATACCTAGTGTCAGAGTTCGAGAGCCTAAGGGAAGAATGTGAGACCATTAGAAAGGCTTAAAACGGCAAAGTTAAGTCTAAGTAAACATTGTGAAATGCCAAAATGAGTTTGTTTTGCAAATGAAATGAAATAATTCATAACAAATGAGCTCTAACACATAAAATGAACTATATTAGGTACCAGGGACATAAAGCGTCGACGTCGGATATCGGGAGTGTGGTGCGGACGTGTGGGAGCCGCGTTTATCTTGGATATTATTGCATTTTGAGATAAGTAAACCAGTACAAGCATCAACATGATTTCTTTTCAACTTCTTATTGTTAATCTCTTGAAAAGCATGTCATATTTGTATTTCATTCTTATTTCAAGTGGCATAGCGTAATGACCCAAAAAAATAAAATCCTAATTACACATTTATTCAAAATTTTGACCTTTGATCTAATCTCCATGTAGAAGACTCGATCAAACTTTGGGTATCGAGGCCGAAATATAGTAGTGCAACACCTTAAAATAGCTATATAGTTGGAAAACTATATAGTAATAATTAAATTAATGTGGCTTATAATTTATAAAGCTATAGTTCTAATTAAATTTTAATGTGTCATAGTTTTAAATAAAGTGATTAATTAAAATGGTTTTGGGGGTTAAAGTAGTAAGGTGTGATGATGATTTGAATGAAAGAGATATAATGCAACTAGGCATTGGTTAAGTGAATGAGTGGACAAATAAAAGATGACAACTCATACAAAAGAAATAAAGGAAATAAATAAACAAACCACTCACAACTTGACACCTAGCTAGCTACCTATCATATCCCACCAACCCACCTCACCCCGTCCCTTCTTTACCCCTCTCACGTCACTCACTTTCCTCTCCCTCTCTAACCAAACCAAAACATCTTTCTTTCTCTCTCCCTCTCACTGTTTTCATCTTCTTTACCAACTCTCACTTCCATTTTCTTCTCTCTCACTCCCCATCTCATAAGCTCTCTTTAACACTCCCGAGCCTCATCACCCATCCCTCTCGCGGTACTCTCGCCTCTCCTACTCTTGCTCTCGACCTCACCATCACTCACGGTTTCCCACCTCCCTCACTCGCCTCAACTCACGCATCGCCCCTCCATCACTCTCGGCTCCCTCTCCGGCAACCCTCCCGACGCCTAGGTGAGTTGCCACCTCGAGATGCACATTGGAATTATACGCATCTCGAGATTGCGTACTGATTTAATAAAAATAAAATAAATATATAACATGTGTATATAAAGTATATATGAGTATATATACATATATATATATATATTATATATATATATATATAGTATACTTTATATACATTTAAATCAATAAAATAAAATAAAATAATAATCAATAGATTAGATACAAAAAGAATAAAAACTAAATTTAAGAGAATTGATCGAGTCGTAATCCAACCAACGCGGTTCGACCTGAGATGTGGCTAATGCGATTGCAGCCCGAGAAATTTCATATATTTAGAAAATGAGGTAAATGAAAAGAAAATAGAATCAAATAAATTAATATTTAAATTAGATTTTCAGACCGAAATTATAGACCTAAACTATCGGTGAGACATTCGTCAAATCGATGTTGGGGTCCAACCGTGAATACCAAAATTAAAATTTTATCTCGAGATACGTGCAACAATCAAAAAGTGTTTATAAGGCGATTCGCATCGAAACCGATCTCGTAATGCGTGCGTAGGTAAAATAAAGTACGAATAAAACTCGTAATTGAGTCTAATAAAAATTGTGAAATAATTTAAGGAATTCGGACGCACCAAATGCAGGACAATAGTACGGACTTCGAGTACGTCGAGCGGCCTATATGATTAAGCAATTTGCATGGTTATTCATAAGTAAAACAGTAGGAGTATTATCAGTAGTTCTCTTCTACTTCTTGAATTTAATTTCTTTTATGTGCCTATTTATGGAATTCCATTCCTAGTTAGAGTGTCCAAGGCTAAGTGAGTCAGGAAGGTAATCCCCTGGGTATGGCGACCGACTCGCAACCGAAACCATACCCCGGGTTACTGGATTTGGGCCGTGGATGGGAGGTGAGGTATTCGGGCGACAGTTGATACCCCTACATTGACGACAATCTTGAGTCTGTTGGCGCTGCCGCGGTTCTAGGAAGTCGAGCTTGTGGCGCTATAGTCGCAACTCGATGAATTTGAGACCACTTGACTTCTCTCTCTCCTTTCATTGCTTTTATTTCCAGTCTATTTATCATGCACTTACTTTATTTCCTGTTCTTTTACATTCCCACATAATTTATCGACTATTTATTTAATTCTAAAAGTATTGTTAAGACTTCTCTGGATTTACTCACTAGAATTGTCTCCTCTTCGGTGATAATTGCAGACCCCTCATCTAGCAAGGGCAAGGAGCCAGTAATTGGCGATTACCACTAAAGACTCTCGGAACGACTCATACTTTTGTGATATTGTAGGTTTTTGTATTATATTTATCTATTTTGACGTTTTGTAGAATATTAGGATATTGGGGTTGAACAACAATTTGATACATGTACATGCTCACTTTTGCCACCGTACTTATACATGGTATATATTACAGGGTTCCACACATAGGTTGTCCCACTTTAAGTGTTTTAGAGCTATTTAAATTGCTTCGTTTATTTTCATTCCGCTGCTTACTAATTTAAATTTTGCAAAATTAATAACTCAATATTAAAACACTAAACTAACGATAAAATGGTATAAGAAGGCTAACTAGGCTTGCGTTGACCTTGTGGGGGTTAACCGGGGGTCCACGTAAATCTAGGCCTGGCGGGACCCAGTTTGCGGGAACTGAAGCTGTCACACATAGGGTCTAGGTAGTCCACCAGCTGTGTCATCTTGCGGGTTAAGCATCCGGAGTCACCGTGGCTTCTCGTTGGGGACTACTCAATGGATAAAGCATCCGGGGTCACCGTGGCTTACCTTGATAGTTAAGGGGCTGTTGGAAGTGACTCGAAGAGTCCGCAGTGCCTAGAAAATCATGTCAGGGCAGTTGGAAGTGGCCTTGGGCCCGCCGTGTCGACTTCAAGCTGTGTTATGATCTAAAGACCCGCGGTTTGGACCAGATTACCTATCACCTATCTTTTGCTTCCTTGCCATTTGATTTTCACTGCTTACTTCATTATTCTATTTATCATGCACTTTGTCATTTTATTTACAATTTTCTTTAAATACTCGCATGATTTAGAGACTATTGAAATTTATTACTCAAAAATACTGTTGAATCTCTTCTAAATTTACTCAATGGAATTGTCTCCGTTATTGGTGACAATTGCAAGTCCCTTGAGCAGTAAGGGGAAGGAGCATATACTTGGTGATTTCCTCTGAGCTACCCTCAGAGTCAGCTCCATTACTCTTACTTCGTAGGTTATTTTGTCATTTTTTTAGATGTATGACTACGTATTCATGATGTTTTTATGCTTTTGGGTGCTTGGGGATGTGAGATACACTTGATGATACATGTATATGCGTATTGTACTCTTTATCACCAATTATATGCATGATATCACACTGTTTGTAGGATTTTCACACATAGGTTGTCCCGACTTTAATTATAATTATCAACAATGTTGTTTAAATTGTTTTAAATTGCTTCCGATGTTGTAATAGACATTGAAGTTATCATGATGAACTTTATAACCTTAATAAGGATAATAAGGAAAAATAATTTGAAATAGAGGCTTACTAGGCATGCGTTGACTCAACTGAAGTTGACTGGGGGTTCACGTAGGTCTAGTGTCGGGCGGGGCCCAGTTTGTGGCGACTGGAGCCGCCACAATGCTCTAACGAGTGTGTAAAGGAGTGAAGGAAAATGCAGAAAAGAAACAAGTTTTTTCAGGTCGAACATAAACAAGTTTTGAGTTTTCGTAGACTACATTTATTTTTTTAGTTTATAATTTTTTAATTTAAATTTTTTATTTAATTTCACTTGTAAATCTTTAAACGCATAAAGAAAGTTTATTAAATATTATATGATGGTTCTTTGATGTGTGCAAGGTATTTGTAACGGCCCATTTTATAAATGTCTCTTCAATTTACAGACGTGGACGCCAGCTCGGATCTACGTGGACGCCGCGGTAGGCTAGGACACACGCGGACTTAAGTATGCTAGTGATTGTGTGTTGGATGCTTATTTGCGGTGAAATGTATTGAAATACATCGCAAGTGTGTATGTTGCATAAAAATACGTGCGAGATTGTGAGAACTGTATTCGCCTCGATATGCGTGTCGACGCGGGTACCGGGTAGTTGACGGGATCGAATATTAGGTCAGGGAAACTAAAACACACAAATTAAATAAAAAATGGCAAAATAACTAATATGGAATGGGTATTAGGCGGCTAGTGACTCGGCGGTACGCGTATATCGCGGTTCGGACTCGAAATCGGGCGTCGAAACACCCGAAAAATGGGTGAGTGTCCCAGCTGTGTCACACTTTGGTGTCAAGACACAAAGTCAACATCACAATCTTTATCTACACACTCCATCACCTTTTCTTTCACCTCACACACACACCCACTCTCACAACCGTACACACCCCACACACACCAGGGAGGCCGAGAGGAAGAAGAAGAAAGGGAGAGGAGGAGGAGAAGCAGCCGGGAGGGAGAGGAGAACGTGGAGACGCCACGATCGAGGTGAGTCCTCGTTGTTATTGTGGGTTTCGGTGGTTGGCCGTGGTGGCCGGGACAAGGGTTCGGCCATGGAGGCCGAACCGGGTCGCGGTGGTGATGGCAGGGGTGTCTCCCCTGCCATCGAGTCCACCGGGGGTTGGGGTGGAGAGCAACCCCAACCCCAAACCCCAAATCACAGTTTGATCGAACCGCCACCGGTTCGATCGAGGATGAAGATGCACACGCGACGAGCGAGAGTGCGCGCGTGTGCATCCCCTCACGGCCGGCCCAGAACGGGCCAGGCTCGGCCCATGGGCCGAGCCTGGACCGGTCCTGGCCCAGGGTCGGGTCCGACCTGGTTGGGTCGACCCGACCCAAACCAAATTTCAATTAAAAAAAAAGAAGAAAAGAGAGGAAAAATTTGGGAAAAATTGGAAAATTCCGAAAAAATTGGGAAAAGTCTGAAAAAAATATATTTCCATAAAATAAATAGAAATTTATGAATTTCTATGAAAAATAACATATTTGGATATTTCGGACGTGACTTTTTGCGGGGTTTTGCCTCGAAAAGCGCGAAATAGGCAATTTGGCCTAAATTTTTTAGAAAATGTGTTGTAAATTTTCATGCTAAATTACATTATTGATAAATGGACATAGGTTGACACGGGTGATCAATTGGCGACCAAGGACCCAGTGGACTTGGACTCGAGGACTGATTACGGGGTAGTAGAGCGCGTTGTGAGGTTTGTAAAACCCAATGGAAAAACTCTCGAGTATTTATTTTGCTTTGTAATTCCATTCAATTCCAGTATTTCCTTGTGATTTTTCCTATATCTATATCTTGTTGTTGTTTGCACGGTTGGTTAGTTACTCCCACCGGATTTTCCGTTGTGTGTCTATGCATTCTAGACCATAGCATGTGTATCAGGAGTGCTCGGTGGATAACGACCCGAGGGAACTGCTACATGTGTCAGTGCGTCGTAGGTCTACGCCGCCACCAGAGGGGATCGGGTGATAGCTAGTTGGGTGCGCCCACTAGTGGGATCCCGGAAGGAAATCCCAAAGTATGGTTTAGTCTGACTGGAACAGACACACACATTTGCACTTTATTGTTATTTACGCATGCGATGCCCTACTTACAGTTGTATGTTTACATTCCGCATGTTTATTTAACATTATTTATTGACTTCCATTTATTTATTTGAATGCTCGGAGGAGTTCCTTGGGATTTTACTGACTGGACTCGTCATCCATTTTCTTCTCTGATGATTGAGTGCAGATCCGAGTACAAGTAAAGGCAAGGGGATCTTACGTGACTACCTCTGATTGCCTACCTCAGAGGATTACTTGTACGTGTGATTATTTTGATATTTTGATTCTTTTGAGAACTGGGGAGTGTACATAGTTAGTTTACATGGTATAGTACATTATTTTTCAGGGTTTTTCCACACTAGGTTTTGTTTAATTGATTAATATTTCTTGCATTTACGTACAATTTCCGCTGCATATGTCATTTATACACCGTACACACACATAAGTGGATACATTTCGAGATAGAGAAAGGACAGGCAGGTGCCTCGTACACGTGTAGTTAGGGCCATCTGGCAAGGAGTACACGGAGACACGTTACCCCGGGGCGGCGAGGGCCGCCACATATTTCTTAACTTCATGCATTTCTAATAAAGTTACTAATATGGTTCATATATATAATTAAGGAAAATACTAAGTCGACCCGAATTGGGCACACGAATTAATTTATGCATTGATGTGTGTGCATATAAAAATTGATGAGTATCTAAAAGACATCTACAAGTATGTGTCCATTTTGTGTGCCCACTTTAGGTCACCTCAACATTTTGCTTAACTTTGTTTTTGTTAATAAATATAATATATTTTACATATAATGTATATATAATATGTATAAAAAAAATTAAAAAGTGGGGCTCCCAAAAAATGGCGGCCCAGGCAGGGGTGCGACTAGGTTTTTTTGAAGCCTTGGGCTAAAACCAATGTATATCTTTTTTGTCTTTAACAATTGAAAATGCTTTGGTGCACCAACTACGACATGGCCGCCCTCGATTATCCACCGTGCACGCATCCCTTGATTATCGGGCGTGTACATATCCCGAGGTATTTTGAAGGGTTGATGGCGAGTGCGTGTCTTTGTCAACTTGATTAGTACTAATGCACGTTTTTATAGTTAAAAAACACTGCGTGATATAAAACTACAAATCATTTAAGCAAATACTAATCATTTTAAGATCACAAGGGGCACTAATTAAAATAGGTCAAACTAAATTTTAGATAGAATGTAACTTCTAATAAGTAATTCATGACAATAAAACATTAATAAATGAGGTAATTTCATAACATTATGAGGAGAGACCGAAGTTGAATTAAAACATCTCATTCCAACTATCTCATTTCTTCTTTTCTCCTTTGTAGTAGTAGTTTATAGTAGTAAAAGTTCTTAGTCTTCTATTTCCTTCTCTAGTTCTTAGTAAGTTCCAACTCAATTTACAACACGTTATCAGCACGAAGTTGCTCTACAAGAGGAGGTCTTGAAGATCAAGAAGTTTTTCAAAGATATAAAGCTAAGAAGATATAATTTTTATTAATTTAAATAAGTTCAATTTATTTCCATGTTGTCATGGTTAATTTCTTTTTTTACATGCATATTTAATTATGTAAATATACTTTATTCATACATTATGCATTGTAACTTCACCGACTACGAAAGTATGCTCTGTAGCTGCGCCTTGTACGATCATCTACATCAGAAATCAAAAGTCAATGTGTGAAATATAGTTTTTCTCTTAAAACTCAAACAATTAGTTATTGTTCTATTCTTTATTTTATAATACAAATAATGCTATAAGTTTGAGTTGATAGTGGGTAAGCCTTGTCCCCGGTAAAACTAAATATTGAAAGGGAGATGGGTTATCCCGTTCGAGGAGACATGGTATTAACTAGACTATGAGGGACAGGGAACTTGCGAAGGTCCTAGTTCGTTGGCAGCATCATAGGACGGAGGGACTCACATGGGAGCTTGAGTCGACGATGAGGACACGACACCCTCAGCTATTCTCTGGTATGGGACTTTAGTTACAGTTAAATTTCGAGACGAAATTTTATTTAGTTGGGAAGAATTGTAACGGCCGATTTTATTAATGTCGTTAATTATCTTAAATTTACAGACGTGGACGCCAACTCAGATCTACGTGGACGTCGCGGTAGGCTAGGACACACGAGGACTTAGGTATGATAGTTTATGGTGTGTTGGTTGCTTATTTGCGGTGCAATTTATTGAGATACATCGAATGTGTGTATGTTGCATAACAATACGTGCGAGATTGTGTGAATTGTATTCGCCTCGACATGCGTGTCGATGCGGGTACCGAGTAGTTGACGCGACCGAATATTAGGTCGGGAAAACTAAAACACAATGAGATTGTGTGAATTGTATTTTCCTCGATATGCGTGTTGACGCGAGCACCGGGTAGTTGACGGGACCAGATATTAGGTCAGGGAAACTAAAACACACAAATTAAATAAAAATTGGCCAAGTAACTAATATGGAATAGATATTGGGTGGCTAGTGACGCGGCGTATGCGTATATCGCGGTTCGGACGCGAAATCGGACGTCGAAACGCCCGAAAACACGGGCAAGTGTCCCAACTGTGTTACACTTTAGAGCAAGCAAACAAGTCAACAAGCCTTATCTATACTTCACCACCACATTTTCTCTCACATCACACACACACACACACACACACACGAAAATCACACAGGCCGAGAGGAAGAAGAAGAAACGGAGAGGATGAGGAGAAGGAGAAGCCGAAAAAGAGAGAAGAGAGGGTGGAGAAGCCGGGAATGAGGTGAGTCGTAGTTGATTTCGGTGTGAGTTTGGTGTTCCGGCCGTGGGGGCCGAGACGGGAGTTCGGCCATGGAGGGCGAACAGGGTCGCGGTGGTGATGGCAGGGGTGTCTCCCCTGCCATCGATTTGCACTGGGGTTGGGGTGGAGAGCAACCCCAACCCAAACAACAGGGAGGAAAAAAAAAATTCCGATCGAACAAGTTGGGCCGGGTCCAACCCATTTGGGTCGACCCGGCCCAAACAAAACTTAAAAAAAAAAATAAGAGAAAAAAAAAAAAGAAAAGGAAAGAAAAATTGGGAAAAATTCCGGAAAAAATTGGAAAAATTTCGAAAAATTATATTCAATAAAATAAATAGAAATTTATGAATTTCTATGAAAAATAAAATATTTGGATATTCCGGACGCGACTTTCGCGGGGCGCGAAATGGGCAAGTTGGCATAAGATTTTTAGAAATTAGTCATAAATTTTCATACTAAATTGGAATTATTAATAAATGGACATAGGTGGACACGGGTGATCAATTGGCGACCAATGTGGCGACCAATGACTCGGTGGACTTGGACTCGGGGATTGATTACGGGGTCTTGGAGTGCGTTGTGAGGTTTGTAAAACCCAATTGAAAAACTCTGAGTATTTATTTCGCTTTGTATTTCCATTCATTTCCAGTATTCCTTGTGGTCTTTATTACATCTATATCTTGTCATTGTTTGGAAGGTTGGTTGAGTTACTCCCACCGGATTTTTCGTTATGTGTCTACGCAGTCTAGACCATAACATGTGTATCAGGAGTTCTCGGTGGATAACGACACGAGCTAATGAACTGCTACATGTGTCGGTATGTCGTAGGTCTACGCCGTCCACCGAGATGGACCGGGTGATAGCTAGTTGGGTGCGCCCACTAGTGGGATCCTAGAAGGGTATTCCGAAGTACGGTTTAGTCTTACGGAACAGGCACATATATTTGCACTTTATTGTTATCTATGCATGCGATGCCCTACTTACAGTTGTATGTTTACAGTTCGCATGTTTATTTAACAGTATTTATTGATTTCCACTTGTTTATTTGAATGCTCGGAGGAGTTCCTTGGGATTTTACTGATTGGACTCGTCATCCATTTTCTTCTGTGATGATTGAGTGCAAATCCGAGTACAAGTAAGGGCAAGGGGATCTTAGGCGACTACCTCTGACTGCCTACCGTTGAGGATTACTTGTACGTGTGTTGATATTTTGATATTTTAATTTCTTTTGGGAACTGGGAGTATCATGACCTTGTACATGGCTATACCTTATATGGTACAGGTTGTCTACCTCTATACAAAGTATTTTTCAGGGTTTTTCCACAATAGGATTTGTTAAATTGATTATTAATATTTCTTGCACTTAAGTACGACTTTCGCTGAATATGTCATTTATACACTAGACACACAAGTGGATACGAATTTCGAGACAGTAAAAGGACGGGCAGGTGCCGTACACGTGCAGTTGGGCCAGCTGGCAAGGAGTACACGGAGACACGTCACCCCGGGGCGGCGAGGGCCGCCACAGTTGGTATCAGAGCAAAGAGAAAGTCCTAAGACAATAAAATGTAATCAATGAACTTAGATGTGGAAACTCGAAGTTATTGCCTTAGAACTTTAGTTGGGAAGTGATGTGAGGTGGGTAGAGTTAGAACTTATATGCGTGTTATATTTTCATTTTATTCTATGATATACGTATATACCTCGAGACTGATCTGGAGGACATTCTCGATGCAGATTATGGACGGACAGTCTGGTACGCCTTTTGAGACTGGACAGACTAGCGATGCGGCTAGAGATGTCCCGGTTATGGCGAGTATGGAGGATAGACTATCGGCCTAAGAGATACAGATGACCGAGGTATTACGGCTATTACGATAGCAGGCATCGCGATCGGCGCACTCACTTCAACTTAGAGAGCGGTAGTTGTGACCGTATGCGCGGGGACATCTCGTTGTTTCGGTGGTACCCCAGAACACCGGTTCGGGGGTAGAAGCGAGGCACCCACGAGAGACGCCTACCGCGCAGCTTGTCGTTCCTTTAGAGACGTCTACCGCAGTTGTCGTTCCTTTAGAGACGTTTACTATTACGCCTCCACTCACGACGATGGACCAGGTTATTGTCACCCCCACTGCTGATACGACTACTACATCGGCATTTGTCCTAGCACCAGAGGCGAAGTTATTGAGGGAGTTTTTGAAGTTCCAGCCTGGATTTTTTTACGGAGGCGGTGACCCTGAGGCTGCAGGGAGATGTGTAGTGTCCTATCAGCGTTTCCATAAGCTGATGAGAAACGACGAGACTGTACAGGCACGACTTTTGGAAGCCTGTTTGAGAGGGCATGCGACAGTCTGGTGGGCTACATATATGGATACTCATCCGGAACCAACGACGTGGGCTGAGTTTAGGGAGTTATTCTACGATCAGTGCATACCTATGGAGGTTAGGTTGAGACTAAGGGAGGAGCTCCTGGCCCTGAGACAGGGTAATCGGACCTTGATGCAGTATATGGAGAGGTTCTGACATTTGCTTCAGTTCTCTCTAGATGTCGCCGGGACAGAGCGCTTATAGATCTATTATTTCACCAGAGGGGTTGATGACAGGATTGCATCAGCAGTTGTCTCGACCGGAGCCACGACTCTGCAGGAGATCTTTGACAGGGCATTGGCTCATGAGACATACATACTTTAGAGGGTTGGCAGACGGGTGACTGGTAGGGAGGTACAATCAGGGCAGAGTTCTGGGTCGATTCAGAGCCAGAAGAGACCGATATATCATCCGGATAGAGGCCGGAGAGATGATAGATGGGAGAGGGGCTACCGGGAAGATTATCCGGGCAATCAGTTCTGATATGAAGAGCCACAGCCAGTTCATGCTATCACCTCAGCACCAGTGGAACGGCAGAGGTCACAGCCACAGGGGTACCGTCTAGGTCGAGATCAGAGGGGACATGACAGGGGTCAGGTAGACGTGGTCCAAGATTTGGAGACGGACAGACAGGTAGACTGGAGAGCCATAGATGTCCCCGGTGTGGACAAAGGGGACACTTGAGGGCTGACTGTCGGGTACCACTATCGCCACGGCGAGAGGCAGACCAGGCCAGAGATAGAGCGCATGCGTTAGCACAACCAAATAGCGGGGCGACTAGGCAGCTTATTGAAGGTACATTACTTATATTTGGTCGACATATGCATGATATGTTTGATTCTGGTAGCACGTTATCGTTTCTTGTTGGACGTATTGTTGGATTGTTAGGGTTAGTTACACATATACTAGACCCACATCTTGTCCTCAGTACGGCTGTTGGGGATCCCTAACCGAATATGTCGAGACGTGATGATAGAGGTGGAGGGACATCAGCTACCAACTGATCTTCGAGTATTAGAGTACTTAGAGTTTGACACACTACTCGGGATGGATTGGTTAGCATCCTATATGCACTGATAGACTGTTACGGTAAGAGGATAGAGTTTCGTATTCCTGGAATACCGGAGTTCGTATTACTTGGATCAGCAACTGACTTACTCATCACGAGAGGTCGATTAGCTACAGCGCAGGAGATGGAGGCGTTTGCGGTGATAGTTGAGCCAGAGGTTCGGACGGGGGACGTTCCGGTGGTTATGGATTTTGTTGATGTATTTCCCGATGATTTACCCGAATTGCCATCGCTACGAGCTGTTGAGTTCATAATCGATCTGATACTAGGGACGCAGCCGATCGTCAATCGACCTTACTGGATGGCACTAGCGGAGCAGGAGGAAGTGAGACAACAATTGGATGAGCTGTTGGAGAAGGGTTTCATTCACCCTAGTATGTCACATTGGGGAGCTCCAGTACTGTTTGTGAAGAAGAAAGATGGTACGATGAGGATGTGCATCGACTATAGGAAGCTGAATCAGGTAACTGTGCGAAATCGTTACCCACTTCCTAGGATTCACGATATGTTTGATCAACTGACGGGTGTCAGATTCTTCTCGAGAATTTACCTTCGCTCAGGTTATCATCAATTGAGGATTCGAGAAGATGATATCCAAAAAATCGCTTTCAGCACGAGATACAAGTTATTTAAGTTCACAGTCATGCCGTTTGGGCTGACGAACGCTCCAGCGATCTTCATGGACCTGATGCACAAGATCATAAGGCCGTATTTGGACAAATTTGTCATCGTGTTTATCGATGATATCTTGATCTATAGCAGAACTCGTGAGGATCACGAGGACATCTCAGGACAGTTTTGACGACACTGAGGGAGCATCGACTGTACGCCAAGTTTAGCAAGTGTGACTTTTGGCTAAGTGCGGTGAGATTCTTAGGCCATGTCATCAGTGAGCAGGGTATCTCAGTGGATTCAGAAAAGATTCGGGTGATCATTGATTGGAAGACGCCTGAGTCTCTGGCTGATATACGGAGTTTCCTTGGATTGGCCGGATACTATCAGTGATTTGTGCAGGATTTTTCCTCGATCGCAGCGCCGATGACGAGACTGATTGAGAAAGACGTCAGATTTGACTGGTCATATAAGTGTGAGCAGGCCTTTTGTGAATTGAAACGGAGATTGACTTCTGCACCAGTATTGACATTGCCGAAGTCGGGCAAAACCTTAACAGTATATACAGATGCATCAGGCATTGGTCTTGGTTGTGTGTTGATGCAGGATGGTAGACCAGTTGCCTATCTTTCTAGACGGTTGAGACCCCACGAGGGGGATTATCCAGTGCACGACCTAGAGCTTGCAGCGGTCGTCTTTACACTGAAGGCTTGGAGGCACTGTCTCTATGGAGAGCGATTCGTGTTGTATACAGATCACCAGAGTTTACGTTACATCTTCACTCAAAGGGATCTGAATATGCGCCTGCGGAGATGGCTGGAGTTGCTGAAGGACTACAACTTTTCTATTGAGTATCACCCTGGCAAAGCGAACGTCGTAGCAGACGCATTGAGTAGGAGTGGACTCGACAGTCAGACTGTTCTACAGCAGATGACACATGAGCATGACTTATTACAGGTAGCATCAGTTATGTACGTGGCCGAGTTGTCGACTACGGCGGAATAGCACATTTGTTGTCAGATGAGGATACCGACCTTATCGATTGAACGGGTTGCCGAGTGTCAGAGGGCTGATGGGCTCTATGAGCGGGTCAGTGGTCTATCACGGAATCCGGAATGCACTGATTGGGCAGAAACCACATATCGGTGTTTGAGATACCGAGGGAGATTGTGGATACCTGCGGATCAGGAGATACGGGACGGATTTTGGAAGATGTACACCTCTCTTGTTACACAGTTCATCCTGATCGGACCAAGATGTACCATGATTTGAGGCGACTATTATGGTGGTCAGGGATGAAGGCTGACGTAGGTGCGCACGTTAGGAGTTGTCACATTTGCCAGCAGGTGAAGGCTGAGCACATGCGACCTGGTGGATTATTACAGTCGTTGCTCATTCCACAGTGGAAATGAGAACATGTCACTATGGATTTTGTTAGTGGGCTACCGCAGACATCGAGGCGTCATGATGCAGTTTGGATAGTGATTGATAGACCGACGAAGTCGGCTCACTTCATTCCAATCTCGATGAAATACACGTTTCCACAGCTAAGCATATTGTTTGAATGAGAGATTATTAGACTTCATAGGGTGTCAGTTTTCATTGTGTCAGACAGAGATCCCAGATTGACCTCGAAACTATGTGAGGCAATGCAGGAACAGTTTGGCACCAGGTTGCAGTTTATTACGGCGTATCATCCTCAGACTGACGGACAATTAGAGCGACTGATCCAGATTTTGGGGCATATGCTCAGGGCTTGTATATTATAGTTTGGGGGTTCGTGGGAAGATTATCTGCCTCTGTGTGAGTTTGCATATAATAACAACTATCAGGCGAGCATTGACATGCCACCATTTGTGGCACTGTATGGGAGACCCCGTAGATCACCTGCGTGTTGGGCAGAGCCGGAAGATACAGTGACAGTAGGGCCTGAGATAGTTATTGATCACACAGAGAAAATCCGACAAATTAGTTAGAAGCTGCGAGTTGCACATGATAGACAGAATAAATACACAGATAGGTATCGCGAGGTTCTGAGCTATGACGAGGGCGATATGGTGTATCTGAAGGTTTCTCCTTGGAAAGGTCAACAGAGATTTGGCATTAAGGGGAAACTGGCACCGAGATACATTGGGCCATACCGGATTGCACAGAGAGTAGGCACTGTTGCATATCAGTTGGAGTTACCCGCCGAGTTAGCTGGGGTTCATCCGACATTTCACATTTTCATGTTGAGACTCGCCAGGTCAGGGCCGAGACCGACGATTGAGTTGGGACAGGTGGAGATACAGCCTGACGTGACCTATGAGGATAGACCGATAGAGATTGTTGACCGTCGAGTACAGATTCTCCGGAACAAGGAACTCGCGAAGGTCCTAGTTCGTTGGCAGCATCATAGGACGGAGGGACTCACCTGGGAGCTTGAGTCGACGATGAGGACACGACACCCTCAGCTATTATCTGGTATGGGACTTTAGTTACAGTTAAAGTTCGGGACGAAATCTTATTTAGTTGGGATGAACTGTAACGACTCATTTTATTAATGTCATTAATTATCTTAAATTTACATACGTGGACGCTGCGGTAGGCTAGGACACACGGGGACTTAGGTATGATAGTTTATGATGTGTTGGTTGCATATTTGCGGTGCAATTTATTGAAATACATCGCATGTGTGCATGTTGCATAACAATACGTGCGAGATTGTATGAACTGTATTCGCTTCGATATGCGTGTCGACGCGGGTACCGAGTAGTTGACGGGACCGAATATTAGGTCGGAGAAACTAAAACACAACGAGATTGAGTGAACTGTATTCGCCTCGATATGAGTGTCGACGCAGGTACCGGGTAGTTGACGGAATCGATTATTAGGTCGGGGAAACAAAAACACACAAATTAAATAAAAATTGGCCAAGTAACTAATATGGAATAGATATTGGGTGGCTAGTGACGCGGCGGTACGCGTATATCGCGGTTCGGAAGCGAAATCGGGCGTCGAAACGCCCGAAAACACGGGCAAGTGTCCCAACTGTGTTACACTTTAGAGTCAAGCAAACAAGTCAACAAGCCTTATCTATACTCCACCACCACCTTTTCTCTCACATCTCTCACGTACACACACACCCGAAAATCACACAGGCCGAGAGGAAGAAGAAGAAACGGAGAGGAGAAGGAGAGGGAGAAGCCGGGAAGGAGAGAGAAGAGGGGGTTGAAGCCAGGAAGGAGGTGAGTCGTAGTTGATTTCGGTGTGAGTTTGGTGTTCCGGCCGTGGTGGCCGAGACGGGAGTTCGGCCATGGAGGGCGAACCGGGTCGCAATGGTGATGGCAGGGGTGTCTCCCCTGCCATCGATTCCACCGGGGTTGGGGTGGATAGCAACCCCAACCCAAACAACAGGGAGGGAAAAAAATTTCAGATCGAACCAGTAAAACTGGTTCAATCCGCGCGCGTGTGGACCTTTTCTAGTCCAGGGTCGGGTCGGGTCCGACCCATTTGGGTCGACCCGACCCAAACCAAGAGTTCTCGGTGGATAACGACCCGAGCTAATGAACTGCTACATGTGTCGGTGCGTCGTAGGTCTACGCCGGCCACCGAGAGGGACCAGGTGATAGCTAGTTGGGTGCGCCCACTAGTGAGATCCTGGAAGGGTATTCCGAAGTATGGTTTAGTCTGACTGGAACAGGCACATACATTTGCACTTTATTGTTATCTATGCATGCGATGCCCTACTTACAGTTGTCTGTTTACATTCCGCATGTTTATTTAATAGTATTTATTGACTTTCACTTGTTTATTTGAATGCTCGGAGGAGTTCCTTGGGATTTTACTGATTGGACTCGTCATTCATTTTCTTCTGTGATGATTGAGTGTAAATCCGAGTACAAGTAAGGGCAAGGGGATCTTAGGCGACTACCTCCGACTGCCTACCATTGAGGATTACTTGTACGTGTGTTGATATTTTGATATTTTGATTTCTTTTGGGAACTGGGGAGTATCATGACCTTGTACATGGCTATACCTTATATGGTACAGTTGTCTACCTCTATACAGAGTACTTTTCAGGGTTTTTCCACAATATGATTTGTTAAATTGATTATTAATATTTCTTGCATTTAAGTATGACTTCCGCTGAATATGTCATTTATACACTGTACACACAAGTGGATTTCGAGACAGTAAAAGGACAGGTAGGTGTCGTACACGTGTAGTAGGGCCAGCTGGCAAGGAGTACACAGAGACACGTCACCCCGGGGCAACGAGGGCCGCCACATATAGTGTCAAGATAAATAGAAGAGAACTATTGTAGATGGCATTTATTTCCTTTAAAGAATCGAATTCATATATTACCGATTCTTGATCAATATCCTAAGCGAGTTCTCATTCAATATGCATCACCATAGTATCCGCTAAAAAAAAAATTTATTTTTATTTCGAAGATCTGTTTTAAAGAGACTCATAGCAAAAAATGTTCGCTTGCGATTGCAGTGGACACGGGAAGAGTCAAAACATGACAAATCAAAAATATTAATTAGGTAATAGAGTTGTGACTTGTTTGTTCGAATCAAAATCTCTAACCAATTAGAGAGCTTTCATAGTGCAGTACATCGACCTCATAATGCTCCAATTGACATCTCAAATAATGCAAGTCTTGATCGCTAAAATCAGCATAATAGAATTTTTGAACAAGAAGACATATGCGATCAACATCAAATGATTTGAAGGTTTCATTTGGTTGTAAGCCAGATGCAAGCTTCAGAATTTTTAGTGCATCGTCATTAAATCTGAAGTTTAGCTCTTCCAACTGGTAATCAGTTGCAGAGTTGAACACATCATAGTGATAGTGATGACGAACTATAAAGAGATCTCTTTGCTGACAAGAACGACTTGTACCCTCTTTGTAGGAAGCATTCATACTGGGAATATCAACACCATACTTTCTACAATTCAATTTCACATACGCTAAAAGATGGTTGAAGCGCTCATTTCTCAACCTTTCGAAGTGGAACTTTTGTTGTAGCAACTGAATCTAAAGCATTCAAAATATCTTAGGACTTGTGTTGCAAAGCTTGACAAAGTGAGTGTGTGATTCCCATGATTCTATGCATTAAATGCAATAAAATCGAAAGTTCCCATATCAATTAAACAACCAAGTGCTTTTACTCGAACATCAGGATTTAGTCCTTCTTTTTTTATGATATTAAGCATTTTCCAGTGACATAATACATATCAAACCAAGCAACAAATAGAATCGAATTGAGAACTCTATCGAGTAGTTCCTGTACGTTGCAAATTCTCCATCTGATTAGCTCCCCTGCCAATTTCACGTTTTCTATTAGCTATTTGTTGAACAATGTAATCAACATGGATGGATTGTAGCTCAGCAATGCGCTTAGGAGAATCAATTATAAGATTCGCAATAGATGTAAACTTTGAAAGGAACAACCAAATTGAAGTTTCCTTTAAAGAAGATGCAACCAATGATAGTTGCAATCGATGGGCAAAACAATGCACATAACAGCCATACGGGCAATCTCTAAGAAATAAAGCTTGTAATCTATTCAATGTCGCATGTGTATTACTAGCACCATCATATCCTTGACCACGTATATCATGAACGTGTAACTTATAGCGAGCAAGTGAATCCAATATATTTTAAGTTTTAGTGTTGCGGTATCCTCAACATGCACAATATCAAAAAAACATTCCTTGATAGAACATTGACAATCAACGAACCTCAAGACAATAGCCATTTGATCCTTCTCCGATGCATCCTTAACTTCATTAACTAAAAGACAAAACTTTCTATCTCCAAATTCTTCACAAATTTTAGTTCTTATCATACAAGCCATTATTTGTAAAATCTCTTTTTGAATCATAGGTGAGGCGTATTTCGCATTTTTTGGAGCATTATCTAATACAACCCATCAATGTTGACATTTAATCTTCCTAAAAGTTCTATCATTTTCACGTAATTTCCTAAATTCTTAGAACTTGAAGACTCATCATGACCTCTTAATGCGCATGCTTGTTAGGAAAGCCATCAAGCACTCTCAATGCTTATCTTTAGTTGTAATCGATTATGTTGAACTTCTTCAAATGTTTGTGCATTAAAAAATATATCAATATGGTTAGTAACATTCGACAAATCCTCAACAACTTGTACGCAATGCCTATGTAGAGAATTGATACTCCCAATATGCATAAAAAATGCACAATCTTATCAATTATTAATCCTCTTCCAATTTGTACAACATGCATTAGTCAACGTGCACCGAGATGCAATATCACTTTCAAAAAGATAATATGGAAAACAAAATGCAGCATCCTTTGAAGGAGAATACTCTAACCATGGAAAATTCTCACACGAACCATATTTAAATCTACGGTATTGTTTCCTAAATGGAGTTCGAGGATATTCTGGCAAGTTAGGTTGATAAGGACCTATTTTTATGTATGTCTTTCGTACTTCATCTCACAAATTAATATGGTATTCTCGAATCGAAATACGCAAATTTGGATCTTTTAAGAGAATTATAATCAATGTCAATTCTTTGAGTTGTGGACTTAGGGGATTCTATTCATTTGGAGTTGGTTTTTCAATATTCGATGAAGGTGTGTCGCATTTTGATGTTTTGCCCCTTGACTTAAAGAATGAATAAAGAGTATTCGATCTCTTCTTTTCACAATGATCCATTAAAGACTTAACATAATTAATAGAGCACAATCAATTAAAATTAACAATCTAAACAATATTTTTCAAAAAAAAAATCTAAACAATAACTTGAAAAAGAAAACCTTCTTAACTCAAAGAAATCTATTTATATACCAAAACATAAATCTATTTCACACATTATTTCTCATCTAAAAACAATTATTCAACAAGAAAACAAATTGATTTTTTTTCACATGAATAATTAATGGTGCTTATAGACTTAAGGTTTTGATGATTTTAAGGAACGAAAAAAGGAAGAAGCAAAAAAACAAGACAAAGACAAAGACAAATCAAATGAGAGATAGGAAATATAAATTATTGAAACAATATGAGATGAAAAAGTTAAAAAAAAAACTACCCAAGCTTTCAAAATAGAGGAATGAATGTAATGTAGGACCACCAATAATTCCTTGTTCTTTTTGCCGAGAGACCACAATTTGTATCTTTTCTTCTTCTATTAGTATAGATGTGGCAAATAGTAGGCTAAGAGATGGTAAAAAAATTTAGGGCAATGGGAAAAAGGGTAGAAGACGACTGGCCAGTCGTTTCGATTTTTTTTGCCTTTTTTTTTTTTTTTTTTCATTTTGCCTTTTTATTGGTTGGGTGCGTGGGGTGGGGCTCGTGTGTGCGTTTTTGACCTTGTGCGTGTGTGCTTTTTTTTCTATGTTTTGCGTTGTGCGTTGAACAATCAACTTGTGTTTTTTCGGGTTGTCCATCATATAATAGGTGGGCTTGGTTGAAAATAAAGGTGGGCTAAAAATGTGTAAGGCCCAACTAGCAGTAGAAAAAAGAAAATTTTTTAGGGGCGTAGGGCTATTGCCCTATTGGCCCCTACTTGTTGCCGGCTCTGCACTCGTGAATCGATCTCAAATTATACATGTGGGCAAATATTTTTTAGGCACGTAAGTAGCAAAAATTCTAAAAGATATATAAGACTCAAAAAAAAAAAAAAAAAAAAAAACCATGATACTTATACGATGCAATTAACAGCTATATCTTTCAAAAGGGCAAATCATTTATTATTTAACTTTTGTTTTCTTTACAAGCTTTGCGTGCAAAAACCTCACAAATTTAGTAATTTGTGAGTTAGATTAACCTTAAAGTTCACAATGATTTTTTCATAATAATAACTTACAAATTACAATTATTAAAGTTGGAGATGACATATAGAGTATTTAATTAATTTGACAAAAAAATAGAGAGCATTTATTTTCACTCTTTTGAGTATTCAAAAATGATTTCAACATTTTATATTCTTCGAGTCTGAGATTAATTGGGGCTTTGCCCTGACAATAATATAAAAAAAAGTTCAACATTTTAACTTTATTTTTTTATATTAAAAGAAATCATATGGTCTAATTACATGTGGTACGTTATGGGAAAGGAGACCTCTGTTACATTTTTTTTTTTTTAAGATTTCGAACAATCTCTAGGGATAATGATTGAGGATATGGGAACATCCTAAGCTTATTTTGTTAAGTCTTAGAGGGGAGGGGCATATCTGTCAAATAAAGGGCAGATACATGGAACACGTGCGGGAACCTGAGGGACAGTTTGGTCATTACACACTAAAACCACTTTCCAATATGTTCGGCTGGCTGGTCAAAGTCGACGACTGCCTAATTTTCATTTTTATTTTTCCCTAATTCCATATGGTATTCTGAGCCTCTGCTTTGTCGGCTTTCGTCGGAGTTGGGTCGGGCCCATTGGGCTATATCTAACTTTGGGCCCACCGTTGTATGATAATTTTCCGGTCCCACCCACATCCGACATTCTTTCTTTCTACTACATGGTTGTACTATTAAACTAGTTATACTTTTGACCTTACTTTAATACCTCGGTGTAGTTTGCTATGCTCGAGTACGCATTTCGAGACACATCGCATAGCATCCATCCTATTGGTATTGATTTGTAGATATCAAAAATAGGTTAGCAAAATATTTTTACTATACTTGAATTTACTTATATTATTTTTATTTTTTAATAAATGTAAATTATTTCGATTGCCAAAATATAGTAATATATTAGCTTATCCATTTCGGTTGCGAAGAAATTAATGTATCTATCTAAGCTACAAAAAAATTTTATGTTTTTAATTTATCTCATTTCATAAAAATATATTAATTTACATTAATTAGCTAGTGGGTTTTAAAGTTTTATATGAATATTTTAAAGTAGAAATGAGGATAAAAAAATTCGATATATAGCCTACCAAAGTCTTCAATTTAATTACTTTGTAAGAATTAGTTCTCAAAATTTCAATCTTGTAACTTTGACTCTTAGGATTTAATTACCATTAGGCTAAATACAAACTGACATTAAGATCAATTTGTTATAACCATATTATATTAGTACCTACAGTAATTTTGGCATTAAAACTATATTATGTTAGTTTATTCATAATTTATTACAAATATTTAAATACAAGTTGATCTTAATGTCAGTTTGTATTTAGCCTAATGGTAAAATTATTAGCACTAGAGCATAATATAGTTTTACTAACATAATGTAATCTTCCTAGATTATTAGCACTAGAGCATGCGTGGAGAAGACATTAGGGATGGGTAATTTTAAAAGATTGTAAATTTAATTTTTTTAAAAAAAAATTTCAGGTAGGTGAACTTATAATAGAGGTTAATTGTTACAACATAAATAGAGTTTGGTTTAACCCAACTCTAAAAATATAAGCTGCTAGTCTTTCTCTTTCAATTTAATTTAATTAATTATATAAGGGCGAAGAGTTTTTTTTTTCAGAAATAACTCTCATTATTACTTACATTTGATACGCTACCCTTCATTTATCTTTCAATAAATAAATAAATAAATAAATTGAATTCTTTTGTGCAATACTTGAATTCGAATCTTAGGAATGAAGTAGATAATATTGAGAAAGCTATATGGGTGTCCATCGGTACCTGTGTAACTACTGGATACTACGTATATATTGAGGCCTCGTTAATTTGGTTCATTTTTGCTAATTTACAGTGTTAGTTGGGAGTTATCTCATTGGACTTAATATTTTCATGTTTGGTTCAAGTTTAAACTTGTAGGGAAGTTTCAAATTTTTAAATAATAAAAAATATGAATTGACATAAATAACATTTAAACAAAAAAGATATGAATAATAAATGAGTCATTAATGAGAGGTAATTGTGTCCACAACTCATAAGAAATAACTCCCTAAGGGGGTGGTGGGGAGATATCTTACACCCTATGGTGTAAGTTGGGAGTAGAGATGTAAATGGATAGGGAATACCCATGGGTGATGGGGATTTACCCTAACGAGTATGTGTATACAACAACAACAACATAGCCTCAAATCCCAAATTAATTGGGGATGAGGCTACATGGATCAAACTTTTTCATTGTGCTCGATTTAAATGCAATTGATTGTGAGCTTTTCAACCCATTCAAATCCCTCCTAACGAGTATGTGTATAAGGATTTTAAATGGGGATGAGGGTGTGGATGGGTACAAAATCTTATACCCACACGGGTATGGGTATGTGCATGAGAAATAAAATATACCCACAGAGATCCCTACGGTTAATCCTTATGAGAATACCCACGGGTGATTCCCATGAAGACACCTGCGGGTAATCCCCACGTGATACCTATTTACCCATGGGGATCTCCATATATCAATTTATACACTATATGATATTTAGTATGTATATATACCATATAATATTATATAAATATTACATAATATTACATAATTTCCACTCCGAAACACTCATACATATTACAAAAAACCTTTTAATGAAATTTATAATTTTAATTTATTTGGTTAATTAATAAATAACTATATGTTTTGTTTTGAATTGTTTGCGACTATATTTATATTTTAGAATTTTATGATAAAAAATACTGAAAAAAGTTGATGACTTGGTGATTTAAAGAGATATTAACTTTAAAGAATATTTTGAATTCGAACTTTTCATTTTGCATATGTCAATGATTTTGTAGAAACTTAATTATAAGTGTTAGCGCTTAGTAGTTAGAATTTTTCTTTGAATGATTAGTTGATTTTTTTTGTTGGAATTTCAACAATTGTGTTGTTATGTAAGTATATTTGACACCTTATTTGTTACAATTCTTTTTTGAGAATCCCCGCGGGGATCCCCAATAAGGAATGGAATGGAGAAAAAAATTTCCACGGGGATTCCTCATCCCCGCAAAAATCCCATGAAAATCCCTACAGAGATCTCCAATGGGGAATAAAATGGGTAAAATATTTTACTCATGGGTATTCCTCATATCCACGGGGATTTGATGGGTATGAGGATGGGTATGAGAATTTATCCTCAGATAGGTATGGGTGATAAATTTTTAAGTGGGTACGAGTATGGGAATGAGGTCCTCATCCCCTACCTTACCCATTTGCATCCCTAGTTGGGAGATAACTTACAAGCAAGTTGAGCAACCAAATAAGATTAGTTTCCAACTCCCTCTAAGTTATCTCCTGATATATTACTTCACCCATGACCAAACAAGGCATAGGTTATGATACTTTTCTCAATTTCAATCAAATACAACCATTGCTTAGTCATGTCTAAAATGCTCGAGTGACCCTAGTATATAGGACAATAACAAGGCCAAAATGATCTTTAAGCTGCTTTAATAAAGTGTGGATCATCTGACGAGGAAGAAATGTGACCCTTAAAAAACAAGTATATATGATTATGGGCACCCACTGTTAAAACAATGGATTGATTACAAGCCATTTTCATTTTCTTTAATTTTCTTGTTGGGAGGGACAAAGATATAATGAAAATATATTGATGGTGCCTTTGCTTGTGGCTGCTTGATATTATAATGAGTTTTGACCTAATGAGTGTTCAAGTCTTCTTCTCCAAGTACTTCCTCCACAAGTTTGGTCAACATCATAATATATGAAAATGAACTGGAAATCATTTTTTAAAAAACAAAAATTAAATTGTTTTAGGTCGAGACTCGAGACATAGCAAAGAATTTATGAAGCCACTTTTTTTTTTTTTTTTTTTCAAAATGTACTATTACCTGTCTAAGAGATTTTTTTGTATAAATTTTACTTATGCTTAACGATGTCGTTTGATACGGTTTAGTCTTGAGATTGATGACATTAAATTTGTTTTAAGGTATAATGTTGAGATTCCCCAATCAATTACTTCCTCTAGTCATTTTTATAAGTCATCCTACAAAAACTCTTTGTCAAAAAATATAGTAAGTCGTTTTCAAAATTCTAGAAAAAATTTTCTACCTCTTTGCCCATTTTATCCGTAAATACTTAATTACAATTAAAGACTTGTTATTATTTTATTGGATAAAATTAAAAATTTGTGTAATTAATGACGTAATTAAGGCTCATGCAAAAATGTAATTTGAAACTATAATTAATGTTTTTCTTAATACATGTGTTGTAGGCAAAACCACTTATTGACCAAAGGGGAATAGCTTTTTTAGTCATCATTACTTACCTCTCTTTTTTCTCTTTTCTTTTCTATTTCTTGGTCTTCTATTCGAATTCCATTTTTAAGCCATTATCGATCTTCTTTTTGATTGTCGAAGGGTTCTTATTTATCAAATTAAATGCATTTATATTTTTTATTTGAGATGATTAATTTTATCTTTGTCAATCATTAGCACTATTCGTTCTGCTCCACATGAATATCTTTCCTACCATTATTCAACTTCATCTTCTCTTTTATGATTGTGCATGAATTTGTTTTTACAAGAGCCCAATTAGCACTTTTCATTGAGCCACTTTATTTTATTTTTAAGATGATATTGAATGGGTGGTTGTCTTCCCATGTTAGAATTCCAATTTCATTTTGGCAGGTTGTTTGGCTCCGATTATCCTGATATTAGAAGTTGGTGTGGTTAGATTAAAACTCTTTCAAGTTATTGCATCACTTGCAGTCAAATAATGATGCAAAATAAACATGAAACTAAAATTTAACTGAGCAAAGGTTTCTAATCTGGTGCTGTTTTTATTAATTCTTTGATCATAATGGCCTCATATTAGGTTCAGTCATCGACATACCATCACAACTTTGTCTTATGGAAGAAGAAAGACAGTGAAATATCGAATAATTTGATCAGAGTTTCTTTTTTCACCAGCTATTGAAAGCCAATTCTGAGTCTCCAAACTAGTTCCAATTGACCTTCTGTGAAACATATAAAAGGGCAAGTCACCTTTTCTCCTCACCAAAATGAAACAAGTTTTGGCATAGATGAAATACACATAGATTTGTTTCAGTATTTCCAATGATAAGTGTTTACATAAACTATTTCTCAAAAGAAATTAAATTGCAAAGCACTTTTTTTGATTCTTGAAAGTGGAAACTATGTGCAAAAATCAGGATCATATAATTCAGTTTAGATCCACACAAGACCAACACAAGCAAGAGCAACATACTAAGACTATTTCTTTATAAAAATTGTCAAGCTTACATCTAGGATATAACTAGACATCACCATTTTATTAGTGCCAAAGTAATTCTTCTGATGGCAGCTGCTGCATCGGCACCAATATCAATCTTCTCGGGGTAGTCGTTATTGATTTGGTACTGGTAGTAATAGCAGAGCTGATTATGGGCCATCTACAGATGGTTTAATGACTGCAATGAAGAATATATTGTACAATATGGAGAAGGCGAAAAGAGCGAAAGCTGAGTATGCGAGATAAGATGATGAGAATTCGGGCACATCTTCCTTCAGTATTTTCTTCAGTTGATCAGCTTCTGATACTGCATTTAGTTCAAAAGATATTGTGTTAGATGAAATGTGAGTAGAGAAATTGAAACATTTCTATATATATAGTAAGTTAAATTCTTAGAAAGCATAAGAGTATACACATGGTGTATTAATTTTCTGCCCACACACCTCTGCGCGAGCTCGTGGGTCTCCACCAGTACCGATATTGTCCCCAACTTAACCACCTCAACTCATAGGTGTGGGGTTTTAACTACTAATTGAAGGAAGAATCACACTTATATACTTCATTGTGAAGTCTTAATGTCCTCCATTTTAAAGGTAGTTCCACACTTCCACTAGTAATCACAAATCAACACAATTGATAAAACGGTCAGGCAGCAAACATTAATAGGCTGCTATTAAAATCATCTTAATTAAAGCCTTGAATGAAGTCAATTGACAGGCATCCATAGTATGGATGAGATGAAAACATCTCAAGTGGTTCTTTTTTTGGTAGAATCCAAGTGGTTCTTTAGGATAGAAGTAAAATAGTGCCCAAGAAAATGAGGCTAAAAAACATTTCATGTAAAATATCCGAACTGAAAAAACGTCATTGATGGTTGTTGATGCCTAGAACATGTAATAAACCTTTATACTTCACGTTGATTACCGGAATGAGAAATCTTTCTTCAATTAGTTGATGATGTTGAGCGATAACTAATTCTAGCTCGGAATATGCAACCTGCAGCAAGAATAGTTGTTAAGGCTCTGATACCTCCCATGATTTCATTGCATCAAGGGCCTCGTAGAAACCAGCTCAGTTCAACTTTCAGACATACCACACTTCTACTTGTACTGACGCGATCACTGTCCAAACATTGGACCTTAAAAAATTAACTGGGGCTAACATCTTCTGTCTAATCCAAGTCCAAAGAGATAGCAACTGATAGCATTAATGGATGGTCCGCAATCTCGAAAATAACTCAATTCTACATCCAAAAACTTACACAAAGTCTACCTCATGCATCAATTTTTTCAGTTAAAGTTCATCAAAGGAAAGATCATTGAGCTTGCACTTGATATTGTCATTTTATGGACAAGAAGAAGTGTGGATATAGAAAAATGAAAAATTGAAGTTGGTTGTGTTCCTTCCTCACACTTGACAGAACTCAAATGAACTGGCAGAATTAGTAAATGGCGGAAATCATGCCACCACAAAGTCGTTTTAGATATATTGCCTTTTATAGTAATGACAAACGCATGCTTAAAGAACATGTTGCAATCTCCATAACGGGAAGATCAATGGTGATCAAGCTCGTGGCCTAATCGATGGTATTTACGCCGCTTAGATTTGACTAGGGCTTGTCATTAAGACTGGATGGGATCTAATCCTTCTGAACCTTCTTTAATCTTGCAAAACCCAGCATAGATCAAGGACATATCCATGTTCCTTCGTGAAATTTGTCAAGACACCCAAGTTTGTGTATATCTTTTTGGACCGAGGATGTAAACCATCGCGAGCACTAAATGTATGTACTTGGCCTTTAATAAGAATCCAACTTATTCCATGAGGCTTTGTCAAATTCTTCTCCTTTATCTCCATTCTTAACTCATAAACCTCATCCCAGAGCCCCGCTCCCGCATATATGTTAGAGAGCAAGATATAATTTCCAATGTTCAAGGGTTCTAATTCAATGAGCTTTTCAAAGGCTGGTCTAGCAAGTTCAATATTAAAATACACACGACAACCACCAGCAGAGCTCTCCAGACACTTGCATCTGGTTGAATTGGCATCGAATCAATAAAATCCCTAGCTTCTTTTAAGTGTCAACCATACAAGAATAATGGACAACTTCAGGTGTTAAATTATAGTTCTGATGCATTGAATAGAAATGCTGCCAACCCGTCTCAATCAGACCAGCGTGGCTACTAGCTGATAAAACAGAAACAAAAGTGACATTGTTTGGGCTTAAACTGTCATCTTGCATTTGAGAAAATGCAACAATAGATTTTTGGGCATGCCCATGCATACCCTATGCGGCAATGATGGCATTCCATGAGACAACATCTCGTTTTGGCAAGCTTCTAAAGACCTTTTCAGCGATGTGTATGCTTCCACATCTTGCATATGTTGTTATAAGGGTATTCCCCACAGAAACATGGAAATTCAATGCGAGGTTCCTTCGAATTGCATATGCATGTATACATTGGCTTTGAGGTAAATCAGTTAAATGACCACAAGCTGAGAGAGCATTGATGATTGTGATGGAATTGGGATGCACTTCAGGGAGCATCTGATGGAAGAGTATAAGAGCTTTGTCGGGTTGGTTGTTCTCGACATAAGTCGAGATCAAGGCATTCCATGAGATCAGATCTCGGTTGGACAAGTTATCAAAAAGAAACCTCGCAGCTCCTTCATCACCGCATTTCACATACATAACTGTGAGGGCAGTACACAAAGATGCATCGACTTCAACACCAAGTCTTATTATGAATGCATGAATAGCACGGCCAATATTGATACATGCCTCATCTGCACACATAGCAAGAAGAGAGACCATTGTAAAAGAGTTGGGCTCGAAGTTAAACTGCTGCATCTGGAAAAAGATGCCCCTTGGCTGATCCATTAACTTATTACGAGCCATTGCCAAAATCAAAGTGTTCCACGATACCACATCCGGATTTCTTATCTCATTAAAGGTTTTACAGGAAGACTCCACAATATTTAGGTGGGAATACATGCTCAACAAAGCATTTCCTATAGAAGCATCTAACTTCATCCCACTCTTGATAACATAAGCAGGCATGCTTTTACCTTTCTTGAAGTCATGAGCTGATTCTATACAAGCCAATATTGCAAGCGAAATGGTTGCTGCATCTTTTCTGACACCTTCTGATTGCAACCGAGCAAACAAAGCAAAGGCTTCATCATGGCATCCACATTCGATATATATAGACATCATAGAATTCCATAGGGCAACATCTCTTGTGGGGATCGTTTCAAACAACTGCCTCGAAGATTCTGCATTTACCTTTCTACCATACATACTGATTAATGCATTCACTATGAATAAATCAAAGGAAAAGCCTAATTTAATTGCAACCTGGTGTATTTGATTTCCTAATTCAATATATTCTGAACCAATGCAACACTGTATAGCAACCAACACTGCCACTTTTGTCAGTTTAATACTGCCACTTACCATGCCAAGAAAGAGCCTCATAGCCTCACAGGTATCTCCCACATTTAAATATCCAGAAAGCATAGCGTTCCAACTAACAACGTTCGTTATCACCATTAAGTCGAATACCACACGAGCCGCCAAGACATCATCTAGCCTTGAATAGAAGCTTATCAGTGCAGTTCCTATGTGAGGATCTAAGTCAAATAGTCCTCTCTTCAAACAGTAACAATGTATCACTTGTCCTAATCTGATCTCCGAAAGCTCAGAACACGCCGAAAGAAGATTAACCATAGTAACAGAGTTTGGTTTAACTTCTCCCTTTGCATCTCTACAAACAACATGATAGCATCTACATACCAAGAACACTTAGTGCATCCACTAATCATGGAATTCCAAGAAACTACATCTTTGTTATTTGTCTTTTCAAATACTTGTGTTGCTTCTTCTAGCAGCCCACATCCGCAGTAGAAATCAACTAAAGCAGTTCGAACGCGGACATCATCAACTAAACTAGTGTTCAGAATGACTGAGTGGATTTTCTTGCCAATCTCAATAGTTTCTAACTTGGAACAGGCCTTGAGAATTACAGGCAAACTGACGGAATCGGGTTGAACACCTAAGTTTTCCATTTCGATATACGAATTGACAATTGCTTGATCATTCTTCAGTTTGGCATGCTTTAGAACAATCGAAGTCCAAGTCTTCGAATCTAAGAAATACATTTCTTTTCGTAAGAATAATTGTTTTTCTTTTCTTTTATTTTCTTTTCTCAAATTCACTAATGTTTCCATTCAGATTTTAAAACAGGACAGAAGGATGTTGTACTTTCATCCTCACATATCAGTGAAATGCCAAAATGTAATTTCATCTGACTTCAACTATGGAAGAAAATTTGTAGCAATTGCAATAAAGTTTCTTCCTCGTTATGTAATGCACAATTCAAAATCAAAACAATACAGAAGATGTTGCATTTTCGGATAAAGTTCAACAAGATTATCGCGCTAAATAGTTCTCATGACTAAAAAATTTGCAACATGTAAGCATTCTTTTAACATAAGAAATATAGATCAGTTAGAGAATTACTCGCGGAAGCTTTTAGTCTCCAAAAACCACTAAGAACCTATCGCCCTCATGATCCTCAAACATTTGACAAATTGTTTAATGGTACAAGTGCCCTTTTATAGGCTTGAGGGAAAACCTTTAAGCTTCCCGCATTAATACTAATTTCCATCAAATTGGTAACCTAAAGGAAGCTCAAAAAACTTTAGGTAATTCATAAATTAAGACATAAGTTTGAGACACATAATGATCTTACCCAACAAGCTAGCCACAGGTGATTCTATTTGCCGAATTGTAGAAACCCAATTATATAATTCAAGAATCAATAAAATCATAAAAAACTCAACCAACAACAGGTTGGTCTGAGCAGCAAGGGACTCAGGTACACTCAGGCACGTACCCCTTTAGTGAGGTCTCAATTTCGAGTAAATTGGGTTAGGAGGGCCACCCTCCCTCGTCTAGGGCCTGGTAGTGCCCGAGCGAGTATTAGTCAGTGTGGTTGGGAGGGCCACCCTCCCTCGTATAGTGCCCAAGTGTGTATTAGTTAGTGCGGTTGGCACCAGAAACCAAAACTCAACAACCCCTCATCCCAAACAAGTTCAAATTGGAAATAAAAGCCGTGAATAGTGAAAACACAAAATCACATGGGATGAGCAAATGGGTTTACCCAATTTGGAAGAAGAGACCCTTCTTTTCCTTGGCTGATTGGTTTCTCTACTGGAGAGGTCTTGAAGCTGCTGGTCCAGCTTTCTCAGGGCTTCTCGTGCTTTCTCTTTGTCTAGTTCGAACTCAGACGACTCCCTCTCAACACCTCTAATTGCTGTTCTTCTTCTTCTTCTACTCTGATTGAACACACAGTAGAGAGGATTAGAATTACCATCTCTGTGTTGTTGATGAAAAGTTGGAGAGACTGTTGTTGGTGTTAGATTGTGTGGTGAGAGACATTGCTGCTGCAATAGCATATTTGCTCTCTCTCCCTCCCAAGTGAAGCTCAAAAGAGGACTTAAGACTATCAATTCTATCTACAAAAACTGGGCTTGGGCTAAGGTATGACCATTGGATTTAAAAGCCCAAATGACGACCAAGGGCAGGTTGATCCAAGTGATTCGACACTCGGGTCTCTTAAGTTGTGACCCGAGGAGTTTGAGCCATCTAAATGAAAATGCTACCCATTAACAACTCTTTGCCCAATTTGTGGCTAGACCTGATGGGCGGGTCCGGGTCCGGGTTGGGCTTAGGCGAGCTTTTTTTTGAAAGCTCTGTCCAAGTCTGCTCAAATCCACTTTTTTATTTCGCGGCCCAAGCCCACTACGGGCTGGGTTAATGGAGCTATCACGAGCCTGGTTGTTTACATTTTTAAAACTAGATATATTTATTAAATATTGAGTTCTGGAGTAAAAAAACCAAAAACCAAAAAACAAAAACCCAAATCAAATACCCATTTCAACAAGTAATACAAGGCCATCTTTTGTGAAACAGGTGCGTTTATGTTTATTTGCTTGATTGTTGGAGTGATTTTCTCTTGTTGGCATCGATGGTTCATATTAGTTTGGTTTTCGGATTGTGTGATGTGGAAGTCTTTACACCAACAAAATCCAATTTAGTTGATGGTTGGTATGCTGCATTAATCAAACTCTTCTATTAAGTTTGCCTAGATTTTAATGCAATTGATGGGATGTTTTGTTACATTGAAACTAGTGTAAGAATTTTGGAAAATGATTTTTTGACATGCATTTGCCACGCAATAGCTAAGATTTCTTTGAAACTAATGGCAAATATATGTCTATTAGAGTGTGGTTTTCATCTTCCATAATTATCTCATTGTATTTGGAGTGTTTGTTCTTTCTTCGAATCAATGTAAACTTTTTCACACAAATATTTTTCATTTCAATTTTAGAACTACATTTGGTGAAGACTGGGGCTTCAATTCATGAGAGCTATTACTGGGGTTGTTAGCGTCTCTCGTTACTTCTCAACCTCCAAACACATTCAAATCCTGAATTTTAGTGGTACAAAAGCAGTTGGTGGAACTAGAAGAAGAAAAAGAGAAGAATTTGTATTTTAGAGCATTGGATGGGTACCCAGATTTATTCACTTTAAAGAGACTTCACTTAGAGATTGTCTCTAACAGGTCCCTCAAATCCAACCCATGTCTTGTTATTAAGCTAATGAGAGCTTTCGCAGCTCTTGGTGACGCCGACACAGCGCGCCACATGTTTGATGAATTTCCACGAAAGAACGTTATATTCTACAATGTCATGATCATAAGTTATGTCAATAACAATATGTATTACAATGCTCTTGTTCTTTATGCCAGCATGTTGGGAAGTGGTATTAGACCTGATAATTACACATTCCCTTGTGTGCTTAAAGCATGTTCGGGGTGTGAGAATTTGAGGGTGGGCTTGCAAATTCATGCTGCTGCATTGAGGGTTGGGTTGGATGCGGATCTATTTGTTGGTAATGGTCTAATTTTCATGTATGGAAAATGTGATTTGTTGTGTGATGCTCGACGCGTTCTTGATGGTATGCGTCGTAAAGATGCGGTGTCTTGGAATTCAATGCTTGCAGTGTTTGTAAGGAATGGAAGGTTTGATGAGGGTTTGGAGGTTTGCAGAGAAATGGAGTTGCTGAGTTTCAAGCCTGATGAGGGTACCCCGGCAAGCCTCTCCCCCGCTATTACGAATACATCGGCTGCCAATGTCACCTTTGTGTCGAAAATGTTTAATAAAATGCCCAAAAAGAGTTTGATTTCTTGGAATGTGATGATAGCTGTTTGTGTAAAAAATTCAATGCCTGATAAAGCTTTGGAGCTTTTCTCTCAAATGGAAACTAATGGGATTGAGCCCGATGTCGTCACCTTAGCTAGTGTTCTTCCTGCTTGTGGAGATCTATCTGCTTTGACACTGGGTAGGCAAATCCATGAATATGTCGTGAGGAAGAAACTTTGTCCGAATTTGATCTTGGAGAACGCGTTAGTCGACATGTATGCAAAGTACGGTTGCTTGCGGGCTGCGAGGGAAGTGTTTGATGCAATGAAAAGTCATGATGTTGTGTCCTGGACATCGATGATCTCTGCTTATGGTATGAACGGACAAGGCCGAGATGCAATGGCCTTGTTTCGTAAAATGCTGGACTCCGGCCTAATTCCTGACCAAATTGCTTTCATTTCAATCCTCTCAGCTTGTAGTCATTCAGGCTTATTAGAAGAGGGTAGGTAATACTTTAGACTAATGGTTGAAGAGTTGAGAATTCCTCCTAAGGTGGAACATTTTGCTTGCATGGTTGATATTTTGGGTCGTTCAGGGTGTGTTGATGAAGCATATAACTTTATTAAGAAGATGCCTTTGGAACCAAATGAAAGAGTATGGGGAGCACTGTTAGGAGCTTGTCGAATTTACTCCAACATGTCTTTAGGATTGATTGCAGCTGATCATCTTTTTAGACTGGTTCCTACACAATCTGGGTATTATGTATCGCTATCAAATATTTATGCAAAAGCTGGTCGATGGGAGGAGGTCACAAATTTGTAAGGCCCATCATGAAGAGCAAAGGAATCAAAAAATTGTCCTGGCATACAGCAATGCTTGAGCTTGGTGATAAGGTGCACACTTTTCTTGTTGGTGATCGATCACATCCACAGTCTAATGAAATTTATGCGGAGTTAGATGTCTTAGTTAGCAAGATGAAGGAAGATGGTTATGTTCCTGAGATGGACTCTGCCCTCCATGATGTGGAGGATGAAGATAAAGAGAATCATCTAGCTGTCCACAATGAGAAGCTTGCAATTGCTTTTGTCATTATAAATACTAAGCCAGGGACAGCTATAAGGATTACCAAGAACCTTCGAGTGTGTGGGGACTGTCACATTGCTGCCAAGCACATCTCCAAGATTGCCAAACGTGAGATCGTCATTCGGGATACAAATCGATTTCATCATTTTAAGGTGGATTGTGCTCATGTGGGGATTATTGGTGAATCCGATGGTAAAAATAGTAATTGCGAAGGCTTTTATTATTGTTATTTCATTATGATCGTGGGCGCATGTTCATGCATATGCTTTCTAGGCCATATGTTCCTTTGCTTGGGCCAATGCCAAGATTCAAGCTTTTCTATTATCCTAATTAGTCAATCTGGTATCAATACGGATGAGTTAATCTGATCAGAAGATGGCTGGACTGAGGTTCTCTTTGGATTGCAAAACAAATTGAGTTTTTTGCATTAAGTCTTCAACTGCATCATATGTTCCCAAGTCAGACTTTAATAATATAAGGTATGTGATGGACTCTTTTAATCCATATATGTAACGGCCCGCTTTAATTAATCCCAATTAATTGATAAATTACGGATTAAAATCCTAAGCTCAGACTCACGTGGACGTCGCAGAATAGTCTACGACAAACCTAATGGGTGAAATATGTTATTTTTGTGTGGCGAGTGTATAATTATTTTACTATTATTTAATAGTTATACCGCGTTAATTGAGAGTTTCGCTTTAGTCGCGTTGTGCGCGTGTGTAGAATGACGAGAGTGTGCGCATGTCGCGGAGTGCGCGTAACGCAGATGTGCATTTGGGTAGTATGAGTTTGAGTCGTCACATCAATCACACATCACATCACCCCATCATGTCACATCACCACCCCTCATCATTTTTATTTTGTCTTTTTCTCCTAAAATAAAATAATAAAAAAGGGGGAAAGAGATGAGAGAAAGAATCGGATGGGGGAGAGATCAGGAGAGAGAGAGAGAGTGAAAGAAGAGAGAGATCGTGAAGAGAGAGCGAAGAGAGAAAGAGAGAGCAGGAGATCGGAGACTGGCAGAGGCGACGGAGCTCCGGCTCACGGCGGGGATCCAGCGGCGGCACGGACGGCCAGTCGCGGACGAGCTGCAGCAGCCGCGTGAGGCAGGCGCGGTGGCGGATTGCGGACCAGCAGGCGGCGGCGGCTACGCGGAAGCCGCGCCGGTGCAGCAACGGGTCACCGGCGGGATCGTCAGCAGCTGGACGGCGGCGGCGGCATGCTTGCGGTGGCAGCGGCTCGGCTGCGAGGTGAGAAGATGCAGCGGCGGCGAGGAGATGCAGCGAGGCGGCGCCGGCAGCGGGACAGCGACGCCGGCAGCGGCGGTGGCGCGACAGTGGTGCCGGCAGCGGCGCGGCAGCGACGGTGGCGCGGTTTCGACGTCGGCGCGGTGAACGACGCAATGGCGTTGTCGGACCGGTCGGATGCGTGATTTCGACGAAATTCGACGGCGCGATGGAAGTGTCGGGTGCGCATATCGAGACGTGTGCGGGATATTTCGGAGAGGCAATTGCGATTGCTCGAGGTAAGTAAACCCACGAGAAAGTCAGTTTAGAATTTACTTATTTTCCTTGTAAATTATTTATTTCACATTACTTTTCGCCAGTTCAGCATTTTTTACTCTATTCCCGCGTGTGTCTGTGTATGGTCGAAGGGACGGTATGACCCCTTTCCGGCTCTCTCGCTGATGACGATCCGATTGTTGCTACGGTGTTGGTCATACCTTAGACTACGTGTGAGATTTTTCTCAGCGAGTCGATGATCTCGAGAGCGAGTTGACGTGAGGCCCATCTCCGTCACGCATTTTTCTCTTTTGAGGCGTTGGGCGGAAGTCTACCTTCCGACCAACGAGTTCCTCATTTCGACCGTGAAGAGGGGGTGTGGAGTTCCTCACCTCCGGGCCTTCTCGGTTTAATATTTATGTCCCAGGGCTCGACAGCTTGTACACCACACTCGCGTTCCGTATTCTTGATTATTTCACGACTTATATTCATGCTTTACATTTCTGTTCATTTACTTTATATGCATGAATTGTAGCCGTTTCCTTGGATTTCTTGTGAATACTAACTGAATTTCTCTGGGATTTACTCACCTGGAACTTGTCATTGTTTTTGGTGGCAAGTTGCAGTTCCTACGGCGAGCCGGGGAAGGCGGTGATTGGCGACTACCTCTAGTTTGGAGCGCCTCCACTAGCTTACTCGTATGTGTTTGTATTTACGTATATATATTTTCTTGGGATCTTTTTGAGAGACTTTTACCTGATACATGTATATCGACACTTATTATACATCTTGTCGCCTTAAATGATATACATGGTATCATTTTGCTGGGTTTCCACCCCATAGGTTGTTAATTAATGCATAACTTGTTTAAATTAGATATATGCAAGTTATTAAGACTTCCGCTATTAAAAATAACATGAAGAGAATCAAAATAATTAAATTAAGTTATAAAACTTTATAACTTGGTATATTTTGCTAAAATAATCATTTAAGCATCAAAATTTACTAAGTTGGAGTATTAGGTGGCAAGTTCGCGGGCCGTCATAGACAAAGGCGTGCAGGCGATGTGGCATGGCTTGGTGACGTGTCCGGCAACATGGCAGTGCCCGGTTTGCCTTGGAATTTGGGGCCGTCACAATATAGCTGGTAGCTTAGGATGCAACTCCTTCCGACCTGTTTCTTGTTGAACTAATGTCTGAAAACTGATTCAATGTATTTTCACAACCTTGTTAAATATTGGTTGATGCTGAAGATGCGTGTTTCTGCGTCACAACTCAAAAGCGGTTTTATGTTTGAGGAGTTGTTTAAAAAGCGTTTTGGGTGGTAATATTTGATTTTTAATAAGATGACAAAACTATCCAATGCATATTTGTAGTCATTATTTCCATGGAATTGCTGTTGATTGTACTGCAAGTTGTGTTGTGATCCTGGTTTTACATTGTGAATTGATTGTTGTTTCAGCATGAGTTAATTAAGCTCTCTATCCTTCTCTAGGTTGGTTTCTTCAGAAATCACGCTTATTTACTTTACTTTGTTCACCAATGTCTAGAGAGTTTGTAGGTTTTCTGTAATGAAAAACAAATGAGAAGTGCCCTCTCTTTCATAAAATCATGCTTCTATTATATTAATTATTTTCTTAAATGAAAATTTGAGTTTCACTTATCTTTGATGCGTCTGGCTATGCTTGCAACCTCGTGTTTATGTAATGCATGTTAAATGATAAAATCTGCCGTGAATAAGCTTTTGTCGCATTGATTGTCCGAACTTTTCTTAAAAATGAGGAGCAACTTTATTTTGGATTATCTCATCTAGAGTTTTAGGTATAAGTCGGATATATCTAAATTCCCTTCAAAGTTGTATGTTGTACTCTAGAAACATCTGAATAGTTCATGTCTTGGTGCCAACAATATAACTATTTGTACCTTTACCATTCCTTTCAACTATGTTTGGTTTTGTTGATGTTCAGGTATCGTCACTATCGTGGAGTTCATAATTACTCAAATTATAAGGTTGGGTTCATCTTCTGATTGAACTTGCTCCACTCCACCCTTGATGAACTGCTAAGTTGTAAGATAGTTTTGATCTGCTTTACTTGAATGCGTCTATTGATAGTCATTAAACATTAATGATCTTTGTGTGAACAAACACAAAGATCATCTAATCTAAATTGCGGAAATAAAATAAGAATTACCTCCAGCCATTGTTGTTCTTTCCAAAGCTTGATCTTCCAATTTCTTCTTCTCCTCTCCTTAATGGTGTTCGGAGTCAAAACCTTTTTTAGAGAATAAAAATTGGGGACCAAACTACGTTGATTAATATCCCAAAAGATAACCGCCCATCAACCGTTATCTCTAATCATAATTTGACACTTGTAATGTGTGGGGCCCACATGGATCACTTAGGATAAGTATAATGTAAAGAATACTTACATTCTCCCACTTGATCCATATACACATTACCACCAAAATTAAGAAATAAAATACATGAATCATGGCGATAGGTCCTCTATCAAGTGAGTAATATCTTCCATGTATCACAATGCATTAAATTTCTTAACATATTGTCATAACTTAATGAATAAACCTCATGTTTATTCTTGGTCCAAACTTAATGATATTTCTCAAATCAAATAAAACATGAATGTGTACACAATACATAAGTAAAGAAATACCTCAAAGAGTTCCAATAAACATCATTCTTACAATAATAATCACATAATGGATCTAAGTCCCATCCTATCAACATGATCCTTAAACTTCATTGGTGGCATGCCTTTAGTTAAAGGATCTGCTATCATTAATTCAGTGCTAATGTGCTCAATGACCACTGTTTTGTCCTTGACACGTTCCCTTATGGCTAAGTACTTAATGTCGATGTGCTTGCTTCAACTCCCACTTTTATTGTTCTTAGCCATAAAGATAGCAGCTGAATTGTCACAATACATTCTCAATGGCCTAGAGATAGAATCCATGATTCTAAGCCCAGAAATGAAACTCTTTAGCCAAACACCTTGAGAAGTAGCCTCAAAACAAGAAACAAACTCAGCCTCCATAGTGGAAGTAGCAATCAATGTTTGCTTTGCACTTCTCCATGATACAGCTCCACTAGCTAGCATGAAAATAAATCCCAATGTTGATTTACGTGAATCAATGCAACCAGCAAAGTCTGAATTTGAGTATCCAGTGACTTCCAAAATATTAGTTCGTCTATATGTAAGCATGTAGTCCTTTGTTCCACGAAGGTATCTCATGACCTTCTTTGCAGCTCTCCAGTGGTCCATACCCGGGTTACTTTGATATCTTCCTAACATCCCAACGGCCGAAGCATAAGGGATGTTAAGCATTTGTTCCCGCTCGAGATCATTTTTAGGGGATTGGTTCAAACTGAACTTATCACCCTTCACAATGGGAGCTACACTTGATGAACAATCCTTCATTCTGAATCTTTCCAAGACTTTGTTGATATAGGCTTCCTGAGACATTCCAAGAATACAACGTGTTCTATCTCTATGGATCTTAATGCCAATAACATAGGATGCATCTCCCATGTCCTTCATATCAAAGCTATTAGAAAGGAATTGTTTCACTTCATGAAGCATACCCTTATCATTTGTTGCAAGTAAAATGTCATCCACATATAGAATGAGAAAACAAATTTTGCTCCCACTAACCTTCTGATATAACAATTATCCATAATATTCTCAACAAAACCAAATGAAGAGATAACATCATGAAACTTCAAATACCACCTGTCGGGAGGCTTGTTTCAATCCATATATAGATTTCTTAAGCTTGCAAACCAAATTCTCATTGCCAATAGAGGAAAATCCTTCTCGGTTGTTTCATGTAAACCTCTTCCTCTAGTTGACCATTAAGAAATGCGGTTTTCACATCCATTTGTTGCAACTCAAAATCAAAATGTGCAACCAAAGCCAAAATTATGCGAAGAGAATCTTTCTTAGATACGGGAGAAAAAGTTTCCTTGTAATCGATTCCTTCCTTTTGTGTGAATCCTTTTGCAACAAGTCCGGCCTTGTATCTCTCAATGTTGCCTAATGAGTCCTTCTTTGTCTTAAAGATCCATTTGCATCCAATTGCTTTGGCTCCTTTAGGCAACTCAACAAGGTCCCAAACATCATTTGATGACATAGAATTCATTTCATCATTCATAGCATCATACCATAATTCGATTCAAGACAATTCATGGCTTGTGAAAAGGTTTCGGATCACTCTCGACTCAGACATTATAGTCCAATTCTTGCGATACACAATGAAATCACTAGGTATTGCTGACCTTTTAACTCTAGTAGATCTTCTTAATGTTGCATCAACATTTTCTTGAAGATCATGTTGATCAACTTGTTCATTTACTTGAGGTACTTCATGAATAATTGGTTGTTCTACCATTTCAAGTTCTTCATGAACAACTTGATCTACTGGAGGATTGTCAACAACTTGTGGAGTTTGAACTCTTTGTTCCTCAATTCTCAATGGAACTGAGCAAAACTTGGAATGACATACATATGATCACTACTTGATTTAGAAGGAAGATCATCAAAATGAACCCTTTTAGGAACATTATCCCGAAAATGATTCTTCCCACTAATCATGTCATTCTCTAGAAATTTTGCATTTCTAGATTCCACAATTCTAGTGTTATGAGAATGACAATAGAAGCGATATCCTTTAGACCTCTCGGCATATCCAATGAAATACCCACTAATGGTTCTAGGATCCAACTTCTTTTCATGTGGATTATAGATTCTCACTTCACACGGCATCCCCAAACGCGTATATGTCGCAAACTAGGTTTTCAACCTTTCATTAACTCAAATGGCGTCTTTGAAACAACCTTAGTTGGAACCCCGTTTAATATATACACTGCTTAGTTTTAAGAGCTTCACTCCACAAAAAGATAGGTAGAGTTGCATTACTACGCATACTCCTAACCATATCCATCAAGGTCCTGCTTTCTTCTTTCGCTACACCATTCTCACTTGGAGAACCTGGATTGGTGTATTGAGGAACTATTCCTTGCTCTTGAAGAAACTTAGCAAATGGACCAAATGCTTGTCCATCTTCGGTGTATCTACCATAATACTCACCTCCTCTCGTCGAGATCTACAATCTTAATTTGTTTCCCACTTTGTTTCTCTACTTCACCTTGAAAACTTTAAAGGCATTCAATGCTTCATTTTTATGATGAAGCAAGTAGACATACATGAAACGTGAGAAATCATCAATAAAGGAGATAAAGTATTTTGGACCAGCTTTTAAAGTCCATATCCTGGACAACATATGTCGGATGGATGATTTCTAATAATGTTGAACTTCTATGAGCACCTCTCTTGGATACTTTAGTCCTGCTTTCCCTTTATGCGCTTCACACAAATCTCAAAATCAGCAAAGTCAAGAGCACTTAGTACTCCATCATTTACTAATCTTTTGATTCGATCCTTGGAGATATGTCCCAATCTCCTAGGTGCCATAACATAGAAGATTCACCATTCATGACACTTCTTTTCAAACCAAGAACATGCATTGCGGTGGCATTATTTTCTAAATTCAAACAAAATAAACCATTCAATAAAGTACCATGTCCAACGATATTTGATTTAAATATCAAATCAAAAGATGTTCCGAAAAGTTGAAGTGAAATCCCAAATACAACAACTTGGAAACCGAAATTAAGTTTCGGAAAAATTAGGTACATAGAAAACATTGTCCAAATTTAAAATAAAGCCACTAGACAATTTTAAGATGCATGTTCCAACAAATTCCACATGTGAGCGCATTTTATTTCTGAATAAATGCTCAACTCACTTCCCGCATTGGTTTCCGCAGATTTATCATATCCTGCAATGTATTGGAAACATGGATTGAAGAACCGAGTCAAATCCACCAAGTGTCATGTAAAGTATCAACCATATTAGATTCAAAACAAACATATGAAATTGATATACCTTTCTTTTGAAGCCACTTGTTTGGAATTTGATGCAATCCTTCTTCATGTGTCCCTTCTTTTTTGGCTGAAGAAACACTTGGATTCTTTCTTCATAATTCCACCTTGGGGTTGCATTTTGTCTTTCCCTTCCAGTTGGCTCTCTTGTCCTTTTTCTTCTTGTCCACCGTCAATGAACACACCATTCTCTCCTTGGTCCATAATCGCCTACCCTCCTCCCCGAACACACATGGTCGTCAACTCGTTGATCGACCATTTATCTCTATGCGTGTTATAAGAGATCTTAAAGGGTGCATACCGAGAAGGGAGTGTGTTCAAAATGTAGTGGACTAAGAAGCTCTCGCACATATCAACCTCAAGTGTTTTGAGTCCGCCGCTATGTCCCTCATCCGCATGATGTGCTCGCAAGCACACCCTTAACTCCGGTCATCCGGAGTGATGAGAATTGCATGATTAGAGTCGCCGGCGTGCCTTATCGATGTCCGAAACCGATCCTCGATGGCCTTAAGCAATGGATGAACCTTGTCATACTTCTCCACCGTACTCGAATACTAGCCGTTATGTTCGTTTTAATGAACATAACACAAATGCGGTTAGATCTCTCCCATTTTTCGTAGAGATCAACCGCGTCAGGAAGACTAGCCTCGGTGATTGCTGGTGGTTCGTCCTTACGTATGGCAAAATCTATATCCATTACTCCCAAATGGAGGAGAATTCTCTCCTTCCATACCCTATAATTCTCTCCATTAAGAGTCGGGATCTCAAATTTTAACTCAGAACCTAAGACGGGTATATGAGTAGCTGCAAATATTAAATAAATAAATACATGCTTAACAACAAATAGAGACTACAAATAATATGTTTTACCAATGCAAACATAATAAAAGAAATAAATCAAGTGACGTAAAAACATGCCTGTGGGCTAATGCCTTTACTCAATAAGATTCATTAACCATATAATAAAACTATCAAATTATTTTCATTTTCTCAATTCCTGTGGGTAAATTAAGAAAATACAATTTGATATTCTATTCTAATTAATTATATGAGTATAGTAAAATATCATGTGGGATAAATTTTACCACAACCATATTACTAATTACAACAAATGCATGAATGATCCTATATAATTTAGATGTCAGTGGCCACTCTAACATTATTTAAAATTTCACATGCATGGATCATCCTACATTTAATCAATGAATTTCTTAATGTATTGCATCCTTATTTAAACAATACTAACAAATTATATACATGCATATATACTTCATGGCATATTATCTCATGTATTATTTAAATAAAATAATTAATGTGCCTGAAAATTAAATATATAGAACATAATACTCATCAAGTGATTATCAACTTGTACTAAACATGTATCAGTTCTATTATATATGCATATATATATAATCCCTCTTATGCACGTGTACTACTCTTAATATGTAGGCGTCATATTCATATAGCATATGTCAGTTCTATTATATATGCATATCCATGCATATTGAACATGCCAAACAAATATATGTGACATAGCTACACTGTTTTGTATAAAATTTCATATACTAGAGTGTAGCAAACATTAAAATTTTTTTTTTGCTATTCCGCCTAATTTGATTTCAATGATATACACACTTTAATGTGCGTACAGGAGGTCAAATTCAGAATTTATAGGAAATTCTTCAGATCACCGAAACTAACTATGTGAGTATTTCAGTTTATCCAAAATTCCAAAATATTACGAAAAATCCTTTTCGGCACATGTATTAATAAATCCAATAACGCCAAACAAATCGGATTTTGAATAGAGAAACACAAAATACCAAATAAGGATCGACTCCAAAAAAAAAAAAATTCCAGTAATGTCGATCAAAACAATACTGCGGAAAAATTCTAGATCGACATGATATGAATCAAAGGTTTAACCACAAAGCTCTGATACCAATTGATAGTCATTAAACATTAATGATCTTTGTGTGAACAAACACAAAGATCATCTAATCTAAATTGCGGAAATAAAATAAGAATTACCTCCAGCCATTGTTGTTCTTTCCAAAGCTTGATCTTCCAATTTCTTCTTCTCCTCTCCTTAATGGTGTTCGGAGTCAAAACCTTTTTTAGAGAATAAAAATTGGGGACCAAACTACGTTGATTAATATCCCAAAAGATAACCGCCCATCAACCGTTATCTCTAATCATAATTTGACACTTGTAATGTGTGGGGCCCACATGGATCACTTAGGATAAGTATAATGTAAAGAATACTTACATCTATTGCTTGTCTTTCAGTTTTAGATTAACATATTGCACCAACATAATCTAAATCAAAGTATTTGAAAGTTTTCAGGGGCTGTAGTTGAAGCATTCAATAGGCCTAATGAGAAATGGCTAATTAATCATGGTATCAACTTGAGCTCCATTACTTCATTAATTGTAAACTTCAAATATTGAGGTCATGCTTGTTTAAACTGGAATTATTTTCATTACTCTTCTTTCACTCTGTATTAAGGGAGCAAAAGTGAATTCTGTTAGTAGCAGGAAAAGATTACCTATTTTCCTGATGTAGTGATATATTTTGTCAGGTTCTTGCATGGTACATTGGTCTCCTAGTCTTCAGGCTGCAGTGTCCGACTTGGTAAGATTTGTTCTCTTAAATGCCTGCATTTCTATTTTCAGGTTAAAGCTATTCATCTTAAATGCTTATTTGCATCCTTTTATTTGGCTAGGAAGTTGAGTATTCTGAAGAACCTGGTGCACTGTACTTTGTCAAGTATTGTGCTGCAGGAGGCTCTAGGTACTTTTTCTGGTTTTCTTTCTATATTTGTTTTACACCATCACTGTGGTATGACATTATCCTTATAATCTAACTCACTGTATTCCTTTCAACATTCAAGAAGGAAGTCCAAATTTCAGGCTTTTTTTATTTTTTTTTTGAGGAATCAGGCTTCTTTTAGTGCTACATGATTCAAATTTGAATATAGAATGTGAACACTTGTGTTTATTTCCTAACTGAAAAGGTTTTTTCTTTTTTTTTTTTTTTTTTTTTTTGGTCTTAGAACTTCATTTGTTCTTAATTTCTATGTTATGTCAATTTTTACACTCACTGCCTTATGTTGGATCTTGCATAGACAATATCTGACTGCATGACCGAGTTATCTATTATGTTTATAACATGACGTAATGCAGACAATATGGAAGTGCCCTTTTTTATGCAGCGATATGATACTTGTACATACAATTAAATGAGCACTAATTAGTAGACTTGAAAAATGCTTTTCTTAAAATGTGAAGTAATTTACGTAGCTGAAGATGAAGTTATGCGAACCCTTCACTCTAACCCAAAGAAGTTGTTTTCTCTTGCTTCCGCCTGTAACTTTGGCTTTTTTATTCTTGAGAAAGTCGAGAAGTGGAATACCATGATACATCTTAGGAAGTTTAGTAGTTTCTATGTTCTAATTAGTAGTTTCTATTTTTTTTTTTTTTTTATAATTAGTAGTTTATATTTTCTATGATATTGCTAGTAGGAAAGTTTAGATGTTTTGCTTATGGTAGGTTTCTTATTCTAGTTGTTATTTAATTAGTAATTTATATTAACTGTTGTTTTTTTTTTTTAATTGTAAACGAGTCTATAAAAAACTACTAGGATGAAAGCCATAAAGTTAAGTTATTGAGTGCAAATAAAAACCAAAGAGGAGAGTAAAGAGAGGGTCACAGACTCACAAACTGCTCTCCTCTCCATCTAACGTCTTGTATCATTTCTCTCTTCCTCCATCATTTTTCTTCTTCTTTTTCATTCTTTTTCCACCATTAAGATAGGTCGAACTGTCGAAGCACGAATTCGATCGTGTCTTGACCTATGACTAGATCCCAAAACGAGATTCATAACAAACCACTACTTGGTTCTCTTAATCTGCCTAAATTAAGGCATGTTTTTTTTTTTTTTATTCTGATTAAAAAGGATAACAACAAGTATAATATGTTTAACTAGTCGGCATATCGCGCTTCGAACGCAGGCAAGATCGGAAATCAATATAGTAGGTAAAATCAAATTTCACGGGAAAATGAGTTTTTTAAAAAACAAATAGGCGATTAGAATATTATAATCAAAAAAATATATTGAGATTAGAATAGGTTTTGTATTTCTATTAGAATAGGTACTATAACGCGTGTTCTAACCAAAATAGAAACAGTGACATCATCATGTCACGTGTCAATCCGTGAGTGCTTTTCAGATGCCACTTGTCAATCTGTGAGTACTTCTCACAAAAACAGTTCCTTTATATATATATAAGAAGTGACACTGCCAAATGAGAGCGAGAATTAAGGGACTCCGGAGTTAACTGAGAAGCTTGATGTCGGTCATGAGGAGTACACCCATTCCAAGCCATATCCATAGCAATAGTGCTACCAGCAATGGCACTATCAGTAGTTTGTACTCCTCAAGTGGGAATAAAATCGTACTGATTAAATATGGGATGAAGAGGAATGAGGGCTGGAGTTTGTGGTAGTTCTTCAACCTCAACAGTGTGAGCAGAATGAAATCTTTCAACATTGTTCCTCCTCCTTTCCTGATAGTACGTGGTTGTTGTTCGTATTTCCTTGACAACAATCTTATTCTGCAAGTCAAGTGCTATAAAATAAGAGAGTTAGAAGTAAAGTAAGTATATTAATTGAAGTGGTGAGTAATACAAAAAAAAAGTGTAATTTTTATAATCCACATTCAATTCATAAGAAAACGCATGATGATACGTGAAGAATTGGGAACTAACTGAGCTGGATGAATTTCATTGCTAAAGAGAAGGTCAAGGATAAATGGATCTGGTCGGATTCTGTTAGGAACCCAGGCCCACATCCCATCTGCAAGGTGTACCAACGCAGGACCAATAAGAGTAGGGATCATCCCCAACCAAGACAGTTGCTCCAGCCTTGCCAGCTGTTCCGTGAGTGGACATTGGGGAGCATTTTGAGTGTGAACAGGTGAGGTGAGGCGTGTGTGTATATTTGTGCGAGCTAACAATGGGTAAAACTTTTTACTATTATTTTTTATCATTTTCAAAATTACAATGTGAGCAGTTATTTGATTGACCCACTCAAGCATTGAATGGACAGTTAATAAACTCATTCAATACTTGACTGAGTGGATGCAGTTAAAACTGCTCCACTACTCCCTTGTTATACTATAACTGGTTTTGACCAGTGTTCTATAAGAGAAGAGGTTTGAGGAGGAAGAAATCATCTCGAAAATCAACCAGCATTTGACTGCAAAGTGAAAGCTGAGCTTGCTTCATCGTATCTTTTAGGATATTTGCTGACTCTTACAGTGTAGAAAACAAAACTTACTTTAGGAAAGTGGCAGTGTTACACGCTTTGAAGTCATTGCAAATCCCTCTGGTCTTACATATACCTCAAGGATACTATTAAGCCTTTATGGCATGTTCGATTGACGTCTTCGCTTGGTGAAGCCCGTGGTCATCCTCAACGCCCTTGCTCTCGATACCTCGTCGGGAAGAGGTTGGGCTTCACGACAGATAGCCTCCCTCCTATCTTTCGCCAAACCTGGTTAAATCTCTCGACTCCGATCTTAAGGGCTATAATGTTGTTTCTACAACAAAGTCTATCCTTGAGAGATTGAAAGGTTACATTATAAGAGATCATGTTACTGGGGTAGGAAGTATGACAATTTCATAAGAACCCAAGAACAGAAATGAAGCCTATACGATTGTTGATTTACTGATGTACTGTGAGGACTCCTGCTCCTCTTATTCTAGCAACAACAATCCCAAATTAATTGGGGTGGGCTACATGGATCAAACTCTTCCATTGTGCTCGATTTATTGCAAGTCCTCTTATTCTAACATTTGAATAAAATTCTATCTTTGCTATTATTATTATTATTATTATTATTATTATTATTATTATTATTATTATTATTATTATTATTATTATTATTATTATTATTATTATTATTATTATTATTATTATTATTATTATTATTATTATTATTATTATTATTATTATTATTATTATTATTATTATTATTATTATTATTATTATTATTATTATTATTATTATTATTATTATTATTATTATTATTATTATTATTATTATTATTATTATTATTATTATTATTATTATTATTATTATTATTATTATTATTATTATTATTATTATTATTATTATTATTATTATTATTATTATTATTATTATTATTATTATTATTATTATTATTATTATTATTATTATTATTATTATTATTATTATTATTATTATTATTATTATTAAATTATATAAAAACGCGATTGTTTAACTGAAGTTTTTCTGGATTTCAAAGAAGAAGAAAACTGAAGTTTTCCTAAAATATGCACCTTCTACAGTTTTGCAGCATACTATAAAATTTCTCTTGTTTGCAGATCGTTTTTGGTGAATCTGGTATATTTACCCTCTTGTTGAAGCAGTTAATTCATAATTCAAATGACACATGTTCAAGTAATTTTCAATATGTTCACCTTCATAACTTTTTTATGTCGCTAATTAGCTGCTTGTTTCTGTTGATGATGTATCTCCAACTCCCACATTAATTGTTTTCACTTCCATAAACTTGATTATATATGTTCATTCGAGCTATGTGCTGGTAATGAATATACTCAAATTACTGATTGTTAATTTATTTAAGCTTCTTTTTTGATGGAATAGGCCACATCTATTTGATTTGCATCTCAAGAAAATACACATTGCATTCACTTGTGTGTTTGCTGAAAGATGATGATTCTGCTTTAGTTAATGCTCTCACATGCTTCTCCATTAGAGTGTTATCTTCCTTGAATTTATTTCTCATGTATTATTGCTTTGCTATCAGTCCTTTATTTAATCTACGGAATAATTCCGATTGGGGACCGGTGATCACTCTGATCACTCTAGCTCACTCATATATGCATTGTGTATTTGCTTTGTATCCATGCATAACAATATTGTTGATAGTTGCTTTTAATTTCTTTCCTTTGGGTCTAGTACAAATTACAATTGATTGTTGATTTGCAAAGATGGCTGGACTAAAAGAAACTCTGATTTCTCGACCAGAGAATTGTTAAGAATCTCGTTGAAAGAGTGAGATGAGATGAAGCCTGGGACTTGCTTTAGTTTTGCTCCAATATGAGAGTAAGTCCATCAAGTACATTCTGTCTTTAACAATCAGTCATTTGCTCTTTAAAGTTCTAATTGATAATATGCCACATTGTTATCTCTGTTCTTTCTGATAACTCTACAATAATTGCTTTAATGATTGGCAGTAGTTGGAGTTGCTCTGACAATCGCGATAACGCAATATTTTTAACTCCAAATATGATCAGAGTAAGTCCATCAATGACATTGTCTTCAACAATCAGTCGTTTGCTCTTTGAAGTTTTAATTGTTGTCGGTGTTGCATCGACGATCCTTTGTTCTTTCTAATAAGTCTACAATAAATGCTTTAATGATTTGCAGTAGTTGGAGTGAATATGGAGTTGCACAGATTTTGCTACATGAGCTTTTGGTTCCGGACAATATTGGCAAGGCAAATATGTCATGTGCACTTGTCTCTGAAGCTGGAATTAGTTCCCAATATGAAATTAAGTGGCCCCACTGGACTGGATTCTTATCTCTCTCTTCTGATGTCCTTGATAAAGAAAAATACAGTTCTTGCAAATTTATATAGCAATCTTTGCATCATAAACATTGATATTGTGATTTCAACTCCTTTAATTGTATGTAGCTCCTTGTGTTCTTTGTTAGCTAATATGATGTCTTTTTTAGTTTAGGAGCCAAGGACACATGCAATTGGTGGCTCATATTCAACTTTGGAGATGAACCTTAAAAAAAACTTATAAAGATGACATTACTTGGCAATCATTGCAGGGCAACAGATTTTAGTATTCTTATTGATTTTTATCTGGGTAATTGATTAATACATCCCATACTTCTTGCAAAGTTTCAAATGTATCTCAGACAAAAAAGTTTTGTCAAATCTATCCATGTCTAATATATTTAGTCTGAACCTTGGTCCAATGTGGTTTGGGTGAAAACCATTGCTTACATGTATGTATCCTAGCAGTATACATATCAATCTAATTAATAGGAGATTAATCTAAAGACAACTCTTTAAAACCAACGTAATGTATATAGATATATATATCTACTCTATATCCTAATCTCTTTAAGTATTTGATCTAAACACAAACTTTACCAATCATGGATTAACATGAACTTGTATGTCCAATAATATTCCTATACAAGAATTGATTCTCTTCCAAACGTATGGTATCGCATGGGTATATTGACCACTTGGTACTTTTTGCACATCGCATTAAATGCTAAATATGCTTCTTTAAATTGTTTTGTTTTGATTTATTTTTTTTTAAAAAAATATATGAATTCAATTTATTTTCTATATTCGAGGGTGTTCAAATTTTTTAAGCCTTTCTTACCAGTAACTTTATAACTTGGGAGAAATCAAGAGAAAATAATGTAGATAATAAAATTAATTGAACTCACAACCACTTCCTCAATTGGAGCTATAGTGCTCATCTTTTAATCATTGGATATCATGTCTCCTATTAAGTATGTATGAATTTACATATTAATAATGGTAATTTTTTTATAAATGACTAACACAAGTCAAATTTAGGATCTATATGAGTTTGCCTTTTAGTGAGCGATGCTTCATTTATCTCTTGAAATGTTTTGACATAGTCACATAACGATTAATAAAATAATAAAATGTAATATCCTGAAACCTAGTATATTTTTATATATTTTTTGTTGCTGCTTGTACTACTTTGATGTTTCTCTTAAAAAAACTCATCACGCAAAGGAAGATCAGAAAAGATGATTTTTTATTCTCACGCAAGGGGTGGGGCCTTGAAGCCTTCTCTATCTCCTTTAGACCAACCCTGTTTTGCAGTTCAAATACAGTGAATCTCTCCTTAGATTTCGTACACATTCAAAGTTCATTCAACTAAAAAGAGAAAAAATAATCATAGAATAGTATATATTCTGTTGGCTTAATGGTCAATTTTTATAATATAAGTCACAATCCAAGGAGAGTCTCCACTATTGCAGCACATCAATCAACCATTTTTGTTGGATGTTCACTCCACACTTATAAGCTTTTTTTTTTTTTTTTTTTTTTTTTTTTAGTAGTCGATGTAGGACTATCCCAACATCTTCAACAACTTAAAAATCATCTTAAAATCCCCCTTTAATACAAAAAAATCATCTTAAAATCATAAATAGATACCTCAAAGTCAAGATAGAGCCTTTAGTACGGGACTTGATCTTAATAGCAATTAGGTAGAGCCTTCGGTACGGGAGCAACTTAGTAACATCATGACAAAATAAACTACATGGAAACTGGAGTCTCTTCAATGAACGTCGCATTATTGAAATGTGTACGCAATGTGTGAAAGCCAAGATGCATATATAGTTGCCAATCCTCGCCTCGGTGAGTAGTTGGAAATTGCTAGTTGTTTATTTGGACCTCTTTTAAGGTAACAATATATGAGTTGTCTTTGTAAAATAGGCTTCTCTTGTATGCATAGGTAGTCAAATGATACTCTTTTTTCTTTTGACGAAGTCTCAATCTTTAACACCATTAATACCAAAAAAACAAAAAAAATGTATACATAATTAGTGAAATGGAACTTCACCAAAAAAATGAATTAAAACAAATATTTAGCAAATGTGTGTATCATGCAATCCAAGCTTTTCTGGTGTATTCTTTGTTGATATCGACATTAGGTCTGTTTGAAAATAATTAATATCAATGGAACCAACCAAAGCTCGTCGTGTTATTGTCTCAAAATTCTCAAAATTCAACTGAATATACATGTTTAAGAAAAAGTCAACCATCACATCTTAAACTAACAAATTAAGTCCTATAAGCTCAATTAAATTGATGCGACTATGAATGGCCTCGCTAGCCAAGAAAACACGCTATCCGTCCAATGACTCGAAAGGTATACATTTGGCAAAGCCACCAAGTTGTAATGCAAGCTTAGATATATGGTACGCCCCCACAAACCGTAGACTTATTAATTAGGGGTTCACCCGCCAGTAAGATTGTTGAAAATTTTGTGTGTCCGGTTTGGGTATAGAATCTAATTGATTGATTTTTGTTGTTTAATTACAAGCTCACAATAAAAAGAAACTTCACCCCGTAGGCATTTTTTTCTCAATTATAAGCTCCCCGAGAGCAATTAAGCTTATTAACATTAAGTGGACATATCTAATCGTTTATAGTTGACCCTTAAAATTTAGGTTGGTCACAATGAACTCATAAAATCTAAGTAAGCCTAACGGACTCGATATGCCTACATAACTAATGAGATCCATAATGAGTTTGAATTATTCTATTAAGATCCATGATGTACTTGAACTAAATATCAACTAAAGTCGAACATTTACGAGACTTAGAATCTTAGTTCTCTTGATGGAAAGCTAGACCTTTGCTATAGTAGCTATCATACGTAGCTGAAGTTATCAAATTTGATACAATGGCTCCATACTAATATAGGCTTCTTCTTTTTTTTTCCTTTTCAAATCATATTGCTTTATTTGGTTGGGAATTGCACTTTTTTAGGAAGTAGTAGCTTTCTTTCTTTGGGTGACAATTTGCGCTAACTTTTTGAGAAGTAATTGAGGTGCAAATATATGCTAGAGCGTGCTACGCAAGCTTGAACCTGCTCACGAAAATTTAATTAATTTAATAATCTATTTTTCTATTCCAAAGAGTATACAACTTCATTTTTATTCTGATTTTTTTGACAACTAATTATAACTATTTGGATTTAATAGCGGAAAACCCTTTAATTAAGGGCATAATAATAAATTTAAGTGAAGCTGAAATATTTAACCAAGGGTAAAATAGCAAATTTAAGTGGCAATTGAAAGATTAACGATAAAATTGATATTCTGTCGTAAATTCTCTCAAATAAAACTTGTGAATAACATTTATTTTAAATAAAAACTCTTTTATAAATAATAGTAATAACTGACCAAATTGAGTATAAATTAATTTTAAATTTTTTGAAAGAGTATTTTAGCTAATTTAATAAACAACTCAACCAAACATATACGTTAAGTTGCTGTTGAAATATTCTTTCTAATTAATAAGAAATCAACTTTCTATGTATGTACATTTTTGAGGAATTGAAATTGAACCAAAGGAATCCCACCTGCAATAACAAAAACTAATTGTAATAAATTAAAATATCTTTTCTTATTCAAAAAATAAAATAAAATATCTTTTCTAAATAAAGACCCAGTCCAATCTAGGTCAAGTCAAGTCGCAAACCAAACCCTAAATGCAGTGATACCCCATTTTTCAAATTGATCTAGTGACCCCACTAGGAAACTTTTCTAATGAGGGAGATGCCAAGCCATAATAGTACTGTTCCCAATAATCTTTTTTTATTTATATATCTAAACAAAAAGTAAAAAAAAAAAAACCAATTATTTCTTTTTTGATTTTTTTAGAAAATTGAGAAAATAAATAAAAAAAATAAAATTTTCACAAGAGGGACGTGGTGGGATGACACAAGTCACGATTCCCTCTTTCCTTGACGAGATCTCGACTTTAAGCCTTGAAAATAAATTAATTTTAGCCAGGTTGGACATATTTTTTTCCATAAGTTTAGTATTACTCGGGGTAAAGCTACGCATACCCTGACAATAATTTTTTTAAAAAAATTTCTTTCTTAAGGGGCCTATAAAAAGCCAAGAAGCCCTTTCATGCACTAGAGATCTCGAATTTAAGCCTTGGAAATAGATTAACTTTAGTCAGATTGGATGTGCGGGATTAGTCGAGGCAAAACTACACATACCTTGATAGTAATCTAAAAAAAAAAAAAATAGAATTTCTTTCTTCAAGTCCCTATTAAAAGCCAAAAAGCCCTTTCATACACCAGCGCTGAAGATCTAAATTCGTTCTCCATTCTTCCACATTTCTTCCATTCTTTTCGAATTGGAAACGACTCTCTATCTCTAATTCTTTGTTGGATTAGTCGATAGGAGTCTCAAATCAGTGGAGTTTCCTCCTCTGCAGCGCCAAACATTTGCAATTTTGTTCTTTCTCTCTGAATCTAGGTACCCATTGCGTCTCTTTCTCTCTCAATTGATTCATTTTTTCAATGAAATCTCAAGATTTATGTTCTTTTTAAGACACCCTTTATCGAATTCTTTCGAAATACAATATGGGTTTGAAGGATTTGTGCGAGATTTTGTGGTGATTCTTTATTCTCTCTCTGCCCATTATTTTTTAAATTGTTTTTGTGGTTCCCTTATTTGGGTCTTTGTCTGTTTTTTTATATTTGTTTGTGTTATTTTTTCGAGTATTTTTTTAGGTTCTGTTGTGGGAATGCTGAGTGGTGAAATGGGGTTTTTAATTAATTTCTGGGAAGTTTGTTTTTGAATGATTGATTGCTCTGTTGTTTAAAGAAGGTACTCTGTTTTCCTCTGTTTTTCTCTGTTTTCACATTTGTTTGTAGATTTCATTTTAGTTTCTATAATGGGCATATGGGTGTTGTTTTTTTGTGTAAGTTTTGGTGAGCTTCAGCTGCTCAGATTGGGGTTCTAATGTTTTGATGATTTTATTGTTATGGGTTTTTTTAGTTCAATGGATGTTTATAATAGATCAAACCAAAAAGAAATTGAATCCAATGGTTTTGATTTTCAATGTTTTTTTTTCAATGTTTTTTTGATTTTTTGATGCAATGTCTTTGTTCAGAAGGAAGCTTAAATCAGGGAGTGAGGCTGAAGAATGGTGAGATTAATTGAATCTCTTCAATCATTTCGCGATTTAGATCGATTTGTTTACGCGGATTGTTCTTTTTATCAGGTTGAAGCTCAAGAGGTACCTGTTGAGGGAATGCAAGAGACCTTTTCTACTGAAATTGATTCTAAACCTAGAGGCAACGAAACATTCGTCCCGCTTGGCGAAAAAATCGTAATGAGTTGCTATAATTGACTCATTTTTTTATATTTCAATTAAATTGTGAGTCTGTCCAGTTTTTCTGATATTCCTCTTGAATTGCTTAATGTATATCAATTTTAGGTGGATACACCATTTGTTAGGGAACAGAAAATGATCGTGGGGACTGAAGTAGTTGCGTGGAGAAAAGGCGTAAAGGGCGATGATCCTAAGCCTATTGTTATCAGTGGTCCCTCTGGTGTGGGCAAGGGAACATTGATCTCACAACTCATGAAGGAATTCCCATCCACATTTGGGTTCTCTGTTAGCCACACTACTCGTGCTCCAAGAGAGAAAGAGAAGGATGGTGTTCATTATCACTTTACGGAGATGAGTACAATGGAGAAAGATATAAAGGATGGGAAGTTCCTTGAGTTTGCTTCGGTTCATGGAAATCTCTATGGAACTAGTGTTACTGCAGTCAATGCTGTAAAAGATGCTGGGAAGGTAAAACCATTGGTGTTTCTTAATTTGCAAGAACAATTCCATGTGGGTGGTTTGCATGCGATATACATATTTAGATTAGTAGGGACAAAGACTTCCATTGAGTTGATTATGTATAGTCAGAAGCTTAAAATCTTAAGTTTGCGAAGAATTCTGCTTTTTAACAAGATACTGCACCTTTTCCTATAGATGAAGTTTTTTGTGTGAAGAATTTTTGGATCTTTGCTTACATATAATCAGTGAGATGGTACTAGCCACTTAAATTTGATTGGCTTGCTTTTGGTTCATTGCAGATATGCATACTTGATATTGATGTTCAAGGTGCAAGGCTGGTCCGGGCTAGTCCTCTTGATGCAGTTTTCATTTTTGTCTGTCCTCCCTCATTTGAGGAGCTTGAGAAACGCCTTCGCGACCGGTGAGTTGGTTTTACTTCTTCTGTGGTATGTAAGTAGCCTTTGTTACTGCTAAAAGAAACTACATCCAGAAGTCTTGATTGTTTAAATAGGAAAACTGAGACAGAAGAACAAATTCAGAAACGTCTGAGAAATGCAAGAGTAGAACTTGAGGAAGGAAAATCTCCGGGTCTTTTCGACCACATGTTAGTGAACGACGATCTCAAAACATGTTATGAGACTCTCAAGGTTCACTAAACTCCTATTAATCTGATTTTTTGAAGAGTTGGCCTTCTAAGAATTTGATTCCATATACCAACATTCTTTATTGTAGAAAATCTTGGGTCTGAATGGGAACACAGATTCACCAACTTATCCATCACGTAAGTAGTCCTTGCAACTACATTGTGTCTTGATATATTAACTCTAAAAACTTTCATTGTGAAATCAAAATCATTGAACCCCTGAGTGAGATTTTCATCAATTGAATCTTTATTAATTGTTTTTTATTCGTCTGCAGGTTTATACTTAGATTCATCTCCAATTAAAGGAGGAGCTCCGATGCAAATGGGGCTAAACATGTTTGCAATCGACACGTTCGCGGAGAATCTACTTAACATCAAAGAACCACAGAAGCCAGCTTGCTGACATACAACAAATTAACACTTAACTCAGGCCACAGTTTCTATGGGCTAAAGCTAAAATGGTGCTTTTGTCATTTAAAGAAGTGAATACAGTGCAATTAGTCTTCTACATGTTGTGTTGATTTGCTTTTGAAGGATGGATTTGGATCTTCCATTCTTAATTTTTTTCAAGAGATTTATCTTAACAATAGGCATTCCATTGTTCACCTCCTCTTCTAATACCAACTTTAGAGGAACAAGATGAGGATTCAAGTGGGATTTTTCATTGTTTCTTTATCAGAGAAGTTTATATGAATTGTTCTCTCAAAGTTCATAATTTGAGATTTTTTTTTCTTGGTTTCTCATGCGGTACGGGCACTGATTCGAGTGGGGTGGAAGATTGAGTGGAGTGGAAGAGTTCGATCAATGTAGTCAATTCCAACTAATTTAAGATTGTATACAACGCCCTCAACACTTGGGCACTGTTGGGTCTAGTACAGGGGTGGTTCTCTTAACCTAGTTTGGTTCTCTTAACCTAGTTTGTTTTATTCATAAGACTCGAAATTCATGACCCAAAGAGTTCCAAAAGCATTGTTCATGAATCATGAGTCAAAACTAACTAGAAATTGAGATTTGAGAAGTATATGAATCTAGAAGCAATGAAGTTTGGTCAAAGTAGTGAAATTGATAATATCATAGCACTAAATTCAGTCATTAAATCTTCAAATTGACGACAAAATCAGCACTTTCCAGTGAAGGAGAGTGTGAGTGAGGCAATGTTTAGTTGGTGACCCACTTGTGAGTTGTGACATGTGCAATGTAGAGAACTACGTCTCCCTTGAAGGCCAAACAGATGTCCGGTCAGAGTCTTGGTTGGCCCAATTGTGTTGTCCTCATCCAGTGCTTTAGAAATTAGGAGGTCGGCACCAAGCACCTATATTTATATCTATATATATATATTGTTAACTTGAAAATAGAATATGTTTATTGTATATTGATCTTGTGTACATGATAATCTATATATACACGTACAAGGCTTAGAATACAAAAGGAAAGTTTAATCACAAAAGAAAACTATTAATTACACGAGATACTAATTTCCATAACTGTTAAACGTAATATTGAGTTTCCTTAACACGAATGAGTTTCCTTAACTGGTAGTTTCCTTAACACCCTCCCTCAAACTCAAGGTGGATTCGTAGAAATCAACTTGAGTTTGTCAACCAAGGCATGAAAGCGACCCGGAAGATGAGCTTTGGTGAAGATATCAGCCGTCTGATTGGAGGAGGAAACAGAAGAGAGCTGAAGAGTGCCTCAAACTAGATGCTGACGGATGAAGTGACAATCATTCTCAATATGTTTTGTTCTCTCATGAAAAACATCATTGTGTGCAATTTGGATCGCACTTTGATTGTCACAATGCAGAATGGTAGCAAAAGCATGTGTAACTCTCATATCTTCAAGTAACCATCGAAACCAAAGTAATTCAGAGGTAGCATCAGCAAGAGCCCGATACTCAGAATCTATGCTAGAGCGAGATGTTACTGTTTGTTTCTTGCTTCGCCATGATATTAATGAGTTGCCCAAGAAGAAACAGTAACCAGTAGTAGAACGCCGGTCGGTAGGATCACCAGCCCAATCTGCATCAGAGTAACCCGATAATACCAACAGAGAGTTATCAGAGAAGTGGAGGCCATGAAATAGAGTACCTTTCACGTATCGAAGGATGCGGAGAACAACACTGAAGTGAGCAGTACGGGGGGCCGACATGAACTGACTGACAACATGAACGGCGTAAGCAATGTCCGGACGACTAACAGTAAGATAAACCAAACTCCTCCACAAGCTGACGATATAAGGTAGGATCTGAAAGAAGTGTACCATCGGACGGAGTCAACTTGACATTCGTGTCTAATGGGGTGGATGCGATATCAGTATCAGTGATGACAGAACGAGAGATCAAATCAGAGGCATATTTTGCTTGTGAAAGATAATATCCATCAGAAGTAGAATTGACTTCAAGACCAAGAAAGTAGCTCAAATTACCCAAGTCTTTCACCTCAAAGTGACTTTTGAGATATTGTTGTAAGTCAGAAATCCCAGTTGAGTTGTCTCCGGTGATGATCATGTCATCAACATAAAGTAGGAGAAGAACCATGCCTCTGTCAGTTCGTCGGGTAAACAAGGCAGAATCATGAGAACTAGACTGAAAGCCGAACTGTGTAATAATGGAACTGAACTTGGCAAACCAGGCACGGGGAGCCTGTTTAAGTCCATATAATGCGCGACGAAGAAGACAAACTTGTTTTGGAGAATGAGAATAGCTAGGAGGTGGACACATATAAACCTCTTATGCAAGATTACTGTTCAGAAAGGCATTTTTAACATCCATTTGAAACAAAGGCCTATGTCGAACAGCTGCAACAACAAGTAAACTTCGAACAGAGGTCAGACGGGCTACAGGGGCAAACGTTTCTTCATAGTCAATGCCATATTCTTGTGTGTAACCTTTAGTAGTTTCCTTAACATAGATAACAATAGTCATATCAATATTCTTAATCTAACATGCATCATGATTCTATAAGTAAGTTATAGGCATGACTTAGGTGTTCGGACTAAACAGTTATTCACTTATGTTTAAATCTTAAGTTTTTAGGTGTATTTCTTTTATTTTTACATAATAAGGCACGCTTCCTGTAAAATAATTAGGGGTAATTCTAAACACTAGGGATCAAGAAAAAAAAAAAAATGCCTGACGTAAGTAACTGACGTGTACATGCTACTACCTATTTTTATGGTGTTTGAGATAAGTTTTGGTACTTTATTTAGTATAAGCAATACTATCTTTTTCGTGGTGTTTTTTTTAACACTTCAATCGGAGTTGAATTTATGATCTCTAAAATTTTACTTTTTGGCAAATGATGCTTCATCGATCTCACTAAGGATGCTTTCGCAAAAATTCAGTTAAGCTTATAAGGTACTACAAAAATTAGGTACCACGTATGTACGGTCCTTTTCATAGTTTCTTAAATATATATTTTTTTGCACATGAAGATTTTTTTTGAAAATAGACTGAAACCCATTTAACTTTTTAACTCAGTTAGGCTGAATCAAGGGCCAAACAACACTTCCATTACAACACTTCCACTTGGTAGAATTTGGTTCGACTCCTATTGAAGTTAAAAAATAATAATAAAAAAAAGCCAAAACGTAATAATAATAATATTAATATAATAATAATATAATCCACCTCCCCTGGACAACTCAACTAGGCTAACCTGTGCCGGAGGAAGACTTTAGAAGGTTGAACACAACCAAAAACACAAATTTTGTGCACCCCCTAATCACCAAAAAAACATGAACCAATATGTAGAGAGAGAGAGAGATGGAGGGGTGGGAGAGAGGGCCCTCATGACAAGCTAGCTTTGGAAGCATAATTTTACTCAAACTTTTCCCAAACCTTCCCAACTATATTTTGGTGTGGCATTCAGTGTGACAATGAAATCTTGAAACAGACTGTTCAACGAGGTGGAGAAATAGCAAATCAAACTGAACAACTTTTGACCAACTTGTTCTGCCTCATCTGGACCCATAGCATGGACAGTGTGTGTGTGTGTGGGATCATCTCTGCATCAATGCAGCAGCACAAGAGAGGTGCTTTCATTGGGTACAGAACTTCATCCTCTCTCAGTTGCTCTCTTTCTGACCCATTAAACATGTCGAGCCCCACAAACATAACTGCATCAAATGCAACTTGCACCTGCAATCTCACTCTCTACAGGACAGATTCTGTCAGGAAAACATGCAAGCTAGTAAAAAGAGAGAGAGAGAGAGAGATTCCAACCTCAACATACCTATGGAACCCTCACATGAGAACCCACTTTCAAGGGTTTTCTTGATCATGAAAAGTTTAGGGAACATTTCATATAAAAAAAAAGTTTAGGGAACATGTACATGGAAGCCATTGTCAGATAGGCAAAGTTGCGGACAAACAAAAAAAGATTCAAACAAGAATCCAAAGAGAGGACCACCGTAACTCTAATTTATATCCCCTTAAATTTCTCCTGGTTAAACGATTAAGACGGCTGACTAACTCCCATGAGATCATTAGAGCTGAAGTGAAGAAAGGCTGAAAAAGGTCAAACACCCACGCTGACTAACCCCCATGAGATCATTCGAGCTGAAGTAAGGAAAGGCTGAAAAATGTCAAACACCCACGCTACAATACAAATAATCAAAGCTATGACAGCAACAACTTAAACAAAGATGAAGCTCATGCCATATTTTTTTTTTCTCCCAAAAAGAGAAAAGTGGTTTACATACCTTCTTGATGATTGATAGTTTTACAAACTCCAAAACCAAGCTCAATTGAAAGAAGAGAAGAAAAGGGAAACAACTGAACAAATGTCTACTTCTGTCTTATGTCCATACTTCTACTTGATTCTAAGCATCATCACCCATACATCACATTTCATTTTTTTTTTTTTTTTTTTTTTTTTTTTTTTTACACAAGAAAACAAAGGTATACACTACAGAGGAGGTCCTATCGGGCAGACCTCCCCCCTACTACTATGAAAACACACCAACACAATGACCAAAGCCAAGAATGAATTGCCTGAGATACACCAGATAACCAGGGGTTTCCCTCTATGTGGACAGAAGGTTCATCCCTCCAGCATTGCTACTGTAATTGGAGTCTTGTGTTGCACCAGACACACCTACGGAATAGGTGCACTGCGGCGCTTAGTAGTTACAACCAACTGGGTGGAGCAATGCTGGAGAGACCCTTCAATGGATATGAACATCATTGGATGGCGAGAGCCCTGTGAGGGGGCCGACTCACTGACATGCTGCTACGCTGTTGACCTGAGCAAACTCCTTCGTCGCCCCTTTCACCTGTAATAGGATGATAGGCTGACAATCGGAAGCCTTGTTGACGTTGATAGCAGTTGTCGCTATTGCTGTTACCATTGGAGTATGCATGTGACACATCAGAATCACGGCGATGCCCTTTTAATCGTTCTTGACCATTGAAAGAAACCTGGTTTTTGTCAAAAGACGCTGCAGAAGGAACTTTTGTTATGGATGGACTTGTCGACTTTGTTCCAGCATCAGTATCTGTGCCCATTTCAGTTGTAAGGTTGCCTGCATCATTCAACTTTTTAGTGTTGAGAAAACGGCCCCCGCAACCCCTTGCCCTTCTCATAGCATGCTGATGCCGAGATTCATGAAGATATGGCTGCAAAAGTGGCTTATGCATAAAAAACAAGCTCATGAAAAACAAACAAATTTCCAATGTCTGAGGAAGCCCATTGGAATTGTTCCTAAATCACATACTTTAATTACTTAAGTAGAATTCTTGACAATCGCACCAATTAGATTTATAAATAAAAACCATACACAAAACTTAATTGAAGACCATCCATGTTGATGAAGAGAAATACAATAAAAAAAAAAAAGAAGAGAAAGGAAACCTTTCGCGGAAAAGAATACACAATGAGATATGGACTACTTCAAACTATCACTATATTTATTCCTTTTTCTACTTCTTCCAAGCACAGGATAACCCTAAGGGGTTGTGGGTTTTTTTCTACCAATTGGGGCCCTCCCTTCACCACCCCTCACCCCCGTTATTAGCCCATATCATTCTTTTCTCATAGCTCATAGTTACATACCTTTCTTTCGTATTAATATTTTTTAGGGTCTCATATATCCGGCCCCGTTTTCTTAACCATAACCATATGAAAAAGTCTTGATCTTTAGATATATCTTGTAATACGATAGTTATATGACACGTGGGTTTTTTTACCGGATAACCACGTCCTTGAAAATAACACAATGCGGTCCTTTCAAAAAAAAATTCCTATAAAAAAAAAAACAAAATGCAACCAGCTATATTCTGCACCACTAGATCCACTACTATGTTGGCCTTGGATACTCCCTATCACACTTATGGTGGGGAATAAAATGGAATTAATTGCCTCGCAAATCTACAGACTACAGCATAGAATATCTGAGTAGCTTTGGTTTGGAATTGTGTACCAACACAGGCAGATGCTCGGGGGAGCAAAGATATTCAATTTGTCACTTGACAAATGCCATTATTGTTAATGGGTAAATTGAACGGTCATATTGGAATATTCTTGAATGCACATATCAATTGACGCGAAGAAATAAACATATACATTTCACAAATTTTGCAGACCAATGTCTTTTTTTTATAACCACAAATCAATGTCTTAATCCTAAAACCTCACCTCATACCGATGCATGAAGTTTTTAGAAAGAGCACGTACAAGTGATTACTCACTTGATAATATCTACAAATACAATTATGGCCATCAAAAAAATCAAAAAAAGGAAACTGAATGCACCAATTTCCACGAGAAAAGTGATTCTATTTGAGAAATATTATAGGAAATCCATTGCATGCTCATCTAAAAATCCAAGCCTTAACCTAGATTCATAGCTAACAGCAGAATCTCGAAATAAATGAATTCAGTGTCCAATGACAGAGGAATCAGCAATTAGGCACAATATATATGAGATGAGATTTGAAAGAATGCTACAAAAAAAGAAAAGAAGCAAAGTTATCATATTCTTTTAAAGTTGCTAAGAGTATTTATGTCATCATCATGCTAAAGGTTTGATACTATGAATTTAGTGATTCCCCTACAATGTCTAAACCCACAACTGGAAAGCAAGCTTTGTCTTCCTAAAAGAAATATATCCATAATCCAAAAGATATGATGCGAAATGGAATGTGAAACGCCCATACTCCAAGTTCAGACAATCAAGCAAAAGATGAAAAAGAAGAATATGAACGCCACGAACAAAGTTTGTTCGATAAGTTCGTAAAACATATCGCCACAAGTAAGAAGGTCTTGAACGCTTCAACCCACATAAAGATTGATAAGTTCTTCAAACCACCAACAATGGAGTAAAAATCTCTCATTGAGACATCACAACCTCAAAACTTGATTAATAAGAACATAATAAATTTATGTCCTAAATATTTGAAAAAAAAAATAAAAACGAAAAAAAAAACTAAACTAACATAATATCTCAGCGATTGCATAACTACTTTCCTGGTTGTAACACTTTAGGTTATAAAAAATTCCACGATTTAGTCCCTAAATTTTCAAAAATATGCACTTTGGTCCCCGTCCCTCCAACAAACTTTTGTCTAAACCATTATTGATTTAATATGAAAAGACTAAGATGTCACCACAAAGAGATGAATCCAACATTTTGCTTTCCATTTAATTTGTGTAGAAATAATTATTTGGTAAACTTTTTGTGTTTGATTTAAACATTTTTATTAATTACTTAACTAATTTTAGTGTTGATCTACTTACTTCTATAGCCTTAAATGATATTTTGTGTGTTTTCTACAAAAATAAAATAAAATGATGTAAATTGGAAACACATGGTAAAATTTTAATTAGTCAATAATTTTGTGCTTTTTGGCATATACATACACAAGACAGTTTTTTATATATTTATTCATTTCAAGGTGGAAATCAACATGGCTTTACTATTTTGGTTGTCAAGCCATTTTATTAAACATGGATTGTCAATTTTTTTTTTTTATTTTATTATTAAATATACTTGCATTTGGATTATTCTTATTTGCTTTTCACAAATGGTGATTTTATTAATTTAAGATAAAAGAATGTTTTATAATATAAATAAATAGATATACATATATACACGCACTTAAAAAGACTAAAGCGGATTATTTTTATAAACGTGAGGTGTTTAAAGTGTTGGTTAGGTAAGGAAGCTTATGTAAAACCGTAAGAGTATTATTAGTAGAACAAATATGACACGTCATCAAAAAGTAATATAATAATAATACATTGACTTGATACTAACACAAGGATGCTTTTGCTCAGCAAAGAGTAAACTAGAGGGAGTAAAATGCATATTTTTAAAAACTTAGAGACTACAAATGCGTATTATAGAAAATTTCTAGGGGCATTTTGTATTTTACCTAACGTAATCACATAAAACTTATTTTTATTCAACGGATTTTCTTCAAGAAGCATCTAAATATGGATTTGTTGCCGCTAATTTCAATCTTGAAAATGAATCATATTGATGTGATCCGGTTTGAAGTCGCAAAGAAAGAAATTCCTTTTTTTATCAAAGTTTGATATTTAGTAAGTTTTAATTTTTGGTTTATTACTAAATAATTCTAGCATAAATTTATGAAGTTTCTTTAGTCTTTATTTCTATTTCATGAAGTCTCTAGGTAATTAGAAGTTTCTTTAAGTAATTTGCTTCTATTTTTAGGAATTAGAAGTTTACTATTTGTCTAGGTTCTATTTTTGAGTCTTGATGTAAGCTTATATAAAGGCACTTATATCATTCAATAGAAAAGTAGAGTCGAGTTTTAGAGATTCTCTCATGTGGGAGAGCTTGCACCTGTGTGTTTGAACTTATCAAATTCATTGTGAATTTGTGGCGTTCGTGATCTTATCAAGTTGTTGCATGTGACGATTTATTCTATAGAGCTTATCAAACGTCTTTGTTTGTGGCGTTCCAATTCATCATTCTAACCCTTTCTCTTTCTTTTTGTTTTTTTTGCTTCTTGAACTTGCAAAGTGCGAGCGCGTTTCGCTTTCTATTCCGCATCACGTATCATTCCCTCCTTTTATGATGATTTGTCCTCAAATCATAACTCATAATCTTCAAAAAAAAAAAATGCGACCTCAAAACTTGAAACTTCTTGTATTTTTTATTAGATCCACTCCCACCAATCACTAAATGTACGAAAATATACACGAAGAAAGAAAGGGTAGGTGGGAGGGATGCCTCAAACACCAAACAAGATCTTTACAATGTGATGTGTTGAGGGCGAATCTTCTTTTGGCAAAACGGATTCAATAGGCCATAGTTGACTTCATTATCATAAATTTTGCTATATGTAAACTTACCGTGCTCGTCAACTAACTACTGTAAATCAACTTGCTCCCATTCAAGATATGCATTTGGATCACTCTTGCCATAGAAAGAAGGGGTTTTCATGTTGATGCTACCAAGATTTCGATCAACGTGATCATAATGTCGATCATCATTACATCATTGACTCCTTCCTAATCATTCTCTTTGAGGATCGCCAACCAAACATCCATGGTAGAAGTTCCTCTTAAAAATCACTATCAACAACATTGACTGCTTGTGCATTTAGAGGAAAAGGGTCAAGATGATTGAGATCATAGGAAAGTAGACAATGCTATTGTTAATAATTTTAAAGAGAAACTTCCACCATGGCAAATTAAAAAATGACCTCCTCAAAGAGAACGACGAGGAATGCGACAATGACGCGATTATGATCGACATTTGACTGCATTGATCGAAATCTTGGTGGCATCAACATGAAAATCCCTTCTTTCTACGACAAGAGTGATCCAAATGCATATCTTGAATGGGAGCAAGTTGCTTTACAATCAGTTGACAAGGTTGAGCATGATAAGAAGTAGACATCTAATGAAAACCACAATGACAAAGTCAACCATGGCCTATTTAGTTTATTTTGCCAAAAGAAGATTCACACTTTCCATCCATATCTACAGGGGTTGTTATGCGGTTTCGAAAGGAGAAAATCAACAGGCAAATTTTGTCTTTAAGGTTCTATAGTGGTTTGTCTTACTCTTGTTATACGCAAATCCAATATTTTCAAGGTAGCGAGGCAGTTTAGCTCCGCCTAGTCTAGGTGGCGCCTCCCAGGCACTGCCTAGGCGAACAAAAAAATATTTACTTAGACCTCCCTTAGAAATAATTTAATTTATTTAGAGCCCCTCAACAGTAAGGGACATATTTTTTCACATATACATTCTCATCAACATATTTTCACCTCCACACTTTTCCACACATGTTGAAATAAAAAAATATTTTCAAACAAATAAAATAATAAAAAAATTATGAAAATTACATAGACCTCTCTAAAAGTTTTAAAAATATTTTCAGGATCACTACCTACCTAATTAAGGACTGAGCGGTGGCACCCCTAAACACCTAAGGTGGTGCCTAGGCGGCGCCTAGGTGCCACCTTGAAAACACTGACAAATCATTAAGAACTTCAATGGCGTCTCAAACGACATCTCAAGTATCTCTAGTCAATTTTCGTTATCGCAAATGCTAAACAAAAAACCTTAAACCCTAAACATTATAAACCAATTATTTGTTATATAGTGTAAATACAATGTTCAGGGCCACTCCAGCCTGAGTGCAGTGAGCAAATTCTACACGACGATGGGTTATTAAAAGCGAACTGCATCACTTGAGTCTGACTTCTTTGGTCATCTCTGGAAGATGCCAAATGCATGTTTGTGCGGAGCACTGCTGCACAACCTTATCGATGGATATGTAGAAAAATGCCAATTTGTTTTTGAGAGCGTGAAGCTCAAGTTGAAGCCCGAGGACATTGCAATTATCAAATGGTTGAACATGAGCCTTGCCGCCTAGGCGGAGAACCCTAGATTGATGATGTAAGAAGAGAACATTGTATCCCGAAAAGAGGACATAGACCTTATGATCATGTATATTAAAGGCCCGAAAGATGATCAGGATAAAGGCAACACAAAAATGATAGGGGCCACCTGCACTAGTGGTAGCACTCCGGAGAAGGACGTGAAGATACTCTTCGACATGTACATGCTCATTGCGTTCTTGCATCCCGACTCTGGCAATGCCATAGATTAGAAGTATGTTGTTATTGCCAACAACAAGAGGAAATTCTATGGGTACCCTTGGGCAAGGGAAGTGTACCACTTCTTGATTGATAGTCTTGCAAATGTGAAGAGCCTCGTCTATAAGGATGTGAGGATGAAGGTTAACCTTAATGGTTGTGCATATGCTTTTCTGGTATGGGTATATGAGCAGTACCCACTCTTAGCGCCATCAACAAAAACTACCACAATGTACCCCTGCGGATTCAAGTACGGCATGAGAGAAATAATTCGTCGTTCTAATTACCACTTGGAAATTAAAAAATAAATTAAGCGACGACCCAATGGTACGTTACCGTTAGTCTGTTGTTTACAATTACCTATCGTTAATTACAAAAGATTACCTACATCAAACCACTAATGAAAAATTATTTTCATCAACATGGCTATTTGTTATGTAACACCAGTATGTTACACTCAACTAACTTGATTCCTTCAATAATCTCAGTTAGTGAAGATCCATTCATAACAGACCAGGAATGGACACATGGCATTCTTCGTAGAGGGGAGGGGAATGACATTGGGGCGAAGAACATCTGGCCCATGGCAATGACATTGGGGCTGGGGCGACGTGCCAAGCAAGGCGGACCGCATTGGGCAAGGAAAACGTCAAAATAAATTACTTTGAGCAGGCGAAGTTGTCTAATTCCGAGGTAGCCAAAGGCCTATTGCGTTCATGTTGTCGAGCGTAGATAGAAATATTAGTAAAATAGAAGCTACAAACTTGGTTGAGCCACACACGAAGGAGGTGGTTGTTCCTCCCAGTGTTGACCCACCATTGAAGAAAATAAGGTACAATGTCATGACGGTTTGAATTGATGTCTATTTATTTTGGTGTCATGATCAGAATTATCATAAATTCCTATGGATAGGATATAGTTGATAAAACTAGCACAAGGATAGAAAAGGGAAAATATTAAGAGATCATTATAACAACCCTAACTATATGGCGGAAAATTCGCATGTTGAAGAAAGATGGAAAAACCCAACCATGCAGTTGGTTACCTATATAGTTAGGGAAGAATTCTGCCACATAATTCATGACCGCCATATAATTCTGATCATTACACATATAGTTGGGGAAGGGTTCCACCATTTAATGGCTCATCCAGCTCATCCAGTAATACGAGTCCTAAATGAAAGCAAAAGCTTTCAAGGAAATATTAAGAGATCTCTAAAGAAAGACAGAAGCATCAAAGGGACAGAAAAGGGAAAATATTATGTCACTTGAACGGAGGACCCAATATTGCAGAAAATGACTGCCACATCTAAGTTATTGCCACTTGAGCCCCAACAAAGAGGGAACTCAGATAGCCATGCATTGGATGAAATATCTCTAAACTTGAGTTCCCATTCTCAAGATTTCTCGATCCTCCATAGCACAAAATGCTCTGCAAAGGGAAAGCATCCGTTGCGTATTTTGTCTCGGATAAGAAAACAAATTGGAGGAAACAGTGTTCAAACAAAATATAATCTTTCAATTAAATTTAATTTTACAAAAGTATCATCAACTATAAATTCAACGACTTCTTGCTCTAATATTGTATCACAAACTCCATATTTTCATGTTTTATAGAGTCGAGGTTAAGTGGTTGCTTTTAGGGTATCTTTACATAAAAGATGAAAAAGTTAAAATACTAAAAGGGAAAAATTTTGCCAAATAAAGGAATATAAGAAAAAACTTTGTTAAAAGAATAGAATTTCCTACCAAAACAAAATCAAGTTAAATATCTGGTAGGAACTGTAGGATTTCAAATTGCTAAATGATCCAAGAGGTTGCATCAAACACGCTCACATCACTATCAAAGGGCTTGCAAGGAATCATAAAATCAACTATAGTCCATAACCTAATGTGATATTATATAATTGAAAGTTTGAAACCACCAAAAAAACTCCAATGATACTATAACCTTGATCCATGTTCCAACAAGAAGGATCATTTTACTAGCCCAATTGCTTAGTAACCTCGATACATCAACATATTTTACTTTCTTTCGTGGTGAGGGACATGTTGTCTCAACATGTCCCTCCACATCCCACATCTTTTTTATTTTCTCTATAATCCGATTCTCCAATGTATGTTCTTTGCACAAATTTGGATATAATTAGAAAGGGCTTAACGTGCAACAATTATGTTACGCAGAATGAAGTTACTGCCTATGTGATGGAAACAAGGCCAAAAGAATTATTTTTAAAAGAAAATAAACACGATGAAAAAAACATGGTAGTCATACTAAATTTCATACTACATAAATTTTGAAAACTGGCAGGTTCCCTAGCAGGATTTTACTAAAGTTGGAAAGAATGATTTGAACTATATTAAATTGCATAAGAACATAACTACCTGATAGGCTAAATGCTGATTCCTCTTCCTTTTCTTTGGGAAGAAAATGTGCAAACTAGTACTATACATGTAAGGGTATTTTTTTAAGAAAAAAGGCCTTTATAAGTCTAGGTTTATGTATATGAGAGAAGAGGAAAGGATAGAAAGAAACGACCTTCCAGATGAAATGGTTACTATAAAGCCCAAAAAAAAGTGAACAAAACCAAATTTAGCATGAAACATGATGCTTATGCCTCACTAACATTTGCCACAATTTTCAAACAACACTGAAACGAATTCATTCTAATACGTTATGTTTGCTCGTAATTATTGATGACAAGCTATAGGCAAGAGAATGAAAGTCAAAGATGTACTACAGATATAGATTAAGATATGTAAATCTACCTTTCTAACTTTTATTAGTTTCTTTTCCAGCTCAGCTTTGGCCCGCGACTGTCTTCGCCTTAAGATTCCATGGTACTGCTTAGCATTCACATATACAGGCTCTTCTGTCATTTCAAGAGGCAGAGGCATTCTAGAGTGAGGCATTCCAAGTAAATGAGGAGTTACCTGTCATAATTCCCAATGATTACTATTTATTAACATCAACACCACTAATTGTGTGCATAATTTCATTACTATTACAGATGCAAATGGGTGATCTCAGTGTCCAATGCCATTTACTATACAGACAGCATAGCATCTAAAAATTCAACTAAAGAGTCTACAGTAAACCCAAACCAAAAAGAAAGAAAGGGAAAAAAAATGCCACTTGTTGGTAATTATCATAACAGCACAAGGGAACTTTCAGGTAAGCAGGTAATTCATTCGACAACAAAATCCAGAGATTCTGATCAGCATACAAATTTTTGAAGATGGTTCCACAACCAGTACTGAATCAGAGAGGGATATGTTTCTCAACTTTGCAATCAAACTTAGTAATTATCTTGAAAAGTAGACAACAGATCGATCACATACCAAAGCTTGAGTTCCATAGGCGGTCATTAATCCCCCATAATATGAGTCAGAATATGGATAGGGAGCACAAGCCTATACCAAGTCAAAAAATCAATTATCATCCATTTGCCAGTCCCATCTTCATATGTGCCAAACATATGCTTTCGCTTCATAGGATAGGAGAAAAAATGCCAACAAACAAGCATTGCAACTGCATCTTGCCTAAACTTCAACATGAAAAAATAATATAATAGATATATAAATAGTAGTAGTGATTACAATGGAATGGCCAACAAGCTCAAGCTGTGTATGTGGTACTAGATAGTCACCCCCAGCTGTAGGTGTCGTTGAAGTAGCATGCTGCAAACTGTGGTGCTCGTGTCCATAATTTCCATCTGGATGTCATTGTGAAATCACGTTAACAAAGTAAATTAAAACGCGATGAGGTACAAAGAGTCTTTTATAAGAATTTTATTCAATGAAATATAAGAATTTTTTCCTACTCACAAGAAAGCTTAACCCAACCCATCCAACCATCAAAGTAAATACGGATAACAACCTAACTTGAACCATTTTAAAAAGTGCTTCATGAATCGCTCACTTCAAATTCGGAAGTAATTTGAGGAAGTTAACTTCGATGAGGGAAGTTTTACAAAAATTCGCCGGTGTACGGAAGTTTATGGAATTTCACTTTAAATATTAGAAAACTCAAATTTCTCATTAAAGATGTTAGAAAATATACTTAATAATCACAATACAATTGTTTAAAATAGTTATTTTGCAATAAACACGTAATTCCCAACACGCGTGACATTAATATTTGTTTTTATATGATTTAAATGATAAATTTTGACCTTATTTGCAATTTGATGTGAAAAGAAGTTAATTTTCAAATTTTATTTTATTCAAGAGTAACTTTGGTAACTTCCCCAAAAACTTCGTCGATTTCTTCGAATTCTTGCATTTTTGTCTCTTTTTTAATAGTTTCGATGGAAAACCATCAAAGTCGGATGAAGTGTGGCGAAACATGTCGAAGTTTCAGGCGAAACTTTGCAAAATTTACATTGTCACGTAGTTTCGCTTCCTTATTTTCATTATCGACAAACTTCGGCGAACTGGCCGAAGTTCGCCGAAGTTTGTCGATTTTCAAACCTTGATAAGCAGGATCCAAAAAGACATCTTGTTTTTTCCCCTTCCTTGGGGAGTGGCTTAGGGGAGAAGCAAAAGTATTTGATACATCAGGCAACCAATATACATATATTTCATCATAACCAATGTCAACTTGAAATGGTGAGTAAGGAGAGAAATTCCTTTAATTTCAATTATTGAAAAAGATTCTCCAGGATTCCAAACAGAAATATCAACAAAAATGCAGAAGCAACAACTAACAAGGCATATGTTAAAACATGGAATTTTCAATTGTCACTTAAATCTAAAGTGCGCCAAAAAATTATCACTTGACACTTACACAATCACACTTGTGCATAGCTTAGTTGATAATTTCATTTTTCTGGTGCGCATAATTGTTTTTCAACTATTAATGGACAATTATCGAAGCAACAAAAATATATACAAGAATTTGCTGCAAGCTTGATTAGAAGAGTAATATGAAATGAATGAAGCAACTTATAAATGGTTACACTTTACTAGTGAGATACACGTGCATCCATGATTCCATGCTTATTACTTATACAAAAAGAACTTCAAAAAATAACAACAAGAGAGCAATGATATCTTCCTTCAATTTTCTGTTTTAGCAGCTAAGGTAGATAACAGATCTGCATAAAGTACCTGTCTGCGGTCCAACAGTAGTCTGCATTTCTTTGCTAATACTAGTACCCTCGTCCAGACCAACATCCTGTGATTTTGCTTCCACGCTACCAGCTGCTAGTTCCAACGAAGGTTTTGATGCTTTTTCCCCAAGCATTATTGAAGGAGCAGCATTATATCCAACAACACGCCACCAAGGTTGAGAGCCAACAACTGATGGTGGAATGCTTTGACCATCTGCTTCTGATGGGTTTATGTTATCAGGTTTTGAGGACATGCTTCACCGTACTCCAAATTATCAAATTTTAGCCTAACATGCACAGAAGAAACCTTGCCTTAAACAACAGTTACAGCATAGTCACATCAAAACTTTAGAGTTTTTTTAAGGAAACCATATGTCGTATTGATATACTACGTAATTACAAAATACAAAAACACAAAACTATAATAGTGGTCATCATAGCTCAAAAACCAAAAACAGCCTCATATCAACGAAGTTATGTTAGAAGAAAATACTAAGTCCAAAACCAAACCTTTAGATATGAAAGGAGAAAATACTTGATCATGCAACTGGTTACTGGACAAACAACTTTCGCAAATTATATGTCAAAAGCACCATCATCACATCATAATCACATAAAGATAATAAAAAAAAAGTGAATGCCGAAGCAAGCAACTGAACGATATGCCATTGCTATCTCAGAAAGAAAAATATAAAAAGCAACAAGGCTATCTGAAGCTCTCAAGTTATGTGCTGGATCTTCGCCAAAACACAATTCAGACGAAGACTGAAAGACACATGGCCCACATCTGACTTAATCCAACTCTCGCTGTCATATCACCTCCCAACCTCAAGCCTTGGTGCTTACTGCTTAGGGTGAAATTTTCACTAGAGAACTTTCGACCTTTATGTTTTTCATTAAATGCTTACTCATGATTTTTACCAAAGTATAAAGGGAAAAACACTCGAGCACCATGATGGCATGATGAAAATCATAAAATTACTGTAATGAACACACTTCATAAATTTTCTTAGTCATTTTTGGAATGGAATACTTATTATATGCCATTAATCCCTCTATTAATTGCATCAACTTCCAGCAGGTGATTCTTTATCAAGTAATAAGATGACATCAGAAAAAGTAATAAGCAATCAATACAGCCTCAATAAAGCTACAAGCAAGCTAAAAAAACAATCTTAAACCGTGATAACTTTTGCCGCATTTTCAAGATATAGACCATAGAGATCCAATCCACCTGATAGACTCTTAGACACCGGCGTCATGTCTGTTTATCTTTGCTGTGCATAGGAATTCAAAAGGTAGCCCCTAATAAGCCATACACATACACGTATGCATTGACATGCCATTTACTTGCAGATGGCATAACATTCAAGAAAAGGGCATGCTGAACATTTAGAACAAGGAGGAAGCTAGCGGCCAATATACAAACTACAAACTTAATTATATCGATTGATTAAGGATCAAATCAATCATACACATGTCGTCTACACAAATTTATCAAGTGATTACCACAAGTTTCTGACTTTGTGCCTTATTCGATATCTCATCCGATAAATCGATAACAAGAAGCAACAAAAGAAGTGAATAAAATGGTAAACAGAAAATCTAATATCACCACGTAGACCTTCTTTCTGACCCAGGCTAAAGCATGGGGGTACACGTTGTACTCTCTATAGTTTCAATTTCTGAATCACACTTGGCAAAAGTTTATACTAATACCCATGACACAAGGAACTAATCAGAAGATAAGGAATCACGGGCATGTCGGATTCAAACCAAAATTTAATCAACTAAAAATTTGCACTAGTGACTAACACAAGAAAAATGATTATATGACACAAAATAGATGGACTCTACCCATTATTAATAAGCATAAACCACCTTCTCCCTCTTATAATCAACAAAAATACAAGCATTCATCAGAAACCTACCATTCTACTACTCATGCAACTTCAAAACCTCATACTAGGTTTCCGCTAATGACGAAATACGCAATAATTTGCCTCTATTTAGAAGGTGTGGCACAAAAAACACAATGATAATGACTAAGAAGAAAACATTACAGTTACAGAGTAAACTCCACATGCATGCAAATCTATGCAGCCAATTCAATCAAAACTACAAAAAACCCCACCTTCGAAACCAACTAAGATCACAAATTAACATCGAAATAAAGGAAATTGACACCAAACACACACATCATCCATCATAAATCATCAATCATCATCAATTGAACAAAATCAAAATCCCCAAACCAACCAAACAACCACCAAATCATCCAAAACCCTAAATTGACAACCAAATTCAAGGACCAACAACACACAGCCAAATTCCACACCGAGAATCAATTGATTCGACCAAACGAAATCCGAAACCCTAGATATCTCCAATCGAAGGCTTCAAAGATCGCGAAATCAAACCCACCAAGAACAAGTGGAAGCACAAAGTGAGGTGAGTGAGATGTCGAAAAAGTGGATTTGGCAAACTCACTGTGTTAATCACTCCGAAATCCTCCAAAAAAAAAAAACCTAGAATTCCTCTCTCGCTGAGATCATATCCATGGATTCCACTTCAAATCCAGGTTTATTTATTCCGCAAATCTCAAGCAGCGAACTGTGAGAGAGATTGAGAGAGAGAGAGAGAAAGCTCGAGTTTTTTTGGACGTGTGACAAACGTTTCTACGTGATATGCAACGTATCTTTTGTGTTCCGTTGGATATAATTCGATATTTAAAGTTAAGTATCGCGAAGCAGACATCGAAGAATTTCGTTCAACTCCGTAGATATGTACGTGGCACACACGTTTTGATTTTGTTTTAGTTTATGGTCACGCAAAGGTCGCTCTCTTTGTCTGCTAAAATTAATTTTCCCACTTAGCGACACGAAGGGGGCTTGTTTTCTTGTGCAATGCCGATAATGGCCCTGTCATTTTGAACATTGACTAACTCGTCCCCTACGCAAAGATTCCTCGCCTAGTGGATAAGGTCGTGCTGTAAAGTTTACGCTTCTTCGGGCACTTTGGTTTCTGGGATTCGGAGTGATCGGTTTCCGGATTAAGAAAGACCATTCTAATACAAAAATCACCGTTTTTTTCTTATGTTTTTTTTTTTTATTTTTTAAGCACAAATAAGCAAATTCCATACTTGCTTGATTAAGAGCAATTTTGTCCCAATTACAAGCTTACGAGGACCAATTACAAGCTTACTGATGCTCAATGGACAGATTCAATTGGTCATAGTGACCCATAAAATCTAGCTAGGTTGGTCGACACAGTGAACCTATAGAGCTTAGGTGTGTCTAGTGGTCTTGACGACCTACATAACTACCAAGATTCATGTGGATCTAAATTATTCTACTACGATCTATAATGGACTTGGACTAAATCCGCACGTAGGTGGCATGCGAGAACCAAATCTAACTAAACAACCAAAAATACTACAACCTTGATCTAAAATGAGTGAAAGCTAGAAAATTGACTGGAAGTGTCGCCTCAATCAAGATCACCATCATTGAAAGTCGTTAACACTGGCAGCTCCCTGCTACTGGCGGCTTGGCGCCACTGGTCAATCGCCTTCATTGGATGCGGATGACACATACCTCATCTCGCTTTCTTCATCATTTAGACAAGGTCATAAACAAATGACTAAGAGAAAAAAGGGAAAGGGGAAGAATGAAAAGACGAAAAGGAGGGATAGGGCATATAAGAGGGCGTGTGTCCACCCATGATATTAATTATTATTTAATTTTCTATTTTCATATCAGGACCCATAGCTCAGATCTATGAGGACGTCGCCGACGAGTCTAGGGCACGTTTCAGGACCCATAGCTCGGACCCACGAGGATGCAGTCTATAAGTATAGGGCACGTTTGGTAAGGTGATTAATGACTATTTTTGTGTGATACATGTCAATTTGTTGTATTATTACTCAATAATTCATGTCGCACTAGTATTAAAGTTTCCATTAGTTGCGTTGTGCGTGTATTGTGATAAGAACGTAGGATGCCACAAGATGCACATAACGCATATGTATGGGGTAGTAGAAGGGTTTAGAGAACACACGCCACACCCCCACCACTCTCTCTCCATGGTGGAGTGACACCTCACTTACCTAACTCCTCAAAATATGGTATATATCACACACACACATACATACACACACACGAGCGCGCGCACACACACACACACAAGAGCTCAGTAACTCTTTCATGTGATCAAGAAATCTTGTATTTTGTCTCAGAGATTAAAAAAAAGAATGAGCAATACTATTGTGGCTAGAATTGAAGGGGAGTTGCAAGGTTCTTGAAGATTCAACCTAGGTAACGTTTTTTCTTTTTCTTTTGTTCATAAACTTCATGAAAATTTGGTGTGATAACTTAGGTTTTTCATGAAAATTGGTTTAATGGTGGTGGTGTTGTTGTTGTAAACAAAAAAAAGGAACGTCTCTGTTAAAGAGACGAATTGGGGGGAGCTGGGCTGGGTCGAAACGGGCCCAGCTCGGTTAGGTTGAACCGGGCCCAGTTCAAGGGCCCAACCCCCCAATTAATAAAAATTAAAATAAAATTAACTTAAATACAATATTAAATAAAATAAATTACAGGGAAATGATAGGAATAGATAAAAATTATGTAAAAAATCTAGAAAAATTAGAAAAAATATAAAAATATAGAGAATTGGAAAAAAGGGCAGAAAATTGTGTTTTGACATTTTTAGAGTGTTTTGCACCCCGATGCAACCCGTAAAACGCATTACTATGAACTTAGAATAAAATTCAAAATTTTGGTTTTGCATTATAAACGCAATTAATTTAACTCCAAAATATTTAAAATACTATATTTGGACACCAGGGACTAATGAGACTATAGTCGAGTATTGGGTGCGCATTTCAAGGTGTGAGCATGATATTTTGGACGGTTATTTGCGATTGTTAAAGGTCAGTAAATTGACGAAAAAATTAGTTAGAATTCATTTATAACACTCGATTTAATTTAAATTTCAATTATTCTATCGTGCTATTTATTGCTACCTGCTTATCGCTCATCCACTCCCACGCGTATATGTGTGTTTGTCGACGGGGTCAGGTATGACACGAACTCATCACACCCCGGGGCTAGCAGTAATGGCCCGCTCTAAATAATCCTGACTAATTAGTTAATTATAGATTAAGATTCTTGCTCGGACCTATGTGGACATCGCGAAAAAGTCTAGGGCATGACATACAAGGTGAATTATGGTTATTTTTATGTGACACGCGTTAATTTATTGTATTATAAGTCAGTATTCGCGTTGCACTAGTGTCAGAAACTAAATTGGTTGTGTTGTGCGTGCATTGCGACGAGATCATAAGACACTGCGAGGTGCGTGTAACATGGGTGTATGAGATAGTCGGGGTTTAGATATCACATCACCCATCACATCACCCTTTACATCACCTATCACATTACCATCACATCACTTTCTATCTCATCTACAAATAAAAAATAACTGCCATTTCTCTCTCCCTAACCCAATCGATCATCCAACCCTCTCTCATTTTCTTCTTCTTCTCCTTAGATTCTCCATCCCCATCTCATTTGATCTCACCCTCACCAAGCACTCCTCACCCTCAATTCGGTCTCTCACCTCTTTCGCAATGTTCTCCCATCCTGGCAGCATCGCCGACGACTTTTCTAGACGAGGTAAATGGTGGTTGTGGTTGAGTTTTTAAAGAAATTTTGAGTTTTTAATGGTGGTGTTGTGTTGAATGTTGATGATATTGTTGTTGATGTAGTTGTTGTTAAGGAGGAAAGGAGAAGATAAATAAAAATAAAAAAATGAAAAAAAAATGAAGGAGACGTCTCTAGAGAGACGAATTCATTTCGTCTCTCCAGAGACAAAATTCGGGGTGCCCCGTAATGGGTCGGGTCGAGCCGGCCCAGACCCACTAAACCAGGCCCAGCCGAACTAGGCCTGGTTTAGGCCCAACCCTTAACATAATAAGTTAAATATTTTAAAAATAAAGTTAAATACAATTTTAAATAAAATAAATTACGAAAAAATTTGAAAAAAGGTAGAAAATTATGAAAAAAATATAGAAAATCAGAGAAAATATAAAAATGGGAAAAAGATAGAAAAGTATTTTTGAGACATTTTTGAGCATTTGGCACTCCGGTGTAACTTAAAAAGCGTGCCATGACTAAAATTTAGAATAAAGTTTTAATTTTTGATTTACATTATAAAATCATTAAATATGACACTAAAACATTTTAAAATGATAAAATTGGGCACCAGGGACTTAAGAGACTAGTAGGGTGTCAGGTGCGGAATTCGAGGTGCGAACGGGTCATTTCTGAGCGATTTCACAAGCGTCGAGGTAAGTAAACTCATGAGGAAGTCAGTTTAGAATTTACTTATTTCCCTCGTAATTTACTTATTTCACTTTTACTTTTTGCCAGTTCGGCTTGCATATTTACTCTATTCCTGCGCGTGTCTGTGTATGGTCGAAGGGACGGTATGACCCCTTTCCGGCTCTCTTATAGATGACGATCCGATTGTTGCTACGGTGTTGGTCATACCTTAGACTACGCGTAAGATTTCTCTTCGCGACTCGATGATCTCGAGAGTGGGTTGACGTGAGGCTCGCATCCGTCACAGAGCTCCTCTCATTTGAGGCGTTGGCCAGAAGTCTACCTTCCGACCAACAGAGTTCCTTATTTCGATCGTGAAGAGGAGGCGAAGATTACCTTGCCTCCAAGGCATTCCCGGTTTAGTATTTGCGTCCCAGGGCTCGACAGCTAAACACCACATTCGTGTTCCTTATTCTTGATTATCTCAATGACTTATATTCATGCTTTACATTTCCGTTTATTACTTTATCTGCATGAATTGTAGACGTTTTCTTGAATTTCTTGTGAATACTTACTGAATTTCTCTGGGATTTACTCACTGGAACTTGTCATTGTTTTTGGTGGCAAGTTGCAAATCATATGAAGAGTCAGATTTAATTAGAGCTAGGGTACCTTCACTTGTAGGTGTTTGTATTTATGTATGTACTACTTTTGGAATCATTTTTGGGAGACTTATTACCTGATACATGTATATTGACACTTACTATACTTTCTTGTTGCCTTTATTGATATACGTGGTATCCTTTTGCCAAATTTCCACCCTATAGGTTTGTTAATCACTGCTAAAATTCGTTTACATTACTTATTTGCATATTATCAAGACTTCCGCTATTTAAATAACATAAATGAATCAAAATAAACAACTTAAGTTGTAAAACTTTATAATTTAGTATATTTCAACAAAATAATCATTTAAACATCGAAATTGACTAAGTTGGATTATTAAATGGTTAGTTCGCGGGCCGTCATGGACATGTGTGCAAGTGACGTGGTATGACCTGGTAACGTATCCGGCGACGTGGCGGTGCCGGTTTGCCTCGAAATTTGGGGCTGTAACAGTTGGTATCAGAGCTTAGGTTTAAGTGAACCTAGGGGAAAGTTTAATATAATCGAGTAAAACTTAATAAAAAAAACATTAGATGTGGAAACTCGAAGATCCTGACTTAGAACCTTTAGTTGGGAAGTGTAATGTCGGGGATTATATACGTGTTATGTCTTGGTTATATTATATATACGTATTACGAGTTTGATCCAACACGCGAATATCGTTGCATACATAAATAGACGACAACCGACTGTAACTGGTTTTAGAGGCATTACAAGTGATGTTACGCCGTAGTTAATTTTTGCTTGGACTTTTCGCGAGATGGTTACTTCACATGATCAACAACTGGCAGAGATAGACACACTCCTTAGGTCTCAAACGACTAGTTGATGAGACTAAGAATATGCACGGTGATTGACGCAGATGCGACAAAGTAGAAGACTTGTACAACGTCACCCGTACCTCTGCCAGATATAGTACCAGTTGAGTAGAGTACTAAGGCAGTGACGAGGGGTAGGTAGAGACGAGGCCAAAATATAGGCTAGAGAATAGTTAACCAGTGTCAGGACAAATACATAGTAGTTTCCATTGCAGCCATAATGGACAAAAAAAGTGTGAGTATAGGCCAACGACTTTGACATCCATACCGCCACTAAGTAGTCAGACGACATCAACAGGGGATAAACAACTAATAAATTGCTTTAAATGCGGGCAGGTGAGGCATTACAAGAATAAATGCCCGCAAAGCTCAATTATGTAATTTGCAATATTATCGATACTAGCGCTGCCGTTATGGGCTAAAGTTTCCAGTTCAAGAGGCGTTTAAATAGTACGTTAAGGGCAAGATTTAACTACTAGTTCAGTTCCTACATGTTAGAGATAGTGACGTCTTATCGTTTTACACCTAGTTGCGTAATAGGTTAGTCAGGTTTGGACCATATCTAGAATCAACACGTACCTTATTCTCGGTACGGTAGCCGAATGTAAAGTGTTACCATATCTAAACTGGTATAGGATGCCTATTCTAGGTTGGCATACAATAATTGTTAAGAATATTTCCATAAGCCAGACTTCCCAGTTTAATGCGCCACCAGTTTGGTTATTGCAACAAGTAAGAAAAGGTAGTCTAAAAAAATGGGGTTCAAAAGTATCCATGGAATTAGAGACTATGGCACCTAAAGATCTTGTCGAGATTAAGATGTGTATAACGATCGAAACTAGGATGTATAACGATTATTTCATGCATACCGCAGGTTGTGAGTTGAAAAATTCTATTGGCCTAAACGCAATTTAGGGAAGGACATACACAAGACATGAAGAACCTTTACTTGGGCTGATATGTACAACGTGTAGTAAAACACTTGTAATTTGTGAGCGAGGTCTAGCTTATAGAAAGTCATACAAGATAGCTAAAAAAATTTCTAGTTTAAACTACACTGTAGACTCCAGAGATCGTCAGGTCGACGATCAGGAACATGTAAAAGACGTGAGATAAACGGGTTTTTAGTGGACTTTATGAAAGCAAATAATGTTGAGATGACTCAAAATTGCATGAGTGCAAGTACATACTCCTTTAGATTTGGCCATAAAATGGAGTTGTCATGCAGGAATAGCAGCATGAGTAACTCCACTATTGTGCCATGATTTGTTCGCATTTTGTAAAGTCGGTAAGGGTCCCACTGCCACCTCTTGGACATAGAACAAATTAGGAGTGCTAGCCGAGATAGAATCTGCGAATATATTAGAGGTCGAAAACAACCTCAAGGTAACCTAAGGAAAAAACTGTTCCGAATTTCTCACGAATCTATAATTGACTCAGTCGCAAGAAATTTTGCACTTAAGATCAGTCCAACTGAAATGAGAACTCGTAGAACATTTGAGAAAATGTCTTAAGAACTTAGATATTATGATCGAACTAAGCGCGTGCGAGTCACTAGTTTTGAGGGTCAGAAGATTTAAGTTGCGTGGCGAAGCAGGAAAGGTTCAAGGTGATGTATTATGATTCGGGTCTTGAATAGCTAGTTTAGACTTGCCACGACAACAAATGGTTCTTTGAGTTTTCAGTCGGTTATGTTTTTTTGAATAGTCTAGAGGAGAAGCGTGGAAGATATGAACAAGATCCGCCGGGCCAACTTAGAAAGAGTTGGACTTCATTAAGACCAACTAGATAAAGGGACGCCCACACCAGGAGAATAATGCAAAACCTAACTCAAAGGCAAAAATTTATTGCGGTTAAAAATAAAGATTTAATCGTTTTGCTAATAAGTTGAAGACTCTAAGTGTACGCATATGCTTAGAGAATAACACAATCATGTTTCTATCTGATGAGTAAGTTGGAGTTGACGACGGATACTTGATATCGATGCAGTTAGTTGACTCGGGATTCATATCACTTGAGTTTAAGTATCCAAATAGGTTTGTTTTGGTGTCAATCACTAATCTTATTGAGATTATGAATGCGATGAAACACTTTAGGAACAACATTTTCATATTGTCCTATGGACTAAGGCATAAGTTTTGGAAGTACGGCTAAAGAAAGTGACGCTACAAGCAAGGCATGAAGACGTGTGTTTTCAACTATGTCTGAGAATTTAGAACTCGCTTTCATTTGAAGTTAAACATATGAGTTTTGAGTGTATTTTGATAGTTAATCTTGTTTGTTTAGCATTATAAAAGAGTTTTGAATACCCTAAAGGTGATAATAAAGTGAAGGGAGCGACTAAAAGGCCATTTATTGCTCAGATGACCCCGTTTTCAAATTTTAGAGCACTTCCAAAACTGCCCTCATAGGAAATGACCTTTTTAACTTTCATATAAAAAGTTTTTTCTTCCCCAAACCCCTCCTTCACTTCTCCTTCATCACTATGGACTTCGAAACCCTCTCACTGCCCTCACACTCTCGACGCCGTTTAGGAGGAAAAACACCTGATTCCACCCGTAATCGACACGGTAAGTTTGTTTGCTCCTCGTTTATGCTTGTTTTGTGGATGATTTCGAGTTTGTTAGGCCTCATTTGAATGAATGTTGTTGGTTCCTGTTTCTGATTATTAGGGCTTTTGAGTTCTTGTTGATTTCGACTTCGTCGGACTATGTCGAAGGTTTCCTCAAAACGTAGCAATCCCAACAATGAAGAGATATTTTTTTATTAGGTTTTGTTGATCGAGGAAGAACCTTCATTAAAGGTTGCAAAACCCGTGCTATGCGGAGTAATAGGGTTGAGATGTGTACTACACGTCTCGGCCCATCAACTTTGAAACCTATAGGTACCTTTCGGTATTCTTCAACCGAAAGGTCACCTATGGTTACGTCACATTTAAGCCGTTAGTGATACTTAACTTTCGGCTTTACCCAACCGACACTCATGCTTAACGTATAGGATATGTTGCACCGACACCCTCATTTTTTGGTCTAAAATTTGTTTATTGCCTTAGTTCTTGACTAATTTTTGTTTTTTGCAGGTTGGTACGTGCGAAATAGCAGGTACATCTGGCATGTCTTTCCCGAATTTCACTAGGATCTTTACTCTGATGTGCCGTTTAAGAGGAGAGAGGATGTAGTAGCTTGGGCTCAGGAGACTAGCATACATTATGGTTTTGTAGTAATCATATTGAAGTTTGATTCAGGTGGCATTGGCCAGGGTAGGCGAGCTAGGTTGTCAATAGGTTGTGAGATGTATGTGGCCTTTGAAGTGAAAGTCTTAAAAACAAAGCAAATATTGAAAGAAATGGAAGATAAGACAAGTGGGGCGAAGAAAAAATTGACTGGATCCAAGAAGTATGGTTGCCAATTTAAAATCAATGTTAAGCATGAGATTGATGGATTTTGGCATGTCCGGGTTGTGTTTGGGGTACACAACCATGGCTTCACTAATTCTTTGATTAGGCACTCTTATGTCAAGAGACTTAGTATCAATGATAAAGAAATAGTGTGAAACATGAGCAAGACTAGTGCCTGCCCTCGGGATATTTTAAGTAACATCAAGAATAAGAACAAGGGCAACGCGACTGTCATGAAGACAATTTACAATGAAAGGGCAAGGTTGAGAAAGATTGAAACTGACCGGAGGAGTAAGATGCAACTTCTACTCCACCGGCTGGACAACCACAAATACATTGAGCAACATTCTTTTTGGCCGGGAACGTATAATGTGAGAGATCTATTCTTTGCCCACCTTAATTCAGTGCAACTCCTTCGGTGTTTTCCTCGTGTATTGATCATGGATTGCACTTACAAGACAAATCGGTTCAAGTACCCGCTACTTGAGATTATGAGGGTCACCTCAACACGCGTGACCTTCCAGTGGCACATGTATTTTTAGCTAAAGATACTAGGTCTGACTTTGCGTAGGCGCTTAGATAGTTGAAGTCATTATTGGATGGGTGGCAACTCCCAAGTATTATTTTGACGGATAAGGACTTGGGTTTGGTTGCAGCAATAGAGGATGAGCTCCCCAACGCAACCCACTTGCTTTGTTCATGGCACGTGAACAAGAACATTTTCGTAAAGAGAAAGATCTATTTTCCGAGGAAGAGGATTACAGTACTTAGTATGGGATGTGAACTCAGTGCAGTCCTAAACTGAGTCAACTTACAGTGGTCGCCTTGCGGAACTAGAAGCGAAGTATGGTGGAGTCTCGAGGTTTTTGGACTATGTTAAGGACACATGGTTAATGCAAAAAGAAAAGTTTGTGTATGCATGGACCAACACTATATTGCACTTTGAGAATGCGATTACTAATCGGGCTAAGGGTGCCCATAATGTACCGAAGAGAGAGCTCGGGACATCACAAGGTCATTTTGGAGATGCTTTCAAGTCGATACACGATGTTCTTACCCACCAACAACGTAACTTGGAGGCCTCATTCAATCGATCAATGCCCTTAGTGGCACATGAGTATCAACACCACTTGTACAATAACATCATATGTTTTGTAGCAAGACATGCATTGGATGTAATTTGTAAGCGGGCACGAACAATCAGTGATGGTGTTGGCCTTGATAAGGTCATTTGCAGATGTATTTTGCGGGCCACTCACGGCCTGTCATGTGTGCATGAGACCATACTACTTCTTGATGGTAGCCTTATCACTCTTGATGAAGTCCACCCGCATTGGAAGAAATTAAACATGACCCCCGTTGAGCCTTCATTGAATGGGGAGTTAGACTATTTATACAAAGTTCAAATGGAAGGAGTTGAGGCTAAGTATAAAAAAGTAGTCCTGACATGAGGGCAAAGATTGTACAGAAGTAAAGGGAAATCACCTGTCCTGACATGAGGGCAAATGGAACTCCTTTTGTTTTTGAGTATGCAGAGACCAAAGCTACACAAGAGTCTGTGACGCGAGTTTCCAAAAGAAGGAAGCCAAGTCATAACAACCAGCAAAGCCATCCAAGCTAGACAAGCCATCCAAGCCAGCCAAGCTTGCCAACTCAGGTAAGTCAAACCCCTCAAGAAAATGTAACTAGCCATCCTAGTGAGCCACCGCATCCAATTCAATCAATTAAGCCAAATGTTCTAAGTAAGGTACTAAATGAGGTATTAAGTGAGGTTGTACCCTCGACGAGCAAGTGAGGGGCCGAGTGAGGGACGTGAGGGGCCGAGTGAGGGACCTCTTTCAACACGTGGACAAGGAAAAGGTCGAGGAAAGGGAAGGGCAATCCCATACGTTGCACCTAGGTGTTCTAGGACCCGAAATCTGGCTGCTGGGGGGTAAGTTGATGAGATACCTCAAATTTGGAGCACGTACCGTATCAACACTGTGGATGTTAATCCCGATGGAAATTGTGGGTTTCGAGTGATAGCCAATGCTCTTGGCTACAGAGGAGGTGATGAGGGATGGAAGAGGGTTTGACGTGAGATGTTTAAAGAGATGGTAAGCAACGAGGCCTTGTATAGAATTGTGTTTCAAGACACTGAGTATGAAAGAATCATGGATGCAATTAATGTGTACGAGAGCCCCGGCCCGGGAACTTCTTGGCTTACATTGCCAGATATGGGGTTGGTCGTTGCGACTCGTTTTCAGATATGTTTTGCGGTGTTGGCTAAGAGAAGCTCCGGTCTTTCGCTACCCATAAAAATCCGGCCTCACCTTTATCTTAGAGGAAATTAATATTTCTATGATTCGTCAACGAAAATCATTTTGTTAGAGTGAGTTACTCCACATTACGCTGAAGTTGTTTTTTAGTTTTATAATGATTATCATTATCCACTAGTAACTCGTATTTCGTTTTTCTTTCCAGTTTCTAATGAGAGATGACGCTCCTTTACCACCAACTACGAGACAATGGGAGGTGTTCGTTGAGCCACAAAGTAGAGAATAGGAGGTTGGACTCAACATTCTACCGCGACCACAATCAAGTGGTCCTGCGGACGTCATTTCAATTGATTAGGATGCAGTATGCACCCATTTTTGAGAGTGTACGTGCAACATAATTTGTTCATATATACATTATATATGGGTGTACATGGGGGTATATGGGACTGGTGAATTTACTTTAGTCTTGATTGGTTACCTTGTTAAAACTGATATTACATTGTTTCTATTTTTTGGGCCATGATTTTGGACGAGGCACTTATTTTGTCTAATAGAAATTGAAATATCTTGCTTTTCCATAATTGTATATCATTTGTGAATTATGTTATCTTGGTCATGATTGTAGATCATCTTTATGTAACTTTGCTTGGAAGTTCATTGTGAGAATAGTATGTAACTGTTGATTGCTTTTGCAGTAGTTTATTGTTGGTGTCGGGACTGTAAAATTGAAAGCAACACATCTGTCTTGGACTTATATAACCGAAACATAATGCTTTTTCTCGGACATGTTGTGCCGTTATACTATCCATACCCCATTCATACACCATATATACCCCACATAAACTGATGGAAAATAGGTTCGATTACGTTAGTCCGACAATTGGGAGGTTGTCTCGAATCAACTTTGTTTTATAAGGGACCATACCCCACCTTTTTACAGCTCCTACCCCATGATAGAACGACTTGGTTGTATATGAGACTGTATCAGAGTATTGAAACCGCGAATAGTCTGTAACTTTCAGTTAACATGAACCGAAACATGTCTGACACTATCAGTTTGTATCATCTGTAATTCGTGCTATACCCTATTTATGTACTCGTACCCCATCTGAAAACTACTTGTTTGTGTACAAACTGTATCAGTGCAATTAAACTGAAACATGTCTGACACTATCGATTTGTATAATCTGTATTTGTGCCATACCCCATTTATGTACTTTTCGTACCCTATCCAAAATCTACTTGTTTGTGTACGAACCGTATCAGTGCAATTAAACCGAAACATATCTGATACTTTCAGATTACTTGAACCGCGATATGTCTGTTACTTTAGGTCAAAACAATCTATAATTCCAGTTGTACCCCACAATTCAACTGCGCATACCCCACCCGTACCCCACCCTTTAATATATGATTTCGAAATTTGAAAAATGTCGGACCAACTATTTTGAAATATGTCTAATACTTTCGACTAGAATGAACCGTAAGAATATTGTTGCTCTCGGATCTTTATGTCCGTCAGGCACATATGAAACACCAAAACTAAAATAATGTGGACATCAATTTTGGGCAAATATGAACATAGCATTACCTTATGCACGACTCCATTTTTTTCACAAAAAAAGCAAAGAATGTAATCCAAAGTTAACCAACCACACAACAATTATACATGAAAAACATTGTTTTGAAAATGCACAAAGGCATTTTGTGCACAAAGGCATATTGTTTCAAGTTGAAATAACTTTGTTTAATTCATTGAAAAGACCTAAGACTTTCACTCTTGGCTGCTTGCCCTTCCGGTCATATTGACGAGCAGCGTCAGTGGATGTTGTTCCTTTTTCGCTTTGAGTGGCAGTCCTAGTGGTTTCGTAGGTGTCATTTGCTACTGAAAGGAAGGCGATGACACGATCAGCCATGTCAAATGCATCGACAACTGTAACGCCATCCCTATCTATGCACCGAAACTGCAATGCCGCATCAAGCGCCCGCGGTTGCGCTGTATACATATAAGTCAAAAAAATGTTAATATACTTTTAAAAATATCATGAATACGATACGATAGGGGATATGAGAGACAAAAATAACCAAACTACATAGAAATTCTTACCAAAGAGTTCTCATCTTCATGGACCACCCCCGAAACATGTTTCGGATTCACCATAAATGTATGGCTGATTTTGTGAAACCATTCCATATAGTCGGGTGTTACCTGATAAGAATATTTCGCCTTCTCACCGAGTCGCTCAACAGATTCAAGATGCCCCTCCCAATCTTTCCAAAATTGGGCCTCGTATGAGTACTTGACGGTGTACAAATTAGCCACGCTCCTCCTATTAGCGTCAATTGGTTGGTAAGGTTCTCTCGAAATCCGTTGAACGTATCCCATTTGCTGCAACACCCTTATGAGATTGTGCAGTTCCACAATATCTATAAACCGCATGGGGCCAAAGTAGAAGGCAATATCATGGACAAGCGGTGTACCCTTGAAAGTATTATTCCATATCACCTACAACAAAAAATATTAGTTGTCAATAAACATAAGGGCATATAGTTGAATAAGCCAATTTGGTTCTTACATCATGGGATCTCAGCTGGTCGAGGCGGCGCCTAAAAGATACAAAATGATCCAACGTTCGCCTGTTGTCCTTCTTTTAGAGCCTAGACTCCTTTTTATGGTGCCACTTTATAACCCAGGGCTTATCGAAGTAGGCTCAATAAATGGAATGCAATCGTACATCCACCCCTACACAAAACAATGGTATGGATGACATATAGAAACCAAATTAAATGCAACATTAATGTCATAAATTTAAATACAATATTATACCTCTAGCAACGTCATATAACCACCAATTTGAGTGACCTTGGCACGACAGGCAATGCCAAGTTGACGGTACATGTATGCAAGTGCTACGACTCCTCACGCATAAGAACCAATCTTTTCCACGTGTTCCAAAAGCTGGAGGAGGGAAAGGTTGACTCTTGTACCAGACTTGTTTGCAAAAAATGTCGCTCTAAGGAAGTACAAGAGGTAGGCTCGGACCAAGACCTCGAGACTAAGATATACATCTCAACCTCTTTTGCTGTCATGTCCTTTTCATTTCTTTGGTTCAGAGAACCGATCCTTCAACCATGACAAACCAACGGTCAGCCCAGGCCTGGTCCTAATCTCCTCGTCAGCATCACTCATTAACACCCCCAACAACATAGTAACCATTGACGTCACCACTTTACAATCCTTGTAAGGCACAAACACGGTCTTACCAGTGACCGAAATACTAAGAAGGACTCACACGTCTTCAAGTGTGATCGTCATCTTGCCAAAGGGTAAGTGGAACGTTTTGGTTTCGGGCTGCCATCTCTCTATAATGCCTGAAACATAGACTCTATTATCTATGTCGTTTGAGATAAAGCCCAGTTGTGCTAAACTTGAGTCGTTAAAATAAGCTTTTCAACCCTTTCCTTCTCGGGATGCTGAGTGATTGTTTTCTAAACATATATTTGATAACAATGAGGGCCTACAAAATATATAGTACATATTTAAAACAATATATAACCAATAAGATGATCAAATTAACCTTTCCAAATGTAACTTACCTTGTTCCTTCAAATATCCAAGAGCACGTGGTGCCTGAATGAGGGTAGGAGACTTAAATATGAGGGGTCACCAGGAAATGAAGTGGCATCTAAGTTGGCCAGATCAGTCGACGTATCAAAACAATCCTCTCCCTCCCTACTTTCAGCAGAATCACTACCTAATGGTGTACGACTCGCTTCGATGCCCCCCGTGGACCCACTCCCATCGGTTCCTCTAACTTGGATATCCCTCTCACCTACGGAGGTTGTAGCAATGGCCTCAACATCACCCTCTCCTAAATTCGACTAACCTAGCTTGGATTTCTTAACTGGATGCTTTTTGGCGTCAAGGTTCTTTTGCTTCCTATAAGAGGAAGTCGAACGCTTCCTCTCAGGCATACCCTTCGTTGCTTAGAACCCCTCGGTACTAGTACCGACCCTATGGGAAGGTATATGCGCTCTTATTTTTCGTCTCGCTATACCTTAAGACAAAGTAAAATGTTGGTATAGTCGGTACACAGTTCAAATAATGAGAATAAAAATTCAATTATAAAAGTGTCGGTTTAACATGATCGAAACCTCTTCAATGATTTCGGTGTGTACTGACCGAAACAACATAAGGCATTACAATTTGACTAATCAGACACCATCTGAAAGCTATCGGTTCAACATGACCGACACCTATCACATGGTATCGATTCTGAGTGACTGTCCATTATGGGATACCCAGAATTATAACCCAGAAACCTTAACCTCACTACACCCAATCAATGGCCACAAAACTATATCCAAATGACTCGTAAGATCATGAGGACAAAACCCGCAAGCTTAGAGTGTCGAAAACTTACCAAATCAGCCGCGGTAAGCCAAGAAGTGCACCGTGCTCCTTCGTTCTTCGTGCCCGGTCAACGACAGATCCTCTGCGATTCGAGTAGAATACAACCTCTCACGAACTCACTGACCATTATAGACGATGAATATGTGGTTATTTTTGAATTTTGGGAAGGTTTGATTTGGGGTATGCAAGTGAGAAATGAATTGAGGATATGGTTTTTTTGGGTTGAAGACAGGGGTATTTTTGGGATTTCAAAAAAAGTGGGGCCCGTTTGGTAAAAAATTAAAAAACGGGGTATGATGAAGTAATGTGATCCTTTAAGCAATAAATGTGGTCCTTTTAGCTGCTCCCTAAAGTGAAATGAAAAAGAAATGTCTGATAATATTTTCACTACGATCGAGTAACTTGACAAGTTTTAGGGTAGGACATCAGCCGAGATGGTAGGGTGCAAGGTTGTCAACAAAGATAATAGAAGAGCGAAGGTATTGCCATGGAAGTCTTATTCCCGTGTTAGATTTGCAAACACCTTTATCTCGATAAAACGCGATTACCTCTAAATTTAGATACAATGGATTGTGTACATGTCCAAGGCACCCAATTGTTGTCAAGTGACATGTGAAAAGAATATGGTTTGTGTGAGCACTTAAAATGAGATTTACCAATCACTGATTGGTTAGAAAAAATTTTTAAATTTAAAGGCTTTGTAGTAAAGACAAGATTGAGGTCTCAGACAATATTAAATAATGCCGACAAGTTGAGTTAGGATAATGCCTCGAGAGGCGCAGGGTCATACCTGTAGGATCAGAATCATACGACGATGTTCTGCACTTTTGAGCAATCAGGAAAGAAATACGCGTATAAGTACCGCGATGGGCAGAGTTATGAGGTAGACCACTGGTCTACTTGAAGGTTTCTCTTTTGAAGGGTCACCAGAGATTTGGGTACAAGGGAAAACTTGCTCCGAAATTCATAAGGTCGTTTTAGAGAGTCCGACGAGTTGGGGAGGTCGCTTATCAGCTGAGATTGTCGAGCCAGTTGGCAGGAGTTCATGATGTTTTTCACATTTCTTTATTGAGGTTGGCCAGATCAGGATCGTGATTGATGGCTGATATGACTGGATCGAGGTTAGACAGGATGTGACATACAATGAGCACCCTATTGAGATAGTAGATCGTAAGGTACGTACTCTTAGGAGGAAGGAAATACCACTTGTACTCGTTCGATGGCAGTACCATAAGAACGAGGGCCTCACGTAGGAGAGAAAGTCTACCATGCGGGAGCGATACCCCCACTTGCTCAAATGTAAATATTTAACTTAAGTTTGAATTTCGGGACGAAATCTTTTTTAGTTGGAAAAATCTGTAACGACCCGCTCTAATTAATCCTGATTAATTAGTTAATTATAGATTATGACCCTTGCTCAGACCCATGTGGACATCGCAAAAAAGTCTAGGGCATGACATATAAGGTGAATTATGGTTATTTTTTTATGACGCGTGTTAATTTATTGTATTATAAGTCGTATTCGCATTGCATCATAAACTAAATTGGTTGTGTTGTGTGTGCGTTGCGACGAGAGCGTAGGACACTGCGAGGTGCGCGTAACGTAGATGTATAGGATAGTCGGGGTTTATATATCACATCACCCATCACATCACCTATCATATCACCATCACATCACTTTCTCTCTCATCTACAAATAAAAAAATCACCTTTTCTCTTTCCCTAACCCAACCGATCCTTCCTTCCTCTCTAATTTTCTTCTTCTTCTCCTTAGAATTTCCCTTCCCATCTCATTTGATCTTACCCTCACCAAGCTCTCTTCACACTCAACTCGATCTCTCACCTCTCTCACGACGTTCTCCCATCTTGGCGGCACACCGACGACTTTCCTAGACGAGGTAATTGGTGTTGAGGTTTAGTTTTTGAAGAAATTTGGAGTTCTTAATGGTGCTATTGTGTTGATTGTTGATGATATTGTTGTTGTTAAGGAGGAAATAAGAAAATGAATAAAAATAAAAAATAAAAAAACGAAGGAGTCGTTTATGGAGAGACGAATTTATTTCGTCTCTCCAAAGATGAAATTTGGAGATGGGGGGTGTAATGGGTCGGGCCTGGCTGCCCAAGCCTTAACCCATACCCGCTAAACCAGGCCCATCCGAACTGGGCCCGGTTCAGGCCCAACCCCCCACATAATAAATTAAATATTTTAAAAATAAAATTAAAAACAATTTTAAATAAAATAAATTACAAAAAATATGAAAAATAGGTAAAAAAATATGGAAAAGTCCAACAAAATCAGAGAAAATATAAAATGGGAAAAAGATAAAAAAGTATTTTTTCAGATATTTTCTAGCATTTGTCACCTGTTGTAACTCGAAAAATGTGCCACTATTGAAATTTAGAATAAAATTTAATTTTTGGTTTACATTATAAAATCATTAAATATGACACTAAAACGTTTTAAAATGATAAAATTGGACAATAGGGACTTACGAGACTAGTCAAGTGTCAAAGTGCAATTCGAGGCACGAGCGGGTCATATTGGAGTGATTTCACGAGTGCGAGGTAAGTAAACTTACAAGAAAGTCAGCTTAAAATTTATTTTTTTCCTTAGTAATTTAGTTATTTCACTTTCACTTTTCGCCAAATTGGCTTACATATTTATTCTATTCCGCGTGTGTCTGTGTATGGTGGAAGGGAAGGTTAGACCATTTTCTGGCTCTTTTGTAGATGACGATCTGATTGTTACTAGGTGTTGGCCATACCTTAGACTACGCGTGGGATTTCTCTCCGCGAGTTGATGATCTCAATAGTGGGTTGACCTGAGGCTCGCCCCCGTCACAGAGTTCCTCTCATTTGAGGCGTTTGACTGAAGTCTACCTTTCGACCAATAGAGTTCCTTATTTCGACCGTGAAGAGGAGGCGGGGACTACCTTGCCTCCATGGTCTTCTCGATTTAGTATTTGCGTCCCAGGGCTCGAAAACTATACACCACACCCGCGTTCCATATTCTCGATTTTCCCAGAGACTTATATTCATGCTTTACATTTTCGTTTATTTGCTTTATCTGCATGAATTGTAGCCATTTTCTTGAATTTGTTGTGAATACTAACTGAATTTCTCTAGGATTTACTCACTGGAACTTGTCATCGTTTTTGGTGGCAAGTTGCACATCATACGACGAGTCAGATGTAATTATAGAGCCACAGTACCTTCACTTGTAGGTGTTTGTATTTATGTATGTACTACTTTTGGAATCATTTTTGGAGACTTATTACCTGATACATGTATATTTACACACCTTATTGTCGCCTTTATTAATATACATGGTATCTTTTTGCCAAGTTTCCACCTTATAGGTTTGTTAATCAATGCTAAAATTCATTTACATTACTTATTTGCATAGTATTAAGACTTCCGCTATTTAAATAATATAAATGAATCAAAATAAACAAATTAAGTGGTGAAACTCTATAATTTTTATATTCAAACAAAATAATCATTTAAACATCGAAATTGACTAAGTTGTATTATTAAATGGTTAATTCGCAGCCGTCATGAACTGGTGTGCAAGTGACATAGCATGACTTGGTGACGTGTACAGCGACGTGGCGGTGCCCCATTTGCCTCAAAATTTTGAGTCGTCACAGTAGCTAACCTGCGCTATTAGATTAGTTGTCTATGTCGAGCTACCCGATGACTATTTCCAGCGATACCCACTAGGTTGAGAGATGTTTGACAAAGATCTAAATCTTCGTCACAGGTTTCCTATCGAGAGATGTTTGGATGAAGTTTTTGCCATTCATGGGTTTTCTCACATCCGACCTTGAGATGTTTGACAAGGTTTATCGTTATGGGTTTCCTCTCATTTTAGCGAAGCTGATTCTCGAATGTCGACTAGAGCTTTCTGTCACGCTGCACTCATGCCCAGTTTCGATTTGTTTGCAACTTATTTTCAGAGTTTGACATTTTAGTAAAGGTTAAACGTACATAATAAAGCCTATATAAAGGTTAGTACGTTTGTAATAAGACATATTGATTTTGATGATTAATAAAGAACAATGTTTCTTTTGGAGAATTTGGTTTTAATTCACAATGCCCTGAATTGATTTTTCATGGATTTTGACTAATGGATTCGGAAGACTTTCGCTATGTCATTTTAATATTAGAGCTTCAATCCGGTCCGGATGATTGGGGAAATCATGTTGTCTAAGAAGACTTGCCAACAATGTATCAATGTATTTTTATAAACGAACAGAGTTTCTATTTGTTGTTCTATGGGCAACCACGTATTCCACAGTCTACTCAAATCCATTGTTAGTGAAAAAACAGAAGGAGATTCTATTTTTTTGGGTGGATAAGGTGAATTTGAAGATGAGGAAGAGCAATTTAACTTTGACAAGGTGCTAAAGTTTGATGTTGGTGATGAAGACTTCATTGAACACATGGTGGTATTCAAAGATAAAGGTTTTGTTATTAAATTTATTCCTCAATCTACAAGTCCCCGAGTACTTCAGACGGTGGTTAGTGATGTTGTCAATGACAACTCCCTAATTGAAAAAGTTGTAGAGACAAAAGTGAAGTTCAGGGCCGTGAAGCATTTTTGCTCATTAACCGATGATCACATGGATGTTGAGTTAGTTGTGGACATTCTTCAAGAATCTCACGGTTATGTGTTCATTGCAAACATTGATTTGTTCGTTGAAGTTATTGGTATCGTTCTTCAAAAACACGTTCCAGCAATGAATGACAAGGTGATTGAAGACATAATTGTTTCAGATTGCAAGACTCACGAAGGGAAAAAATTCAAGGATAAATTTTTTCGAAACGGGTAAGAATGATAGAGATCGAGGTTGTCTTGGCGTACGAGAGGATCGATATGACGAGTTGGCGCATACAAAGTCTAATTAGATGTGAGAGTTTAGGAATAGGTGATTATTTTTAAAAAGGTTTATGAGTCTTTCAATTTAGTAAGTCTTAATAGAATTAGAATTTCCATACATACATTAGTGTTACGTTTTTATGATTATTATACGGTGTAACGACCCGTCACCTTAAGCTGGTGATTAGTGTTAACTCGAATCTTAATTAACCCGAGTTAGGCTCGTGGTTAAATCCAATGTACCTCGATTAGCATGTGCATGAGTTTGTATAATGTTTGGTGTTTGTATGATGTGTTTTAATAAATTTATAGGTTGTTGGATTGATTGAAAATTAATAAAAGCCTACAATTGAGAAAATAAGTATTTAATCAATAAATTGCTGGTACACCAAGTGCGATGAGGGGGATCATGAAATGAATGTGCACGCCTAAAAGTACCCATTGGCATGTCCAATGAATTTATTGGTGATAAAACACACGAGAGATATATAGTAATATATAATAGATATATAAATATAAATATATATATAAATAAAACTATAAGTTTGATTTGATTAATATGAATCATTGGATCTGCTCGAGATGAGAGTAAGTGAAAGATGGTTAAGATGTGTCACTTTAACACAATATTCACTTGATCTGCCTCGAGATATCGCGATGCATATCTCGAGAAGAATTCATATATATAAATTAAAAGCCTCAAACTTATCACTATTGAAATTGATTGAGAAATGAGAAGCGAGCTTGAGGGTTTGATCCTTCGTGAGAGTGATCGGGAAAGAAGTATCAATTGATTTTTGAGTGATCAAGTAAGGGTTTAAACTACTAGTGATATCAGGATTCATCACAATTGGTAAGTTGAGTTTGGTTTTTAAGTTGAATTTGTGAATTAGTGATGAATTCTCTGTTTATTGTGGTTATTGATGATTGTAAATGGTATAAGACCTCATTAGAGGCCTTCCTTGATGTTGTGGGGAAGTATTAAATGATGTTGTTGAGATTTGGGAATTGAAAAGGGGCCGCTGCCACGTTTTCTGTTGGAACACTCGGTGATGGAACGCGCCCACCTCATAAAACAAACAACATTGCTGAATAGTTTATGAAATTTTCTAAGGGTCTAGGGATTGTTTTAAGGGTTTTAAATGTATGGTATTAGACCTATATTGACCTCAAATAGTTTGTGATAAGTTCTCGAATACGGGGGAAGCTTGAGTGACTCATAAAGTTAGGAGATTTGTAACGAAACCAAACCGACGTAAGTGGGTGTAACGACCTGCTCTAATTAATCTTAATTAATTTATTAATTACAGATTATGACCTTAAGCTCGGACCTACGGGGACATGACCCACAAGTCTAGGGCACGTCTGGTAAGGTAATAAATAGTTATTTCGTGTGATGCCTTGTTAAACTGTTGTATTATTTAAATAAATCGCGTCACACTAGTCTTATTCCATTTGGTCGCGCCATGTGTGAGTTGTATCGAGAAGTGAAATGCATCAGGATGCACGTAGTACGGATTTGGGATGAGCTTGCAACTTAGATTAAAACTAGAGGGTTAGTGAATTAATTGAGCTGTATAAATATTCCCTAAGCTATAAAGAACTAATTAATTTGATTTAATCTAGTGTAAGTTACTAACATGGATAAATAAATAAAAATTATTGTTATAAATGTGAATTAATTAGTGGTATTTTATGATTTAAAAGAGAAAGTGTTGTAGTACATATAGGTGTTTGTTAAGAGTCTAGTGAAGACCAATAAGAACATGACACCTAAGCCACCTAACCCCTTAAAATAAGAACCTTCACACACACACACACACACACACACACACACACACACACACACACACACACACACACACACACACACACTGTAATGGCCCAATATTTATTAATCACATTTATTCATAAATTTTGGAGTAAGACGTCAGCCCAGGTCCACGTGGACATCATGGATAAGGTTAAGACACTTTAGACTAGACAAAATAGTTATTTTTGCGTGATGGTTGTTATATTATGGTGTTTGAATTTTTAATTTTCATATTGCATCGCATGTGTGTACAAGAATGTTGTAATCGAGTGAGATTGCGTGCCAGGAGTTTGCCTCAAAAAGCGTGTCGATGCGGGTATCAAATATGTGTAATACGGGTACACTAAGTTTTATAACACTAAATTTAATAGAAGGACTAAGAATCAATGTCGGAGCAAGTAACGATGGGTTTGAGAGAGTTCATGGAGGTTTTGGTTACGGTAATAGAAATGAAGAAGGAGAATCAATCTTAGAATTCACTTCAGCATACGATATTGTCTTAGCAAATACTAGTTTTAGGAAAAGGGAGTCGCATATAATTACTTTTAGTAGTGGTCATAACAAGAGTCAGATAGATTTTCTTTTAACAAGAAAAATAGATAGAAAAATATGTAGAGACTGCAAAGTAATACCTAGTGAAGCACTTACTACCCAACATAAGTTAGTAGTACTTGATATTAAGCTAACACGACGACATAATATGAATAAAAGAGTTAGCGACCCTAGAATAAAGTGGTGGAACCTACAACATAGTAAACAAGTAGAGTTTAGAGAAAAACTACTAAAGGAAAATGTCTGGAATCTTGACTTAGATGCTAATACAATGTGACTAGAAATGAGTAGTTGCATAAGGAGAGTGAGATCAAACGTATTAGGTATATCTAAAGGTTTGAGACCACCAAAGAAGGAAACATGGCGGTGGAATGAGGATGTCCAACGAGCAATTAAGACTAAAAGAGAGATATATAGGAAAATACCTAAGTGTCAAGATGAAGATGTGTACAATCAATATAAAGAAGCTAGAAAACAAGTTAAAAAAGTAGTTAGTCAAGCTAAAACAAATTTGATGGAAGATCTATATACGAGGTTAGGTAATAGAGATGGCAAAAATATATATAGGCTAGCCAAATTAAGAGATAAAAAGAAACAAGACCTAAGTCATGTAAGATGTATTAAGGACGAAAATCAAAATGTTTTAATGCGCGAGGAGGATATTAAGGAGAGATGGAGAAGTTATTTTGATAGCTTATTTAATGATGGCCAAGTTGATACTATCATAGATGAAAACCCACACCAAGAAAGACATGTAAACTATACACACAATATTAGAATTGTAGAAGTTAAAAAGACATTAAAAAGAATGAAAATAGGGAAAACATGTGACCCAGATGAAATACCCATAGAGGTTTGGAAATGCTTAGGAGAAATTAGATTGACTTGGTTAACAAAACTTTTCAATAAAATTTTAAAATCAAAACGGATGCCAATGGATTGGAGAAGAAGCACGCTTGTGCCAATCTTCAAAAACAAAGGAGACATTCAAAGTTGCTCAAACTACCGGGGAATTAAACTTATGGGTCACACTATAAAACTTTGGGAGATGATAATTGACAATAGGCTAAGGAGAGAAACAACAATATCAGAGAACCAATTTGGTTTCATGCCTGGGAGGTCAACTATGGAGGCGATTTTCCTTGTAAGACGATTGTTAGAAAAATATAAAGAAAAGAAAAAAGATCTTCATATGGTATTCGTAGATTTAGAAAAAGTATATGATAGGGTCCCTAGAGATGTTCCTTTGTGGGTTCTAGAAAGAAAAAGAGTGCATGCTAGATACATTGACACTATTAAGGATATGTATGATGGAGTAGTAACGAGTATAAAGACATTTGGAAGAGCTACAAAAGAATTTCCCATTACGATAGGACTACATCAAGGATCGACTTTAAGCCCATATCTACTTTACTTATGGATGAACAAACTAGACATATTCAAGAGGATATACCATGGTGTATGCTATTTGCAGATGATATTGTCTTAGTGGATGAAACTAAAGATAGAGTGAATAGGAAATTAGAACTCTGGAGGAATACATTAGAATCTAAAGGCTTTAAGTTGAGTAGGACGAAAACCGAATACATGCACCGTGAGTTTAGAAACACTAGACATCGAGATGACGGAGTGGTGAAATTAGGGGAAGTAGAAGTTCCTAAGGTAAACCACTTTAGATACCTAGGATCAATCATACAAAATGATGGTAACATTGAGAATGATGTCACACATAGAATTCAAGCTGGATGGAAGAAATGACGGAGTGCAACAGGGGTGATTTGTGATCAAAATGTTCCTACTAAGTTAAAAGGAAAATTTTATAGGACCGCAATTAGGCCAGCTATGCTCTATGGAAGTGAACGTTGGGCGGTAAAGCAACAACAATTACATAAAATGAACGTAGCAGAAATGAGGATGCTTAGGTGGATGTGTGGTAAAACTCGTAAATATAGAATAAGAAATATAAAAATTCAAAGACAAGTAGGAGTAGCACCAATTAATACAAAGATTAGGGAAAGCAATATGGTGGTTTGGTCACCTGCAAAGACAACCTACAAATGCCCCAACTAGAAAACTTGACTCAATAGAAACTGTAGAAATTCGACGAGGTAGGGGCATACCAAAGTTAACATGAGATCAATTAATTATGAGGGATTTGAATGGTTTGAAAAGCTCACCATCAATTACACTTAATCGAGCACAATGGAAAAGTTTGATCCATGTAACCGACCCCAGTTAATTTGGGACTGAGGCTATGTTGTTGTTGTTGTTGTTGTTGTTGACTAAGAATCAATGTAAATATGACATAAAATAGATAATCAAACTTTAGATTAAGTCATAAAAACTAGGTACATCGATTATTGACGTGCCTCGGGATGCGCACCGAGACACGGGGCACATGGTGCCGGGTAATTGGGTGCTGTAGGAAGTGGTAGTATACCAATTTAAGACCCTAAATAGCTTACATATGTATAAAAGTGCCTAAGTTAAATTAATTGAATCAGTTGATTACAAATGCCTATAGTTGGATGGAAAAATTGATGTCATAGATTTGCCTCGAGATTCACGCTAGAATGGAATCCTAGGAGATTTAAGTTTGGAATTTGTGTTAACAAGGTGAAAGTTAGTGGAGTAAGATTTAACGAAGGACATTATATTAACCTCGAGATACGTGAACACAATTGATTCTAACATAATCTATATATAGCTAAGTTAGTGGGAAATCTCTTCATGCAACAAGAACAAAGTTTGTTCTTGAGTTGAAGTGCTGGAAAATTTAGCATGAACTAGAAGGAAATGGAGGCCATCTACTAAAGGAATCAAGCTAGGAATATCGAATCCAAGAGTTCATCATTTAGGTACAAAAACCCACTCTTTACTTGCTTAAATTTATGAAATGTGTACATGGAAACTCGAGTTTTAAGGGCTTTGTGCAAAATAAATTTCAAAGATTAAGCTACTATTTTTCTTGTCTAAATTAGTGTTTAAACTGATTTTGACGATCAATAATGGTTTCAAACTAGTTTTGACAAGAAATTGGGGTTTCTTGAATTCTTGATGTATGCATGTTAGTTCTTAGCAAATCTCTTGACCTAACCTTGTAAATTGAGCATTACTCTCTCATAAAAACTCCAAATAGGGCGAATCATATGCCATTGGAAAGCTTACCAAGAGATCTACAACTTTTGTCACTAAAGAAATTTGAAATTCAAACTCATTCTAGCTCAAAAATGCTATGCAAATAGGCTGTTGAAATGCTACTACAAGATTTTTAAAATGAACTTTGACAAGGCATAACTCTCTCAATTCTTATTGGGATAAGCTCATCTTTTAGTATATTTCTGTTAGGTATCTTAATTGCCTTGGGAATGAAAATCATGAGTTTTCAAGCTATAAATTTGGAGAAATAACTTTTACGATATTGCTGGTCGGATTTGATTTCAATTTGAGTTGTTTTGGTAGAAGTTCTATATCTCTTTCGTTTTAAATTGGATTTTTGCAAACCAAACCTTTTCTGAAAGATAAGACATAGAGCCAAAACTTTCTTATTAGGTATCTTTAATGATTTGAAATTTATAATGGTCTAATTCGCGCTGTAACATATGATCCCAAAATGAAAGTTGAAACTATATTTAGTCTTTAACAGACTGTTTTGGGGAATAGAACATTAAACTTAATTTAAACACCTTAAGTCACTCTAAAACACTGAAATGGATCCTAAGGGACTCGAGGGCTATGTTACGGTAGTTAGGAGCGTAACATGGTCGGAGGAGTCCATGGAAATCGGAGTGCATATGAAAATACTTAAAACCCACTAGAATGCTTCACATAATTCAATTCGCTTTTGATATTTGTTTTTCTGGTTGCCGACTGTTTTTTCCTATCTTATGTATTTTACGAGTGCCGACTATTTTATTTTGTTGTTTTATTCAATTGCAAACTATACTGTGCTATCATGATTTATTGTTGTTTTGTTCATGTTGAATAATCGTGCTTTATGCGTGCATTTTGGGATTATTTAAAGATCGATTGAGTTGGTTCACTGAGGTTTTAATATGAAAACCAGTTGAGTTGGTTCACCAGGGTTTTGCTATGAAGACCGATTGAGTTGGTTCACCGAGGTTATGTTATGTTGTTGTTGTATGACAGAATGACTTCCTAGTTGAGTGCTTCACTAGGGCTTTAGAAGACATGGTATAGGACTGACTGATTAACCGGTTGAGTGGTTCACTAGGATTATCTGTGTTTACATCTCTGCTTACTTATATAACTGTGGTTGTGTTTTCCGATTATTTACCTGCTGCTTTGATTTTGTATTGCCTTATATTCATGGAAGTATGTATTTTTGTTGCTTGATAGCATACTTGCATGTCTTGTAGTTTTATTTGATTTCTTGCTGAATATTATGTGGACTTCTTTTGGGATTTTACTCACTGGAAGCGTCCACTGTACTTGTTGGGTGACTGAGTGCAAATCCTTCTACGAGTAGTGGCGATGAGAATTTTGGGCGACTATCTCTTTTTGCTGACAGTCTTGGACATACTCGTAGGTGTTTATATTTTGATATATTTGCTATATTATGGGTATCAGGGGACTATGAAAGACATTGTACATGTGTATACCTACTTTTGTATATCTTGTTGCCTTATATACATGATACTTTATTTTTCGATTTTCCACTACTTAGAAATTTTGATAATATGTATAAAATACTTATATATTTTGAAGTCTTCCGCTGTAAAATGACAATGAAACCTGATAGGTTAACTAACTAGCTAAACAAACTCATTAGTAATTATATGAAGAATAATTGGCTAAGCTAGTATTAGTTGGAAACGTGTAAACAATTAGTTAGGTCGCATGACGTCATTTATAAGTAGGCCAAGACGTGGCAAGGCTTGGTGACATGTGATGTGACATGATGGTGCCTAGGGTTGTCTCGGGATCTGGGGTTATCACACACTCCTCGCTTTTTCTACCTCGTCACATTTTCTCTTTCACTCTCATCTTGCTCCATCTCCTCTTGGCCTCACATATCTCTTTCTTACGATCCTAACTCTTTGCTCCACACGTTCTCGGCTTCTACCACCCCATCTTCGTCGACGACTCTTCTTTCCCACTGACGGTAAATGGACTACGATTTACTACGTGTTCGAAAAGATGACGTGTGGTGTTTATGGGGTGGATTAAAACAAACAAAAAAATCGAATTACATTTATTCCAAAGACGAATTAATGGGGGGATGGGGTAGCCAAGCGGGTCGGGTCTAGCTACCCTTAGGTGAGCGGGCTGGACCGACCCAGGCGCGGATGGACCTGGTCGGGACCGACCCGAGTTCCGGGTGGACCGAGTCGAGCCGACCCTGGCCTAGGTGATTGGGCTGAATCGGGCCTAACTGAACCGGGCCCGTTCAGCCCAACCCCATTAAATAATTAAAAATTAAATAAATATAATTTTAAATAGAATAAATTATAGAAAAATAGATAAAAATAGATAGAATTACGAGAAAATCAGAGAAATTATGAGAAATTAGAAAAGATAGGAAAAGAGGTTTCAAGACTTTTTCGGGCGTTTGATATTCCGGTGTAACCTGTAAAACGTGACACCGACTAAACTTTGGAATAAAATCTTAATTTTTGGTGTCACATTATAAACTCACTAAATTTTACTATAAAATACTAAAATGGTATAATTAGACACCAAGAACTTATGAGACTATAGTCGGGAGTTGGGTGCGCATGTCAAGGCGTGGGTGGGATGTTTCAAAAAGTTAGTTACAATTGTTTGAGGTAAGTAAACCTACGAGAGAATCAATTAGAATTCATTTATAGCACTTTATTTATTTTAAATTTCAGTTATTCTATCGTGCTATTTATTGCTATCCATTTATTGCTCATCTACTCTTACTTGTGTATGTGTGTTTTGACACGTGTCAAGCGTGCACACTAATTTCTCGTATTTTTTATTATTTGTAGTAGTGGTAAATGAGATATCGTCTCCAGAGGAATTTTGCAAATTTCTAAGGAAAGTGTTTTTGTCTTGTTTTTCTTAATTTAGTTAATCTAATTAAACGAGAATTGAAATACTAAATAACTAAAAACTATAACTGCTAACTTAATTAACCAAACAAACTAAACTAATTCAAACAATTTAATGCAAACTTAATTAAACAAAAGTCAAACTTAATATAATATAAATATCTAAACAAACATCTAAACAACCCCCATTAAGCAATGTAATATACTTAGATTACATTCGAACACTATAACATACTATCACCTCATAACCTAGTTATAATCATATCATTTAGAATCTTGAAATCATTAAACTCTAATTCATATTAGGTTGATAACCTTTAGTAAACCATCGATTTTCCTAAATTCAATAGAAAATAAATCATATTCTTATAATTGTAAATCTACATATTGGATAAAACGCAATAAAATAGAAATTACGATAGCATTAACATGCAATAAAATAAAAATTACGATAACATTAACCCTAAACCAAATATTAATTAGAATATGCTAATTAATAATTAACTTAGAACACAATCACCTATAATATCTACTCGGGTAATATGACCCTCTAGATTAATCCTAGTTACTACTTTTATAATTGTTGTCAATAATCATAGACATAGATTCAGAATCAAAATATCATAATACATATTTGCAACTATGCATACAATATCAATCCTCATTAGTTGTAATACGCAAAAACAACTTATCAAAACTGTGATTTTTGTGTATGATTAGATTTAAAGCATTAAGTACATGATTCCTTAATTATAACTATATAGCAATCCAAAGTATATATATGTTTAGGGTTTGTTTAGATTAATAAACTATTCACTCGTGCTGGAAATAAATAACACAATAATATAATTGAAAGACATAATTAAATAAATACCTATATTAAATAAATCTTGAATCTCCAAAGAGTCTCCAAAGGCAATGAACAATAATCCAAACTGGAATTAATTGAAAAGACTTTAAAACTAATAATGACTAATAGAGGCCCCTCATTTTGAAGCCCTAAGGTTCTATTTATAGTCTCCTAAGTTATACATATCATATATAAACTCAAATTATTCATATTAACCTAAAAAATAGTAACTGACCTTGGCGATTTGTCAGCGATTTCATTTTGTTCACAAATCGCTGAGTTAATAACTGAAAGTTATTCTATGTGCTCCACCGATTCATCTGGCGATTCCTAGTGTAAACTCCAATTCGCTGATGATTCGCTGGCTTTTCTCTACTACCGATTATTCCTTTGTAATTTTGTACCGCTGGCTTTGTTTTCCAGTTGCCTGTTTTGCTCTTTTTCATATTTTTTCTTCAATTTCTTCATTTTTTTCTAAGTAAATCCTGAAATCACAAAACAAGAGAATACCTAGTGTAATATCATCATTTATATCTAAAATCAACTTAAATTACACTATAAAACATGTCTAATTATTGACTTTTCAAGTACCCCCAAACTTAACACTTTGTTGTCCTGAGCAAATGAATACTCTCAATCATATTCTTTTTTATTCTTTATATACTGATTTCAATTTAATTCTTCTTAATTTTAAATAATAAAAACTTTAAATAGAAGTGATTTTCAAATAGAAACATATTTCCCACAAGTAAATAAAATTTATGATATAATAAAATGATTTAGACAAAATGAACCATCCCTTAATGGTAACTCAACCACCCAATGTAACACCTCTTAAAACTTAAAGCTTGGTACCAAGACCATTACACAATATAGATTTGCTCAATCTCCACTAATAAGCATTAAGCTTATGATGACTAGTATAAAATCTCAAAACACAAAAACCACTTGATTAATCTTAATTTTAGAAAATACTTTATAAATAGTACTACAATCAAAATCAATATGAATTTTGCCAAGATATTAATGAATATACCATTTAAAATATGTTAGGTTCAGAAATACTTCACTCAATCCTAGCTTTAAGCACTCAAGCTAAATCTTTTCTTTGAAGAGTTTAAGAACATCCATATTTTTCATTTTTCATTTTTTCTACTTCATCCTAATTATTATATCTTTATTACTTTTTCTTTCTTTATTTATTTTCATTTGTTTTTGACTTTAGAGTCCCTGCTGTTGGATTTTGGGGATCAAGCACAGTGGAAGTATTCTAAACTTTTTTGAATATCCCAGAAGCAAGATCATATCGATTCCGTTAAACTGATGTACCAAGAGAGAAAAACATACCTTAACAAGAACAACTCCATGTCTGCCTTGTTTGATGTTTATTGGTTCCCTCAAGACGCTATTAGAGACGAACGTCTTCTATCAAAAATCCACACACGAACAAAAGTTCACGATCTGGAGTGGTAGTGCCAAAAATTCTCGGGCGAAAATCTTCTTAAAAACTCTCTAGAAAAATCTCTACAACAACTGTGACCATAATGTCTTATTTATAGTACAATAGATCGAGTTGTAAAAAACTCCATCTCGTAGTCACACTCCAAATAGAGTCTTAGATAAAGTCAAACTCTAAAAGGATAGAGTCATAGATAATCTACAATTACTAATCCAATAAGAGTTGTAATTTATCTAAAACTCAAATAAGAATTATAGTAATACTATAATTCCAAGTAGAGTCCTATTCAAAATAGGATTTACCAAGAGATAAAATTTCTAGTCACACTAGAAATGTTGGAGAGTTTTCAATCCTAGTCAAATTAGGACACTTAATTAGAATCTTCAAAATGAATTTTATCCAATAAAATTCATCAACTTAGAAAATATTAAATCGTGTAGATTCGTTATTTGTGTGCGACCCAATAGGTTCATACAATGTTAGCAGTGAACAAAAACCCTTTTCTAAGACACAAATCATAAGCGACCTCTTGCAAGGCATTATGACTACCTAAGTTGCACGAAGATCAAAAAATCGATACAACCTAATAGACAGTGTATATCATATTCTTTTGTCACGCAATATCTTTTGATTGAACATAAGGCATGAAATGTTACCCTTATAGTTCAATTTACTAGTCTCGATCTCCGAGTAGATTGAAATTGTCAAGTGACATTGATCCCATCAATTCACTAGACATGACCATTTATTAGTCTAACATATCAAGTGGCCCAATCAATATCTTTTTCTAAATAGAGGGACAAATTTAATCTTGATCACACAACATCCACATATTAGTCAAATAATGACCAATCACAACTTTTATAATCATTTGGTCAAAGACGATGTTTAATTATGTTAAACCATTGTGCTCCTAATGTTAAAGTCTCTGGTGATCTAAAGTCAAAAGACTAAATGATATAACTATCATGAGAAACACTTATGACATTGATCATGTAGCGTTCTCATAGCGGGTCAGTCCAATATCTGTTTCCAACAAATACCCATGATATTGATATGTATTCGTATACGCATAATCATCACATGATTATTACTCAAGACTCATACTAGTTTTAATTTATTATTGTTCTCACCATAATAACTGACTAGGGACATTCAGAATAATATAATAATTATTCATGGTTTCTATTATAAAAGAAACATGCATCTACTTATAATATTTAAACAACATTTACAAAATTGGCCTTGGGCACATACTCCAACACGTGCTCCGTTTCCTGTATATATTCTAACATTTTTTCCCACTATAGATTCCCTGCTCTATTTCCTATGGAATCTATATGACTCTCAATATATTTTGTAAACTCTTTTCAGCACTTCTCAATGTCTACTAAAGTTGAAGAAAATATTCTTTCTAACTTATAAAATTCATTGGTTTCTAACCTATTTCTTCTTTTAATTGTGGTTTAATAATTTTATACATATATATATATAATACAATAAAAATACTTAATCAATAGCCTTTGTATCAAAAGATTCCTAGAAATCTATCTTGTTCATCTTGCACTATTGTTTTGATCTTCTACCCATTATCATGACTAACACAGGGCAACCAATTCAAAGGCATACATCAACTAGTAAAGTTAATAAAAAAGGTACAAAAATTGATTCCTTCTATAATAGAATTCACTTGAGTAATAAAAATATCACTTCCATTCAAAATCTATTATATATTCATATTCATTATATTATATTCTTAACTAAAAATAAAGTAAAATGAAATTCATACTTACTTGAATTCGGAAGAAATTTGAAAAATTTCATCAACTCACTTGAATATTTGATCAAAAGTTTGAACTTTTTAGATCAATTCTTGACTTATTGTCACGACCCAAATCATTAATTTGACTTTAATCTTTTAATTAGGATCAAATGACCCATGACGTGATACCCGCTTCGATATACGTGTCGCGATCGAGGCGAGATGGCCGAGGTAAATGTTATATTTGTAATGATGAATGCTTAGTGTATTGTATATGTGTAGACTACTAAGTCATTCCTACTTGTGAATTGGTGTCGAGACGTGTGTGCACTACAAAAAAAACAGCAGATCAGAAACGGAAATTTCCGTCTCTGATTAGCATAAATTTCGTCTCTAATTCAATTCTGCAACGGAACAGAGACGGAATTTATTCCGTCTCTAAAATCGTCGTCGCTGATTCAGTCAGCAACGAAAATATGTTTCCGTTGCTGATTAGAGACGGAATTTAGAAACTGAATAGAGACGGAACAAAAATGCAAATTCTTCTAAAGGGTACAATTATAATTGCATTCCGTCTCCGACCCGTCTCGATTAGCAACGGATCGTAGACGAATTATTATATTCCGTCTCCGATCCGTCTCTCGATTAGCATAGGAACGTTGACGAATGCAATAATTCCGTCTCGATCCGTTGCTAATTCATGAATTCCGTCTCCGATCCGTTGCTATTTAGTATCAAAGTTTAGTTTTGCCCTTGGGGCTCGCTATTTCCTCGAAATTAGAGACGAAATAGCAACGAAATCTCTCGAATTCCGTTGCTAATCCGTCTCAATTCCGCTTTGTTTAGTTTTCAAACCTAAGCTCAATCCAATTGGTTCTCCATAACCTATAAACCTGAAAATACAACCATAGGACCTACTCCATCGCCTGCACCCCCTCCAACAACTCCTTGGGGGTGCTAACATCCCCCAAAAAAGCAGAATTTGACATACATACATTGACAATATATATCAACAACAAATATTCAAATGAGAGAAAAAAAATGTACAATTCGACATTGAAAAAGATTTATATATCCACGAAAACTTGTCAAGTTTAATAAATGTTCCAAATTTCTAAGTATGCACAAAAACCACCAATCCTATTGTTCAACAACCACAAAAAAAAAACTTCCAATCCTCTAAATATGCACAAAAAGAAGTATCAATCTAAAAGTAACAATAACATAAACTACTATGGTACTATATTCCATAAAATAGAGAATTCGTCCAATAAACGCGAAGTGTATGTCACATGGTTTCAAGAATTCTTTAGAACTCTTCTTTGTATATGCATGGGCGCTGACCCAATAGAAAACATAAGAAAATGCTTTCCATGACACAAACAAAAAGAATGGAAAGATTATCTCAAGACAACGCCATTTCTTTTTTGTGAATTGTTTTATCCAATGTCTTAGCTTACATATTTACTTTTCCATTCTACTTCATGAAACTGAAATCAAAGCCAAATTACAAGCTCCACCAAAAAGGCCTTATACAATCTATAGCAACAGTGCCAGGACATCACCTTTACATGAAATTCAACATCATAGATAAGTAAATAGATCATGTACATAGCTACTCAGTTAACATTCGCTTCCTTCAATCATCATAACCTTCTGAAAAACTTGAAGCAAGACATGATAATAAAATGTCATCATTAGTTTCACAATTGTTCTCAACTTCTAGCTTCGTTCATTCATATGGGACAAGAGTGAAAATTGTACAAAGACAAAAACTAAAGTAATACATAAGGCAAGGTTACAAAACCCCTATGCCTTTTTGCAGTTTATGGAGCAAAAGATGACGCGAATATCATTTCCTCTTGCTAAAACATTTAACTCACAAACAAGTTTTACTAGTTGGGTACATTTTTCTGTTTGAAAATTTATAATTTACAAAACTAAAAAACATATTATGTCCTTTACAGATAAAGCATAATCTAGTTTCTACACCAATGTTCCTCTCCAAAGTCCCAACTCAAAAGGGATAGCAAAAGAGGAGGAACACAACCATATATCAAGTCGGGTGTAGCTTTACAATGAGATATATGCACTAATGGATTCGGGATTATCACTTCCAATCCTCTAAATATGCACAAAAAGAAGTATCAATCTAAAAGTCATGTGAACAACTACAAAAGTTATCTACAAAAGCAAAAGTATAATCTCAAAAGTTACACATACAACAAGAAAAATACCTAAGTATCACCAAGCTGCTCATCTCTCGTAAGCCAATCTTGCATCTCTCGCTCAACATTGTCCTGTTGTTGTGGTGGATCGGCGGGATCTATTTGTGGCGGCTGTTGCTGGTCATGAGGTGGTGGTGGTGGCTGAGATAGGCCTGCTCCGTCCATGGTCATCCCGAATTGCTGATGCATAAACGCCATAACCTTTCGTAATTGCTCTGAACGATATCGAACTCGCACGTGGCACCATCTCCGGCATCTGGGATGTGCTAGCACCAGGATATGCATATCTCCTCTTCTTTCTCCCTAAAGACCCGAGACCGTAGACACGTCCTTTGGGACACTCACCCACCACATTGAGGTACACCGCCTCATCATCCACCGGCTGGTCCGGTGTAGCCTGGGTAAGCTCCAGACGTATCCTTTGGAGCTTATCCTGCATGGATCAACAATAAACAACTTACATGATATGCTTTAAAGTAAACTTAATACTATTTAACATTTCACTTCTATACTTACATAGAACCGCTCTGATCTAGTATCGATGAATGTCACCCCATCGTGATTTACGGTGTGGAGATGCAAATACAATTCATTCACGGTAGGTGGCGTCTCGGATGTATTAGTCTGGCATACAGACCGGTTATAAAAATGTTAAATATGTCAATTAGTAGTAGGTCGGCGAACTCATATTCGCCAAACACAAATCAATTGCATAGTGAACAAGTGTATAAATGTAAAAAATAAACTAGAGTGTAAAAAACACTTACCAATCTTTCATTGGTAGTCACAAAAGACACCGAACCACCACCGTGCTTCGAGGGTCTAGTCCCAGGTCCTTCGACCTCAGTGTTCCTATTCGTTGACGCTTGCCTAGACCTGGCAAGAAAGTCCTCGCTCTCCCAATACTCCAAGTATCTTCTCCATGCCTCATCTGTAACAAAGTTTGGGTGAACACGATTCTTCTTTAACTTGTGCATCAATGCGATGTACCTTGTGCGTGCATGCGTGTCGTACACCGCACAAATGAGATCCTCGTGAATCGCGTCATCCCATCTAAAATATACCTATAAAATGGCGATTGCAATTGTTACGAGACATTGAAAAACTAGTATAAATCCTAAGACATTTATTAGTCCTGCGTACCTTCCATTGGAGCTAGTAGTGGTCTTTATGATGATTCGGTACCGACTTCCAACAATACCCTTCTGGAATCATCCATCTTTTGAAAACTTTTGTCATCCTCCGTGCATAAGAATGAGAAGGATGCAACTCCCTGTGTTTCATGAAAATGCATAACATCTTAAAAACTTTTTAATAATTTACATCGATAATTAGAAACACATATATGAATCAAATACAAACTTATGTATTATTGGCAATCAGTGTGATTGGGATCCGCTACACGCGAGGGGGCTCGGTCCCTGTCCTCTGAGGTGCCCGCGGAGGGCCTGTCACCTGCAAGCCTACTCTGCCGTCATAAGATGGGGATGCTGCTGGTGATGCGGTGGCTGGAGGCGCAGCCTCGTCTGGCATGACAGAGTGTCATGTCTCGATGTCGGCGAAGGTGACTGCAACGGGCAATTTGGTATAGTTCTAGATGACGATGTTGATGGTACAGGCGACGCAAACGGTATGGAAGGCGAAGGTGACGCTGAATGTAACTCATGATCGAGTGAACGAGAAGTCGGAATCGATAATACAGGAATCGACCCACGACCTCGACCGCCACGACCTCTTTGACCCCTCGTGTGGCCTGACCATGAGGCCCACTCGGTATTTCGGTTCCAGAGGTCTGTGCTGCACCTCTTACGACTGGACGATGTCCCCCTAAAGGTATCCCTCGACTGCCCTGAGGTAATGTGCACCCTCGAAGTGGGGGGTGATCACTGCCCGCCATGAAACCTAACAAAATACCAATAAAAGTTTAGGGACCAAGTGCATACCAATAAAAGTAATGAACTGTTTATTCAATGTCCAATAGCCTGAAATTAAGAAAAAAAAACCATCAAACATAACATTTGATTGTCATGATTTATTAATTCTGTAGAGAATTAGTACTTATTCTTGCTTTGCAATAATTATATATGTATCAGCATACATACAAGAATCATGTACATCAACCAATATTTAGAGAACCAACTCAAGAATCTTATGGTTGTTTGAAAATGCATGAACAATTTACCAAAAAATAAAATTAAATGCATGAACAAGGGTCTTACTAAGAGTACATAACAATAGTTTTGCTTCACTAGGGTCTTACTAAGAGTTCAATAAAGAAAAAACGAGCTAAGTTTTCTAGCATCACTATGTGATTTATAATCTGCCAAAACATATAATTGAAGTTGAGTCCACAATTGGAGGAAAGTTTAATATCACCAAAAAATACCGAAAGGGACTTATATCATGTAAACTAAGAACAATTCGAGACAAAAAGCATACATACCAAATACAAGTAGCTCTAACATTAAATGAAATGCATTTTCAAGGTTAATTTTTTAGGATATACCTCACCAAATAAGAATAAAGGATGACATGAGGGGTGAAATTCAAGCCGTAAGAGCATGAAACCCATTCACTTGTAGAAACATATCATAATATTAATAATTAATCAATATCAATAATCAATAAACATGTAAGACAAACACATCAGTTCACTATGGAGAATTAGTACTTATTCTTGCTTTGCAATAATTATATATGTATCAAGATACAAACAAGAATCATGTACATCACCAATATTTAGAGAACCAACTCAAGAATCCACTACAAGAAAAAATAAACAAAGAACAAACTAATCATTGTTGAATTGGTACGATTTGTTGCTAAGGGACTCAACAACAGATCAAGAATGATCGAGGTGTTGCTAAAGTCTTTGTCGCAGATAGAAGTTAGCAACATATTTTGATCTGTTATTGTCAAAGAATGATTTGTGATAAATCATTTGTTGAACAAAGAATGTTAAAAAATCATTGCAGATTGGAAAAGGAGGTTTTGTTGCAAATTGTTAGAAATCAAGAATAATGACAAAGTCTGTTGTCGATTTGCACAACAAGATTTAACGCTGTTTGTTGCTGATTTGCACAATCAATAAACCATCTTTTGTCGTTTGATCTCAAGTTGTAAATTTGCAACAGATCAAAATATACCTTTTTGTTTGATAGAATCAAGAATGACTTGGTCTGTTGCTGATTTGGAATAGTAATTTTAATTTAAAAATTACAATTCACTGTAAATAGTAAATGAAATTCCTGCAGCAGTAAAATCAGTAAAAAAATAAATTTTCCTGCTGCAATTAAAACTAAATTTGAATAATTGTTTATATATTATCAAAATTTGACAAAAAATATATACAAAATGTGGAGATTAACATTTCATAATTAACTAGTAGTATATTATATACTACTAGATGAACATTATCCACCAAATACAAAATACTACACAAACTGACCTTCCAACACAAATTAATTTACATATATATCTACAATGTCAATCCCACACCCTTACTCAATTGTGTCACCGATACAAGATAGACACTATACAATTTGGAGTGCGTGTCCTATCCAAATCCTGAAAATGAAAAGGAATAACTTGAACAATATTCGAAACGCAATCAAAATATTCAAACACAAATGAAATAATTCTAAAATTAAGCCTTGCTCATCGACCTCATACATAAAAGATCTACCACAAGGACACACTAAAATTTCCAACTCAAAAGGGAATGAAAGAACTTCCATACATGACATTCCATGCATTTTTTTCAATTTCTATTATGTATATAGAAGCATGAGAACAAATCTCAAAATATGTCACTAGGTTATGTGTTGGGTTGCATGGAGGACAAATCTCTTAATTTATGCATGTAAGGGAATTTGACAAAAAATTGAAAATACATGCATGTATACAAATCGTATAAAAGTCACTCAATAATCCATATAGCTCATGTATGTGATTCTAACTCGAAAATTATGAAACTATAATCATCATGGATGATTCAAATTCAAGGTATATTTGAAAAAGTTATTTTATTTTAATAATAATATCCAACCTTCCGAGGCCTAGTCAGCCTTTTAGAAATAATATATTACATAGAAAACATACTTAATATATAATTAAACAAAGATTTATATAGTCTAGTTGCAATTACAACTTTATTTTTGAAATCCATTGCAATTACAACTTAACTAATTACTTAATGACTTATTGACCATAAAAGATATTACTTAATCAACCGACTAATCACAAACAAATGACGAAGATCGTTTACTTGGAAAACATGGCGTACTACTTGTGTCTTGAAGGCACCGTTAACTTACCCCATAATACTAAATAAATCTATTTTTTTTCATAAGAGACGTCCAACTTTTTTAATTCAATGAATCACATATAATACTAAATAAATATTCAAAATAGGGAATGGACTTTTGAATATAATCCTAAGTAAATTTTGAAAAGTCCTATTTTATAACAATAGTGCCTACAAGAAACTTGTCTTAAACAATATATAAAGCATTTGTTGCCAACAAGTATGGCAATGTAGTATCTTAACAAGGATGATTAATTGTTGCACCGAATCTCGGCTTGCTTGGTTACACAAGGGTTTCCTAATAAAAGAAGTTACTAACATCATATAGAGTTGACTCGCAACAATATATATTTGGTAGATAATCTTATATTGTTATGTTTGTTGTGAGGTGTCCGCTTACTCCAACAAACATTGAATCCCATGTCAAGTATTTTCTCATTTTTTCAACAAAATCGATTCACTTATTAACATGTTATATGTGGGCATTGACGATACCAAATCTAGGGATATATGTGTGTACGTGGAGTGTTCACTTGATATTCTAAGTTAAGTATCACTATAATGCCAATATTAAACTATGTATGCCATGCACATTTATTTAAGGTACGTACAATAGTTTATGGAAAACATAACAAACTAAACTTACAATATTAAACTATAATGCCAATATTAAACTATGTATGACATGCACATACCAAAGGAATCTCCTGAAACTTGCAACCCAATTGGTGAGGTAAGTTTGCCTCCTTGTGCAACACCCATATCAAACGTCACCTGGCACATACCGCAAAATGAAGTAATCACATCGACTACATTAGAAGGGAAAAAATGTGAAGATTAGTTTGTTGCTCGAGAATGACAAACTTACCATTGAACAAGATAGGACATCCAATCACTCTTGCCGTGTCTGGTGGTCGCGAGGCGGCATTAGTTGCTCCATAAACTCATCATGATCATCCAAAAGATGACGTTGATCCTCGTACATCCTTCTATGTGGAGAGATCAAATGACCAGGGTGGTCGTCACTCGAGGACCAAACGCCTGTTCCTGGTGATGGTGGAGTCCGCATCAACAATGCCTCCATACGTGCCGGAGGCACGTGGGGCCTAATGCCAAGGTGCTGCATCAACAATGCCTCCATACGTGCTAACCGGTCTTCGCGTATGTGATGAACTCGTTCACGCCGTTTATGAACTCTCGTTGAGTGAAGCCATTTTCAATACGACTATACATCCATTCTCGATTAGTAGACATCTCGATCCTAAGTTTTTTCAACCGATCACTGGAAAAAATCTTATCAACTATTAAAAAAATTTAACATATCTAAATCCTACAAATTAACTATATATTCAAAAAATAATCCAAATTAATATTCTATAAATTGGAATATAAAAAAACCATGAGATTTTTAATATAGATACATACCTACAAATTTTATTCCTCACCATCATGATTTGAGCAATCATGTCAAGTGTATTGGTTTTTGTTTTTTTGCTCCTAATTTTTCAAGGGATCGGCTTCCTTTTGTTTGGAATGGTCAAGATTGTCTTATGAAATTTGTGTTTCTTTGGCTTTTTGGCTTAGATAACCGATGGTCGTGTTAGTGAAGTCCTAAACTACTTGTTGGTAGTTGGGCTCCAAGTGGGGATCCAGCTTAATTTTGTTTTACCCTACATTTGTTGGTTTTCTATTGTGTCGTATTCTACTTTTCTTGATTTCATGATTCCTTAATGTTGTTTTACCAATTAACGATAGATATATACTTCTCACAATGACTCGATTTGGAAGTGATGTACCATGTTAGATTAAGCAACATGAACCCTTTCCACTTTGATGTTTGCAGATCGGTAGCTTCTTTTCCCACATGTTGTCATGGAATAAATTAAAAAGTCCAATAATAAACCGAATAAGATTTTGATGGTTGATGTTATTTCATGAAACTCTTAAAAATACCGCTCTAAATAATTTTTGTTCATCTCAGAGGAAGAGCAATTCAATACATTTTGTTGGTCTATGCGTTTGTTTCTTAGGATATTAGGCATTTTGATTTTGCAGGGCCAACTTGATATTGGTTTTTTTTCTGTAATTTTTTAAATTTTTTCCAATTTTTTTTGTAAAGTTGAACTATTTTGGTATGACATTCATACTTAGAAAAGCAGGAATTAAGTTGAACTATTTTGGTATGACATTCATACTTAGAAAAGCGGGAATTATCTCTGATTTTTTGTTAATCTTTTGTATCTCACATTATTGTCAAAAATTAAGTAAACAAAAAGAGAATAACAAAAGTTATGGATTTTTTAGTTGATCGGATTTGTTTTTTCTATATATGCTTGTCGACCACACCGCCATTTATAACATCTTAAATAAATAAATAAAGTAAATGTGTTGCTACCTCATTAGGATAAATTTTACATTCAAGTTGCTAAATTTTAACTCCATTAGTTTGGTGATGTGCGTGATTAAGGTGAAATATATAAACTATATAAGATAACTTAAATATGCACGTTACAAGGAAATATAAATTTTAGAGAACAAAATATAAAAACATACAAAGGCACAAAATGCACAAGTTAAAACGTCGTTACCCAATCGTCATCATCATGCGACTCTAAACAGAGGGAAAGGCGTTTTGACGCGTGCAGAGATAACGTCGTTACCCACTCGTCGTCATCACGCGACTCTACGTGGAGGGTAAGTGGCGCCATTTGGTTACTTACATATAAATATAATTGCTTAGTTGTACCTAAATGCAAGTTCTAATTCGTTGTACTTGTTGTTCTCATTGTTGTATAGCAACAAATTGTTCATTGTTGATTTGTTGTTGTTTAGCCGATTTTTCTCGACGTTGATTTGTTGTCGTTTAGCAACAAAAATTACACAAAGGTCGCTTGTCGCGTTGTCGCGTGTCGCTACGTTCGAACCATAGATATATAAATTTTGGTAGTCATATAAAATCAAAAATCAACAAAAATAGCAAAATAGATTTTCAAGAAAATGCAAACCGCAAATGATACCCGAAACTCGCCAAGGAGGAGCCGATCGAGGCGACCAATGGCCATGGAGGAGTCGGGCCGAGCCGAGAGCAGAATGGCGGAGGAGTGAAGATTAATGGCGGTGAAGATTAAGCGAGGCGACAGCAGCGGCTAGCATGCGCGGCGAGTTCGATTCGCGACGGCGCAGAGTCCTACTGCGCGGGCGCGCAGCGCCGAGCACCGGCGCAGGGATCGGGCAATGGCGGCGCAGGATTGGGGGCAAGGCAGCAGGGACCGAGGCAGCAATGGCGGCGCAGGACCGAGCACCGTTGTCGCAGGGTCCGAGCAATGCGGCGGCCGGTGCACGCAGAGGCGAGCAAAGGACGGTGGCAGGCCGCCGCACGCAGAGGCGATCCCGGCGACAGTGAGCGGCGAGCGGCGGATCTCGGAGAAGGAGGAGGCGACGGCGACGATCTAGAGTAGGGGGATGCGGCGGCGACGAACAACGCGGCGGTGGTGGCGCGCGATGACGACGGCGACGGCAAGGGGTGCGCGCGACGGCCACTTGATCGAAAGCGCTGACGGTGGTGCCGCTGTTGACGACGACGGCGATTGCAGTAAGGTGCGGCGCGAAATGGTTTTGTAGTGACGATCGAAATGGGTTTGGAGGAGGAGGAGGAGAGAAAATGGTTTGTTAAAACCATTTAGATATTAGTGACAAATCAAGAAACATATTAATTGTCATTGACGTTGTTTGTTGCTATTTTGTTGTTGATCGCCAACAGATCAAAATCTGTTTTGATCTCGCTACGTGGCATTTGTTGCTATTTTGTTGCTGATCACCACCACGTGATGTACTTTACATGGCATTTGTTGCTATTTTGTTGCTGATCAACAACAGATCAAAATCATGCTTGACAAACGTGACAACTTTACATGGCATTTGTTGCTATTTTGTTGTGATCAAGCAACATATCAAAATCGATGATCATGATCACCTACGTGGCATTTGTTGCTATTTTGTTGCTTGATCAAGAACAAATCAAAATCATTGCTTGATCACCTTTACGTGATGACTTTACATGGCATTTGTTGCTATTTTGTTGTTGATCAAGAATAGATCAAAATTGTTGTTGATCACCTACGTGACATCGGCAAATGTTGTCGATTTGTCATTGCTCAAAGAATAGATCAAGAACAAACTATATATATAATGCATTTGACTTGCATTTGCATTATATTTCGTCACTCCCACATGCCGCACACCACTGCCGCTGTTTGCTGCCGTCTCGTCCGTCTATCATGGGATCATACAGGGTCTATTTTTAAAATCCTTCTAAGGTAATCTTAGCTGTGAGACCTCGAAAAAAAAAAAAATTAAGACAAACTAGGGGATTTGGTTAAGGGTTAATTAATTAAGACAACTTCGACAAAAAAAATAAAAATAAATAAAACAACACAAACTTAATTACAGGGAAATTAGCTTCATTGGAAAATTAATTGATTGGAGAAGAAATAATTATATATACACATAATCCCTTGAAAATTCACGATTTAATCAAAATCATGATGATTTCTCAACTTTATTTAAGGGAAACACATTGTTTCCCGCTTTGCGCATATTACTTTTGCTGGCTATATAAAATAAAATCTCATTCATATCAAAACTAAAACAAAAAAAAAATTCTTCAAGTGCTCTTGGAATTCGCACAAACGCGCAATATGATGAAGTCAATATATCAATTGAAATTGAGAGATATCTTCAAATTAAATCAAACTATACACTATATATATATATATATATATATTTAATGAGAATTGAAACTGCTATACTTACCTCTAGCCGCAGCAACAATACTAATGATCATGAAGAGATTTAAAAGGAAACATCACAAAGAAACGTCATCCTCCTTTAAGCCCGAAAGTTGCCATGTATATATGCGTGATGATGATATGATATATACGTGAAGCAAAGTACTTTTGATATCCACTCTATTTCTTCGTTAATTACTAATTAATTAATGGAATCTATATATATTTTGTATAAATGTTAGACATACATATATGTAAGATAATTATGTGGACATCATGTTTTAATTAGTTCCCTCGCGTTGCATTGATTTAACGCTATCTAATTAAAATAAATAAAATAATAAAACCTCGCTTTCCTGTGAAGTTTGCAAAATATCTCGACACCATATCCTCGCTTATCACTACTAAAAATTTATTATGCACGCTCGACACATGTCGTCGCGACATACGTTTTTGATACCCACTGAGAATAGAATGAACAAAAAAAGATTAAAAAAAGTAAATCGTATCGCAATCGCTAGTTTGCTTCTCTCGTATTAATTGATGTTTAAGATGTTACCAAAGATGAATATCCTCTATCAGAAATCCATAACTCGTTTTTAAAAATGAAAAAAATTTTATGTTCTCCTTAAAAACTCTACAACGGCTGAGAAACCTAACTATTTTTCTAAAAAAGAAAATTAGGCTACAACCCTGCTAATTTATCTAAATTTTTTTAAAATTTTCAAAATTATTTTAGAAGTTGAAAATTCATTACAATATTTTACTTTGAATAAGAGGCAAATACCGCGCAGCGGCGGCGACGCTTATGCTGATCGATCGTGACGACTTGTGGTGGCGGCGATTTTCAAGCAACGATGCGTGGTAAATGGAGTTTGCAGGGACGAGGAGGAGAGCCTCTGGTTTGAAAAAACCATTTAAAATTTAGTGACATATCAGCAACAGACTAGTCTGTTGCTGATTTATTTGTTGCTAATTTGTCGCTGATCAGCGACAGATTAGCAACAGATTAGTCTGTTGCTGACAATCTATTGCTGATTTGTCGCTGATCGCGACATAATATAATATGTTGTCGATCAATGATAGATCAACGACATATCATGTCGCGATCTCAGAGCAGATCTGTCACAGATTTAGCTACAGATCAGCGACAAACTAGGTTCTCAGAGGTGATCTCACGCAGATCCGTCACAAAATGGGCGAAATTAATGGCGGAGAAATCAAGAATGATCGCTGACAAAATACAATTTGTCACAAATTTTGTCACAAATCACACCGATTTGTTGCTTTTTGGTCAAACGAGTCAAACTATCTATCTCGATGCGTAATCGTTGCCGATTTGTTGTTGTTTAGCAACAGATTCAAATCGTTGCAATGTTTTGATGCTATTTCACATTTTTCTTGTAGTGATCATATAGTTGTTTGAAAATGCATGAACAATTTACCAAAAAATAAAATTAAATGCATGAACAAGTTTAATGTAAGAAAATTGAGAGGAGAAGAGGATAAAACAAGTAAAAACAAGGAAAAATAAAAGCAAATTCATTTCCCATTCTTAAGTACCAAAAAAACAACAAAGATGATCAAATGTATCCAAATACACACAAATTGAATCAAACATTCAGGGAAAAAACAAAATTCATTAACAAAGAAGATCAATAGGTCACATTCATATAAGAATACACTTTGTAAACATCTTATTTTGAGAGAAACAGAAATGCCATAACCCCATATTTTTTCTTTATTAGAATGAATTATACATTCATTTGTGCTGCAAAAGGACAGGGTAAGGATCTTTGCACGCACTCCCTAAAGTAAAACTATATATGTACACAAAAAAATGAGACTATCTTTTTGTTCCAAAAAAAAGCCTAAAGAACGTGAAAGCAGAGATTGTCGTTCAACGAAAGCAAAATTTGACAGCCATGACAATCAACTAAAGCCTAAATACTCCTTGTTTGAGAATTTATCCTTCAGATTTCATAACCAAATATTTTAGCAAAACATGGCAGAACGCCCATTCTCAAAAAATGACCACTCCATTTTTTTATTCTTTCTAGATCGAGATTCATCATTGGTTGTTAGATTCAAAGTAAATCATTTTACCCCTCAAAAACCCTATCAATTTTGAAAGAAACGAACAACAACCGATATTTGCCATTAGAGATGAGAGACTTGCCAATTGAGAAGAGTGAAATCAGATAAATGAATAGTTCATGAGTGTGAGTTGGATGACAGATACAAAGAGAATATATAATGGAGAAGCGTTTCCTTGTTTAGGACGTGTCTATTGAGCACAGACGAAACAACCTATTCTAAACAAAGACTTTTCTTGAGTGCAACGTCGCAAACACCCACTTAAAACAACCAACAGCTGAACATATGATGCCAGATCCCAAATTTTATTCTTGAGTTGGTTCTCTAAAACAACCATATAACAATAATTTTATTTATTTTTTGGTAAATTGTCCATTGTCATGGACTAACCTCCCTGATAACCTTTTTTACAGCATGAAGATTGGAAATAGGTGTTTTTATCGAAAACATTGAAGCACTTACAACAATGATATGTTTCATATAAACGAGGTTACTGTTGATATCTTCCAATCTTAAACAATTGTAAGAAATGTATAGAAAATTCACGTAACATCGATCAAATGTTGACATAACATAGACATACATTACTCGTTATCATCCGTTTCAAATTTACTCTCATGACTAGAAGTTGATGATTCTTCTTCTGAATCATCTCCACTATCAACAATGAAGTCATTGTCTTCTTCACTTGGATCCGCTTCAACAATGACTCGAGTCCCATTTGGATAATCCAGATTGTTGAAATCCTGAATTGCATCGTCTACTACGCACGTGGTGGGTAGGCCATCTTGGAATGCAATCTCTGCCGATCCTGGGTCATTATCGTCTTTGCTCGTTTCCTCGTCAGCAAATTTTGGTTGACAAAGAACAAACCGCTAGCCATTCTTGTCGTTCGTTCCTCAAAGAAGGGTACAAAGGTAGTACACTTGAGTGGCTTGCATTGCAAGGACAAATGGCTCGTAGTTGTTATATCGTCGACTTCGATGAACCTCTACCAATTGAAGTGTTGGGTGAGTCCTCACACCATGATTCGGTGTAGGGTCATACCATTCACACTTAAACAAGACCACACGCTTGAGGCCGTAGATATTCAATCTCTACAACCTCTTGCAAGCGACTCCATAATAGTTATGGGAAACATCGGCGTAGTTAGAACCCTTCACCAAAACACCGCTGCTCTACGTCGATCTATTAACGTCATATGTTGCGAAGTGGAACTTATACCCATTCACTAGGTAACCAGGGTAGACAGTACAAGATCGACTAGGACCAACCGAAAGATCAACGAGCGTCTCGTCTATGATAGAATTCCGAGCCTATTTACAAAAAATTAGAAATGTAAGACACATTACTTATGAAAGAAATTTATGAAGCGATAACCTACAATAGTAATAACTTTACATATGTTTGAAACCATATGGGAAAGTTGTGCTCTAGACTAGTATCGACTTCCGACTCCCCCATTGCTTGAGTGATTTCATCGACGAAGATCCTAGAAGAAACGAACATGTAAATATCATGTCTTAGTAAAAGATGAATAATGAATGTACTGCATTATTGAATGAAAGTGACGGACATACTGGATGTAAGGAGCGATCTCTGGACAATTGAGCAGTATGTACGAATGAGCGACATTATACTCCTGCTCTGTTAAGTACCGCTCCTTTGACTTGCCCATGGGTCGACCAGGATAAGTGAAAATTGAGAAATTGCCCACAAAATGCGGTGTGGGCCCGACACCGCCATCGTCGTTTCGTTGCACTTTGTCATGCAACGTAAAGACGTGATCTTCGAAGTAGTAAGAACAAAACGATGTGACTTCTTCGACCAAATAAGCATTACACATCGAGCCCTCTACCTTCGCTTTGTTCCGAACATTATTTTTCAAATGTTTAAGGTACCTATCGAAGTATAGGAAATGTTGATTTAAAACTTATTGAATGGGAAAATAATTTCAAGGGCTCAAGATATTACCTCTCAAATGGATACATCCATCGAAATTGAACGGGACCGACCGGACGAGCCTCGTAGACCAAGTGGATTGGTAGGTGTTCCATAGAGTCGAAGAAGCTTGGAGGGAATGTTTTCTCCAACTTGCAAATGATTTTTGGTATTTCAGACTCTAAGACCTCCATATCTTTGAGACTGACATTTTTCGCAGTTAGGGATCGAAAAAAGGCTTAGTTCGCTAATTGCAACCCAAACCGGGTTTGGGAGGAGTTCTCTGAATGCAATTGGTATCAACCGTTGCATGAAAATATGACAATCATGACTCTTCATGCCGAACATTCGCAATTTCTTTGGATCCACACATCGACCAAGATTCGAAGCATAACCATCAGGAAAACACAACTTTTCAACCCACTCGCATAATTTTTGTTTTTTTGATGTATCAAGAGCATATCATCCAAGGATGTAAGTGTTTGTCGCCGAATCAATGTGTAGAGAAGGTCGGTGACAATATTCACGAATATCTTGTCTCGCTTTCGCATTGTCCTTACTCTTGCCCTAGACACACATAATAGTGTTGAATATGTTGTCAAAAACATTTTTCTCGATGTGCATGACATCTAAGTTGTGGCGATCAAGTTTGTCTTCCAATACGGCAAGTCCAAGAAAATGTATTTTTTTCTCCATCCCGAATTCTTAGCTATCCGCCCATTCACGAATCAGCTCGATTTCGTCACCTTCATCAAGCCTAACGATTCAATTTCTGCCAAAATTTCTTCACCGAACGCAAAGCGGGCGGTTCGTCATTTAAGACCATTTTGCCTCTAAGAAATTTTTTTTTCTTTCCCGACCATTGTGATGCCTTCGAAGAAACGACAAGTGATGACAATAACCACGATGTCTTTCCACCATTTCGCAATTGAAATGCATTTGTATCCTCCATACAATATGGACAAGCCATCTTACCGTGTGTGCTCCAACCGACAACATGCTATACGCAGGGAAATCACTAACAAATCCATAAAAGGGCCACCGGCATAAGAAAATTCATCTTTGTGGACACGTCGTAAGTAATCACCCCATTGTTCCATAAATCTTGCAACTCTTTCACAAGCGGTGAAGGAACACGTCGATTTTCTATTTTGGGTTGGTCGATCCAGAACGATAACCGTTAAGAACGAAAACTCGATTTCATGCACATCGACGGTGGAAGATTGTACGAGTCAAAATTACAGCCATGAAGAGTACGATTTTCCCAAATCCCAAATACTTGAAAACCATCAAGCACAATCCTAAACGAACATTCCGAACCTCGCGGCAAAAGTCTCTCTTGACATCATTAAAATGTCTCCAAGCTATCGAATCATAACAGTTGTTGCATAACATATTCTTCGCGAGGAATGTTCTCCATGCCATCGCATATGTTTTGCCGTTGACTCGTACGCATACAATCGTTGCAATCGAGGGCCCAAAGGGAAGTAGTACATTTTTTTGCAAGGGCGTTCCGCCACGACCTCATGTCGTCAGTGCAATGTAGCGTGATTTCCCACATAATTTACATGATGCCAACTCGTAGTCCACTCCCCAATAAATCATACATTGGTCCTCACAACAATCTATTTTCTCAACAGGTAGACCTAGACCTCGCATTAGTCTTTTAGTGGCATAAAAATTTTCAACCAATGAATTGTCATTTCGCAAACAATCCTTCATGAATTTTATGATTTCATTATACCCTCGTTCATATATATAATGTTCTGACTTGATCGCAAGTAATCTTGCCATTGCGGACAACGTTGTCATGGTTTCAAACCCGCCACAATTGTTCGCTACTAGCCTCTATCATGTCATATAGTTGGCGTGCTTGGGGTTTGGTGATTCTTCCACGTGATTCCAATTGAAACTTGGACCTGCCACGTTGTGTAGCATCTCGCGGTAAGTTGTCGATCAAAACCTCCCACATCAAGATCATCAATATGGTTATCCATTTGGTAGAAGTTTTGCGGGCCATCATCTCCGTTCTCACCATGTTTGTACCAACAGTGATATCCCGAAACAAATCCATACCTACATATGTGGTACTCAACCGTTTCGACGTCCAGGTACGGTACAAGTTGACATTTCTTATAATTGCACGGACATCTAATCTTCCTTTCACTTTGGTATGTAGGACAATGTTGCTTAGCAGATGCTATGAATTCTTTAACCTTCGCCGTGAATTCAATTCGAACGAAGCCGTTGTCGAGACGGTTGTACATCCAGTCTCGACTTGTAGACGACATTCCTATTGTAATTATGCAATTAAATTAGTCAACTAGTTTCATAATTTCCGACGGTACATGGCTATTTGTGTGTCCAACTAACACAATTTATTAGAAGGGGGAATATGAGAACCTACCTAACTACATGAACAAAAAGCTTTGCTTTTATGCATTGAATAAATGTGGTTGGAAACAACTTTCTTAAGACCTAGCTCGGTACATGACTGATACCAAACAGAGTATGATACTTGGTCGTAAAAATAAAAGCAACAAGGAGTTCAAAAAAAAAATCATAAATCATAAGTTATAAGCGGCATACAAATACCACATAGTATCAAAGCTCCTAGTACTTGTTCACTCGTACCTCCTTAAGGTTAGAGGTTTATTCAATTCTCTTGACATTTTATGTGAAATTGCAACATTAACTCAAAGAGTAATCATAGTTTTTAGAACCCTACCTAGTAGTAGAAAATATATAATTATAGGTACTATTCATCTATACCTACTATATTGGTAGCTTTATCTACACACATGCATATACACACAAGTGAATCAAATATAGTAGGAAATACATGAAACAAATGTGGCATAACAATATCAAAGAATGTAAATTAAAAATAAAATATAGCACAAAACCTTACCTCTCCAGAGCAATAAGAGCAGTATAACGCAATCCAGACAAAACACGTTGCACTTCGACTACGAAGGATTTCTCGCTTCCGTATAGCTCAGCCACTTCCCTAACGCTACTCTGCATCAAAACCAAAACCCAAAACCAAAACAATTCAACATCCTTGGTGCAGCAGAAATAGCATGCTATGTGCCCATTGTTGCACTAAAATTAAATTTCAAGAACACACAGCCAAAAAAAATATATATATGCATTTCAGGAAACATATAACCTCATAAGCATAGAATAAATGCTCAATCAGATCACATGTTCCAACATATACAAATACTGATTTCTGAAGTCGATTTTTAACGCATTGTGATGTGCCCGCGTATATCTTAATTCCTAGCTGAAGGGCTCCAACAATTGTCTAGCGAATGCATATATCAAAAAGTATGTCAGCCTATCACTACCATCCTTCTGTTATTCAAATATAGCTAAACAACAGAAACGTAGATAAACTGAGAAAATTCAGGTACTTCAAGAAATTGAAATCTAGAATATATGATTTCTTGATGGACAAATAATGGCATCGGCAATTCAGAGATTGAAATTGAGGACCACCAGCACATAAAAAAGCAAGTGAAATTGAAAGTTCTACTCATGAATGATAGACCACATAGATTCCAGGATACCAAGTGGCATCAAATGTCTTTATTATAAAAGTTTAAAGACAAAGCAATCAATCGAGACTCACAAATGAGTTATCCTAATCACAAGGGGAAACAAAAATTTATCTTCTCTTCAAGCCGAGATACAAAAAATTGAGAATTGAAAGGCACAAGAGCAACCCCCTTTTCAATCATATTTCCCTATCATGCATTTTTATATTTTCGTTTCGTTCTTTTTTACTCTATTTTGCTTTTTTTTAAAAAAAAATTTCATTGAGTTTTCAATTCTTTCAACTATCCACACAATCGACACACAAATTACATATAGGAAACGATTATACTTGATTATCAAAGAACGTGCATGGCACGCATACAAGTGATTAATTTAAAAACCAAATTTCCCACCCAAAGAAGTCGGGAAAGGTTGTTTGCGACGACTTAGGGTGCCCAATTTTTTGGTCAGATATCTCCTAGTGCCCAATTGCCTCCCATAAGTGTATTTCTACACATCCATAACACCATAAACACACCACGCCACCCAAAATGACCAAGTAAAAGTCATACCACTTAACACAAACAGGACCTAATGTCTACAAATCAGTACCCACTTGCGACCCATAAATGTTCTTCCACTTAGACACTGAAATCTTAAATATCATTACAACTAGTATACCCCGAATATATACCATTAATGCACACACTTGCATTTACAATAGGGAATGTGCACAACTTGTGTCCTAGTACCCTCACGTTAGTTCTCAAAAGACCCCAAAACTCCCACACAAACATCTCACTCTCCCCCTGTAAATCATTTATACCAACGCTGAAAAACCCACACTTGAAAACACGCAGTAGAAACCATAGAGTGAACACCTAAATGAAACCATATAGGGATTTAATGAAATTCACACCTAACTCTTCCATGGTTTTATCAATCACACCTAAGAACACAAAGAATCTCCGAACCTAGGCGGAACATCCTACTGAAACCATAGAGGGAGCTTTCTCTATTTCTAAGATGCCATTTGCACCAACATATCAAGTATAAGGATCGAAAATCAACAGGGATCTCATTTCCTTAAATCCATCCCCTTCCCCTCCTACTCTAAACATGCAGGAGAACTCAGTAGTCAAACAACTCATGGAGTATGGAATTCTGCTGAGCAAAGCCAACACAGAGAACAAGGGAAACACATCATCCAAAAGAAACAGAATTGTTAACACAAAGACCATAAGAACAACTCCTTCGATGGTCTTTGTGTTAACAATTATGTTTTGTTTCGTTTTGGTTTTATCATTTTGCGACCCCAAAACGAAACAAAATTGGGACCATTGAAGGACGGATGCGACCCCAAAACGAAACAAAATTGTAAGACATTTATACGTTAATGAAACTCCTTCGACCTCATGTGGTTGTGCAATTCACCCCCACAGTCATCACCTCCGAAACGTGCCTCCAAACTCCTTTCTCCCATCAGTGTAACACCCATTCAAAAATAAAAAATAAGAAGAAAAGACTAACAGCTTAGGGTGTTACCTTGACTAGTTCGACGACGGCTTAGGGTGGGGCGTAGGTTGGCGACGGCTTAGGGCTTCGAGGCTCCAATCTCCGGCAATGGCGACGGCAGAGCCGACGGCCTCGTCGCACCGCTATCGCAGTGACGGCAGAGATTTAGGGTTTGGGAGAGAGATTTCGGTGAGAGAGAGCGGTGAGAGAGAGAGAGCTAGGAAACGTCGGTCCGAGAGCGGTGAGAGAGGGAGAGAACAAAGAGCGGTGAGCGGAGCGGTGAGCACAGAGAGAGCAGAGAGCAGAGAGCGATGAGAGAGAGAGAGAACAGAGAGCGGTGAGCGGAGATGACCTATGAGAGAGCGGTGACCGGTGAGAGCAGAGAGCGGTGAGCGGTGATCAGAGAGAGAGCAGAGAGCGGTGAGCAGGCGGTTAGCGGTGAGCAGGCGGTTAGCGGTGAGAGAAAGGGAGAGCAGAGCGCCAGCAGAGAGAAAAAGAGTTGAGAGAAAGAGATTTGGGAATTGTTTTGGTCGATTGACTTTTTGGGGGGGGCCTAGATCGAAGCACTCAAGAATCTCGAGATTTGATGAACGGTTATAAAAAAGAAAGTTTTGGTGGGAATGTTGGCGCCATTATTTAGAGACGAAATTTAATTCCGTCTCTATTTCCGTCTCTATTTCCGTCTCTGATCTATCTCTATTCCGTCTCTGAATTATTCCGTCTCAATTCCGTCTCAAACCATTTTTTCTTAGCAACGGAACTAAATTCCGTTGCTAATTATGTTTCTAAATATCCATATTTTTGTAGTGGTGGGAACACACCTCAAGTTACGTGCCAGTGTGTGATCGACGTAGAGAACAATATGGCGAGTTGGTAAAGCTTTATATTATTTTTATAAGTGATATAAATGGGGCTATGGTTGATTAAGTATCAAATGCACTTAAGTTAGTAAGTTAAAATAATAGCCACTTGATATTTCTCGAGACACATAATGACCCATCTCAACAGCAAATGAGTCACTTATTGATGTCATTTGGCATGAGTTAGTGGGATATGTGTTAATAGGTATACCATTAGATATGTCTCAAGATACGTGTGCACATTAGAATCAATGGCTATCAATTCATGTATATAAGCTTTTGGTCAACTCAAGCAATTCAACTCTTTCATTTCATTTGCTTAAGAGAGAAGCAAAGTTGCTGGAGAAGGAGAGCTGCTAGAGAAAAAGAAGATCAACAAAAACTTGGTGATTTAGTGAAGGAGAGATCAAGTATAGCTAGTGTTCAACAAGTTGGGTAACTTCTCTACACCATAAAGGTAGCTTAATTCAATGAATTCATGAATTTGATGTTGTGGTTGTTGTATTATGTTGTGGTTGATGTCATGAAACTCTAGTAGTGTGTATGGAGGTTCCTTAGGCATTAACATGGCCTATGTGTAGAGGAAACTTGGAAGTCTTATTGTAGAATTCTGGGTTTTATTACATAAAGCGCGCTAGGTGGATCAACTAACGCGCTAACTTGGATTAGCGCGCTAGGTCTATGATAGCATAAAAACTACAATTTTCAAAAATTCCTTAAACACTATAAAAAAAGTCTAATACCCTAAGTAAAGGTCCAAGCACACTAAAAAACCTAGAATATGATATCAAGAACCTAGGGAAGTATTTCGAGGATTTAAGTATGAGTTTCGAGGTGTCCGGAGGTCGGAGTAGCATAATAGATTGCGCGGATTGTAAGTAAACTGATTGAGATATTTTTTACATTTCATTCCTATTTATATGTTCATTTCCAAGAATTTGGACTAAATTGCTTTTGTACTCCATTTGCCATGACTTGTTCTTTCTCATTACATGAGGTTGCTTTCATCGTATAGTTTGTTGATAAAATGATTTCATTGACTCCAATTCATGTGCTATTCCATTATTGATTGTTAATACATGTGTTCAAAGTGAAATAGCATGCTATTAGGTATGTATTACGTAGTGTTGTGAATCTATATCCTTTGTGCATTAGTATGCAATTCTTTTGTTGGATTCCAATACCGTGTTGTTCTTTGAATATAAAAGTAGTTCTTGTATCTAGGACCACTTTACGATAGAAATCCGGTGAACATACGGGGTCACTAGACTTTCTAGGGTGATCGAGATTTCTCCACTATCTTGCGCAAAGACACGGAAATGAGTCCTGGGTTGTTGGCAAGCATACTTGCGTAGCACACGGAGTATGAGACCCGGGGTTATTGGCAAGTTTATATCATAGGTAACTGGCACCAGCGAAAGGTTATAAAGGCAATAGCACTGCTCAGACCTTCACATTGATGTAGAGCTCAGCTCCATCCTCATATAGTGGAAAGACTGATGTGATGAAGATTACGACCGACTGGCCCTAAATCATTACTACTTAGTCATGTGTCAATTTCATGTTGTTTAGCTGAAGTATCTCTTTGCATCTTTCTCTTTATAGCATATTTGCTATTATCATGCTTTTATATACTTGTTGCATATTTGGGAATGTGAACATATATCTCTCAGTATTACTTTCTACTTTCTAGTACTCATTGTCTAGTTCGTGACGGTGGGTGCGGATCCATCAAGTAGCAGACCAGGGAAAGAGAAGATCAGCGACTACCTCTGAGCCAGTGGAGTGCTGCTACGTCATATTTTGTATGTTTTGATTTTTGATGTATTACTTTTATATGCCTATCATATACTTTTGGGGTTGTATATTATGGATTGAGTGATTAGTACCTTGATCAGACACATGTTGTTATATATTGTCATTTTTTAATATATATGCATGTGATATTTATTCATTGGTTTTTCCACAATTATTAAGCCTCATGTTATAAGCTCCCGCTAGATTGTTAAGACTTCCACTGAATAAACTCTTAAGTAAACAAAAATTTAACTAACTCTAATTTATGAATTGTCATAGGATAAGTAAAGGTTTATATTTATTTTAAAAAATTAATTGGCACGTAACAAGGTTTTGGAAAGGCTGACTAGTCCCTTATTAGGTCCTATATGATGAGGGTTGGGCTTAATAACGGGATTAGGCCGGGTGGTGCCCTAATTTGAGAAGGGGTCATCACAGTTGGTATCGAGCCTAAGTTCTAGAATATTATGGACAGCTTTACGGAATTGTCTAAAGTTGAGATACCATAGTCACATGTGGTATCATATTCTAAATTTATAAAGCTTAGGAGAGCCTAAGTTTATAGAGCTTAGGATTATGGAAAATATTCATTCCATAAGGTGATACCAAAGATACTATGTGTAGCAAAATGCCTAACTTTTCCAATAAGTAACAAATAAAAATTTAAACAAGAAAACATAAATCTTAGTTGTGGAAAACCAGATGATCCTTGCCTAGAAACCATTAGTTGGGAAGTGAGTGAAAGTGAGATTTTATTTGTACATGTTATTTTTCTATATGTATATAAGCGTTATTTACGTAGTAATTGATTCACGTTCGTTATCAACTTGCAAACGCTGATGGCGGATTCACGCGGTAGCAGGGATACAAGTGCGAGTGGCAACCAGCCTTCGATACCATCAGCTGATGATTTTTAGAGGCTATCTGATAGAGTAGTTGCTTAGGGACAACAGTTAGCATAGTTCATCGCAATGATGACTTCACGTTTCGCTCTACCAGCACAGACACATACCCTACTACTACAACTACTTCTACATTACCGACAGCAGTGCCAGTAGTACAGACCATACTAGTAGTAACACCTCTAGTCATAGAGATAATTTCTACACCGTCTTTGACACCTCCATCTTCTAGTTCGATAGCGAGGTTCAACTGATGAAGGATTTCATCATACTGAAGCTAGTCTACTTTGATGGTCAGAGAGATCTCGAGAAGATCGAGAAGTGGGTACTGTCTCAAGAGAAGTTGCATCAAGTCTTGAGGATCGAGGACAAACTCTGAGTTAAGATTTCGTCGTACACTCTACAGAGAGATGCTGATGTATGGTGGCCTGCGACTATAGCTTCTGAGTGAGAGTTTGATTCATGGGATGCCTTCAAGATGAAGTTTTACCAGTAGTTGTTCCCACCTGCACTAATGAAAAGGTTGAGGAAGGAACTCATGAACATGAAATAGGGAGCTGATGAGTTAGTGGTGAGCTATAGAGACAGATAGGGCTATCTGAGGCAGTTCGCTAGGGATTTAGTGAGAGAGGATTCAAATGATGTGTACCACTTCAGGGATGGACTAAGACAAGATATTGGATTTTATGTGGTTAGTTCAGGCGCCAGGATTTTGGGTGAGATTTACGAGCGTGCACTCTCTCACAAGACATATTATTTGGGAAGAGTTGCTCATGGGACACCGCTAGTACTAGCATTGACACCTGATCATGTTGCAGAGTTTGAGAGGAGGAGATAGAGGGGCAAAGGACCGAGAAAATGGGATAAAGGTAGTCAGGGGTCAGGGACATCTATAGCAGTTGTACCCTTTGTACCATCCCCTACACCATTGCGTACTCAATGTTGGTAGACATTCCTTGGTACCACCATTTAAACCTCGCAGATTAGCTACTACTACTTTGCCAAGCTATTCCAATACCACCAGCACGTCAGTAGCAGCAGGGTGGTAGAGGTTGACGCAAAGGTAGAGGTAGAGGTCGAGATGGTTCTCGACAGGGGCAAACACATGCACTGGCCTAGGATCAGGTTCAGGGTCAGCGTAGACCTATCACATTTTATAGGTGTGGTCAGGTAGGGCACAAGATTAGAGATTGTCCACAACCAGCAGCCATATTTCTACCTCAGAGTCGAGTGGGTGTATACATGGTAGCATAGCCCGATGCTCCACACGAAGATTCATGGAGGGTATGGTTTCCATTTATGGTAGATAGTTATATGTTTTGCTTGATTCAGGTTCTACAGTATCTTTCATTTCTGGTCGCATGATAGGCATTTTAAGGCTGACACTGGTTAGAGTCAGTGTACATTTGATTTTGAGTACCGCAGCCGGGGATAGAGTTTACCCTAATTGTCTTGTTGAGGGATGTCCAGTAGAGATTGGTGGGGTAGATTAACCTGCAGTAATCTGTGGTCCTCGAGTTCTTAGATTTGGACTCGTTGTTAAGGATGGATTGGCTAACAGCGTATCATGCTCATATCGATTGTTTCAGTAAGACAGTGATATTTGAGATCCCAAGGCGTCCGATGTTCACGTATAGTGGTAGTACACTGAGAGCTGAGGGCATTAGAGGTCAACTTGCGACTAGTGGAGAGATGGAGACTCTGGTGTCATTATACACTGTAGTAGAGAGTCAGGGACCCAGACTTGAGGAAATTCAGATTGTATGCAAGTTTTCGAACGTGTTTTCGAAAGACTTACCTGGTTTACCACCACCGAGAGAGATAGATTTTATCATTGAGTTAGTACCAGACACTAGACCTATATCTATACCACCATACCGCATGGCTCCGAAAGAGTTGGAGGAGTTAAGAAGTTAGTTGCAGGATTTAGGACAAAGGATTCATCATACTTTCTATGTCACCATAGGGAGCACCGATCCTGTTTGTGAAGAAAAAGGATGGTACTTTGAGACTGTATCAATTATAGACAGTTGAACAGGGTCACAGTCAGAAACAAGTATCCCTTACCAAGGATTGATGATTTATTTTATCAGCTGAGAGAAGCACAATTTTTCTCCAAAATAGATCTGAGATCAGGGTATCATCGGCTTAGGATCAAGGATGAAGATAGGTCCAAGACGACATTTAGCATGAGATATGGACACTATCAGTTTACAGTCATGTCGTTGGTTTGACTAATGCTCCTGCCATGTTTATGAATTTGATGCACTGGGTAATGAGACCATTTCTTGACCACTTTGTGATAGTTTTTATCGATGATATATTAATATATTCGAGGACTAGAGAGGATCACGAGCAGCACCTCAGAGAGACGTTACATACCTTGAGAGAGCATCAACTCTACCCCAAGTTCATCAAATGTGAATTTTGGCTGTTAGAAGTCAAGTTTTTGGGACATGTTGTTGGAGCAACAGACATTACTGGAGGTCCAACCAAGATTTAGGCTATTATGGATTGGCCAGACGTCAGTTACGAAGATCAAGAGTTTTATGGGGTTAACATGATATTACTGCAAGTTCGTGAAGGATTTCTCGAAAATCGCTTCACCGATGACCGATTGACTCATAAAGACATCAAAGTTTAATCTGGTTTGAGGAATGCGAGGAAACATTTGCTTAGCTAAAGAGATTGTTGACTACCGCACCAAAGGTTGATATTGCGCTCGAGGCCGACAAAGGATTCTTGGTATATACAGATGTTTCTCATATAGGTCTAGGTTGTGTGTTGATGCATGATAGAGACACGGTAGCTTATGCATTTAGAAAGCTAAAAATACATGAGAAAACTATCACATTCATGACTTAGAGTTGGCGGCGGTAGTGTTTGCTTTGAAGATATGGAGACGTCATCTGTATGGAGAGAGGTTCACACTCTATACTGATCATAAGAGTTTGAAATACCTTTTCACATAGAAAGAGTTTAACATGAGACATCGTCGATGGTTGGAATTTCTGAAGGACTTTGATTTTTCTCTGGAATATCACCTAGAAAAAGCTAACTTAGTTGCTGATGCACTGAGTAGGATGTCGGTTAGAGATGCCGAAGTTGTTAGATGCCATATGACACATGAGTATGGATTACTCGAGGTAGCGGCGATGATGACTCAGTCAGATATTCCTATGAATACTCGGGTGATGATTTGTGCAAAGATGAGGCTTCGGACCGTGTCTACTCAGAGAGTTTTAGAGGGACATAGAGCCGACATCTTATACCCGAGATTTAGTGAGTTAGCCTTGAGTACTGAGTGTATTGAATGGACAGAGACGACATACCATTATTTGAGATTCGAGGCGGCAGATTGTGGATACCGACAATGGCAAAGCTAAAAGATGAGATTCTTCAGGATTCACATCTTTCTTGGTTCACTATTCATCCAAGTAGGAACAAAATGTACCATGACATGAAGAGACATTCTTGGTGGCCTGAGATGAAAGAAGACGTATCGGAGTTTATTAGGAACTGTAGGATCTGGCAGCAGGTGAATGCAGAGCATTGTAGACATGGAGGATTATTACAACAACTTCCCATTCCACGATGGAAGTGGGAAGACATAACCATGGATTTTATTAGAGGACCGTCAAGAACTGCTTGTTGACATGATTTTATTTGGGTGATTGTGGACATACTGACAAAATCTGCCCATTTCATACTAGTTGCAGCTCATTATACATTTGACCAACTGAGTGTATTATTCGAGAGGTGATTATTAAGCTTCATGGGGTACCATTGACTATTACGTTAGACATAGATGCTATGTATACGTCCAAGATATGGCGGAGTATGCAGGAGCAGTATGGCATGCGCCTATAGTTTAGCACAACCTTTCACCCTCAGACTAATGGACAGACTGAGAGGTTGATTCAGACTTTCAAGGATATGCTCAGGGCTTGTGTACTTGAGTTTGGCGGATCATGGGGGGAATACCTACCATTGTGTGAGTTTGCATACAACAACAATTATCAGTCTAGCATTGAGATGGCGCTATTTTAGGCTTTATATGGTAGACCGTGTCGCTTACCATCTTGTTGAGCTGAGTTAAAGGACCGGGACATTATAGGGCCTAAAATTATTGTTGATCACACGGAGAAGGTACGATAGATTCACAAAAGGCTTAAAGGATCCCAAGAGAGGCAAAAGAAGTATGAAGACACATATCACAACGATCTCACGTATGACGAGGGAGCCTTAGTGTATCTAAAGGTTTCTCCTTGGAAGGGTCTTCACAGATTTGGTTTGAAAGGCAAGTTAGCATCGAGATTCATCGGGCCTTTCAAGATCAAGAAACATATCTGAAAGGTTGCTTATGACTTGGATTTACCTCCACCGATGTTGGGGATTCATCCAGTGTTTCATATTTCTATGCTTTGACTAGCCAAGACGAAGGCAGGCGAGAGACCGACAAAGGACTTGAGTCAGATTTACTTGAGTTAGGACGTATCATATGACGAGCAACCAGTATAGATTCTAGATCGTAGGGTACAACAGCTGAGAGGGAAGTCTATTCCGAAGGTGTTGTTCAAGTGGTAGTTTCATGGAGACTCAAAACTCACTTGGGAAAGAGAAGACTATATCCGAGATAAGTTTTCGTACCTCTTCGAGTCATGTATAATTTTAGGTTAAGTTTAATTTCGAAGACACAATTTTCATTAGTTGGGAAGAATTGTCACGGCCCAAATCTTTAATTTGACTTTAATCTTTTAATTAGGATCAAATGACCCGTGACGTAGGACCCGCTTCGACATACGTGTCGCGACCGAGGCAAGATGGTCGAGGTAAATGTTATATTTGTAATAATGAATTCTTAGTGTATTGTATATGTGTAGACTACTAAGTTATTTCTACTTGTGCTAGGTGTTGAGACGAGTGTTGGAACGCGCATCGAGTTGCGTGTCAGCGTGGGACTGAGGTAGAGAACAATATGGCGAGTTGGTATAAGCTTTATATTGCTTTTATAAGTGATATAAGTGGGGCTATGGTTGATTAAGTATAAAATGCACTTAAGTTAGTAAGTTAAAACTATAGCCACTTGATATTTCTCGAGACACATAATGACCCATCTCAACACCAATTGAGTCATTTATTGGTGTCATTTGGCATGAATTAGTGGGACATGTGTTAATAGGTGTACCATTAGATAGGTCTCGAGATACGTGTGCACATTAGGATAAATGACTATCAATCAACCATATCCAATTCATGTATATAAGCTTTTGGTCAACTCAAGCAATTCAACTCTTTCATTTCATTTGCTTAAGAGAGAAGCAAAGTTGCTGGAGAAGGAGAGCTGCTAGAGAAGAAGAAGAATATCAACAAAAACTTGGTGATTTAGTGAAGGAGATATCAAGTATAGCTAGTGTTCATCAAGTTGAGTAATTTCTCTAAACCATAGAGTTATCTTAATTAAATAAATTCATGAATTTGATGTTGTGGGTTGTTGTTTTATGTTGTGGTTGATGTCATGGAACTCCAATAGTGTACATGGAGGTTCCTTAGGCATTAACATGGCCTATGTTTAGAGAAAACTCGAAATTCTGATTGCAGAATTCTAGGTTTTACTACACATAGCGCGCTAAGTGGGTCAGCTAGCGTGCTAACTTGGATTAGCGCGCTAGATCAGGATTGGTAGCGCGCTAATGTGTCATTAACTCGCTAACCCCAGTCATTAGCGCGCTAGGTCTATGACAGCATAAAAATTGCAATTTTCAAAAATTTCTTAAACACTATAAAAGAGAAGGTCTAAACATACTCAAAAACCTATACTATGATATCAGGAACCTAAGGAAGTATCCCGAGGATTCAAGTACGAGTTTTGAAGTTTTGGGAGGCCGGAGTAGCATAGGAGATTGCGTGGATTGCAAGTAAACTAATTGAGATATTCATTCCTATTCATATGTTCATTTCCGAGTCATTTGGACTAAATTGCTTTTGTACTCCATTTGCCATGACTTGTTGTTCTTTCTCATTACATGAGGTTGCTTTCATGGTATAGTTTGTTGATAAAATGATTTCATTGACTCAAATTCATGTGCTATGTCATTATTGATTGTTAATACAAGTGGTCAATGAAATAGCATGTTATTAGGTAGGTATTACGTAGTGTTGTGAATCTATATCCTTTGTGCATTAGTATACAATTCTTTTGTTGGATTCCAATACCGTGTTGTTATTTGAATATATTAGTTCTTGTATCTAGAACCACTTTACGATAGAAATCCGGTAGATATACGAGGGTCACTAGATTTTCCAAGGTGATCGAGATTTCTCCACTATCTTGTGCAGCATATAGGAAATGAGTCCCGGGGTTGTTGGCAAGCATAACTTGCGCAACACACGGGGTATGAGACCCGAGGTTGTTGGCGAGTTTATATCGCAGGTGACTGGCACCAGCGAAAGGTTATAAAGGCAAGAGCACTTCTCAGACCTTCACATTGATGTAGAGCTCAACTCCATCCTCATATAGTGGATAGGCTGATGTGATGAAGATCACGGCCGACCGCCCTAGAGCATTACTGCTTAGCCATGTGTTAGTTTCATGTTGTTTAGCTGAAGTATCTATTTGTATGTTTCTCTTTAAAACATAGTTGTTATTATCATGTTGTTAGATACTTGTTGCATATTTGGGAATGTGAACAAATGTCTCTCAGTATTACTTCATACTTTTCTGTATTCACCATCAAGTTCGGCGGGTGCAGATCCATCAAGTAGCAGAACATGCAAAGAGAAGATCGACGATTACCTCTGAGCCAGTGGAGTGCTGCTACGTCAGATTTTGTATGTTTTGATTTTTGATGTAGTACTTTTATTTGCCTATCATATACTTTTGGGGTGTTATATTATGGGTTGAGTGATTAGTATCTTGATCGACACATGTTGTTATATATCACCATTTTATATATATATATATATATATATATATATATATATATATATGCATGTGATCTTTATTCCCCGGTTCTTTCACAATTGTTAAGCCTCATGTTATTATAAGCTTCCGCTAGATTGTTAAGACTTCCATTGAATAAACTTTTAAGTAAACGAAATTTTAACTAACTCTGATTTATGAATTGTCATAGGATAAATATTTATATTCATTTAAAAAAATTAATTAGTACGTAACAAGGTCTTGGAAAGGATGACTAGTCCTTTATTAGGTCCTATATGAAAAGGTTTGGGCTTAATAACGGGATTAGTCAAGGCAAGGCCCCAATTTGAGAAGGGGTCGTCACACATATCTTCTACCTTTCTTTTCTTAGCTTGCATTCTTTGCTATCATTATCATACTTCACCTAAAATACCCCCAAACTCATTCCAAACCTTGTTCCATGGTTTAAAAATTAAGTCGGATTTCCAACAAAATAAATATACCTCGTGAAGTATAAATGAATTGATATAATCATAAATTAGATAATTAATTTATAATTAAACTCAATATATAAATTTCATCACCAATGTATTAAATGTAGCAACATCATCATATGTATCAAATCACCAAGCACATATCATATATAGTATATCACCACCACAAATCGAGATAGTATATCACTACCAAAGTTTTACATGTAAGACCTCACACATTATAACTCGAAACAAAGAAGATAAAGTAGAGTAAAGAAATCAATGTCGTTGTCCCGAAGTCGATCATCATCATCTCGCCATCGATCATTCCTCTCTCGATCGATAACTCACAAATGGGGGATCATAGATGGTGTAGTCTTGACCTCGCGGTAGTTGATCATCAAATTCATAATTAGGTGATAGCTGCATCTATGTAGATGGTACATAAACCTCTCGCGCCTCATTGTCTTTTGTCTTCTAGACATTGTTCTCTCCATTCTATGAATGCTCATTGCGAAGGCCCTATGGTTCTCGAACACCAGTTCTTGATTCCTCATAGTTCTCGCTTGATTGCATTAAATTGTACCCATAAAGACCAACTCCGACTCCTCCATGTAAAGTCCATCATAATACCTAACAGGTTGTGGTACATTCGGATCGTTTCTACCTCTCGACATTTCTTCCAGAACTCTCCTCATGTCATTTCTGATTTTTCTTCTTTGTTCTGTTTTTCTTTTGGCTATCTCAGCTTTCTCCCTTTCATCTTCAAAGTCTTCATATTTATCAATTTTTCCATATCTCTCTATTACTTCATCCGTGATTGTCTTCTCTGGTAAAACATCCATGTCAAATCCTACTATTTTAACTCGATCTACTTTACAAAAAGTCGTGATCATCAAAGGAAAAAAGTAATCCATCATTCTTCTTTGTTGTGATGGAACTCCTTATTTACTCTTAGATAATCTTGCCAACATCTAAATATCCTTGTCCTCTCACAATATTGTAAATCAAAATGGCTTTACAGTTCATAATTTCATAATATTGCAAACTTGGTTGTAAGCTGGTGTTGATGAAATAACACATCGCCTTCATGATCTTCCTACAAAACTTGGTAGTAATGTGCTTCGAGTACCCCTCCATGTCTAAATTGAATCCATCACAATAGACTACCTCTAATCCTCCCTTTATTAGCTCAGTGGGGTAATGGTACTTAATAGCGTATTCAGGTTTTGGGTACTCATCCTTTTCTCAATGGTGAACTTCTGGTAAACTAAAATATCGAGTTATTCTTGCAGCGGAATAAACCACTGTCCTTTCTCTCTCTACATCTTTTTAAAACTTGTCAAATACCATCTCATTGATAATATTTTCTTTCATAAGAACATAATTTTTGACTACCTTCGATATCTCTTATTCTATTTCCTCCTCCTCATCCTCATATTTCTTAGAATTTTAGTTAAACGATAAAGGTGGAGTAAGCTCTCTTTGTGCTCTAATCCTAGGTGTATTGGAAGAGATTGACGTAGGTCTAATTAGGGAATTTTGGATTTATCCTTGGTTTTCTCTCTAACTTCCCCTTTCCTTTCTCCTCCTGCAAATTTCTACCCTTGCCACACTCGGCCATTTCAATAGGTAAAAAATAAACACTTAAAACCATTTAAAACCAAAATGTCGAAAAAGTATTCTAGAAATCAAATTATCTATCTAATAAGGAGAAATTCATCTAAAAAAGTCATTTATAAATCGAGAGTTTGAAACTCATATGAAATTTATCGATAAAACATCATTGATAAAAACAATAGTTCGTAAGTAATTTAAGTCATGCGATAGACAAACACAAAACCCACAAACTCATTTGAAACTTAGTCTCAAATTAGTTTTTGCGTATAAATTCCAATTCATTCACCATATACTAAAAAATAGTTTGAAAAAATTTGATATCAACAAACAAATCATCACACCACTCCCATACTAGTATTATAATTGAAAACATTCGACATCAAAACCAACTTATAGTAAAAATCTTGAAATTTAGCTTCTAACCTAAATAAAAATCCAAAGATCCATGAAAAAATGAAAATATAATTGATAAAAGGCTACGATTTTTATTGATTTTCTTATTGAAAGTGAATCTTTCAAGTGTGGAATTCAAAACTCCTCTAGAACACTCCTCCAAGCTCCAACTTTGAATTCCCCTTGCTTAAGCCCTAGTTAGCTCTACACTCTCAAAAGTCACCAAATTTTAGGTCGAATGTGTGAAGATTGAGGTGAGATTCACTTAAATACACTAAAACTTATCTTTGGTGTGACGACCTAAAAACCCAAAAGGCATGCCTTATGGACAATTAAGTAATTTCATAAACCCTACAGAAATCAACCCCACTATATAAATTAAATTGAAAACCCTAGCCCCCCTTTTTGTTTGAAAATTTAACCATGGGGAGAAAAAGGAGATTGAGGTGTTGGAAGTCTAACTCAAGGAGAACCCCAAATCGAAGGTACACATATCTCCCCTACCCTTTAATTTTTTTTAAATGAAAATTAAACTTGAAATTGACAAAAATGGTGGAAACCACCTTGCTAGTGATTCTTGGAACCGATAAGGCGAGCGGCGACCGAAGCGATTGGCGGTGGTCTCACTCACCGTCGCCGCCACCGGCGTCTTCCCCGTTGTCGCCGCTAGCTAGCGAGTGGGGGCGCCACCAGCGCCCCACCAATACGGTAAAAGAGGAAGGGAGGGGGTGGTACCATGACCACACTCACCCCCATTGTCGTCCTAGTCGAGGGCGGCTGTGGCGCAACGAGGCTACCGGGGAGGTGCCCAACACCGGCCGCACCGGGCCCAACCACTTGTGGACATGGAGGGGTTTTCCTCCCCGTCAACCAACACACCATGGGCTATTGGCCCCCGGTTTGGAAACTATGAGCTAACCCAAAAAAATAATAAATAAAAATAAAACAAAATAAAATAAAGTAAAAATAAAAATGAAATAAAAATAGAATATAATAAAATAAAAACAAATGTTTGCTTTCAAACGGGGCACTATTACGTCTCGAGGGAGACCGACGGTCCCACCCCTCGACCTTCGCATCGGCTACGGAGGACCCGTAGGACCATCATTAGTGAGTCCCAAAGACCAATAAATGGAAGATTTAATTAATTTTAAATTAAAACATTTGTTGATGAGATGTATTATGGTTGTATAATGTCACGCGAAGGTTCACATCGGCCCCGAGCGTACTTAGAGTTGTTATAAGCGTCGCGGTGAGTCGAGGTAAGTGGGGAGCTTCGCTCACGCATTAAGTATTGCTTGCTATTAGATAATTTAGTATCATGCTTTGAATGAAATACTTGGTTTAAGGGTTGCATCGGGGTATTGGTTTGAATCTCGAAATCTATGGAATGTGAATGCATTTGTTTTCTCATTTATGTCATTTATTGCCCCAGGATGTTCGTGGAGTTCCTACCGCGGGCCTCATTAGAAAGTTATCATATTAAAATGCCACAGGATGTTTGTGGTGCTACTGAGGGCTTTACTAGTTAATGGCCCAGGATGTTTTGTGGAATTTGCCACCGAGGGTTTTTATTTGTCTAATTGAATGCATAAATGTGTCACATAAGTGTAAGAGTTAGAGTTTTTACTCGTGTAACTTGGTGATAATGGGACATGTATCGGTGGCGGCTTTGGATGAACTCAATTTGTTGTAATGCTACTAGTTGGAGGACGTAACGACCATTGCATCCAATAATGATTTGCATTAAATCAAACGTGAGGGATTCGGTCATTGGATTCCTACTAATACCTAGCATGCATTGAATTAACCAATGACTTATAATTATCATTATCTTTTATGGTATATATCTTGTGGACCCCTTACATGAATGATTTGAATTCCGTTATGCTTTAAATGAATCTTGGAACTTGTTTCAAAAGCTATGAATGAATGACTCTTTCTTTGTTTAGGAAGATGAACCATATTTCCATGTTTCTACATGTTTTAGATCTTATCCACTTGCTTAAATCTGAATTTGATTAATACATATATGCTTTCTACTTAATGTTTGAGATTTGGTTTCAACTTCATGTTAAATCTTTGCATGATTAGTAGGTAGTACTTGCGTATTTAATGTTTGAGCGAGGTTTTTCCTCTTATTGAGCTTCGTTGTCCATTTTAGCTCACCCCACATACTCTCCAGGTGCGTCCACATCCACATTAGCTCTTGACAAGGGAAATACACCCGCTTGAAGTCTTTCCTTGCTTGTGTGAAGTTGCATACTCCTATTATCTATTTATTTGATTTTGAGAACAATAAGTTTGGGGTTGTGACTTAAAGTAGGTTATTTAAGTAGTTTGAAACCCTCCCTATCTATTCTCGAACTATTTAGAAACTTTATGGTAGTATTAGAAGCTATATGAGATGATTGAACCTACTTAGACAGCTTGAACACTTATCATGTTGATTTTACGATATATGGAATTCTAGTTTTTATTTTACTTCCGCATTTATTATTTCATACGGTTAGTACGTTATTCCGCAGTTGAAATTGGCGTGCCAGATTGTTATTTAGGTCTGGTTCGAGTATTGGGCTTGAGTAATGGTTTGGTCTTGGCGACCCGACTCTTAGTTCAGATGAGGGTCGTTTCATTTGGAAGGTTGAATCTAGTCAAAAATGTGGTCTTTGGATTGAAAAGTTGCAGTGGTTTATGAGTGTGAAGTGAATAAATGTGGCAATTTTGGGTTTTGTTTTTAAAAACGTGTATTCGTTTTAGCGATTTAGGGTTTAAGTGGATTTGCTGGGAAATCGCTGCCTAAATTGCTGAAAATGGGCTTCAGTGGTCCATCAATTAGTTCAACGAAACCTTGTTATATATAAGTGTAAATCGGTGACAAATCCCTAACCTGAAATCACACTAAAATTTCTTCAAACTGCAGCCAATTTTCTCAACGATTTCCAGTACAAACTGGAATCGTTGGGAAATTGCTGGCCTATTTTAATTGTTTTTTTCAATTTCATTGATTTTTCCATATGTTTATTACATATACGTCCAATAAAAATGTAGAATTATTCAAAATTACCAGAATTTGACTATGATTTGTACTAAACAATAATTTCATTACTATAAATAACCGATTAACATAAAAATTAATGCACAAAAACAATATAATACAGAAAGAAATTTGCTCGATCAACCCTTCTTACGTGAAATTATTTCAGAATTAAATTCCTAAAATATTCCTATTGTAAGAGTCAAAAGTTGAGATAATATAAAAACAACTAACTAATCCTAATACTAAAACTGAAAATAAAGATCGAGTATGGGCTGCCTCCCGTAGAGCGCTTTTGTTTACTGTTGTTAGTTCGACTGAACCACACTGTTCTAAACTGGCTCTATAAACTTAAATGTAGGATTTCCACTCTAGTGCCATTCCCGAAAGTGATTGCTCAACCATGCACCCTAAAAGTGATTGTTTTATTTAGAGTATCCATGATAGCTTGTCATGTGGCTAAGAAAGGTCGTCCTAAGATTAATGGAGGAACTTCATTGATGAAGTGTGGCATAACCAAAAAGTATGTGGGAATAATGTACTTGTCAATTTGAACTGGTACATTAGTAACCACTCATTGGTTTCACCGAATAACTATTTGGTAGAGTAAATTTTTTAAAAGCAAGTACATCCAACTCTAGTCGAGTATGAAGAAAGAAGTGAATTGACATGTAATTTACTTTAGAAACTATATCGTAAATAACTTTGAAATACCAAGCCAATTTAACTTTTATGTTTATGAATATATCTCCCGGATCATCGAGCTTGACAATTGCTAGATTTTTCTTTTTTCTTCTTATTCTTCGTAACTTTAAACTCATTTTAAGATCATTCTCAACATTGTTTGGTTGCTTAACCCTCTTTTCTCGAGTTAATAACTTTTGATTTGAAGTATCTCCAACTCGCTTGTTCTTTGTCATAATATTTTCGTCTTCCATTATTACTGCATTAATAACATATACTTCATCTTTTAAATTATGATGATTTAATTCTAAAGATTCATTATTATTAGTTTGTTCATTAGATTCATCAGAGTTATCATAGACATCTTCATCATTAAAATGAAAAGTGACAATTTTATGTTTAAATTCCATAGACATTGTTCCTTTAAAGATATCTAACTTTTTTTAGCTGTTTTAAGAAATGATCTTCCTAAAAGTATAGGCGAAGATTTAGATGATACTGAGTCTCCCATTTCCATGACATAAAAGTCAGCTGGAAATACTAAATCATTTACTTTTACTAAAACAACTTCTAATAAACCATATGTTTTAATAACTCTGTTGTCAGCTAAGGTAAGATTAATAGGTGTAATGGTCAATGAACCTATTTTCAATGACTCATATAGTTTAAGTGACATAACATTAATTGATACTCCAAGATCACACATAGCAAAATCTATAAAAGAAGTTCCTAGTGTCATAAAAATTTCAAACATTCCTGGATCAGAACATTTCTTAAGTTTTTTTTAATTAAAGCAGACACTTTTTGTCCTAAGTTTTCCTTAGATTCTTCTTAAAATTTATCCTTTGATTTAGAGAATTCTTTCAAAACTTCATCATAATTAGAAAATTGCATAATTGATTCCATCAATGGTTTATTGATTTCTATTTTCCTAAATGCTTTAAGAATGTCTTCATTGTTTTCTTCCTTCCTAGCATCTCATTAATAATTGTGGAATGGTAGAATATGAATACATATATTCATTCAAATTATCAGAAATATTATCATTTTCATTCTTATCCCTTATTTAAGACTTTTGTAAAAAATCTTCATATGCTTCAACTCAACAACAACGAAATCAAAATCAAAGAAGCACAAATCAAACCCTATCGATCCACCCGCCGCAACCCCAATCATGAAGCAATTCAACCAAATGATAAAAAAGAAGAATATGAAGATGGTGAAGACAATGTGGCTGCGGCGCCGCCGAATCAAGCGTCCAGAGTAGGGAGAAGAAGCTCAAGCTCGTCCTCCGATTTCCCCTCACTAGCAGAGATCGACGTCGTCTTTGAGTTCCAACTCGGTAGACGAGAATAGTGAGGGCCCTATCAAAAGGCGGAAGATCAATGCGATTGGAGATCGATCTGGATTCAGCAAAAAAAATGGAGAGTGCACCCACTGTATGTTTCATCATCAGTTTCAAGAAAGAAAAAGGAGAAAAACCCTTTACTTTGTTTCTACCCTAATCCACAAACCCTTTCTCTACCTCGACAATTTTTTTTTTTTGTTTTCTATTAAACGACAAATTTTAGTGCCAATAATTAAGTCAAAATACCGTAACAAGGGATTTTACATTCAATAACCATCAAATAAAAAGCTCGTCCTTAGTTATCAAAATGTTAACGAGAGAAATTGTTAAAGGTCATTAATAAATGTTTTTGGTGATGGAAAAGTGTACTATCCCTAAATTTTGGTCATTAAAATGTCATTTTCTTGAAGGATAGCACAAAACTGGTTTTGAACCAACAACAATGTACGGTGTACCACATGAAATTCTTATATTGTCCTTTTATAGCAGCTCATTAAATTATGTATACAAAAAGTAGAAAAGATTTCACTATTGAGCCACGTAGAATCTAAAACGACCAGCTAGGAATAAGAGAATCAAAATAAGGAGAACCAGCCCTCGTTCGCCAATAAACCCCACACCAGGGGCAAACCCGTCATTGCACTCGTCTATGTCCGATTGTCCCACAAATTAGTTTCCTTAACCAATAACCGTAGTTAAAAAAAAAAAAAAAAACCTCATGAGTCAGTTTGGTTGAGTCAATTTCCAAGTGTACAGTTGGAGTCGACATGCAAGCCATCGAAACGTGTCAAGCACGTAGGGCCCACCGGAACCACGCACTATCTGCGACGTGGCACGTTAGGCCACAAGAGTTCTTGTCGTTGCAGTTGGTGATGTAACGTGGGAGATGACGGTGCATCGCCGTCACTTGTTGCGAAGAAAGGAACAGGCCCGAATTTTGGACGACAGCAATGAACAAACCAGTTTGACAGTGACGGAGAGTCGGAGACCGTCAATTCTCACGATTCTCGAGGCACGTCAATGTGCATTAAGCTTTTTAATTCTGGGCCGCCCTTGTAGACCGCTACACGCTCGACGCGTGGTGGTCTTTTGTCGTTTTCTGCAAGCTCGGGACAGCTCATTGTCTGTTTTTTATATCCGTGACTCAGTGGTACCGAACGTCGAATATAACTGTACGTCTCGGACTAAAGTCTGTTAGATGCGCATCGCCATGCGTAAATGAGCGGACATGATCATGATAATAAAATTCAAGAGGGCCGCTAAGGGCACCCCACCATTTAATGAGGGCACCCAACTTATTTGTAAAAATTCCAGCAAAAATAGAAAAGACCATTTTGCCCCTGTATATATATAATGGTTTAAACCCCACAAACCATTTTGACAAGGAGTTAGGGCACCCCACCAGCAAGCTTGAACCACAAAGCGACGACACCATTATTGCGTTTGGCGAAGAGCGATCGATTCTTGCGGATTGACATCGTCCGACAAATGAGTAACAATGTTTGACAACCATATTCGGGTTTTTTAGAACTGTTTAGTTGTGTATAACAGTGAAAATGATGATTTGTTTGTCAACGTAGGGTTTGGTAATTTCTTCAAATCCGAAGTTGTTTCCACTGTATAATGGAGGATTGTAATGCTTCGGTGCCAGAGGAGGTCGTCCTTGAGGTAATTTTGCAAATTTTTTGTGTTTTTTTTTGCGGTTATCCGAAGTTTCTGTCTGGGTGCGCGATTGTTTCGGCCTCGCAGGACCGAGATGTATGGTAATGTCTCGGTCATAGAGGACCGAGAGGTTTCACGTAGGTCACGGTCTGGAACGACCGAGAGTACTGAGTAACTCTCGGTCGTACGTAAGCGAGACTCGAAGAAAGTTTCGGACCTGTACAACCGAGAACATGTTTTTTTGGGTTTTTTGTGATTGTGTTGTACATTTTGGTTGATTATAATGTTACACTTTTTGTATTACGGTAATGTCGTTATCTAGTAATTTCCCGGACTACAAATGCGTTTTTACACCTTTTAAGCCATTCCCCTCTCGAGAAGTGGCTATTTCATGGCTCCAAATGATTGGTGGTGAAAACAAGTTTGTGTTAGTAACGAAGCGCTCGGATGCGGGGGCATTAAGCGCAGGGGAATGGTGAAAATTGCATGTGAGAGGTCTGGGACATATAGGGGACTGGCTCAGAGAGTAGGGAAGGGGAAAGCGGCAAAAATTTTAAAGAAATCAAGGAATGATGAAAATGCGAGGAGTCACACTGGTACGAAGAAATGTGGATGCCCTTTCCAAATTAACGTCAAGGAAAATGCTGACTCCTTATGGTATGTCACTGTGATTTGTGGGAGACACAATCACGACACCGCAAGAAGATTGGATAAGGGGGAGGAGGAAGTTGAGGATGCGGGGGGGAGGACTGAAAGTGAGCAGCTTAGGGAGATTAGTCCACCTTCGTCTTTTGTGGAGTGCGAGCAGGAAGTTGAGGATGCGGGTGGGAGGACACCGGGGTCTCCAATCGGAGGCACCCCAGTGTCGGAGGCACCCCAGTCTCCAATCGGATTTGAGTCCTCCCACTCCACAAAAGCTTCTAGGCAGAAGAAAGTCAAGGTTCCACAAATGCGTCGTGCCAATCGACGCACGCAAAGTGGATCTAACATGGCTTATGGTCATTGCTTAGAACCGGATTGGTTGCCACATGTTGAGGCCATTATCGATGTCGTTTCCGATGGAAATTGTGGATATCGGTGTATAGCTTCTGGGCTTCGACTTGCCGACGTAGACGGGTGGAGGATTGTGCGTAGAAGGATGTACGATGAGATTATCGGGTATGAAGACCTTTTGGCGGGAAGTGCTTGGCTCGAGTTTCGAGGCTGTCGAAGAATGCGTTGCATTGCCCAGAGAGAAGCAGAGGGGGCATCTTTCAAAGAATGGTTGACACTTCACGGACATGGGATTGTTAGTATCCACCGCATTCAATGTCATTCTCGTCAACCTCTCGCATGGGAGTGCCTCCACATTCCTACCTCTACGTAGTACTCCACCGTCGTCATTGCACAATGACTTATCATTGCAATGGCAAATGAAAGAATATCCATTGGGTTAGGGTAAGTTCTATGATTTTTTGTGAATTGGTTTGTTTCCCCTTAATCGGGTTTGTGACAATATCTTCTATGTTCTATTGTTCACTTTGACAGTGCGATTGCGTGTGAATGCACCGCCATCCTTATATCCATCGTGGGATCGGTACGTTGAGGATCGCGCCAAGGTTGGCGAGATGGATTCGTTTTTCGAGACATCGCACCCATTGCAACTGCTGATCATGAAGCCACCATACCCGTTGTAGATTTAGATACACCGTAGGTTAAAGCTTGTACCTGACGGCTAAACATTTAGAAATTTTGCCAATTCGTCCGAATGTTCTATGTATATGCAAATGTTGTGCTTGTGTTTTGATTGTTGTTGTGTTTTGATTGTTGTTTACTTATGGATGGACCCTTTTTAGAGTCGGTTGAATGTTACGGAGATTTATAATTAATTAAGTTTCGGTGCAAATTGTCGTGATGGATTTTCAATCTTGTATTGTTAGTTTGACATACAACCAAAATTTTTTTCAAACTGTAATGTTCAAATTCATCCATTTCTGATGTCTCGGTCAAGCGAGTTCGTGAAACAACCCATATTTTCGGTCACCCATGACCGACAAGTATTCCAATATATCGGCCGTGTACAACCGAGTCCAATAGAAAGGTCTCGGTTATACACCACCGAGATGGATTGACCATTTCAATTCGCCGCCTCGACTCTCGTCCTATGACGACCGAGCCCCTGAGACTCTCGGAAGTGGACAACCGATACGCGCTTAACTCTTCCTGGTCTTCGTGGCCGAGATCGCGAGTTCCCAAAAATATTAGCTTGTCTCGCCAAGGCCGAGACAGTTGACACACGCTGATCTCGGCTGTGTGGCCGAGAACCACGATTTCCCAATTTTTTTACATTTGAAAAAACCGCCACACACACATTACAACTACTATACCAAATGTAACTTAATTCGACGATCTTCAACAGAGCCCTAATTTGGAGACGAAATCGGCTCACACACCGGACCCTACAAAATGCGAAAACTCGAACAACGAAGGAGAAACACACGGCGAGGGACGAGAACACGATTTCGGGATTCCTCTCACTGGTCGGTTCAAAACAAATGAATTCTTCCACAAGGAGTTCGGTGAACGAGGGTGGTGGGGGTGGTGGGGTGCCGAGGGGTTTGCACGAGGGTGGTGGGGTGCTCAGGGGTTTGCACGAGGGGGTATTTTCGGTAGTTCGGGGCTAATTTTTGGGTGCCCCAAGTAAAACAGTTTGTGCCCACATTAACTGGGTGCCCTCATTAAATGGTGGGGTGCCCTTAGCGGCCCTCAAATTCAATAGTGATAAGCCGAGGCCGGACGGCAATTATAGTCGATTGGAGTACATTATCATCAGCTCCCGTTGAAGAAATACGAACCTCTCTTTGTTGCTTTCTGCTGTTTTGTTTAGGAGAGCCCAATTTTGACTTTTTCTTGTATTTAGACTAAAATAATGAAAGATGGAAAAATATTTCCTCTCATTAATTTATAACCACAAGATCTACATCGATGAACGGTTCAAGCTGCATGATATACACGTGTACGTTTATTCCTCGTACAGCAATTTCTAACGCAATCATTCGTGATCTCAATGTTGAAGCTAAAAATTACATATCGTGCTCTTATATTTTTTTTTTAATTATTACTCGCCCCATTTCATAATATCTGTCATATTTAACCTTTAGCGCTCTTGATTCTACTTTTCAACCACGTCCGATCCTCTATTAATCGATGTGGTCCCAATAATCTTTTTTTTATCTTATTAATCAAATAAATTTAAATTTGTTTAGATCTAATGAGATGATTGGTTTCATCCCCATTACGACAATCACTTTTCCAACAATCACTTTTCCATGTATGCATTCTTTTCCGAAGGCTGTGCGTTTTATGGAGTTGTACTCGTCATTAGATTTTCTTCATAAGTAGTTGTTTTATTCCCTTATTAGAAGGTTTAGATAGATTATCTTCCCTCGTTAAAAATTTTGTGTTTACTTCCATTGTCAAAAGTTTTATGTTTCGTTATGATTCAAGTGACGTATCTCTGTACTGTCTTGTTCCGGACGTTTGTCAAGAAACGATCCATCGATTGCCAAACTGTTCAATTGTTACAGTCGCGGTTATTGAAAGTCACCTTATGACGATTGAATGTTCTTTTGAACAATTAGGATTATCGAATCAATTCGCTACGTAATTGATTATATGTCTCGCCATATTTCATTAAATGTATTAAGAGCCATTAATGATTACTGAAAATTATGTTTTGTCAAAAAAAATAAAATAATGAGAAATGTAATAAATATTTCCTCTCATTAATTTATATGACCACAAGATCTACATCGATGAACGGTCCATGCTACATGACAGACATGTGTACGTTAATTCCTGGTACATTACTCCCTCCGGACCATAGTAAATGTCTTTTCAACTATTTTGAAATATTTCAAAATATCCGTCATTTGATAGTTTCAATATACATTAATTACTTAATTGACTCTGATATCCTTCATAAAAAATAAAATTCAAAATAAAATCGGGGTAAACACATAGACAACAAAAAAGGGTGAACAAGAACTAGTGATATACGATTGGATGAATAAAAAGATGAAACAAACTAAGTAAAATGCAACAAAGTCTCTAAAACTAGTGAAATGACAAAAACAAATCTTATTTAGGTGATTTTTTTCTTTTTGTTTTGGTTTTGTTTTGTTTTTTTGTTTTTCAACTATCTAGAAGACTTTTAGAACAAGTTGAAACCATGACATGATAAAAGCAAGAACCAATAAACAAATGAATTGACTTAAAGGTTCCAACCAAATCTCAAAATACCAAGACTCCAAAAAATTAGTCAACTTCCTAAAAAAAATGCTCAAATCAAGTTGAAAAGCAACCATATAGCACACAATCAAGTAAAATGGCCACAAGAGACTACAAGTGTTACAATCACATCAAGTATAATCATTTGAAGCTCAAAATTTATTTTTATACATGCGATTCTGAAAAAATCTCGTAAAATCCCATTCTCATAAGCAAACGGATACAAATTCTATAAACTCATAGAATCATCATTCATACACATGAATTCATTAACAATCAATTTTCATGTAGAATGTGTGAAATGAGTATGAGTTTCAACAAGACAAATGTGTATTGGGTAACTCCTTGCATGAAATTATTCGTCTTGTTGAAACAAAGGAAATGGATTCGTGGGAGTGAACTATGCACGCTAATCAAAAGTAAACCTGACAGATGTGCACATAGATAGTCTGACTTTCAATCAAGCTCACTCTAATCCATAAAACTCTCAACACTTATTTTAGGTACTCCCCCCCCCCCACACACACTCTCTCACTCTCGTCTCCAATACTCTCAAAGCATCAAAAGTTCATGCAAAAATCAAAGAAAATTGATATCAAGAGCTTATTGAACAAACAAGAACTAAACTAAACTGAAATTCGTAAACAAAAGATAAGGTTGGGTTGCCTCCCAACAAGCGCTTTTCTTTCAAGTCTTTGGCTAGACTTGGCATATTCATCACGTAATGCCTTCCAATAAAGAGTGTTCAAGAATGATACTCTCTCCTTTAGCTTTGGGCAGTGAGATAGGCACACCCTCCTTTAGAATTGAGAGCACAATTGGGACTTCTAACACAAAAGAATTCATCATTTATTGATCATCCAACAGAAAGGTGTCGGCAGTGCATAAAGTCTTATATTGCTCTTTGTATTTCAATGGTTGGGACTTTTTGACATACATGTATGCGCACATCTTAATATCTAGTTGAAAGTTTTTTTTTTTGAAAAAAATATAAGTTTCATTAATCATTAATGGCTCTTTACAAGACTAGATATGTAATCAAAAAATATATTGATTCGCTAATTCTATTTGTTCAAAAGAATTGTCATTAATTTGGTTGTTAATGCGATTGTGAAATTGAAACAATTTGATAATCAGAGACTCCTCTCTTAAACGTTAAACACATTACAATACACAAACACAACTAGAATTACATAACGAATAACAAAACTTCTCAAAAAGGAGAAGAAAACCTAAAAGTTCCTAACGAGAAGAAGACAAATAAAAAAACTCGAACTAGGAAAGACAAACTAACTATGAATTGAAAAATTAAAGAAGAGACCAACCCAGCCGCCATACAAAAAACCACGCACAACCATTAAGGAAAATGAAACTGCTACAAGGATGAATCAATCTTCACAAATATGACAAAATTTGTAGCTTATTGGATGAATAAAATTATAAAATTTAAATAGATGTGATTTGAACCACCACTGATCAAAACAGAGGATCGGTGGTGGTTCGAGATAAAAAATCATAAAAGAGAATCAATAAAAAATTTTAAGGTTTTAGGAAGAAAGAAGGTGGCTCTTCAAAACGTCTGAACCTTTTCTTTGTTTTTTCCCTAGATGGATTGTTGTTAATGTCTGTTGAAAGTTGTAAGCGAAAAGAAGTGAGAGAAATAAAAAGATAAATTGAGAAGAGGTCCACCACCTTTCTTTCTAATTGAGAAAATTCTCCTTTCTTAGTTGTAGTGGATGCTTTGCGTTTATTTTTTTCTTGATACATATGGTTTGATTTTTCTTATTTTTTATTTTTTTATATTTATCAAATAATCAAATATTTAGAAATAAGTTTTAGAAAAAGAAAAGATAACTTCAAACAATTGATTTTTATTAATAAAATTTTTTTACGTGTAATTGTTTAATAATAATTCACAATTTAATAAAATCAAAAAGAAAAAAAAAATTGCCACTTTATGGATAGAAGGTATAATCCACATCATTGTCCAATTGAAACTATTTTGAAGGTTGGATGCATATTTAGAGCATCTCCAATGGGACCATATATTGGGGTGAAAATGTGACGGCCCCAAATTCCAGACCGCCTTGTTACCCGTCACGTCGCATCCCATGTCAACTAGCCTTGCCATGTCATGGCCCGCTTCTCCTTGACGCCTCGCGACCTAACGAGTTGCTTACACTATTCCAACTAAGCCTAGTTACGCTAACTAACCTTTACATAAGTATTAATAATTCAGTTGGCCAGTTACTCAATTTCTCTGGTTATATTATAATTTTACAGCGGAATTCTTTTAATGAATAACTTATGCAATATTCAACAATCCTAAGTAATGGAAAACCCGATAAAAGATACCATATATATATCAAGGCAATATAAGTATAACAAAAGTTCCATATACATGCAATCAGTGTTCTATAGTTCTTAAAACCCAACAAAAGTAAAATAAATACATATTGATATCACACACGAGCTGGCTCCACAATCTCAGAGGTAGTCGCCCAGTACTTCCTTGCCCTTGCCCTTGCTCGTCAAAGGGTCTGCACTCGGTCACCCAATAAATACAGTGACGAGTCTAGTAAGTAAAATCCCAAGAGAATTCCATACAATATTCATGAAATAAAAGTGATAAACTACGAGACATGCGAATATAACACCTGACAACAGTACTTCATATTCCCATGAATGTAGGTAGCACACGACAAGCAAACGCAGTAGCGCGAAATGAATAAACAACATATACTAACTCAACCAGTTCAAAAAAAAGCATAAATCAGTAAACATCCGTATAAACCCTAACCTACACCAGCCAGTAATCGATAAATCGAATAAGAACCATGTATATACTTACAGGCTTACAATGACTAAACCCCAACTTCGGTTACAAGATGAGCCCTTCCACATGCTATTTCATGTCAAGGGAACACCCTAAGTCCCTTCCGACAGTCGTAGATATATTCTACTGCCATCGACATGAGCACTAAATACAAGTAACCCGTGCAAGCGATTTAGCCATAACCAATATATACGCAAATCGAAATAGGAGAGAAACCCCATGTGTGCCCACCAGCAGTGACATATGAAATGTGATATTGATAAATCAAAACCACGAATTCTGTGAATCATTCTCAATTGGTTTACGCACCTCAATCCGCGCTACGACTTCCCTGGACTCCCGTATGCGACTCGACTAGCTCCCCGATACCCGAGCTATGGTCCCTTAAGTCCCTGAAGTCCAATTTTACATGTTTAGTATGTTTATAAGTGTTTAGGATATGTTTTAAGTCGAAAATCCCAAACCAGCCCTTTAAATTCAGTTTCTGTCTGTCGTTAGCGCGCTATGGGATTGGTGTAGCGCGCTATGTAATGGTAGCGCGCTATGGAAATGATGTAGCGCGCTACTGATCTTCGTCCTGAAGAACAGTAGGAAACCTAGAACGATTAGCGCGTTAACCATTCCAGGTAGCGCGCTACCTAGCCTCTGGGACAAAATTCTCAAGTCGAGAATTTTGTATTTCCCCTCCAATTTGGCTACCTAAATCTATCTAACACACTCTCCACATGAATTTAATCAAAATAACACCCAAAAACCAGAAATTGTCCCTTCAAATTTGAATTTTAACAAAAACACTCAAAATTGGGTTTATTGAAAAGAGTAGAAGATGGAGATGATGATTACCTAAGTTTGAGTCCTCAAATTGGCCTCAAAAGTGTTGAATTCCGGTTCCTAAATCACCAATCATTCTCTCTGGATTCCAGAATGAAATTTGATTTCATTTGCATGTATTGATCAAACCATCCTTATATATTAAGGTGGGATTGATTTCTAGTCCTTGATCTCAATGTGCTTACGTATCGCGAGGTTTGTCTAATGGTTCACCTCTAGCCATTTATCTTACTCACTCCAACTCACTCAGTCCATGTGACACAAATTTTGTAACGACCTATTTTCCAAATGGACCGCCACGGGGGCCAATGCGGGCCCACAACCTGGCCTACTAGTGTCAGCTGTGTCCCACATGCTATCTCATCCACCATTTAATCATTATTAACCTCAATAAACAACAATTTACTGTTTAAATTGTTACTGAACTTAAGTCATCTGCTAAGATCATTTTAAATCCTTAATAAATCACAGTGGAAGTCTTTTATCATGACGATCTAAAATATCAAACATCAAGTCATGCATTTAACTCTGATACCTAGTGTGGAAAACTCATATATCAAAATATCAAAAGTATAGAGTCCTGAAGTATCTCATAATCCCAAATCCCCAAAATAAAAATAAAGTATATATAATACAAACGTACAAGTCTGGCTCAATATCTCTGAATCAAAGGTACTCTGGAAGCTTGCATTTGCCACGACTTGTACCAGGATATGCACTCGAACCATCACAAAAGGCAGATGACGAGTCCAGAGTGAGTATTCCCAAGGAAATTAAGTGAGCAATACATAAAGTAAATATTGGAATGTAAAAAAAAATATAAATAAACATGCGGAAATAAATACAGTCAACTGTGATCATCGCATGCATAATTAATAGTGCAAGCTCAAAGTGTGTTCCTAGAGCCTAGGGTCAGACTAGCGCCATACTTCGGACTCCCAACAGACTATTGTCGGTGAGTAGCACTCAAGCAAGACCAGTATCTGGATCTGCTAGGTGGTCGGCGTGGAACTAAAGACGCACCCACACGTGCCCTAACGCGACTGTCGGGTCAACCTATCTACCGAGATCCCTGGCACACGTGCTATAGCCTAGTGGACATACACACAAAAATGGCACGGAGGGAGAGCCTCAACATCCGTCCATTAAATCACACCAAGAATAGAGTATTGAAAGACAGAATACGAATTAAAAAAAATAAAGTATTGCTCAAGAAATTTCAGTTGGGATACTACACACCTCAAATCGCACTTCATGTCTCGTAAATAACCCCAGGTCCGGCTCCGCTGAATCCCTAATATCCCAATTTATCGCCCCGAAATAACATATTTCCATTTATAATTGATTTTTAGTCAATTGGATGTATTTTATGTCACTTAGCAAAAATATTCTCAAAACTTCAATATCTAGCGCGGTGGATCTGGGAATTGGCACGCTAGATTCCTAGGCGCTAAATGACGTCATTAGCGCGCTAATCACGTTTTGGACAACAATTTTGATGAAAATTCTGGGTTTTAAACCCCTCCACCAACAACAACAACAACTACAACACCAACCATTGATCTTCATAGCACTTAAAACCTACTAAAACAAATACTCGACAACCACTTAAAAAATCCCTATTGGATTCACACCACCACCTAAAAAATTGAGATCAAAAGATAAAGAAAGTTGAGGTGTTTGTGAATCTCACCTTGCTTTAATGATTCCACCACTCCAAGCTCCTCAAATCACCAAGTTGGAACTTCAAAACCCTTGTTTATTCTTTTTCAATTTTAGGATTTATGATAAGGAGAGAGAAAATGTGGTGGGTTTGAAAGTCAAGGTGACTTTATATACATGCAAGCATCTCTCCTCACTTGTGCATCTCAAGGCAATCCAATGAACTCCATTTGCTCCATTTTCAACCTCTAATGACTTCAAAAATGACACCAATGGCACACTCTCCCTTATCTTTAACCCAAAAATTGGTATTTCGGGCGTTCCGACGCCCGGTTTCACGTCCCGACACGTGACATACGCGTACTACCATATCCCTAACCACCATATATGCATTACATATTATTATTTAACCCATTTTATTCATTTTATGTGTGTATTATTTCCCTCGGGCTAGTATTTAGTCTTTTTGACTACCCGGTACCCGCGTCGACATGCATATCGAGGCAAATACTTATCACACAGTCTCGCACGTCAAATGAAATATAAATACACACATTACGATGTCGTTTAGTCTATTTCAACGTAAACATCGTAAATTAAATCAAACAACACACAAAATAACTATTTACCTAGCTCCAGACGCGCACTAGCTAGCTGCGGGTCCCACGAGCGTCTGAGTTGTCAGCCATGTCTGCAACCACATCATTAATAATGACGAATTAAATTCAATCCGTTACAAATTCTCTACTTTCATAGCTCCTAGATGTGCTGATGTGCATCTCTAGAAAAATCCTATAGTTCCCAATTAATTAACTAAACTATAGGCCTTGATTTATTTTAATTTAATTGCACTAACTTAGGTCCATTTTATACATATGGTTAGTGTTTTATTTATTAAAAATAACCAACTTATGGTCCCACTAACCTTCAACTACCTGGTACCCGGTGCCCCGCGTCTCGACACGCATTTTGAGGCACGCCATAGCATATTGTTTTAATTTGAATTAACTTAGCCTATGGTCACATTACCAATTTAATTGATTTACTATTCATCTGGATATGGATTAGTTGGGTTTCCTAGCATACCAGTAGTTCGCCTACCCAACACCCGCTTTGACATGCCTTTCGAGGTGAACACCCGTCACACCAACTCGCCCAATAGCAACATACACACATGGGGTGCAATATAATAATCATAATTCTAAACACCACATATATACAACCACCATCCATAAATAACATATTTTATCGGTTCTCGTGTCCGAGTCAACTGAGTTGTCCACGTAATGCCTGAATTATAATCGTTAATCTTCGAGATTAACGCTAATCCTAGTTTAATTAATTTGGGCTGTTACAATTTTTCCCAACTTTGGAGAATTTCGTCCTCGAAATTTAAATATCGAGTATACTCTTGTGTAACTATCCTATCCCCGTGTGACCACTCTTCACACCTTGATAGTCCCCTTCTACAGTCCCTTGAAACTCCACTACTCCTATAGCAGGGAACGTAGTGTTACCCTGAGACATAGGCGCATGTTGTCGAGGTAGTCAAGATCAGCCACTCTCTTCCAACATCTGTGCAACCTACTCTCAACTCGATTTCAGTGTTCAAGTTTCTCTAACCCAATTACCCTACACCAATAAATGTGAACCTTTCCTATCATGTATCCCAACAAGATAATCCTAACCAACCATCACATACCATGACAATCCCATGCCATGCCATAACATATCCTTACTCACCATGACAATCTATGTCATGCCACAACCTATCCATACTCAACATGACAATCTCATGCCATGTTACGACCTATGACAATCCCATGTCATAACACAATAAGCTACCATTGTACCACTGTCATCTACCATCGACCACTATGCATGCATAACCCTTAAACTAAAATTATTAAGAATTTAAAATCACATACCCTGAACCCGCTGCTGGGACGTCTCCCGGCCTAGCTCAGTCACCACATGCACAGGCTCTAGAGTCTGCACCGGTGTCACCACTGCTAGAGTCCCCGATCTCTGTAAACAGTCCCTCCTAACATGACCTGTCCACATAGCCAACATATGATCCTCCATCCTGGTCCTGCTCGCTGACTCCCTAACCACTGGCCCTGACCCTGTGATCTCCAGTCTCTGCCTCCCTGGTCCTGAGTCTGTCTTTGAGGTGGTACTGGTAATGCAGGTACAACATACGCTATGGCTACCCGATCATCATCCCTACGGCCTCGAACGTACCCTCTGTTATCTCGATCTCTCGCCTCTTCGCCCGCTAACTCTATCCAGGTTTGTCTTTCTGACTCAGTAGATAAATGCATGTCAGCCCACTGCATCAGATGTGTCTCTTGGGTAAGCACTCTATCATACATCTCCTGTAGTGTTTATGCTCCGGAGGAAACTATGGTGCTAGCTATGTCCTCAATCAACCCTCGGACGAAGTAATAAATCTGTAGTCTCTCGGTCCCTGCGAGATCTGTGGCAATCTGTATTAAGTACTGGTATCTATCCATGTATAACATCGATCGACTACCCTGTCTGAACGCTAGAAACTCCTCTCTTAGCCTCAACCTCACCTCCATGAGTATGTACTGATCATAAAATAACTCTCTGAACTCTACCCATGTCGTCGGCTCTGGGTGAGTATTTGTATACGCCATCCATCACACGACAACATCCCCTTTCAGCAAATGCCCTGATATCCTGGCCTGTATGCTATCCGGGATCCGCAGTAGCTTGTGTAACCTTTGATGTGCAATCAACCACTTCCCAACTACCTCTAGGTCTTCGCCTCCATGAAGTATCTGAGATCAAATTTGATGAACTCCTTCATCAACTTGACCTCTGCCATCATCGAAGTCTCAAACAGGTATGCCTGTGTCGGTATAGCAGTCGGCATCTCAATTAGTGCTACGGTCGGTGTAGCAACCACTGTTAGAGTCTCCTGTACCACTGCATGCGTCGGTATAGCCTGAATAGTCGATGGAACCGTCGTCGGAGCAACTGACGTCTCAGTCATGCTCTGTACCCGGGCGGCGATGAGAGATGCAATCGCTGCTGTCTATACGTGCATCATATCCATCAATAACTCGAATTGCTTATCATGAGCTGGGAATCGTGCGGCTATTGATGAATCTAAACCCTCATCTCTAGTCTGATCACTGGTCTGACAAACATTTGTAGTAGGTGGAGTCGGATGGCCATCTATCGTGATCTGCATCGAAAAGCGTGCGTCAAATAACCTTTCGTATAAGTGTATATAATATATACAATCAAAAACATAACACGTATATAAACCCTATCGCTACCCAACTCAAGTTGCTTCCCAACTAGGATTCTAAGACAGGATCTTCGGGTTTCCACATCTAAGGTTTGTTTACTAAGTTTTATTTAATTTCTTTAAACTACTCCAGAGGCTTCCTCGAAACCTCGCTCTAATACCAAACTATGACATTAGTATCAGGTTAAATTACGCTTCACCCCCCTAGTCACCATCGACCTTGCTCAGATACCAAACTGTGACGGCCCCAAATTCCAGACCGCCTTGCTACCCGCCACGTCGCATCCCACTTCAACTAGCCCTGCCACGTCATGGCCCGCTTCTCCTTGACGCCTCGCGACCTAACGAGTTGCTTACACTTTTCCAGCTAACCCTAGTTATGGTAATTAACCTTTACATAAGTATTAATAATTCGGTTAGCCAATTACTCAATTTATCAGGTTATATTATAATTTTACAGCAAAATTCTTTTAATGAGTAACTTATGCAATATTTAACAATCCTAAGTAGTGGAAAACCTGGCAAAAGATACCATGTATATATCAAGGCAAGATAAGTATAACAAAAGTTCAATATACATGTAATCAGTGCTCTATGGTCCCCAAAACCCAACATAAGTAAAATAAATACATATTGATATCACACACGAGCTGGCTCCATAATCTCATAGGTAGTCGCCCATTACCTCTTTGCCCTTGCCCTTGCTCGTCGAAGGGTTTGCACTCGGTCAACCAACAAATACAGTGACGAGTCCAGTGAGCAAAATCCCAAGAGAAGTCCACACAATATTCTTGAAATAAAAGTGATAAACTACGAGACATGCGAATATAACACCTGGCAACAGTACATCATATTCCCATGAATGTAGGCGGCACACGACAAACAAAAGCAGTAGCGTGAAATGAATAAACAACATATACCAACTCAACTAGTTCAGAAATAAAGCATAAATCAGTAAACATCAGTATAATCACGAGAAAACCTTGACCTGCACCAGCCAGTAATCGATAAATCGAATAGGAACCACGTGCATACTTACAGGCTTACAATGACTAAACCCCAAATTCAGTTATCGGATGAACCCCTCCAGATGCTATTTTAGGTCAAGGGAACATCCTAAATCCCTCTCGACAATCGTAGATATATTCTACTGTCATTGACACGAGCACTAAACACAAGTAACCCGTGCAAATGATTTAGCCACAACCAATATATACTTAAACTGAAAAAGGAAAGAAACTTCATGTGTACCTACCAGCAGTCACACATGAAATGCGATATCGAAAAATCAAAACCATGAATTCTGTGAAGCATTCTCAATGGGTTTACGCATCTCAATCCGCGCTCCGACTTCCCCGCACTCTCATATCCGACCCGACTAGCTCCCTGATACCCGAACTACGGTTCCCTAAATCCATGAAGTCCAATTTTACATGTTTAGTATGTTTATAGGTGTTTGGGATATGTTTTAAGTAAAAAATCCCAAAACAGCCCTTTAAATTCAGTTTCTGTCTATCGTTAGCACGATATGGGAATGGTGTAGCGCGTTATGAAAATGATGTAGCGCGCTACTATTCTTTGTCCTGAAGAACAGTTGGAAAACCAGAACGATTAGCCCGTTAACCATTCTAGGTAGCGCGCTACCTAGCCTCTGAGACAGAATTTCAAGTCAAGAATTCTATATTTCTCCTCCAATTTGGCTACCTAAACCTATCTAACACTCTCCACATGAATTTAATCAAAATAACACCCAAAAATTAGAGACCAACCATCCCAATTCGAATGTTAACAAAAACACTCAAAATTGGGTTTATTGAAAAAAATAGAAGATGGAGATGATGATTACCTAGGTTTGAGTCCTCAAATTGGCCTCCAAAGTTTTGAATCTTGGTTCCTAAATCACCTCTCTTTCTCTCTGATTCCAGAATGAAATTTGATTTCAAATTTCATTTGCATGTATTGATCAAACCATCCTTATATATTAAGGTGGGATTGATTTCTAGCCCTTGATCTCAATATATTTACGTATCTCGAGGTTTGTCTAATGGTTCACCTCTAGCCACTTATCCCACTCAGTCCAACTCACTCAGTCCATGTGACATAAATTTTCTACTCTCATAGCTCCTAGATGTGTCAATGTGCATCTCTAGAAATAAAATCATATAGTTCCCAATTAATTAACTAAACTATAGGCCTTGATTTATTTTAATTTAATTGCACTAACTTAGGTCCATTTAATACATATGGTTAATGTTTTATTTATCAAAAATAACCAACTTATGGTCCTACTAACCTTCGACTACCCAGTACCCAGTGCCCCGCGTCTCAACATGCATTTCGAGGCACGCCATAGAATATTGTTTTAATTTGAATTAACTTTGCCTATGGTCACATTAACCATTTAATTGATTTACTATTTATCTTGACATGGATTAGTCGGGTTTCCAAGCATACCCATAGTTTCCCTACCCAACACCCGCGTTGACATGCCTTTCGAGGCGAACACCCGTCACACCAACTCGCCCGATAGCAACATACGAACATGCGGTGCAATATAATAATAATAATTTTAAACACCACATATATACAACCACCCTCCATAAATAACATATTTTCTCGGTTCTCGTGTCCGAGTCAACCGAGTTGTCCACGTAACGCCCGAATTACGACTGTTAATCTCCGAGATTAACGCTAATCCTAGTTTAATTAATTTGGGCCGTTACAAAAAATGGATCCACCTAGGATGCAATCTAGAGCCAACCCAAAAAATGCTCTCCAATGGGACTATGAATTGATTATGTCCATCTTATGTGGCATGGAATCAAAGTGACGGGTGTCTACCACAATGTCCATTTCTAAACAATGTGGTAGACAACCACGTTAGACAAATAGACTCTTTTAAAGTTTTTTATTTTTATTTTTTAGGCCTTTATTAATATTATAAAAATAAAAAATAAAAAACTTTCTACTCATCAATGGTCTAAATCTATTGTCCATTGGAGATCATTTTGGGAGGTGAATGTCTATCTAGTGCCACCTATGATAGACATCCTCTCCACATCCATGATGTGGCACCAATCTATGGTCTAAATTTACATTACCATTAGAGATGCTTGTATATATGCCACATAGAGTGTATATCCTCTCCACATTAATGACATGACAAGAATCCTCATCCACAATCCACATTTACCACTAGAGATGTTCTTAGAAACGGAAATAGACCGCGTGTCATATCATGTACACATGTAATTAGTAGTAGGGCTCAAAATTAGTCGTCGGTCATCTGGCCATGCTTTAGGATTTGAATCAAGAACCTGGGTTGTGCCCTAAGATTAGAACATGTTTCTTTTCTTCGTCACACCGTACCTATAACATGAAGTTGTTAGAGTAACATACTTTGGACATCGAGATTAGGCACCGACCCACTCAGTTACCGTATGATACACCTCAAGATGTGTGCACGCGTATCATGAGGTACATTGCACGACAACTGAGTGAGTCGGTGCCGAATCTTGATGCCCAAAAGTATGTAACCGAAACTTTTTCGTTATGTAAGTGCCACAACTAGCAAGTAGCAACATCGAAATCCCTTGATTTTGAAAAATGTTTAGGCATTTATCAAAAAATATTTAGGCAAAACTCTAAGACAAATAAAAGAAATTTGTGCTTCTCACTCTCTCCTATTGGATGAGTCAACTAATTTTATGTGATATAATTGAACTGACTACATCAGAGCAATTGAACTCCAATGAAGCAGTGTGAAAAAATTACAATAAAAATGAAAATTTGTGATATATATAGTTGATGAAAAATAAAGCTGATCATGCTAAATTACCTAAAAAAAAAACTCAAAAGTTAATTTGCATTGTTTTTTTTAACAAAGCATTGTTTTTGTTATAGAGTTGCGCTATGTGCACCCCACAAATTACTCAAGGCACCCCATTAATTTAGTTTTCCAACATAAAATGACACATTTGCCCCTTACAACCCAAACGATTAACCAGGGCACCCCATTCATGCTATGGTGTTGTCTCGGTTGCAGATAGTCGAGACGTCAATAACGGGTCTCGACGGGTACCCATTGAGACTAATCCCATACATACTAGGGCTGGCAAAAAAAGGGACCGGACATAAACATGACCGGACACCCCCTCCCTATAATGATTAAATTTAGTGTATGGACTCGGTCCCGTTTTTAAAACGTGCACTTTTTTTTGTCCAGACCTGTATTTTTGTAAAAGATACGGCTCCGATTTTGTCTGATTTTTATTTTTAAATATGATTAATATTTTATTTATCAATTATTTTTTAAAAAAAACTCGACTTAGTAATGAAAAACAACATCATCAAATCAGCTTAAGTGAGAAAATAGATTTGAATCAAATTTTAGAAAAATCAAACAAGAAACATGTATGTGAATGGAGAAGGAGTAGAAAAAACTTACATTGAGAGCAGAGAGATGAGTGGGCAGAGCCGCAGGCCAAAAATTGAGAGGCGAGAGGAGAGGAGAGTGATAGGCAGAGTTGTGGCGGAGTGACCACGAAGCCGGGAGAGGTGAGAGTCGGGAGAGTGAGAGGCGGAGCCACAGCGGACCGAGTGACCACAAAGCCGGGAGAGATGAGAGTCGGTAGAGTGAAAGCCAGAGCCGCGACGGAGTGACTGACTGGTGTGACTGAGGCCCGAGGGTGAGGCGGAGTGGCAGTGAGCCGTAAGGCCGTGCGTGGCAGTGAGCCGTATGAGGCGCAGTGGTGGTGAGAGATGACCGTGAGATGGATGAATGAGAGGAGGAGTGGCAGTGAGTCGTGTGAGGCGGAGTGGCGGTTAGAGACGACCGTGAGGCAGAGCGAGTGAGAGGCGGAGTGGGGCAGAGCGAGTGAGAGGCGGACGAAGGCGGACTGAGGCACGTCGTGCGTGGCCGTGAGACGCGAGGCGGCGAGAGACGACCGTGAGGCGGAGTGAGGCGTTTCAATTTTGTGCGTGACAGACTTGCCGTGAGCTGCGCTGCCGCGGAGTGCGGAGAGTCGAGACACAGTTAGGGTTTTTGATTTTGTGAGGGAGTGCCGGAGAGGGGAGGGAGAAAAGGCTGAAAATCTATACACTGATACACATAGGGTTTGGTCCGTTTGGAATCATTTGATGACATGGACTGTGAAATTACCTATATGCCATTCAAATTAATCACTAAACGGGTACCCATTTTTTTGAAATTTTTGTCCGGACCCGATCCCGTATTTTTAAACGGACACAAAAAAATGTCCAGACCCATATGTTTTTTACAAAAATATTGCCCGAACCCGTTTAAAATGGGTTCGGACATAACCGGACAAACGGGTCTGGACAACTTTTGCCGCCCCTAGTACATACCTTCCTGATGAGACTCGGCTGGCATCAACCGAGACAAGGGTTAATGTCTCAGTGACATGTCATCGAGACCAAATGCGTAGTCTCGGTGGTACACAACTACAGGTCCTTAGGGTCCCCTCTCAGTTAAGTGTCGATGGGTTTTGACCGACACTTATCCAATGGTCTCGGTAATGAATACCGAGACTACAACACAACTCACGGCCTTGTGTGGTCAAGAGAAGAGTAGGGCAAGACGAGAGAGGAGTATGGTTTGGTAGATAAGAGAGGAGTATGGTTTGGTAGACAAGAGAGGAGTAGGGCATGACGAGGGTTTGGACGATTTTATGGGCTTTATGCGATTTTATTTCGATTTGGTAGTGAGGTGCGATGCTTGACAAAAAAATGACATTTTGGTCCAATTCCTGAGTGCCTTGAAAAAAATGTTGGGTGCTTTGAGTAATCGGCAGGGTGCACATAGTGCGATCATGCGCTTCTTTTTGTTTAGGTAAGATAAGATATTTGGTTAGGAAAATACTATGAATACCTGTTTTGGGTCACTCAGAATGAACACTCAGTTATTGGTGTCTATTCATTTTTTTATCGATGTTTGTGCGCATACAAATCGATGTGTATTGAATGGATACAAACAATTGGTTGTCCATTCCATGTATCCCTAAAACGTCACTCTAGCATCTTCCATTTGCTTATGCCCCTTCAACTCCTATAAATTATGGAAGACCAATCTCTTAGAAATGTGAGTACATGCAAGACTTAAACCCACTTAATCATACATAATTAATAATAATGTTTAACCGCTGACTAATTTATATTCATACGACATATACTATTAAGTCTAAAATGAGGTGACGGCCTCAAATCTCAAGTCGGTTTAACCCCATTAAGAGATTTAAAACTGAGACATTGCTTAAGACATCAGTAGCGCTTTTCTTTTCTTTCTTTTTTCTTTTTTTAATTTCCCTAACACTTAGAACAACTAATTTGTATCGGCTTGTATTTCCCCTTTTAATAGAAAGAGTTTATAAAAAAGAAGAAGAGAAATTTGGGTAGTAAAAAAAAAAAGTTTTGTTCAGAAAAAATAGAATAGTAAAAATAATCTATATATCTATATCTATATTTATATCTATATATCTATCTATACTAGTTTCAGGTCGTGCTACGCACGATTGACCCGCTCGCTTCGCTCGCGGGAATTAATTTTAGTTAATTAACCAAAATTGAAAAGAACCACTACAATTAATAGAAAACATGAAAAACAATAAGTAGAAGGCGACTAACACTTGAAACTAATTGAACAACACGATCTTCTAAATCTTTCTTATTTTGTAAAGTGCGGAAAAAACTTACATATAGATTTTTCGTAAGCATACTAATTAACCTTGCCAAAATTGTCTCTTTCATCCCATCAGAGCAATGCATTCGGTTTTGCACTTCATGATCAGTATCATAAAAGTACAGTTGCAAAAAAGATGGATGCTCATTTTCATGAAGTAAATTATTTATAAAATTGAACCATATAGGCCAGATGAAATATGACTTTTGGTGTTAAATTCAACATTGAATCAATGGTGGATTAGACTCAAATTTCTTTCAAAAACCATGAATCAAATTGAACCATATAGACCAAATGATTAACTCACATTTGAATCGAACCTCTCCGAAAAAAAAAAAAAAATGGAGAAGAAAGGTGGATTAACTCATTGGGTCGATGAAGGAAAGCATGTAATGAATGATTTGAAGAGGAAGGAAAGTCGTTGATTAGTCGAGTTGTTGATCAATTTGAAGAGGTAGGAGAGTCGTTGAGTTGTTGATCGATTTGAAGAGGCAGTGTTCAAGATGTTGAAGAGGTAGCGTATATAGATAGATATATATGATAGATATATAGTTGCTTTTATATATCATATATATATATATATATGGGGAAAGAAGTAAATATGATAGATATATATGGGCAAAGAAGTAAATTTCATTACCACTCAAAAATTTGGTATTCGTGCTTTTATATATATGATAGATATATAATAAGCCTACATCTTGAGTCTGCCACGTGTCAGTTTCGAGCCTTCTCGTAATGCCACGTGGCATGCTTAAGATGTAGGTTTGGTAAAGTAATATATGGTATGCGACACGTGGCGTTGAAGATCTTTCTCAACGCGCCATGCGTCATATCCGATAAGTCTACATCTTGGGTGTGCCACGTGGCGGTTTCGAGCCTTCTCGTAACACCGGGTGACATGTTCAAGATATATGTTTCGTCAAACTATATTTGGTATGTGACACGTAGTGTTTTGGATCATTCTCAACGCGCCAAGTGTCATATCCAATATGTAGGCCAACATCTTGGATGTGTCATGTGGCGTTTTCGAGCCTTCTCGATGCGCCACGTGGCACACCAAATATGTTGACTAATTATTTCTTCTTAAAGAAAGAAATGTTTCATGATGACTAATTCATTAAGAAAAAAAACGTTTCATATTAATTTATGAACCGTTTCTATTACTATGATAATGCATTAAAAAAGGGTACACGAGGCTTAAAGAAAGCAGTATATAACGTTTCTACATTTGAAACGTTTATTATTTGTAATTAAACAAACATTTTCTACATTTATGTAACCATCATTTGGTTGTATCTTAAAAAAAACCTTTTTGTGTCCGTGTAACAGTTTTTTTATTATACCTTAATTATTTATTTTTTTGTCTCTTGATCTCCCATGTAGGCAGTAAGCATTGGTCGGGTGTGCCCTAATCATTGACCTAATCATTCTCTCCACTATATATAGCCAAACTAACTCAAGAACTCACTCATCTCTCAAAACTCTCTTTCAATATCTAATTTATAAATATTTGTCATTGCTATTGAGTCTTTTGAAAAACTTAACGAGGCAGACACGTACGTAGTAAAATCTCTCTTTCTCTCTCTCTCTGATATGTTTCTTTCTATCTTTCTATTTTTAAATAATAATATTATTCAACAATTGTATACATGATTATTATTGTTGATTAATTTTTATTTTATTTTTGAAGTAACTTATTAATTATTGTTTAATTGTAACATGTACAATTACACATATTTATATTAACTTATTAATATATTAAGATAAAGATATTTGACATGATATATTAGGATAACGCATATAATACAATGTATATCGTTATACAATTAATAGCGTGATATATTAGGATAAAATCTATACATTTATATGTATCAAATACCTATTTTTTATTTTTTTTGGAAACCCCATACCTTTTGTTTTAATTGTGTGAATTGTGTGCTAATTATTATTTTTTGTGTTTTTTTTTAAGGTTTTAGAGGTGATTGAAGCAATTTTGTGGTTTCGAAAGGAAATTAGATTTCTCCGAACACAGGCTCAATATATAGGTGTACAAAAAATCATCTTTTGGTCATACAAAAATCATTTTTTGGGTTGTATATTCTTCTTTCTTCGTCTACAAGAAAATTGAATGATTTGTTATTGGTTTCAAGTTCACCAAACATTAATCTTTGTTTAATATAAGATACTTCGTATAAAACTTTACATAACAAGAACTCATTTTTTTCTATCAAATTTATTTTTATTTAATATATAATACTCTGTCTTTTTGCTCGCGAAACGCACGATGCCGACTAGTGTATATATATATATAAAGGAACTGTTTATGTGAGAATGTCTCACGACGCGATATATGGAATGTGAGAAGCTCTCACAACGTGACATGTGACATTATGATATCATAATTGATATTTTATAAATAAAAAATAAAAAATACAAGCCATTGATATTTCTCGCACTTAAGTGAGGGGTAAGATGTGGTAAAATCTAATTTTTTAGTTTTTTAAATAATTTTCTTTTTTTGTGTTTTTTTTTTTTTTTTTTCAATTTTTTTGAGGAGTTTCTATTTTTCGTTTTGGTTTTTTTTGATAATTTTCTTTTTTTTTTTCTGTTTTTTTTTTTGGAGTTTTTAATTGTAACACAAGTATTTGACAAAAAAAAAAGAAATTGTAACCCATATATCACAAATTTTTTTTTCTTTTTTTTAATCCATTACAACACAAATTCAATTAGTATTTATTGTAATAGAAATATACAAAACTTATGATATCTTATAAATAGCACCCTATGATTTTTTATCACAATTTACAACGTCTAAAGTTCTGATCTCTCTTTAAGATTTTCTTTTGATCTATAGATATATATATATATATATATATATATTATACATAAAAAAAAGTGGCGTTTTTTTCACATTAGCCACACGAACATACTTGCTTAATGTCATAATATTATCATAAGTTTAGTTTTTTTTTTTTCCACTTTTTTTTCATCAAAATTATTTTAACCAATATGTAGATATTTATTCTTGTGCGCGTGCGATGCGGACTAATTTTCTATATATGATGACAACCAAACGGACCAAATCTGATATCATGAGTTAAAGAAGAACTCATGAAAGACGTCCATCGAAGATTAACAAGACGGGCCCAACGAATAACGCTAATAGGTTCAAATTCCTGTTAGATTATGGGCAAGCTTAAGCAAGGCCCAAGTAGAAAAAAAATAGAATCCTTCTTTTCGAAGGCGAATAGATACGAACATACAGCCCAACATACACATGCATGTCTATATGTACACAAGGAAAATGATAAAATGACATCAGGAAAGCACTCCATAATGCACATTGGGCCCTCGAATTGCATGTTTTACACTGGCATATGTGTATGCCAACATCCCGAAGTGTATACGAATGGCTTATGCCGTCCAACGTGCGTTGTTTTATTATGTCCATCTAGCAGGTCCTTTACATAAACACTTACATACCTGGTAATTATATGTATGATACTCGTGATGACGGAGCTATGGGTGGCAAAAAGTGTCCACACCCACTTTTAACATGTCAGAACATGATTTTTCTAAATAAATACGGGTTTGGATATGTTTTCTTGTCCATTTTAAAAATGGGTCCGTGCCTAGACAATTTTTTTTTTTAAAAAAACGAATACCCATTTTGCGATTAATCTACATGGTATTTTATTTATTCAAAGGGGTATGTAACAACCCAAATTTTTAATCTTTATTTTATCCCTAATTAGGATCACCGATCCGCGACATAGGACCCACCACAGACACGCGATCTAATCTTGGCACGTGGCTGAGGTGTATTTTCTTTTTGCTTGATGATTTTTCCAGTGTTTGTATATGTATAGATATATTAAATAATCTTCTCTAATTAATGTTGGCGTTGAGTCGTAAGTGGAGTCACATCTAGAAATGCGTGCAAGCGTGAGACCTAAGTAGAGAATGATGTGGTAAGCTTCCAATTTAATTTTATACATGATGTATCAATCACCTAAGTTGTTTGGTTTATAGTGTGAGCTAAATTAAAAATCAAGGCCTAAGTTGTGAAAATAAAACAAGAACCTTAGGTTGGTTTAGAGGTGCTCACATCAACATGATCCTAGGAAACTAAGTGTGAGCGTGGTGTTAGAAAGAGGGAATTAGCGGAGTTGTAGGGGGTAGTGGGAGTTATTTGATCTACCTAAAGATGTGAATGAGAGTAAATGATGTAGGTATGAGATGTGTTGGCTAAAGGGGTATAAAAACACACAATTAGCCTCTCCAACCCATTTCATGGACAATTAGAGAGAAAAATGTGAGGTTAAGCTTGCTGGATTTCTGTGTTTTAAGACTCATTTTGAAGGAATTGGAGCTCCACTAGGGGATCCAAGTGCTAGGAACCAACAACAACCCTATATAATCAATTTCTAGACTCTCATGCATTCAATTGTGTGAAATTAGGTCTTACGTCATACGGCTATTGGTTTTAAAGGAAATTGAAATATCTTTGAGGTTGGTTTTGATCAAAATGAGGTCCATTTGAATTCCCAAGTCCCATTTCTAAGTTTTCAAATTTTTAGCCAAATTGGGGTTTAAATGATTCTGTTTTTCCTCAATTCTGATTTGAAGATTAATTCATTTTGGAAATCTAACTTCACATTTAGATTCCTTATGAATTCTCACTAATTACACTATTAAGAATTTTCATATTTGAGTTTAAATTGGCCAAGTTATGAGTTTTCGAATATTGGTTATGTTCTTGAACTCAAACTCAAAGTTTGATTCAAATACATTTAAATTTTGATGGTTTTGATGTTATATATGAAGTGTATCTTATTTGTTCTTTCCTGGAGGTTGGTGTGTCGGAACTTTGGCGGAGGGGAGCGAGGGTCTGAGGCTTTGGTGGAGGCCATTCCCGTCGTGGGAACCTAGAATTTAGCGAGTTGTTCACGTGTCGTTCGTGCCAAATATAGCCCGTACTCCAGTTACCAATCCCACAGGGGTGTAGTAGTGATAAATATGAGGTTGAATCCACATGACTTAAGTTTTACTCGAGTTAACTAAAAAGGGAAATTCGGGGTTTTTATAGATTTTAAGAAACTTTTATGATATTTGTATTGTAATTTCACCAATGATAATGTTATTTTTGTGTATAAACTTGTAAGACTTGATTTTGAATATATAATATGTCTTTTATTTGTAGTAATGGAATGCATAGTAACATGAAAAATAATGTATTTTGTAAATAATTAACTGAAAAAGATTATTTTATTATATTGAAAAATGGGTCCAGACAAAAAATGAGTCTTAATTGTATGTTTTATAAACATAACGATCTAGACAAAAAAATGTCTGTTTTAAAAACGAGTACAGCTTCGAATTTTTTTTTTAATTGTTATTAAAATAGGAGGGGATGTTCAGACCCGTACCTGTTCATACCCGTTTTATTGCCACCCTTGACAATCGGGTCAGGATAAGGGTGGGCCGCCTCTTTAGGCCCCTTGGCTCTGACAACCTTGTTGGGTTTTGGGGTTAAAAAATGCATTGGAATTTTAAATTTTATTTTTCAAAAACCTCAACAGATCAAAACAAGAGGATTAATCATATTATAAAGGACAAACCATACCTTAATCACTAGTTTCTTTCTCTATAAGTGTTGACCGATCTTTAAGACGTTGCGATAGATGAATGTCCTCTATCAGCGCGCACGCACACACACACGAATGGTGACCAAGATCTCGAGTGCTAGCTCTCTAAGAAAACAAAAACCGATTTATGTTATCTCAAAAGCTCTAGAACACATAGAAACCCTAACTTGCTTTTGCCTAAAATGAAATTAGAATTCTGACCCTAATTTTCAAGTAATGTATTCTTTCACTTACATGTTTATTTTATACAATATTTGTATGCAGATAGGTAAGTGAATTACACATATACCCCCACTTAAATAGGGTGTTAATATATTACAACTTAGGGACTTCTATGTCATGAGCTTCATTTCCTAAAACTCATTGTTTCGAGAATTTTAAAACCTCGCAAGACCATCCTTGGTGTGCAACCCAATAGGCTCATGCAATGTTGGAAGTGAACCAAAATACCTTTTTGTACACAAGTCATAAATGGTCTCTAGCAAGACATTATGACTACCCAAGTTACACGAAGATCAAATCGATGCAACCTAATCAATAGTGTATATAATATCCTTTTGTTGTACGATATCCTTTGTGATAAGTCAATAATTATACATATTTTATAGTGTAATTTAGGTTAATTTATTACACTAGGTATTCTCTTGTTTTTGTGATTTTAGGTTTTAAATAGGAAAATGAAGGAATGGAAGAAAAGAGAAAGAAAAACAAAACAGTTAATGGAAAATTACACTAGTGATTTGAAATAACACTAGGAATTGCCATCTAAATCAGTAGCAAAAGAAGGCCAGCAAATTGACAACGAATTGAAGAATGAACTATAAATCACCAACTGAATCGATGAAGCACAGAAAGCTAAACTCAGTTATTTGCTTAGCGATTTGTGTATAAGTTAGGAATCGCTGAGGTCGATACGAGTTTTTTAGATTAGTATGAAGAATTTGAGTTTATCTAAGATATGTAAATGTAGGGAGACTATAAAAAAATGCTAGAGTGCTTTGAAATAACTCTCCTAATTCTTTCTTTTTGCTTTCATTTTGCTCTATATTAGTTTTATTATCTATGTTTGAAGAAACATTGGAGCTTTGATTTATATTAAGGTATTTATTCATTCATTATACCTTTTAATTAAATTTATGCATTGTTTATTTTCAACATGCGTGAGTAGTCTATCAATCTTAACAAACCTTAGACAATGTAATATATTTTGGATTGCTAGATAGTTATAATTAAGGAATCATGTGTTTAACCTCTTAATTCTATTCATACACGTCAATCACGGATTTAACAAGTTCTTTTTGCATATTATTACTAAAGGAGATTAGTATTGCATGCACATTTGCAAATGTGTTATATGGTATTATGATTATGATTCTATGTCTATAGTTATTGACAACAATTATAGAAGTAGTAACTAGGATTAATCTGTAGGGTATTTCCCGAGTGGATGTTCTAGGTAATTGTGTTCTAAGTTGTTTATTATGCATGCAGCTTTAGTAATATTGGCTTAGATTAGGCATGATTTTCATTGAACTTAATGCTATCGTATTCCTACGGTGTTGCGTTTTATCCAATGTGTATATTTACAATGATAAAAATGTGACATTTCCATTTAATTTAAGAAAATCAGTTGGTAGCTAAAGGCTATCAACCTATTATGAAGTAGGGTTTAATGATTCTAAGACTCCATGTTTTATGATTATAACTATAGTATGAACTGGTATTACGTTATAGTGTTTGAAAGCAATCCAAATATATATTATATTGTTTAGTGGAGGTTTGTTTATATGTATGTTTATTTATATTGAATTAAATTTGAATATTATTTAATTTGGTTTGAGTTTGAATTGTTTAGATTAATTTAGTTAGTTTGGCTATTTAAGTTAGTAATCATAGTTGTTAATTATTTAATATTTTAATTCTCTTTTAATTAGATTAAATAAATTAATAAAAACAAGAAAAAATTACTTTCTTTTGAGATTTCAAAAATCTCTAAAGAGACGATATCCCATTTACCTCTACTACTAGTTAATAGTAAAATGTGGGAAACTATTGTGCATGCTCAACACATGTCACTTTGATCTAACATAAGGAATGAAAAAGTAATCCTTAATGTTTGATCATACTAGCCTCGAACATCCTAGTGACATTTATCATGTCAATCCACTTAGACTTGACCATTTATCAGTCTATCATATTGAAGAACTGTGATGACCCCTTCTTTAAAACAGGGCATTGCCCAGCCTAAAACCATCATTAAACCTTAATCTCGACCACGTAATACTCAATGATGTATTAGTTAGCCTTTCTATCTAATTATCCTCGTTTCTCGTGTTCATGATATGGTACAACAAAACTCTTTTTATTAGTGAATTTCAAAGTTGATTAAAACTTTTTATAATTTATTAAGTTGTTCAGCGGAAGTCATAAAAAATATTGCGGAAGTAAATAAAATAATTCCTAAGTATGGAAACCAGGGAAACATATATCACATGTATATAGAAAACAAGTATTGCGATAAAAACGAAATAAACATGTGTCTGGTCGGGGAACTTGTTAGCCTCCTCGTCATTAAGACGATTGACCAACCTAGATTATCTTAATCCTCTTGATAACTTAGTCCGCCTAATCCATTCTTTTAACTTTGACCTTCAAATAATCTTTATTAGAATCGTTAATAATGCTCCAAATTGTAATTTATCCTCATTGAAACTCAATTCATGATTCGTTTAATTGGAGCAAATCGGGAAATCATACGGATTATTCTCTGTATTTTTGTAAAATTTCGACAGCACCTCTATTAAAAATGGTATGCGAAAAAATCCACCTAATAGACAGAACAATGGGGATAAGCCTAGAAGGACTCACAACTCCCCTCAGTTCACAATATATATCAAAATCAAAATTATAAACTAACTTAGAATCTCTGATAGCTTAATCACAATTTTACTATCCCAAATAGGCCAAAATTGAAACATAAACCCCTCAATTCATTTTAAACTAACTTAGGAGGCTTTCATAACCATTCAAATAAACTTCGCGTCACACACTCACCCCAAGAATCCCAAAACAATATATATAAAAAACTTAAAATGAGAATTTACTTTGAAGTTTGAAAACAATCACCACAATCTTCAAGTCATGTCCACTCTTCCTTTGTCTTCATATAAAATCTAGCATCATAAAAAATAACTCGAAGGTGTTAGACAAGGAAATTCCTACATTAATCTGTACTCCTGCAATTGTTAGTCTAATACATGGAGTCATGTAATTGCATTTTCAAATAAACGATAAGATATATGCGTCAACATGACATGCAATCCACTATGTCACTGTCTCCTAACTATAATCAGATATCGACTTTCAAAAATAGTACAAAGACAATATTAAGAGATCATGAAATGCAGATATAACTTGTCGGTGTTAGACTCCGTTAGTGTCACTAAATGGCATAGAGGCAGGATTGAAATCAAGTTTCAAGCAAACCAGACTCTGAAACAAGTTTATCCCCCCTCACTCTTTCTCTATGTATGCAAGATTAAGAACAATAAAATGCAATATATACTATAATACAATTGCAAGTACAAAGATATTCAATCAATTGTAAAGAACACTATAGGGTTTATTTATAGCCAAACCAACTCAAAGTTAGTTACGAAGCCTCATACAATGTTTCCCTGGCTTTCACGTAATTTGAACCTATTCCTGAAGCTTTGTTTCAAGTTGTTTCGAGATCCTCGACGTTACCTAAAACCATCGAAAAATCCAAATAAATTCCCTATTCGAATTTCACAAGTTTTCACCAACTTTCGAGTTATTTCGGTATTCTCAAGTGCTAAACACCTGGAATCACTCCAAAATAAACTTCTCGGATGTCCGAATCCCAATATTAATTGTAAATTGTGGTTTGGAATCGAAAATTAACTTTGACTAAGCTTTTAAATAATTTTTCAAATTTTGAACATTTTCGGGTAGCATAGTATTAAAAAGAAAAACCTCGATATAAATCTTCGAGAAAATTAAGTCCTCATTTTTCATAAAAATCCACATTTCGAATTATTTGTCCAAAAATATATTTTTTCTGATTTTTTTCTTATTTTTTGAGATTTTCTCTAATTTCTAGCATTTTTTTTTTAATTTGGAAAGGGGTTTGGCCTAAACCGAGCCGAACTGGGTTCGCTCAATCGAGCCAAAACAACCTGGTTCAGGGGCCAACTCATTTCTTCCTCATTGATTCCTCTGCTGTTCGATCAACAAAATGAAAAAAAAAATTTCTCGTTGGGGTCGGGCTCCCCACCTCAACCTTAAGTTGGGTTTGACAGGGGAAACCACTCCCCTGCAATCATCTTCCTCATCAAATCCGAGCCTCCCTTTCTCATCCACATATTCTCCAACCTTCATTAATAACATCAACCGAAACTATAACATAATAATAAAAATCAACAACGAACAACACAAACACACACACACACACACACACACACACACACACACACACACTAACCTTCTTTGTTTTTTTGATTCCTTTCTCTTTCTCACAGTTTCTCAGCGATCTCTCTCTGATTTTGAATTCGATTTAGGAACAACAGTGATGGTGTGTTGATTTGAAGATAAATATTAATATTTCCTCGAGATTCATATCGCACGAATCTCGAAGCAAATCTAATGATTCATTTTCATTATATATATTGATTTTCCTCGAGATACATACTACGTATATCAAGGTCAATCTTTGTAGATATTATCAAGATAATCACCATTGACTGACTTACAAGTGATTGATTATATTGATCTCCTCGAGACACGTATCACGTATCTCGAGGTAGATCATATGGTTTTATAACTATAGACTACTTGATTCTCCTTAAGATGTGGTTACACGCATCTTGAGGCATGGACACATCTCCAACAGCTACGAATCATTCAACCATTTACATCCTTGATGCCTACGCTACGCGTATCTTGAGGCGCATCTAATGTATACTTTAGTTTAATTTAAACTTTAGTATTCATTTATATATATATATATATATATAACCAAATACATACATATAAATATATGTACACCTATGTATATCCGAGGCTATAAATTCACGACGCGCGCCAACAACCATCCTTGAGCGTGCATACTATTGTATATCCCACGCGTGTGACTCTCGACCTCGCGTGTCACTAGGCGCTCGCCAATTTTTTAATTATTTTATTTAATTTCGTGATTATCTCTTCGATTCCGAAAAATACCCCAATTTGGTCAAAAATTGAGAAATATTCCGAACGCACTCCGAAATTCACGGACACTGCGTAAACACTTCAACTTGGCCCTATTTCACGTTGAAATAGTGTATAATACACCAATTAGTTACGCGGCACACAATATTTAGACTTCCGATTTTTAGTCCGTAATACGTGGGTCCCACCTCGATACTTAAATTCAAAATTAAATCTGAAAATACTTAATTAGCATCCTAATTAAGTTTACAAAATTCACGGATGTCACATCTTCCCAACTAATTAAAAATCTCGTTCTTGAAATTTAAACTTACAAGTTCTTGAACCAAAAAGAGATATGAGAAAATGATCATTTATATATAAATCTATTAATCCAAAACTCAGAAAAATCATTTCCAAGATGAACTATTAAATGGACCCAATCACTTTTGTTGTATTCAACAACTCAGTGGCATAGATCATAAACATTTCAACTTTTCATTTCCAATTCTTTGGTTTAATGAAAAGTTATCTTCGTTACTTTGCCAATCCTGACATTTTGTGATTTTCTGATGAGTTAACAATCAACTTTGTGGAATATCCAATAACCTTATTTTTCTTCACATTTCATGCCTTGAATCTCATTCAAGCATCAATACATAGCAAGACCTAGCCTATCTTGCTTCTCATATGACACTCCTAATTCATAACTAATAACAATTCTACAAATCGTTGATAATTTTTTCCATATCCACCAAACTCTAGTACACATCCCAGTCATCACTAATCATCCCTTATTAGAATTTTCAATCGATCAATTCTTAGACTATCATCAGTCTAAATATTTATATAGTGATGCAAATAATGTTTAAGCATGACACTAGATACAAAGTAGAGTTACGTGTCTATCTGACCCATCATCATTTCCAGCATTTATCAATAGGAACCTGAAATTTTATAAGTCATCTTATGACTATATATGTCTAAATACATATGTCATCCCATGACAAGAGATCTCGATTTACAATCTGATCAGAAAATGAAACCTGACACATCGTGCAACTCTCACTCATTCTCTAAATATCTACTCATAATATTATTTATATTGAAAGTAATTACCAATTTCAACTAGTTAGCCAATTCACTTAACTTTTTCTTTTGACAGGTTAGAAAAACTCACGACTTTTATTACTTCATCAAATCATTCTCCATTCACGATTTCACCGAAAACCTCATTTCATTCATTTTACTGCTAAATTTCTGAGATTTCCCATCATCTCAATTATTACTGCTCACTAGACTTCTTTCATTACTTGAATAGAGACAATTATCTTTAATTTAAGTAGATATACGCATTCTAAACAGAGATACCAACATATTCGATGATTATACCCTCATAGTATAACTTTTAGCTTATATCTCATATAAGTTATAAATATGATATCTCTATTTGCCTCTACTCAATATAGTGGAAGAATATTTAATTCTTAAAATATATAAAGTCTAATACACTATCATTTATTCAATAATTCAAACCACCAAGAATAATACTTGACTAACGAGCTTTTGTAAGTTGTGAGTATCTTTTCATTTCATCTCGTATCTTCACAGTCATTTAGGTATCTTAAACCAACTTCAATTTATGACAACATAGTTCTTTAAACTCTACCACCGACTACTCACGTGGTGTAGCACTATATTTGAACAAATATACACCATATTCACTAATATCATTTGTATATTACTTTGGTTTAAAACTTTCAACATTTGGAGTTCGATTTCTCATAAGATCCTTGTGAAGATAAATTAAGTTTCACAAAACTTATACTTTGATATCCTAAATCTTATCGAGACTTGTTCACCTGAAATTTTCCTTTTTTCATACTAATGTGGGAATGTCTTGACCATTTAGTTGCGTATACTTCAGCTTCCAATTGACTCAAATAAAACTTCATAGACTCTTTTATTTCGACATCTGTCACCAATTCATTCGATTATTCAAAGATAAGTGGATGCATCACACCGACTTCTACGCTATGAATGAATCATAATTATAAAATGAAGTTACTTAGACTTTAGTCATGCACAACTATTCTAGTGTCTGGCCTAGACTAAAGGAGTATGTTCGTGTCACTTCCATCAATCACAAGTCATCTTTACGTCTCATTTTATTTTACAAGAAGAGTCCATGCTATTCAATTTTTGTCGATCTTAGCTATTCTCACATTGATATCAATCTTAGTCCCTTTATAAATTTACCACGACTTTTGCTCAATAACCAGGCTACTTATAGCTCTTTAATCTTGACTTAAAAATGCAATTTATATCTCTTCTCTTTTCAAAAACACAGTAAAGAATAATACGACTTCTTATGATCATTCAATCAATTGAAATCTTCCTTAGCTAACCTTTATTTGAAATAGATAAATTTTGCGACTCAAACAGTTTTACTATTTGTTATTGCCTTAATTTGTTTCAATGAGTCTCGAGATTTTTTGACTTTTTCTCTAAAAAAGAAATTTGGTACTTTTCAAGAGACCGTGTAAGATAACTTTGTATCTTACTATTCATCAAATTACTTTTGATGAATTCACTTGTCCGTTGTTGCTCAACTTAAGAGATATAAGAATTTGAATTTCCTAACTATTGATAAACTAAACGACTAACCAACTCTTAAAGGATGCTATTTCAATCCTTTAATTCCCATCAATGGAAACTATCATAATATAGGAGCTCATACTGATGTCCTATAAAATTACTTACTGATATTCAATCGGTAAATCTATATCTTCATTTATTATATTTTAGATTATAGTGCTAAGCGTCATAACTTAATGTCATTAGAAGTGATTATTAGGTACTTTGAATCTTAAAACACAACTACTCGTGTTTTGTTTAATAGCTAATCTAAGCTATTATTAGACCACTTCCCTAATGCCTTAACTTCTAACACGTTGATCTTATCACAACACCTTTCATTTTCAAGTTAGAAATTTTATTGATCTTTGTTCTATAACAACACCTAATCTGTTGTTAACAAAGATTATTTCTAACTCATGTATTTTCCTTTGCTTTATCATTTCTTTATTCGACTCATAGAACCACTTACTCAACGTCTCTTATGGATAAGTAACTTGAGTAATAAACAATCAAAAATATTTCATACTTCTTTTTAGAAGTCATTTGATTATTTTCAATTGTGGTTCTACTCAAATTTTCACTTTGAGTTTTCTTTCTGAAAGGAGACAATACTTTGCTTCAAAGTATTTTATTTTTATAGAAACTGGCTTAAACAACTTGACTAGTTCTATCACAATCCCATTGTGATTTATCAGTCTAGTTTAGTTTGTCTGATCAATCTCTATTTTCGAAAACCAGATGTCTCTTTTTTTCCTTATTGAGACTATTTTAACATTTTCCTGAACATTTTATAATTGTAATAGTTCGATACTTTTGATTTTAAAGGAATCCTTGTTCAGTACTTACGTACCTGAATCATTTGGACTTCCATTTCAACCAATTTTCTATTGGTTTCTTAACTGATAAATTCATTAGTTATATTAGTACCGAACTACTTACAATATCTTTATGAATTCGGACTTCATAAGTCCATTTCAAATCTAATCACGCTTTTCGTTTCATAAGTCTGTTCTCTCTTATAATTATCCATTTCTAATTTTACTCATCGTATCTTACGAGTTAAGTATCGAATGGACAAGGAGAATAAGCTTGCTATCGCATATCTAGCGATAATACTTACATACAACATAAACATAACACAATAACTCAAATTCCCCATGTTCACTTCCCAACTAATCACGCTCAATCACCTTTTGGTTTCCATCTGAAGTTTATCCTCAATTAAGCCAACACTAGGCTCTGATACTAAGTTTGTCAGCCTCTTGTCATTAAGACAACTGACCAGCCTAGATTATCTAAATGCTCCAAATAATCTTTATTTAAATCCATTCCTTTAACTTTGACCTTCAAATAATCTTTATTTAAATCCTTAATAATGCTCCAAATCATAATTTATCCTCATTGAAACTCAATTCATGATTTCTTTAATTGGAGGAAATTAGGAAATCATACAGATTATTCTTCGTATTTTTGTAAAAAATTCAACAACATCTCTCTTAAAAATGATTTGCTGAAAAATCTACTTAATAAATAGAAGAATGGGGAGAAGCCTAGAATGACTCATAACTCCCCCCAGTTCTTAATATATATATCAAAATCAAATTTATAAACTAACTTAGAGTCTCTGATAGCTTAATCATAACTTTACTATCCCAAACAGGCCAAAATCGAAACATATATCCTTCAATTCATTTTAAATTAACTTAGGAGACTCTTATCACCATTCAAATAAACTTCACATCCTACACTCACCCCAAGAATCCCAAAACAATATACATAAACAACTTAAAATGAGAATTCACTTTAAAGTTTGAAAACAATCACAACAATCTACGAGTCTTGTCCACTCTTCCTTTGTCTTCATATACAATCTGACATCATTAAAAATAACTCGAAGATGTCAGCAAGTACATTCTTACATTGATCTGTACTCTCCAATTGTTAGTTTGATACATAGAGACATGCAATTGCATTTCCAAATAAACAATAAGATATATGCAATAACATGACATGCATTCCACTCTGTCGTTGTTTCCTAACTATAATCGATGTCGACTTCCAAAAATAGTACAAAGACAAAGATTAATAGATCATGAAGTACATAGATAACTTGTCGGTGTTAGACTCTGCTAGTCTTACTAGACGGAGTAGAGGCATAATTAAAACCAAGTTTCAAGCAAATCAGATTCCCCCTTCACTCTCTCTATGTATGCGTGATCAAAAATGATAAAATACAATGCAAACTATGATAAAATTACAGGTATAAAGATATTCAATCAATCGTAAAGATCATTGCAGGGTTTACTTACAGCCAAACCAACTCATAGTTAGTTATGAAGTCTTACATAATGTTTCCCTGGCTTTCACGTAATTTGAACCTATTCCTCGAGCTTCATTCTGAATGGTTTCAAGATCCTCGACATTACTTAAGACCATTGAGAAATCTGGATAAATTTCCCATTCGAGTTTCGTAAGTTTTCGGCCAAGTTTCGAGTTATTTTCGTATTCTCAAGTCATAAAAACTCTAATCACTCTAAAATCAACTCATTGGATGTTCGAATCCCACTTTTGATTGCAAATTGTTGTTCGAAATCGAAAATTAACCTAGACTAGGCTTTTAAACAATTTTCTAAATTTCAGATATTTTTATGTAGCATAGTATTATGAGGAAAAACCACAAAGATAAATCTTCGAGAAAATTCTTAAATCCTTATTTTTCATAAAAAACACAATTTCAATATATTTGTCCAAAAATATAATTTTTTGATATTTTTTCTTATTTTTTTGGAATTATCCATAGTTTCTAGCATTTTCTTTCTTTTTTTAAGAAAAAAAATTTGGAAAGGGTTTGAACCTAAACCGGACCGAACCGGGTTCGGCTCAATTGAGCCGAACTGGCCCAGTTTAGGGGCTAACCCTTTTCTTCCTCATTGCTTCCTCTGTTGTTCGATCAATAACAATGAAATTTTTTTTTTCGTTGGGGTTGGGCTCCCAACCCCAACCCCAAGTTGGGTTTGGGCAGGGAAGACCACTCCCTTGCCATCATCTTCCTCATTAATCCGAGCCTCCCTCTCCCATCCACATGTTCTCTAACCACCATTAACAACATCAACCGAAACCATAACACAATAATAAAGATCAACAACAACACACACACACACACACACACACACACACACACAACACACACACACACCTTTTTCATATTCGTTTGATCCCTCTATCTCGGTCTTGAACTCTCTCTTTCTCACAGCTTTCTTAACGATCACTCTATGACTTCGAATTTGAAGATAAATATTAAGATTTCCTCGAGACTCACGTCGCACGAATCTCAAGGCAAATCTAATTATTCATTTCCATTATATAATTTGATCTTCATCGAGATACGTAGTACAAATCTCGAGCTCGGTCTTTGTGGATATTATCAAGATAATCACCACCGACCGACTTACAAGAAATTAATTTTATTGATCTCCTCGATATACATATCGCGTATCTCGAGGTAGATCTTATGGTTTATAACCATACACCACTTGATTCTCCTTGAGATGTGGTTGCACACATATCGAGGCATGAACACATCTCAAACAACCACCAATTGTTCAACCATTTCCATCCTCGATGCCTACGCTACGCGTATCTCAAGTCGCATCCAATGTATACTTTAATTTAATTTAAACTTTAGGATTCATATATATAAACCATAAGTATACATATAAATATATAATCCTATGCTCATTCGCGGCTATATATTCGCCATGCTCGCCAATAACCATCCTCGGGCGTGCACACTATTATACATCTCACGCATGTCACCCTTGACCCCGCGTGTCACTAGGCACCCACCAATTTATTAATTATCTTACTTAATTTCGTGATTATCTCTTCAATTTAGGTCCAAACTAAATCCCAAAAAATACCCCAATTTGGTCAAAAATTGAGAAATATTCCCAATACACTCCGAAACTCACGGACATCGCATAAACACTTCAACTTCATCGAAATAGTGTATAATACACCGATTAGTCACGCGACACAAAAAAATAATATTTATACCTACGATCTCTAGTTCGTAATACGTTGGTCCCACCTCTCGATACTTAAATCCTAAATTATATTCGAAAATACTTAATTAGCATTGTAATAAAGTTTACAAAATTCTTGGATGTTACAGAACTAACGCTCAACCCATATATACAACCCAAAATGAAATGGAATGATATAAAGTTTGTAGTACATCAAAATATCAAAAGAAACCTACAATAGACAGATGTAGGAGCACGCCACGGGCTCAGAGGTAATCGCCGATCTTTTCTTTGCTGGGTCTGCTAGTCACGGATCTGCACCCACTGTCATAAAAAGGACGGTGAATATTGAAAAGTAGAAAAAAAATCCAGAGATACTAGTCCACATTTCCAAATATATCAAACGGTATTTAAAAGTATAAAGATAGCGAAAATTTGCCAAAATTGATATATGCTAGAAAATATCAAAGCTATGTAAGTGAAACTGACACTAGGCTAAGTAGTGATGACCTAAGTCCAGTCGGTCGTAAGCTACTTCACATTAGCCTTTATAGCCACTCTAAAAGATGTGCATATTATCGCAATAGTTTGGTTCCTATTTGTCGACATCCCTAAGGAATCTTACCCCGTGTGTCGCGCCATAATAGCGGCGAGTGCCGACAACCCCGAGAAATCTAACCCCTTGTGTCGCTCATCTCAAATATAGTGCAATGGACCCTAGGTATTGGGACTACTTTATAATTTCAAAGAATGACTCGATTACAGATGTTCAAGACTTGGCTAATTGCTTCAAAGCACAAAAAGTAAGAGTACAAGTCCATTCAACACATTCAAATGCATCTCTACACTAATAGCATGCTATTGAAATACAATACGTCATTTACAACAACAATGGAGTCATATAGTGTAGAAATAGAGTCAATGAATCAATGTAAGAATATAGATATCATGGATCAAAACTCAACAAGTGAGGAATAACAAATAGCTCATGATATAAGAATACAAAGCATCATATAGTCATATAGACTATGGAAGAAACATTTATATATAAATGAAATGTAAAATAGGACCTCGATGGATTTACTTACAAATCATTCAAAGTTTCCTAACTTAAACCAACTCCCGACCACTCTAATCTCGCGTCCCACACCCCTTATTGACTATCTCTAAGTTCTTGTGGTTCATATTAAAGTTTAAGGTTACTAAAATGGTTGCAAGTTGACCAAATGTATGTAGAGTAATTTATACTCCATTATTCAACTACTTCGTTTATACTAATATCACTATTATTGGTAATTAAATTTGTTTCCACCATTGCACATTACTAACTAGATTAGTTATGGGGTACGATAGCTAGAAATATTACTTTTTTATCTACATTTTTAATAGCTAGGATAAACTAAGCCTAGGTGTACTTTTGTATAGTCAATGTATATTTTTATTTATGTAACCCATACATGCCATATTTATCTCATTAGCAACTTATATATTTAATTAACTATGAAATCGAGCTCGTGTCATTTACTACTGATTTTTGTTTCCTTCTAAGCTCATCTAAGCTTTGTATTTATTTATTTATTTTATGTTAATGATGTACCTAGTGAAGTATACAAAAAAATAATATTATTTAAATAATTATTGGTTGTATACATGTCCAATTAAGCATACTTAGGTGATTTAATATATTTAGTAACTTTTTTTATTTATTTATTTCAAAAACTCATCAACCCATATTTTATATCATTTGCCTTTTTTATTTTCTTAATTGTTTGTGTTGCCAAACTTACACTAATTATATTTAATGGAGCTTAATCAATAATGAATTAAACCAATATTTTGGGTAGGCAACACAAATTTAAGAGCATAAATGGAAGAAACGTATATGAAAGTTTAATTTGAACAATGAGAATGTCAAGAAAGAATTAACATCCGAGTGAGCCATCAACGGGGCATATAAACATGCATATTTCAAAAAAATCCAAATGAGGAAGTAGATGTTGGGGCATGTGCCTTAGGCCAATTATGTAAACGTTGTTTAACTATTATAAGTAGATGCATGTTTCTTTTATAATAGTATCCATAGATAATTATCGTATTATTCTAAATGTCCCTAGTCAGTTATTATTGTGGGAACAATAATAAATTAAGACTATTATGAGTCTTGATTGATAATCATGTGATGATTATGCGTATACGGATACGGATCAAGATAATGGGTATCTGTTAGGAATAGATACTGGACCAACCCGCTATGAAAACACTACGTGGTCAATGTCATAAGCGATTGTCATGAGAGTTATATCATTTAGTCCTTTGACTTGAGATCACCAGAGACTCCAACATTAGGAGCACAATGATTTGATATAATCAAACGTTGTCTTTAACCAAATGAATATAAAGATTGTGATTGGTCATTGTTCGACTATTGTGTGGATGTTGTGTGATCAAGATGGAATTTGTCCATCTCTTTTAGAGAGATATCTATTGGGCCCCTCGATACGTTAGACTGATAAATGGTCATGTCTAGTGAATTGATTGGATCAATGTCACTTGACAATTTCAGTCTACTCGGAGATCGAGACTAGTAGATTGAACTATAAGGGTGACATTCCATGTCTTGTGTTCAATCAAAAGATATAACGTGACAAAGGGATATGATATACACTCTCTATTAGGTTGCGTCGATTTGTTAATCTTCATGCTACTTGGATAGTCGTAATGCCTTGCTAGAGACCGCTTATGACTTGTGTACCAAAATGGTTTTGGTTCACTGCCAACGTTGTATGAACCTATTGGGTTGCATACAAAGAACGGATTTGCGCGATTTAATATTGTCTGGGTTAATGAATTTTATTTGATCAAATTCATTTTGAAGATTCTCATTAAACGTCCTAGTTTGACTAGGATTCAAGATTCTCATACATTTCTAGTGTGAATAGAAATTTTGTCTCTTAGTAAATCCTATTTTGAATAAGACTTTAATTGGAATTATAGTATGACTTTAATTCTTATTTGAGTTTTATATAAATTAAAAATCTTGTAGGATTAGTAATTGTAGATTATCTATGACTATCCTTTTTAGAGTTGGACTTTATCTAGGACTCCATTTGGATTGTGACTAGGAGATGAAGCTCTTTTACAACTCGACCTAGTGTACTATAAATAAGACATTAGGGTCACAGTTGTGAAGAAATTTTTCTCGAGAGAGAATTCCCGAGAGAGATTTTTCCTAGAGAATTTTAGTGAGAATTTTTGTCTTATGATTTTTGGGGCTAGAACTCCGGATTGTGATCGTTCGTTAGTGTGTTGAATCCTAATAGAGGACGTTTGTCTCTGGCAGCGTTTTAAAGGAATTGATCAACACGAAACAAGGCAAACATGGAGTTATTCTTGCTAAGGTATGATTTTTTATTGGCACATCAATTTAATGGAATCAATAGGATCTTGGTTTGAGGATGTTCGAAAAGGTTTCAAAAACTTCCGCTACGCATGATCCCTTCCGCTACGCATGATCCCCGAAACCCAACAAGAGATCATGTATAAATCAAGAGAGCATGGAGAAGAAGACAATAGCTAGTACTTGCCTCTTCATTTACTTCTCCTAAGCTTGTTGTTAAGGCTTCAATCAATGATCTTTAGCCCTTGATTTGAATCTTTATGGAATATTTGGTTTCAAATTGAAGAAGATGAAGTTCAGAGATATAAAAATCTGATTTTTTTATACTTATATGTGAGGTTTCATTGTAAATACTAAATACTTAGTTTGGGTGTGCATGTAAATAATTTTTCTAACAAGAGTGCATAGTTAATTTAATTGTGAGTATGCCACTTGTTGCTATGTTAGACACTTATAATTTATGTTAGCACTCATTTTGACACTTGTATTGCACATTGATTTGATAGCCTCAAAATATGTACTCGCATATCTGTTTGCGTGTTTGTCAACTGGAAATTAATTTATGCGCCAAGATTTGTTCGACGTCCGATTTAAATACAGTCAATTACGTCGGACTCATGTAAGACCAACGATTATTCTGGTGCCCATTTTGTACATATATTCTTAATATTTAACATTCAAATATTTTTGACTTAGCTATCATTCTCTATTCGGTCTCCCGTCGGCACGCATTTCGAGGCGTGTCCCCACTCTCGCCTCAACGCCTATACATAATAAATACAAATGACTTAATAAGTCTACACAAATACTACACACTAGGAAACCATCAGACAAAAATAAAGTACACCTCTGTCACATGCCTCGGTCAGTGTGCTTATCTCGATGCAGGTCCCACGTCACGGGTTGGTGATCCTAATTACATATAAATATAAGATTAGAAATTTTGGCGGTGATAGGAATCCACTAATATCTCTCTTTTTACGAGAGGGACAAATCCGATCTCGATTACACACCTTCGCACATTATTCATTGGGTAACCAATCAAAATCTTTATAATCGTTTAGTTAAAGACAACATTTGATTGCATCGAATCATTGTGTTCCTAATGTTCAAGCCTCTGGTTATCTCAAATCAAATGAATAAATGATATATCTATCATAAGTAACACATATGACTGAATCCATGTGGTAATTTTATAGCAGGTCGGTCCAGTATATTGTTTCTTACAAGTACTCATGATCTTGATTCGTATCCATATACGTATGATCATCACGTGACCATCAATCAAGACTCATACTAGTTTTAATTCATTATAGTTCATAGTATAATGACCGACGAGGACATTTAGGACCGATTAGAGACATTTAAGATATTTCAAGAAACATCATTGGATCTTATTATAATGTAAACGCGCAAAGCAATTATAATAAATAACAAATGAGATCCTCTATTTTTACTAACCAAAATAGTAATTGAAATAATGTTTATAAATTGACCTAGAGCACATGCCCCAAAAACCCTTGTAGTACTCTTGTATAATTATCGTCCCACCTCTTATCAAAAAAACTAAAGGCCACCTCGCACGGCATAATTAATTTTTGGTTTCTTTTCTTTTTTGAAAAGTTAATTTTTGGTTGGACACCCATATGGATCTCAAAAAATAAGAATAAAAATCAAAACAAAATAAAAAATTAATTTTTGGTTTCACCGCGCTATATACATACTTATATACATACTAATTTTGTATACAGCAAACGCACTATCAAGCCTACTCGCTGTGTGGTGCTTACGAGAATTAAATTCTAATAGTTTGTTTTATATATGTGCTCCACGTATGCTAGTTGAAATCAAAATTATAATAAATAAAATTAAAATATTTTTTAAAAAGAAAGTTGAGCAAATTCTAAATAAGTGCAATAAGTTATATTTATCAAAATCTCACATTGATATAATAACATTAATTAATTCAAAACTTCCAAACAAAATTACGAATAGAAACACATTAGATGGTGCTTATGCAAAAACATTAAATGAAAATAAATCTGCACAACCTTTCACAATTTAAGAGCAAGAATCGCTTTTGATGGAGCCACATTCCCTTCTTGAAGCAATACTGCTCCCCGATTTTAAACTCATAGCTTTAATGTCACTTTCTTCCCTTGGTAAATGGACTGTATAAGGAAAGGTGCAAAATAATTCCTAGTTGTTGAAATATGAAACATTTAAGAGGACAGGCGACCTATAAAATTCTAGATATCATTTCTAATGCTTGTCAAGATCGTGAAAATTGATGTAAATTGTGCACAGCTAAAGTGCCATAGAATACTAAAATTAGCAATCCCCAGGCCAAGGACGACATGAGAGCAGGCAAAGGACATCACAACAACAATAATTGAGAGCTACCATGTTCTATGGAAGTCTAGAATTTTGAGAAAACATAATTTCGATGATGCCAAAGATGATCATCACTAGACAACTGAAAAACTCACATTGGTTTTTGCCTCTACTAGGGCGAAAACATATGGATTCTTTGATTAACTTATTAATTGTTGAAGGCAAATATAACACACCAAATGAAGCAAAGAGCACAAAAATAATGAACGATCAATTCAAAATAAAAAAATAAAAAAATTTGACTTACAACATTCTTGCAGATGAAATAATGATGCATCCTATTGTGAGGACAAACATGTTCAAGTACTGAACAAAACCAAAATTTTTTAACTAAGAGCCACTCCTAAGAGATGATTAAAATTATATGAATCCCCACCACCAATATATTTCTAAATTCAAAACAACTGAGTCCAAGTTCCCTTTGTTTGTAAAATCACTAGGTTTAATACTTTTCTTAGGACGCCATGTTTCATTATATATATATTTAGCAATTTCTATCACAAGTTTTATAATAATTGAATCATTTGGTTTAATAATAAAATCATTCATAGTAGCCAACTAAAGTAATCAAACAAAATCGCCAAATTCAAAATAATTGAGTTATAGTTCCCGTACTATTTAAATATTGGTGGTTGGCTAGAAACTCATTTTAACCATGTTAAAGATGATCTAAGTTATGATTAGGTAATACCTACAAGGCAAGAAAATAATGATATTCCAATCAACAAGCAAAGGAGATTTTATTTTGGACATACCAACTTGTTTGATTTTTTTCTTTTTTGAAAGGAATGATTAGATCTACCAAAATAAAAGGAATGATTAATGAAGCACTAAAAAACAAAGTCAAAGACTGGAAACGGAGAGAAGATAAGTGACAAAGTTTTGCCACAAAGTTGTAGGGGTCCTTTAGATGTAATTTGAATGCGTGATAAAAAGGATCTTGAAAACTACGTAGCAAATAAATGCAGCAAAAATATATCACTAAATCATTTCTTGTCAAATATACAAGAAGATGGAGAAAGGGCATTCTTGGTGAAAAATTCTTCAATTAGTGGACCCTCCTAAGCTATTCTCATTGGAACAATCATACAAGTAAATAATGATGAATTACAAAAGTCTCATGAAAATTAATATAAGAACACAAAGGAAAAACTTTGCTCAAGAAGATGACATAACCATACATAATGTAGTTGATAAAGGTAATTAAAAGTTAAAACAATAGAGTTGAAGAGAGACAACTTAGAGAAGAAATGAGACAAAGACTCAACAATAAAGAAACACAGATAGAAAGGTTCCATCAATCACTTAAAGCTAATTTTGGCAAGCATTAATAAGATTTATGAACAAAAATTCTAATCAGAAAATGGGATATTATGTAATTCAGTCGATGAATCTAATAATAGAAAGAAGATATACAACTTTATTACACAAACGAAAACGTGAGGTAAACTTAAAAGTCCTTACAAATTTTCAATGTTGGCCCTTGCTACTAACTTGATCACCAGCTGTAGTATACTGAATCTCTCATTTTGTTGTACATGTTCATTCATTTTCTAATGAGAATCATCATAAGCTAATTAATATATCGAAGTGTCTCTTACAGATGCAAGGGATGTGAGATGATTCCTAAGAGAGATGCTTTCACCTTTTTTTCTTAAGCATATTAGAATTAATCATTCAATTTCATTTTTATTTTTTCTAATTAGAATCTTTAGCATGATTTTTTGATTAACACAACTCTTAAAGAATGAGAGAATAGATAAAGAGGTGTGTTATGGGCACCCCACCATTTATTGAAGGTACACAATTGTTGAGGACACCAAGTGGTATACCAAAGGCACCTAAAATATTGAGGTGAAATCCAAAAATTGCCCTGAACTCACGCATGCCACAAATTCGATAAAATGAAGAACTTAGAGGGAGAATTCATTTTCAAGACGTTCTCTCGATCCATTGCAAGGAACTCTCAAAGCTCGGATTTCTCTTCATTTCTCCTATTTTTAGAGGCAAATTGTGGTGGTGTGCTTCAAGTTTGGATTTTTTCCGAGTTGTTGAAGTTTGTCTCTATTTTAGGGCTCGGTTTTAGGGTTTGGATCTCGCAAAGGTGTTAATTTGATAGACTAAAGGTATGTTTAAAGTTGATTTTGCAAGCTTTTGGTTTGGTATTTGTTTATTTTATTTAGTTTGTCTTTAAGGGTTTGTTATTTGCAAACCCATGGTTCTTGGCTATACAAGCCCGAGAATCAGTGTACATTCTCGACTAACTATAGCTGAGATATTAGGTTAAGTATGTTTGTAATGAGTCTCGGTTACATCCTATCGAGACTTAAATGGTTATCTCGATGGGAACCAAGCAAATATTATAATGAATGTTGAAATTGATTATATCGGCCATCCTAAACCAAGACTGTGCTTAGGTGTGTAGTTTATCATGTATCGTGACATTCAAATATGTTTCGGTCACTACATTCCGAGAATGTATATGAATGTTTAATTAGGTTAGTTTTGGTGACATCTTACAGAGATTGCATCCCTACTCTCGGCTGTCAATTACCAAGAGTATGCTTATATTTTATGTCATGCATGCTCGAGAATGTGGTTTGCTTCGCGGACCTGCCCTTTTGAGACTACTTAAATTGTTGATTTTTTTTTTCTATTTTTATTGGAGTTTCTTTTCATGGTGCTTACCTTCAATTTTGTTATTAGGTATGGCTCATTCCAAAACCCTTATGAGTAAGGAAGAGGTTAGTGTAGAGCCAACGAGAGGTAACCGCGGCCGAGGCGCAGAAAACCCTAGACTACATCTTATCGCAAGGAGAAACAAAATGTGAATGTGAAGAGTAAGACAAAGGCTACTGGAAAACATGCAAGGAAGGATGAGGTGCACGATGAAGGTTCCAAAGTCGGCATCAAGATCTTGTCATTGCCTAAGGTGAAAGTGAGGCTCACACATCGGAGTCTACTAGTCAATCCTCATAACGAGCATAAACTATGGGTGTCCATCGCAAGGTCGGTAGGAGTACTAGTGGTGGAGGTAGCCGAAATGATGAGGAGGAACAAGAACAACACTATGCTCCTTTCCTTGGTGGTCCATCAGATGGAATTTTGTTGAAGAGCTTTAAAGATCATGTCGCCTTAGCGATTTTGAACAGTGAGGAACTTAATGTTGCGTTCAACACAATACTTAAAGACTTTATTTTATTCATGTAACTGATGTAATTTTTTTGTTATTGTAGGATCGCCCGTTACTCAAGCGTATCAATCACGGGGCCCAAATCTAAGAATAAAATTTGTCGTCGTGTCACCCTGACACCGAGAGCCTTTAGAATATCATCTAGTGGCGCGGGTTAACTCCGCTTATAGACTACTCATACCATAAAGCAAATAAGAAGGTCATTTTTGCCTTTGTGGAACAGTGGTAGCCGGAGACGAATACATTTTACTTACCATTCGATGAAATGTCCATCTCTTTGGAGAATGTGAGCATTTTCCTTAAAATTCCTATGACGGGCAAAGTTGTTGCAGTTGAGAACTTTCCATGGTATACTAAGGAATCTCGCACGAATGTGATAAAGTTAGTGTCTAAACTACTTGAGGTTAGCATTGAAGATGCGGAAAAGAAGTGAACATCAACATGGGTCTCACCATGCGAAAGTGTTGTTGAAGACTCGGTGGTGCCCCAAACCCGCTTAAAAGGAGACTACTTACCCACTCATGAAATGCAATGCATATGCATACTTGTTGTACTTTCCTCTCTTGCACTCTTTTTGTCGACAAGAGTGGATCGCGGGTCTCTATTGCATTGCTTTGAAGGTTCTTGAATATTTGGTTGATGTGGGGAACTATGCATAAGGTGCAATTGCGTTGATGTATTTGTATCGTCACTTAGAGTTTGCCACCAAACTAGAAGTATCCCAGTTTGCCGGCTACCTCACTTTACTTGAGGTAATAATTCTTACCTATGTACATTGTTATTCCAGGATTTTTAATTAGTTTTTATGTTTTTCCAAATCCTAAACTTGTATGTATTGTCAAGAATGGGTGTACGAGCACTTCAAACTCGGGCTCGCCACATCCAACGCAAATTATATTGACCAATTGCAACCTTATGTCTCTAGATAGATCTAGAAACACGAGACGGTTATGAACATTGACAAGTTAGGGTCTATTAGGAGGACATTGGACAAAGTTGCGACTAAATAAGGTGAGTTAGTTACTCAATCGTATTTGTAAACCATCAAGTTAGCTTATATTTACTAATTAAGTTTATTTATCTTTGATTACGATGATGTCAGGCGTAATGGAGTTGTGCACCCAATGGCGTTCTATAGTGGCACTTTGAAGTACATGGATGTCATTGAGACTTACCATTCGGAAATGATCCTTAGACAGCTTGGCCACATGCAATCTATAGCTGACCCTCCGTACCACCCATTAGAAACAGTCCGAGGCCTATCTCGCCTTTGAAATACTATTAGGGCATGTCACTAGGTTAATATACAAACATTGTTTATTTTATAATCTTAGTTAATAAAATAGAGGCTTTTCATTTGATGTTTTATTATAAATGATTGCATGTTTACCTTAAGATAAGATATATGGGTATTTGTTGAAATATCCTAAATTTCCCTAGTCGATCATTATACTGGGAACTATAATAAATTAAGGCTAATGTGAATCTTGATTGATGGTCATGTGATGATCATGCGTATAGGGATATGAATCAAGATCATGAGTACTTGTTAGGGAACAAGGTACTGAACCGACCCGCTATGAGAAGACCACATGGATTAAGTCGTAGGTGTTACTTATGTTAGGTATATCATTTAGTCCTTTGACTTGAGATAAACGTAGACTTCAATATTAGGAGCATAGTAATTTGACTCAATCAAACGTTGTCTTTAATTGAACGATTATAAAGATTGAGATTGGTTACCATGTGAATAATATGTGAAAGTGTGTAATCAAGATATAATTTGTCCCTCTCGTATAGAGAGAACATCGATGGATCCCTCGATATGTTAGATCATAAATGGCCAAGTCCAAATGAATTGATATGATCAATGTCATTTGAATGTTTTCAGTCTACCTAAAGATCGAGACTAGTACGATTGAACATTAAGGGTGACGTTTCATGCCTTAAACTTAATCAAAGGATATCGCATGACAAAAGATACGATATATGTTATTCATTAGGTTGTATTGATTTGGATATTCATATTGCTTGAGTAGTCATAATGCCTTGCTAGAGACCGCTTATGACTTGTGTACCAAAATGTTTTTGGTTCATCGACAACATCGTATGAACTCGTTTAGATTGCACATGAAGAATGGCTTTGCACAATTTCAATTGGTCCAGTGTAATGAATTTTATATGATAAAATTCATGACATAAAAGCTCGATTTGTTATATGATTACTTATTAATAAGGGCATTTATGTAATTTATTTGAATCTCTTTAATACAATAGTTGTATTACGAATATGTTTTTTAAAAAAACTTATCTACAAATATAAATAGAGGTTGAAACCTTAAAAACAAATAAGATTTCATTTTTGCTAATTTTCGAGTTCTCTGGATTTTGGGAGAGAAAGAAAAGTGTTTTTTATGTCTCTTGGGGTTAGCACTCCAAATCTTGGTCACCGTTCGTTCGTAGGAATTTTTGATAGAGGACGTGCGCTTAAACATCTTGAAAATCAAACAGTCAAAAAAGGAGGTCACGGATTAAGGTATAGTTTACTTTTGTAGATCTAGTTTAATTGAACTTATTTTCGATCCTGTTGGGGGTTTTGCAAAAATTGTTTTTAATTCTCCACTACATATGAACCCCAAAACCCAACAAACACTCTATCAAGTATGGGTTCCAACAAGACCATTAGGAATGTTAGCATAACCATCTGTTGCCCCCTAAAGTTCGAGACAAGAAGGCGCGGTTTGAGTTTTTAGCTGCACCAGACTATCTTCCTTGATTTTTAATGGTTTCACACCGGATGATCGAGAACCAGAGCATTGAAGATGATGCTGTTGTTGCCACTACTATCACTTACAATGAGCTATTAGAGGTACGTTAACATTTTTGCTTGTTTGTTAATTTATGCAAAATTTATAGTGTTCGATTGTTTTTATTTGGTCATTAGTATTCAATAGCGGAATAGGCATGCATTGGACGCCGCGTTACGGTGGATGGAATCGCCGCAGAGTTATGTACTTTGGAGTCTCAAAGAAAATGGCGAGTGATGGGATCAACTTCTTGTTAAGGAGGAGTCTTGGTGCAACCACCACACCACTACCACCACTGCCGCCACCACCGCCACCGACACTACAGCCATTACGGCGGCAAATGCTAAGCACTCTCACCATGACAACACTTCCATACGATCAAATTCCACTTCAGCTGATGCTCCACCTCCACCGACCGATGCTCACCCATAAAAGTGAATGTTTAGCAATGAATATTCTTGGAAAAATTTGAAGAAGCCAAAACAATCAGAGTCATCCAAAAAGTGAATTGTTTATGATCTCATCTATTTGTTGTTGTGATTGTTATGATGTGAATATGACACTGTTTGGAAGTGATGTGAATGACTAACTTTAATGTGGTTGTTTTGATTGTTTAAATTGTTGTTGTAAATGTTTAAATTATACGCCTATGTTGTTGTAAAAGTTTAAAATTTATGTCTATTTTGTTGTGAGTTTGTTGACTATGCATGGGGTGATCGGTTGTGAATTTCGTGACTAGAACGGATTAAATACTTGATCATAAGTAAGTCTTAGTCCTACAGACCCAAGACATGTCAAACCAGCTCGACCCCTTAGGTCCGAATCGCTCGTAATCACATACTGTGGGGTTGAGAATTACATTCAATATAATATCAAACTTACCGAGGTGGTCTCGGTCGTATAGGTCCGAGAAAGAAATCTTATACTCTTACTAGTAACTAATAATTTATCTCAATTCTCGGTTACATCCTACCGAGCTAACAGTGTAATGGTGACTTTCATAGTGTCTCAGTTGGTTGTCACTGAGAAAAACCATTATGTCTCAGTCATTGCCTTCCAAAATCAATCCATATTAATTGGTTTTCTCTCGGTTATAAGCCACCGTGATGTATGTTGCCTATTGGGCACTGCCTCCTGAGTCGAAACCGTATATAATGATTTTGTAATGGACTCGGTTGGAATGAACCAAGAATATACATTTAATCTCATTTTTTGTCATCCGAGATGACAAATAAAATTTGCTTTTATGGTAGTGTCTCGGTTGTGTATGAATGAAACGTTACCTAGAGTCTCACTCACAACCATCCGGGTTAAATTAATAATTATTGGTTTGTAATAGTCTCGGTTGGTAGTTATAGAAAACTTGCGTAAATTCTCAATTATTTCATGGCGAGAATAACAACATTGTATCGGACTTGCATAGCCGAGACCATGTTTAGAGACATTTTTTCTTGTTAAGTGGTATACAAAAGACCATAATTCCTCATTGACAAACATGCGTAAATGATCAACAAATAAAACATGTATAAACAATAATAGTGGTGCAAATTTTAACAAAGTACATACATCCATAATGAAAAGTAATCTAAAAAATTGTTTTCAAATCAAAATGAGTTACGGTGAAGCTAAGTCTATTACGGAAGGCGTTCCTTGTTGAGAAGTTAGAACGACACGAGTTCTCGATTATGAAACCCTCAACCCAACCTTTAGCGCACTCCTCAAAGCATACGTGTCCCACAATGGATATATAGATGGAAGCAGTGCATTCACTTTTAGCTTCACTTGTCAAATTCAAAGTAGAACAACAAGTCATTATCATGTAATTCAAAATTGATAAAACACATTTCAACTAGAAAGTACAAACTTACCCTAACCCAATGGATGTTCCTATCATTTATCATGCCAATGATAAACTGACTATCAAAAGATGGCGGTGGAACATTACGTAGAGGAACTCATGTCAAGCAACTATTATGTGAGAGGTTGACTAGCATGACATTAAAGGTCATTGCTATTAAGAGCCCCATGTCCGTATGTGTCAACCATTCGTCAAAAGAGGCCAAACCCAATCATCTGGACAATGCACGACAATCTTTACCTTCACGTAACCCATTCCAACCACTTCCCTCAAAAGAGTTTCATACCCCGTGATCTCACCAAACATTATTTTACATACTAACCTTCAACCATCTACATTGGGGTGTCCGAGCCTGGAGGCAACACAATGATACCCACAATTTCCATCTCACGTCACATCAATAATGCTCTCAATGTATTGCAACCAATCCGGTTGTATACAATGAATATAACAAACCTTAGATACACCTTGGGTCACCCAATGTGTTCGACGTATTTTATGCCCCACTGTATTTTGCTTCTTCCTCGAACTAGATGCCTCTTCTTTCGTTAGTGCATATTCAAACCAACTTGAATTTCTTGTCTCGAAGTATCATCTTCGTCGAGTTTCCTTTTTGAAACTTTTTTTATTTCCTTTCTTCATTAAAACTCCAACTGTATAAAGTAGGTGGGACAATCCCCGTGTCGATGAAGGCTAACTAATCTCTTTAAGTTTGTTGAATAATCTTGATGTGATCATCCTCGTCAATGCAAGCGTAAAACTCTTCCAACACTATTTAAATCTCATTGTTGAGATTGTATCCGACCCAATCCACAACATTCTTTGGAACTATACTTAACTTTCGCCGGTATACATGAATGTCCTTGAGTGGTATGGGTGAACCGACCATAATATGAAAGTTTATCTCGTATGTACAAGGAATTATATGCATGGTATGAATATCACAACTACAAAGAGTAGAGTCATATCCAACACTTTCTCCACGTTTCGCTTCATATTTGATCAATTGAAATGCCCTTTAATAGATGTATCCATGCAATCAATGATACAAACCATCAACATATTCATGTTGCACCACATTCAGGCTGACCTCAAATGATGCCTTGATGTTGTCATGTTGGCCTAAGAAGACTATCTACCACACCTCACAAAGTTTCAAAATCTGCCTGACTGTTGCCAAGATGTAGCTTTAAAGTGGAATGCATGAACTCAACCCTCCGCGTCGTGGTTTCCCCAAAGTGCATAATTCAATCTATTCATGTCAGAATTTTTTTTCCATGTAGTGCTTCACCTATGTGTTATCCAAGTAATCAATAAAACCATTCACAGTTTCGAACTCAGATCGTAATTCATTCATCTTAAGTTTAAATGATGCCTCTGACTTAGCATACAACAAGGTCTTCCACCTATCCATGAAACATGCGAAGCCTTCGTTAATGGCAAACATCTTCTTAGTCTTGGTCAACACTACTTTGTTGATATGCTATGAGCAAAGAAAGTGAGGCGATGTTGGAAATACTTATTTGATTGCTCTACTCTCGATCTGTAATAATCACATTAGGTTTAGGCCACCCGTCTAATATAGACCTCAAGTTTTTAAGTGCCCAAACGTAAATGGCGTTAGTTTCTGATGATATGTGAGTAAACCTAATTGAGAACGTCAACTGCGTCGAAGTGATCCCAACTATCTCCAACTATACCATCCGATACCTATTAGTTTTGTATGTGCAATCCATTAAAAGAAATGATGGGAAACACCGTAACAACTTGATTGAATCGGGATGTACCCCAATAAGTCGGTCATGATACTCATCTCGAGATGCTTCATATGCCATGACATCCACTTATTCTTCTCCAATATGTACAATAGTTGTTGCATTTGAGTCCTCCCACCTGTATCATCAATTCTGTATTTTTGTTGTGCATTGTATACTGTTCGCATATTCGAAACATTATTTTCATCTATTTGCTTCAATTTGTTGAGGATATCTCATGGCTTCACGTTCCCTTTAGTTATTTACACCACAACTACCTCTCACCTGGATCCAATTTTCCCGCAAATGAGTGGTCATCGAAGTTGTTGGTGGGGTTGTGATTATGCCTCCCACATACGACATTGACATGCCACGAAGAACCCGCATTTTCCTTAATGTTAATAAGGAAAGGGCACCCACATTTCTTGGTACCATCTTGACTCCTTGTATTTTCCTCTTCTCCAGCTTCTTGGTTTCAAAGCAAATTTTGCGCTTTTAGCTTTCCCTACTCTTTATGACATTCCCTAAATATATCAAACTTTTTTGGCATTAGAGTGCTTCGTAACTAACACAAACTTGTTTGCACGAACGATCATTTGAAGCCATGAAATAGCCACTTCTCTAGATTGGAATGGCCTACAATGCTTGTAGTTTGGAAATAACATGGAAATCAGTATTACCTGTAAGAAAAACATTGAACCATAAGGACTCACCACCAAGACACTGCACATTGACCAAAAAAATGAAAAAACACACATTCTCGGTAGCACAGGTCTGACACTTAAGAAGCAGTGTTGGTACATCACAATCGACACTGCTTGAATAGTCTTAGTACCCAATGATCGATACATGTGCATAAGTGTCGGCTACCATATACTGAGACTTATTGACAAAGTCTCGGTCCTGTTTGGTCGACACAATCGTGTCCTAGCACATAATTGTAAAAAAATAAAAAACACGATAAACATTAAAAAAATACCTCTTATTGTACCTCTTCATGCACCGTTGTGTTATCTTCATCCATTTCACGCCGAAAACAACTTCGAAATGACCAAATCTACCAAACCCTACAATGAAAAACCAAATAATCAAACTTACTATTTACCACGCCAAACCATCTTTTTCGAATCTTAATATGGTTGAAATCTATTGTTACCTTGCCACCGGATGATGTGAAAGTGAAAGAATCGATACACGACCGCCAACAAACCATGTGGGTTTTGGTTGGAGATAAGAGAGAAAGGAGGTGGGGTGCCCCAAAATCGGCTCCAATGCGTGTTGTGGGAGTGTGGAGTGTTTATATTGACAAAATCGATTCCTAACTGATGGTGCCATCTATAGAATGATGAAATTATTAAATGCAAAGATAGTAACACTTTTTAGGAAAACCCTAATCAACATATGTTTTAATGAGTGCCTCGATAAAATTGCATATTTACATGTTCGAACCTTGGTTAAGATGATGCACATGCATTACTTAGAAACCTTTTTGTGCTTGAATATAAAAAACATTATATAATATAAGAGTCACTAAAGTAATTCTAGAAATTATATATCATGAAATTTAGAAAACAAAGTATGCAATTTGAAAAGCTGCTAATAAAAACTCATACAATAAAGAACCAAAATAATTACTAATAGCCTTAAGTACTATTCTTTCACTTCATTCTATCCAAAGCTTACATCCCTTACATAATGTGTTATTTTTTAAAGCCACATTATGTGTTTATTAATCACTTAGTCCTGAGTGAAATGATACTTTTCTTGATCTAAAAAATTTGATAGAAAATCCAGCAAGCCATCTTGTAATGACCCATTACCTTAACTAGGTAATTAGAAAAAGCTAGCTCTTAATTAATCTGAGTTAGACTCATTGTTAAGCTTAATGTGTCTCGATTAGCGTGTGCGTGGGATTGCGTGTTGTTTGTATGAATTATTTGAATCAATTAAATGGAAATTCTATAGTTTGATTAATTGAAAAACATAAACTCTTAGATATGCTCGGAGATGTGTACGGTTAGTGATTGGTGTCACGATAGGCTTTCATGTTGCTTTAAGCAAATGAGCTACAAGATAGATCTCGACATCCACATGCGAACATCATGATGAGGATCAAGGGTGTCATACATTAAGGTGGTGCTGATAAACCCTAATGATGTTTTGTTGTTATCTTATTAGACTTTAGATCAACCTAGAGATAAGTAGTGGCAAATCTCGAGGAAGCTCTTTTCTTATTAATCAAGTAAATCAAGATGAGATTAATCTCACAATTATCACCATCTCTACTGTTCATAAATCTCAATAGAAAGAGAACAAAGCTTGAGGGAAGGAGAAGAAATGAACAAAAAGGTGATTGAACTAGCCAAGCTTGAGAAAGATTTGATCAGCCGTTAAAAGCCAAATTGGTGTTCTTTTTCTTCATTGAACACGGGTGTGTTAGTAAGCTTTCCTCCAAAGTCTCTTCAATCTTTTACATGAAATCATAGGTTTAATAAGGACGGTTGTGGCTGTTGTTTTGGGTTGTTGAAAAGGGTGTTATAGGTTCATTAGAACCTTATGTTAGTGAAGAAATCATGTGTATAATTATCCATCTTCGTTGTCATGAAGTTTGCTATGATTTCATGTTGAGTTAGTGATGAATTCATGGTTTAATTTCTCTATTTGATAAATTGATGGCATAAATGATTTGTACTCGAGATAAGTCCCATTTTAGAGAACTTTTAGGTAGTTTTTGAAGCCTTTTTGAGGTGGAAATGGGTTCAAGAAGTGTCATGGAAGTCGAGGGCTCAGGGAAGAAGATGAAAGACTAGCAGCGATTGGCGGTGCCAACGACTTTGTAGGCATGGAACCCATGATGCCATTCACGGTAACAAACTGGACTGTGAGTAGTCCGAGTTGGCGCAGGGACAACGCCTTAAATTCAATGACCATGGTGCAACTTTTGGCTTCATGAGTCAAAACTTCAAAAATAAAGAGAAAAAAGAGGATTCCGATTGTGGGACTTAGACGGGAGTTGTGCTAGGGTTCTAGGATTATATTAAGACTAGTCTAAGACTGAAATTGACCAAAATTACCTATTGTTTGTGTAGATTTACTTGAAAATTCTCTAGATGACTCGAGAGGTCTGGAAAGACTAATAAACACAAACAAAGGTAAGTAAGATTCATTTATTTATCAGCTTTGCCATATTATTAGTTATATTTAGTTCATTTAGTTTATGGACTGAAAATGGAAGCTATTCACACTGTAATTTTTTAATAATTCAAACAAAAAAGTGAAAAGAGTGGACTGTTAATATAAATCATGGAGTTGAGACTTAGATTTTAAAAGATATGGGTATGTATTGTGGCTTATTTACAAACCCTACTCAACTAGATAGGTTGAACAGACTTATTTGTTCACTAGAGGGTTTGGGATAGAACCATTGACAAGTCAATAATTAGACATATTTTAAAGTTAATTTTAGGATCATTTTAGATGTAAAAGACTATTACATGAGGTTTTCTCTTGTTTTTCATATTTCAGGTAATAAATAGAATATTCGAAGAAATGAAAGAAAAATGGAAGAAAATGAAGGAATTGACCGAGTGAAAAGATTGTATGAAGAATTACCAAAGAATCAAGGAGAAGAACTGAACTTTTAAACCAACAATTCACACCGATTTTGAATCGCTGGCTAAATCGAAGGAAACAAGAAAAAACCATAAAGCTCAATTTTCTAGAAATCCCAGCGATTCCCGACTCACACAAATTGCAAGGAATCGCTGGGTAAGAATTCAAGGATTTTAGATTGCAACAAGGATTTTGAGTCAGTTTAGGATGTATTATCTAATATATTATAAATAAAAACCCTAGATTATGAAATTATGACCTTTTGTTAGTTTTAAAACTTGCCATTCCTTATTGCTTTAATTTTTGGAGAAGATTCAACTTTTTATCAAGGTAATTTTAATTGTCTTTTAATTTTGAATTTATTTTGTTATTTATCATCATAAGTGAGTAGTTTGTTAATCTAAACAAAACTCTAAAAATTAACTAGATCTATTTTGCAATGTAGTCATGATAGAATGAATATGTACTTAATGCTTTAAATCGATCGTATTCTTTGATTCACTAGTTTATAGATTATTATCTATTGATTTTAATCATAGATTTGAGTATTATGTGCACAGTGACCAATATGTATGGGATGTTTTGATTCATTATCTATTTAAAGTAGTAACTAGGATTGCTTGAAAGGCAAACAACGTTTAGATATCCTAGGTAAATTTGAGATCCAAGTCTAGTGTTGAAATGGCTTTCCGAAGATATTAGATTTAGTAGTTTGAAGTTTTCATAAAATTAAAGCAGTTCTATTGCGTGAAGTTAATATCTTTATGTAAGTAAATGTGTTAGCTCAATAGAATTAGAATATGACTTTTCCACCGGTATAAGGAGAACAAATGGCTGGCTAAATGCCATTTACTTACTTATGATTGGGTTTAAAGATCTAGGATATATAAAGCATGCTTATGATTATATGATTTGAGTAACATGTTTGGAATGCAAAATAGATCTACGTTTTATTGTTTTGGAAGATTGTTTATGTTACGACCCAAATATTCTAACTCGTGCCACATGTTACCCCAGGACTCTGATGGGAACTTTATCTGACGTAGCGTACTTAATCAACCCTCGAGAGTCGACACCGATGTATATTATTTGTGTTTGGTGAATATAATATGTATTTTATAACCAAAAATATCTCAAGATGAGTGTGATGTGGGTATGTGACTTATTTGAATGAGATAAATTGGATTGGCACAAATTATCAATTTATATAACAAATTCTAAGCTAAGTAAATAATAAAGTTGAGCTAAGTCGAATAAAAGACAAATCGATCGAAAATAGACCAACGCTTTGAGATGCGTGACGACATCAAGTAGCGAGAAATAGGAAATGAATTAGTCTAAATATGGAGTTGTAATTAATTACAAACATTAGACAAGTCACTTGAAATCAAATGTTAAGGTATGACATCAAGTTGTGGCTAAATAGAGAAAATAAGTCTAAGTTAGAAGTGTATGAACCGAAATAACATAAATGGTGAGTGTATTGTTAGAGAATATGGCTTGTATGAATACATGGTATACTACAATAGGAATACAAGACTAAACTATACATATATACCATTAGTAGAAATAAAACTCATGGAAGGGGCTATAACTAAGAACTAAGACTATATAAATGGATACTTAGTCGAATTTCTATTTCACAAAAAAAAAAAAATAGCCATCAAGAACAAGTGAAAGGGAAAGAGAAGAAGGTGAACTTGCTGAAATTTACGGAGATATTGAGATCAAAAGAGGGAAATTAAACATCAATCCAACATAGAGATTCAAGAGTGGTTGAAGAGCAAACCCTAAGTAAGCATCCTTGCTCTTATCTCCTAGGTTGATTAGTTAAATTAGGGTTTCTCTTGAACAAGTGTGGGCTAAATTTTTAAAAGGTTTGTTTTCTACTTTTTTTATAGAGTTTAATCTTTAAATGGAACAAATTCAAAGTCTCTTAGAAGACTCAATTGATGATGTAGCAAATTTAGGGAGAAATACCATGCTTTGATGTTCAAGAACTTTAAATCTGGAGTTTTTGATGTCATGCAAGTATGAGATTGGATTTCTATGTAATTTGAGTGTTGAAAGCAAAATTCTTATTCCCTTAAACAAGTTTTTACTTGGGTTTATAATGCTGAACATAATTGAAGAAGGATTGGAATAATGTGGTTGAATTTGATGCATAGTTGTGTTCATAAATAAAAATGGTTGATGAATGCATGTATTAATTTGATGATTTGTTTAAGGCTTTGTTGTCCATGATTCAATTAAATCTTATAAGACTCATTCATGATATATAAAGGGTCATGGAATTTAGAGAAAAATCTTGTTAAATTGCATCTCGTGTGTTTGATAAAATGCCAAGTCAAAAAGGGGACAATTTTAAATAGATTTTGACTAATTTTTAGGGCCTTTTTTCTGGGGTCACCACTAGCCTAAAAATCATTAAAACTTACAAAGAGCACCTACATACTACAAATTTGGTTCCCTTAAGTTTTCAAGCGATTTCGATAAGCTTTGAATAGTTTTCAAAAATGGTTTTTTGAAATAGGAAAAGGCGATTTCCTATTTAGCTGAATTTTGGTTCAGTGCATTACGGGCATGAAACGATGCTAAAATTCGACCAACTCTCCAGATCATATACTCGATAAGTTGATTTTTGACTTAAAGTGTTCTGGGCATCAAATAATGTTGGAGTTAAACCAAAATTCTCACAATGTATTATTTTATCATAATGAAAGTATCTGCCAAGTTTCGTGATTTTTCGTCGTGTCTAACTTAGTTTTCAAGCCATGCTTCCAAAAAGAGATTTATATTTACAAATAGGGACTTAAAGTTTTACTTAGAGCCTTAAATTTAGTTATTGATCATATTAATGAGATTTTATTACTTTAAAACCTTGATTTCAAGTATTTGGACTTCATGGAATCAACCACGAGAATTTTAAAAATTTCTATTTATTTTTAAGCCATTTTTCAAGTTGAAGGAAAACTAACTATTACATATTTTTCTAAAGGTCCCTAAGGGACTGTTTTGCAAACTAATGTTGCATATCAACTTGAATTGAGTTTTAATGATTATAATTAGTTCAATAACACCCAAAAATAATTAATAAAGTGTGTTGAACAATATTAAACAAGTCCGGACACTTTTAGTTGAGTTAAGTGCTCAATGAGGACTTGAAATGGATAAAAGGAACCATTATACCCGAAATTGATTTGAATTCATTTGTAAGCCACAAAATGGGATTGCTTCGCACCAATATGTCAATTTACATTCCTCACACAATAAGAATCCTAATAGCCAAATACTAAGAACACCAAGTGTAAAATTACAAATGTGCAAGTTAGACTATAATTAAACTACATTAGCAACAATGATGGTAAATAAAACTTATTGACTCTAACATGTATATAACTAATCAAAATGGACACTAGATACCAAGCTAGCTAGTGTCGAAGCATCGGGGAGTTGATTGGGATGCATGTTTGAGCCGCGAGAGCGCATGGTAGTGTGATTTGAGGTAAGTAAGACCAGCTAGGAAATATACATTAATGCATTAAGCTTTATATTTTTATTGCTATTGCACTACCTTACCTTTCTTGGAACTCCCACTTTAATATGAGTGTTTGAGGGCCAAGAAGGTGTCTCGATGGAGTTGTTGTCGGCTAGCTACTAGGAGCCATGACCTTGATTCATTGGATTGTTTGGTCGAGATGAGATGTGTTTTATTTGGGGCACCGTTAATATCCCTCATTCGCGAAAGTCTAGGTACAAAGCAGTATGCATCGCCACGTCCTAGGACCCGAGTCTGTTTGGTGTTCTTTGTGACTCTATGACCAGGACACTATGGCACCCGCACTCGGTGGTCTTGGACTACTTGGGGCACCGCTCTATTGCTTCTTTTGACACTCATTTCTCGTTGTACTTTCATTTTTTAGTCTTATTGTCATGCATTCCTTATAGCTTTCTTTCTATCTCGCATGAATTTTACACTTTAACTTTATTTATTTTGAAGTATTGTGTAGATCCTACGCTTTTACTTACTGGACTCGTCATTCTTATGTTTGACTGAGTGCAAATCTGCAGTCGAGCATGGGCAAAGCGTTGGTACTAGGCGATCTACTTTAAGGACATCGGAGCGGCCCTCCCTTACTCACTTTTGTAGGTTTTTGACTTTTTGTACTAAATATATATGTTGTGTTGTCATTTTTGGGATATTTTTGGGGTTTGAAGACATATGACTTGTGTATCACTTTTGCATCCACTTACACTTATCACTTGATATAAAGGTTTGATATATATACAGGGTTCCACATATAGGTTGTTCGACTCCTTTACTTTATTGTTGAGTCATTTTAATTATTAATTGCTTCCGCTAACTTGTGAAACTTGCAAAATATTAATAACCCAACTTAAAATTTCAAATTAACTGATAATTATAGATTGGATGGTTGACTAAGCTTGCGTTGACCTCGTAGAGACTAACTCGGGGGTCCACGCACTTTTAGGCCAAGCGGGGCCCAGTTTGTGGGGAACTGGGGTCGTCACAATTTAGATATTTATTTATATTAAGATTTATTTCATTGAATTGATTTTAGATTTAGTGACTTTGATTTGTGTTACTTAAGTAAGTTTAGTTAGTTTAAATTCTATTTTTATTAACTTAAAATTAAAAATAAAAATAATAAAACTTCTATTTTGAGAAATTTGCAAAATCCCTGTGGAGACGATTCTTACTTATCACTACTACAAAATATTTAAAGTATAATATAAAGGAAAAATTATTGTACACGCTCGACACGTGTCAATTTTTGGCGTTGTTGCTGGGGATTTTTAAATAATTTCTTCAGAATCTTTCTCATTGTATATCATACAATATGATACGCATCGAGCAAGAATTTACTTTTGGATAAGCGAATAAAAATATAACAGCTTATGAAGCTAAGTGTATTGCTTTTCCCGTGGATTTCCCTGATTTTGAGTTAAAACCGAGATTCATCAATTCTTTACCCCATTTTCAAGGTGAAGGTAATAAAAGAACGTAGAGTTAGATTATGTCAAACTTAAAGTTTTCCCTTTTTGTTTAAAAGGTCGAACTGAAAATTGGTTATTCTATCTCCTCAAAACTCCATAACCACAGAGTCAAAATATTAGAAACCTTTTTGGATCAATACGCCCCAAGCATGTAAAATTAGTTTGTATATGAAACGAATTAGCAATGCTAAGATGGAACCGAGGAGACTTTTGGTGAGTTTTGGGATAGATACTAAAGATTAATGTCATTATGTCCACAACATGGATTCTCAAAGAAAACTTTATTAGAATACTTTTACGAATGACTAAACCATTTAGAAAAAAGATTCCTAAACATGATATTTGGAGGATCTTTATTCGATATCACGCACACATTACCGAGAAACACTATAATTAAAATGACGAAACAATCAAAACAATATTGTGAGAAAAATAAATTGTGAAAAATAATTCTTATGAAATCGATAGCAATATAGTCAAGACATCGGATGATAAATTTGATGAATTGAAAAGTATGGTTGAATTACTATTAAAAGATAGGTCAGTCCAAACTAAAATTTATACTTTTTGCAATGAGGCCAATCATCCACATGATGAATGTCCATTAGTGCAACAAAATCAATTTCAAGAGGTTAACATCAAGATGAATCATTATAATAATCTTAATCAACCTACTTACACTACTAGTAACATTGCTAATTACCTAAGACCAAATATTGGTAATGGTGTAGACAATCACAATTTTCAAAAATATAGAACGCGCACATTAATTGATAGGACAATAGCACTAAAAATTCAAATAAAGCGAAAGATCAAAGGATTCAAGCCATACAATATGATATAATTGAACTAAAAAATCAACTAAGTTAAATGGCAATTCAAATGAGTCCATGGGTTAACCAAGACAAATTACCATCATCACCTTACCCTAGTTCATATGCAAAAATGATAACTTTGAAAAGCGATAAACAAATGGAAGAACTAAAGATAACATAACAATTAGTTCCTCGAAAAAAATTAGAGGCTGAATTAGAAAAAGAAATAAAAATTAAAACAATAAAATTTTAAAAGAAAATGATTATGACTTCGAAAAGAATAAACCAAGTATAGTAAGACAACCATTTCCCCATCGTTTAGAAAATAATAAGAATGTTAAGAAATTACAAGAAGAGAAAGAAATCTCAGACACTCTAAGGAAAGTGGTAGTAAACATACCTTTATTCGAAGTCATACAAAATGTACCTAAATATCAAAAATTCATAAAAGACTTATGAACTAATAAAATTAAATCTAATGAAAGAGTAAGCCTAGGAGAACATGTGTCAGCAATAATCCAAAAGAAATTGCCCCTAAATATTCAGACCCTAGAATGTTTTTCGTTCCATGTACAATAGAAAATATAGGGATATCCAAAGCAGTATGTGATCTAGGCGCCTTAATCAATGTTATGCCTTTGTCAATATATTTACAAATAACAAACGTACCCCTAGGAGAAACTAATATAGTAGTATAATTAGCAGACAGATCTACCGTCCGACCTGTGAGAGTGTTAGAGGATTTACTGGATAGATTTAATGACTTACTTTTTCCAGCTGATTTTTATGTCATAGACATGAAAGAAGACCACTTCTTTAGTAAAACTTCTCTTATCCTAGGGCCTCTAACCTTAAAAACGGAAAAAAAATGAAAATAGATATTTCTAATGGGAACACTAACAACGGAAGTAGATAATGAAACAATAAATTTCAACATCCACGATGCTATGAAATATCCTTTAGATGTTTCATCAGTTTGCACTGTAGATATGTTAAATCCTAAAATGGAAAAAACTTTTAGAAACGGTAAGTCAGATAAACTTGAAAAAGTAATAGAGGATTTAAACGACAACGATGATATATATGAAAAGACATGAGAGATAATCAATGCTTTAGAATATTATAATGCACTCCCTGAATCTTCTTACTATATGGATTTACTAATAAATCATTCAAAATTTTACCCTATATATATTAAAAGCTCCTGACTTAGAATTAAAAGTTATATCAGATCATTTAAAATACGCATACTTAGAAAGTAAAAACTCCTTACCAGATATAATATCTAATAAATTATCAAACTTAGAAGAAGAGAAATTAGTGAACGTTCTCAAAGAATTCAAGAAAGCAATAGGATGAACAATAGACGATATTAAAGGAATAAGTCCAACCACATGCATGCATAGAATTAATCTTAAAGCAGATACGAAACCCTCTAGATAAGCCCAATGTAGATTAAATCCACCAATGATGGAAATCATAAAGAAAGAAATATTAAAACTACTTGACGCATGAATGATATTTCCAAATGCAGAGTAGTCCTAAAAAAGATAGGGATAACAGTTATAACAAATGAACACGAAGAATTAGTACCAACTAGGATCCAAAATGGTTGGAGAGTGTGTATAGATTATAAGAAGCTAAACGCAGTAACTAGAAAATATCATTATCCACTTCCATTTATAGATCAAATGTTGGAAACATTAGCTTGATGAACCCATTACTGTTGTTTAGATGGATACTTAGGATTCCATTAAATTCCTATAGCTCTAGAAGATCAATAAATGACCACTGTTACTTGCCTTTTTGATACATTCGCTTACAGGTGTATGCCTTTTGGCTTATGTAACACACCTGCTACATTCCAAAGATGTATGATTAGTATTTTCTTAGATTACGTTAACCATTTTATTGAATTTTTCATGGATGAATTATTTGTGTACGGTAATTCTTTCGATAAATGCTTACTTCACTTAACTAAAGTACTTAAAAGATGTATAGAGAAAACCTAGTATTAAACTATACAAAATGTCATTTCATGGTAAATCAACGACTTATATTAGGACACATAGTGTCAACAAAAGGAATTAAGACCCCGCTAAAATCCAAGTTATTAAACATTACCTTGCCCCACTACTGTGGGGAGGTAAGATCTTTTCTTAGCCATACATGATTCTATTAACATTTTGTGAAAGTTTTTTCCAAAATAACACAATCTTTGTGCAAACTTTTGCAAAAAAAGTGTTACCTTTGAGTTCACACCTGAATGTAAGATAGCTTTTAAAAAATAAAAGATGCCTTAGTTACCACGCCGGTGATAAAGTCACCGGATTGTTCAAAACTTTTTGAAATAATGCGTGATGCAAGCAACTACACCATAGGTGTTGTTTTAGGTCAAAAGTTAGGAATGGATTCTCATTTCATATATTATGCATCAAGAACTTTAGATCCCGCCCAATTAATCTATACCATAAAATAAAACAAACTCCTACTAGTTGTGTTTGCATTAGAAAAGTTTAGACCATATTTACTAGGTACTAAAGTAATAGATACTCAAATCATTTCGCATTAAGATATTCGAAGGCAAAGAAAGGCTCTAAACTAAGATTTATAAGATGGATCTTATTGTTACAAGAATTTGATCTCACTATAAAAGACAAGAAAGGTGCCGAAAATTTAGTAGTAGACCATCTAAGTTGACTAAAAAATGGTGAACCCCGATACCATTAAAAGATGGATTTCCAGATGAATACTTATCTGAGATAGCTATTACTAGCCCATGGTATGCCAATATAGTCAACTACCACATTACTAATAGACTATCACCTCATTTGACAAAAGCCAAAAAGAATAAAATTAAACACGATTCTAAACATTATTTATGGGATGACCCTTACTTATGGAAATTCTGTGTCGACCGAACCATCCGAAGATGTATCCTATAAATAGAAACATAATCCACCATAACTCATTGCCATACTTATGCTTGTAGAGGACCTTTTGGTCCACATAGTACAACACGTAAAATATTAGACTCATGATTCTTTTAGCCTACTTTATTCTAAGATTGTTATGTTTGCATGAAAGCTTGTCCAAATTATCAAAGAACCGAAAATTTAGGACGTAGGAACTAAATGCTCGTGTTCTATTCTATTTTTTAAGTATTTGATGTTTGGGGAGTAGATTTTATGGGACCTTTTTCACCATATAATAGAAATATTTACATTTTATTAGTCGTAAACTATGTGTCTAAATGGGTAGAAGCTATACCTACGAAATCTAACGATTCTAAAATAGTAGTTAATTTTTTAAAATCAATGATATTTACTATTTTTGGAGCACCTAGAACATTGATTAGCGATATAGGTTCACACTTTTATAATAGAATCGTAGCTACTTTACTTCACAAATACCATGTTACAAATAGAACATCTACTACATAGCACCCTCAAATTAGTTGACAAGCCGAAACCTCAAATAGAGAACTTAAATCAATATTAAAAAACAAAGTATGTCCAACATGTAAAGAACGGAGTCTTTGTTTAGAAGATGCATTATGGGCATATAGGAGTGCATTAAAAACACCCATGTATATGACACCTTATAGACTAGTTTTCGGTAAAACATGTCATTTACTAGTCGAATTAGAGCTTAAGGCATACTTGAGCAATTAAGACATATAATACGAATTATGATAATGTAGAAAGCATCGTAAACTTAGTATCCAAGAGTTATAAGAATTGAGAAATGACACATATGAGAGTGCTTCTATTTATAAAAATAAGACTAAAGCACTTCATGACAATAAATTGAATATTAAAAGTTTTGAAGTAGGACAAAAAGTCTTACTCTTTTGTTTACATCTTAAACTATTTCTTGAAAAACTTTGCTCGAGATGGACATGACCATTTGTAGTTACTTAGGTATTTCCCCATGGTGCCATAGAGATAGAAAAAGTAGAGATACATGGAGAATCTTTAAAGTTAGTTTTCATAGACTAAAACCTTCTCATGAAAGCTTTGTCTCACATGATATGGAGATCATTAACCTTGACCTAGTTGACAACTCAATGGATAAAATGAACATCATAGATGAACAAATCGTGAAAGTTAATTCTAGTGAAACATTCAATGTATGGATGTTTAAAAAACCAAGAAAGAAAAAGAAGAAATCAAAGAAGGATAAACAACCTGCCATAGACCCATATGAGTGCGACAAGGATGACTCAATTATGAGGAGTATGGTGAGAATGGAAATCCTGCCAAAATCTTTACAGAGGATCCATGACAAACATACCTCAACATAAAAATCAACGAGATGTCATTTTATGGAGTTCAACTCGATACGAGTGTCGACATGAATCTTATGCCCGAACCTTGGTTCCTTTACACAAAATTGAGGACTCATTGCAAACCTCCTATTATGGTGTCAAAACTAAATGGCACCTATAAAGTCGCCTTAGGAATATCAAAGAAAGAGCATGTACGAGTGTGTAGGCTCGCCATCATCACACATTTCCTAATCATACCGTGAACCGACCCAGATGATCATATATTATTAGGTAGACTATTCCTATCAAATGTTAGAGCTATCATCGATGTACGTGAGTGCATTGTTACACTAAGGACGGATGATGAGGTAGTATCATTCCATAATGTGATCGAACTTGACGATGAGATGGATGAGGAGCAATTTAATCTTGGTGATGAGATCATTAATGATGAAAATTTCTCAAATCCTAGTGAAGACATTCTCAAATAGGATCCACTTGAAGCGAAGATTGATTCGCTCACACTCAACAAAGATTGATTCCTCTATTAATCGAGCAAACGACTATAAAGAACAACGCTCTATGGGAGGCAGCCCATATTTGCATACCTTTAAGTTATTTAAATTTTTAGTAGGATACCTAAATTTAGTTTAATTTGTTTTTATTCTCTTCTTTTGACTCTCTTTAGGATTTACTTTCAGAAGTTACGCTCCTGAATAGCTTTATTAAGAGGGGGATGATCGAGTTGTTTTTATTTTGATGAACTTTATGCAAGTTCGCACTATAAACTTGTTTATTTGTTTATTTATCTATTTCATTCATTAATAAAATTATAAGGTAGGTACAAATCCCGATCAAAATTATGAGATTTTTCAATATTTTTAGTCAATCTTACCTTTACATTTACTTTTAGGAAGGATGTATAAGTTACTCATGAAATAAAAATTTCTAAAGAGTTAAATTGAGGCTCAACGATTCCTAGCAATGCCAAATAACACTAAAAATAGCTAGCAAAATCCGTAGCAGAACATAGGAAATTCAATGTGAAGATTTGAGTCTGATGATTCCCAGTGATTCCACTTATGCAGGAATCGTTGATTCCACTTATACAAGAATTGCTGGTAAAGTTGGTGGGTCATCAAACTCTCTAGTAGCTTAATTATTCTTGATTCATGTAGCGATTACCAACAATTCCACTTACACAGGAATCGTTGGGTGCGACTTTTGGTTTTAAAAACCAAAACCCCAAATCGACACACATAAAACCTCATTCATACAACCAAACCATTTCACCCCTTTATGAAAATTTCAATTTCTTGCCGAGAATCAACCTACCTAAGCTCAATCATGGTCTATTTAAGTGATTCCCACCTCCACTTAGCTTCATTCCATACAAAAAACATCAAAAATTGTAATAGTACTGTTAAACTAGGGTTTGGGAAATTCAAATTTAGAGATTGGAATACCAGGTGAAAGGAGTTCGAGAACGTGTATCTTAAGAGATTAACTCTCTAGAAGGTAAACATCATAACCCTAGCACTTTATTTTGAAGAAATTTTGATTTTTGTTGGATTTGTGAAAATTCTTCAATTAATTTTGAAAATTATTTGTAGAACTCCATTTTGATACATGGAACGAATCATTTTAGATTAGGTATTGCACTAGTATAAGTGTTGATTTACAAATTCCATGAATTTGTAAAATATAGAGATTGAAATTTGGAAGAGTATTTGAAAAATATTTCGATTGAATTTTCCACAAAATGTGTAATTCATGAGTTTTTGAAAAAACATTCAATAGACTTGTTCTCATATTTTTTACTCTCGTAGTTTTCAAATGAGTTTGTCAAAAATCTACTTTTCATTCATAATATTTAAGAATTTCTCGATAAGCAATTTGATTCTCAATAACTTTCTTGCCTTAAGTCCATTTTTGTATCAAATACAAGACTCTACGTTTACCAATTCACGGTAGTAATTTGATCATTATTGTGAGACGAGGTGTTGGAAGGGGTAAGAGTAGTGAACAAGAGAAAGGAAAAGGGGTTATGGTAGAAACACCCAAAAAGACCATCCGAGTCAACAAATGTACAATCTACCTATGAGTAATATTATTAGAGACTCGGGACCCAAAAAGTGTGATTTGAGAATACCCACTCCACCTAGCTCGGATGACAATTTTGACTATCTAGACCCAAACACGTAAGTACCCTATGACCCCTTGAGATTTGTCAGCCCTAAAGCACATAATAGATACATTCGAGATATGAAAAGAGTTATCATTCCCGAGAGGACTTCAAATCCATAATGTGAACAAATATGAAGATAAAGTTATGAGCATAGTACGGAAATAGAGTGGGAGCACCTTCTTAGGGATTACGAAGGAAGATTAGAGAGATGATGTTCGAAATCGATCCGCGAATTCAACGCTAACGAATATATGAGTGGAAATCATAACAAAGTGACAGTTCAAAGAGAGAAGATTGATATTTTACTAAGGGCGCTGAACTGACATTATGAACTTCCAGAGCTTAGAGTTAGACAACAGTATATCAACTATCCCAGCTGGCATTACAAAAAGAAGGATGCTTACCCACGCACAAAAATTCAAGAAGCCTTAGAAGTAATTTCCAGATGAGGATTTGTTCTCGATATCAAAGGTCTCCCGAGGTTCATCAAAACCACCAATTTTAGGAGAATCACTAAGTGTTGGAGCTATATCATAAACGCTTGCTTATACCCTACTAATCAACATTCCTAAGTTGGCAGTGATAGAGCCGCTCTACTCTACTACATTGTTGCAAAGATTAGGTACATCGAGATAGGACACACAATTCACAATGAAATGAGACAAGCAATGACATCTTGGAAGCACTACGGCCTACCATTTCCAATTTTAATCACTCAGCTATATATGAGGGCCAAGGTTGGTTTCCATGAGATACAATTCGATGTGCTACCTCTGAGGACTATCACTACACTGCAATTAAAAGGATGAGAGAAGTGAATGGATACAATGATTTAGAAGAAGAAAAGAAGACCAATGAGATAAGGATATATGAACTTCAAGACTAGACTAATAGGCAGAGACTGCATGCAAGCACACTGAGGGAAGCAAGGCGAGCAATGAATCTGATGTGCAAATGTTTCAATGGCACGAAGTGGTTCTACATCAACTGGAAGAGCTAGAAAGAGGATTTCTCAAGTCCTTATTTTCAGCTTTTCAGCACAATGAGAAAAAAATCTTGTGGAATAATAAGATGTTAGAAACAAATGAAAGAACACTGGCGCGCCACCATTCCATGTCGGAAAGGAGGATGGAAAGCTTACAAAATCAATGAGAAGCATCGATGTTCATTCGACTCATATGAGATTTTCATCGGGAATTCCTAACACCACTGTTAACTACACTTCCTAGCCTGCTAATCGAGGAATGAAGACGAAGTTGATGATAGCGACGAGGAATTTACTTCTGCACATAGTACTTCGTAATTTTGGAGTATTTGCTTATATGTGTGAAATGTGAACTTTGTTTTAATTTTAATGAGAATGAATGCTTTATCCATTATATTTCTTTTATATGATGTTTATCATTTAAGTTTTTTAAAAACAATTTATATTCATATTCCATCCTTTTATACTTCACGACGTATTTTTGTTTTATTTTGTTGAAAAATTCGACTTTATTTTTAAATCTTGAGGACAAGGTTTAGAATGAGTTTTAAGGTATTGTAGGTGAAGTGAACTGTAAAGAAGCCAAGTATGGAAGACTTGAGAGGTAAAATTTATTTGATTGAAAATGTGACAATGACTGTTTCTCCAAACGAGGTATCGCCTGGCCTAATCCCAGTCATTAAGCCCTAATCTACGCCACGTATACATGTTCAAAATAATTATTATTCATTACTCTTTATTGTGATTTTCAAAGTTAATTAAAACTTTTTATTACTTTAATATTATCAGTAGAAGACTTAATACAATTTACGGAAGCATTATAAGAACACCTAATATGGAAACCAAGTAAAATTGATGATCACATGAAACCAAACAAAATAATACATGTATTAGTCAGGAATTTAGCCTCTCAACCCATTATACAACCCAAAATCATACAAAAAGATGTAAGTATTAAATACATAAAATGATCACCTACATAAGTAGCATAAAACTGATTTTCGAGGGCTCAGAAGTTGTCGTCGATATTCTCATTCCCTGGTCTACTACTCGAAGTATCTGCACCCACCATCATAAAAAAAACGGTGAGTACAATAAAGTAGAAAGTAAAAGCTGAAGGCTATTCATCCACATTTCAAGAAATACAAAGAACGGTAACCGAAAGCATATCATAGATATGAATAATGAAAAATCGAACAAAAAGTATGCAAACAAAGCTTGTTAAGCTTCTACAAGGAATGATAGACGAAATAATTATGAAAATCAAGGTCTCGTTAGCCAACATCCCTAGGGACTTTAACCCCGTGTATCACGCTAATAACATTAGGCGTGCGAGGTGCCGACATCCCTAGGGACTCAAACACCGTTAGCCGCGCATCTCGTATAATGGAAAGATATCAGCGAGTGTAGAGTGCCAACATCTCCATGGACTCTAACACCAAGTATCGTGAAACTAATAAAGTAAGGGCACCTGCAAAGATGGGCCCCTTAAGTCATGTCTATCGAAGAGTTCATGTTGTAGTTTGTACAAACAAGTGTCACACAATAAACATATTGACATAGGTGTGTACATACATTATTAAGATAGTAAAACAAATCATAACATTCTATTAGGAAAACATTTCAATTGCTCCAATATCAACAAAAATAAAGGAATCCAATCATGAAACAAAACCCGAATAAGGAATGCCATGGGACAATTTATTACACAATGATTTTAGCCAAAAAAATCATAGACACGAAAATATATACAAGGTATGAGATTAGGAATATAAGACCACCATTAAAACAATCCAAATGATTGAATATCAACTCAAAAATGGAAATAAAATGAAGAGAATTACCTCAACAGGTTGACTTACCTCAAATGCACACAATTCCTACCCTACACCAAATTTCTCGACCACTCTAAACTCGCGTTCCACATCCCGTAAGTCCTCTATAAGCTCTTGAGGTGTCATAAAAAAATTTAATTTTAACTTGTTTTAGGTTGGTTAAGTGGTATTAAATTCTAATGTTTCACAATCAGCCCCCTTAATACTTTGTTGATGTTGAAATCTACTTTAATGAATAAAGACATTTTGGTGCAATAGTTTATGAGTTGATTTCAATAGCCGAAACATTAAGATTATGTATTGTAGTATGAGTGAAGTTTTTATAGCTATGTCTTAGCTTTCCAAAAAATATAAGGCTTGCATAATTTCGATAAGAATCGAATGAGATATGGAAGTTTTACCATAATGACTCAAAACATATTTAGATTCGACTAGGAACTTTGTAAATTTTATTTCTCCCAAATAATAGCTTCAAAACTCATGATTGTTTTAGTGAAACCTAAAAATATATCTTAGAACATCATACTAAACGACGAGCTTAATCTAATAAGAAATGCGGGAGCTATACTCAAAACAATGAGACATTAGCAAAATCTGTGAACCCAGGAATTTCGATTCATCATTAAAGTTGCATCAAATTTCAAAATAGTTCAGCAAGTAAAAGTCATTCCCTTTAAGTTTTCTTTTAAATGCCACTGGAATAGGTTCATTTTGATTTAAAATGAGGAAGTTATAACCAAATTATAAAGACTTGTTTATAACAACAACATGCGAATTTCTAATTTTGTCTTACGACTTCAAAAATTCATAACGTAATGAAAACAAATCCAAATCCTAAACTTCTTTATAGTAAAATTAGTGGAATTTCACAAGGAACCCAAATATGGAATTAGGTTTTGAAAACTAAGTCATTTGCTCACTGAAATTGCTGAAAAACCAAAATGAAACCAAAATTTACAATTATTTGTTGAATTTACCAATCGTAGTATATATTGGTTTACCTAGTGTATGAATTCCTTAACTTGATCATCACCTTCACGATTCTCAGAATTTTCATCAACAAAATTTTGATAACCTCCCCAGAACTCTCCCTATCTTTGTGTAAATGAAAATGGGATGATTTGCATGAAAATCCCACCAATTAAATTTATATGGTGATGTGCTTCACTTGTAGCCCTTAATCTTGTGTGAAACAACCATCTTTAAGGACATCTAATGGCTTATATCTCAGTCCCACAATCCACTATATTATCCATGCTAGCACACTTTATTTCCCAAGTTACATAGAGATGTTGACAACACGCATCTCGAGGTATATCAATGCTTGTTTTTAACTTTTCCTAACTTAGGTCATATCAATATAAATCCAACTATAGACACATTATATTAGCTATTTTAAATCTTCTTAATTAAATTAAGACTTACCACATCACTCTCTCCTCTGGTCCCACACTGGCACACATCTCGAGGCGTGTCTTCGTTCGCACACCGAACTCTCAAAATACAACACTAAATAAATATCCCCTGGTATAGTGTACACACATACATCACTCTAAGCATCCATCACTAAAAAGTAAATATGTTTCTCAGTTCTCACGCCGAGTATTAGGACAGTGCACCCGCTCTTGGGTCACGTCATGTGTTGGTCACCTTGATTAGGGACTAATTTACTAATAGTAAATTTTGGGCCGTTACAAAAGAATTTTCAAATTTCTTTACAAATTCAAGTAATATCTCTTCATTTTATTTTATTTAGTTAGGAAATATGTGAATTGAATATAATTTGGATTTTAAATGGAACTTATATTTTGATTACCTAAGAAAATATAAATTTTATGATAGAAAGAAATTGTTTTACCCTATTTGACTTAACCCGTGTTGTGTGTACGATGCGCATCGTTCAACACCAAAAATAGTCTCGTTTTCACTGACTATAATTGATTTGTAGTGAGGCAAGTACGAGGTTGATCCTACAGGGGATTAAGATGTTCTTTTCTAGGTTTAGGGAAAAATAGGGGTTTTGAAAACAAAATTAAACTCGTAAATCAAATGCATACAAAATAAAGCACTTAAAACATAAATCAATAAATAAAGACTCTAAACCAAGACATGATTTGACATTCTAGTGAACCGATTCAATAGTCGGTTTATCAAAATTTTGTCCTATTACTGATTCTCATAGATAAGCTTATGGTGACTCTTGTCATCTCATTCTCCTTATGTCAATAAAGGGAACATGCGACATAACCACATACTAACTAGACTCACAAAGCCATGGGATATGTCGTAGGCTTTCAACAAACTAACGGCAATAGTGTTGTATGAGAACACCTATCATGAATGGTAAATAGCGTCGAATTGTCCACCAGTCATGTGTGAAAAGTACAATACACTGCTACCCATCTCCTATCTTAAATACATAGGGACACATCGGTTGCCAAAAGACAATTCCCTATTCGCCACCTAACATAATCCTCTTTATCAAGCGACAATAGGATCACTGGCGAAACCTTCTTACCATAATTGCCATGCACGTGCATTTACACAACAAAAAGGAATGAACTTAAGGTTTAAGACTGTAATAAAAAACCTCAAAAAAATAATGCAAATAAGAATACAAAAATCGATATCAAACATGTTAAGAATCGAATGACATAAACCTCAAGAATCTGTGAATCCCTAGAACTCAAATATCATGGCCTAGATAGTGAAACTTAGCCATTCATAATCTTAAATACAAATATGAGATTTATGAAATATATAAAACTTACAAAGAGTCTCCGTACACAACTTCAAAAGAAAAACCTAGCACCAAAGCTTCCTTTATGGAATTCTATGGACTTCTAAATCTAGAACTCTCGGTATCTGGAACTCTCTTTTTCGTATGAGGTCTCATATATATAGTAGGAATATGATTGAACCATATCTAAACCAAAATCTTTGAGAAACAACTGAATCAAAACCAACAATATTTGGATATTCCCAACGCCGTATGTATAAAATGTTAAATAGCAGGGAAATCTCGACAACATCGCTATGTTGCTCTGTTTCTATTCGGTTTCGTTCCGAATCGAGACCACCGATATGCCAGCACCATTTGTACATACCCAAATCGCTATGAAGGCACTGGAGTTTTTCTCGAGATACCAGCTGCCTTTCTCTTGGGTCTTCATTAAGTTTTCTCTATGATATTTCCAGTGAGCTTTCTTCAATCGAGTCACGTTTGGTCCAGCGATTCCTTGGTGATTTAGCCTTATGTTGAGATCTCTGCCAAGGCGCTATGCCTATTTTTAGCTTTTTGATCCAATTTAAGTGAAAATTGCTCATTTTTGAAGAAAAGCCTATTTTTGACCTAAAAAGGGAAAAAATAATGATTAACAGTATAAATGATGATAAAAGTCATGAAATCAGTGGTAAAATCACCCTAAAATATAACACAAATGACGACTTATCAAATACCCCCAAACTTAGACAATTGCTCATTCCAAGCAAAGGATTATAAGATAATCAACTCACATACAGAACACACATTTCAGCTTTTCTAATGCCCAACTTTAGCTTTAATGGTTATGTCCAATTTTTCATAAAAATTGCCAAATGGGAACAAGAACATTCAAACAGAGCTGGTTAATTTGAATCAAGATATTTTGGCCACATTTTTTAGGAATACTCTGCCAAACACTAGGCTTCGTCAATAACAAGCCAAAAACATACTATCCCTAAATAAGGCATTGAATACCAAGATTCCATAAATAGAAACTGATACAACTATTCTACTAACATATTTAAAACATTATTTGAAGTCAATAAGACTTTCTTTTAGGTTATTATGGTTAGGCTATGGTAACAAGGAAATGGATATTAAATGATTCAAAGCATTGTTAAGACTTACTTAATCTAGCCACAAACACTGGAGCTAAATCTTTTTATTTGAGGAGTTTTTATAGACTTTCGCCTTTATTCACTTCACTTAAAACATTCTCTATATTTTTTTCAAATACAATTTTTTGGATGGTCCCTGCTCCATTTCTAGTGGATTCCATTTTTTCTCACTTTTTCCACCACTAGATTCCATGCTACTTTTCTTGTAAAAATTGTAGGACACTCTATTTTTTATTTAAAAACTCTTGTTAGAACTTCTCACTTTCACTATAATAAAGTTAATCTTCTAATTTAAGTAAAATGATTATAAGGCTTTTGGGTTATGGGTTTCATTATAAGTGCTGAAGAAATCAGATTGGGTTGGCTCAACGTGGCTAACTATAGATAAATTATAGGTGGGCTAAGGCTAAGGGAATCAAACAATGCCTATGTCTTCCTCCAAACCTAATCTTAAGTTATTCTTAGTTTTAAGTGGATGCAAACCTATTCTGGAATCTGTAGAGATTAAGTTGACTCTTGTTGTATTGTGACCTTCTACCTACTTTCATATCTAGCATAGAACCTAGACTCCACACTAGCACTTGTTGGTGTAGACTCAATCAGTAGACCAATCACATGAACATTATGTTTCACATATGCTCTACCTAAGGTCTTATCCATTATTGGCAACATCATTCCACATATGAACCCAAAAAATTTCGACCATTATTCTAAGCTAGAACTGGGCATTAATTTAGGCATAAAATAAATGGAAAAGCAAAAAGAAAAATGAATTACAAGTTATGGAAATGTGTTCAACCTACCAATCCATCAATCCATGAAATAAATGAAAGTGTATTACCGGTATTTTGCTTGGAAGTTCGAAAAAAATTTTAAAAATCATGAAAATTTACTAAAAAATCCTTACTATTCATCTATGCATTCCATCCAACAACATACCCGCTTACCCACTAAACTTATCCTGAACCTTGTCCTCGAGGTTGTGGAAATCCGGACAACCTATAAACATTCCAAAAGACAAGTGAAATTGAATAATGGGAGATAAGAAATGGAATGGAATAAAATGAAAGGAAATAAAGTACATGTATAAGCCGAAAATGCATGCTAATGATATGTTATGTGGTGATAGTGTTGGGTTTTTGGGTTCATACGCAGTGAAAAATTCGAAACAAATTTGAAAAACCCCAAAACATGGTCAAAAATAAGTTCCATGAAACTAGATCTACAAAAGTAAAATCGTACCTTAATTCATTTTTTCCTTCTCTGATTGTTCGCTCTTCAAGATGTTCAAGCGTCCGTCCTCTATCAGAAATCCACACATGAATAGTCACCACAATTTGGAGTGCTAGCCCCAAGAGAGATAGAAAATGTTTTTATTTCTCTCCCAAAATCCAAAGAACTCGAAAATAGTAAAAAAAACTTATTTTGTTTAAAGGTTTTAACCTCATTTATATATGTAGATAAGCCCTCACTTAAAATCCTCTTCGTAAAACAACTATTGTATTTAGACAATTTAAGGAAATTACACATACGCCCCTATTAATAAATTATCATATAACAAATTGTAAAGGATTTTATGTCATGAATTTTATCATATAAAACTTCATTACTCTGGACCAATTGAAATTGCGCAAAGCCATTCTTTATGCGTGACCCAATAGGTTCATGCGACGTTGACAGTGAAACAAAACCATTTTGTTACACAAATCATATGCAGTCTCTAGAAAGTCATTCTGACTACCCAAGTAGCATGGATATCAAAATCGATACAAATTAATGAATAACATATATCATATCCTTTTATCGTGCGATATCCTTTGATTAAACATAAGGCATGGAAAGTCACCCTTAATGTTCAATCGTACTATTCTCGATCTTTAGGTAATTTGAAAACATCCAAGTGACATTGATCATATCAATTCACATGAACTTGGCCTTTATCAGACTGTCATATCAAGGGATCCATTGATATCTCTCTTTATACGATGAGTGACAAATCAAAATCTTTATAATCATTTGCACTACTCTTCTTTTTCTTTAGATCTTCATGATAGAGCATGAAATTTCTGAACCAATGTCCAAGTGCAAGACTGAAATGACAATTTCCTTGTTTTTCTTTTTCCTTTTAGGTCTGTGAAGTATAAGAAATCTTTGGCTTGACTTGTTTTATAAGATTTGTGACAATCATAACAGCCTTGCCTTTGCCCTTTTTCTTCAAAGCCTTTCCTTTCTGAACCATCAACACATTAGCAATTGGTTTCTTGACATTTTGCTCAGCAGTTTTAAGCATCAAATGCAACTCCGAGGTAGACTTCTTCATGTTACTCATGTTATAGTTCATTACAAATTAGAAATAACTATCATGCAATGAATTCAGGATCAAATCTGTAGCAAACTCTTGGCTTATGGGAAATCTAAGTCTGTCAAGATGGTCAAAATAGCACTTCATTTTCAAAACATGAGGACTAACTAATGCACCCTCAACTATTTTGCAAGAATGAAGGTTCTTGACTATCTCAAACCTTTCTTGCCTAGTTTGCTGTAGGAACATTTCCTTCAGCATTATAGCCATGTCGTAAGTTTTCAAGAACCATGGTTGCCAACATAATGCATGCAACATCAGTTTGAGTTGTTGACATCTTTGTATGTGCATCCTTCACGGTTCTTAAAACATTGGCTGGTGGTTCCTCAAGAATAAGATCATCTAGGACATACAACTTGCATTCATGATTAAGTAAAAATCCTCAAGTTTCTAAACCAGTTAAGAAAGTTTTTCATAGACAACTTATCCTTCTCAAGGATTGATCACAGTGACAAGGGATTATTGTGAATTGAAAAGGCCATAGATCTATAACAAAGATTATGCAAAAGCTCATTTTAGTATAGAGGAATAAACTCCCACTAAATTAACAACCTTCCTAAAAAAGCTATGTTAATTTAAGGGACTAAAATCCATGTTTCGCCTAATTCCAAAACAGCTAATGCATGACACTTTGAATTAGGTTATTTAGGTAAGTACCAATTACATCACATGTAACTTTTATTTATTTTTATGAGATTATGACTTCTTATGTCTTAGCATGTTTTATCTAATCTAGTGCCTAAAGCACAAAACTGTTTTGATAGCTTTATTAAGTCTAACAATTTCAAACAGTAAAGTAATCGTTACTCAACTTCCTTCACCAAGATAACACAATGCACTATGCGGAGGCAAACTCATATTGATGTGATCAAAGCCTTGACAAGTGTTTGAAAATGGATGGCACTTGATTTAAAATTTGGAAGAGGGATTTTTTTATTTGTTTTAGTGATCATAGATTAAACAAGATAAATATCATATATTTCAATGCATATATAATCACTAAACAAGTTAAGAAATTTTACTAATATTGACTATCATATGAATTTCCTTGCGCTACGAACAGTTATCGGCGGTCCATTGGCCGATCGATGGGCGCTGTATCATTGATCGGTAGAGGGCAAAGACCCCAGTTTTTTATTTATTTTTCAGACAGCGAATTCCATTTCTGAAAATTGAAAATCGCCTAAAATTTCTCATTATTTTAGTCAATCCAATTGACCAAAACTGCCCCTTATTTTAATTTTGAAAATATTAATTAAAAAGTTTTTAATTAACTCGGGCCCATCTCTAACTCAATATCTTATCCTAATCCAATTAGGATTTAAGATAACTTAAATCTTTATCCAATTAAAATTTGTTATATATCTCACCTTTCTTGTAGGATTTCTAAATCTTATCTGATTAAAAGTTTATCTCCTATTTAATAGGAATATACTGACATATAACCATAATGAGATATATGATCAAAATCAATTTTGATTATTATTCATATAAAACAAGCAATTCAATCAAGAAAAGAAATATTAATTATGCATTCAACACCAGAATCATATTAAATTAATCATATTAACCTAATCATGATTTCTATCACGGAGACATACATAATTATTGAACAAAAACGAAATATGTATTCATCACCAGAATCACATTAACCTAAACATGAATTCTACCATGTGAACATACAAAATTTGCATCATTCAATATTAAAACATATGTTAATTGAGATATTCTAAACATGAATTCTATCATTGAATTAAATCATGTGTATGTATTAGTATACATGAATTAACAAAACGCTTTAAAACCAATTCTTGATAGCAATTATCGCAGAACCTCTATGTACATCATATATACAATAATCAAGATCATGTTTTCACACATATATCATATATACATCATAGAAAACATGCAAACGTTTAATAGAACCGAGCATATGGCTTTGATACCACTGTTGGGTTTTAGGGTTCATACACAGTAGAAAATTCAAAACAAAGTTGAAAAACCCCAGAATGGGATCGAAAATAAGTTCCATTAAACTAGATCTACAAAAAAATCATACCTTAATCCGTGTTTTCTTTCTTTGATTATTCGATTTCCAAGATGTTCAAGCCCCGTCCTCTATCGAAAATCTACACATGAAAGGTGACCACAATTTGGAGTGCTAGCCCAAAGAGAGATAGAAAATATTTTTCTTTCCCTTCAAAAATCTAGAGAACTTGAAAATAATGAAAATGAAAATCCTGATTTGTTTTAGAGTTTTAACCTCTATTTATATGTATAGATAAGCCCTAACTAAAAATCCTATTTGTAATATAACTATTGTATTTAGGTAGTTTAAGCAAATTACACATATGCCCCTATTAATAAGTTATCATATAACAAATTGTAAGGGCTTTTATGTCATAAATTTTATCATATAAAAATTCATTACTCTAGACCAATTGAAATTGCGCAAAGCCATTCTTTATGTGTTACACAATATGTTCAAGCGACGTTGGCAGTGAACCAAAACCATTTTGGTACACAAGTCATAAGCGGTCTCTAGCAAGGCATTCTGATTACTCAAGTAGCATGAATATCAAAATCGATACAACCTAATGAATAACATATAGCATATCCTTTTGTTGTACGATATGATTAAACATAAGGCATGCAAAGTCACCCTTAATGTTCAATCATACTAGTCTTGATCTTTAGGTAAATTGAAAACATCCAAGTGACATTGATCATATCAATTCACATGAACTTGGCCTTTATCAGTCTGTCATATCAAGGGATCCATTGATATCTCTCCTTATACGAGAGTGACAAATCAAAATATTTATAATCATTCAGTTAAAGACAAAGTTTGATTGTGTCATATTATCATGCTCCTAATATTGAAGTCTATGGTAATCTCAAGTCGAAGGACGAAATTATATACTTATCATGAGTAACACCTATGACTTAATCCACGTGGTGTTCTCATAGCGGGTTGGTACAGTACCTTGTTCCCTAACAAGTACTCATGATCTAGATTAGTATCCCTACATGTATGATCATCACATGACCATAAATCAAGACTAACAGTAGTTTTAATTCATTATAGTTCCTAGTATAATGACTGACTAGGGACATTTAAGATATTTCAATAAATACCCATGGATCTTACTATAAGGTAGACATGCAATCACTTATAATAAAATATCAAATGAAAACCTCTATTTTATTAACTATAATTACAACATTGTTTATAGATTGACCTAGGGCACATTCCCCAACATATAATATAAAATACAACATCATCATAATGTAGCTCCTCCAAATATATTAAAAAAATGCAAAGATTCTCACTTTCCCTCTATACAAAGACAAAAACTCAACTCTCAGACTCGCTATAGTTGTCTTGCTGCTGTGTACTAGGCTGTAGAGTTTGGAAGGTTTTCTACATACTCTGCGAAGAATGGGAGGATGAGGGTGCTCTGTAGTTCTCATGTGCGCAATAAACATGGTAGTCCAACATGATAATTAATAGACTATGTGGTGTCAATAGAGCTGGCTGCATAGGGTGATCATGCATATGTCGATGCCACATGTGATCATGATACAAAAAATGACTAATATCTCTTCGGTTACGAATAATGACCTCCTCTTAGGACATCTGTCCTGGTACTCCTCCTGGTGGTGGTGGTGTAGATAAGGAAGATTATGCTGTTGTGGCTTATCCTCCTCCACGCGGCTCTCCTATCTTGGGTCTCCTGCTACTTCTACTATAGTCGTGTTGCTACTCTCTTTCTCTCATGCTCGCTCATGCTCATCCTTAGAATCCATCTACTCCAGACTATCGTACCCAATGATATCCTTATCATAAATGGTCAGTTGGGGAGGGATGTCAAACTGGAGACTGTCGAGAGGAACTCCACCTTGATGGCATAGGTCAGTGATGAGTACAGGAGATTCAAAGCTCTCATTCTTCTTCGTCTCAATCCTCTACCTAATAACCTCGAACATGAATCTCTCTACATCGATGCGTCTAACACGTGCCTATATATGGTAAAACGTCGCACATCAGGGGAGTGTCACTTCGTCGTGTTGTGTGGTGGGGTAGAGAGATGCATCGATGATATAGGACCACGACTTAAGAGCTTTGTTAGAGTTGGTCTTAACCAAATGTTCACGTTGCTGGGAAGAAAAGGCGTAGGTCTAGTCATGGTGTGGAAACAAAAGAGAATTGCCCTAACATCCGTGAAAGGGTAGTGAGAGTCATAGGTATAGTGTAGGTGAGGGATATCAGAAATCCTTAAGTCCTCAAAAGTAGGTAGGCCGCACTAGGTATTAATGGCCTTGGCACTATAGTCAACCTAGACTCCTCAGACTCGGACACTTAAGCTATGATGGGTAGTGTGTCCATTCGCATAGAAGTCGCGAACTAACTCCTCACATTCCTATATCAAGTCTGGGTCATGGGGTGGTCTGGTCCCTAGTAAAGAACTCCCAATCCCTTTCTCTAATGATGGATGTAACTCTCCTCTCATATTGGGAGTCGCTATCCTAAATCCCCTCTCGAGATAATGTTATGGTCACTCTTGTACCTCTTTGCAGCTACCTCGCTCACAAACCTAAATTGATCAAAAGGTGGGGAGCTCTAAGTTGGTGGGCTTTAGGTATAAGAGTTGGTAATCGACTACCTCTCCTATGTTTAGGTCCCACAGATCCGGTGCACTCATCTCTATCCATAACACAAAAAATAAACCAGACAACAAACAAACAACCTCGCAAAAATTCTAATCATGAAATAATGAGCAAATCAGTCCATAACACTGGAAATATCAAAGAACATAGAGTTCAAAATGTAAAAGTTTGCTTAGAATGTCTTCATGCATTCAAAATCCAAGGAGAATAAATTTCGAGAAACTTTGGCAAAAAACCATTTTTGAAGTCTCGGAATCATATGAAAGCTCAAATAATTAGAGATAAGTGCAACTAGCATGCCAATCAGTTCATCAATGCAATGTACATGTACAATCAAAAATTCCAAAATTGAAATAACCCAAAGTGTCGACATTGTCAGTGAATTTTCAAGAAAACCAAACTTTGGAAATTCAATTTTTGCAAAACATTTCCACGCTTTCCCCTAAACTTAATCCATGCAATATTGATCAATTCAAAGCCATTAAAACAATCAAAATTGAAAATTGGATCCAAAATCTAAAATTTTCCAATAAACATAGGTTTTCCTTCGAAAAAATCAAAAATTTCAAAATTGAACAAAAATCACAAATAATCCGACCAAATCACTCCAACTCATCTCACAAATAAAAGTCCGATGGTTATAGGGACCAATTTAACTCCTAAAATACACATTTTGGCCCAAATTAGTCGAAGAACACTTGGCAAGAAATTAAAAAATTAAGGTGAAATCGTGTCGTTACCTACTTGGGATTGAGTTCTCCAGAGCTCACTAGAGCTTTCTCAAATTAGTAGACACCTTAAGAGGTGAAAAAATTGAGCTCCTAGCTCGCGACTTTTTACGGCACTCACCAAACTCGCGGTTTCATGGCTCAAAATGATCTTCACTCGATGGAGAATAAAAAATGATTGAGAATGGGGCTTAGAATCGGTGGATTTGGTGGTTGGAAGTGATTTTTCAAAGGATGGGGGCGATGGTAAATCACTAGGGTTTAAGTAGGGAAGATGATAATGGGGTTCTGCCCATTTTAAAAAACTCAATTTTGAGCTCATCGTCGTACTTCAATCATGTCACCGCTGCAAAAATCACGGGCAAATCACTGGGGATTTCAATTTTTTCCCAAAATAATTCGTGACGCCTTCTCATCGCCTTATATTTACACTGACATCGCTGACAAATCGATGGCTGTCAAAATCAAATAAGCCGAATTCAAAATATTTTTCTGCATCACTACAACGATTTATGTATAACCCTCATGGATCTATGAAATCACTAGTCTCGAAAAAAAATTAATCCCCACAAAAATTACCAGTGTGTGCACCTCTCTATATATGCAAATGATGAGTCAATTTAAAGTGTACTTGCCCTGAATTACTTTGCCAAAAGTCTTTCGGACTTCATCCGCGCAATACATTATACAAATCTTCAAACAATCATCAGGTCTCTACAAAATTTAGAGGTATTAGATACATATCACCTTATTAAAATCAAAATCAACTTTAATTATTCTAACCAAGTAACCTAATTTAACTTATTTAAATCCACAGTTCATTCCAATTCAAACTGATTAAACCAAGTTCAAATAACTAAATGTGGGTTGCCTCCCACGAAATGCCGGTGTGTAACGCCGATGACCTGACATTACCTATTTCTTGGACTAACTGGAGTCCGAGTCGATCACATCAATTGGTGGCTTCTTTTCCTTGGCTGGCAATATAGATACCTTCTAACGCTTGATGATTCCCTACTCCTCCTTCATGCATAACTTACTATTACTATAAAGCATCTTTCAATCACCAATTCTGAATATGGAAATCTTGTTGTAAACGTCAATGTTGGCTTTGGCTGTCTAGAGGAATAATAACCCAAGCGACATAGTGTTAATCTCATGAAGTCCTTCATCGATGAGTGATAAGTCCACCAGAAACTCTAGGTATCCAAGTCTTATGGGTACCTTCCTCTCGACTCCATACATCTTGGTAGGTGCACCATTTGCTAGAAAAACAACCTTGTCTAAGGTGCACTCAATGATTTCCAACTCAGCCGTATGCAAGAGTTTCATGGAATCGATGTTCTCGAATGCTCCTGTGTCAATGATTGCTGAGTGTACCCTCAGACCCGCTTCCCTAATAATACATGAGATTTGAATGGATGTTAGTGGTTCTGACTTCTGCCTTACATTGTACATCTCCTTAGGTTGGTAATTCTGCGTTAATACCCAACCTTCAGGTACTCTATTTCTTTTTTCTTGCCTCTTTCTCTTCTTCTCCCACTCTCTTTCGCCCTTCTTCTTTGAATGGTCTATGAGAAATTCCATGTTATCCTGCGAAGCATCGTTAGTAGAAGATAAAACTGCATATATAGTGAAAACATTATACGGTAATTCCAAATAGTCTGGAACATCAAAATGAACTACCCTATCATCATGCTCAGGTGAAATATTACCACTAAATACATCGATTTTAGCTTTGGCCATTTTCATAAAAGGCTTCCCTAAGAAAATTAAAGTATTTGAGGACACTGAAGTGTCTTCCATGTCAATGACATGAAAATCAGCAGGAAAGTCTACGTCTTTGACGCGAATAGTCACCTCTTCTAACATACCTATCAGTCGGATTGAAGATTCGTTCGCTAAATGGATGGTTATGTTGGAACATTTTAAAACATGGTCATGCATAGATAAGAAAACGGGCGATGACATGATGTTTATGGATGCACCTAAGCCAAACATTGCTTTTTCTACATGCAAACCTCATATTGTGCAAGTAATACTAAAAATACATGGATCACCACATTTCTATCATATATGTGGTAGCCAACACTGAGAAAATGTCAACACATTTATGTATAGTGTACACACATACATCACACTAGGCATCCATCACTCAAAATAATATGTTTCTCGGTCGTTACGTCGAGTATTGGGACCTGTACTCGCTCTCGGGTCATGTCACGGGTTGGTCACCTTGCTTAGGGACTAATTTACTAGTAGTAAATTTTAGGTCGTTCCAGAAAAATTTTCAAATTTCCCTACAAATTCAGGTAATATCTCTTCATTTTATTTTATTTAGTTAGGAAATATGTGAATTGAATATAATTTGGAACTCAAATGGAATTGATAGTTTGATTACCTAAAAAAATATAAATTTTATAATAGAGAATTGTTACATTTAACTTAACTTAGGTTATGTATACTGATGTCTCATTTTCACCGACTACAATTGATTTGTAGTAAGGCAAGTACGAGATCGATCCCATAGGGATTGGGATATTCTTTTTTAGGTTTAGGGAAAAACGGGAATTAAACTAGTAAATCAAATGCATACAAATTAAAACACTTAAAACAAAAATCAATAAATAAAGACTCTAGACTAAGGAAGGATTAGACATTATAGGGTACTAATTCGATTTTCGGTTTATCAAATTTTTGTCCTATTACTAATTCTCGTATATAGGCTTATAGTGAGTCTCGTTATCTCGTTATCCTCATGTCAATAGAGGGAACGTGCGACACAACCACATACTAACTAGACTCGCAAAGCCACCGGATATGTCGTAGGCTTTCAACAAACTAGTAGCATTAATGTTATATGATAATACTTATCATGAGTGGTAACTAGCGTCAAATTATCCACCTGTCCCTTATGGAAGTTGCAATACACTACTACAAATCTCATATCCTAAATACATATGGATACACCAGTTGCCTATAGATAAGGCCCAATTCGCTACCTAACCTAGTCCCCTTACCGGCGGCGGTAGGATTACTAGCGATAGCTTCTAACCATAATTACCATGCACGTGCACTTACGAAACAAAAAGGATGGAACTTAAGGTTTAAGGTTGTAATAAAAAACATATGAATAACAATGCAAATAAGAATACATAAATTGATAACAAACAAGTTAAGAATCGAAGCATATAAACCTCACGAATCTATCAATCCCTAAAACTCATATACCTTGACCTAGATAGTGGAACTTAGTCACTCATAATCATAAATAAAATTCTGAAATTTATTAAATATATAAAACATACAAAAAGTCTTTGTATAAAACTTCAAAAGAAAAACCTAGCACCAAAGCTTCCTCTTTAGAACTCTATAGAATTATGAATCTAGGACTCTCGGTCTTTGCAAATCGTTTTTTTGTTTCGAGGTCTTATATATAGTATGAATAGGATAAAACCATATCTAAACCGAAATCTTTGAGAAACAACCAAATTAAAACCAACAATATTCGATCTTCCAAACGTCGTATGTACAAAATGTTAAATACCTAGAAAATCTATATGACATCAATGCGTTGCTCTGTTTCTATCTTATTTTGTTCCGAATCGAGACAAGCAATGTGCACCACCATACGCACATACCCAAATCACTATGAAGGTTGCTTTGGTGCTTTTTTCGAGATATGAGCTTCGTCTTGCTCCTGGGTCTTCACGAGGCTTTTCTTGCAATATTTCTAGTAAGCTTTCTTCAATCTAGTCACATTTGGTTTAGCGATTCCTTGGCGATTCAGCCTTATGCTTTGAGATCTCTCCTAAAGAGCTATGCCTATTTTCACTTTTTGACCGAATTTAAGTAGAAATCGCTCCTTTTTTGTACAAAAGCCTATTTTGACCTAAAAATAGAAAAAAATAACGATTAAACAAGATAAAAGATGATAAAAGTCATGAAATCAATGGTAAAATCCCCCTAAAATATAGCACAAATGACAACTTATCATATACACTAGAGGAGTTTATAGGAGATTGATTACTTTATGTTAGACATTATAATGGGTGGAAGATCGAAACGATAGTGCTAGATAAACAAGACAGATTGCTAAGAATCTTGTTATACAAATATTATTGATCAAGTTTATATATATGTTTAATGAAAAAGAACTTATACCATAATTGTGGAGAAAAATAGGAAATAGCTTAAAACTTTACCTCATTGAAAAGAGTACTTCTTTAACTATAATGAAAGTAAGAAGAGCTAACGAGAATTTTTAAATAAAAAATAAGAGACTCATATATTCCAAAAGAAATGGAGTAAAGAATCTAGTGGTTGAAAAAATGAGAAGAATAATTAATATAAAAAGAATAACATCTTCCAAAGGAAAATGAGTAGGGAACCGCAAGAACAAAATATAAAAGAAATAGAATATATTCATATGAAGAAAGAAAGAGCGATATAACAAAAAATAGAAGGATGTTTATGAAAAGCTCTCTAAAAAAAGATTTAACTCGAGTATTTATAGCTAAGTTAAGTGAGGTATCTCTTGTTCCAACATTCACAAATGAATATGAAATAATGATTATTGGTGAATAAAAGTTCGTATCGACTTTGATTGTGGTGATATTTTAAGTATTATTTAAAAAATGAGATTGATTAAATCTTTTTTGTATCTTGGGATTCTATATTAGTTATCGTAAGCTTGATGCGTCAGTGGAGATTAAGAAAATCTATGTGGTGCCTTGACCTTGGTGATTGGTTTAACTTTGAATTATGATGTGTATTACACAATTAGGAAGTTGAAATATCAAATAAAAAGGTTGTCCTTTAGTTCTTTCTATTCTATCATGATTTTTGTTAAGGTAATATGTTTTCATTTATAAGATCATTTTTATTTAAGAATAAGAGTATATAATTATGAAATCAAAATGAGGAAAAAAAGAATATGATTGAGAGTATTCCTTTACTCGGGATGACAAAGTGCTTAGTTTGGGGGTATTTGACAAGTTAATAATTAGACAAGTTTATAGTTTGTTTTAGGATCATTTTAGATGTAAAAGACTATATTACATGGGGTTTTCTCTTGTTTTTCATATTTTAGGTAATAAATAGAATATTTGAAGAAATGAAGGAAAAGTGGAAGAAAATGAAGGAATTGACCAAGTGAAAATATTGTATGAAGAATTACCAAGGAATCAAGGAGAAGAATTGTACTTTTGAACTAGCAATTCACATCGATTCATAGGACGTCTGAATCATTGGCTAAATCGGAGGAAACAAGAAAATACTAGAGAGCTCAATTTTTTGGATTATCCCAATGATTCCTGACTCACACAAATCACTGGGTATGAATTCGAGGATTTTTAATTACAACAAAGATTTTGAGTCGGTTTAGGATATGTATTATCTAATATACTATAAATAAAACTCTAGACTATGAAATTATGGCCTTTAGTTAGTTTTATAACTTTTGCTTTAGTTTTGGAGGCCATTCTTTATTGCTTTATTTTTTGGAGAAGATTCACGTTTTTATCAAGGTAATTTTAATTATATCTTTTAATTCTGAATTTATTTTGTTATTTATCATCATGAGTGAGTAGTTTGTTAATCTAAACAAAACTCTAAACATGAACTAGATCTATTTTGCAATCTAATCATGATAGAATAAATATGTATTTAATGTTTTAAACCAATCGTATTCTTTGATTCGGTGTTTTATAGATTATTATCTATTGATTTTAATCATGGGTTTGGATATTATGTGCATAGTGACAAATATGTATGTGATGTTTTGATTCATTATCTATTGAAAGTAGTAACTAGGATTGTTTGAAAGGCAAACACCGTTTAAATATCTTAAGTGAATTTGATATCTAAGTCCAATGTTGAAGTGGCTTTCCGAAGATATTAGATTTAGTAGTTCAAGTTTTCATGAAACTTAAAGTGGTTCTATTGCATGAAGTTAATATCTTTGCGTAAGTAAATGGGTTAGCTCAATAGAATTAGAACGTGACTTTTCCACCTGTATAAGGAGAACAAATGGCTGGCTAAAAACTATTTACTTACTTATGATTGAGGTTTAATGATATAGGATACTTTATAAAGTATGCACATGACTATATGATTTAAGTAAGATGTTTGGAATGCAAAATGGATCTATGTTTCATTTTTTTTGGAGGATTGTTTAGATATTTATTTATATTGAGATTTATTGCATTGAATTGATTTTAGATTTAGTGACTTTGATTTGTGTTAGTGAAGTAAGTTTAGTTAGTTTAATGTTTTTATTAACTTAAAATTAAAAGTAAAAAGAATAAACTTCTTTTCTTAAGAAATTTGCAAAATCCATATGGAGACTATTCCCACTTATCACTTCTACAAAATATTTAAAGTATAATATAACGGAGAAATTATTCTATACGCTCGATATGTGTCAACCATCAGACGTTAATGAATTGACTAGACAACACATTGATCAATGTGTTGGTATAGAAATTGTATTTATGGGCTTGAAGGGTAGTCGACCCTGATTTTTATATATAAAAAATGAATCTCAATGTGTTAGCTAATTATTAAATGACTGTATGCATTATTTTATATATATTTTGATACCCTATTTAGAAATGATTTGATCATATTGTCATTGCAATTATTCTTGATTATCATATGGATTGTTGATAACTGTATGAATCCTACCTTAGCAAAATGGAGCGTTCACCCCAATCTAACATTTCAGATTCTCAGCCCAACGCTTCAGAGAAAGAGAAAGGGAATGTATGTCTTTTCGTTACCTCTACGATGTATTAAACTCTCTTTTGTGTATTATATATTGTTTGAACTACTGTTGTAAGTAAACAAGGTTTGGGAAATAGTTTGTAATGGTGTTTTAACCGAGGTTTTGGTATATCTTGTGTAATTATCAAAAAAAATCTTAATTATGCTATGTTTTCATTTTATAATTTTTGATATTCAAGATATACAAGCTATGTTTATCAGGTACTGAAGATAGTTGCAAGCTCTAGTTAAGCCTAACTGGTGTATCGATGCTTAATTATGGTTTTAGTTCAAGTATCACCCTAATGAAGATTGGGGATGCTCACATCTCAAAAACAGGTAAGATAAAATTAATTAGGAGATTTTTTTTGCATTTTAGATGACCTACTAATCTAAAAATTCAAATTCAATTTTTTATTAAAAAATGAGTAATTCCAACATTGACTAATGACGTAACTAATCTAATAATCATACTTAAAAAAATCCCACTTCCAGACTGAAAGAAACAATCTTTCCCAATCTTTTAGATCAAAACATTCATGAAAAAAGGAAAATAAAGGTTCTGAATTTGGAAATTCAATTAAAAGGACTCAAGTCGTACCATATTCAAGTTTGGAGTTGTAATTCATTCTCATATACCATGGTGGACCAAACGAGTAAATGAAGACTCAAATATCAATAACTCATAGTGCCAATTCAAGTCTATATATCCTTCAAAGCCCTAACAACATTAACGAAATCAACAAGAGAAGTCATCATTAGAGAAACCCTAGAAATCAATGGAAATGGAGATATTTTAGATGCATCAAGGATAAAGAATCAAAGAGAATAGAAGGGATGCAAGGTCTGAAAGAATATGAAGACCGTGACACATGTATCTATGATAAATTGTTGTCAACTCAATTTCCCATTTTCTAGGCAGTGCAAAGCCAATACATTATAAGAATTAAATCGAACAAACGTAAAATTTATACCAAGTAAACGTTTGACGCTGGTTTTAATGTTGTGTTGAGACCAATTATATGCAATCGAATCGACAATTGTGCTGAGCCAAAGACACCCTAAGAACTTTGCAGAAAATACACAAAATCCAATTTCAAAAAAGTAAAAACAAACAAATCCACTCAACAACAAACCACACAAATATCTCTAAAAAGAAATTAAGAATCCATCCGAATTCAAAAAAAATAAAATAAAACTCGAACTCGGATATGTTGAACAGAATGCAAAGAAGATCGAAAGAATCACCTACTACAAGTAACTTGCGATCCATATTATTCCTTAGGTTTCTTCGCTTCCACCATATCATTCTCAACACCACCATCATACACAAAGGTGCGATGGTGACAAAGAGAAATGATGATCAAAAGTGTCAACGAAGTTCGTGAATTTTCGTGAAAGAGAGATAGTGAAAAAAATCAAGAACATAGATGATGAGAAAAATGGAAAGGATCAACAAAGAGTTGTTGCTCCACTCCCATATACATTTATTGAACAATTTCTTAGTTTTATGACAAAATCTTACCAAAGAAATTAGGTATATTACAAAAGATATAATTATTGTAGACTATAACAAATAGATTGATGACCGTGACGGCCCCAACCCACAAATCTGGGCACCGCTCGAAGCACTTGGCCTTCATTAAGCACCGGTAAACCAACTCGGAGTTAATAAAGGCCTAGTCGGCTTTAAAAACCGATTTTTAATACTTGATAGTCCAAACAACAGAGTATATATATATATGTATATGAAATCATATGCAACGAGAATTTAAATGTGGCAAAACCCGATAACAAATGAATTAAACACACAACGAGTTTTAGTTGTGGAAGCTAGAATGTGGAAACCCCGTACAACAGATATAATGTACAAATTATAGTAAATAGGGGAAATACATGTATTACTCAACCCAAATACTCATTTATAAAATATAATAATTGCATTATAGATACATCGAATGACCTATGTATGATGCACATCAATGTTCTCGAACTTATAGATTATGCCTGCAATTGTCACCAAAAGAGGAGACAATCCCAGTGAGTAAATCCGAGAAGTTCAATAGCAATTCGATTAAACAATGAATAAGCCTATAAATCATGCAGAAAGAAATGAAGCTGAAGAGAACAATAAATTGCATGATAGACATAGTATAATGGTCAACAATAGAGACCAAGTGACACGGAAGCAAATGATAGGCGCCTAAGTGGTCGTGACACTCTACACGTGGGCTCAAAGCCACTTAAAACATGTAAGTGTCAAATACGGTACGGCGGGACCAAGTTCACTTCAACCGCTCCAAATCTGTTTGGTACTACCGGCTCACTTGAGCCGCAGGTTTAGAAGATTCCAAAGGGAGCCACAATCGCAACCAAATGCTCACCGCAATGGAATCTTTGAAATCTCGTGAGGAGCCACGACACATGGCGGATGCTCACTCGAGGATTCAATCCCGTGTAGGAGCCACGAGCGCGACTCGAATGCTCAACCTACGATTAAACAATGACTTAATTCAGCCACTTAGACCCTAGGTCACTTAGTAGGGAAGTAGAGTCCAACAATAGGTATCATTTCTATCAAAATATGCAAGGAAATGAAAAGAATTAATATTGAGTTTCTTGTTGGTTTACTTACAATACAATCACATAATTCGCCACGTCAAATCGATGATTTGAATAGTCTAGTTAATTCCTTCTTGTGTATCTACAATCCTACATAGTATAGCAAAGTTATTTTAGGAACCATTTGCTAAATAAAGGTCTTGTGTGTAGCTCAAATGAACTAATTCATCAATCAATTCCTTTAAAGACTTAAGTCATTACATAAGGGGCTTAACATACTAAAACAAATCTTATATGAGTTTCACTCTTTTGAGTGAAGTTTAGTTTCTACTTATTTGATTGAACTAGATACAAAAACACATACTATTTTAATCAAATTAGTTTCAAGCCTAACATCATGAATTTCACTTTAAAATCCCTTATCACATCCATTCATAGTCTCAAACTATAAGAGAACAATTAAGGAAGATCTCTTAATTTTAAAAAATGTATGACAAATGTAATTATATAGATAATGAGATACCAGCGAGGGCTCCATTCTCATTGGACTTCAACTCAAACCAAATAGAGCTTAATTAATTAAAATTTTATTCCAATCAATCCAAGCAAGCTAGTCAATACTTCCTCTAACACTATTTTCTACTTGAAGGCATTTCATCAAGAACATGGAATATAGATTAAATAAACCACATTAACTCCTAGTATTTCCCTTAAACCATATTAAATTCTTAGACCTTTACAAAATGAGCCCAAGGATTTTGGTTACTTCAATCATTAACAAATCCATGTAGATTTATACTATTGAGTTTTGAAAGAGAAGACAAGTCTCCTTTCATGCATTACATCAATCACTTAGAGTGCATTCATTCTATGAACTATTTCAACAATCTAGCTTTTCTTCCTAGTTATTTCCACAATCTCTACTCAACTAAATCAAACTCTAAGATCCATGATATCTTCCACCTATAATTAAAACTCAACAATTAACAATCAAGTTATCTATCAACTCATAAATTTCATCCAAGCCATCATATTCTTTTCCAAGTTCAATAAAATAACGAAAACTCTATCTTTTGAACATCCCATCAAACACTTAATAGGCAAGAAAATGAATTTTATCACATACATAGAATGCTACTTGAAAAATTCATTTAGGCTTTTTATCAAACATTTGAGTTGTCACTTCAACTATCAATATGAACTCCTAACTTTCTTTCTTTTCTCTCAATATTTAGAGTTATCTACTCTACATAAGCATGCCCCAAAACTTATAAACCTTCTATAAAAATGTTAATAACCACATATCCCATCAACAAGAATAAATTGAGGGATTGGAGAGAGTGAGAGTTTTATACATTCCAAACTTTAAATTAAGGTTAATGCTTGGGTTTAGTTGGATACCCATAAATTTATTGCACTTAATCTCAACAAGGGTGAAATGGAGGCTTTGAAGCAACAAATCGAACTATGTCTTGTTTGTAGAATTGTTGTAGAGGTTCTAACTTTGCATTCACCACTCAAATAGATTTATTGAGCCCTAAATCTTGCTTCAAATTCAAGATCTCCACCCTCCTAGCTAAGATCTACAAAAACTTGGCAAGTATCAAGAACCCTAGGTGACCCTCATCCTTTCTCTTACCTTCTATTTTTTGCTCTTTCTTCTTTGCAAGCTACCACCACCGGAGTTAGGTCGCCATCACCTTTCCGAAGTCGCGCCACTATCTTCGTCTCGCGAGCTCGTATCCTTTCAAACGTGCACTTCCCCCTCCACCGAACTCCTTGTGCGAACTAGGGAAGATTTCCGTAGTTCTTGCATTTTTAATATTTTTCTTTTTTTTTCTTTTTTTTGTGAATCTCACTCATTCATTACTTTCTCAAATCATGTAGAATTGAGATATGTGGTCCATTTCTCAATCTAACTTTTCGATATAAAGGCCCATAATTTGCGGTTATTCCTTTGGGACTTGAGTTACTTTAACAAATACTCGTTTAAAGCACACAAGATCTTGTTTGGACCATGCACTTAGCCATTTTTTATTAATATAGTGTAGTCTCTACCACACCAAGCCTTTAATTCAAATAAATTGAATTTATCGCGATACCGTAACGCACACGTAATAGTGCGCCAGATAGAATTAAAAGTATTGTAATTCTATTTTTATAAATATTTGCGTACTTCGACTTACCACGACTCTCGATTGGGTATTGGACCACTAATAATTCGTGATTATCGATTAATTAACGAATTAGAAATACGGATCGTTATAATGACTTACCGATTTGTACTCTTGGTGGCTCTTATTAGAATCTAGAGAGGCTGTGCAATTGCGTGAAGAGGAGGGTGTTGGAGATGTGTTGACCAAACTATAGTCTTGTTGGGTTTTGGGTTTCATACGTAGCGAAAAATTCAAAACAATTTTGAAAAACTCCAATTGGATCGAAAATAAGTTTCATTAAACTAGATCTACAAAAGTAAATCCATACCTTAATTCGTGTTTTACTTCACGGATTGTTCGATCTCCAAGACGTTCAAGTGCCCGTCCTATATCGAAAATCCATATACGAATGGTAACCACAATTTGGAGTGCTAGCCCCAAGAGAGATAGAAAATGTTTTTCTTTCGCTCCCAAAATCCAGAGAGCTCGCAAATAGCAAAAACGAAAATCTTATTTTGTTTTAGGTTTTCAACCTTTATTTATAAGTGTAGATAAGCCCTTACTTAAAATCCTATTCGTTATACAACTATTGTGTTTAGGCAGCTTTAAGCAAATTACACATATGCCCCTATTAATAAGTTATCATATAACAAATCGTAAAGGCTTTTATGTCATGAATTTCATTATATAAAAAATCATTACTCTGGACCAATTGAAATTGCGCAAAACTATTCTTTATGTGCATCCTAATAGGTTCATGCGACGTTGGCAGTGAACCAAAACCATTTTGATACAAAACTCATAAGTGCTCTCTAGCAAAGCATTATGACTACCCAAGAAGCATGAATATCAAAATCGATACAACTTAATGAATAACGTATATCATATCCTTTTGTCGTACGATATCCTTTGATTAAACATAAGGCATGAAAAGTCACCCTTAATGTTCAATCGTACTAGTCTCTATTTTTAGGTAAACGAAAACATCCAAGTGACATTGATCATATGGACTTGGCCATTATCATTCTATCATATCAAGGGATCCACCGATATCTCTCTTTATACGAGAGTGACAAATTCTATCTTGATTACGCACTTTCACATATTATTCACATGGTAACTAATCACAATCTTTATAATTGTCCGTTTAAAGACAACGTTTGATTTTGTCAAATTATCATGCTCCTAATATTGAAGTCTATGGTAATCTCAAGTCGAATGACTAAATGATATACTTATCATGAGTAACATCTATGACTTAATCAATGTGGTGTTTTCATAGCGGGTCGGTCAAGTATCTTGTTCCCTAACAAGTACTCATGATCTCCATTCATATCACTATATGCATGATCATCACATGACCATCAATCAAGATTCATACTAGTCTTAATTCATTATAGTTCCGAATATAATGACCGACTAGGGACATTTAGGATATTTCAACAAATACCTACGGATCTTACTATAAGGTAAACATGCAATCACTTATAATAAAACAACAAATGAAAACATTTATTTTATTAACTAAAATTATAAGATAAACAATGTTTATAGATTGACGTAGGGAACATTCCCCAACAAGTCTCACATCGGTTAAGTGTGACTTCGAAAAGAAGTACTTAAAGTTTTGGTTCTCTCCCAAATAGTACCAAGACCTTTTGAGTAAAACCTTACACCTAATGTTAAAGGGGTTAAGTCGAGGACAATATCAGTACTAGGGGTGATCCAGGGGCCAACGAAGACTTGCGCGGGTTAGGTCCAGCAAAAGGAGAGAGAGTCTGATGCTTTGAAAGGAACCCTCTTAAGATGCTTTTATATGGGGCATATATAGATATAGATATGTGTTGTGTCGAATCACCGTGGAATACCCAAGATCTCAGTCACGCGAATACACCCAAAGATAAACGAACCGAGGAGAAAAGATAACTACAAAAATATATGTGGAAAACCTCAAAATCAAAGAAAAAACAATGGCCAAGAAAGAAGGTAACCCACTATCAATATATAGTCTAGTACACAAAAAGAAAAACCTTCTCTATCTAAACTCTAGATAGATACCCCAAGAAGATTCAATCTCACAATGTCACGACCCGCTCACAGGCCCATACGCTACGATATACAATTGGCTTACTCAAGCACTTCGATCAACACTCTATGCTCTGTTTCCGTGATCGCACTATTACATATATATAGCTGCGATCATACAAGAACAGAACTATGTTTGAATACAAATCAAACTTTCCTAAGCATACATGTCACACACTAACACATGCATGTAGTGTACATGATCCCTGTTGACCGTGCAATTGTTTCTAATTGCATCATAGCACCAAAATGGACTCTAACTTGGACTCCAAGTAGTTCCAACTCAAACGTACTAATTGTGGTCATTATACAATTAATCATGTGCCCCAATTTATATTTTACACATAGCAACTTCCAACATGTAGTTTGTGAATGATGCTATTTACATAAAAATAGAAACAATGAGTTTGAAGACATAACTCAACAAATCTTCACCTTGGCAAAAAATCACCACCTTTCTCTTACCACATCGCTACTCTCGGGCCACCATTCTCAACGCCAAGAATGAACCAAATCCAATTGGCCAGAATGGACTTACCGACAACCAGAACTCACTTCTTGATCAATTTTATAGGCCTACACCTTGCTCGATGTTTTTACACCAAAACAAACTAGTTCTTCTTTCTCACGCCTTTCATGACTAATGAAGACTTTCAAAATATCTTCAATACTCCACCTCACCCGAAGTATATGTAACCATCAGAATCTAATTCGGAAAGAGAAATTAGATTTTGATTACAACTTGGCACATGTCGAACATCCCGAAAAGTTATGACGCGTCCGTCAAACGACTTCAATGAACTTCCCGACTCTTAATATTGGTCGTAGATAGCCGTCACCATCAATATAACTTTGTTACCCGTACAACTTGCATAATTATCGATCGATTCCCTTTGTACGTACAAATGACCCGTAACCTTGATGTCAATTACTCATTCTCCCTTCTGATAACCAATCCTATGTACGCACACATCGACATAACTTTGTCACTCATGCAACTTGGATAATTACTTATCCTTGCCCTATGTACGCAAACATGTCTTATGGCCCCGCTGTCAATTACCCATTCTCTCTTTTGATAACCAATCATATTCTTTGCTGGACACATAGGATAATTACTATCAGTCTTGAGAACTAGCAAATTTTCAGCGTCATCACCTTCAATATCAAAATCCCACTTTGTTGAATTGGATCTTTTTGCTGAGCCCGCTCCTTTTCCTTTCCTATTCCTATAATCTCTCATGAGATACCCCACTTGACCACATCTTTAACAGACCACTTTCCCGTACTTCTTAGAACCCTTCCCAGCAGCTACCAAACTCGAGCTTTCAGATGAACCATTGTCTTCACCCTTCATCAACTTCTCCTCATATATTAACATGGTAGTGACCTCTGCTAAACTGATGGTTTCCTTCCCATACATCGTGTTGGCTTCATGTGCTTGAACGAAGTTGGAAGTGATCGGATGAGCTTGAGCGCATGATCCTCATCTTTAATGTAATCTCCTAATTCCTCAAGTTCAGAGACTATAATTCAAAGCACTCGGTTGATCAGTAGTACTTGTACCTACTTCCATCTTCAAGTGATGGTTAGCTTATTCAGGTAGAATCAATTTGACATGTTTTTTGTCATATACATAGTCTCGTGTTTCTCCCAAAGAGCCAAAGACCTTTCGCCAAAGAAATATTCCTCATGATCGAAAGAACATTCTTTGCCAAATTGAGTCTTATGATGCTCGCGCCCTCAAATCCAACTCTTTCCAATTCTCATCACTTTCCTTCCCATTACCCTTCAACACTTGACATAGCCCGGATTGAATCACAAATCTTTGACTTGAATTTACTACAAGCCAAAATTTATCTTACGTCGAATTTCTGTACATCGAACTTCATCGCACTTGTATACTTTGACATCTCCGAAGACTTCACCTTAATAGTTTAATCCCCCATATTTAAATCTTGGCTTTATACCAATTTGTTGTGACGAATTAGCGCAGAATACCCAAGATCTCAGTCACGCAAATACACTCAAAGATAAATGAACCACAGATAAAAGACAAACATAAAGATTTACGTGGAAAACCTAAAAATCAGGGAAAAAATCACGAGCAAGAAACAAAGTAACCCACTATCAATAGTTTAGTACACAAAAGAAAAACCTCTTTATCTAAACTCCAAATACATACCCCAATAATATTCAATCTCATAGTGTCACGTACCCGTTTGCAAGCGTAGGCTACATCACATACTCGGCTCACTCAAGCACTTCGATCAACACTCTATGCTCTGTTTCCGTGATCGCACCATACATATATATAGCTGCGATCATATAAGAACATATAACTAAGTTGAATACAAAATCAGATTTTCCTAGGCATACGTGTCACACACCAACACATGATGCATGTAGTTCTGTATATGATCCCTGTTGACCGTGCAATTGTTTCTAATTGCAACATAGCACCAAATTGGACTCTAACTTGGACTCCAAGTAGTTCCAACTCAAACGTACAAACCGTGGTCATTATACAATTAATCATGTGCCCCTACACTTATAGCAATTTCCAACTTGTAGTTTGTGAATGATCCTATTTACATGAAATAGAAACAATAAGTTTGAAGCCATACCTCAACAATATGCATGTATACTAGAAGGACAAACATGATTCTAATTTTAAAAGAAACACCTCATGAAAGGACCAATCGAGAAATACTGAGCTGAGCGCAGTTTGCTTTGCGCGATGGATCCGTTCATGGCAGCCTTGAGCGAAGGTTTTCATTACTACTACTGTTACACATTCAGATTTACTTTGTTATTTTGACCCAAAAGATGAGTAAAAAAGGCTAACTCTCCGGATCAATATGCCTTAAAAGTAGGGTCATAATAAGGCAACCTCGGATTCTAGAAAAGTTGTGAAGAAAAGAAATGAAGTGCATGCAGCAAATAAAGTAGTCATGTTTACTTGTTTAGAAGACAAGCATTTTCTGGTCCAATTAATTATGGCCTTGATTTATGTGCAATTAGATTGATCGATGATGGAAGGTATTCGAAAAGAAAAAAATAGGCTATTTAATTTACACGCTTCTTTAATTATAAGAAAAAAAAAAGATACTGTACGTATCTATATTAATTAACGCAAGTGTTTGAGTAACATATATACTTTGATACATATATATATACATTTGCTACATGCACAATGGTTATTGAGTATTTCTCAAACACGCACCGAGGTGCATGCGCACACATATTTGGATATATGTTGAAAGATTTAATTACCTAGGCTCGCCTAATCTTTATGGGTTTGTTGTGCCTAGGGATGCAAGTGGAGTAGAGAATTCTCGTTCTTCACGGGATCCGCCCGACGAGCTTGGGTTCCCAACCAACTAGCCCCCACAGGGCAAGAGACAGGGATAATTTCATCCCAAGATGCGGGGCGAGGCCGGGGCGGGGCGGGGGCAGTATTACCCATCTCCACCAAGTGGGGATTCCCCCTCCTGCCTTATGAGGATTCCTCACAGGGATCCCTGCAATAATTATGTTGTGACTTTAATTTACCTAGTATTATAACTAATGTATGAAGCATAAACCTCCATATAATTGTTACAATAAAATCACTATATCAATGAGCCATTGATTAGAAGCCTAATACATTAATTTAAAATTGATGAGATATAACCCTAAATAATATAATATAATAATTTTATAATCTACATCAATTTGATACATTTTTAATAATATAATATTATAGTTTATAGCTAAATTAGAATAAAAATAATAATAACAATAGATTTTTATAATAAATAATGATTTTTTATGATTTAGAATTTTAATGCAATATCTTATTTAGATCTAATATATAATATATCACTAAATGAAGAAAAAATTAATATAACAAAAAATTCATATATAATGTAGTATATATTATTGAATATACTTGTATAAATTCAACAGTGGAACTATGTTTTTGATTGAAAATAGACTAAACAATAGAATTATCCCCATATAATACAAACTATCAATAATATAATATTATGATTTTAATTATATAAAATGTATTTAGATCTCTTTTTTTTAAAAAAATACTATGTGAAATAATAGTGGGGTGGAGAATCTCCGTGGGGTGGGCGAGGAATAGGGATCAAAATCTTTTCAGTGGAGAATTTCAAGCGAGGAATTCTCACCCCGCTAGAAGTGGAGATGGAGATGGGGATTGCATTCCACGCCTCAAATCCGCCCCACTTGCATCTCTAGTTGTGCCTCACTAATTAGATTTTATATATTGGTTTACTATGACCAATTAGGTTTATCCAATGAACGTAGTGAAGTTACACGTAATTGCTCCTCGAACTTGTAATTAGGACAAAAACACCTCTTAAAGGATGAGAGTTGTTCTTTGTGAACTTGTAGTAAAAAAATAATTTTTTTTGACTGCAATCACAAAATAAATTATACATCTAATATAACTCGTCCATCAAAAAAGAACTTTAAATCCCCAAGATAATATAATTTATTAATCAAGCAGTAACAAACTAAATAGATTGACTGAAAAAAGCAGTAACAAAAAAGATAAAATCAAACTAGATGCACGACCGACAAGTTGTGGATTAAGTTCCCAATTACTCCCTCAATTATATATATAGGCCGTTTAAATCAAAACACACCAATTAAGGTAACATTAATTATGAGTTTTTTTTTTCAACTTTGCCCCTGCACAAAATAAGAAAGTGCTAATTGTGACTTTAATTTAGCTAATTTCGACCGATGTGCCCAGCGAATCCGATTTTAAGTGGATTCGGTGATGATTCGCTGGAATTTCATTTTGATTGGATATATATACTACCTCGAATACTATATATATGAACCTTAGGCTTAATGTACGTGCCGCAAGTATAAACGACACACTTGTAATAGTGCAATCATCTTACGTTGACTACGGATATCGTCATTAGAGAAAGTTTTTGCACTAGTTGAATACTTTTTTACTTTGAATTATTGCTAAGAAAATCCCTTTTTTAGTGGTTTTATACTAAACTACTTTATCTAAGAAAACAATATAAACTTTACTTTAACTCTTATATTAAGAATATCTTAGTTCACAACTTCACATAGCTAATGAAATACTATGCTTTTCAACCACTTGTACATCTTTATATGTTGTGTGCAATACCTAATTAGAATAGACAGATTTCCTTCAAATCCATTTTAACCCATTATTGTAATGGAAAAGATTCTCATGTGCAAACTAGAACTCCGCCAATCGATGTAAATAACGTAAGCTCCACATTGTTTTAATGCTCCAAATCTTTAAATTCAAACCAACTAAGTTTACTATCTTTGCCTCCATAACAACAACTATCTATAGATGTTGTATATTTTATAGTTGTATCGTTCATATCTTGATTAAGAGCTTCAATGACCATGATAACTTCTAAAACCTAATATCAATTAACATGTGATCAAGATGTTTATAACATTACGCTCAGAATCAATACAAATTCTAATCATTGCACTTTTTATCTTTCTAATCATGTTCCTAGTTAAGCTTAGTGAGAAATCGTGTGATTGCATACTTGCTACTTGAGTGTCGAGGTGAAACAAACTTGTGAGTAGTGATGGTTTTGGTTGTGATCTACATGAGTGCTATGCTATGCTATGAACATGATCGAAATGATAAAAAAAGTTTACGTTCGAAACACCAAAGTAGATCACAACTAAAACCATCACTACTCACAAATAAGCATAGATCAAACTAATTTTTAGTAGACTTTAGCACTTTAAGAGTCTATAGGACTTCATATAGTTGGAATGAAAACTTAACTCAACTAGTTACTCGTACTCGAGCTAAATCTTTTATTTGAAGAGTTTTATTTTACTTATGCCTTCTTTTTCTTTATTTTTTTCTCTCATTTCTTTTCTTCTTATCCTTTTCATCATTTTAAATTTTTATTTTACCGTCCTTGCTATTTTTCCTATGGACTCCGTTTTTTCTCAATTTTTTCAACCATCAAATTTTCTCGCTCTATTTCTTGTAGAATTTGTGAGACTCTCTAATTTTTTATATTTCTAAAACTCTTGTTAGCACTTCTCACTTTCACTTAGTTAAATAAGTTAACTCCAACTTTTCCTTTACAATACATTTTTCTTCCCCTCTTTGCACTAAGTCTTTATTCGCTTTGTATTATCATCAAGTAAGACTCACACTTATTACAAAATCCTTAGAGATCTAACTTTTTCTACAAGAAGTGTTCTAGTTTCTTGCTTTTCTTTCAAGTTCATGGACTTCCTTAACTCTAGGTTTTTAATCATTAAATCACACCGTTATTGCCACATTTCATTATTTCTTCTTCAAAATTTAAAACTCTATCTTGAATTTCTTATCAACAAGATAATATGTTGGGTTTTGAGGTTCATATGCAACAAAAAATTCAAAACAAAATTCGAAAAACCCGTCAGATCGAAAATAAGTTTCATTAAACTAGATCTACAAAATTAAACCATAACTTAATTCGTGATTTCCTTCTCTCGATTGTTTGATTTTCAAGACTTTCAAGTGTCGTCCTTTACCACAAATCCTTACATTAACGGTGACCACAATTTGGAGTGCTAGCCCCAAGAGAGATTGAAAAAAAACTTCTTTCTCTCCAAAAATCCGAGAACTCAAAAAAAGTAAAAAACGAAAAAAATCTTATTTCGTTTTAGGGTTTCAACCTCTATTTATATGTGTAGATATGCTCTCTTAAAAGACTATTCGTAATATGACTATTGTATTTAGGCAATTCAGACAATTTACACATATGTCCTTATTATATTATAAGTTATCATATAACAAATCATAAGGGCTTTTTGTAATGAATTTTATAATATAAAATTCATTATTGTAGACCAATTGAAATTGTGTAAATTCATTCTTTGTGTGCAACTCAATAGGTTCATGCGACGTTGGCAATGAATCAAAACTATTTTGGTACACAAGTCATAAGCGGTCTTTAGTAAGACATTATGACTACCCAAGTAGCATAAATATCAAAATTGATACAACCTAATGAATAACATATATCATATCCTTTTGTCGTGCGATATCATTTGATTAAACATAAGGTATGAAAAATCACCCTTAATGTTCAATCATAATATTCTCAATCTTTAAGCGGTCAAATCATACAAATGACAAGAATCATATCAATTCACTTTGACTTGGCCATGTAACGAGTCTAATATATCAAGGGATCTACTAATATCTCTCTATATGAGAGATATAAATTCTATCTTGATTACACACCTTCACATATTATTCACATAGTAATCAATCACAATCTTTATAATCCATATGGATTAAGTCATAGGTGTTACTCATGGTAGTTATATCATTTAGTCATTTGACTTGAGATTACCATACACTTCAATATTAAGAGCATGGTAATTTGACACAATCAACATTGTCTTTAACCTAGGACGATTATAAAGATTATGATTAGTTATCATGTGAATAATATGTGAATTGTGCAATCAAGATAGAATTCGTTTATCTCATATAGAGAGATATAAGTAGGTCCTCGATATGTTAGACTCGTTAAATGACCAAGTCCAAGTTAATTGATATGATCAATGTCATTTGGATGTTTTCAATCTACCTAAAGATCAAGACTAGTACGATTGAACATTAAGGGTGACTTTCCATGCCTTATATTTAATCAAAGGATATCGCACGACAAAATGATATGATATATGTTATTCATTAGGTTATATCGATTTTGATATTCGTGCTACATGGGTAGTCATAATGCCTTGCTAGAGACCACTTATGAATTGTATACCAAAAAGCTTTTGGTTCATAGCCGACGTTGTGTGAATCTATTGAGTCGTACACAAGGAATGGCTTTTCGCAATTTTAATTGGTCCCGAATAATGAATTTTATATGATAAAACTCAAGATATAAAAGTCCTTACGATTTGTTGTATGATAACTTATTAATTGGAGCATATGTGTAATTTTTTTGAATTGCCTAAATACAATAGTTATATTACGAATAGGTGTTTAAATAGAGCATATCTACACATATAAATAGAGGTTGAAACCCTAAAACGAAATAAGATTTTTATTTTTTTACTATCTTCGAGTTATCTGGATTTTGGGAAAGAGGGATTAACTTTTTCAATCTCTTTTGGGGCTAGCACTCCAAATTGTAGTCATCGTTCGTGTAAGGATTTCTGATAGAGGACGGGCACTTGTACGTCGTGGAAATCGAACAATCAGAGAAGGAAATCACGGATTAAGGTATGGTTTACTTTTGTAGATCTAGTTTAATGGAACTTATTTTCGATCTTGTTAGGGTTTTTCAAAAATTGTTTTGAATTTTTCGCTACATATGAACCTCAAAATATTTCGATTAATATATGTTTTTAATATTGAACAATGCGAATTTTGTATGTTCATGGTAGAAGTCATGTTTAGGTTAATGTGATTCTAGTGTTAAATACATATTTCGTTTTGTTCAATTATTATGTATGTCTCCATGATATGAATCATGATTAGATTACTATGATTAATTTAATGTGATTCTAGTATTGAATACACATTTCGTTTTGGTTCAATAATTATGTATGTCCCAACGATAGAAATCATGATTAAGTTAATATGATTCTGGTGTTGAATACATGATTAATATTTCGTTTCTTGATTCAATTTCTTGTTTTGTATAAATAAGAATCGAAATTTGTTTTGATCATATATCTCATTGTAGTTATCCATTAGTATATTCCTATTAGATAGGAGATAAACTTGTAATCGGATAAGAATTACAAATCCTATAAGATGGTGAGATATATAACAAATTTGTAGTGGATAAGGATTCAAAGTATCTTAAATTCTAATTGGATTAGGATAAGATATTAAGTAAGAGGTGGACCCAAGTTAATTGAAAACGTTTTAATTAATATTTTTGGTATTATAATAAGGTGAAGTTTTGGTCGATTGGATTGACAAAATAATGAGAAATTTTAGGCGATTCTCAATTTTCGGAACTAGAATTTGTTGTCTATAAAAAACGGGGGTGTTGCCCCCTATACTCTAATCTGCTGACCGGCCAGCGGGACCGATGTTAACTATTCGTAGCGCTAGGAAATTCATATAATAGTCAATCTTTATAATATTTCCTAACTTATTTAGTGATTGTACATGCATTGTAATATATGATATTTATCTCGTTTAAATTATGATCACTAAAACAAATAAAATCCCACTTCCAAATTTTAAGTCAAGTGACATCCATTCTCAAACACTTGTCGAGCCTTCGATTACATCAATATGGGTTTGCCTTTGTAGAGTGTATTGTGTTATCTTAGTGAGGTAAGTTGAGTAAAAGTTATTCTATTGTTTAAAATGGTTAGACTTGATAAAGCTATCAAAACGGTTTTGGGCTTTAGGCACAAGTTGAGATAAAACATGCTAAGACATAAGATGTCATAATCTCACAAAAAATAACAAAAACTTATATATATGATGTAATTAGTAATAGGTACCTACCTAAATAACCTAATTCAATGTGTCATGCCTTAGTTGTCTTGGAATTAGGTGCAACAAGGATTTTAGTCCCTTAAATTAACATAGAATTTTTAAAGGAGGGTTGTTAATTTAGTGGATGTCGACCCACCTAATTAAGGCATCCGACCGGCCTAGATTACTTTAATCCCTTGATAATCTCGCAACTTTCACATCTCAAGCAATAAACAATTAAGATTAAGATCTTGTAATCATCAATTTTAAATATTATCAACCACTAAGGATTCTAAAGTGAATCTTAAACCTTAAAGTTTATTTAGATGAATTAAATAATGCTCAAAATCTCGTAAAAAATTTTCGACAGCACCTCCCCTATTTTTAAGTCTACACCGGAATACTCGACCTTCAAAAATCTTCAATAAAATCGGCTCAAACTTTGGTGGAAATGCCAAAGGACTCACAATCCATCCATAACAATATATATTGCATTCACAAAAATTATTTACTCATTCTATCCTATCTCAAAATTTTAAAATCCTTAAACTATCATTACCTTAGCTCTACAGCATTCCAATATGTCATTAAACCATTATAATAGTTCCAAAAGAGATGATAATCGCACAAGAACCCAAAAACTAATTTATATAATATTTTATATTCAAAAATAATACATACATAGAGAAAAGAACAAAACAAGTCACAAATAGTCAGAAAGCTTTCCCTTTCCCTTGTCATCGTTAGAACTTGTCATTATCCAATTATAGAATTCGATAATATCAAATAAGTAAATCTCACACTATCTGGTAAACCTTTAATAATCAAATGCATAATTATCTAAGAGATTAAACGAAGAATATAATCCAAAGAATTTAAATACAACCGTAAATCCATCCCTTTTTGTTATTCGACCACAATCAGATAACATTTTCTGAAAGTGGTAAGTAAGCAATAATAAAGACTCATGCCCGAGAGGATAACCAAACGAGTCTCGTTCCTCTAGACAATGGGAGTATGATCTGGTTCATTGTGATCTGAAGATAACTACGTGATTCAAAGTATCGTGACTCCAACCCTCAAGCATAATATAGTGTTCTATAGCCACGGTATAGTATACACAATAAGGAGACTCGAATTGCCCTTATCCTCTCTATCCGTGTATGTATGTAAAACAAAAATGCAATATCAAGGATCAATGCAATTTATACAAAATTATAATCATACAATGTAAATGTTATTATGGGATTTACTTAACCTTACAAATGCAATATCGCAACTCCCTTGTGCTATGAGTCGGTAAACTTGTCCACACAGGGCTTCAACCTACGTCCTACAAATCATTTATACGTCCTGTAAGTATCCATAACAATTCTATAATTTTTCCGATTAGTTGCTATTTAATAGACCCACTCGCGTCCCGAAACCCCTAAATACTTTTAAAATAAATTTTCTGATGCTCGAATTATATTTTTGACTCAAAATAATTGTTCATCATCGAAAATTACAATTTCTAGATTTAAATATAAGTTTCAAATTTTTTTATATATTTATCGATCTTACTCTACTCGAAAACCCCGAAATCCCTCCAAATCAGCTCGTCGAATATCCGAATCTCAAGTTCGAATTTAAATTATGGTTCGAAATCGAAAATTAACCTAGACTAGGCTTTATATTAATTTTTCTAAATTTTAGTGATTTTTCGATCTCGTAACGCGCTTTACGAGGCAAAATCCCCGACATAAAATTTTGAAAAAATTCTAAAATCCTTATTTTTCATAAAACCAAAAATTTCAATTTATTTGGATAAATATTTTTTTTTTAAATTTTTTTTTATTTTTCTGAATTTTTTATGAATTTCTAGCATTTTTCTTTTTTTATAATTTGGGCGATTTGACCCGAACCAAACTCGGTTCATCTGGTTTGGGTCAAACCCCTATTTTCCTCCTCCATTAGCCCATTTCAAAAATCAACATTTTTTTTTAATTTGATTTTTCATTGGGGTTGGGATTAGCCCCAACCCTAAAGGTATTTAAGCAAGGAGACGGCTTGGAAACGTCTCCTTCCTCACGCCGAGCCACCCTCTTATTCCCAACTTCCATTACCACACCTCACAACAACCTACAACAACAACCCAACAACAACAAACAACACACACACACTTACCTCGTTCTTGATCCCTCTATCTCGTTGTCTATCTCTGTTTCCATCTCTTCTCTCTCTTATCGATCTCCCCTCAAACCCCATGAGTTCCCACTCAATCTCTCTCTCGTGAAACAACAATTCGAGGAGAAGGTTATGTTTGGTTTCAAATTATATATTAGATTTCCTCAAGATTTGCATGACGCGAATCCAAGAAAAATCTAATTATTTTAATTCATAATATAAATTTTATATTCCTCGAGATACGTATTATGTATTTTGAGGTCAATCTTTGTCTCTAAACAATTGAATAAGGTGGTGTATTGATTTGAATATATATTACAATTTTCTTGAGATTCGCACTGCACGAATATCGAGGCAAATCTAGTGATTCTTTTCATTATTCCTTTTGATCTTCCTAGAGATACGTATTACGTATCTCTAGGTCAATCTTGTGGTTATGAACAAGATAATCACCATATCTAGATTGACTCACTGCGATTAATTGTTTTGATCTCTTCGAGATACGTAACGCGTGTATCGAGGTAGATCTTATAGTTTAATATCACCATACCTTTGATTTTTCTTGAGATTGGATGTCACGCATCTCGAGGTGTATATACACCTCACTAATAGCCACCAAATCGTCAACCCATTTCAACTCTTTGATGATCACATTACGCATATCTCGAGGCAAATCCAATGTATTCTTTTATTTAATTCAAACCATATGATTGGTTTGTATATTTATATATAAACTATATATATATATATAAATATATATAGTCCTATGTATTTTCGCGACTATAAATTTGCCACGCATGCCAATGACCAACCTCGGGCGTGCACACTATTGTACATCCGACACGTGTCATCCTCGACCCCTCGTGTCACTAGGCACCCACCAGTTTATTAATTATTTTATTTAATTTCATGCATATCTCTTATTTTTAACTCTAAATTAAATTCTGAAAAATACCCTAATTTCACCAAAATTAGGGAAATATTGCCCAAAGTGATCCGAAACTCATGGTCACCGTGTATATACTCTACATGATCTTATTTTGTGTCAAAATAGTGTATAATACATCAAATATACGCACATCGCATAAAAATAATATGAAAATTTATGATCTCTGATTCGTAATACGTGGGTCTCACTTAAGATACCTAAATCCCTAATTAAATTCGAAAATACTTAATTAGCCGCCTAATTAATTTTATAAAATTTTCGGATGTCACAATCTTCTCAACTAATTAAAAATTTCTTCCTTGAAATTTAAACTTACAAAGTTCTTGAACTAAAAGAGATATGAAAAAAATGATTCTTTATATACAACTCTTTTAATCGAAACCTGTAAAACCATTTCGAAAGGCGAATCGTTACTCCGATCATTTTCGTTGTATTCAACAACTCGGTGGTAGAGATCATAACTATTTTGACTTTTCATTTTCCAACAATTTGGTTTAATGAAAAGATATCTCTGTTACTTTTCCAATCCTGGCAGTTTGTGAATTTCTGATGAGTTAAACAATCAACTTTATGGAATATTCGATAACCTTACTTCATTTCTCATCTCATACCTTGAATCTCATTCTAGTATTTATACATAGCAAGACCTAGCCTATCTTGCTTTTCATAGCACAATTCTCATTCTAATCTAAATACTATTCCACAACTCATTGATAATTTTTTCCATATCCACCCAAACTCTGGTACACATCCTAGTTTACTTTCACATCACTAATCATACATTTTTATTTAAATTATCGGTACGATTATTTCTTAGACTATCATCAGTCTAAAATTACATATTGATACAAATAATATTTGAGCACAACATTAAATATTAAGTAGAGTTGCGTGTCCATCTGATCTATCACCATTCCAGCGTTCCCCAACAGAAACCTGGAATTACATAAGTCATCTCATGACTATAGATCTCATAATACATTTGCCACCCCATGACAAGAGATCTCGAATTTCGATTCGATCAAAAATAGAAATCGACACATCGTGCAACTCTCACTCATTCTCTAAATATCTATTCAAAATATTATTTATATTGTAGACTAGAAAGCAATTATTGATTCCAACTTGTCAACCAATTCATTTAACTTCTTCTTTGATTGGTTAGAAAATTAATAATTTTTCTAACTTCATCAAATCATTCTCTAATAATGAGTTCATCAAGAACCTCAATCCTTTGACTTCACTTTACTGAGATCTCCCATAGACTCATATCTTAATCACTTATTGTTCACCAACTTCTCTCATTGATGAATAGAGATAGTTATCCTTAACTTGAGTAGACATACGTTTCTAAATAGAGATATTAACATATTCGATGATTATACTCATAGTATAAATTTTAACTTGTATTTCATACAAGTTATAAATATGATATCTTTATATGCCTTTACTCAATATTCTTAACCAATACAAATAATAAAAAAACTAACTGAGTTGTAAGTCACACTTTTCTCTTCATTTCATTTATATATTCACCATCATCTGAATATCTTACATCACCTCCAATTTACAATAACTAGCGCTTCAAATTTCACCATTGACTTATCACGTAGTGTAGCACTACAATTGAACCAATATACAATATATATTTACTAATATTAGTCTTGCACTACTTTGGTTCAAAACTTTCAACATTTGAAGTATGACTCCTTGTAAGATCCTTGCGAAGATATATTAAGTTCCATTAAACTTATAGTTTGATATTCTAATTTGATCGAGACTCATTAACTCGAAATTTTCATTTTCATACTAATGTGAAAATGTATTGATCATTTAGTTACCTATACTTCAGCCTCCAATTGACTCCGATGAAGCTTCATAGACTTTCTTGTACCGATTGTCACCAATTCATTCAATTATTTAAAGATGTGTGGATGCGTCAAACTGATCTTCTATGCTGTGAATGAATCGTGATTATGAAATGGAGTTACTTAGACTTTTGGTCATGCACAACTACTCTGGTGCCTTACCTTGACTAAAGGAGTCCGTCCATGTCACTTCCGGTAGTCACAAGTCATCTCAACATTTCATTTTATTCTATACATTGAGTATATTTCGTTCAGTTTTTGTCAATCTTAGCTATTCTCATATTGATCTTGCTCTTAGTCCTCTTACAAACTTACCACGACTTTCGCTCTAAAACTAGGTCACTTATTGTTCCTTAATCTTGACTTAGAGTTGCAATTTATATATCTTCTCTTTTCGAAAATATAGCTAGGTATGGTGCGACTTCTTATTATCATTTAATGAATCGAAGTCTTCCTTAGCTAATTTTAATTCGAAAAAGAGAAACTTCACTACTCAAACAGTTAAACTATTTGTTATTACCTTACGCTATTTCCATTAGTCTCAAATATCCCAACTTTTCTTTTTCTCAAAATGAAATTCATTACTTTTCAAGAGACTATGTAAGATAACTTTCTATCTTATTATTCATCAAATTACTTTGGATGAATTGAATTTTCCATTATTATTCAATTGAAGAGATAGAAGAATTTAAATTTCCAAACTCGATCAACTTAATGACTAATCAAATTATTAAAGGATGTTATTTCAAGCCTTTAAGTCCTACAAATGGAATTTCTCGCAATATAGGAGCTCATACAGCATTCTATACAAATCACTTACTGATTCTCAATTAGTACGTCTATCTCTTTATTTATTATATTTTAGGTTGTAGTGATAAATATCACAACTTAATTTGATTAGAAGTGACTATTCGGTACTTTGAATCTCAAAACACAATCAATTGTATTGATGTTTAATGGATAATCCAAGCTATTATTATACCACTTCCCAACACCTTAACTTCTAACACGTTGATCTTATCACTACATTTTTTATTTTCAAGTTAGAATTTTCACTGATCTTTGTTTTATAACAATATCTAATTCGGTGCTAACAAATATTACTTCTAACTCGTGTATTTTCATTCATTTTATCAATACTTTATTTGATTCATGGAACCACTATACTCAACGTCACTTATGGATAAGCAACTTGAGTAATAAACAATCAAAAGTTTCAATACTTTTTTTTAGAAGTCGTTTGATTGTTTCAAAATATGGTTCTATTTCATTTTTCACTTGACGTTTTGTTTCGATAAGGAGACAATACTTTACTTCAAAGTATTTTATTTTCTTAGAAATTGACTTAGACGACTTGACTGATTCAATCAAAATCACATTGTGATTTCCAAGTCTAGATTAAATTTGTCTAATCAGTTTCCATTTTACGTTTTAGATAACCACGTGTCTCATTTTTTTTCTTTTTGAGACTGTTTTCAGAAGCAACCCACAATCGGTTATGAATTAAACTAATATTTTATAGGAATAGGTCTTACTGAGTTCACCATGCGACAAGTACTAACCTTATTCTAAAACCCAAGATATACATATTTTGTGCTTCCCAAAAATCTCAATTTCATATTACATGTTCCAAACGATTCGCAATTGCTTGAGTCTTAACTTAAGTCTATTTTAATGTTTTCCTAAGCGTTTAAAAATTGTAATAGTTTGATACTTTCGATTTCCAATTACGTACTTAAATTATTTGGACTTCCCTTTTAACCAATTTCTTATTGGTTTCATAACTGATACTTTCATCAGTTATATTTGTACTGAAATACTTAAAGCACCTTTGTGAATTAAGATTTCACAAGTTTATTTCACATCCATTTATGTTCAGCTTTGTTTCATAAGCCTATTCTCTCTTTTAATTATCCTTTTCTAGTCTTATTTGTCCTATTTTACGAGTTAAGTATCAAACTGACAAGGAAAATAAACTTCTTATCACATATCTAGCGATAATACATACATACAATACAAATATAACATAATTCAAAAAAAATTAAATATTTTAACCCCGTTTCATCGCGTCACTTCCCAACTAATCACTAAACAAACTTCAATAAACAAGATTCTTTTTTAAATCCTCGGTTGAACCAAACCTAGGCTCTTATACCAACATTGTCAGACCACATCTAATTAAAGCATTTGATCGGCCTAAATTACCATAATCCCTTAATAATCTAGCAGCCTTCACCTCTCCAGCAATAAACAATTAAGATTAAGATCTTGTAATCATCGATTATAAATATTATCAACCACTAAAGATTCTAATGTGAATCTTAAACCTCAAATTTTTTTTAGATGAATTAAATAATCCTCAAAATTCTGTAAAAGTGTTTCGACAGCACCTCCTTTATTTCTAAGCATACACTAAAATACCCAGCCTTCAAAAAACTTCAACAAAACATGCCTAGCTTTGGTGGAAATGCCAAAGGACTCACAATCCAACCTATAACAATATATATTACATTCACAAAAATTATTTACTCATTCTATCCTATCTCAAATTTTCAAAATCCTTAAACTATCATTACCTTAGCTCCGCAACATTCTAATCCATCATAAAGCCATTATAACAATTCCAAAAGAGATCTTAATCGCACAAGAACCGAAAAACTCATTTATATAATATTTTATATTCAAAAATAATAAATACATAGAGAAAAAGACTGAGCAAATCACAAACAGTCAGAAAGCTTTCCCTTTCCGTTGTTACCGCTAAAACCTATCATTATCCAATTATAGAATTTAATAATGTTAGATAAGTAAATTTCACACTATCCAAGACACTTGTAATAATCAAAGGCATAATAATTCAAGAGATTAAATGAAAAATATAATCCAAAGAATTTAAATACAACCGTTAATCCATCCCATTTTTGTTATCCAACCACAATTAGATAACGTTCTCCGAAAGTGGTAAATAAACAATAATAAGGACCCATGCCCGAGAGGATAACCAAACGAGTGTCGTTCATCTAGACTATGGGAGTATGATCTGGTTCAACGTGATCTCATGATAGCCACGTGATGCAAAGTATCGTTGACTTTAGCCCCTTAAGCATAATATAGTGTTCTATAACCATGGTATAATATATATTATAAGGAGACTCGAGTCGCCCTTATCCTCTCTATCCGTGTATGTATGTAACTCCCTTGCACTTCGAGTCATGAAACTAGTCCACACGAGGCTCTAACCGCGGTCCTAAAATTCATTTATACGTTCTGTAAGTTTCCATAACAATTCTATAATTTTCCTAATTAGTTACTTGTTTAATAGACCCACGCGTGTCCCGAAACCCCTAAAATACTTTCAAAATAAATTCTTTAATGCTCGGATTTCATTTTTGACTCAAATTACTGTTCGTCATCGAAAATTACGTTGTCTAGGCATAAATATAAATTTTCAAATTTTTATATATTTATCGATCCTACTCGACTCGAAAACCCCAAAATCCCTCCAAATCAACTCATCGGATATCGGGATATCAATTCTGGCCCTAAATTGTGGTTTGGAATTGAAAATTAACCTAGACTAGGCTTTAAAATAATTTTCCAAATTTTGGATATTTTTCGATCTCGTAACACGCTTTATGAGGTAAAATCCCCGGCACAAATTCTTGAAAAAATTCTAAAATTCTTAATTTTCATAAAAACCGACAATTTCAATTATTTGGCTCAAATATATTTTCTTTGAATTCTTTCTTATTTTTCTGGATTTTTATGAATTTCTTCCATTTTTCTCTTTTTTTATATAATTTAGGTGCTTTGACACGGAATTGAACCCGATTTAGTCCGCTCTGGTCAAACCTCATTTCTTCCTCCTCTAGCAGCTCATTTCACAAACTAGCAAAAATATTTTTTTTAATTTGATGTTTCATTGGGGTTGGGTTTGGCCCTACCCCCTAAGGTGTTTGGGTAAGGGAGCGAGTTAGGAAGCCGTCTCTTTCCTCGGACCAAGCCTCCTCTTATTCCCTCTGTCTCCCTCTCTCTCTCTCTCGCTTTCCATCTCTTCTCTCTCTTCTCGATCTCCCCTCAAACCCTCTCACCGCCCACTCAATCTCACACTTGTGAAACAAATTTTTTGGAAAAAGTTATGTTTGTTTTGCAAATTATATATTAGATTTTCTTGAGATTCGCATGACGTGAATCTAGAGACAAATATGATGATTCCAATTCATAATATAAATTTGATATTCCTCGAGATACGTACTATATATTTCGAGGTCAATCTTTGTCTCAAAATAATTGAATAAGGCGGTGTATTGATTTGATAATATATATTATGATTTTATCGAGATTCACACCACATAAATCTTGAGGCAAATCTAATGATTCATTTTCATTATTCCTTTTGATCTTCCTCGAGATACATACTACGTATCTCTAGGTCAATCTTATGGCTATCAACAAGATAATCACCACCTCTTGATCGACTCACCGTGATTAATTATTTTGATCTCCTCGAGATACGTAACATATATCTCGATAAATCTTATGATTTAATACCATCATACCTTTGTTTTTCCTTGAGATTTGATGTCATGCATCTCAAGGTGTATATACACCTCACCAACAGCCACCAAATCATCTAACCATTTTAACTCCTCGATGATCACGCTACGCGTATCTCAAGGTGAATCCAATGTATTTTTTTATTTAATTCAAGTTATAGGATTGATTTATATATATTTATACATAAACTATATATATATAAATATATATACACCTATGTATTTTCGCGGCTATAAATTCGCCACGCATGCCGACGACCAACCTCGGGCATGCACATTATCGTACATCCCACGCATATCACCCTCAACCCCGCATGTGTCTAGGCGCCCACCAATTTATTAATTATTATATTTAATTTCATGTTTATCTCTTATTTTTAACTACAAATTCAATTCCGAAAATACCACAATTTCACAAAAATTGGAGAAATATTCCCCAAAGCACTCTGAAACTCACGGACTCCATGTATACACTCTACATTACCCTATTTAGCATCGAAATAGTGTCTAATACATCAAATAGGCACACATCACACAAAAATAATATTAAAATTTATGATCTCCAATCTGTAACATGTGGGTCCCACCTCGGATACCTAAATCCCTAATTAAATATGAAAATACTTAATTAGCCGCCTAATTAAGTTTATAAAATTATCGTTTGTCACAAAGTGTGAGTCTATTCCTTTATACTAAAATGATTTTCATAATCTTTATTGTAGATCTATGGCCTTTTCAAATCACACTAATCCCTTGTCATCGCGATCCATCCTTGAGAAGGATAGGTTTTCTGGGACAAACTTTCTTGACTAGTTCGAAACTTGAGAATTATTCTTAAGCATGAACACAAGTTGTATGTCCTAGATGATCCTATTCTTGAGGAACCACCAGCCAATGCTTTATGAGCCGTGAAGGATGCACATACTAAGCATGTCAACGACTCAACGGATATTGCATGCATTATGCTTTGGCAACCATGGTCCCGAACTTTAGAAGGACATGGAACACATGGAAGCTTACGACATGGCTACAATGTTTGAAGGAAATGTTCTAACAATAGGCTAGGCAAGAAAGGTTTGAGAAAGTCAAAAACCTTCATTCTTACAAAATGGTTGAGGGTCCGTCGGTTAGTCCTCATGTTCTCGAAGATGAAGGGCTATATTGACCATTTTGACAGACTTCGATTTTTCATAAGCCAAGAGTTGGCTACGAATTTGATCATAAATTATTTGCACGATAAATTGTAATCTACTCATCCTCAATTAAATGCATAAACCAAATGAACTACTTATTCATTACATAGTACTATATATAACTTAATCTATACTACTTAAACATTCAAATAGTAAATAAAATGAAATAATTATACACTACCATGCTTTCCTCTTTAACTGCTTCAAAATAAAATCGAAACGATCATACCTACAATTTTTATCCTTATTTTTCACCTATCTTACTACTTCTTATAGTGTAGTGTAGTGTCGATGCCCCCAAACTTAAACTAAACCTTGTCCTTAAGGTTTTGACAATAAGCTTGAAACATGAAAAACACTAAAACAAACAAACATATATAATAATACAAATTATATAATCAGAAACTAAACTAAACATAAAATTTAAACAACTAAATAATTAACAAAATATCTCAAATTTAATAAATAAATGGTATCAATGTAACTCTTATCTCCCCAGGTTTATAAAACTCGTTAAGATAGTGACATCATGATTATGCGTCATCATCATCATCATCTCGCATCATGAACTCCAAAGATAGGATGGTGTCAAAGGACGCTCCACCCTCCTACTCTGCACCAAATCTGGATCAAACACAGAGTTCGATGCTGCTAGAAAACTAAATGATCTATCACTAGGTCTCATCCATCTGCTCCTCGTATATCTAGTTATATCACTCTGATGATCGATAAACAACATGAAGTTACGCGCCCATTTCGTTGGTCTTGCTCTATCCTCTCGCATATCATGCTCATAACATAATAAAGCTTCCTGGTATGCGAGCTTTGTCATATTTAAATTGTCTCATCATCTTTGCAATCCATAGCCTTTGATGCCATGGAGTCGGTTCCTCTAGTGGTGATATTGGTGCTTATGGTATAGGTGGTGGTGGAAAGACCTCATGACCATCCAAGTCTTGCTCTTCAATCTATAATTCTACAAACTCGTAGCCCTAAGCGAATCCATGCTATTATTGCTCCTCCTTTTCTCTCGTATCCTTCATCTTGCAATTCCCGGGCTAACTCTCGCTTACTTCGCTACCCGATCTTCTTGTCTTTGGTTTGGCCAACAACTTGGCCTCAAGTCTAGCTCCCTCAGCTCTTTCTCTCCTCCTTGGAGTCTTGATAACCAAGTGGTGATTTTAGTGTGAGCATAAAAGCTTCATACATAGTTGCTTGGGCCTCAAAAGTGAATTCTTCTTCATTTCTCGATCGCACTTCGACCTTCAAGCATAACAGAGTGGTCAATATAGGAAACAACAATTTATTGTATCTCTAACATGATGGACTCCTTCGGATTGTTTTAGATGATGTCGCTGATGTTGATCTCCCCGTTCTTTATAATCTCATAAAGACAAGTCGATTTTGGCTTATTTATGTGCTTTGGCACATTCTCAGCTCCCATGACCCAGCCATGTTGTCCTTGAACAACCAATGCGCTCTCTATGGTTCTAAAAGTGTATAGGTTATATGGTCTCTCATATATCTTATCCGAGAAAATCGGTTCGGCTCCATACAAACTTGAGCGTTCCAATCCATAGATGCTATTAATTTTACGCTTATTAAAGGGAACTTCATAGTGAACTTCGCATATATCTTTCACCTTCACCACTCATCCTTCATAGTGAACTTCACATTAGCATAAGTCTCTTAAACAATATGACTTACTCCTTTAACTTCATTCTTTCTATGGTCTTGAGTCAATTGCTCACAATTTCGTTGACTAATGAAGTTATTCACTCGTTTATCATACTTGCCCAACAAATTTATTCCTCTCTCACAAATGAACTCCCTAAACCCTAATAAAAAAATCTGGATTTAAATAGCCTAGGCTCATCTTTGGGATCTTTTGAGGTAGATACCTCCAAGTCATTTGCTCTAGCTTGGCTAACTTACTTCCTTATTCTTGCCATTATCTTCAAATTTCACAAAACACAACAACAATGCAACTAGCAATTTGGATATTCAAATCACCTAAAAATAAAAATTTATCACATGGATCATACATATGCCAAATAATGCAAAAACATAAACTAAGTCTTTATGGGTAACATTAATGCTCAACATTCACACAATCTTGCTAAACTTATCGTACAACATTAAATCCACAATTCAATCAATTTCATCAAAATTTTCAAAATTCAAAGCATAACTAATGAAATTGTAAAATTTACCTTAATGCTTTGGATTAATTTTCGATGTAGAACATTCCTCGAAGTCTATTATTCCAAGCCCTCTCACTTTTCTCACAACCTAGAACACTAGCTCTCTTTGCAATCAAAATCCAAAAATCAAGCCCTAGTTTTCCAACTTCGCAAATCCATAATGCAATTGCACCTTTCACTCTCAATCACTAGGAACTCTATTTAGAAATGATCAAACTTTAGCTCTACAGGGATGTATGATTGGTGGTTGCGGTGAGGTTTGTTTCGCAAGTGTGAAGAATGTGGTGAATAAGGGTTTAAACCCTTATAATAATACTAGTGTCGTGCCTTATAAGGCATGGCGCCTTGATAGCGCCACCACCGCATCGAGGACGTAGTGGAGTTTTGTTGTGTCCTAGCTCTATCACTGCCGTGGCGCTGTCAGTCATTGTACCCACAATCTGCCGTGGGTTATAGCCAAGGCATCGAAGCGATCTGCCAACATATTTCACCAATATTTTTCTTTAATTCCTCTTTGGCACTCCTTCGAATTTTTGTATCACTCACACAAGATGTCGCGACCACACGAAATCCATGTATATATAAAAATTAATAAATTTTACCTTCGATTTACCTATGCACCTTACCTTCACCGCTTTTACTCCTTCATTTTTTTACGCTCTTTAATGTGTTAGCGAGACATTTCCATTTCGATGAATTATCACCCGACAAATGGTCTTACTCGCACATTTGACACAAATATTCAAAAGTTAGAATAAAACGTGTTGATTGTACTTATTAAACTAAATAACTAGCTATTAACCGAAATTTAACAACTTGAAATTTTAAACCCCCGTCGCCTCCTAGTAGCGCTTAATTTAACGTTATTAGCTGACGCCATTTCACTTGTTTAGTCCAAGTCTAAATCAAGAAACTTCATCCCTAGATCGAGATTATGATGTAATTTTTGTTCGAATGTATTTCTTCACCATCGACAAAGACAACCTTCTCAGCATCACCGCCCTCATCGATACTCTTTTTTGATGACTATGGGTATCCGCACCCTTCGGGTACGACTAATCCCATAGGGTCAAGTTGGTCCCACCAAACCCATTAACCAGGAGAAACCGCCAAGAAATGGTTTCATTGTCAATGCTAAGACTCGAACATGCGACCTCCTTCCATTGAAGAAACCTCCATGTAGTACTTGTGCCACTCCGCCATTCAAGGGGGTCGTCCCTCATCGATACTCATTGTGATATTCTTATCTCTTATGCACAAATTTGCATTGGCAGTGTTTAAAAATAGCAACCTAAGTATTATAGACACATTATCATCCATATTATGATTCATAACCTTAAAATCTACAAAAAATGTGAATCTACCCACTTTCACATGCACATTCAAGACTCTCCCTAGAGTTGGTATCAAGTTGCCATTCACTACTTGAAAATTCGTGGTATCGGGACAATTGATCTTCAAATTGGCATGTGACAAGTCCATTAATGACATGAATTTGACTGAGGCTCCCATATCGCATAAGAAATTTCTAAATTGGTGCTCGTCGATGTTTATCGGTATGCATATCTCTCCAGGATCTCTCATTTTGATAGTTTGAAGTCTCGGTATAAACTTGAACCTTGAATCTAGCTTCTTTCAAACCGCCTTAATGACACCTTGTGGTTTTTCTTCAAAAGGTCCCTCATAGTTTTGCATAGCCTTCCATTGTTGTTTCCTTTTTTTTTTTTCTTCAAGTCATTGATTATTTGTTTCTTGAAACCATCAAGTTCATCTTGCCTCACTTTTGTATTGTGCTCATATCATGCTTCCTCATAGCCAAAGTGTCGATTTTTTTTCTTGTACATCACTTGCTCTTGTCTTCGCTCTTTTGTTGCCGTGATGCTCATTATATGAATGGCACTCATGTTCTCTTTGGGCTTAGTGACTATGTTGCTAGGAAAGTGTCCTTATTTCCTCGAGTTCAAGGCTATAGCAAGTGACCAATTTTTCTCTCTAAATTCTTGATAGACTCGTGATCGCTCATCATGCATCATTTTCATGGCTTGCTTCACTCATTCCATTCTCTTTCTCGTGCTTCTTATGGCGCTCCATATTGCTCATGTTCATGGCTTGTAAGTACTTTTCAAATTGACTTCAATGAAGTCATCTCTTCTCTGTGCCCCAACTTCCCCTGTTGGACTTGTTGATCGAAGCCTTGAGGTAACTTCAGTGCATTATCAGGATTTCTGTAAGAGAGTTTTGGGTTTTTGTTGTTGTATCCTTGATAAAACCATTGAGTCATTCCTCTCAATCTGAAGTTAATATTGTAGCCTTGGCTGTTCATGAAGTCGATGTACTCATACTCCATTCCCTGTTGTATGTCTACATGGTTAACCACCATGTCTTGGTGATTATTTGGTTGATGTGCTACTTGTAGACCTTGGTGTTCCATCTAAAGTTTCGCCTATTCGATTGCTCAGATTTGATTGCCGCATCATAATTGCACTTGCGAGTCAATCTCATATACCTTTGTTGGTTTCCTTAATATGGAATGAGTATCAGTTATAAAATTTTGAGACATAAGATCAAAGAGATCCAATGCTCCATGCTCATCCTTGGTCAATAGAGAGCCACCTGCTACGACATCTACTAGTATTCACGTGCTATGGTTCATCCCATGGTAGAGGATTTAGAGTTGTGCCATTTCACGTATCCGTGTCCCAGACATCTCCTTAGCATCTTTTTGAATCTTTCCCAAACCTTACCAAGAGTCTCGATGTATGCCCTGCTTGAACTTATTGATCTATAATTTCCTTCATTGATTTCTGCCCGCTAGGTCATACTTCATGCATTCAGCCCTTGGAACCAGGATTTGGCTTTTCCGCCCAATGAGAATGGGAAAGGTCTCATCCTAATCACCTCATTTGTAACTCTAGTGATATGCATGGTATCGCACTTCTCCATGAAATTCTCAACATCTGCAACTGGATCTTCATTAGACAACCTATTGAACGGGCTATTTTGCATCATGTTTATCAAAGACGATCTCGCTTCGAACTTGGTGGTGTTGGCTTAAAGCCTCATCACTCCATTGCAAGTCTCTTAAACTTATGGTTTGAAGTAGTCACGAAGGCATCTCTGTCCTTGCATTGTATCCTATGCTACCATATCACCAATGGGATGGTTATTCTCACGGCCCCGTTGTCGGTTTCTTGCTTGCTCCTCACCCATCTTATTTTTTTTTTTTCTTTCTTTTTGTAGGTTTTGTCAATCTTAGGGTAAGGCACTAGGTCTTACTCTCCTTTGTTACACATGCACTAGTTTTCCCTAAAAAGAAAACACAAAAGATTGAAAGTCAAAATTGAAACTTAAGCCTTTATCTTTTTTATAAACTTGAAAGTAAAGCACTTTGAAAAATAAAACTTAGAAAATTTTCAAACCAACTAAGTAATATTAAGTAGTTACCTATCCCCGACAATGGCCCCGAAAACTTGATGTGCGTGCAAAGTATAACAAACACTCGCTTGTAGTAATAGTGTAATCAACTTATGTTAACTATGGATATCATCCTCGGGGAAAGGTTTTTGCACTAGTTGAATACATATTTAACTTTGAATTATTGCTAAGGAAATCCTTTTTTTTAGTGGTTTTATACTAAACTACTCTATCTAACAAAACAATATAAACTTTACTTTAACTCTTATATTAAGAATATTTTAGTTCACAATCTCACCTGGTTAATGAAACACTATGCTTTTCAACCACTATTACATCTTAATATGTTGAGTGCAATGCCAAATTAGAAATATTCGTGGCGGAAAAGACTCTAATGTGCAAACTAGAACTCCACCTATTAATATGAATAACGTAAGCTCTACATTGATTTAATGCTCCAAATCTTTATATTCATAACCAACTAAGTTTACTATATGTGCCTCTCTAATCAACAACTATATATCAATGTTGTGTATTGTACGGTTGTTCCATTCATGTCAAGATTAAAGCTTCAATGGTCATGATAATTTCTAAAATCTAATATCAATAAACATGTGATCAAGATGTCTATCGCATTACGCTCGAATCAATACAAATTCTAATCATTGCACTTTTTTTATCTTTCTAATCATGTTCATAGCATAACATTCATACCATAAGATCCATTGATCCATAAGATTAATAGACTACTCACACTTCATTGAAATACACATATTACAATAAATGACTGAAATCATTGAAATCAGAGATGAATATAAATATATTACTTTTAATTAAACCAATGAAACCAAACTAGAATTGCAAAATTGGAGTCTCCAATGTTTTCTCCACACAAATCTTCTTAATACTGAAAATCAAAGTAAACCTATGTTAAAATACTCTAATGGTGGCTAATGGTTAACATGAGGTTAGTTTACCACGTCGTAACACCTATTTATACTCCGTAATAACAATCGACACCCTATTTTACAATTTAACTCAAGATAAAACTCTAGATTTCTAATTTTTTCCAATCCGGCGTTATCACTTATCCCCCGGCACCGTGTATGTTGAGCCACAGCGCCGCCACAATGCCAAGCCTACAACCTTGATTTCTTCTCTTTCCTTCTATCCCACGACGTGCCTAAGTCCTCCACGCTGTGCCTTGTGCACTCACAAAGTGCCACCATGTGTAGCTACGATGCCTACCACACTTACGTTGGTTTTTGCTCTGTTTCTTCTCATTTTTGCTCATTTCCTTATCGCCTTAATTACCTGAAAATGTATAAGCACCATTAATGTTACCTCATTTAGGGATATTTAAACTAAATATAATACTAAATTATAATTCTAAATAATCAATTATCGTGGTTTTGAAATCAATTGCCCTTGAGTATCTTAGATCCTATTTCATTGCCCTTTGAGCCATATTATTCCGTTTTATTGTTTCTTTATTTATTAGTTTATTTTATTTTATATTTATTTTTCATTGCTTTTGGAGATGATTTGATGATTCAAAGCATTCTGTGGCGGCCAAATATTTTATTAATCATATTTACTCACATTTTCGACTACGATGACCACTCAAACCCATATGGACACATCAATTAGGACTAGGGCATGCTTGAATAGGTATAATTTATTATTTTTTAATGTTGGTTGTTTATATTTTGGTGTTTAAATTATTAATTTTCATAATGCATTGCAAATGTGTGCCAATTATCATTTTTGGGTGAGATAGTGCGATAGGTACTCACCTTGAGATACGTGTTGATGTGGGTATCGAGTAGGTGATATACGGGTACACTTCATAGGAGATACTAATTAAATGAAACACAATTAAACCATGTAATGTGAAAATATGTGAATAATAGAAACATAGCCTAAGTCAAATGATCTAATAATGCAAGCTATGGTGCACCTCAAGATGCATGCCGAGGTGCAGGGCACCGAGTGCCGCATAGTCAAGGACTTGGGCGGGCCATAAATATCAATGATAAATCATTAATAGACTACTAAATGTGACAGTGTAACTAACTTGAATTAATTGAACAAATAAATAACATAAGCCTATAGTTGGATAAACAAATCAATGACCCGTGATGTGCATCATGATGATCTTAGGTTGTGTATGCCAAGACTAGATGAGTGCCCCAACTTGTGTCATTAGTGAGTATCACTTGGAGAATGAGGTTTATTAAATACCATAAAGATGTGAGAGTTGTCTTTAATGAATGGCTAAGATTAGACCAACTAAAGTATAAAAGCTAAGAGTTAGTGGAAACTCTCACCATTCAACATTTGATCAAAAATTTGGATTTTGAAAGGAAGAGGGCTTGTTTTTATTTAAAAGTGCATGACATTAGAGTGCTAGACGATCAAGTGAAGACATTGATCAACTAAGGTAATCATCATCTCCACCTTCTCTAGTTCAATATTTGGCAAAAATGGTTGTAATGAAACTCAATTTGGGAGTGTAGTGGCAAAAATGAATTTCAAAGGTTAAGCTACTATTTTTATTATCTAATTATAGTTTTTAATTCAGTTTGAGATCAATGTTTGTTACAATTGGTTTTTGAAAACCCAAATGAAACTCTTGAAGCTTCTTGATACATGCATGTTAATTTCTTTGGCACAACCTTTGTAATCTAGGCATAACTCACTCATTTTAACTCCAAATAGGGCGATTCAAACGATATTTGAAAGCTAACTCTGGAGACCAATAACTTTTGTCTTGGAAGGATTTTAAAATTCAAACTTTTCTTGCCCAAAAATGCTCTGCAAATAGGTGGTCAAAATGTTATTATAGGATTTGATAGTTGAACTTTGAAAAGGCATAACTTCTCAATTCTTATCGAATTGAGCTTATCTTTTAGTATATTTTTTGGATATCTTAGCTATTTTGTGACCAAAAATAATGATTTTTGGAGCTATAAATTGAGAGACATAATTTTTACAAGCTTGTCGGTTAGATTTGGTCTCGAATTTCATGTCTTCGTAAATTTGTGATATCTCTTTCATTTTACAAACCTTATTTTTCCGAAACCCGAGACATAGAGTTAAAATTTGGTGTTTAGTGTTTTTGATGATTTTGAATTAATTATGGTCTAATTTGTGTTGCAATGTTGTGTATTAAATTGAAGTTTTGCTAAATCTTAAGGGGTTGTTTTTAGTTATAGATTCTTAAACCAATTTGACCTAATCCAAACCCACTTTATTTGGATTAATTGGATACTAGGGATCTAGGAAATTGTAGTCAGGTATGAAGTACACTTTAGGGTCGGCTTTAGAGCTTCAAAGGCAAGGATTTGAAACATTTGAGGTGCGTAAAACCAAATTGAAACACACTTTGAGTATTTCACCGTTTCAATTCATCTATTTATTATTTCTTGATGTTTTTCCATTATCTTATCATTGTTAATCATGCTTGTACGATTGGTTGAGTGGTTCATTGTTGGGGTTATTCTGTCGTGTGTAAGGTTGAGTAGCACAATAGACTGTAGTATGTCGCACCCGAGCCCTGGGTGAATTGCGACTCGAGCTACAACTTCGATGCACGTGTCGGTGGGTTGTGGGACTAGGCTCACCACCATGAGGGCATAGGATTTGGAGGTCGTTGGGCACGAACACCATGTCGACTCCTCGTATACTAAAGTATGGTCTAGTTTGTCCTAGATGGGTAGACACGCACTTGAGTCCTTAATGTTATTCATGCATGCGATGATCCGTGTTTATATCTTTATTTATTTTTCGCATCTTTATTTAACATTATTATTGGCTTCGTTAAATGTTTGGTGGTTTTTCTTGAGATTTTACTCATTGGACTTATTATCATCGTGTTTGATTATGAACGCAGATCCTTTTACGAGGAAAGGCAAGGGGGTTCTTGGGGACTACCTCTGAGCTCAGCATGTTGTTCTCCATCGACTCGTGGGTGTTTATTTTTAGTATTTTGCTTTCTTTTGGGTTATCTAGGGACTTAAGAGACACCCGTACATGTATATATACTTAGTATGTTATGTCATCGCTTTATATTCTTGGTACATGATTTCCGGTTTTCCATAATAGGTTGATTATATATAGGTGACATGCAAAGTTATATTATCTTACCATTTCATGTCGTTTAAGTCTTCCGCTATTTTAATATTTAAATTAATATTAAAACTCGGTAAAACACACATCATACTTCCTAACTAGCGAATAAATGAACTAAAAGACAAGAAACTCATAATGATTAACCAAATTGTTTAACTAAATAACTAGTTAACCATAACACAAGAAAAAACAAAGTAGCACAAACACCAAGAATGCTGACGTGGCATCGGATGCCAACAATGCGCCAGACCCAGCGAGTCAATGACGTGGTAGGGCCGCAGGACCTATAGCGCACACTGCCCGGCGTCCACGGGATGCGAGGCCGCCACTTTTTCAATAAAAAATATTTGTATATGTCTTTTTTTTTACTTTATTGTAGTGTTTATTATGAACATGAGTGAGTAGTTTATTAATCTAAACAAAGTCTGAACACGAACTTAATCCGTTTTGTGATCTAGTCATAATGAAGATTGATTTGTACTTAATGCTTTAAACTAATCGTATTATTTAATTCACTGATTTAATAGATTATTATTTGCGGATTATAATCATGAAGCTTTGTATTGCATGCATAGTCTAGAATGTGTAATGTTAATTGGGATTCAATATCTAATTTAAAATAGTAACTAGGATTGTTTAAAGAGGTTTTTTAATGTTTAGATGTCCTGGGTGTGGAGGTCCCGTGCCCCGAGGCCACCGGGTGGGCTGATATGTAGGTCTCGTTGCCCTACCGATGTTGACTCCATATCAGCATTCTCATAGTACGTGCAAACTTATCTTATTTCACTATCATTTTACGGCGGAATTCTTCAAATATATAAGTATTGTATGCATATTATCACAATAACTAAGTAGTGGTAAAATCAAAAATAAAGTATCATGTATATAAGGCAATAAGATACATACAAGTATATATATACATGTACAAAGTGTCTCTCATAGTCCCCCGATACCCATAATATAGCCAAATATATCAAAATATAAACACATACGAATTTGTTTAAGATAGCCATCGAAATAGATAGTCTCCAAAATTCCCTTTGTCACTACTCGTAGAAGGATCTACACTCTGTCACTCAACAAATACAAAGTGACGAGTCCAAGACGTAAAATCCCGAGAGAAGTCCACACAATATTCAAGATAAGAAATCAAATAAAAATACGAGACATGCAAGTATGCTATCCGCAATAGGAAAACATACTCTCATAAATGTAGGGCAATACAAAAACCAAAGCAAGAGGTAAATAACTCGAAAAAATAACAATAATGATATAAGTAAGCAGAAATGTAAACACAGATAGCCCTGGTGAGTCACTCAACTAGTAAATCATTCTGTCACACAACAACAACACAACATAACCAAGGTGAACAAACTAAATCATTCTTCATAGTAAAAACCCTAGTGAACCAACTCAACCTAGTCTTCATAGCAAAACCCCGGTGAACCAACTAAACCGGTCTTCATAGCAAAACCCCCCAAAATGCATGCATAAAGCAAGGTTATTCAACATGAACAAATCAACAACAAATCATGATAACAATAAAGTAAACACAGCTTCGATAAGCGGAATAGAAATGTTTAAAGTGAACTAAATTTTGTGAAGCTTTCTCATAGGTTTTACACGCCTCAAAAGTCACGCTCGCACTACCCCAGACTCTCGACTCTGACTAGCTCCCGACCCTCGAGCTACGGTCCCTTAGTCGTCTGGAGTTAATTTGAAGTGTTTTAAATTGGAATAATGTATTATAAGTCCTAAAATCAAAATTAAGTCAAATTTCAAAAATTATTAAATTATTATTTTCTTGACTAAATTCCTCAAAATTGCACAAAAACCCCTAAAACAGAAAATTGGTGTGTCAAAAATGAGTTATGGTAAGCTACGTTATTAAAACTTATTTTTCATGAATTTTCAGTGTCTATATAGCGCGCTAGAGGTGCCTGATAGCATGCTATCCAATCTGCAATTTCACACGGAATATCTAGCGTGTTATATGACCTCTATAGCGGACTAGAGAGGTCGAAACCCAAAATTTCCAACTCAGAAATTTTGATTTTCACCCTCGTGGTCGCCTCTAACATCATCGACCCTATCCTCGACTCGTAGGGAATTAACAAACACTAACGAAAGCCTGAGGCACAATAATATATCATCAATTAATCAATTGACATGCATTCCCAAATTGAGCTCAAGAACACAATTTAATTCAAAACCAGTTTAAAACCCAAATTTGTAGTTGTAATTGACTTGAAATACATGGGAGAACCTTACAAAATAGTAATCTATGATAGAAATTTATTTTGAAGAAAAACACCCAAAATTGAGCTTCATTCCTATGAACATAATGAAGATGATGATGTGTAAGAAGATTACCTTGAATTGGAACCCTTGAATTCTCAATTTCCAACTCGATTTTAGCCGAAAACCCACCCCTTGCGCCTCGAGTTTTCGAACTTGTATGAGAAGTTGTTGCTTTGAAGAACAAACCCACTAAAGTTCATATTTATATATTTTGATGTAATCTTGTGTGTTCACGTTTCTCAAGGTTAATCTAAGGCCTCTAATTAAGTTGTCCAAATGCTAAATTATGACTCTATTAGGACATTCATTTGCTAAGTCCTTCATTAACCCACACTAGGATACCTTATGTCTGATGTCCTGCGTCTCGACATGCATCACGAGGCACATCATAATTTTACCTATTCGACTAAATCGACTTAGCCTTTGTTATAATATCCATTTTATGCCTTATTTAACTTGATTATTGTCATTTCATTCTAATTTAACATTACCTAGCCTTAGTCTTCTTGTACTTCTCCTCCCGATACCCGCGTCGACACGCTTTTCTAGGTGAATACCCGTTACATAACCTCACTCGACATAATAACATTCTAGCACACACATGCGATGCAATATGAAAATTAACAATTTAAACACCGCAACATAACAACAATCACGCAAAAATAACTATTTTGTCCAGTCCGGCGTGACCTAACCCTATCTACAATATCCATGTAGATCTGGACTGGCATCCTAGTATGAAGTTTCGAATAAACGTGATTAATAAATATTGAGTCATTACACTAAGTGAATTGAGGTATAAGTTTGATATTAAAGTAGCTTTTCAGATGTATTAGGCTTAGTAGTTCGAAGTTTTCATGGAATATAATGTTGTTTTATTGTCTAATTAATTTCTTTGAGCTTTTGAAGGATTAATTTAATAAAATCAGGGATATGGTTTTTCCATTGATCTTAGAAAAAGTGGTGGTTTTATAAGGACTATCTACTTACTTATAATCGTAGTTTAATGATCTAGAAAATCAATTAAATGTTCAACTTCCAAAGAAGGGTAAAATAAGTATATGAGATGTCAAAATATGTAAACGATTTATAAATTTGGAAATGATGCCTAAAACGATTTATACAAATGGATGGAGGGAGTATTAATCTTTCTCCCCATTTATCTCAAAAGCGACATGCACTACAAAAAAATTGCGATAAATAGCGAAAACGAATAGTTACGGGCTATTGCCCGTTTCTATTTAGCTACAGGCTATTGTCCATCAATATTTAGCTATGGATAGGCGATGGGGCCCGTCGTTGACCCCGTTGACTAATTTAGCGACGGAGCTAGCGACGACATATGTCACTAAATGTTAGGTGGAAAACTCCCGCCCAATGTGGATTTTCCACGTCCACGTAGCTGTGTAGCTCGCCACATGTCAAAGAATGAGTGGGCCGCGTATCGGATTAGCGAGAGACACTACAAAAAAAATGTAAATTAGAAACTGAAATAGCAACGAAATTTAATTATGTTTCTAATCGAAATGGTTAGAGACGGAATTGAGACGGAAATAGTCGAGACGGAATAGAGACAGACTACAAACGGAAATAAAGACGGAATAGAGACGGAATGAAAATCTATTTCTAAAAAGTGGCGCCAACTTTCCACCAAAAATTAAGTAGTTTATAAATGCCCATCACGTCTCGAGATTCGTACATCAATAGATGAAATAGTTATGTGTTTCAAACTCTCTCTCTCTCTCGAACTCTCTCTCTCAACTCTCACTCTCCTCGAACGAACTATCTCCCTCTTCTTCGATCGAACTCGACCTCTCTCTTCGACCGAACTCGACCTCTCTCGAGCTCACCGCAACTCAACAACTCCTCTCTTCACCGGCTCCGCAACTCCTCATCTCTCACTCGTCTCGAACTCTCTCTCTCTCCCAAGCCCTAAATCTCTGCAAAATAGTCATCGGAGACAGCCTATTATTGTTCACCTGGTGCTCTCCAAATCCGATCTCTTCACCGTCGAGGCGCTGCACGATTTGTTGGTTGGAGATTGGAGAGCTAGTTTAGGATATTTGGTGTTGTTTGAAGAGATTTGGAAATGGGGGTTTGGATTTGGTTGGTTTTGGCGGTGGTGTTCGGAGTTTGAGTTGCTCTCTCGCGGAGCTCGTGCCTTCTCACTCACCGTCGTATAAGCCTTCGTCGTCGTCTCGTCTTCTCTCGCCGTCTCGTCCTCGCCGTTGTCGTCTCGCTCTATCCCTCTTCGTCGTTTGCTCGTCCGTCGCCGTCATCTTCTTTTTCACTCGCAGCCATTATTTTAGGGTTTGGGATCCGAAACCCCGTCTTCGACATTGAGGCAAGTAATCCACAAGCTCCCGGTGTGGTTTCGCTTGACGCCCTCGCCTAGTTGTTGATGAATATGTGCCCCGACCTCACTCAAAGTCTCTCTCGCTTCCTCCTCGCCTCTTAACCTCTTCACGCCCTAAACTCGCGAAGCTCGAATTGCTCCACCGTTTCTCTCATTCGCGAAGGTTAGAACCGCCTCCTCTCTTATTTTTGCCCTTATCTCATTTGCCTCGATTTCTCATTCTCTTCTAGTTTTGGTTGAGTACTTCAATTGAGGTATTCGCTATCAAAATGACTAAGGCGTAGTTTCGTACATGCATTCTTTTATAGGTCTAAAATGTATTGAGCTCCCTAAACATGGCGCTTTGCAATGTCTCGCATTCTTTTAGTTTCGGTTGAGGACTTCGATTGAGGTATTCACCGTCAAAATCCCTAACTATTTCCGAGTTCAAATTTAGTTAAATGTGAAAGAAGTGATACATTGTTGATCCATATAGCCGATCTCCTTTCTGATTACTATTACCCATTGTTTGTTTCTCAAGTGTATATAATGACTCGTAGATCGCTTAATCTTTTGAGTTTGATCTTTTGGGGGCCATTATCTCTTGTTTTCTTATATTAAATGAAAGTGTCAATGTTGAAATGTTTCCAATTACTTTGTTCAAGATAAGGAAGTGGAAGACGAGATTACAAACGAAAATGATGATGAACTTGCAAAGCGCTTGAACAAACAAAGGCGGCAAGCGATGAGAGCAATGCTCGTGGCATTTAATAGCCCTTTCCGCGAGAAACTCGCCTTAGTAAGTCAATATCTACGTTACATTTCTATGTGGTTTATATCTTATAAAAAGCCAATTTCTTGCATCCTACCTACCTACAACTCCAAGTAATTAACTTCATACCAAACTAATAATCGAGTTGTCAACTTGTTGGTAAAAGCAAATTATTATATAAGTGATTGTATTAGCTAGATACATAATCAAGTCCTAGCTAGTGTGGAATGTAGGAAACACGAAAGTTATAATTCCTCACCCCGAGAGAGCGTCCTTGCATCCTACCTACCTACTAACCCACTTTGCAAGTAAATGCTTATACCTTTGATCTTTCTATGCAGAAGACGTATATCGAAAGTAGAGTTCTTGAAATCACGAAAAAGAGCGCTTAAGCTTAAGGTACCCCTACTTAAGAAAACAAATTTAATGCTACTATTATATTGTTACCATTATGTGTGTTTGTGTGTTTTTCTTTTCTTTTCAATTTTGGTAATGAATTAATGTAAAAGACAACGAATACCATCAATTCATGGTAACAATAGTGGAAAAGAAGACTAAAAATAATTTGAATAGATGTAATCTAAGTTATAACTGATTTGAGTGTTTTTGAGGGCTCAAGATGTGCGTAGGAGAGAATTGTTTCAAATGTAAATTGTGAAGTCTGTAGTAGCCGCCATTGTTTGATCTTATAATTAAACTAGTTGATCCATGCTAACTAATGGCTTCATTTTCAAATCATTTAGATCCTAACTAATTAATGCGTCCCAAGTTAACTAAATCAAGGGTAATGGAAAAGTTTGATCCATGCGGCTGACGCCAACTAATTTGATTAATGGATGTCCTCATATTTAACATTTTTATAACATTTGTGTGCAGACTGATACATCTGAGATGCCACCTACCGTGAATGAATTGTATTAGAATCTCCACACTGTAAATCACGATAGGGTGACATTCATCGATACTAGATCAGAGCCGTTCTATGTAAGTATAGAATTACGAGCTAAATAGTAATAACTTTACTTACTAACATATCATTTTAGTTGCATATTGTTGATCCATGCGGTGCTAAGCTCCAAAGACGTCGAGGGAGAAAGAAGAGAAGATACACTGAACTACATCCCTGGACCACGGGGATGGATGATGAGCGGTGTACTACAAGGTGACGGGTGAATTATGTTGTTAATCTATCTCTAATTTGCAATGGATTAGCAATGGAATTCATAAAGTTCGTTGCTAATTTAGAATTTTCTGCCAATCTAATTAGCAACGGATTAGCAACGGAATTTATGAATTATGTTGCTAATGCGTCTCTAATTTGCAACGGATCGCAATGGAATGCAAGCAAAACCATTCACTTTGGAAGAATGTCCATTTCTCGTTCGCCTCTATTATGTTTCTAAGTTCGTCTCAAATCCGTCTCTAATTCCTCTCTAATCGGCAACGGAAACACATTTCCGTTGCTGACTAAATTAGCGACGACAATTTTAGAGATGGAATAGATTCCGTTGCAGAATTGAATTAGAGACGGAATTTATGTTGATTAGCAACGGAAATTTTCGTTTCGATCTACTGCTTTTTTTGTAGTGAGGGTGACCCCATCGCTAATCTCGTCGCTATTCTCGCGGACCCCACCTTGAACAAACCAACCCTCATTCCTCCCCTCATTCTCCTCTCGCTCGATCTCTTATACGCCGCCTCCTCTACCCTAAAAACCATAACTATTCGATCTCCTCTCTCTCTCTCTCTCTCTCTCTCTCTCTCATTTGCCGTCCGCCTCCCTCTCGCCCCTCTCTCTATCGATCGATCGACCGCTTCCCTCTCTCTCTCTCTCGCCTTCACTATCCTCCATATCTGCGGCGGTGATCGCCTTACCTCCGTTTGCCTCGCCGTCTGCTGGTTGCCACCTCGTTCCACCGATTTTGGTGTCACAATCCGTTAGTGCCCTAGTTAAAATTATGTATTTTAATTTATTTATTTAATTAAAAATGTGTAATAGTAATTTTTGTTGCTGAAAAATAAAATTATTTGTAAATTTGTGATAGTCATATGATTTTTTAATATTTGTGAAAGAGAAAATGTGTAATTGTAATTTTGTTGGTTAAAAATAAAAAAATATTTGTATATTTGTGATGTTTGTATAATTTTTTATATTTGTGAAAAATAAAATGTGTAATTGTAATTTTTGTTGGTGAAAAATAAATTTATTTGTATATTTGTGATGTTTGTATGATTTTTTTAATATTAGTGATAAACAAAATGTGTAATTGTAAATTTTGTTGGTTAAAAATAAATTTATTTGTATATTCGTGATGTTTGTATGATTTTTCAATATCTCGTGAAAAATAAAATGTGTAATTGTAATTTTTTTTGGTGAAAAATAGAATTATTTGTATATTCGTGATGTTTGTATGATTTTTGTATATTTGTCAAAATAAAATGAGTCATTTTAATTTAGTTCTTGTATGTATTTGTAATTTTGTATATGATTGTTTATGTTGATATGTTTTTTTTGGAAATGTGTTATAATTTTGGTGAAAAAAAAACTATAGTATGTTGAATTGAATTAAAATTATTGTTAAAAAAGTAAAATAAAACATTAATGATGTACACTTCACTAATAAAATTTCTTATAATTGAAACAAATAAGTAGAAAAATTAAATTTCAATTATGACAAAAATAAAGGACTAATATTATGTATATATATACAAACATATATAAAACACTTTCAATTAATTAAGAAATATATATATTAAAAAAAATATGTAATTGATTGATATATATATATATATATATGAATATATAACAATGTTTTTATACTATATATAGAACGATACTATATGTAATGAAAGAAAACATTAATTAAACAAAAAAAAAATTATAAACAAAATAAAGCACTTAAAAACTTATATATATCAACACCTTTATATTGAAACAAAATGGAGGATTTCAGTTATTGAGAAAGTAGCTAGTACTAATTTTTTTATTTTTTTTTTATTTTGAAAAAACCACCCAAATGTTCCATTTATTCCAAATCGTGAAAAGAAAATTCGAGGGGAAAGAAAGTACATCACACCACTCTTTCAAACCGACACAAAATGAGCTTCCTTGCTAAAGTATGGGCAACTACATTCGCCGATCTACAGTAAAACCCAAAGAATAGGACCTCATATCCTTAAATAACTTAACACAATCCCCAGCTTACAACCCCAAAATATGAATTATCTACCGGACATTTTTGCACTACATCCACTACTAGTTTTGCATCCATTTCGATTTCCACATGTTGGCACCTTCAATCTTTCACCAACTAAGTACTTCCCTGAGACCTATCGCCTTTGTCATAATTGGGTCGAAGACGCCTTCGTTAGAACCCTCAAATGCTGCTACGAATCCACCCCTGTCGTCCATCAGAATTGCGCCAAAGGAACTCCTACCACTGGTCGCCATAACTGATGCATCAACGTTACCCTTAGGGAACCCTTCCGAGGTCTTTGCTATTTAGCTTGGTCAATGGCTAGTTTCTCCTCTAATGTCTCTGGAGGTTGTACTTCGTGCCTTCTTCTACGCCAATAGATGGGATTTTGCAGATTCAATAATAGTCGTAGATGGTTGTCGACTCTTCTTCCACACCCACGCATTGCGATTATTCCATAGGCTCCACGCAACCAATACTACTCCTTCAAGGACCTCCTTCGTGCACTTTTCCAAACATAGGTAAATCCACTCTGTTAAGGAAACTGGTATGTTAAGGAAACTACCAATTATGGAAACTCAACATTATATTCAAAAGCAGCTTAAGGAAATTAGTATATCATGTAATTAATAGGTTTCATTTGTGATTGCACTTTCCTTTTATATTCTAAGCCTTATACGCGTATATATAGATTATCTTGTACACAAGATGAATACACAATAAACATATTCTATTCACAAACTAACATGGTATCAGAGCCCTAATTGTGGGTTTCTCTGGTTGTGCGAGACACAACTCTGTCCTCTCTAGATTGTGCAAGACACAACACTGCCAAACCGCCTCACGTTCTCGTCCTCGACGGCGCGTCATCATCCTGGCTGCACCAAACATCACTCTAACGCGCATCCCGATCTCCACCACGACCCACACGTCTTTGTATCACTGGCGTCGTCTGTCACGTATCACTGCGTCGCGCGCACCAGGTTGAATCATCACCCACCGAGCCTTCCCGATCCCCATCCTTGTCACACCTACATACATCCCGCTCCACCGTCCATGGTCCGACGCTGTTCACCCGCCACCGCGCTGCGCGCAGCTGCGCACTCCGCCACCGCCGCCGCAACCGAGGCGAATAAATCCGTGTCGCCACGCCGCGCGTCCGAACAACACCCCGCCACCGCCGCCACACCCACCTCTCGTCGCCGCAACCAAGGTGAACAAATCCGTGTCGCCGTTGTCCGAACACCACCCTGCCGCCGCACCCACCGCCGCTGTCACACCCACCGCCGCCGCCGCACCCGCCGCCGCCACCGTCGCCACAAGATAGTTGCCACGCGCATTGCCGCCGCACTCGCCATCGCCATCGATCGGAGACGCGCCGCCCTGATTCGCGCTACTGCTGCCGCACCTGCCGCCGCCATTGTCCCGAGACGCCGATAGAGACACGCCGATCCGGATCCGCGTCATTGTTCTCCTTCGTCGCAAGTCGCCGCCGGTCCAACATAACTCGCCTCCGGTTTATTCAATGCGTTTCGGTTGTGCGAGACACAACAATCCGGTTTGTCTTCTAGTTGTGTGAGACACAACAATCTGTTTGACCTCTGGTTATGCGAGACACAACAATCTGTTTGACTTCTGGTTGTGCGAGACACAACAATCCGATTTGCCTTCTGGTTGTGCGAGACACAACAATTTGTTTGACATCTGGTTGTGCGAGACACAACAATCTGTTTGACTTATGGTTGTGCGAGACACAATAATCCTGCCACCTGCACTTCGATGGAGAAAAGTAAAGTCTCTAAAACTTGTCCTTCTGTTGTTGCTGCTGCCTTCAATGGGTCACATTCCTCTCCACTATTTTCGATGGAGAAAAGTAAAATTTCTGCTTGAGTTTTCACCCCTCGCCTCTATCACTAGCACCTTCGTTTTGGTCATACATCAGCCAGTAAACTCCGTACTCTTGTTTCCAGTGGATCATTGGGTATTTCTAAATTTGAGTCTTTTAATTGTTGGCATTGTCAGTTAGCAAAACAACCTGCTTCTTCCTTCAGTCTTAGCGAGTCCATCAATAATACTCCGTTTGGGTTAGTTCATTCTGATGTTTGGGGCCCTGCACCTACTTCCACTATGAATGTTTATCGATATTTTGTTCTGTTCATTGATGACTATTCCATATTCACTTGGATATATTTTCTGAAGCATCGATCAGAAATATCTCAAACATATATTGAGTTTGCTATTATGATCAAAACTCAATTTGCACGTACAATCAAAATTCTTCGTACTGACAATGCTTTAGAATACCGTGATTCTATGCTTCTTCAGTTTCTTAAACAACAAGGTACCATTGTTCAACGTTCTTGCCCGTATACCTCTCAAACAAAATGGTCGAGCTGAAAGAAAACATCGACATATCCTAGATTATGTCCGAGCCCAACTTCTCTCTGCATCATGTCCTGAAAAGTTTTGGGGTGAAGTTGTTTTAAATTGTGTCTTTACCATTAATCGACTTCCTACACCAGTGTTAAAGAACATCTCTCATTTTGAACGATTATATGGTACACCACCAGACTATTCTCATCTTCGGGTATTTGGTTGTGCATGTTTCGTTCTTCTTAACCCCCCTGAACATACCAAACTTGAACCGCGTGCTCGTCTGTGTTGTTTCCTGGGTATGGAATCGAACATAAGGGCTATAGGTGTTGGGATCCTTTTTCTAGGAGATTACGCATCTCCACACCCGTTACTTTTTGGGAAAATACCTTGTTCTCTACCCTATCCAAATTCGACAGTTCACTATCATGTCCTCAACCATTTTTCACTAACCCATATATCGAGCTTTTCCCTCTCTTCTGCAGTACGTCGATGAGCTCAATGATCGTGATCCCGTTCCCGCACCCATCATCGAATAATCTGTCCACTTTGATACTCCTGTTCTCGCTCTGTCCCACATCGCTCATCGTCCCGAATGGGTATCCGAACCTCCCCCTTACCTCAAAGATTATCATTATTTTTTTGCTATTTCTTCTTTACATGAGCCCTCCTCCTATCGAGAGGCTAGTTCTAACCCCTTGTGGCAAAGAAGGCGAGCACTGAGAAGACTCATACTTGGGACTTAGTGGAGCTACCCTACGGCAAGACTCCGATTGGATGCAAGTGGATTTACAAGATAAAAACTCGCTCTAATGGCTCTAGTGAGCGGTATAAGGCTCGTCTGGTTGCTAAAGGTTACACACAGAATATGGTATTGACTATGAAGAAACGTTTGCCCCCGTAGCCCGCCCGACCTCTCGTTCGAAGTTTACTTGTTGTAGTAGTGTTCGACATTGGCATTTGTTTCAAATGGATGTTAAAAATGTCTTTCGAATGGTGATCTTGCGAAAGAGGTTTATAAGTGTCCACCTCCCGGCTATTCTCATTCTCCAAAACAAGTTTTCCTTCTCCGTCGCGCATTATATGGGCTTAAACTGCTCCCGTGTCTGGTTTGCCAAGTTCGGTTCCATTATTACACGTTTGGCTTTCGCCGAGTCCTCATGATTCTCGCCTTGTTTACCCGACGAACCGACAGAGGCATGGTTTTTCTCCTACTTTATGTTGATGACATGATCATCACCGAGACGACTCAACTGGGATTTCGACTTACAACAATATCTCAAAAGCCACTTTGAGATGAAAGACTTGGGTAATTTGAGCTACTTTCTCGGTCTTGAAGTCAATTCTACTTCGATGGATATTATCTTTCACAAGCAAAATATGCCTCGATTTGATCTCTCGTTCGTCATCACTATACCGATATTGCATCCACCCCATTAGACACGAATGTCAAGGCCGACTCCGTCGGATGGTACACTTCTTTCGCATCCTACCTTATATCGTCGCTTGTGGGAGTTTGGATTATCTTACCGTTAGTCGTCCTGGACATTGCTTATGCGGTTCATGTTGTCGGTCGCTTCATGTCGCCCCGTCATCGCTCACTTCATTGTTGTTCTCCGCATCCTTCGATACGTGAAAGGTACTCTATTTCATGGCCTCCACTTCTCTAACAACTCTCTGTTGGTATTATCAGGTTACTCCGATGCAGATTGGGCGGGTGATCCTACCGACCGGCGTTCCACTATTGGCTACTGTTTCTTTTTGGGTAACTCGTTAATCTCTTAGCGAAGCAAGAAACAAACAGTAACATCTCGCTCTAGCACAGAATCTGAGCATCGGGCTCTCACTGATGCTACCTCTGAATTACTTTGGCTTCGATGGTTACTTGAAGATATGGGGGTTACACATGATTCTGCTACAATCAAAGTGCGATTCAAATTGCACACAATGATGTTTTTCATGAGAGAACAAAGCATATTGAGAATGATTGTCACTTCGTCCGTCGGCATCTGGCTCGTGGCACTCTTCAGCTTTCTTCTGTTTCCTCCTCCAATCAGACGACTGATATCTTTACTAAAGCTCATCTTCCGAGTCGTTTTCATGCTTTGGTAGACAAACTCAAGTTGATTTCTACGAATCCATCTTGAGTTTGAGGGAGGGCGTTAATGAAACTGGTATGTTAAGGAAACTACCAGTTATGGAAACTCAATATTATATTCAGCAGTTAAGGAAATTAGTATATCGTGTAATTAGTAGTTTCCATTTGTGATTGCACTTTCCTTTTGTATTCTAAGCCTTGTACGTGTATATATAGATTACCTTGTACACAAGATGAATACACAATAAACATATTCTATTCACAAACTAACACACTCGATGAAGATAAAGCATGGGGGGAATGTTAAGATGAAGCTCATCCCAACACTCTTTGCGTGGCAGTGTGACAGACGACCAAGGCTTGGTAAGTGTCTTCCTCCATCCCTCTACAAAATGGGCACATCGGATCGACTAGTACTCGCCTATTATAAAAGTTAATAGTTGTTAGTAGAATGTCCCGCACAACCCTCCACAAGAAAAAATTCACTTTTGGTGGTATTCCCATGTTCCACAAACTACTCCAAAACTCAAAATGAGTGGGGAATTGTTTGGTGAAAATGCTCCCAAGAGGTTCTTTTATCCGCCCGTAATAGTGTAGCGCCCTTCCTTTCCTCCCCCCCCAAATCCATTCATCCTCCAAGTCTCCTCTTGCTCAATAGGATAGAGTAAATCAAACTCCTATCTCTCGTCATTAAATATATCATTAAGAAAGTCATCATCCCAGGCTTTCCTCTAAATACAAAACTCGTCGTTGCTCCATAGCGACCTCCTCAAATTTGAAGAGGGGATGGACTGCACCTTGTAGTTCCTTGGATCAAGTAGCCAATGATCTTTAAAAACTCGTATAGAGGAGCCATCTCCTACTTTCTGTTGGAACAATTATACAATATGCATATCACTGAACTATAATATATATCATGCGTGAATTCAATTACAAAGAACTAAATTAAATCATACCAGAGGCTTGCACTAAATAGCAATGTCCTAAGACGAATTTTCCTCCAATTCGGTGTATGAATGCTTCAAGAGGTTCGCCTCCAGGATACAACTGGATTGATCTTTGATTACACACCAATCAAAGAACCTTTCTTGTGCAACAGTAAAATTTCTCTCAACAAAAAACTTGATTATTTCTTCAATTTCGTAAACACTATATATAGACAAAAAATGCCTCTCATGAACAGTCACATGCACCTGTTCACAAAACGTGATTGTTCACCAAACGTGATTATTTACACACCTTTTAAATCAAAAAATCACAACTGTTCACACGTTATCAAACGAACCTTTTACACACCTTTTAAAACAAAAAAATCACAACTGTCACAAATTCACAATTTTCACAACTGTTCTCACAATTTCACAACTTTTAGGAAACTAAAAGTTATCAAACGAAACTTTAAGTAATTACGAAATTACTTAATTTTAAAAAAATATTTAAAAATTTATGTTGTGAATTGGCTAAGTTCCCATATGAGACTAATATTGGATACAATACAAACTCACATATAGTTCAACAATACCCCACATTTGTATTGTATCAATCTGCAACCATGACCAAGTTTACTTTGCCAAATCACAAACACAAATTTAAAAATATCATTACTTTAAAAATAACATTACTTCAAAACAATTGAGAGAGATTATCATGTCATGTTAATCGGAAAGTGTCGTATAGACTTGAACTTACCCTAGTAAGATCATATCGAGTTCACTTCGTGACGCAGATGATGTATGTATCTTGAACTGTTCACTTTTTGTAGTAAACTAAGACAATATGTCTCACTTATGACATGATTACTGATGCACGTTTTTCTTTGTTGTTCATTTTGGTCCTGAACATATCCTGGATTCATGATAGCTTTAGAGAATTTAGCCTATTCATTCTCATAAATGCGACCCCACATTTACTATCATATAGGTGACTTATCTTTAATCATTAAATGCAGTATTGCATACCCTAAACTTCTTATCAACACACTTACTTCATCATAGGAACAGGTAATTGTGTGTCCTGTTTGTTAAGTCAAGTCTAACTAGTTTGCCTATTGAACCTAGACCATGGGATCTCCAATCAACTAGGTTAGGTTTCCGCTGGACTTGACTTACTCTATAGGCTTTAAGCCCATTCCCCTCGATAATATATTCACTTGATCTCTTGGTAAGCCTTTAGTCAAAGGATCTGCAATGTTTTCCTTAGACTTAACATAATCAATACTAATTACTCCACTTGTGAGTAATTGTCTTATAGTATTGTGTCGGCGCCTTATATGTCTCGACTTACCATTATATATGTTGTTCTTAGCTCTTGCTTGTCTTTGCCATACTATCACAATGTATGCAAATTGTTGTATTTGGTTTTGGCCAAGAAGGAATATCTTCTAGGAAACTTCTTAGCCATTCGCTTTTCTTCTTTGCCTTGTCAAGAGCTATGAATTCAGATTCCATAGTGGAACGTGCTATACACGTTTGTTTTGTTGATTTCCAAGAAATCGCTGCTCCACCTAATGTGAATATATATCCACTTGTTGATTTGGTTTCTGTATTATCAGAAATCCAATTTGCATCACTATACCCTTCAAGTACAGGTGGATATTTTGTATAATAAAGTCCATAATTTAAGGTATATTTAAGATACCTTAGAACTCTTATTAATGTTGTATAATGAGCATCATTAGGATTACTTGTGTATCTACTCACTTTCGCTTCTTGCATAAGCTATGTCAGTCTAGTAGAATTCATCAAGTACATCAAGCTTCCAATTACTTGAGAATATTCCAATTGATAAATTGCTTCTCCATTATTTTTCTTAAGATGACAATTAGCATCAAAAGGAGTTGGAGCAGGTTTACAATCGAATTGATTGAATCTTTTTAAGATTTTCTCAACATAATGAGATTGTGTGAGGAAATAACCTTCGTTATTCCTTTTGATTTGAATTCCTAGTATTACATCAAATAGACCTAAGTCTTTCATGTCAAAACTAGAATTCAACATCTTTTTGGTTGACATTATAGCATCTCTACTTGTGCTCATAATCAACATGTCATCAACATATAAACATACTATGACGCAAAAGTTTTTCATTTCTTTAATGTACACACATTTGTCACATTCATTTATTTTGAAACCATTTGCTAGCATAGTATGATCAAATTTTTCATGCCATTGTTTTGGAGCTTGTTTGAGTCCATATAATGACTTAACAAGTCTACAAACTTTATTCTCTTGGCCTTTGACTATGAACCCTTCAGGTTGGTCCATATAGATTTCTTCTTCTAACTCTCCATTTAGAAATGTTGTTTTAACATCCATTTGATGTATTTCCATATTGTATAAAGCAGCTATGGCAATCAACATTCTAATGGAAGTTATTCTCGAAACAGGAGAATAGGTGTCGAAGTAATCTACACCTTCCTTTTGTCTATAACCTTTTGCAACCAATCGTGCCTTGTATTTATCAATAGTACCGCCAGCTTTAAGCTTTCTTTTAAATATCCATTTATATCCAATTGGTTTGATTCCTGGATGGTAGATCAACCAATTCCCATGTATTATTTTGTAAAATGGATTCAATTTCACTATTGATTGCTTCCATCCATAAAGGCGCTTCCGGCGAAGACATAGCCTCCCTATAAGTCTGAGGTTCATTTTCAGTTAACAGACTTATAAAATCAGGTCCAAAATTCTTTGGAACCTTAATTCTTTTTCCCCTTCTAGGTTCCAATTCTTGTTCTTGAACCCTTGAAGTGGTTGGTTCTTCTAGACTCTCTTCAGCCGTCCTTTTTCGTGATGAACCATTTTGTTTTTCCTTAAAAGGAAATATATGCTCAAAAAATGTAGCATCTGCAGATTCTATAATAGTATTATCACTGATATCTGAAATATGTGATTTAACTACTAAGAATCTATACGCTGCACTATTTTTAGCAAAACCGATGAACACACAATCTACGGTTTTAGGTCCCAATTTAGTTCTTTTTGGTAAAGGAATTTGAACCTTTGCTAAGCAACCCCACAATTTTAAAGTTTTGTAAGTGGGTTTTCTCTTTCTCCAAATCTCATATGGAGACTTATCAGATTTCTTGAAAGGAACTCTATTCAAGATATGATTTGCAGTCAGTAATGCTTCACCCCACAAGTTTTGGGGAAGTCCAAAATCATTCAACATAGAATTAATCATATTCTTGAGAGTTCTATTTTTCTCTCTCGCCACACCATTTTGTTGAGGTGTATATGGCGCGTTGATGATCGATGAATAATTCCATTTGTATTACAAAATTCTGCAAATTCAATGGAATCATATTCTCCACCTCGATCAGTTCTTAGTACTTTTATCTTTTTGTCAAGTTGATTTTCAACCTCTGCCTTATATATTTTAAATACATCAAAGGCCTCGCTTTTATTCTTGATCAAAAAGACGTGACAGTACTTACTACAATCATCAATAAAAGTGATGTAGTAGTTCTTTCCTCCTCTCGTAGGATTTGATTTGAAGTCACAAAGTTCACTATGAATTAAATCTAATAATTCACTTGATCTTTCTTGAACAGACTTAAATGTTTGCCTAGCAAACTTTGATTCAGCACGAACTTCACATTTATGTTTTAAATCAATTTTAAACTTTGGTAACATATTCAAATGTACCATTTTATGAATTAATCTGTTATTTACATGCCCTAGTCTAGCATGCCATATATCAAATGATTCAATCATATAAGCAGAGACAAATCATATACGCTTAAACAATCATTCTATTACCGTGCCATTAACAATTACAATGTTTAGTTTGAAGAGACCTTCGATGAAGTACCCCTTCCCTATGAACATGCCACCCTTGGTCAATACAAATTTGTCGACTCGAAAACAAGCTTGAACCCTTTCTTATTTAGTAAAGGGCCGGATACAAGATTTTTCCTAATATCGGGAACATAAAGAACATCAAGTAAAGTGATTACTTTTCCGGACATGAACTTCATCTTCACTTGTTCCTTTGCCTTCAACCATGGAGGAGGATGAGTTTCCCATGTAAAGTTTTTCTTCACTATCACCCGGATGAAACTCGAAAATAAGTTTTTGTCATTTGCATATGTGCCTTGTTGCACCAAGATCGATCCACCATCCTTTGGCATCGAAACCATATTAGTTTCAAACAACAAGCTGTGATGAGATCAAAGTCGATTATCAATTTCCATGGCGGTAACATTTGCTTGGTTGTTCACACCAGAATTATCAAAATTCGATCTTTCTTGTGGCGAGAATCTTGAGCCCTGTGACCCTGCTTTCCACAAACCCAGCAACTTCCCTTAATTTTCTTGTAATCCTTCCCCTTTGGTGCTAACGGCTTGGCGGTTCTCTTAAGATTTTTCTTGAAATTCTTATTCTGGAATTTCTGAAATTTGGACTTGCTTGATTGTCCTACCACCATGTTAGCATTAGCATGAGCCATTTCCTTTTTGTCTCCCTTCCTGTGATCTTCCTCAACACGAAGTCGCAGAATGAGATCCTCAATGGACATGTCCCTTCGCTTGTGCTTTAGGTAGACCTTGAAGTCATTCCACGACGGTGGAAGCTTTTCAATAATGGCTCCAGTCTGAAAATGTTCATTTACAATGCACCCTTCAGCGTGCAATTCATGTATCAGAACTTGCAGTTCTTCCACTTGCTTTACCACGGACTTCGAATCCACCATATTGTATTTCAAAAACTTGCCTACCACGAACTTTTTAGCCCCTGCATCTTCAGTTCGGTATTTCTTTTCGAGAAGATCCCAAACATCCTTTGCGGTTTTACATTCAGAATAGACATCATACAGTGTATCATCAAGTCTATTCAAAATGTAATTCCTGCAAAGAAAGTCAGAATTCCTCCATGCTTCAATAGTAAGGAGAGTTTCCCTGACAAAGGGTCCTCATCGATTTCTAACTTCTTCCTTCACTATGTTGGCAAGATTCATAGTGGTCGACCGAGAAAAGCATTTTCTCGCGCCACCTTTTAAAATCAAGACCCTTGAACTTCTCGATCTTTCATCTTTGGGATTGCGAGGTAGCAGAAGTGGATTTCTCAGTTACAAGAGATGCCATTTCAAACTAGTATGCAAACAACAATTTCGTATAAATCAGTGACTAGTTTTTCTAAAATCAGTGACAAATTATATGCAATCAACTATTGTATGTAAATCAGTGATAACGTTAATAAAACACAATAAATTCGTCTTAGATTGTTGGAACAATTATACAATATGCATATCACTGAACTATAATATATATCATGCGTGAATTCAATTACAAAGAACTAAATTAAATCATACCAGAGGCTTGCACTAAATAGCAATGTCCTAAGATTTAATTTTCCTCCAATTCGGTGTATGAATGCTTCAAGAGGTTCGCCTCCAGGATACAACTGGATTGATCTTTGATTACACACCAATCAAAGAACCTTTCTTGTGCAACAGTAAAATTTCTCTCAACAAAAAACTTGATTATTTCTTCAATTTCGTAAACACTATATATAGACAAAAAATGCCTCTCATGAACAGTCACATGCACCTGTTCACAAAACGTGATTGTTCACCAAACGTGATTATTTACACACCTTTTAAATCAAAAAATCACAACTGTTCACACGTTATCAAACGAACCTTTTACACACCTTTTAAAACAAAAAAAATCACAACTGTTCACAAATTTTCACAACTGTTCACAACTGTTCACAACTTTTAAGAAACCAAAAGTTATCAAACGAAACTTTAAGTAATTACGAAATTACTTAATTTTAAAAAAATATTTAAAAATTTATGTTGTGAATTGGCTAAGTTCCCATATGATACTAATATTGGATACAATACAAACTCACATATAGTTCAACACTTTCAACCTACAATTTTGTACTAGTTGACTGTGCACATTCATAAAGCTTCGCCAAATATAGCTTTGATTTCTCCCAAGACCTGCTTCAAACGAATGTGAGTTTGGGTAATACCTCGCCTTCAACAACCTTGCTTACGGAACCACATTCCACCAAATTTCTTATGGATGCATAGCTTACTCCTCGTTCCCCAACTAATCCCTCCATATTTGTCAACATCTGACATCCACTAAAATTTGTTCATCATAGATTCTATTTGATCACTGAGCTTTTTCAGGAGGAGGAAGACACTCATTACATAAGATGGGATCGACTGGACTACGGACTTAAGGAAGACTTATTTCCCCGCTCTTGAGAGCATTTTGCCTTTCCAGCTTTGGAGCCTACTTCAAACTTTATTGAGGATATAAGCAAACACTTCTCTTCTATTCCCCTACTTTACTTGGAAGTCCCAAATGAAAGTTATCAGAATTAACATGTTGTACCTAAAATTCTCCACAAATTATATATTTTATGTGTTGGGTCACATTTCTGCTAAAGTGTACTACCTATTTTTGAAAATTCACACTCTGGCATGAGGCTTCCTCGTAGCTTTGAAGAAATTATTTAATAACCTTGGCCTCCTTTACCATTGCTTTGAAAAAAAGTAGTAATCATCGGTAAAGAAGAGGTGAGAAATCACTGGACCCCTTACAGCTATTCAACACCCATGTAAATATTTATTTTCAACCTCTTTGTAACATTAGAATGAGAATGAATCATACATTCCTTGCAATGTCTCTTGTTTACACCTATGTTCTTCAACTTTTTTTGCAAACTGACTAACTATATCCTTCCCCCACGATTTTAATTTTGAACCACACTCGGCAATCCTATCCATAATAGACATAAAGAGATCTCCTCCCAGTTCTGTTTCAATACATCACTGCACCCTTCATTTCTCAGCCACGTATTTTTAAGTCAAAAACGGAATTTATTTTTCATAACCCAGCTAGCCATCTCTATCTTCAAGGCTCAATGATCCGAACATGGTGCAATCAGATTTCTAACTCGAACTCTATCGAACATATGATACCAAGAAAATGTAGCCAGAGCCCTATCTAATCTCTCCTCAACCCACTGATTTGTGCCTTTGTGTCTTTCCCAAGTGTATGGATGACTTTCCATTCCTAAATCCATGAGTCTACACTCATCCACCACATTACCAAAACCATTTAACCACTATCTCGGTTGTCTCTGCGTTCCACGCATCTCCCTCTCATGAAGCATGTCATTAAAATCTCCTACTACATAGCAAGGATTGGTAGGTTATGTAGCAAGAGAGCGTAACAGATCCCATGAGGCCTACCTTCTTATGATCTTTGGAAAGCCATAAAACACAGTTAACCTATACATCAAAACCCCCTCAATCATCACCTCTGTATCAATGTGATTTGGTGAAGAAGAGAGAATGTCAATTACATCTGATCTCTTCTAAAATAGTGCAAGGCCTCCTCCATTACCTTCACCCTTCACTGTAAATAAGTCGTCAAAATGCATCCTGCGTCTAACATTGTCGATTCTATCATGATCAGTTAACATTTCCATCAAGAAGAAAATACTGAGACTATATGTTTGGACTAGGTCCAGCGAAAAATAAACTGTTCGTAGCGAGCCCAAGCCATGATAGTTCCAAACTAAGATACCTATTGTTTTTGGCAGGTCTGAACCATAGGACCTGCCCTATACAAGTTTTTTGTGCTTGCTTTGCCCAATTAAATCACGCCCTTACTCCCAGCCGAGTCTCCCCCTCCGACTCAATCTCAATTCCAACACGTGGCCGTCTTGGATTCACCTCCAGCTGGATAATAGCTTGGGCATTTGAACTTCCCGCTATTGACTTGCCAAATTTAGCTTCTTTGATCTCGTCCCCCAAATTTGTAGAATCCCTTTGATTACGCCCCTGATTGTGGGTCATTGATATCTCCTCACTGTTTCCTCTGATCACCAAAAACCGCTGACCATCTGGACCCCGTAACCTTTTATTTGCAGCTATGTTATTCATCCTCCTAGTTGGGGCTCTCAAAAAATTCCAATAAGCATGCTCTGCATCTTAATCCTTATAGTCAAACAATGCTTGACAAAAATTTTCTAAATGGCCGATCATACCATAAAAATAACAGAAATTTGGGACTTTCTCATACATGAATTTCACCCACACCCAATCGACACCCAATCATTTGAACTTCATTTCCTTCTCCAATGGCTTGTTGATATCATGATAGATCTTAATGCAAAGGTATTCCATCCACATATTGTTTATACTACGTGGATCAACCTTGACAAACTTAACAATAAAGTTTCCTATAGCCTTAGCAGCCTTCTCATTTTTGAAGCCTACAAGAAGCTTGTGCACTTGTACCCATATTTCTAACTCATCCAGAAAAACCTCTACAAGCTGATCTGAAGGTTCCATTTGCTTATACAATAGCACTTGATTATTGAAGGTTTAGGGCCCATCATCGACTACCCTCAAAACATCCCTATAATGGAAGAACGTAAACACGTAGAGTTATGCTGCTTTACTACCTTCATATGAAAACCCTTGACTGGTCTCCAAATACACGCCAATGTGTCCCTCATAGAACCAAAATTTACTATTACATTGGTGAGGAATCGACCAACCAATATCTTAGAGTAGTCGATCTGGTTTTTTTTTATCTATAATCTCGTCTAGTATCAGCCCACTCTTTTGATTGTCAATCGACAAATCTGCATAGCTATGATGAACTTCCTCATCAGTCATTGCCGGAATTCATAACACATATTAACAAGATAATCGAATCACAGGGATAAGACAAAAAACAGGTGTTTTTCCAAAAGTAGGGTTGGTTTACAATTTATTTCACAAAATAGGGAGGTTTTTTTTTTTTTTATTACCGAAGTAGGCAATAACGCCTTTTGAAAAGGCGTTATTGGGTGTGGTTGGTTTGGTTGGCGGTGACGTGGCGATGACGTGGAGGCGATTTGTACAGATAGCACCTTTTGAAAATGCGCTATCTGTACATGTGGCCGCCACGTAACCGCCAACTCACCAACATCTGATAACGCCTTTTGAAAAGGCGTTATCAGTAGGAAGTCATGGCGGTGAGGTGGCGGTGATGTGGCAGGCCGAATATAGATAGCGCCTTTTGAAAAGGCGCTATCTGTACATGCCGCCGCCACGTCACCGCCACCTCACCGCCACGTCACCAAATGGACTCGCCGATCTGTCCGCCACCGCCGCTGCCGCTGGTCCGCGACGTCCCTGCGGACGTTGTTTGTTGGTGCGTTGTACTCGCCGCTCCGTCCTCGCGCATTGCCGCGTGTCGTCGTTGTCGTCGTAGTTGAGCGATCTCGACAATTACAACCAAAGGAGTTTATATTTGTATAAAAAAGAAACCAATTTTGAATATATATATATGTACATTGGTTTCAACCTTCAACTTTATTTTCTAAACCTAACCTAACTAAACTAACTAACTAACTAACTAACTAACTAACTAAGTAAGTAACTAACTAACTAAGTAACTAACTAAACTAAACTAACTAACCTTAACTAACATAACCAAACCAAAATAAAGTAAATAACTAACTAACCTTAACTAAACTAAATAACTAACTATCTAACTTAACTTAACAAACTAACTAACTAACTAACTAACCAAAGTAAACTAAACTAACTAACCTTAAGTAACCTAACCAAACTAAACTAATTAACAAACTAAACTAACCTTAACTAACTAACCTTAACTAACCAAAATAAACCAAAATAACTAACCTAACCAAACTATACTAACTAACATAACTAACTAACTAACTAACTAACTAACTAACTAACTAACTAACTAACCAACTAACCTAGCCTAACTAAACTAAACTAAACTAACTAACCTTAGCTAACCTAACCAAACCAAACTAAACTAAATAAGTAAGTAACCTTAACTAAACTAACTAACTAACTAACTAACTAACTAACTAACTTAACTTAACTAACTAACTAAGTAACTAACCAAAGTAAACCGAAATAACTAACCTTAACTAACCTTAAGTAACCTTAACTAAACAAACTAAACTAAACGAACTAACCTTAACTAACCTAACCAAACTAAACTAACTAAATATAACTAACTAACTAACTAACTAACTAACTAACAAACAAACTAAACTAAACTAAACTAACCAACATAAAATAACCTAACCAAACCAAACTAAACTAACTAACTAACTAACCTTAACTAAACTAAACTAAGTAACCTTAACTAACCTAACCAAACCAAACCAAACTAAACTAAGTAACTTACTAAACTCAAGTAAACTAACTAACTAACTAACTAACATAACCAAACTAAACTAATTAACAAGTAAACTAAGTAACCTTAACAAACCTAACCACCTAAACGACATATACAAACTTAGTAAACTAAAATAACTAACTTAACTAACTTAATTGAAAACTAAACATACTAACTAAATGGAACTAACCAAAGTAAACTAACTAACCTTAACTAACCTAACTAACCTTAACTAACCTAACCACCTAAACAATACAAACTTAGTAAACTAAAATAACTAACTTAACTAGCAAAACGAACAACCAAGAAACGATTAACTAAACAACCAAACGAAACTAAACAAACAACCAACTAGCTCGATAGTTACTTGTTAACAACCTAACCTAACGTAACTATGTGAACTAAACTCGAATAACCTAACCTTACCTAACTATGTAAACTAAATTAACTAAACTACACTAAGGAACATACCCTAACTCAACTACACTAAACTAAATTTCTACCTCAACACCTAAACTAAACTAACTTAACTAACTAAGCTAATTAACCTAACCAAACTAAACTAATATAACCTAACCACCTACACCTAACTAACTAAGCTAACCATTTATGTTAAATTAAACATATAATCTAAACTAACTTAAAAAACTAAACTAACTATTGAAGTGTAATCACATATACGACATTATAATAATATGGAAAACATGAGAAATATGTTTTTTCAATGAGAAGGTTGTATACACGTACTCCGTGAACCCAATATATAAGTTATCTACAAATCACCATGACATCAAGAAACTCATCATGCAGGTCTATTTCGGCGATTACGTTGACGTTGTTGCTCGGTGATGCAAACCGGACGTACTCTTTGTCTAGTTGGACGTTGTGTTTGTACATCCGGTTGAGGTTGTTGAGGTGGCTGGTCTTGCATTGAATTACGTCGAGTAGATTGATGTGTTTCCTCTGGTGCTTCACTCGACTCACCTCTGCTACTGATGCTCCCAAAAATAGGAGGTGGAACCATCCCAAAATATTGGCTTCCTGTATGGGGTTGGGGGAAAGGAACATGAGGCTGCGGCATGGTCAACAAGTTCATGAATGAGGGATCTCCACTATATGGCATATTGTAATTATAAGGAGTAGGAGTATATGGATTAGGCATGTATTGAGGCAGTGACGGATACATTTGATGATGAGGCATTCCATGGACCACATATGAAGACGACGGCCCGGGTGCGTAAGGATCAAACTGGTAAGGAGGAAGATTCACGCTCGGCGGCCTGGGTACAAACATTTGAGGTTCTGCTTGGGGTGTGGACGATACAAGAATGTACCCATGAGAAGAATGAGTTGGTGGGGATGATCGTTGGCTACTCTCGCAAACAGTTTCTGTTCTACTCACTCTCGAACGAGATGTACGTGCTGGAGGAGAACGTCTGCTACTCTCTGCACCAATCTCGTCTGGTTAGATGGACGTGGTGGACGAGGACGTCTGGTTTGTTCCCGCACAGTCTCTGGTCGTGTCCGTCTTCTTCTCACCTCTATGTTTGGTTCGCCCTGATCGTCTTCTTCATCTTCCTGTTCAATATCCTCATTCATGCCTTGTTCGTCGTCATTTCCGTCATGCGAAAGATTAGACCGTTGCCTTTCATCTTCATCTAAAATTTTAATCCCTTCATCAATCGCCGCAAGACCTTGCTCATACCCATCCTCGATAAACACTCGCCTCAGTCGATGCACCAAGTTACGCTGATATACAAAATATAAGAGGTCAAAGCACGCAATATAAGATATTGGATGTTCGAGGAAAATAAATAGTTAAGAGATTACCGAGTAGTCACGTAACGCCCCGTCATGTCCAATAAATCTCCTAGTGACCGAGCGATACCACGTCATGTATTCTTCGTGATCGTGGCCTTCATTAACTGCCGCTGTGGCAATGGTGTCCCCACGATTCTCCCACATGTGTATGTATCTTGCATGAAAAGTCACCCAATTTTCATGATGATGTCCACGCAATTCGAGGCGGTGCAGTTGGGCGTCGTAAGCACAATTAGGTGGCACCACTTGTACCATGCCGAATTGTCTCATAACCCTTTCTGGTCGACGCCACTCCACAATGTGGAAACAAATAAGGGGACACGTCGATAGCCAACTCCCGTGACCATTTGTACAGAAATCAGGAAGAGACCCCATGAGTTCAGTATATGGTTGCCATACCACATCATCCTCATGCCTTTGCGAGTCGAGTGCATCACGGTAAGCCGATACGACGTGCGTCGCACTTTGTGAAACCGAAAATGCATCGAACCATCTGCGTAGAAAACAATAAGTTAAGATAAATGGAATTGGACAATAGTTTTTATCAAATTAATGCCAAATCGACTTTAATACATGTGTCCCAGTGGAACGTCCATAAGCATATTTTGGCCATCGACCGTTCGCGGTTGAGCTCTAGAAACACGCAGGCGTCGCGGTGCTATGAATGGAAATATGTCCCATGCCCACAGTTGTACAAGAATTGACGCGCCAAAGAACCTCATGTGCCCTCGCGCGAGATCCGCGACACAACTCCCCGTACAAATAAGCCAAACATGCACTCCCCAACTATATTGTCCAGCTACTTGGAAATCCTCCAGCAATGGTAGGAACATCAAATGGACGAATCGATTAGACTTGTCGGCGAAATGACAACCACCGATGAGTTGTAGTATGTACGATCGAACGTATCGTTGGACCGACTCCTCATCGCTATCATCATCTATTGATGGTACGTTACGCTCAAGCCAATCGACCTTAAGTTTACATCCAACGACGTCATCTCCACCAGGAGTTCGTCCAAGTAGCCTCTCACGTACATCAAGATAGTCTGCGTCCGTCGTTCCCGTCACAGCATACCTTCGATAGGTAATCCAAGTTATACTGCACGTCTTGAAGTGTAATGGTGCACTCCCACAATGCATGTGAAATGTATGCGTCTCGTGGCGCCATCTCTCTACAAACGCAGAATCAAAGCCCAATCAAGGCTGAAAAATGCTTCCCGAGATATCCCATAGAACCCACTGGAACGAAGATATGGGATCATCCTAGAATGATACTGCATCGTTCGATCAACGACCCCACGTCTTCGACGTACAAGCATTGTTTCGTACACCTTGTAATTGATAGTGTATTAATGTATGTTTTTGATACATTATTGATGTAAATTTGACGTATTGATGTAAAACAGGTTACCTCGCCCTTCCATGTTCGCGTTGATCTGTGTGTAGATTGGAGTTGCAATAGTGATGGATCAGAAGATCCTGGATCCATTGCAGTACAACTACAAATAATGTTAGAAAAATAAAATGAGTGTTGTACGCAACCAAACGATAAGTAATTAATAAATGTTCACACAAAAACACACGACGAAAATGCTCATAAGCAACATATGTACGAACTTAAGTTACTTCACACAATATACAAAATCGACTATAGGTTGTCATTGGATGGTTGAGGTCTCCTTGAACAATTTTTTTGTTATGTCCTCTAAACGACATATACCACACCGGTTCTTCCTAGTTGGTACTCGTTCACGGTCTTTATTTGGACATGTTGTTCTTCTATGTCTTTCTTGATGACAAATCCCACATCGCAAAGGTCTTTGGACATTAGGAAGATCCATCTCGGTATGTCTACGCGATCCCTTAGGTCTCCTCGCCACGTCTGCGCTCCGGGGTCGGGTATGATTTTCGTCCCAAAAGTCGGCCAATACTTATCATCTGGGATGGCCTTGAATTTGTAGGAGTAGCACCTTTGTGCGTACACATCTAACCTATAGTATGGCTCGATGAATCTGCGCGTAGCTCACTCGAATCAACGCACATGATGCTAACACGTGTGAGCAAGGGAAACCAAACGACGCCATTTATTACAACCGCACATTCGTTCCTTTAAGATGACGACTTGTGTGTTGATGCCTTTATGCATGCGATCTCCATGTCTTCCAAATGCACACTTGGAACTCACCAATGTCTCGATTGATCAACGTGACGTGATGCCTCCTTGCGGATTTCTCATATTTCGTGAGTTTCTCCATGACATATTCCGTGTACGCTTGTCCGTTTGAGATTGCCTCATTGATTTCCTGGTTGCGTTGATCGTGGTACGTCACCAATCTGTAGTATATCATCTGAGTCAACGCCGTAATTGGCAAGAATCGAGCACCCTTCAAGACCCCGTTAAAACACTCTGCAATTTCCGATGAAACTCTAGTAAGTAATATTGGTTCGTCGAATATTTACTGTATTAGAGTGCAAAGAATAAATTGTATTTTGTACTTACCAACACCATTAGAATTCATCCATCCGTACCGCATGCCTCCGTCGTGCGATTGGGTCCAAAGTTCTTTGGGGATGGCATTGACATATTGCAGGCATTGTGGCGTTCGTGAAGATAAGTATGTGAAACGCTCCATGCACGCAATAAATTTTCGTTCTTGATGTTGAACAGCTGCTCGACCAAGGAGTACTTTCAGGGGGACAACATTTTTGAAGTGTGTGCCGAAATTACTAAGCAAGTGTCGCATGCAATAACGGTGGTACCCTTTAGGGGGACAAAAGTCGTTGATTGGGGTGTTGACCGCCTCCAAAATGCCAGGGTGACGATCATAAATAACGCATATCCCTTCTCTATCAGTCACGTGTTTGCGCAACATGCTGAAAAACCACCCCTACGAATCAGTTGATTCGGTTTCTGCAACGACAAATGCAACTGGTAATATGTAACCATTTCCATCAACAGATAACGCAATCATGAGCTTCCCACTGTATTTGCCATATAGGAATGTCGCGTCAATCGAAGCGCGCAGGCCCGCAAAACTTGAAAGCATGTATTGAAGCTTCAAATGCGAAAAACACACGACGAAATTGTGGAGACACGATACTTATTTCATCATCATGCCATTGTCTCGTGTGACCACTCGATTCTTGTCCCCGACTCTTACTCCTCACAAACCGCCAACCATCTTGGTAATTGAGCGTACGACTCATCCCAATCTCCAAAAGCCCATGCAATTGCTTTCCTTTTGGCATCCCACATTAGCTTGTAGCTGACTTCGTGTCCGTATTTTTTCTTTATTATTTCTATTAATGTTTTGATCGTGACACCTTGATCGGTCTTGACGACGCTTTGGATCTCTCGCGCCATCATGTTAGCGTCAAGTTGGGCATGACCGCGTTCTACGTTGGGATTAATACACGTGTGCGGTACGTCTAACTGTATTATCTCCCATAATAGTGTTTTCTTTCGGAAACATGCGCGAAGACGCCACATACACCCGTGTTGTGGAAATCTGCACTTAATCGCCCACGAAGTTGTAGTCGATTCCATCACATGGTATTAACAATGTCTATTAACATGCCACACTTTAACGGCATGTTGTAAATCATTTTTATTGTCAAAACACATCCCTATCTCCAAATCGAAGTTAGGGATGTCCCCCCAAGTTGGCTTATGGGAATGTTGGGTCGCCGTTGAATTAGCCACCTCCCAATCGATATCGTTATATCCCGGTATTGGTTGGTGAACTTCATCGTCACTAGCTTCCTCCAACATAATCTCTTCATCGATAGCAAATTGCTCATCATCTTTGATATTCTCCGCACCCGAAGGATCATATCTTGGATCATCTGTGCAAACGTTAACGTCATCCCAAAATGCAACTGATGGAACTTGTTCGTTGTGATGCGTTTCCTCATCAGTTTCGTCTTGTTCGTCGTCGTTATCGTCATCGTCGTTATAGGCATTATTATCTTTATGTAATGGAACAACGAACCCCTCTTGCACGACCTCATCCGGTGGGGATTGCATATGCAGTCTTGCCATCCTTAAGTCTGCGTCTGGCGTGCCGCTATGTTCGTCAAGAACTTGCAAATGAATCGTACGATTTTGAATTGAGTCGACTGACTCAAATGTTAAATATATATCAACCGTTGCGGTCTTTGGTAATTTGTCCACCGTCTCCCACATCAAGTCGAAGTGTGTCGCATCATTCAACAACACAGGAACGTAATAATGTGAGCCTCCGGGGAGAGCCATCATGTGGCGATAAGTCATATGAACTATAGTATCCGTCGATGAGATAGGGAACGCGTTACAAACGTCATCAATCATTTCACGGCCACTAAACCCAAACTTCACCCACAACACTACTGATGGGGGTGAGCTGTACGCGATGCCATTGACCCCATTAACAATGGAGCCGTACGCATAGAATAGAAAAGGGATGTTTCTTTGTGACATGCCCTACATAAGTATGCGAACTTGGATGTAAAGATGTTACAGACAATTGCACAAATTTGTTAAGGGAATTAGTTGACAATCATGTGGTGATAAAGCGCAATCGAACTTTCTGATGTAGAAGATCGCAATAATAGCGCAACTACAGAGCATACTCATTCTTTCGCACTTACATTTTCTGTGTAATAACATTCGATAAATAAACATATCAACCGTTCTTCATAAACAAAATACCTATGTCCTTATATATCATGCAAACCATAACCTAACCTAAATAAATTATTATGAAAATACTAAATTAATGAACTTACTTGTTTCCTCCACTTTTCCTCTTCAACGTAATATTCCTACAATAACATTGTATTTTCGTTAGTTTAGAACACAAAGAGTATAATAAATCGGCTATAACAAAACTAAACATAGCATATAAAAGTAAAACTTTACCCAAATAACGAGTCATAACCTGACCTAACCTAAGTCAACTAACAAACCTAACCTAACTAACAATAGTTACCTCAAATTGCCAAACAACAGAACTGAAGTAAACTAATCACAGTTAACTAACCCAAATAATAAATGAAAACTAACCTCAAATAACTTAACAAACTAAGTTAGCCTAATCTAACATAAAATAACCAATTACCCGCAGGAACATGACAAAGATGGTATATTTAGGATATAGTTGGACTATATGTCCTCAATAATGTTTTGAAAACGTAGATAGAAAATAAGACAATTTTCATTATATATATATATATATATATGCTCAAGCATTAACGACATTAACCAAAAAAATTCTACAAACCTAATTAAGGAGCAGTACCAACCTAAAATTGCCCAACAACAGACCTTAATTACACTAATCACAATTAACTAACCCAAGTAACCGTAGCAAACATGTACCCAAATAATAATTGAAAACTAACCTCAAGTAAGTTAATTAACTAACGTAACCTGATCTAAAATAAATTACACAAAGTGTGTGAACCAAACGTAACCTAAAATAACCTAATAAAACATAAACATATCCAAAAAAAAAACCACAAAATTGTGGATGTGTTCATGAAACTTAAGTGGATCGCAACGAATTCAAAGTCTAAATGAGCTTAGTCTACTATATATATGGATTCAAAATTTTAGGGGCTTTCTTTAACATAAAATATAACATATATGTTTGTGGAGTTTTGTGTATTGGAGGTAGGTGCATCATGGGGGGAATCATGCGTTGAATCAGGGATGCACATGGTTGGCCGTGTTAAAACTGGTGTCTCTCTATTACGTTCAGATCATATAGTAATTCTAGCTTCTTATTAGCACGCATGCAGTTAAGTGTAATTGCGATTCAATATTGATTTGCGAATTAACAACACCTATGTCACTATATATTAACAATGTAAACAACCTAAAATATACTAACCTAAACAAATTTGGCAAACATATCTTGCAACATTGTGATAACTAAACAAACTACATTAACTAAACTAACTTACCAAAATTAACCTAAATACCTCAACTACCTAAACTAAACTAACCAAACTGATACATAAACTTAAACTAACTTAAACAAACTAACTAAACAAACTAACTAAACTAACTAACCTAAAGACCAAAAATAACGCAACTTAATTGACTTAACAAACTAAACAAACTAACTAAACTAAATTAACCAAACTAAACTAACTAACCTTAACAAACATAAATACATATAATAAACTAAACTAAACTAAACAAACTTAACTAACTAAACTAACCACCAATACCTAAACTAAACTTCTAACCTAAACTAACTAAACTAACTTAAACAAACTTAATTAACTAAACATACCTCCTCCTTCTAAAAATTAACTAAACTAACTTAAACAAACTAAATTAACTAAACTTAATTAACTAAACTTAATTAACTAAACTCACTTCAACAAACTAACTAAACTAAACTTAACTAATTAAAACAAACTAAGTAAACTACACTTAACTAACTTAAACAAACTTAATTACCTCCTCCTTCCACTCCACTACCTGGATTCTCTCGTGTATATGGCGTCATGCCGCGCCTCCTCCTCCTCCTCCCTCACGCTCCGCCGCCGGAGATCCTCTCTCCGCCCTCTTTGGCCGCTTTGTTCTTCCTCCACGTACCACTGCCACGCAAATGCCTCCACGTACCACTGCCGCTGCTGCTGCTGTTCGCCGCCGCTCCTTGCTCCGGTGACCCCGCCGCACCTCCTCTCCTCCGTCTCCACCGCGCGTATGCACCGCCGCCAGTCAAAAATCGCAACACCTTCGCCTCCTTCTTCCTCCCTCCTCGGTGTCTCTCTCCACGGATAACTCCCACCCTCCCCTCCTTAAATAGCCGCCCCACCCCACTCGCCACAGTAAACCCGTGACCTACCACCCCCTACCCCTACCCCTACCCTCACGGGAAAGCTGAAACGACGCAGAGATTCTCTGCGTCGGTTTCGGGAAGACGACATTGGGGTGCAGATAGCGCCTTCTCAAAAGACGCTATCTGCGCCCCTTTGTCACGGGTTTTCCCGGTCCACGTGGATCCACGTGGACCGGGAAAACCCTTCTTTCTCCACGTGGACACGATAGCGCCTTCACGGCGGCGCTATCGCGTACATGTCCACGTCGGTCACGTGGACATGTCGACGTGGACATGTACATTGATACATTGATAGCCTTCTGCGAAGGCGCTATCCGATCCACGTGGACCGGGAAAACCATATGTTGTCCACGTGGACACTGATAGCGCCTTCGCAGAAGGCGCTATCAGTGTACATGTCCACGTCGGTCCACGTGGACATGTCGACGTGGACATGTACATCGATAGCACCTTCATAAGGCGCTATCGTTGTCTCCACAAAAAAAAAAAAAAAAAAAAAAAATTGCCACGTCACATGCCACGTAGATGGCGCCTTCCCACAATGCGTTATTGCCTACTCCCCGGAATAAAAAAATGTTCACCCCTATTTTCCTCATTAAAACTAAATACATGTGTACTTTGGTGAATTTTTCCAAAAAACACGCCATAGAGGCGAGACTAGATTCATTTTTAAGTAGTTGTTAAATGTTGATTTCAAGTTGTCTAATGCATGTCATCAAAACATTCTAACCCTAGTACTTATAAATAGTATATATATGGGTTCTTCTATCATGTGTATAAAACAGATACCCATGCCATGGGAACTAAATTTCTTCACTTGCTTATCGGGTAACATAGCATTAATGAGCACTTGATGTAGGACCCACTTAATTGACTTTCAACAAAAAATCATGTCTTTCTCTCTCTTTTAGTTAATGCAATAAAACAAAGTCCTTTAGATAGTATTGAAGCACGTGTATACATATCACAATGCACATCAAGAGACTCAATATGTAGCAAATGTAATTATCAAAAAATAGGTCAATTTATTTCAAAAAAATGCAACGTCAATAAGACAGTTTTTTTTTTAAATGAAGGTAAATATATTATAATTTGATTTAAAATATGTCATATAGCTTTTTGAGATAAAATATCATATAGCTAATATTATTTTTCGACTAAACATATTTTTTGAATGATCCAATATACATCGCAAAAAATAATGATTATTTTATTTGACAAAAATCGATGTTTTTATTATTTTTGTAGTTGATTAGATGTGTTGTAATGTATCATATTTTATTATTGTTCAGTCTAAAAAAAAGTAATATAGTTGAAATTATTTTTCAAAATACAATATTTAGTATAAATTATGCCCAATTTTATTTTATTTTTTTTAAAAGATGACTCCATAAGTCAAACTGAGTACCTCTAGAACCTTATCTTTTAGCAAGTGATGTCTCATCCATCTCCACTATTGAAGATTCTTGGAAGATAATGCCCAAAGATAATACATGTGTTATCGATTATTTCTTTTGCTTTCTATAATTAATAGCATTTTAAGTATATAAAATAATTATTTTTTGTGTAATGGACGAGGCATCGTTTGCCAAAAGGTAAGGTTAAGGCAACCGTGAATTTGACTCCCACTTAAGTAAAGAAAATAATACCATTTTTTGGTCAAATGAAAAAATTTTGTTAACATTATTTTTTGGTCAAATAATAGTATCATAATTTTGTTTTTGAAGTAATAATAATATCATCAATCAATTAAGTTATTTTTGAATAAATACATATATAATTGCTTAAAAATACATAATTTAGCCGATTTAAAAAATTGGTATTAATTCGCCAAAATAAATTCTTAAAATTCTTATTAAAATTTCGAAATGAGTTTTTAAATTCTCATCCCTTAAATTTCTAGAACAAAATAGCTAATAGCAGCATTTATTTTATTCAAATAATAATATCATCAATTTTTCGTGAACTAATAATAATATCATTGATTAAGTTAATTAATGAAAAAAGTAGTACTTATACATAGTATATATATTGAAAAATCATAATTAAAATAAAATAAATTTTAAACAAAATAAATTACGCATCTAAAAAATCATACTACATAGATATATATTGAAACAAAATAGAGGACTTCAAAATTAATAATTATGCTAGATATATTGTGAAATAAAATTATAATAATTCATAATAACATTTCAAACGAAATTTATATTACGCAAAGTACGTGCAAATACAACCAATTCATTACGGTTAATATTCGACTAAAATGTATAGTGATTGGTGTGTGTATGTGTTTTTAGGGTTCCTTAGGTCTTTCGAGATGTCTATATCTGGAGATTGGATGTACAACAACATTGAAGGTGTTTACACTCGATTGGAGTTTGTGGCTGACGTGAAGGAGTTCATAAAGTTTGTCATGCAACACTGCACCACTTTCCTTTATAAAAAGAAAATTCGATGTCATTACCGAAAATGTTGCAACAAGAAATACTACGATGTAAACATAGTAGAGCTTCATTTACTGAGTCGAGGTTTTGTTCCCGAATATTATTGTTGGACCGAGCATGGGGATGAAGAACTATTAAACGATGTGGACGATAAAGATGATGATCCAATGGACGAATATTCGACGTCATATCATCATATGATACATGACCACCCAGAGTTTCGATTGGAACCTTGAGGAAGAGCCAAACCCTGAATCTAAACATTTATTCAAAATGGTTGACGCAACGAATGAACTGCTTAGGCTGGGTTATGAGAAGATGAAAAAATTCTCAGCAACGGTGTGTTTGTCGATGATAAAGTCAAATCACCATATTTCTGAGCAAGCATTCGACGAAAATCTTACAGGTCTGTAAAGAGATGTTGCATGAAGACAACTATTTGGTAGATAGCTTTTACAAATTTAAAAGTTTAATGCACTGGTTGGGTCTGTCGTATGAGCGAGTCGATTGGTGTCCCCAATTATGCATGCTTTATTGGTGGCTCGACTCCGAGATTACAACTTGCAAGTTTTGCGGAGAACTTAGGTTTAAATCCAACAAATGCCCGTACAAGACAATGACTTACTTTACCTTAGCACCTCGTTTACAACGTTTTTTCACGTCAAAAGATACAGCAAATCACATGCGATGGCATGTAGAACATGTCAGAGATGAGGACAATATGCAACATTACTCCGATTCCACGGTATGGAACCACATCAATCAAGTAAACCTACCTTCAGCTCCAAGGTTCATAATGTTCGACTTGGGTTATGCACTGATTGGTTCTAACCTTTTGGAATGACAAACCATACTCCTCGTGACTGATGATTTTAACACCGTATAACTTGCCTCCATCGATGTACATGAAGAAATAATATATGTTCTTAACAGTGATCGTACTTGGACCGACCAATCCGTTGCAAAAAATTGAGGCATTTCCCCAACCGTTGGTGAAAGAATTACATGATTTGTGGTATGATAGAGTGCCTACATACGATGTATTGACTAAGACGAACTTTTAAATGCATGCTGCACTTATGTAGACTGTCATTGACTTTCTAGCCCACATCATATTGTAGGGATAGAGCACACACGAGAGGACAACTTTCCCTTATTGTATGGAGATACTGACACTTTTCAGTTAAGGTTCGACGGGAAAACGACTTGGTTTGATTATCACTGAAGCTTCTTGTCGCAATATTTAAAGGAGTGGAAAGACAAGTCTAGTTTCTATAGAGATAGAATTGTATCAAACAAGCCACCGGCTAATAAATCAGGTGAAAATATCTTGCGTGAAGTTGAAGCGTTAAGGATAATGAAGGTTACTGAATTGGGATAAGATGCTATAAACGATGAAGTCTCAAAGACTTTAGGATCAGATGCTATAAACAATGAAGTCTCAAAGACTAGTGGATGGAGAAAACAAAGCATACTGTGTGATTTGCCGTATTGGAAGACGAATCTTGTTAGACACAACCTAGACATAATGCACATCGAGAAAAATATTTTCGAAAACGTTTTCAACACAATCATGAGTGCGCCAAGGAAGGAAAAAGATAATGCAAAGTCTAGGGAGGACTTAAAGGAGATTTTTCATCGTCCGGAGCTTCATTACAATCAAGTTTCTAAGAAAATATCCAAAGGGACGATACGTACTTCGTAAGCGGAGAAAACAAGTGTTGTGTAAGTGCATTAAGGACCTTCACTTCCCTGATGGTTTCGCATCTAACATCGGCCACTGCGTTGATTCTAAGAAGTTGAAGATTTTTGGGTTGAAAAGTCACTATTGTCATGTATTCATGCAACGAGTTCCGTCGATTGCTTTTCAAAAGCGTTTTGAGGAAGACATATGGATTGCAATCAGCGAGTTAAGCATTTTATTTTGAGATTTAATAGTTAGAGATTTAAATGTTGAGAATCTACGACTTTTGCATGAAAACATTCCAAAAATATTGTCCAAGCTAGAAAAAAATCTTCGCTCAATTTTTTTGACTCAATGAAGCATCTGCATATCCATCTGGTGCACGAGGCTATCCTTGTTGGCTTAGTACAAATTCAATGGATGTATCCTTTCGAGAGGTAATCAATTATACTTGTTACCTATCTATTTTTTTCGTAAATAATGAAAATCAATTAAAATACACATCTACCTAATATACCTCTATGAATGTATTTATTTGAAACATTTGAAAATTATTGTTAGGAATAAGGCAAGGGTTGATGGTTCAATATGAAATGCTTATTTAATGAAAGGGGCAACTATGTTTTATTCCTATTATTTGGAGGAACATGTCTCCGCCCCGCAATTACGATAGTGGAGTCGGCCTAACTCAAAATTTTGATGGAAACTTCTCAATTTTCACCCACCTAAGTCGGGCCTTTGGGAGATCAAAGAAGCATTATCTCATGGATGATGAGTATAATGCTGCACATGCATATGTGTTGTTAAATTGTCCTGAAGTCGCTCCTTTCATGAGGTATACATAAATACGTGATGATACACAATTCTCATGTCGATTGTTTAATAGCTTTATTCTATTCAATCATAATTTTTGATTTCTTTCATCTCTTGTTTGGATGTATGTATTGGAGTCGCATTTCAAACACCCGAATATCACACAAAGTGCAATCAATGAGCATTTCGAGAAGCAATTCTCAACTTGGTTCCAACAATTTGTACGTCGTTAATAAATGCTTATTAACACAATTTTTCTTGTTTTGTTAGTTTATCATAAAAAATGTTTCGACTATAGGTGTCATCGTATATTAAAGATACAACGCTTCTAATGCTTTCATACGGAGACTTTGTACCGTATATCACGCATATCTTCTTAATGGCTACAAGTTTCACACAGTGTCATATACGCAAACAACGATACGCTTAGTAGAGAGATGTGCGTTAGGGGCACAAATTTCGTAGAATGTTATAATGACTTCTACAAGCAATTGCAAGAAGTGATACAAATTGAATATGGCGGGTTCTTACGTACCTTGTTGTTCAAGTGTTAATGGTTCGATCTCACACCCAATATCAAGACAAGAGTTCACCGCTCCTTAAAAATCATCGATGTACATCGAAATCTGCAATTAAATAAGTACGAGCCTTTCATACTAGTCATGCAGGCTTGTCAAGTGTACTTCTTTTCATACCAAAGTGTAAGAAGTACGCCGAACAATTAGCAAGCTACGTGTAGACTTCAATCAAAGTTCATCGATGAACATAACTTAACTTAGTTGAGAATGTTAACAGTGCGCCTAAACAAGAAGACGTTTTTCAAGAACAGCTACGTGAGCATGATACTGAGGTTGATATTGGCAATAATGTTGCAGTTTCACTAGCTGATCCTAGTGGCACACATATGTTAGACATCGAAAAATAATATGATGAAAGCGATAATTTTGAGTCTTCATCGGATGATGGGAATGATGACAACAAACCATGAGATAACCATTTGAGTAGGTAAAGGAATACGAAACCTAGTCTTGTATTTGTTGCCTTGTTACATAATATTTTAAATGTAGAACGTTTATATGTAACTGTTTCAAACTTAGTTTTAATTTTTTTTTAAAATCATGTCAATGAGAGAATTCAGTCCATAAACCGGTGAAGGATCTGATGGACAATCCAGTGGCAACACAGATAGTCGATCTTTCATACTTACGATCTGGTGACGATGCTGCTCCACAGTCTAATCAGGGGCATCAGACTCAAAATTAGCATCCTCAGCAGCATCACCCTCGGCAAGCCCCCTTCTTTCATCATTGCCTATATTCGTCCTCTCAGCAGGCACCTTCTTCCATCTGACACCCCATCTTATATACATCCAGCATATCCCCCTTCAGTTTTTATGTCTTTGCCATCTATATTTACTGATGATCTAACCTCTATGCAGATGTACTCTATGCTCTTCTCATCGCTACCCACTCCACTCGTTGTTGGTCATATTACCGTGTGGCCAGGTTTTGGGCCTACTTTTTCATTTAGGGGATCAGCATCTCCCTCACATTAGCAAGGGCACGACCACCTTACGGCCCCACCGCCGGACCATTCTTATTTACATGTCTCACCTCTACGAGTCATCACGTCGAGCATGCATCACAGACGCAGAGTTCTTCAGCACCGTTTGAGTGACTCGTCTATTGGTACTGTCTCATGTGGATGATGACAAGGTGTTCATGTTGCTAGGGCCCCGAGGGGCAACACTGCTAACTAAGGCGGGGGAAAATATTTTTAGTTGTGAAGGATGAAAGATAATAAGTATGCATAATTTAATTATGCATACCTCTATTTCATTAATTTACCATAATTTTGGCCTAACTTATATTTTCAATTTAGTGGATGGAAGTTGCAACGTCAGACAGAGCTGCATGAGAGATGACTATGGAATCAATGGATTGTAAAAAATCTTTAAGTCAAGTTTTGTTTCTTTTACTTAAGATATATAGACTAAACTTTCTATTATTTTAGAATTATTTAAATTTTAATATTTTTTATACATAGCTTTCATCGATTAAGATCCATTGGATGACAAAGCCATTAGAGAGGCGTATGATAAGTAGACCACCACTTGATACGCCGACTTCATCAGAAAGATGTGTTCCCAAGATAAAAGTTGGGGCACGTATCTACTGATATCTTCGAGCACTACAAGAAGATGCGGTCTACCCCTGAATTCAAAACGAAATCAAAGCAATCAAGCAAAAATCAAATAATAGAGACAGGGGGACCCGGTACGGGTGTAGCTGTGCATACAGGTGGTTCTATATACATCTATCAACCACGTAGAGAGGCTGGTAGGTCATGCTATACTAAGTTCATATATATATTTATATGTATTTAGTATATAAGTTTCAGACTTAATCCTAGTTAAAGATTTTATATAGGAGGAGAAATTAGGTCGACCCTCGACTGCTTTGGAGTTATGCTTATACTTCCAAACCAAAGATCATGACATCGTTACTTTCATGGATTAAAGAGTAGAGACGATTATTGTAAGAAACTAGTTTTGCAGTAATTTTTTTAATTAACTATAGGTATCAATGACTTATGTATATGACTTGTAAATGTTTAGATTTTTAATACAGACAGCGATACGCAACAAACGCGTCGAGCTAACACAGTTGCAGGGTCCTGACATATCGATTAATGAGACTGGTCTGTACTTATCTGTCGTAGAGTGTGGCGACAATGTTGGGGAATGTGCCATAGGCCAATTTTGTAAATGTTGTTTAACTATTATAAGAAAATGCATGTTTCTTTTATAATAGTATCGATGAATAATAATCGTGTTATTCTAAACGTCCCTAGTCAGTTATAATTGTGGGAATAATAATAAATTAAGACTAGTATGAGTCTTGATTGATAGTCATGTGATGATTATGCGTATATGGATACGAATCAAGATCATGGGTATCTGTTGGGAACCGAAGTTGGACCGACCCACTGTGAGAACACTACATGGTAAATGTCATAAGTGCTTCTCATGATAGTTATATCATTTAGTCCTTTAACCTGAGATCACCAGAAACTCCAATATTGGCAGCACAATGATTCGACGAAATTAAAAGTCCTCTTTAATCGGATGATTATAAAAGTTGTGATTGGTCATTGTCCGACTAATGTGTGGATGTTGTGTGATCAAGATGGACTTTGTCACTCTCTTTTATAGAGAGATATATATTGGGCCCTCGATATGTTTGATGATGAATATTCATATCTAGTGAATTAATTGGATCACTATCACTTGATAATTTTAGTCTACTCAGAGATTGAGACTAGTAGATTGAGCTATAAGGGTGAAATTTCAAGTCTTGTATTCAATTAAAAGATATCGCGTGACAAAAGGATATGATATACACTATCTATTAGTTTGTGTCGATATATTGATCTTCGTGCAACTTGGGTAGTCATAATGTCTTGCTAGATGTTGCTTATGATTTGTGCGCCAAAAGGGTTTTGGTTCACTACCAACATTGTATAAGCCTGTTGGGTCACATACAAAGAACGAATTTTACGCGATTTAATATTGTCTAGGTTGATGAGTTTTATATGATAAAATGCATTTTGAAGGTTCTCATTAAGTGTTCTAGTTTGACTAGGATTCAAAACTCTCCTAAAATTCCAGCGTAACTAGAAATTTTGTCTCTTCGTAAATCCTATTTTGAATAGGACTCTAATTGAAATTATTGTATGACTTTAATTGTTATTTAACTTTTAGACAAATTACAACTCTTGTTGGATTAGTAATTGTAGATAATTTATGACTCTATCCTTTTTAGAGTTGGACTTTACCTAAGACTCTATTTGGAATATGACTACGAAATAGAACTATTTTACATCTCGGCCTATTGTACTATAAATAAGACATTAGGGTCACAGTTGTGGTAGAGATTTCTATAGAGAAGTTTTGTAAGAATTTTTGCAATAGAATTTTGGTGCTAGCACTGCGGATCGTGATCGTTTGTTCGTATGTAGATATCTAATAGAGGATGTTCATCTCTAGCAACGTCTTGAAGGTATCGATCAACACCAAATAAGGCAGACATGGAGTTGTTCTTGTTAAGGTAGGTTTCTCTTTCTTGGTACATCAGGTTTAATGGAATCAATATGATCCTTGGTTCGGGGATATTCGAAAAGGTTTCGAAAACTTTCGCTGCGCTTGATCCCCGAAACCCAGCAGTGGTATCATAACCATTAGGTTGATTCCATCAAATTTAATGCATCTTTCTTTTGATATATCTGATATATAATTGAAAGCATGCATTAAGTTGAGGTATATTTGATAGAAATATTGATTTTATGGTAATTGTTATCATCCGAATATAAGTATATTTAATATACTTAATTTAAAATAATTTTGTTTACACACGTACGCTTTTGCGAGTCATCTTTTTTTAAATTCTTCACTATTTGTATCGACTGATCATGAAACTCTAAGTCGACGCTTGTAATGAGTCTTAAACTTGGATTCGATGGAAGAAAATCAACACGAATTACTGAGTCGCTTGATTACATCGAATCTCACAAATTTCTTATTTTGAAAACCAATTTCTTTATTGTGATGACCCAAAACCAAAAATACCCACCTTAGTGGCAATTTAGCCATTTTGCAAAAACCTTACACTATTGGTCCTAGGTATATAAATCACATTATGAACCCTAGCCTATTTTTGCTTAACACATGCACACAAATTAGGAGAGAAATGGAGATGAGAGCTAAATGAGGAGATTCATGGTGAGGGTAGTTCCTAAAGCTAAGAGACATTACATAAAAGGTTATACTCACCCCCCGTCTTCTTTATAATGCTCTCTTTATAAGTTTTCAATGATTTATAATTGTGGGTTTGTGCAAAATGGTGGAAAAACCCCATTTTAAGGGTAATGGCACCGCGACGCCTTCGAAAAGAGACGGCGGCGACTAGCGTCGTCATCAAGAGAAGAGCGGCCGCCACCGCCGTCGCTGCCATCGGAGTAGGGTGGTGGGCCCACATCCGCTGCTATACGGGAGGAGGGCCTCCCCCTCCTCCGTACCCAACTTGCTCAATGCACGTCGTCCCCCTCCTGAACGCCCATGCATTCAGGAGCAGGGACGCCCTGCTAGGGGCCATCTTGACCCTTGACACCCCCAACAAGGGGTTGTTCGCCCCCTTGAACAAAATTTTAGGGGGCCTAATTGGCCTCTTAGAAAAAATAATAAAATAATATAAAATAATAATAATAACAATAATAAAATTAGATATATAATATCAATATAATAAAGTAAAATAAAATAAAAGCAATTTGCTTTCAAATGGTGCGCTACTGCGTCCCCGAGGGAGTCCGATCGGGTCCCACCCCTCGCATCAGGCGATGAAGAACTGCGGGACCCACACTAGTGCACCCTTAAATAAATCTAAAGATAAATTGGAATTAATATCACTTGTTTTTTATGTAAATGTGTCTTAAATTGTTTAGACTCGCAAGGTGGTTTTCATTGGACCTGAGCGCGCGAAGATTGAAAATAGGATTCGCGGCAAGTCGAGGTAAGTGAGAAGCTTGCTCAATTATCAAATATGGCATAATATTAGTTATGTTATGACATACGTTTTTAACTAAAGACTTGGGAAATGGGTTGCATCATGCTATTGGCTTGGATCTACGTATCTATGGAATGTGAATGCATTTGTTTTCCCCTCTTATGATATACATTGCCCCAGGATGTTTGTAGAGTACTTATGAGGAAACTATTAGCAAGTAATATCTAATGCCTAGGATGTTTGGCTTTACTATTTACTGCCCCAAGATGTTTATGGAGTTTGCCACCGAGGGCTTTACTTATCTAATTGAATTCATAAGTGTATCAATTAGGGACATGAGTTGGAGTTGCCTTCTCTTGTGCTTTGTGATAGAGGGACGTGCATCGGTGACGACTTTGGATGAACCTACTAATGGGTTGATGGGAATAACAAGATGGCACATAAGACCAGTTTGTCGTCACTGGTTGCCATCAACTAGAGGATAGGAGAATCAGTCACCGGATTCTTGCTAATAACTAGTATGCATTGAATGAGACCACGACTTTATATTATTACAATTTTCTATGGTATCTTTCTTTTGTGAACCTTATGCATGATAATGAGTTTTGACTTTAATATGTTCTATCAGTCTTGTTGACGTGGTTTATTAACTCTTTATAAATTCATGTGATGTCTTGTTTAAATGCTTATTTATTCAATTTCAATTCATGCTAGCCTTGCATGCTTACTAAGTATTATTTGTGTATTTGATGGTTGAGCGGGTTTTTTGCATTACTGAGCTCCGTTGGTTCTTTTAGCTCATCCCACTTAGATCTCAAGACCATACATATCGGCACTAGATTGAGACAAGGGAGAGGTGATAGGTTGAAGCCTTCTCTTTTGATGTGAGCCTTCTAATGATAGTATCTATTTATTTGATTTTGAAATTATCGAATTTGGGTTGTACATAAATAGGTCTTCCTGGTAGAATGAACCTTACTCTTATTTAGTTTAAACGACTTCGTAGTATTTGAATGACTTAATTTAATTCAATAAGTATTTATCCATATGCGCTAGTTTGATATTCCACAGGTTGTTTTAGGTGTGATAAACCACTTGCTCGAGCCCAATTCGATTATTAGACCTTGAGGCGATTTGGGTCGGGTGACCCGACCCTAGTTCGGGGAGACATCTCGGATGGCTTCTCATCATGTCACAACCTTCCTTGCCATCATGAGTCTTAATTGGAGTGAAATCAATAGATTAGACACATTGCACTTTTTAGTTGAGGTCTAATTAGGTGTGCATCCATGGTGTAGATGGGAGTCCCATAACAAAATTTTGATTTGTATTGTGACACATTAGTGGGAGGTCCATGTTCAAAATATGACTTATTTAATTAGCAGTCACGTGCATGTGATGTAGACCATATGGTATACTTAGACTAAGTGCCCAGCTTGGCATGACTTGTATCACCAATAATATAATGAATTTGTTGTTTTCGTGTGTTACATCTAAATGAACAATGTGATGCTTATCTTGATTCGTGATCTATTGGGTTAATATTTTTCTTGAATAATTGGGTTTGCATAGGATATTAACTCAACTAGAATACAAATCGGTGTATATACGTATTGGCCCATGCAAAAATCGTGGTTGAATTAAGTCTTTGTGATCACATAGTAGCTTGCATGTAGTTACTGCAGACAAGTTAGGTATCGAAAATTAAATTAAAATATTTTAATTAGTTAATTTAATATTATAGGGTTAAATTTATTGAACTTATGGAAATAGGTTAACCCCTCGACTCCATTTTGGGCTCTACTAAAATCTGTCACATGGGCGATGCCTCATAGACCATGCCCACTAACTAGATAGTGAGATAATTAATCATGGTGTATGGAAATGTTTCAATTATCGTTTAATATTTAATTTCCTAATTTATTTTATGATGTCTTGCTTGAACGTTAAATTGTTTTCAGTTTTATTTATGATCTTTATTCTATACATATTGGGTATATAGGATATTTTATAATTAAAAGAAATGCTAGAATTAATCATCATAAAAATATAAAAGGATAATAAAACTTACAAAAAAACTCGTTCGATTAAGATTTTAAGTTAATGTCACTCAATTTTTAAACACTTATCAATGCCTTGATCACACCAATATGAGTCTGCCTCCGCAGGTTGTATTGTGCTATCTTAGTGAGACATGTCGGGTAACGGTTACCTGGATGTTTTAAATTGGTTTGACTTAATAAAGCTATCAAAATGGTTTTGAGTTTTAGGCATAGATGAGACATAACATGTTGCGACATATGATGTATAGGTCTCATAAAGAACCTAAGAGTTGCATTTGATGCAATTAGTAATTATTACCTACCTAAATAACTTGATTTTGAGTGGCATGTCCTAATTGTTTCAAAATTAAGTGAAAAATAGATCTTAGACCACTAAATTAATATTTACGAGGGTTATTGATTTAATAGAAGTTTAATTACTCAAGAATAAATTATTCTACATAATCTTCTAGGTGTAGATATTAGAATCCTTGTAACACTAATCCAGAGTAATCGTGATCAATCCTTAAGAAGGATAAAGTTATTTCTAAGAGTAATTTCCCTTATTTGATTGGGAAATTGATAAATATTATCAACCATCAAAACAAAGATGTATGTATTAGATTAATGGTTCCTTTAAAACTACCATCTACTATTACAAGAATAATGTGTCATGGTAGCAAATATAAAGTAAACTTTCGGAAAGATTCGATACCTGTGAAACTAATAACATAACAGTAATGACACTGAAGGAAATGTTATAATAGTAAGTCACAATGAAAAAAGGTATAAGATTACAAACATTCCTAGATTCTTGTAAAATGGTTGAGAACCTATTAATATGTCTTTATGTTTGGAACATGAAAGGACTATATTAATTATCTCAAAAGGCTTGAATCTTCATGTGCCAAAAGTTGGCGGTATATTTGATCTACAACTCATCAAAATAGTTTTGAACTATATAACATGAATGACAAGGAGAAATTTGTTTACAATTGCATATGATGTTCAAAACTGTAAGACAAAATATTAAAAAAAAATGCCTTAGACATGTATTTGATGATTCGTAACAGAAAGTAACTTAATATAGTAAAGATAAGAGGAAGGTAAAGGCTACCAAAGACGTTTATGTATCGGATATCTAAATCTTAGTTGTAAGCAAGACTTTTTGTCTAGTTCTAAATAAAAGCTCTAAAGGACAAACTTTGTTATTCATAGAATGAAATTGTTAATTTTATAATGAATTACAAATCATATTGGGAAAGCATAATTTTGAATTGTTACAAACATCAAAATGAGTATAAAAAATCACTTGGCAAACTATTAACATACTTTGATGAGATCAAGATGGATAATATTTGAGCCAAGAGTTTAAATGACCATCTTTGAAATTGTGGGATTGTCTTGCAATTAACTCTACTAGGAACGTCATTTGAGAAATGATGTTTTAAGTGGAAAAACTGAGCTATATAGGATATAATTCGATATAGAAGTGTCACACAGACTTTCTAATGATGTCTTATTGAGGCTATACTTTAGAAACCACTGCACTTCGCACTAAACCTTATTTTCTTTAAAGCGGTTGATCACTACAAGGAAAATGAAATTTAGAAACGGAATTAGAAAGGGAATTAAGTTCCGTTGCTAAAAAAATAAGTTAGAGACGGAATTGAGACGGATTAAATTAGAGACGGAATTGAGACGGATCAGAGACGGAAATAGAGACGGAATTTAATTCCGTCTCTAAAAAATGGCGCCAACATTCCCACCAAAAATTTCGTTTCTTATGACCGTTCATCAAACCTCGGGATTTGTGTATGCTTGGATCAAGGCCCCCCCAACCAAAACGAAAAAACCTCAAATCGTTCTCGTCCAAAATCCCCCACAAAACCCCTAAATCCGATCGTCTCGTTCGATCGTCTCGTCCCCTCCCCAAAAATCCCCAAATCCCGTTCGATCGTCCCGTCCAAAATCCCCAAATCGGTCTCGTTCTTTGCTCTCAACTCGGTCTCTCCGTCTCGTCGTGCTGGTCTCTCTCGGGTCTCTCCGGTCTCGCCGTCTCTCTGGTCTCTCCGTCTCGTCGCGCCGGTCTCCGTCATCGGCTCTCAACTCTCTCTCTCTCTCTCGGTCTCTCCGTCTCTTGCTCGGTCACGCTCTCCGTTCTCTTATTGGTAAGAGTTTGTTTCATTTTTACATGACTTTTGGCAACGATGCTTACTCTCTCATGAATCTTGTATGACATTTTGAGCTTCTCACACCCCTTTTTGAATTCTTTTGGTTATTTTTGTTGCTTTATTACTTTGTTTTCCTCCACAAGTTGGTATTCAGATCAACACTGCCCATTAACATCTGTTGTTTCTCTGGTTTGGATTTTACAATATTTCGTGGGGATTGATCACTTGAATGTGTGTATGTATTTGACTTCTTTTTTTGTGATTAGTATATGTGACTTTCATGTACTAGTGAAGCAATGTACAGCCACTCAAATAATGTGACTAAATCAAAGAGAAAAGTTGAAAACGGTTTGGACTTTTGATACATGGTATAGGTCGAGTATTGTATGACTTTGGTGATTGTGTGAATTAAAATGATACAATATGGGCATGCAGTCTAAATGAGATCTTTATTGTATAGTTCTCAAAAATAAGAAGCAATGACTTTTGTCTGAGTAATATGTTTTAAATGAATTACTCGGCTAATTGTTGTACTTGTTTTAGTTTTACCGTCTCGCTCTTGAAATCTAACTTTATATGATGACAAAGCTAGTGATATTTAGGGGTTTTTTGGGGATTTTGGACGAGAAGGATTTGGGGTTTTGGTGTGCTTTTTTTTTTTTTTTTTTTTTTTTTTGGTGGTGCTGAATTCTGGTTTGTTTGTATATTTTTATGTGTTTGAGATGGGATTATTCTTGTAATTGATATTTTGTATTGTAAGTGGGGTGCATTGATGTGGCAACAAAGACTTTTTAAATTGAAGGTGAAGAAAAATTATTCAAGGTGAGATTTGTAGTCTTGCATTGTTTAAAATGCTTTTATAAAAGTTGTGGTTATGTCTAATTATTGTTTAATGCATAAAAGCTAATTAATTTGGGGATGTTCGAAGAATTCTAAAGTAATTTCTTACCATGATTGTAAAGTAATTTTTGTAATTGGGGCGATCTTTGTTATTCTTTGTTCCTTGATTTGTATTAAGTATTTGTTTCACATTTATATGTATGTCTCAAATCTTTTTAGCTACACAAGCTCTATGTCTTAAAAAGAAAATCTGCGAATTACTTGAAGACGTTATGGATTTGGATATCCCAAAGAGATTTATGGAAATTTGGACTTTCTTCAAAAGAGAAAACCATATTTTAGTCAGTTATATACTTCAACTAAAAAAAAAACACAAAATCATTATGTATTAGAAAATAAATTATTAAGCATAAGTAAGCTCCAACAACATGAAGAGCAATGACAAAGCTTCAAATCCTAATTAGTATGGGTCTCAACATGAACGAAATTTATTATACCCCTAATTAGAAGTCAACTTCCACTAGCTTGCACTTGCACGTAGCTTTTTACTTCCCCGCAATTATATATAGAATTCTGAATTCATGAATACTTAATTCACATTGGTTGGGTCGTGATATGATGTCTGCTTTCTTGAATTTGTTCCTTGTTTAGTTACTTGATCTTTGTATTATTTCTAATCTCATTGCCCATTTGACTCCCTCGGTCGACCCTTACTAGAAAAACTCAATGAGTTGACATTTAGAACTGTATTTGAGTTGCATATTCTCTATTTTGATTTAGTGTTTTCGACTCATCTAGCCGACTGAAACTTCACTTCAAAGGTGTGTCAATATGCTCGAGTGGGAAGCTATACTTGGAAGGCCTTTTGGGATTCCTTAAGAGTCCCATTGTCTTTCTTTTCTTGTTTGAATACATCACTCCATTATACTACTATCTTAATTTGAAAAATCGAAATGTCATCGAGTTCAAGTGGAAGCAAATAACTTTGAGTTCAATTTTGGGATCAAATTGAGTCAAAAGTGGTGGCTTCTCTTGGGTGTCTAAGCTATCAAACTTGAAGTGGATATTATAATATCATCATTGATAATGACCCTTTTTTTAGCTCTGCAAGTTATTAATTGTTTTATTTTTTCTTCTGAATCGATTTAGACAAAACTTTTTATTTTATATTAAGAGTGCACATATTCTCTAGTTTGTCAGACTTGGAAGTAATTCTTTTATTTGGTTGATTGTATTGCTTTGGTGCTTATATCCAAACAAGGAAGCAATTGTTGCTGAAAGTAAAACTTGTTTGATTACACAAAGGAAATGATATAGTATAGGAATAAACTAATTGTGCATGATTAGCTATAGAGATTTGTATGACCTTTTTCATGATAAATGAGTAACTAAATAAAGAGGTAAACATGTTAGTGCCATGGTTTGGTAATTTTATGTGTAGTAATAAATTAATAATGTTTTTTCATAGTGCACTATGTAAGATTTGCTTTTTGTTTATTCTTGGAGGTATTTTAAATTTTTGTTGTTATGTTGATGCAGTTGGCAGGTAGTTGTTATGATGCCCGATCACACTTATTGCCAATGATACGTAAGTTTGTATTTGATTCATATATGTACTTTTAAATATGGATGTAAATTATTAAAGAAGTAGTTAAGATGTTATGCATTTTCATGAAACACAGGGAGTTGCATCCTTCTCATTTTTGTGCACGGAGGATGACAAAAGTTTTCAAAAGATGGATGATTCCTGAAGGGTATTGTTGGAAGTCGGTACCGAATCATCATAAAGACCAATACTGGCGCCAATGGAAGGTAAACAAGACTACTAAATGTCTTATGATTTATACTATTTTTTCAATGTCTCGTAACAATTGCAATCGCCATTTTGTAGGTATTTTTTAGATGGGATGACGCGATTCCCGAGGATCTCATTCGAGCGGCGTACGACACGCTTGCGGCTTGCGAGCACAAGGTATACCGCATTGATGCACAAGTTAAAGAAGAATCGTGTGCAGCCAGTTTATGTTACAGATGAGGCATGGAGAAAATACTTGGAGTAGTGGGAGAGTGAGGACTTCCTTGCCAGGTCTAGGCAAGCGACAGCGAATAGGAACACTGAGGTCGAAGGACCTGGGACTGGACCCTCGAAGCACGGTGGTGGTTCCGTGTCTTTTGTGACTACCCATGAAAGATTGGTAAGTTGTTTTTAACCTATTGTTTATTTTCTACATTTATACACTTGTTCACTATGCTGAATTTATGACTGGTCCTGTACGCAGACTGATTCATCCGAGACGCCACCTACCGTGAATGAATTGTATTTGCATCTCCACACCGTAAATCACGACGGAATGACATTCATCGATACTAGATCAGAGCGGTTCTATGTAAGTATAGAAATGAAATGTTAAATAGTATTAAGTTTACTTTAAACCATATCATGTATGTTGTTTGTTGTTGATACCTGCAGGATAGGCTCCAGAGGAGACGTCAGGAGCTGACCCAGGCTACATCGGACCAATCGGTGGATGATGAGGCGGTGTACCTCAATGTGGCGGGTGAGTGTCCCAAAGGACGTGTCTACGGTCTCGGGTCTTTAGGGAGAAATAAGAGGAGATATGCAGATCCTGGTGCTAGCATGTCCCAGATGCCGGACATGGTGCCGCGTGCAGAGTTCAATGTCGTTGCCGAGCAATTACGAAAGGTTATGGAGTTTATGCATCAGCATCTCGGGATGAACATGGACGGAGCAGGCCTATCTCAGCAACAACCACCACCACCACCACCACCTCATGACCAGCAACAGCCGCCTCAAATAGATCCCGTCGATCCACCACAACAAGGAGACAATGTTGAGCGAGAGATGCAAGATTGGCTTACGAGAGATGAGCAGCTTGGTGATACATAGGTATTTTTCTTGTTGTTTGTGTAAATTTTGAGATTATACCTTTGCTTTTGTAGATAACTTTAGCAATTGTTCGCATGACTTTTTGATTGACACTTCTTTTTGTGCATATTTAGATTGATACTTCTTTATGTTTCATTGGATAGTTGTTCAGAATTTTAAAAATTCCATTTACTTCTTCTTTCTTACCTTACTGCAGATGTTACATTTGCTTGGCGTGGAGATGTTTGTGAAGGTGTAGCCGAAAGTTTGGTTTTCAGCTCATGAAAAACCCCTAACGAATACTTGTACATATATGCATATGTGAGGCCTGAGAGCCAATGCATTTTACAAGTTCATATGTTGCATGTTGTGTGTATTCCTGGTCATATCTTTATCTTGGTTTTTGAAGAAAATTTTCTTATCTTAAAAACTGTGATAAGATGTTAATGACATGAATCGTGTGTTGCCAGACATCTGTTGCACTTTACATTTTAGCTGATTTTACTGCTGATCTTTTTGACTATTGCTCCACAAGCTCATTTTGATCACTATCGTGGCTTGGTTGCTTCTCTACTTGAAATGGATTATCATGTATGTTTAAAAATGTACCTCTTTGAAGGTTCGTTGTATAGGTATTTTTTAAATAGTCCTGTTATTTCCATGTCTAATCATTGTAGTGTACTAATTTGGACTATGCTTTAGAGATGTGGAGGCTTCTTGACCCGGAGGCACACTTGATAAGCTTGAAGCAACTCATGGATCGGGTTATATGTGTCAAATCGAGCAAGAATACATTTTTTTTCCTTTCCTCTTTTATTTCTTTTTCACATGTACCTTGAAAGTGTTTGAAATTTGCATCTGTTACCATTGTTTTGATGTCTTATTCTTATTCTCAATAAGAAAAAGTCCACATCACTATGTATATTAATAGGGACCCTTGAGACTAGTATATTTTTTAGAGAAAGAGACTATATATATATTTATAGGAATTTAGTTACAAAAAGATAGGCTATTGTGGACAAGGTGTTCACACTCCTTTGGCTACACAAAACGACCACTGAAAAATACAATGCGAGTTGATATTTACTTGCGTCTCCCTTTCTCTCCTTCATTTATTTATTATCGGTGTAAGGATATGGTCAGTGAGATAGAAGCCTTGCTCCGGTCATCGAAGTTTATCATTGTCGGTGTAAGGATATGGTCAAGGTCGAATTGGGTTTTGATCCTCGTATATATGGACTTTTCACAGGTAATCTTTAAAGTGCGACCAGTATTCTTCTTTGAAGTACCTTGATACATATATATATATATACTTGGCATCTTTGTTCTTGCTTCTTTGATTGATATATTAAAACAACGATGAACTTTGAAAATAATTACTTTTAAATAATTTTTGCACAATCTCAATTAATGTGTACTCTCCACTTGTTCTGCCCTTAAGAAGATAGATTATAAGCTCTAAATAGAATGAAATAGAAAAAGAGCACTAGTTCATCCGATCTTTAACAAGGGGACGGGCAAATGTTGGCATTGCATTGCATCTTTTACTCGAGTAGTAATTGTATTGGTACTAGTACTAATATATAATACTATACCGCTTTGGGCTCTATGGGTACTTCAGGTTGAAGTAGTACTGCTACTCATGTTGTGAATTATGCCACTCAACCGAGACATAACTTCTTCCATAACCGAGATTGAATGCGACGTGTAAATTAAAACAAAATTTAAAACCACTCGAGACACACGATATTGTTGTCCCGACCTATGTAATTCAAGTGCCCAGTGCGGCCACACTCGATATTGTAGAAATGAGCTCAAATATTGTGTGAATATTTTGAATTGCAAAATGTGATCAAGTACTTTTATTTATTTATTTATTTGTTTGTTTGTTTGTTTATTTATTTATTTATTTCAGCTTGGTCGGTTCATGCTTGTTGAATGCGTGATGTTTCAAGTTTTGTTGTAATGAAAGATCAAAACAGATTGTGTTAAACACTACCTATGACTATTCATTCCATTTAAACTTTTTTCACTTAATTTTGTTACAAAGATACTTGTAACTCTTCTTTGAATTCTTTGAATAGCTTCAAAGATCCCCGTGGACATTTCTTAAAGGTATGAATTTCCATTACACTTAATTTCATCTATTTTATGGGCAATCCATTTCTGCTTATATCACACCTAGATTGACCTTCTTATTTGTTGTATTCTTTGATTGTAACATTGTACATTGTATTGTGATTCGTGTTTTTATCATGAGTTTGATCTATTTTGCAATATTTGCAGAGCGCGGCCCTATCAATAGGTGACTGGTTCTTCGATCGAGTGGGAGTTAGTGCCATTGATTGCCCATATCCCTGTGACAATACCTGCAATAATCTAGTTTCCAAGTGAGAGATGAGGAATGTAAAGCATATCATGTAACTTTTATAGTTGTTTACATGACTTTTAGATTGATAATTCTTTTTGTGCATATTTAGAGGATTGTAAGTTTTTTCTTTTTTTGTGGTTGTTGAACAATAGGATTTGTGGTTTTTGTGAATACTTAGAAATTTGGAGCATTTGTTATACTAGACAATTTTTCGTGGATATATAAATCTTTTTCAAATTTTGAATTTTACATTTTTTTCTCTCATTTGAATATTTGTTGATATATATTGTCGATGTATGAATGTCAAATTTTGCTTTTTTGGGGGATGTTAGTACCCCCAAGGAGTTGTTGTAGGGGTGCGGCGATGGAGTAGGTCCTATGGTTGTAATTTCAAGTTATAGGTTGGAGAACCAATTGGATTATGTTTATGTTTGAAAATTAAACAAAAAGGAAAATTAGAGACGAATTAGCAACGGAATTCATACATTCCGTTGCTATTCCGTCTCTAATTTTCCAAGAATATATGCATGAATCAGCAACGGAATCAGAAATCATTATTCCGTCTCTGATTCCGTTGCTAATCAGAAACGGAATCAGAGACGAATAATGATTTCCGTCTCTGATTCCGTTGCTAATCAAAAATGGAATCAGAGACGGAATTCATGAATTCCGTCTCTGATTCCGTTGCTAATCAGAGACGGATCAGAAAGAGAATGTAAAAATTCCGTCTCTGATTCCGTTTCTGATTAGCAACGGAATCAAAGACGGAATTCATGAATTTATTATTTCCGTCTCTGATTCCGTTTCTGATTAGCAACGGAATCAGAGACGGAATGCAATTACAAATGTATCATTTTGAAAAAAAATCCATTTCTGTTCCGTCTCTGTTCCGTCTCTGTTCCGTTTCTAATTTCCGTCTCTAAATCCGTCTCTAATCAGAAACGGAATTTATTCCGTCTCTAATCCGTCTCTAATCAGAAACGGAATCAAATTTTCGTTTCTGATTGAATCAGCGACGACGATTTTAGAGACTGTTCCGTTTCTGATTTCAATTAGAGACGGAATTTATGCAAATCAGAGACGGAAAATTCCGTTTCTGATTTGCTGTTTTTTTGTAGTGGATAAAACTCCATATACGATATGAAATAAAAAGACATAGTTTGTCTTTTCTTAAGATTTGAGGCAGCGAGACTTGCATAAGATGCTAAGTCACATAAAATTTGATGCCTAAGTCATTTGTGTCTAATTGTGGTTGAACATTATGATATGTTTTCATAATATTGAGAACAAATTGTTTGTTGCTCAAAATGATGTCTTTCTAAATAAAGAGTTTATTTCAAAGACAATGTTGGGAATAAAATATATCTTGAATTGTTCAAGAGCCATAAATGAGAACTGGACCACTTTAGGATGCTCAACAAAGTTTTGAACTAGTTGAGTATACACAAGTAACATATATTTCTTGAAAATATAGAACAATAAGAAATTGGCCAGAGAAATCTAAAATTTTTTATTATTGATAGTTGCGATATATTTTTGATATTGGATTTGAATGAATCACTACTTATCAAGAGATATGTCTCGTCTAGATTGGATGAAAAGATTAAGTGTTGGCGAACTCTGAGTTTTAATTCATGTATGTTATTCAAGTTTGAAACTTGATTTAATTACTTGAAAGTGGTATGACCATTGGAAGTAAATGAGTTAAAATGACATGAAAAACAAAAGTGCATACTTAAAAGCACGGCTTATTGTGACATTCGAGAATTTCATAAACTTGATTAGGATGCTAATTAAGTATTTTCGAATTTAATTTGTGATTTAAGTATCCGAGATGGGATCCACATATTACTGATCGGAGATCTATATTTACATATTATTTTTGCGTGTTGCATGCCTAGTGGATGTAATATACGTTATTTTGTCGCGAAGGTAGGGTGTGTTAATTTTTCATATTCGGGGTTGCAAGTGCGTGTCTGAAGGAAAGTGAAAATAAATTATTAGTTGTTCGAAAACTAATTAAGCAAGTGTTAATCCTCACATGAACATTTCACCTCGGTTTGCATGCAAGTCGAGATTGATGGTAATGTAATGTGAGAACAAAGTTGGTAGAAGACTTTACCTCAAGTTACGTGTCGATTGGCGATGGTCGAGATTGAGATTGAGCCTAAATTGGTGCAAGTCTGATCAAGTGTGACAAGAGAATTGGTCCTAAAGATTTTAGTATGTCGCGAACAAAGATAAGATTTTTAGGGTTTTGGTGTGACCAAAGCCAAGGATATGGACGTTTCATAAATATGGACTATTTTGTCAAGAGTTTGGTTCATTCAGTGAAAAATCAGAGTGAAAATGACGTTGGAAGTTAAAGCACGTCAAAATAGAGATTTTGGAAATTAATAAATAAAAGAAAATTACGCTGCTGACAAGCAACTAAGGGTTTATATATAAATATATATAACAAAGATTGAAATCAAAATCAATTTGATTTCATTCCAACAGAACGTTCGAACTGAACGTTCCCAGACCCTCACAACCCGAAGTTTCGCTCGAAGAGCTCTCTATGTCCGATTTTCACCCAATTTCTTTTCGCAAAACAGTAAAGCATCGCAAGACAGTCAGTTTCTACGGTGGAAAGAAGGTATTCGACCTGTAATTTGGTTACTCAATTCAAGGCATTTTCCAAAATTCAATTTGAATTCTCACAATTTCTCAATTTCTTTTGCGGGATTTTGATAAAAATTATTAGGAATCGTTAAAAATTGATGTATTAGGTTGATGTGCACCGATTTGGGATAAATCCCATCGACGTGGGTTAGGGTTTTGATGAATTGAACTATTGTGATTCAGTTGATAACTATAATTAGACGTCGACTTCCAAGAATAGTAAAAAGACAGTATTAAGATATCATAAAATATAGAGAAACTTGTCGGTGTTAGGCTCCGCTAGTCCCTCTAGTCTCATGCGTATATAGAGTGAATGAAGGGGATAAGCTTGTTTCGAAGTCTGGTTTGATTGAAACTAGGTTTTAGTCATGCCTCTATGTCGTCTAGTGAGACTAGCAGAGTCTAACACCGATAAGTTTCTCTACATTTCATGATCTCTTAATATTGTCTCTTTACTATTTTAGGAAGTCGACATCTAATTATAGTTAAGAGACAGCGACAAAGTGGATTGCATGTCATGTTGACGCATATATTTTATTGATTATTTAGAAATGCAATAACATGTCTCCATGTATCAGACTAACAATTGCAGGAGTACAAATCAATGTAGGAATTTACCTACCTAACATCTTCGAGTTGTTTTTGATGATGTTAGATTTTGTATGACGACAAGGGAAGAGTGGACAAGGCTCAGAGATTGTGGTGATTGTTTTCATAAATTAAAGTAAACTCTTATTTTAAATTATTTATATTTATTGTTTTGGGAATCTTGGGGTGAGTGTAGGATGCGAAGTTTATCTGAATAGTTATGAAAGTCTCCTAAGTTAGTTTAAAATACGTTGAGAGTTTTATGATTCAATTTTGGTCTATTTGAGATTGTGAAGTTGTGATTAAGCTATCGAGGGCTCTAAGTTAATTCGTAAATTTGAATATGATATATATTATGAACTGCGAGGAGTTGTGAGTCTTTCTTGGCCTCTCCCTAATTATGCTATCTATTAGGTGAGTTTTTTGGCATGCCACTTTTATGGGAGGTACCATCGAGATTTTTATTAAATATGGATATGATCTTTTAATTTGCTCCAGTTGAATAATCATGAATTGAGTTTCATTGAGGATATAAAATTTGTTTTGGAGCTTTATTAAGGATCTTAATAATTATTGTTTGAGGTTTCAGTTAAAAGAATGGATAAGCTGACTAGATTATCAGGGGATTTAGATAATCTAGGCCGGTCAATCGTCTTATGACGAGGGGGCTGACAATTATCAAAGAATTTCAATCTAAATAAAATTGTTGATTATGATAAGATTTTTCACTGGTAGCTAAGCTAATGTTCTAAAATTCTAATTGTCAATACTTCATAGTTTGACTATAAGATATGACAAATAAGTGTCAAAATAGCATTGCACTATGTCCTTAAAAATGTGTATGACACGACTTAAGGGTTTTTATTATCTTGAGAATTTTAGAAAGGTATGCAAGCTTAAATGATCCATTTGTGGATTATAGTAAGCTTATCAGAATTATAGTCAAAGTTAAGCCTTGTGTATATGCAAAGGTTAGTGGAATCGCAATTATCTGAATATGTATGTTGATGATGTAATGTTCATTAGAAACAATGTCCTAACCTTGTAGAATGTCAAGTCTTAGTTAAGAAAAAGTTTCTCAATGAAATTCTTAGAAAATCAGGCCTATATCCTTGAGATATAGATCTCTAGATGAGATCTAATAGGCTAATTGGTCTAAAGTAGAGCGCTTCTATAGACGAATAACTGAAAAGGTTTCAGTATGCGAGATTCTTAAAATAATTCTTACTTATGTCTTGTAACATAAGTTTATGCAAGACTCGAAGTTTTAGGACAAATGATGAGTGGGATAATATGAATATGATTCCATACGCATTAGCTATGAGAATCATCACATATGTTATACTTTGCATTCAAATTGATATGTCATATGCTTTGGGCAAAACATACATATATCTCATAGATTACAAAAGGTCACTGGATATTTATTGATAATATTCTTAAGTACTTTAGAAGCACATGAGAAATGTTATTTGGATTTGCAGAGGTTTGAAAGATATGAGTCTTGTAAATGGTTACAAAATGCAAGCTTTCAAGATAATACAAATGATTAATGATCGCAATATGAATATGTGTTAACTTTGAAGGAAGATGCAGTGAGTTGGAAACATTCTAAACTCACTCTAATAAGTTCTACAACATAAACTGAGTTTTAGTGGCATTTGATGTAGCCAAAGAAAATATTTAGATCATAAGTGATTAAATAAGGTGTGATTCCAAGTATTGGAAACAACTTTGGCTTTCATTATAAAATCAATGGACAAATTTAGGTTATGGAACCTAAATAACACTTTAGATCTAAACAATCACTTGAGCATTTTTGTCTTATAAGAGAAAGAACGTGAAGATTTGCAGAACATCAATATCAAACAATGTAGCAGATACATGAATAAAACTTATTCCACTAAGAACAAATTAAGGTCACTCAATATTGGATACGTATAAGATTGGACCTAGTGCAAATGGGAGATGTTGGGGAATGTGCTCTAGGCCAATTCTGTAAATGTTGTTTAATTATTATAAGTACTTGCATGTTTCTTTTATAATAGTATCCATGAATAATAACTTTATTATTCTAAACGTCCCTAGTCACTTATTATTGTGGGAACAATAATAAATTAAGACTAGTATGAGTCTTGATTGATAGCCATGTGATGATTATGCGTATGCGGATGCGAATTAAGATTTTAGGTATTTGTTGGGAACAGATGTTGGACTGACCCGCTATGAGAACGCTACATGGTAAATGTCATAAGTTTCTCATGATAGTTATATCATTTAATCATTTAACCTGAGATCACCAGATACTGCAACATTGGCGGCACAATGATTTGACAAAATTAAATGTTGTCTTCAACCAAATGATTATAAAAGTTGTGATTGGTCATTGTCTGACTAATATGTGGATGCTATATGATTAAGATAAAATTTGTCCCTCTATTTTAAAGAGAAATATCAATTGGGCCCCTCGGTATGTTAGACTGATAAATAACTATGCCTAGTGAATTGATCGGATCAATGTCACATGACAATTTTAGTCTACTCGGAGATTAAGACCAGTAGATTGAACTATAAGGGTGACGTTCCATGTCTTATGTTCAATCAAAAGATATCGCTTGACAAAATGGATATGATATACACTGTCTATTAGGTTGTATTGATGTATCGATCTTCATGCAACTTGGGTAATCATAATGTCTTGTTAGAGGCGCTTATGATTTGTGTGCCAAAAAAAAGGTTTTGGTTCACTGCCAACTTCATATGAATCTATTGGGTCGCACACAAAGAACGAATTTGTGCGATTTAATATTTTCTAGGTTGATGAGTTTTATTTGATAAAATTCATTTTGAAGATTCTCATTAAGTTTCCTAGTTAGTTTGACTAGGATTCCAAACTCTCCTGAATTTCTGGTGTGACTATAAGTTTTGTCTCTTGGTAAATCCTATTTTAAATAGGACTCTAATTGGAATTATAGTATGACTTTAATTCTTATTTAATTTTTAGATAAATTACAACTTTTATTAGATTAGTAATTGTTAATTATCTATGACTCTATCCTTTTTAGAGTTAGACTTTATCTAAGACTCTATTTGGAGTATGACTACGAGATGGAGTTCTTTTACAACTTAACATATTGTACCTTAAATAAGACATTATAGTCATAGTTGTGGTAGAAATTTCTCTACGGAAGTTTTGAAAGAATTTTTGCCTAAAGTTTTAGCGCTAGCACTCCAAATTGCGATCGTCCGTTCGTATGTGGATTTCTGATAGAGGACGTTCGTTTCTTCCAGTGTCTTGAAGGTATCGATCAACACCAAACAAGGCAGACATGGAGTTGTTCTTTTTAAGGTATGGTTTCTCTTTCTTGGAATATGAGTTTAATGGAATCGATGGGATCCTTGGTTCAGGTATGTTTGAAAAGGTTTCAAAAACTTCCACCGCGTTTGATCCCTGAAACCCAATAGACAAAAGGTGAATATATGGACTAGGGTAGACATCATCGAGGTCGAGGCGTAGACATGCTGGAGCAGGATCTTCTCGGCTTTTATCTGCTAATGATGAGCTAATTGAGCAGCTAAGGAGGGACATTAAGGATATGCAAAGAACTTTTTGTAAGGGTGATCCAAGATAAAAACCTAGACCGTGACCAGTTACGAGATATGCAAGGACGATTAGGTTGCATGGAGCAGGCTCTTATGGAAAGACTTATGATTTCGTTCGCGCATTCAGCAAATGCTGATGATGACTCAGAGACCGACCACGATTTAGACGATTGAGTCCTCCATTGTATGCACCATATTTAGAATTTAGACTTTTTTTTACATATTTAGACTTTTCATTTTTGATATTTTATTTTACTATATTTTGACACTTTTATATAAACTTTCTTTCGTTGTATTTGATCCATTTATTTCTTTATTTTTTTTACTAAATAAAAAACAAAAAAAAATTTATTTGGAATTAAATTTGTTTATAATGTTTTTTAATAAAAAATTGTTTTATAATTAAATACAAAAAATAATAGTAAAAAACCATTTTCAAAATAAAAAAAAATAGTTTTGAAATCAAATTTGTTTTAAACATTTTTAAAATTAGCGACGGGATTTATGCTGGAGTCCCGTCACTAAAATGCGTGACGCGGCTGTCATGCTAGACACGTGTCAGAAAATGGCGGCGGGCTATCGTCGCTAAATTGGCTTACGTAGTAGTCCAAAGATGTTGACCAGTTATACGTGGCAATGAATAACGACAGGGTATGGCAATGGGTTTAGCGACGGGTCCTTGTCGCTATTTTGAACCTGTCACTAAACCAAAATAGTGACGGGATAAGGGACGTTATAACTCGTCGCTATCCTGTTTTGGCGACGAGCCGTAAACTCGTCGCTAATCCGGTACATTTTTGTAGTGATGCATGCCAACCGAGACTTTTAATCCCAATGAATCGCCAATATATAACTCATGAGACTTGAGTATTATTGGGATACCATATATGGGATTCAGTTTGGAAATGAGAGGGTTGTCAGTTCAAATTAATGCAATTAACTAAAGATTAACACAAGTGTAAACATAGTCCAATCATAGGTCTTAAAAGATTCATTAAATCATTATTATAAGAAAATTATAATAATTCAAAATGCTCCAAACTACCTAATTTCCCTTTTATCAATAGTAGAGTCATGCGACTCTATTCATATTCTAATTTTTTCACTTTTTAGTCATTAGAACGTTAAAAAAACGCTAATCCATAAAAAAATGCATTAAGTTTTAAAAAATAACTACTACTAAGTACAAAAGTCACGTTATTCGACCCAGGATCTTAAATCCATCTAAAACTTCCTAGACATCACTTTTATCCCCGATGGTCTTAGTTATATACTACTAATATTTTCTAGATATAGAACCTATCAATCACAATACACATTGGATACATTGCATGCAAAATCAAGTTCATGGATTGTAATTCAAGAAAACCATCTATTAAATCATGAATTTTAGAATACAAGATACGTTATTAAGATCATAACCTCATAAACTATGACATGCAATTAGTTTAGTTCATTCTTGATTTAGATTAAAAAACTATTCACAAATATTAATAAAAAACATCATAAAATAATTAATAGAAAATAATGAAAAACACCTCTATTATTAACTTCAACTCTCCAACGAGTTCTCCAAAGCAATGCATATAAACTAAAGATAGATAATAATAAGCACAGGGTATGTATAGGGTGTTTATTCCACAACCCTAGCGCTCTATTTATAGTTTTAGACTAGTATATATTCTAATCAAACTCAAATTCCGTGTCTTTATCTAAAAACACATCATCAACCTCAGCATTTTACCAACTATTTTAGTTTATATTAACATATATCATTCACTAAGCCTCTTCAAAAATTGTCTTATGTTGTCCAACAATTTAATCAACGATTTTAGTGTATTCTCCACTTTGTTGCTTCCCTCTGTTGTCGATTCATCTAGAGATTTTAGTGTGATTTTTACATCACTGGTGCATCGCTAAGCTTTTTTTATAGCTGATTAAATTCTTCTATTTTCATCTCCAAATTCTTCATTTCGTTAATCTTCATTAATCTTACTTGAAATCACAATAACAATAGAAAACTCATTGTAATATAGTCCTTTATACTCAAAATAATCATAAAATACACCATAAAACATTGTCTAATTATTGACTTGTGAACCATATTTATTACTCCCTCCGCCTCTGGTGAAAAATATCAGTCATTCTAGCAACAACCTCTTTTTCAAACTTATAAGTTGTTTTTGGAAATTTAAAGTATATTTATTACTTTTTTTTTACATATTTTACTTTTAAACAACTCAAATATTTACGATTATTTTATTTATTTAATGTTAAAGGATATATATATATTTAAATTATATTCGTAATTAAGACTGCCTTAATTTGTATATTTTAGTCAAAATAATTTATATTTTTAATCGGAGGGAGTAATTTCGATTAGTCTCCAATGGAATTGATAAGCAACCATATAATACAATTTTTTTGTGTCAACTTAATTAATTTTCGGGTATGGAGATAAATTAGAGAAGAGAAAACGATGAGAAATTGGTGCATGGAGTTGTTGCAGGAGTATTATATAAATAGTGGATAGATAAAGACAATGGGGATGATGGTGATGATCCAAAAGCCGCACGAGCCTTCATTGGATTCTCTGGAGTCTCTTACAAAGTTTGGCTCCACACGGACACACTCCCGACAACTGACACCATGATTTCACCAACTGTGCCATTAATTAAACAATTAACACAAATCAGACTTAATTATTATTTTTTAACTATTGCACGTCACTGTACCGAAGCATAGCCTTATTAATTTATTAATTTGGGACTTGAAAGAATCCAAGGCCACAAGGGCCGCACATGTAATCAAAAGTTTAAAGTTCTTTTATTTCTAAAATTATAATTCAAAACATTTAATTAAAGACGGAGGGACATGTGTCATCTCATCGATGAAAACTCTCTTGATTTTAATTAATTTTATAATTACCTTATTTTAACTTTGTCGGTGAAGTAAATCAAACCATTTAAACTAACCAAAAATTTTAGATCATATACATAGTTGAAATCACTTTAAACTATGCGTTTGGTTTAGACCTACGTACAAGAAAAATTAATGGTTTTTAACAACAAGTTTTCTTAACTTGTCTAGGGATGGTTTAATTATTTGGATGGTAATCAATCATTTTCTTTATTAGAGACAAAAGAGATAATGCTTTTTTCAGTTATCATCATTTCGATAAAGAAAAAAAAAGAGAAAAAAAAGTAATCATATATGATGGGGAAAGATGGAATCTCTAAGTTGCTTTATAGTGTTTTTGTAAATAGAATATTCATATTGGTTATTGGTTATGAGTGGTTTGAAAGTCTCGAGATTCGCAACGAGAATATGATCATTTGAATTTGAATTTGAGATCTACGATAAGCACTACTTTGGGGTATATAAAAAAAATGAAAAATGCTATAATGACACTCCAAAGTCACATGTCTTGACATGACGTGTAGACTCGCATCTTTAGGAGCTGTCGTTGCACACCTCGGGATATGCACTCTGCGTGTTATGCGCGAAACTACTTCTGTAAATTCATTTTTACGTGCCAAGTGACCGGGGTATGACCTTTAAGTGTCATTGTAGCATATCTCTCTATATATATTGTTTATATAAATCTTGTTGAGATAATTATATAAAACACATGAATTCTTATACTATCTAGTAAAATTGCTAAAATTAGAGTAAATCAAACTAATCAGTAAGCTATTAATTGACGCGTTCTTAATTAACAACATCAACAACAACATATAGCATCAATCCCAAATTAATTGGGATTAACTACATAGATTAAACTCTTCAATTGCGCTCCATACGTTTTTAGATTCTCAAAGACCACATAACTTTTTCCATATATGCATTATCAGTGGTAATTAATTAGACTTGAGGGAATATTGAATATATATACTCCATCCAATAAAAAATATAAGTCTTTTTAGCAAAAACTTCGTGGTCAAAATTATAAGTCGTTTTCGGAATTCGAGAGTGTATTTATTATTTTTTTTTACCAATTATACCTTTATACGATTCAAATATTTATGATTCTTCAATTCTTTAATTCATTTAATGTCAAATGACGTATATATAAATTCCACTTGTAATTAGGGTTGTCTTAATTCTTGTGCCCTTACCTTAAACGACTTATATTTGTGACCAAAGGGAGTACATAGGAGATGCATTGATAATATTCAAGATTTCAAATACAATTAATGGTAATCTTAAATAATCAATTTTACAGTACTTTCTTAAGCTAGACCTTCTTCCAACATATATAAAACCTGTAAATTAATGGCATGGAAAAATACCTTCATGCATTAATTCTCGGTTTCTCACACACTATCCATTAATGCTTCAAAATCAAAATATATTCTTCAAACCACAACTTTAATTACACTTAAAATAATAACACACCATTTATCACTTTTACCAAAAAAAATTAAAAAATAACACCATCACACCAACTTGATAATTTAATATAATCAACCAAAACGAAAACCAAGCTAATAAAGTTATGATTGATTATAAGTGCCCTAGCTAGTTAGCTATAGAAAAAAAAAATATAAACTAAAATTGATTAACAAGAAAAGAACTGATGATTATAAGTTTCACCAGGCTTAACCAACCACAGCCTTTCAGTAATCACTAATTATGTAAGCAATACAAAACCAAACAAAACAACTTACAACAAATGATCTAATTAAGCTTCTTCTTCACTAGTTAGTCAGGCTGATATGTTATTCATGGCAAAGTAGAAGAATAGCTCTATATCAGGAGAAGTAAAGAAGGACCTCTTTGATGAAGTTGATGATGATAAAGTACAATACGGCGATGAGACCAGTACTCTCCGCTTCTTGGGCGCCGGTGGACATGTCTCGATATCTGGTATCCGAAATCTCTCAGCCTTTGGGGTTAAGAAGTCACTAATAGTAATAGTATTGTTGTTCATCTTTATGTCTTCATTGTCAACTCTCATTATCAAACACTGATCATAATCAATCTTCAATGCTCTATGATCAGAACCTGAACTACTACTACTACTACCACCACTGCTAATCACATTAGTAGTAATAGCACTACTAATTATGCTTGTTAATGTTGTTGTTAATGAAGTAGGAGATTCCAATACTTGCTTCATTGATGTTGATTTGAAAAGTTGTCTTCTATAGTGTCTTCTTCTTGTGCTTTGAGTACAAGCTCTTCTCTTTCTTCTTGTACCAAATGGAGCCATTTGAGAGAGTGAGAGACAACACTAATGAACTACTATAGTCTTTGTTAAAGAAGAAAACCCATAAGAGTACACAAACTCAAAACACTGAAATCTCAACGTAAGAACTACTTTTAAGAGTAACCCACTATTTGAAACAACAAAATCAACAAACCCTTTAAAGGAATTTAACAGAAACTTTGAAACACCAACTAATCTTATCTGCTATATATCTGAAGCAGATCTAGTGCTTCAAACGAAAACCCTAACTAAAACCCCCCACGAAGACCAGAGAGAGAGAGAGTAAATGTGAGTCAAAAGAGATTCAGTACAGTACAGAGTAGTACATGTTATGTAACATCATGTCGGCTTTGCGTGACGCGTGGCAGATTAAGACAAAATGGTTATTAGAAGATCACCGCCGTGTCCTAGCGAATGAGCCTACGATCGATGCGCACGTGAGGTCACATAGAAGAATGTGGGTACTTGTTAGTTATTTAACTCCTTGAGGTACAATAAAAAAAATTTGATCAAATTCTACATAGTATTCCTTTTTAGGGTCAGAATTTTGCACTTTACCATGCAAAATTGCAACCAAGCTGTAAGTCTATAACAAGTTTTGACAAGGACTTTGCTATAGCAAAAATATAGCTCGAGATACGCATCAACATATATGATAGCAAAAATCAAAGGACATGTGTGTCCTACCCTGGTGTTCTATCCCGGTAATTAACTATAGCATTTTCCTTTGATCAAGTAGTGCACTAGCTACCCAAGGACGGGTAGTTCGGCTGGTTCGGAAGTTGGGTTCCTTAAGAGAGTGTGGGGTGTTCGAACCCTGCATCATGCATGGATTCCTCGTCCCTGGGAAGACCTTTGCCACTTCGTATGCCGACCCGAGTCGAGCCCAAAGTAGTCGGTATTAGTCTGGATACTGGGTGGTCTAAGACTAAAAAAAAAGTACACTAGCTAGTAGTGAGCATTGACGCTTCATGTATGTTGAACCTGCTGATTATATGGCTCTACGTGGGTCAGTTGAAAATTGTTTGGTATAAGCATAAAATATTTTTCTCATAGTCATCACATGGAGTGCCTTCGTTTTTTGTCTGGATAAGTTCTTTCTTAATTAACAAGTTATGTATAACAAAAACAACTTATAATGAAGCTGACAGCTGATAATCACTAGAACAAATTTGACTTTTAATAACACCTAATTAATAGGATTTTTATAAAACTATTATGTATTAGCCAATTATACAAACAAAATGATCAAACACTGAATGAACACATAAATGACCACTCACTCTCAATCGACAATCATCTCTGATGATATGTGTGTTCATCTCCTCTCCATCAAAACCCTATCTAGGGTTTCCTCCCCTCTCGATCGCCTCTTACGAAGATCCACAGAGCCCTCCAATCTCAGCTCCGTAGATTCACAACTAGGGTTTTCTGGTAGATCGAGCTAATTCACCGACTTGGAAGTTCAACCTTACTTCGATTCCTTCAATTTCAACCTCTTCCAAACTTTTTCGATTTCAAACCTTTTTCGCTTTCACAGATATCGTAAGTATCCTAATTGATCGGTCAATTTGCTTTGGAGTTCACATCAGACTTATTGTTGTTCTGCAGTTGTTCGAGCTCGTTCAAAGTAGATCGCTCGAAAATCCACTAAGTCAGTCTTTGTTAGGGTTTGTATGTTAAGGCAATGACTTTGGTTAGTTGGACTTTTTGTTATATGATTTGTTATGGTTTGTATGTTAAGGCAAAGGTTTTGGTTGATTAGTTTTATTGTTTCGTGTTCTTGTTGTTGGTCAATCTGATATTTGAAAAAATTGAAAATCTTGCATTTCCTGAAGAAATTATTTGATTTCGGTGAGAATTGGAGAGTATGGTGGTGAGATTGTTGGTCGATTAGGGTTGTAAAGGTAGTTGATTGTGTTCTAATATGTTGTTTTTATTTGGTTGATCGGCGAGAGAAGACGACGACGCGTTTTTCTTAGGCTTTGGCGCCTAGTGCTATGGTTGCTTTAGGTCGCCTGAATGTCTTAGACAATTCTGAGTTTTGTAGCTTTCACAAAGTTGGAACTCTATATAGAATATGATTATTGTACTCCTTAAGAATTTTAAATCAAGGTTACAACTTTTCGGATTGGATTTATATACCATTGACAGTGATAGTGAAAATTGGATGAGAATTCACTTCTACAGCTTTGTTATATATTCATGACAATTTTTAGTTTATTCTTATAATATATATCAACTATGTTACTTAATTTCTTAGCGAGTGTCATGAACTAATTAACAGAGTTGTGAAGATAGCTAGGCTTGTGATTTGGCATTATGAAAGAACAAGTAACTTTACAATACTTAATTTAGTTAGCATACATAGCAGCTCGTGTATTGATGTTTTTGGTTTGGCTTGTGTTCAATTAGGTTTGGACATTGATGCATAATGATCATGCATATGAGGAATTGATAAGTGATTAATTATAGTTATATTTAGGGTTAGTTTAGTCGTATATTTAGTATAAATATCCCTTAAAGAGTTCTAATTCATGGTATTATTACATTTTCAGAGAGTTAAGGTGTAAAGGAAGGAATCGAGGAAAAAGGAGAAGAAACAGAGCAAAAACCAACAAAAACATTGTTGGCACTGTGGCCATACATGTTGGCGTTATGGGAACATAAGGCACAGCGTGGGAAGGAAAGACACGGTGTGGGAGCGATGAAAAAGTGAAGAAAACCAAGTCTAGAGGTCTGGCGTAGTGGCGATACTGTGGCATACAAGGGACGACGCCGGGCAAAAGAGTGACAACTCCAGGGCACCTAAGAGTCAAAATATACACATGCAGTGATGACACAATGGCTTATAAGGCACAGCACCGGGACATCAATGACAGCGCCAGACACACAAGAAATAGAAAATTGGAGTTTATTTCAAGTTAAATTGTAAAGTAGGGTTTTAATTGTTATTAGGGAGTGTAAATATGTATTAGGACATGGTGAAGTTACCACATACGAATTATTAACCACCATTAGAGTAATTTAGCATAGAGTTTGCTTTGAGTTTGAGTATTAAAGAGTTTGTGTGAAGAAAACATTGAAGACTTCACATTTGCAACTCAAGTTTGATTTCATTGATTAATTCAAGGTAATATTTATATTCATCTTTGATTTGCAACTATCTCTATTATGTATTATGATGTGTGTGTTTCAATGAAGTGTGAGTAGTCTATTTATCTTAGGGATCAATGGATCCCTATCAAGTAAACCACTAGTCCAAAAACCTTTCCCTGAGGATGATATATGTGATCAATGTAAGTTGGTTACACTATTACTACAAGCTAGCCGTTATATTTGCGGCATACTACCAAGATTTTGGCGCCATTGCCTGGGATTAGTAGCCATTAGTATTACTCAAATGGTTTGAATAGTTGCTAAGTTTTATTTTAAGTACTTTACTTTTAAGTTCATAAAAAAAGTAAAACTAAAAAAATATATAGGCTTGAGTTTCAAGTTCGACTTTCTGCACTTGATTTTTTGTGTTTTCTTTTCAGGGATAATTAGTGCATGTGTAGCAAAGGAGAGAAGGACCTAGTGCCTTATGACTCGGAGATTGAAATAACCAACAAATGAAAGGAAAAAAAAAAGAGTCAAGATGGCTGAGGAGCAAGCTAGAAACCAACAACAGGGCCGCGGGAATAACCAACCCGCAGGTGATTCGGTAGTGCAGGATAGAGTGTGAGACATAGATGCCTTCATGACTGCTTCAAGCCAGAAATTCAGGAGACGTACAATGGAGTGATGAGGCTTCTAGGCAACAATGATAAACATGGTGCAAAATAGCTTATTCAACGGGCTATCCAATGAAGATCCAGTTGCACCTGTTGAGAATTTCTTGGAGAAGTGCGACACCGTGCACCTCACTAGTGCTATAAAGGAGGTGATCAGGATGCGACTTTTCCTATTCTCATTGAGTGGAAATGCTAAATCCTGGTTCCAAGGGCTGAACACAGGGAGTATGACCTCATGGGTGGGAATCAATGAAAGATTTCTTGACAAGTTATTTACCCAGTGAAGGTCAGCGAAAGGAAATTTGAGATTAATCGGTTCAAGCAAGAAGACACCAAGTCTCTTAGTGAGGTTTGGGAAAGATTCAAAGAGATGCTTAGGAGATGTTCGGGACATGAATACGTGAAATGGGCACAACCCCAAATTTTCTACTAAGGGATGAACCATTGCACGAGAACGCTAGTAAATGTCGCATTTGGTGGCTCTCTATTTATCAAGGATAAGGATGGAGCATTGGATCTCCTTGATCTTATGTCTCAGAATTCTACCGTCGGTATTCGTTCCACAGTAAGAAAAATAGTAGGCATCTATGAGATTGACTCACAAGCTGCAATTATGCCATAGCTATTAAATCTGAGCAGTCAGATAGCGAAACTTCAGATGGGGCATTAAGGTCCACAAGTAGCACAACAAACCATTAATCACCAAGGCATGGTGGTTAACCAAGTAGACATACAACAGGAAATAGAGTATGAAGACATTAACTTCATGAACAACCAAGGCTACAAGAACAACTTCAGGCCGAGAGAAATGGCTCCTTAACGGTTTTATCAAGGATACAACAACAACAACTCGAAATTTTTGTATGGAAACCCTAATAATGCACTGAAGTTACCTCAGGCCTTCGAACGACAAGTCCAATAGGGGAAGTTGGGGCAGAGCGAAGAGATGACTTCATTAAAGTCAATTGAGAAGTATTTGCAAACCATGGATATGAGCAATATAGAGTGCCATGAGAAGCACGAGAAAGACATGGAAGGAATGAAGCAAGCCATGAAAAGGATGGATGATAAGAGATCACAATCCATCCAGAATTTAGAGAGACAAATTGGTCAGTTTGCTATAGCCTTGAACTCGAGGAAAGAATAATAGTTTCTTAGCAACATCGTCACCAATCTCAAGGAGAATGTGAGTGCTATTCGTTTGATAGCACTACGACAACAAAAGAGCTAAGACAAGACCAAGTGATTTACAAGCCAAAAATGTTCAACACTTTGGCTATAATGAAGCATGAAGAGATGCATGAGCATAACACGGAGGTAAGGCAAAATGAGCTTAATGGTTTCTCCAAATAAAGAATCAATGCCTTGAAAAAAAAAAGGAAAGGGAAGCAACAATGGAAGACCAAATAAAAAGATGAGGGACCTTCCAAAGAAGACCCACAAGGCAATGGCATCAAGTTGGTTTTGAAGAAACTGGAACCAAAGCTCAAGTTCATCCCGCGACTTCAACCTATCAAAAGGAGAGATCTTGGAGAGATAAGCATACCAATAAACATTGACGGGCACCGGTTTAGAAATGTTTTAAGTGATGCGGGAGCCTCAGTCAATGTCATGCCACAAATGGAATGTTGCATGCCGACTTGAAGATAAATTGTCTCGATACGATGAGTTTTCAAGTAGCTAATGGTAACTTGATACCTACTATAGGAAGAGTTTTAAATGTGCATGTGAAAGTGGATAGACTCACATTCATCGTGAATTTTGAGGTCATGAACCACAATATGGACGATGATGTATCTATGATACTTGGGCAACCATTCTTGAACACGACCAAAGTAAATTTTTACACAAGAGAGAGGAATATCACGATGAGTATCGATGAGAGCGATGATGCTGATAAAGTTGTCTTTGTCGATGATGAAGAAGTACATCCAAACAGGAATGACATCATAATCTTCGATTTGCAAATTGGGCTTTTTGATTTAGACTTGGACTAAAGAAGCGAAAAGGCGTTAAGCTAATGACGTTAAACTAAGTGCTAATGGGAGGCAGCCCAGGATTTTAAATTTTAAGTTTTGGAATTTCAGTTAGTAGTTAGTTATTTAGTTTGATAAATACAACTAAATAGTTTTAGTGCTAACTTTCAAAAATCTATGTCGAATGAGCATGGAATACCATTCGACGGTGATGATTCATCGGAATGGAAATGTCTCGTTAACTCATCAAAGAGCGAAAAATAGTGAAAGAATTCAAAATGGTGAAAGTAAGGTGCATGGGAGAATCGATGGTAAAATTTATTAATTTTCATATTTTCGTAGTTTTTATCCGGTCACGACACCTTGTGTGAGTTATACACAGTGGGAAGAGCGTCGAAGGATGACATTGGCTGTGAGGTCGACGCCTTGGGATTGGCCGCGGTGTCGAGATGGCCGCATACATAAAAGTAGACAAACACCCCACTCCGTTGTTGATGCAGTGGCAGCGATGTCATGGTGCCGTGTCTATAAGGCACGATGCTGGGGTTGATTTTAAGGGTTTAAACCTTATTTTTCATTCATTCTTCACACTTGCTCTAAAAACCCAGCACAACCACCAAGCATACATCCATCTAGAGCCAAAATCTGATCATTTCCAAGTGAAATTAGAGAATTCCTAGTGATTGAGAGTGAAAGAGGCAAGTGAGTTGTGGATTTGCACAATTTGGAAAGCTAGGGCTTGGATTTGGATTTTGAGTTCAAGGAGAGCCAGGGTTCTAGTTGGTAAGGAACGTCAGAAGGCTTGGATTGAAAAGACTTGAAGGAGTGTTCTACACTGGAAATAAATCCAGTATTAACATAAATTTACAATTTAATCTAATTATGCGAAATTTTAAAAACTTTGATGAAATTGTATGAAATTATGGAACTGAGGTTGTAGGATTGGTTTTGCAAGATTGTGTAAATGTTGAGCAATTACCCATGGAGACTTATTTGATGTCTTTGCATGATTTGGTATATGCATGGTCCAAGTTATATGAATTTTGATTTTTTAGGTGATTGGAAGATTGAGCTGCATTGCATTGTTGTTGCTTAGTTATTTGAAATTTGAAGAAATGGAAAAAACAAGGAAACAAGTTAGCCAAACTAGAGCAAATGATTTTGAGGCTTCTACCTCTGGAAATGACAATGAAGAAGAGCCTAAACCTTTTAAATAAAAAATATTCATTTGTAGAGAGGCTAAGGACTGATGTGAGAAAATCCTTCGTAGGGAGTTCATTTGTGAAAAGAGGATTGATTTGCTGGCCAAGAATGATAAAAGAGTGAATAATTTCATTAGGCACCAAAATTGGGAGCAACACTTAAGACTATAGAACGAATGACGTTAAAGGAGTGAGTGAGATTGTCTTTGAATTTTATGCTAATGCGAAGTACACGTTAAAGAGAAATGATATGGAGAAGAGGATATTAGGGAATGTGCCCTAAGTCAATCTACAAACATTGTTTATCTTATAATTTAAGTTAATAAAATAGAGATTTTCATTTGTTGTTTTATTATAATGATTGCATGTTTACCTTATAATAAGATCCATGAGTATTTGTTGAAATATCCTAAATGTCCCTAATCAGTCATTATACTGGGAACTATAATGAGTTCAGACTAGTGTGAATCTTAATTGATGGTCATGTGATGATCATGCGCATAGGGATACAAATCAAGATCATTAGTACTTGTTATGGAAAAAAGTACTGGACCGACCCACTATGAGAACACTACATGGATTAAGTCATAAGTGTTACTCACAATATGTATATCATTTAGTCATTCGACTCGAGATTACTATAGACCTCAATATTAGGAGCATCATAATTTGAGATAATTAAACGTTGTCTTTAACCGGACGATTATAAAGATTGTGATTGGTTACCATGTGAATAATATGTGAAGGTGTGTAATCAAGATAGAATTTTTCCCTTTCGTATAAAGAAAAATATCAATGAATCCCTCAATATGTTAGACTGTTAAGTGGCCAAGTCCAAGTGAATTGATATGATTAATGTCATTTGGATGTTTTCAATCTACCTAAAGATCGAGACTAGTACGATTGAACATTAAAGGTGACTTTCCATTCCTTGTGTTTAATCGAAGGATATTGCACAACAAAAAGATATGATGTATGTTATTCATTATGTTGTATCGATTTTGATATTCATGCTATTTGAGCAGTCATAATGTCTTGCAAGAGGCCGTTTATGACGTATGTACCAAAATGGTTTTGGTTCACTACTAATGTCGCATGAACCTATTGGGTTACACACAAAGAATGGTTTTGCGCAATTTCAATTGGTTCAGAGTAATGAATTTTATATGATAGAATTCATGACAGAAAAGCCCTTACAATTTTTTATATGATAACTTATTACTATGGGCGTTTGTGTAATTTGCTTGAATTGCCTAAACACAATAGTTGTATTAAGAATATGTTTTTTTAAGAGTGCTTATCTATACATATAAATAGAGGTTGAAACCCTAAAACGAAATAAGATTTTTGTTTTTACTATTTTCGAGTTCTCTTAATTTTCAGAGACAAAGAAAAATGTTTTCGATATCTCTTGGGACTAGCACTCCAAATTCTAGTAACCATTCATGTGTGGATTTTTGATAGAGGACACACACTTGAACGTCTTAGAAATTGAACAATCAGATAAGGAAATCACAGATTAAGGTATGGTTTAATTTTGTAGATTTAGTTTAATAGAACCTACTTTCGATCATGTTGGGATTTTTCAAAAATTATTTTGAACGTCTTGGAAATCGAACAATAAAAGAAGGAAATCATGTATTAGTCAGCCTTTTTCCAAAAACCTTTCCCCTTACTATTTTTTTTTTTAAATCAGCATTTTCTTATTTTATGTCAGTTAATAAATCAGAGTTAATTAAAAGTTATACAACAGAAGTCTTAATACATTAGCGGAAGCTTTTAACATGATACCTAAGAATGTGAAAGACTAGGAAGTAAAGATCACATGCATGTATATATCAAAACGAAACAACGATAACATATCCACATGTATCTGGTCAAGGTACTATCTCTCATCCTATAAAATACAACCCCAAAAGTGTATGAATGACATATGTATAAGTTATACAACAAAACTAAAACCCTACACTAGCAAAGGTAGCAACACTCCACTGGCTTAGAGGTAGTCGTCGATCTTTTCTTTGCCCGGTCTTCTACTCGATGGATCTGCATCTACCGTCATAAAAATGACGGTGAGTACATGAAATTAACACTGAGAAACATTTATCCACATTTCCAAATATACCACGAGAATATAAAAACATAATAATAGCAACTATGCCAAAAACAAAATCATGCTAAAAAATTTTTAGTTAGTAAATATGAAACTGACATTCGGCTAAGTAGTAATGATCTAGGGCTAGTCAGCCGTGAGTCCTATCACAAATGCCTTTATTCCACTATTTTAAGGATGGAGCTGAGCACTACATCTATGTTTAAGGTTGGAGCTGAGCTTTACGCCTCTATAATCAACCACAAATGCCAGTCACATGTGATATATACTTGCCAACAACCCGGGTCCCATACCTCGTGTGCTGCACAAGTTAGCGGTGAGATCCTGACATCCCTAAAAGTCTAGTGACCCTTGAGTGTCGCCCCCATCTCTATTATCTCATGGTCTTAGATACAAAAACTATTTTCATATTTCAAGGAATGATACGATTTCAGAATCCAACAATAGGATTGCATATCTAATGCACAAAAGAAATGAAATTTACAATATTGTACACCACTGCCTAATAGAATGCTATTTCATATGACTAAATGTCTCAATGATCAAGAATGACGTAACACATGATATAGAGTCAATGAAAGTGTTAACCAACAACCGATGCCATGATAACAAACTCACAAAATGAAATGAATCAATAAGTCATGACATATAGAGTAGAAAAGGCAAATAAGTCCAAATGGCATGGAAATAAATAATGAAATATGAATGAAATGTAAATAAATATCTCAATCAGTTTACTTACAATCCACGCAAATTTCTTAGCTATTCTAGCCTTCTGACACCTCAAAACTCGTATCCGAACCCCCGAGACTCTTCCTAGGTTTCTGATATCATTTCATAAGTTTTAGATTGTGTTTGGACCTTTAATTAAGGTATTAGAGTAGTTTAAAGTGTTTAAATCGAAATTAGGAAACTGTTGATTTTGTACTATTAGAGCACCTAGCGCGCCGGGTATTCTGTTAGCGAACTAGTGACCTCATTAGCGCGCTACTCACAAGTAGCGCACGCATTATGTGTAGCATCCCCTATCCCAATTAGGGCGATACTCGGCCTGAAACCCTCATTAAGCCTCGATAACCCAGCCAGACTTAACTAGAGCGAGCACCCTCTCTATCAGTACCTGACAAACTCAACTTGTATATTAATATCGAATAATCAATTTAAAATAAATGTAGCAAAAAATTGAAACTTTTCCGATAATTAATAATATACAAAAATACAGAGTTTACCAAAACTCAAAACCACGTTTATAAACCTCCCGACCCTTTTATATACAACAAAATATATCAAATAATGTATATATGTACAAGAAGGTTCATTACATCGTAGAAAAAATTATAAGACTCCTAAATCTTCTCATTGCCTTCACTTAAACGCTAGGTTGCAAACCTCAAATATTAAATTTGGGGTGAGCGTTCCAACTTGTTCAGTAAGTAAGGATTCACAAAGCCATCGACATTCCATATAATGATCAAGAACGTTATGCTATAACAATATGCACCAATCTTAACTAACAAGAATATGGAAAGCATATAATTCAATAAATAACATATGCAAATCAAACACCAATAACTATTATACTGTGATTCCCATTTTATTTACAAAACTAAGACCGATTACCTACCGACACCATTAATGCGATTAGTAGATCAGCACATTGGCCGATGTGCCGTCTAGCTAATCCATTAATGCCCAATAGTTATATGCGTCTACTGAATATGTAATCCACATAACCTATTTAACTGAGTAGGAAGTTACATATAGGCCAGGAAGGTAACCCATCTCTTATATAACCTGGTCTCAGTTTGAGGAACTTACTCTCGTGAATCACAGTAAACATCGTTTTCCATTTATTTAAACCATCACAATGTACATAGTCCCCCATTAAGTCCATAAACTACATGAACTATATATACTAGGATAGCCAAACAACATTGATAAATAAGTGAATCCATACTTACCTCGGTCTAAGTTTCCGTTCTAAACTCTTAACTTTCAGGGTACTCAAGCTTTCCCTGGGATCTAATACCTCTCGCAAACCATTTGTGATCAATTTAAGTCCAATATCCTATATTTACAACCCCTAGTTCAGTCCCTAAGTCTTTAAAAAACCCTAACCAAAACTCAGTTTATTTGCTATTTTCTGGGGTGGGAGCGCGCTTCTAAGTGGGTGGAGTGCATTCCAGCAGCTGAGTTCATCCTCACTGATTAGGAAGGGCGTTCCTCTGCTAGGTGGAGTGCGTTCCACCCTATATTGAATTGACAGTACACATGGTAGCAACCACTATTCCATTTACAAATTCACCAAACAATAGCAAACACTCCGAAAATTCATCAGGGAGGACCTCTAGTGAGGTAACAAATCATTTCTAGTCAACAAACAACATAATTCACAGAGATTTCATCACCACCATCAAATTGAACTTCAATAAACATAAAAAATAACATGCAAAGTGATGATCTCTGACTTTGTAGTTGATTAAGCTCCTCAATTCACTCAAAATCAACTTCCTGAACACTCTCCTATAATCAAAAATCAAACCCTCAACTCTCCTTCTCTCATTCGATCGATTTAAGGAGATAAGTATGAGGTTTTTAGATTAAATATATGGATTTTTTTCGAGATACGCATCACGATATCTAGAGATCGATCAAGTGGTTAATTGTGTTAAAATGACACTCCCTAAAGTGACACGAATTTTAATACCATCAAACACTTACACTCCTCTCTTGACGATCTAACGATCCATATAATTCAAACCAACTTTTAGTTTCTAATATACATATATATATATATATATATATATATATATATTTATAAATCCAATATATATAAATGTATATATCTCTTGTATTTTCTTGCTGATAAATTTACCGTACATGCTTACGAGTATTCTCGGGTGTGCACATTTATTCCACAACCCCCTCATCGCACTTAGTGTACCGACAATTTATTGTTTATTATGTATTTTTTAATTATAGGTTTGTATATAAATTCTCTATTACACTACAACCTATAAAATTCCTTAAGCAATTTAAACAAACATAAATCATCAAGCAAAAATAGACACACGCTAATCGAGGTACACCGGACTTAACCACGAGTCTAACTTGGGTTAATTAGGATTTAGATTAGTACTAATCACCAGCTAAATGTAAAAATTTGTTACACTATGTGCAAGAAAACTTAAAATTCTGCATTTAAAATTCTGAGTTCTCTCAACACATAGACACTCCAACACCTTGGGATCTCTTTCCTCAACTACTAGAGACCTCAAAACACCCATTAACACAAGATCAGCCATACATCATTTACTTCATAGATTCATAAAATTAAGCTGAGTTTCTAGTGCATGTAAACTTACCAAGTTGATGAACACTTAACTTGATCAACACCTCCTAAATCAACCCAACATGACTTCATTTCTTTTGCTGATCTTCTCCTCCAAGTTATCCAACAACCTTGCTTAACTAGTAAGTTTTGAAAATGAATCATTTGATGTACAAATCCACTTATATACATGTATAGATAAGGTTGATTCCTAGTCATTGATCTTGATGTCTATACGTATCTCGAGACTAATCTAATAGCCTACATTTGATTTCACAACCACTAACTCTCCACTTACTCATCCTTAGTAACACAAAATGAAACTCAATTGGCATCTAGATGTGTTAACACATATCTCCAGAATCACCGAATGACTATTATTTTAAATTGCTAACTTTGGTACATTGAATATAAAATCAAGCATAACCACATTACTACTAATATTTAAGCTACACTAAGCCTGAATAAACTTACCACATCACTTTCTACCTCGGTCCCAAGCTGGCACGTATCTCGAAGTGCATCCCCGCTCATATCTCGACACCTAAACATAAGTAGGAGTGACTTAGTAGTATATACATATACAATATACTAGGCACACATCACAACAAATCTAACATATACCTCAGCCAACTCACCTCGATTAGTGCACGTATCTCGATGCGGGTCCCATGTCATGGGTCATTGATCCTGATTAAATGATTAATATCGAATTAGAGATTTGGGCCGTGCCACTTAAGTAGTAAATATTAGGTTATATCACTACAAAAAAACAGGTAATCAGAAACGGAATTAGCAACGAAATTTAGTTATGTTGCTACGGATAAATGGTTAGAGACGGAATTGAGACGGAATTATTCAGAGACGGAATAGAGAGGGATCAGAGACGGAAATAGAGACGGAATAGAGACGAAATTAAATTCCGTTTCTAAATAATGGCGCCAACATTCCCACCAAAATTTTAATTTTTTGTAACCGTCCGTTACGTCTCGAGATTCGTGCATGCGTCGATGCGAAGAATTGAAAAATGAGATAGATTCAACCCACATTTCTCTCTCCACCCACCACGTTCTCCTCCACGAGACTCCTCTCTCCCTCCTCAAATCACTCTCTCAAAACCTCACCGATTTCTCTCTCTCTCGCGACCGATTTCTATCTCTCTCTCTTTTTGTATATTTCTCTAGAACCGCCCGCCCGACAACTCTCTTCGACCTCTGCCGTCGCTGTCGAAATCTCTATCCGAAACCCATAAATCGCTGCACTATCTGCCGTCGCCGCGAGTCGTCGCCGCATCCGCCGGAGGTGGTGCTTTGTCTCGCCTCGCCGCTCGGAAGGCCGTCGCCGATTATCGCGCGCCGCAGAATACGCCATCGCCGTCTACATCGCTCTCTTCCGCGCCGCCGTGTCAGCCGCCGCCGCCGGAAACTCTCACCGCAGTAGCCGGCCCATCTGCCGCCATTGCTTGTGCGATCCTACCGCTTGATCGCCGCTCTTAAATAGCTGGATCGGCAACCATCGTCATGTTGGCCGATCGCCGTGTTAAATCGTCGCCGATTGCCGCGATTCGCCATTGTGATCGCCGTGTTCGTCGTTGATCGTCGCTGGCCGGGACCGCCTCTTACCGCTCCACTGCGCCATATTTGGTCGCGGCTGTTCGTCGTCAGCGTCGAAACGCTCGCCATTGGCTGCCGATCTGTCGCCAGCCGCTTACTGTCTGATCCACTACCGTGACGCCAGCTCTTAAATCATTGCCTCGGCAACCATCGCCATTGAGTGGCCGATCGCCGCATTAAATCGTGATCGCCGTGATCGCCGCTTCTTTGTCGCTGTTAAATCGCTGCCAGGTGAGGTAATCTCTCCATTGTTAGACCCTTTTCGATAAGTTTTGCAAATAATAGAACCAAAATATTTTGTTCATGTATTTTGGCTACACTATAGAATTTTTGATACCCTTGTGCCCATTTGTCAATCATGTTAGGAGAAAACAACTGAATAAGATAAAAAAATAAAGGAAATGATGATAAGTTCTTTACAATTTTAAGTCTACTTTCGGTGTACACATTAGTTTTGGAGTCATTAACAATGACTTTAAATGTATTGTTATTTTGTAATGAAGATTGGTTCATTTTAAGCAAACACTTGCATAAGTTTTTTTAATTAGATCCCTTAAGATTCCTAAATACACTAATATCTTGAAATATAGGAGGATAACATGTTAAGAAACAACTGAACATTTGGTTAAACTTAATCAATCATTGTAATATCTCGGTAAACCATTCAATGTCCTAAACTAAACCTCATTCCAAAATCATGGTTAGCGCAACAAGCCCTTTCTGAGAAAATGAGTCTAGCGCTTATATTAATTATTCTTATAAATTTATACAATTAAACTTGACAATCAACAAAAGCATTTTAACCACAAATAACAAACCACTTGCACTTTCGGTTGAATCATCCTTTGTTTGTTGTCAAAAGTAAATAGATTACCCTGAGTACATTTACTATATGCTGAATTGTATACTAAGTCTTTGCATTGCATAATGTTTTAGTTCATCAAAATCTCAAGTACACTCTAAGGCCTAGTTGTCATTTTTTATAAATTAAGGTTCATTTAGCATACATAGAAAACCGCTCATGTTTGTACTCATTCACACATCACTTTGTAAATTCAACAAAAAAGAGATTTGTTGAGAATGTCAACAACTTGTTGAAGGAAATATTTTTAGGCTTTGGTTAGAAAATCATGAGTTTTAAAGCTAAGATTTAGTATTGAAAACCACATGACAAACCTAAAAAAAAAGTTACAATTAATTTTGTTAGGACATTGTTGGAGCTTGAAGAGGACTTACAAGGTGTGGAACGCGAGTTTGGAGTGGCCGAGAGCGGGTATAGGTTACGAATTGCGTGCATTTGAGGTAAGTAAACCCTTTGAGGCAATTCTCTTTATTTCATTTCCATTTCTGAGTTGACATTAAATCATTTGGATTGTTTTTACTACCGATCTTATATTGGTAATGTCATGCATTGTGTATTACTATCTATGATTTCTTTGGCTAAAATAATCGTGTAAAAAATTGCCGCATAGCATTCTTTATCTTGACTTCGTTATACCAATGAATTTCTTTAATGTCGTTGATCTATGAGATATCGAATTTCTTTCTATATAACATACTATGATTTCTTTGGCTAACATACTATGATTTGTGTTACTGTATTTATTGGTGAATGTACACACGTATGTCAATATGTTTATGGTGTGATGCTTGTTTGTAAATTCCAAAACATGAAGTCTTCGATAGGAATGATTTAAGGAGCCAACCTTTGTACTTGCCCTTACTTAATGAGTTGTAGTGTGTTATGGCTGATAGTAATGTAGGTACATCTATTCATGATTTGTTGGAAATGAAATACTAGGTGTTGGGCCTTAAGGAAGTTGAAATCAACAAAAGAAACATAAGCCACAAACATACTTGAAGTTAGAAAATTTTTTCCTGAGATTACGACTGCTACATTCAATCCAAAAACAAACATGAAGTTGGAACTCAACAAATGTAAAGTTTGTTTTGTTTTATGTTATTTGTATCAAACCATATGTATTCAATGCATACAAATAAAGCTTTTTGTTCATACGGTTATGGAGGTTCTCAGATTCCCCCTTCTAATAAATTGTGTAAGTTGGACACACAAGTAGACCTAATGGTCAGAGCTAATTAAACTACTTGACTAATTTAATTGCACAATTACAATAGGAATGTCGTCTACAAGTCGAGACTGGATGTACAACCGTCTCGACAATGGCTTCGTTCGAATTGAATTCGCAGCGTGGGTTAAAGAATTCATAGCATTTGCTAAGCAACATTGTCCTACCTACCAAAGTGAAAGGAAGATTAGTTGTCCGTGTAATTATAAGAAATGTCGACTTGTACCGTACCTGGACGTCGAAACGGTTGAATACCATATATGTAGGTACGGATTTGTTTCGGGATATCACTGTTGGTACGAACACGGTGAGCATGGGAATGAAGACCCGCAAAACTTCTACCAATTTGATAACCATATTGATGATGCTGATGTGGGAGGTTTTGATACGACAACTTACCACGAGATGGTAGACAACGTGGCAGGTCCAAGTTTCAATTGGAATCACATGGAAGAATCACCAAACCCCCAAGCACGCCAACTATATGACTTGATTGAGGCTAGTAGCGAACAATTGTGGCCGGGGTGCGAAACCATGACAACGTTGTCTGCAATGGCAAGATTACTTGCGATCAAGTCAGAACATCATATCTCTTAACGAGGGTATAATGAAATCATAAAATTCATGAAGGATTCTTTGCCAAATGACAATTCATTAGTTGAAAATTTTTATGCCACTAAAAGACTAATGCGAGGTCTAGGTCTACCTGTTGAGAAAATAGATTGTTGTGAGGACCAATGTATGATTTATTGGGGAATGGACTTTGAATTGACATCATGTAAATTGTGTGGGAAATCACGCTACATTGCACAGCGACGTGGTCGTGGACAGAACACCAAAAAACGCCTTGCGAGAAAAATGTACTACTTCCCTTTGGGCCCTCGATTGCAACGATTGTATGCGTACGAGTCAACGCAAAACATATGCGATGGCATGGAGAACATTCCTCGCCGAGAAGATGTTATGCAACACTGTTCTGATTCGATAGCTTGGAGGCATTTTAATGATGTCAACCGAGACTTCGCCGCCGAGGTTCGGAATGTTCGTTTAGGATTGTGCACTGATGGCTTTCAAGTATTTAGGATTTCAGGAAAATCGTACTCTTCATGGCCCGTAATTTTGACTCCGTACAATCTTCCACCGTCGATGTGCATGAAATCTGAGTTTATGTTCTTAACGGTTATCGTTCCTGGTCCGACCAACCCAAAACAGAAAATCGACGTGTTCCTTCAGCCGCTTGTGAAAGAGTTACAAGATTTATGGAACAACGGGGTGATTACATACGATGTGTCCACAAAGACGAATTTTCTAATGCGAGTGGCCCTTTTATGGACTGTTAGTGATTTCCCTGCGTATAACATGTTGTCCGGTTGGAGCACACATGGTAAGATGGCTTGTCCATATTGTATGGAGGATACAAATGCATTTCAATTGCGTAGTGGTGGAAAGACATCATGGGTCGACTGTCACCGTCGTTTCTTGTCGAAGGCCTCACCATTCAGGAAAGACAAAAAATTTTTTCTTAGAGGCAAAATGGTACTAAATGACGAATCGCCCGCTTTGCGATCTGGTGAAGAAATTTTGGCAGAAATTGAATCGTTAGGCTTTATGAAGGTAACCGAAATCGGAGCTGATTATGTGAATGGGCGGATAGCTAAGAATTCGGGATGGAGAAAAAAAAGTATTTTCTGGGACTTGCCGTATTGGAAGACAAACTTGATTCGACACAATTTAGATGTCATGCATATCGAGAAAAATGTTTTCGACAACATATTCAACACTATTATGAGTGTACCGGGCAAGAGTAAGGACAATGCGAAAGCGAGACAAGATATTCATGAATATTGTCACCGACCTTCTCTACACATTGATTCGGCGACAAATACTTACATTCTTGGATGCTATGCTCTCGATACATCAAAAAAACAAAAATTGTGCAAGTGGGTTGAAAAGTTGTGTTTTCCTGATGGTTATGCTTCGAATCTTGGTCGATATGTGGATCCAAAGAAATTGCGAATATTCGGCATGAAGAGTCGTATTTTCATGCAACGGTTGATACCAATTGCATTTAGAGAACTCCTCCCAAACCCGGTTTGGGTTGCAATTAGCGAACTAAGCCTTTTTTTTTCGATCCCTAACTGCGAAAAGTGTCAGTCTCAAAGATATGGAGGTCTTAGAGTCTGAAATACCAAAAATAATTTGCAAGTTGGAGAAAATATTCCCTCCAAGCTTCTTCGACTCTATGGAACACCTACCAATCCACTTGGCCTACGAGGCCCGTACGGCCGGTCCAGTTCAATTTTGATGGATGTATCCATTTGAGAGGTAATATCTTGACTTACGTAAGATTATGATCCCATTCAATAAGTTTTAATTTAACTAAAACTATACTTCAATAGGTACCTTAAACATTTGAAAAACAATGTTCGGAACAAAGCGAAGGTTGAGGGCTCGATGTGTAATGCTTATTTGATCGAAGAAGTCACATCGTTTTGTTCTTACTACTTCAAAGATCACGTCTTTACCTTGCATGACAAAGTGCAACAAAACGACGATGGCGGTGTCGGGCCTACACCGCATTTTGTGGGCAGTTTCTCAATTTTCACTTATCCTGGTCGACCCATGGGCAAGTCAAAGGAGCGGTACTTAACAGAGCAGGAGTATAATGTCGCACATTCGTAAATACTGCTCAATTGTCCAGAGATCGCTCCTTACATCCAGTTTGTTCGTCACTTTTATTCAATAATGCAGTACATTTATTATTCATCTTTTACTAAGACATGATATTTACATGTTCGTTTCTTCTAGGATCTTCATCGATAAAATCACTCAAGCAATGGGGGAGTCGGAAGTCGATACTAGTCTAGAGCGCAACTTCCCCATATGGTTTCGAACATATGTAATGTTATTACTATTGTAGGTTATCGCTTCGTTAATTTCTTTCATACGTAATGTGTCTTACATTTCTAAATTTTCGTAAATAGGCTCGGAATTCTATCATAAATGAGACGCTTGTTGATCTTTCGGTTGGTCCTAGTCGATCTTGTAATGTGTACCCTGGTTACCTAGTGAATGGGTATAAGTTCCACTCTGCAACATATGGCGTTAATAGATCGACGCATAACGACGGTGTTTTGGTGAAGGGTTCTAACTACGCAGATGTTTCCCATGACTATTATGGAGTACTGCAAGAGATTGTAGAGATTGAATATACCGGCCTCAAGCGTGTGGTCTTGTTTAAGTGTGAATGGTATGACCCTACACCGAATCATGGTGTGAGGACTCAGCCAACCCTTCAATTGGTAGTGGTTCATCGAAGTGGACGATATAACAACTACGAGCCATTTGTCCTTGCAATGCAAGCCACTCAAGTGTACTACCTTTCGTACCCTTCTTTGAGGAACGAACGACAAGAATGGCTAGCAGTTTGTTGCTATCAACCAAAATTCGCCGACGAGCAAACAAGCGAAGACGATAATGACCAAGGCTCAGCAGAGATTGCATTCTAAGACGGCGAACCCACCACGTGCGTAGTCGACGATGCAATTTAGGATTTCAACAATCTGGATGATCCAAATGGGACCCGCGTCATTGTCGAAGCGGGTCCAAGTCAAGAAGATAATGACTTCAATGTAGATAGTGGAGATGATTTAGAAGAAGACTCATCAACTTCTAGTCATGAGAGTGAATTTGAAACGGATGACAACGAGTAATGTATGTCTATGTTATGACAATGTTTGCTCGACGTTACGTGAATTTTCTAAACCTTTCACACAATTGTTTAAGATTGGTGTTTTTTTAGGTTTCATGGCTCGCAGTGATCACCCCCCACTTCGAGGTCGCACTTTACCTCAGGCCAGTCGAGGGATACTTTTAGGGGGACATCGTCCAGTCGTAAGAGGTGTAGCACAAACCTCTCGAACCGATATGCAGATCGAGCCTCATGGTCCGGCCACACGAGGGGGTCAAAGAGGTCGTGGCGGCTGAGGTCGTGGGTCGATTCCTGTCTTATCGATTTCGACTTCGCGTTGACTTGATTATGAGTTACAGTCAGCGTCACCTTCGCCTTCCAAACCGTCCGCGTTGCCTGTACCATCGACATCGTCATCTAGAACTATACCAAATCGCCCGTTGCAGTCACCATCGCCGACATCGAGACATGACACTCTTGTACCGACGAGGCCTGCGCCTCCAACCACCGCATCACCAGCAGCATCCCCATCTTATGACGGCAGAGCAGGCTTGCAGGTTACAGGCCCTCCGCGGGCACCTCAGAGGACAAGGATCGAGCCCCCTCGCGTGCATAGGATCCCGATCACACTGATTGCCAATAATACGTAAGTTTGTATTAGATTCGTATATGTATTTCTAATTATCATTTCATACATTATTAAATAAGTTTTTAATATGATATGCATTTTTATGAAACACAGGGAATTGCATCCTTCTCATTCTTGTGCATGGAGGATGACAAAAGTTTTCAAGAGATGGATGATTCCAGAAGGGTATAGTTGGAAGTCGGTACCGAATCATCATAAAGACCACTACTAGCGCCAATGGAAGGTACGCAGGACTAATAAATGTCTTAGGATTTATACTAGTTTTTCAATGTCTCATAATAATTGCACCCGGAAATTTATAGGTATATTTTAGATGGGATGACGCGATTCACGAGGATCTCATTCGTGCGGCGTACGACATGCATGCAGGCACAAGGTACACCGCGTTGATGCACAAGTTAAATAAGATTCGTGTGCAGCCAAACTTTGTTAGATGTTGCGTGGAGGAGGTACTTGGAGTACTAGGAGAGCGAGGACTTTCTCGCCAGGTCTAGGCAAGCGTCTACGAATCGGAACATTGAGGTCGAAGGATCTGGGACGGGACCCTCGAAGCACGGTGGTGGCTCGGTGTCTTTTGTGACTACCAATGAAAGATTGGTAACTGTTTTATGAACTCTTGTTTATTTTTTTCATTTCTACACTTGTTCACTATGCTTGTGTTTGCTTTTAATCTTGTTTTTTTCAAAAAATTTCTTACTACTATTTAACATATTTAACATTTGTATAAATTTTGTATGCAGACTAACACATCCGAGATGCCACCTACGGTGAATGAAGTGTATTTGCATCTCCACACCGTAAATCACGACGGGGTGACATTTATCGATACTAGATCAGAGCGGTTCTATGTAAGTATAGAAATACGAGTGAAATAGTACTAAATTTACTTTAAAACATATAATTTAAGTTGTTTATTGTAGATCCATGCAGGCGAAGCTCAAGAGGAGACGTTTGGAACTGACCCAGGCTACACCGGACCAGCAGGTGGATGATGAGACGGTGTACTTGAATGTGGCGGGTGAGTGTCCCAAAGGACGTGTCTACGGTCTCGGGTCTTTAGGGAGAAAGAAGAGGAGATATGTAGATCTTGTTGCTAGCACATCTCAGATGCCGAAGATGGTGCCACATTCAGAGTTCGATAGTGTTGCCGAGCAATTATGACATGTTGTGGCGTTTATGCAAAGGCAATTCGGGATGAACATGGACGGAGCAGGCCTATCTCAACCACAGCCACCACCATCACCACCTCATGAGCATCGGCAGCCGCCGCAAGTAGATCCCGCCGATCCACCACAGCAACAGGACAATGTTGAGCGAGAGATGCAAGATTGGCTTACAAGAGATGAGCAGCTTGGTGATACTTAGGTTGTTTGTGTAACTTTTGAGATTATAATTTTGCTTTTGTTGATAAATTTTATAGTTGTTTACATAACTTTTAGATTGATAGTTCTTTTTTTACATATTTAGAGGATTGGAAGTTTTTTGTTGGTGGTTGTTGAACAATAGGATTGGTGGTTTTTGTGAATCCTTCAAAATTTGGAACAATTATTATACTTGACAAGCTTTCGTGGATATATAAATCTTTTTGGGGGCTTTTGGTGTACATTTTTTCCCTCATTTGAATCGTTGTTGTTGATATATGTTGTTGATATATGTATGCCATATTCTTCTTTTTTAGGGGATGTTAGCACCCCCAAGGAGTTGTTGGAGGGGGTGCAGGCGATGGAGCAGGTCTTATGGATGTATTTTCAGGTTTAGAGGTTATGGAGAACCATTTGGATTTATATTAGATGTGAAAAGTAAACAAAGCGTACACACGTAATTGAGACGGATTAGCAACGGAATTCAGAGATTTCGTTGCTATTCCGTCTCTAATTGCCGAGGAAATAGCCACGCCAAACTGAGTAAGGCTAAACTTCTCGTTCAAATCAGAGACGGATCAGAGACGGAATTCTTAATTCCGTCTCTGATCCGTCTCTAATTAGCAATGGATCAGAGACGAAATTCTTTAATTCCGTCTCTGATTAGAAACGGATCAGAGACGAAAATAAAGAATTATGTCTCTGATCCGTCTTTGATTAGAAACGGATCAGAGACGGAAATAAAGAATTCCGTCTCTGCTCTATCTCTGATTAGCAACGGATCAGAGACGGAATGCAATTAGAATTGTCCCCTTATGAATAAATTTCATTTCTGTTCCGTTTTTTGTTCCGTTTCTAATTTCGTCTCAAATCCGTCCCTAATCCATCTCTGATTAGCAACGGAACAAATTTTCGTTGCTGATTTATTTAGCGTCGACATATTTAGAGACGGAATTAAATCCGTCTCTGTTCCGTTGCAGAATACAGTTAGAAACGGAATTTATGCAAATCAGAAACGGAAATTTCCATTTCTGATAACCTATTTTTTCGTAGTGTATATAGTAATATGTAATGAATAAGTAGTTCATTTGCATGTTCATGCCTTTAATTATGGATGAGTAGATTACAAATATCTTGTTGATATGAAACTCAAGAGAGTATAATAAATTTTAAAGAAAAGAAATAATGAAATGTAGCAAACAACGGTGTAATTTCATGATTAGAATCCTAGAGTTAAGGAAGACCTTGAACTTGAAACAAAATCAAGGAACTGGAATACTTCTTGTGGAAAAAGTTAGATCTTCAAGAATTCTATAATAAGTGTGAATCTTACTTGATAATACAAAGCAAATAAAGAATTAGTGTAAAGAGGGGAAGAAACAGACATTGTATATTAGAAGTTGGAGTTTACTTACTTGATTTAGTGAAAGTGAGAAGTGCTAACATGAGTTTTAGAAATAAGAAAATGAGAGAATCTCATAAGTTCTACATGAAATGGAGCAGAGAACTTGATGGTTGGAAAAAAAGAGAAAAAATGAAATCCATAGGAAAAGGGAGCATTGATTGTTAAATAAAAGAAATGATGAAAATGAGAATAAGGATGAGAGAAAAATAAAACTAGAGAAAAGAATGCGGAAATAAACTAAAACTCTTCAAATAAAAGATTTAGCTCGAGTACAAGTAGCTAATTAAGTTAAGTTTTTATTCCATCTATGTTAAAGTCCTATAGACTTTTGAAGTGCTAAAGTCTGCCAAAGATAAGTTTGATCTATGCTTATTTGTGAATTCTTCAGCTTAATGAGAAATCATGAGATTACATACTTGCTACTAGAGTGTTGAGATGAAACAAACTTAGGGGTAGTGACGGATTTGGTTGTGATCTACTTTGGTGTTTGGAAAGTGAAGTTATATGTGTTGTTAAAGCTACATGTCTTAAAAATATAAGTTTTTCTAAAGAAAAACTCTTAAGTGAATTATTAATTTGAAATTTAGTCATGAATTAAAGGATACTCTATGAATAATATAAATTGAATGAGAATTAGTTATTAAGGGATTGATAGAATACATATTTTCTCGGGACACGCAAAATTCTAAGTTAGGGGGTATTTGATAAAAAATTAATTATACTTATATATAGGGTTAGTTTAGTTGTATATTTAGTATAAATATCCCTAAATGAGTTTTGATTCTTGGTATTATTGCATTTTTAGGGAATTAAAGTGTAAAGGAATGAATTGAGGAAAAACGAGAAGAAACATAGCATAAACCCACAAAAAATGGTTGGCGCTGTGGCCACACATGTTAGTGCTGTGGAAACACAAGGCACAACATGGGAAGGAAAGGCACGACGTGAGAGAGATGAAGAATTGAAAAAAAATCAAGTTTGGAGGTTCGGCGCAGTGGCGGCCCAGTGGCATATAAGGGACGACACCGAGCAAGAGAGTGAGAGCGCCGGGGCACCAGGGAGTCAAAATATACAGATGCAATGACGGCACAGTGGTCTATAAGGCACGGCTTCAGGACATTAGCGACAACGCCAAACACGTAGGGAATAGAATGTTGGAGTTTATTTCTAGTTAAATTATAAAGTAGGGTTTCTAATAGTTATTAGAGAGTATAAATAAGTATTAGGATGTGGTAAAATCACGACATACCAACTATTAGCCACCACTAGAGAAATTAAGCATCGGGTTTGCTTTGAGTTTGATTATTAAGGAGTTTGTGTAAGGAAAACATTGAAGATTTCACGTTTGCAATTCAAGTTTGGTTTCATTGATTAATTTAAAGAAATATTTATATTCATTTTGATTTGGAATGATCTCAATTATGAATTGTAATGTGTGTGTTTCAATGAAGTGTGAATAGTCTATTTATCTTAGGGATCAATGGATCCTATGGTATGAATACTATGCTTTGAATATGAATAAAAAATGAATATAAAAAGTGCAATGGTAAGATTTGTATTGATTATGAGCGTAATGCTTTAGACATCTTGATCACGTGTTTAATGAACTTAGGCTTTAGGAGTTATCATGGCCATTGAAGCTTCTAATCCGGATATGAATGATACAACCGTAAAATACACAACATCAAGCAATAGTTGTTGATTAGGGAGGCAGGGATAATAAATATAGTTGATTATGAATCCAAAGATTTGGAACTTACAGCAATGTGGAACTTACGTTATTCACTCTGATAGGTGGAGTTTTATTTTGCACATTAAAATTTTTTCGTCACGATAGTGGGTTGAATTGGATTTGAAGGAAATCTATCTATTCTAATTAAGCATTGCACACAACATATTGAGATGTAAATGAATACGAAACATAGCATTAAATTACCTAGGTGAAGTTGTGAACTAAAATATCTTTAATATAAGAGTTCAAGTAAAATTTATATCGTTTTGTTCGATTAGTTTAGTTAGTATAAAATCAATTAAAAAATGATTTCCTTAACAATAGTTCAAATTTAAATATGTAAACCACTAGTGCAAAAATCTTTCCCTGAGGATAAAATCTGTGATCAACGTAAGTTGGCTACACTATTGCTACAAGCTAATCATTATAATTGCAACACGCTATCAGGAATCAAGTAGAAAATTAAAACAATTAATATTAAGAAGATGGTAGAGTGGCCCATTTTGGGACACGTGCGATGAAATGATGGTGTCTATTCATTCGCACATCGAGATTTGTGCGCACACACATCGAAATGCATCTTAAAAATTTACTTAGAACAATTTCTTCTCTTTTCTTAGTTGGGTGTGCAAAATTCATATTAGGCAAGTACTTTTCTCAGCGTACGTGCTCATCTTGATCTTTTTTTATTGTGTTTGTTATTTGATAATTTGAACATGAGAGAAATGAGCGACGCCTTGCTCAATGTCATCTACAACGTTTCCCATGCCATGGTATTTCTTCTCTTCTATCTTCTTCTATACTAATCAACCATTGTTTCATTTATTTCATTATCTTTCTTCATATTCTTCTTCGATAGTTATTTTGTTTTTTGTCTAAACCACCCGGTATCTAGACTCAAACTTAAGTCACTTGTTAAGGGACCAAACTCGCTTCCAATTATGCCAACCAAGTGTTGGTTTAATAGTTATTGTTGATCCATTGCTCATTATGTTTTGGTTTTACATCGAAGGAGGTTGTAATTTGACTCTGCTGAAGAATAACCACCCTTGTGTAGAAGGAGCGATGCATTACAAATGTGCGATTTGCTTACCCCAAAAACAATAAGAAAAGATCACAAGCAAGTAACAACAATAAGTACTTATAAGTATTCCAACCTTGATGAATATATATATGGATTTCTTTAATAATATGTCTTCATTAAATGTTACAACTACTAACGTATTGGTTGTTTCAGCGTTTGAGAGTAAGACTATCGGTCTTCGCATCACTGTTTTGGGACTTTATGTTAGAAAATGTGCCCAGGTCAATCTACAAACATTAATTATCTTAAAATTTTAGTTAATAAAATAGAGGTTTTATTTGTTGTTTTATTATAAGTGATTGTATTTTTACCTTATAGTAAGATCCATGGGTATTTGTTGAAATATCCTAAATGTCCCTAGTCGGTCATTATATTGGTAACTATAATGAATTAAGACTAGTGTAAGTCTTGATTGATGGTCATGTGATGATCATGCGTATAAGAATACAAATCAAGATCATAAGTACTTATTATGGAATAAGATATTGGGCTGACCCGCTATGAGAACACCACATGGATTAAGTCATAGGTGTTACTCATGATAGGTATATCATTTAGTCTTTTGACTTAAGATTAACATAGACTTCAATATTAGGAGCATGATAATTTGACACAATCAAATGTTGTCTTTAACCGGATAATTATAAAGATTGTGATTGGTTACCGTGTGAATAATATGTGAAGGTGTGTAATCAAGATAGAATTTGTCACTCTCGTATAGAAAGATATATCAGTGGATCCCTCGATAAGATAGACTGATAATGGTAAAATCCATGTGAATTGATATGATCAATGTCACTTGGATATTTTTCAGTTTACCTAAAGATCGAGACTAGTACGATTGAACATTAAGGATGGCTTTTCATGTCTTATGTTTAATCAAAGGATATCGCACAACAAAAGGATATTATATACGTTATTAATTAGGTTGTATCGATGTTGATATTCATGATACTTGGGTAGTCATAATGCCTTGCTAGACACCGCTTATGACTTGTGTACCAAAATGGTTTTTGGTTCACTGCCAACGTCGCATGAACCTATTGGGGTCACACACAAAGAATGGCTTTGCACAATTTCAATTGGTCCAGAGTAATGAATTTTATATGATAAAACTCATGACATAAAGCCCTTACAATTTGTTATATGATAACTTGTTAATAAGGGCGTATGTGTCATTTGCTTAAACTGCATAAATATAATAGTTGTATTACGAATAGGATTTTAAGTGAGGGCTTATCTACACATATAAATAAATGGTGGATCCTTAAAAAAACGAAATAAGATTTCGTTTTACAAATTTTCGAGTTCTATGGATTTAAGGAGAGAAAGAAAAATCATTTTTCAATCTCTCTTAGGGCTAGCACTCCAAATTGTGGTCACCGTTCGCGTGTGGATTTCTAATAGAGGACGCGCACTTGAACGTCTTGAAAGTCAAACAATCAAAAGGAAATCACTGAATAAGGTATGATCTACTTTCGTAGATTTAGTTTAATGGAACTTATTTTCGATCCTGTTGGGATTTTTCAAAATTTATTTTGAATGTTTCGTTGCGTATGAACCTCAAAATTCGACAGTGGTATCAGAGCATTAGACTCGGTTCTATTAAACATTTGCATGTTTTCAATGATGTATATATGATATATGTGTGAAAACATAATCTTGATTAATGTATATATGATATACATATAGACTCTGTGGTAATTGTTATCAAGAATTGGTTTTAAAGTATGTTGTTAATTCATGTATATTGATACATCGCATGATATGATTTAATGATAATATTCATGTTTAGAATATTTCGATTAACATATGTAACTGAGATGGTGTGCTAGTGTTCATACTATAGCAGATAGCTTTCTTTGTTCCTACTACCAGTTGACGATATGGATTTGTTACTAGATAGGTAGAGATATTTCTACGACACAGATATGCACCAAATCACCTCTTAGTATGGTTCTTTTTACTTGTTGGTTGGACGACTTGAATTCATGTTGCGACATCGATGGAAATTATAAAGGAATACCTAGAAGCACGTGAATATACATGAACTTGGCAGGTAGCTAAGGTATAATGACTCTATTGGAACTTATAGGAGACATGCCTTATGAGTTTCGGCCCGTGGGACGAAAATAATAATATTGAGGAGTTAGAGTCAAAAGTAAGGTTTAATTTCACGCGGGGTACAAGTAAATTTCGCAGGTGTGATTTGAATCAGTAAAAAAAAGTCATAAAAGAAATCCTTACGAATATACAACGTTGGGCTATGGATGAACTTTAGTTTTACTTTCGAGGAGGAAAGTTCTTTAAAATTAGGGATGTTGTGACGACTTAAAACCAAAAAGACTTGCCCTAGGGACCATTTAGTAATTTTGCAAACTCTACATTAATTAATTCCACTATATAAATATAATTGTAAACCCTAGCCCCTTTTTTGTTAAAAGCCCCAAATTTGAAGAGAAGGGTAGATGAGAGCTTTGTTAGTGATTTCATAGTGGGGGTGGTGCTCCAAAGTCAACAAAGTCCCCGTTAAAGGTAAACTCATTATACATTCTCCCTCTTTTTATTGTTCAAGTTGATTTACAAGTTTGGTTTGGTTTCATTAATGGTGTAGAATTTTAATTTCTATTCCAAGAGTTTGTTTTGGGATGTAAGCTCCATTGTTGTGAAGATTTAATTTAACTTCAAAAAAATTTGAAAGAATTGGAGATGCCGATAAAGGAAGTTGACCCTAAAAAAGAGGGGCGACGCTGCCAAATATGGGCAGCGACGGTCCACTGCTGCTGGAGAGGTGGAGGAGCGTTTGCTTCCCCCTTACACGTGCCACTCTAAATAAGGGAGAAAACGTCCGTGACATTTTATCTTAAATGTATATATAAATATTATATATATATGTATATAGAAAATAAAAAAATATGTCTATATATAATAAATATATTTATAGATATATGAAATAAAATAAGAATAAATCCTACCTTCAAACGGGGCGCACTACCGCGTCTCTAGGGGAACAGTCGGGTGAGTCCCATACCTCGACCCTTGCACCGGGCGATGGTGAACCCACGGGACCTACACTAGTGAACCCAAAATAAATCAAAAAAATAAATTCGAATTAATATGACTTTTCGTTGAAGTGAATGTTTCTTAAATTGTTTAGATTCGCAAGGCGGTTTGCATTGGGCCCCTTAAGCGCGCGAGAATTGAAAATAGGATTTGCGGCGAGTCAAGGTAAGTGGAGATCTTGCTCAATTATCAAATATGACATGATATTAATATACATACGTTATTAACTAGAGAGTTGGGAAAGGGGTTGTATCATATTATTGGCTTGGATCTACGTATATATGGAATGTGAATGCATTTATTTTCCCTTCTTATAATATTCAGTGCCACAGGATGTTTGTGAAGTCACCACCGAGGGCATTATTAGCAAGTAATCATATCTAAAGCCCCATGATATTTGTGGTGCCACCAAAGGCTTTAGTATTTAATGCCCTAGGATGTTGTGGAGCTTGCCACCGAGGGCTTTACTTATCTAATTGAATTCATAAGTGTATCAATTAGGGACATGAGTTGGAGTGTCTTCTCTTGTACGTTGTGTTAGAGGGACGTGCATCGGTGACGGCTTTGGATGAACCCACTATTGGGTTGATGGGACAAACGAGATGACACATAAGATATGTGTGTGTTGTCTAGTGGTTGCCATCACCTCGAAGGTAGCTGAATCGATCACCGGATTCTTGCCAATAACTAGTATGCATTGAATGAGACCATGACTTTATATTATTAATATTTTCTATGGTATCTCTCTTTTGTGAACTCTATGCATGATGATGAGTTTTGACTTTATTATGCTATGAAAATTTTGTTGACATGGTTTATTAATGCTTTACAAATTCACGCGATGTCTGTTTTAAATGCTTCTTTATTCAATATAATTTTTTGCTAGCCTTGCACGCTTTATTAAGTATTACTTGCATATTTGATGGCTGAGGGGTTTGTACATTACTGAGATATGTTGTCCTTTTTAGCTTACCCCACTTACATTTCAGGACCATACACATTTACACTAAATCGAGACAAGGGAGAGGCGATAGCTTAAAGCCTTCTTTTTTGATGTGAGCCTTGTAATGATTTTATCTATTTATTTGATTTCGAAATTATTGAACTTGGGTTATATTTAAATATGTCTTCTGGATAGAATGGACCTTACTCTTCTTTAATTTAAACAACTTAGTAGTATTCAAATGACTTAAGTTGTTGTAAGGATAAGAAAACCCAATAATAGTTTCATAGTACGTCATATGGATTTTCCTTTATTTAATTATGAAATAATTTATTCATATGCACTAGTTTGATATTTTGCAGGATGTTTTAGGCGTGCGAGACTGCACTTGTGGGCCCGATTCGGATATTGGGCATTGGAGGCGGTCTGGGCCGGACAACCCAACCCTAAGTCAAGGTTGTCACAAATTACATTTCGATGTACAAGAGCTATCTTTCAATTGTCCAAGAACACCGCTATATAAATTTACACACTGGCCGAATGTGTGATTTCGTCAGTGTATTCAAGATCAATTGAGTCTCCGCACTCTTAGGATAATGAGTATTATATATATATCGGTCGACGACCATATGAGGAGATAAGGAAGGCATGGCCTAGATACCACCTGTAGTCACATAGAGAGGTTCCATCCTAGTCACCTATCGCGTTGACCCTTACCTGGAGACATAAATCTACTCATTTCCTCATTTATTGTTTTAGTGTGTTATGCTTGTCACTGTGAATTGCTCCCATTCACAGTCCATAACTACGTGAACTAGATATACTACAATGTATAACACAAGTGATAAATGTAATTGAGTCCTACTTACTTGTAACGAGCTTTCCTAACTTTATATCGATTTACATGATACTCGAAATCTATAGACCTTTGTCCATCAATCAAGACCTAAATTAAATCAATTGTCATCAATTTGGGTCTAATACTCATTAATTATAACCCTTAAACTATTTCAATTCTAATTCGAAACCTATTTACTACTTTTTAAGTCAATCAGATTATTTCACATTTTTCGAAGTAAAAATTCCAGTATAAAGTCTCGTACGAATCCCAAATTCTTCATTTTTCATAGAAATTCATTAATTTCTATTTATTTGGTCAAAATATTATTTTTTGATATTTTTCCTTATTTTTTCTCTTTTTTTTCAGCAATTTATATCATTTTTTTATGAATTGGTTTGACCCGTTGAATTGGAATCGGTTCAGTCCGGTCTGGGGTCAAACCCACTTTTCATCTTCCCCTTACTCTGTTTTGCAGATCGTCCAGTTTTTTATTTATTTATTTTTTTAAAACTTTCGATTTTATCAATGAGGTTGGGGCCAAACCCAACCTCTGGCAAGTTTGGGCAGAGGAGACGACTCTTCTGCCATCATCTTCCTCAAATTGAGTCGAGTCTCCCAACTCCATTAACTACGATACAACATCAACAACAAACAACATCAATAATGCAATAGTCACAACAATAACGACAACAACAAAGAACCCAACAACCTCAACTTATCATCATTGATTTCTCTGTCTCATTCTCTCCCGTCTCGGTCCCTCTCTCAATCTCACTTTTGATTCCCAGTTTTAAAATGAAAATGGGTGTGGCGGTAAGTGTGTGCTTTAGGATAAATATTAGATTTCTTCAAGATTCGCATCACACAAATGTGGAGGCAGATATAATGTTTCATTTCTTATTTTGATATTTCTCGAGACATATGTTACGTATCTCAAGGCCGATCTTGTGGCTATTAACAAATCAATAAACCTTTTTCACATTCTGACCGACTTATTGTAATCAAATATGTTGATATCCTTGAGATACGTATCATGTATCTCAAGGTAGATCTTGCGGTTAGCCTTTATCACCCTATGCACAACTTAATTGTCCTTGAGATATGATTACTTGCATCTCGAGACATGGATAATCTCTACACCAACGTCCTACACCTCTATTTGCACTATTCACCTCCTCGAGATCATTGTTATACGTATTTCGACGCAATTCAATTCCAATCACCCACCTTACACACTCCTAGTTACACTATTTATCATGTCGACTCAAGCATAGCATGTGTCTCGAGGTGAATCTAATGTATAATTTAATTTGATCTAAACTTTAGGATTCATTTTTATATATTTATATATAAACTATATATATATATAACCATGTATTTCGCGCCCATAAATGCACCACACTCGCCAACGACCACCCTTAGGCGTGCACACTATTGTACATGCCACTCTCGACCACGCGTTTCACTAGGCGCCTGCCAATTATTATTTATTTATTTATTTATTTATTTTCAATGTATATTAACATGTCTATGACTTTACCGCGCATGCTACCCCATGACTCGTGTGCGTTGCCTTTGACCCTCACACGCATTAGACATCCTATAATTCATCAATTATAGGCTAATTAATTTCAATCATTTTCATAATTAATAATACATGCCATAAAAACACCAAACGACACGCAAACCAATGCACACGCTAATCAAGACAAGCCGGACTTAACTAATAGCCTAACTCGGATTAATTAAAATTCGAATTAACACTAATCACCTGCACAAGGTAACGAGTCGTTACAGTTTCCCCAATTTATGACAATTTCATCATCGAAATTAAAGGAAACGCACAAGTTACCAGTAGTTCCAAAGAGAAATGGAAATTGTTATTCCATGTATAACTCCCATTACCAAGTTATCGTTTCATTTCCTATGAGTCTTCTATTTTCCCGTAATTCGAATCTACAAAGTCCTTTATATATGAGACTTTCAAAAGCATAATGAATTTGTGTTTTGAATTCTCCAACAATCTATGATGCTTGACTCCTCAACATCTTTATTTTAACCAAGTTATAGTTATATATTACCTAGACTGTCATACCCTCTCTGCGCAACTCTTTATTATTTCATTTTCTGCAAAAGCTATACTCAAATCTTAGTTATATACCTCACTATATACAAGATTGAGTATACTAGCTTTATTACTCTATGATGCAATCCCCCTTATTACCTTATTACCAACAAAACTCACACAAAAGAATATATATTTTTTCATTGGTTGAACATTTTGAGACACATGCTTAAACTATATTCTTTGGAACCAGGATTAGCCTATCAGCTTCTTCTTCAACACAAAGAAAAAGATACTGTACTGAGATTGAGAATGGTTTTTAACTATATCAATAACTTATTCTTCCATTGGAAACAAGTCTCGGATCTCCATCCGGGGAATCAAACACTGAAACACCATATCATCTCATATCACCATATACATATATCTTGCTCAATCCGTCAAAGAATAACATAACCTAAATGATAAGAATTTGCAGACTTCGATCAATCTATCAACTAAAACTTCCATTATATTGTGCTTACGCCAAAGTCTAGTTAATTTCATTACATAACACCCTTAGTTATGTTGTCCTGCTATCATCAGATATAGATAAAAATTTACTTAACCCTTCATATTTTTAATGTCTAGTCTCAACCTACTGAAGAACTCTCATATCTCTTTATAAATTCAACAACATATATCATTACCTTAAACAATTTATAACCTTCTCATATACCTTAATATTATATGGCATTACCTATATAATGAATATAAAGAGATTCATGAGGTCATCGATGTAATTTTTTGCTAAAATCCTTCTTGAACTAGAATTGCATTTCGGAATTTAATGCGTCCAACACAATTTCACTAGACTGTCTAATCAAAATACTAATCCTTGATAGCCAAATCTTGGCGTATCAAGTAGTTTCCATTAGACTTCTTAATCACCTGGTCACCCAGTTAATCAAACACTTGGCTCAGCTCCAATCTGAGCTTCAAAGAACAAATCTGTAATTACTAATTCCAACAACTTATTTAATGATGTGTCTGTGCACAACTTTATTCTATCATCATTATTACACATCTCTCTCAAGAGATAGTACTAAGAAGTTCCTATTATAATTATACTTCGTGTTCTTTTTTCTACTCAAAGCATTGATGATATCAATCACTTTGTCCGAATGATTTCTTAGAGTGAATTCATTATATTCATGAATTTAGGTTACTCACTTCATTTTTAATTTCTTTCACTCTAACAACTATATTCTTCAAACTCTCATAGCTTGAAGATCTTTAATCACATTGCACCAGCTCTTTGATTTTCATACTTATCATTTATATTTTAGTGTTTCTTCTAAGATTCTCTTCTCCTAGGGATCACTAAAAATCTTTCTGAATCCCTTTCACTTAGTTAAATCAGTATTTCAAACCATAAGATGAATGAATGAACTTGCACAACCTATCTAATTGAATGGATTCACAAAGAAGTTGTGATCCACACTCATATATTATAACACCTAAGTCTCAACTCTTAGGACTTGTTTTTCAATCCATTCCATTCATTGTTTAAAATACATCTCAAGCTTTTATTCTATAAGAAATGCCTTCAATTATTTGGTACCACTACCAAAATAATTATTTCACAACATTTTTTCTCAAACTTTCTTGAACTATATAATAGCATAGACTACAATATCTTGCCTCATTATGTCAAAACATAACTACCTGAATAAAGATATTGGAGTAATCCATAGTTTAGGTATAATCAAGCGATTATTGTAGTCAAACTACATTTCGATTTTCTCTTAAGGCATCCTTGCGTTGTTTATGACTCATCTCAATTCCACTTTCAGGTTAATTGAACATACAACATAAGGATACTGTAGATCTTTGTATACCTTGTTTGTATCATTCAATTATTCCACAATAACACTACTTTTTCTAATGATGTGTTGAATGTAAAACAATTATCTAATTATCTTAATTGTGGTCAAATCCATCAACTCGCAAATCACATTCAACACATGTCTGAGTGACTAACATTTGAAGCTTAGTATCTGCACTTAAAATTCTTTCGTATAAACCAATTTATCGTTATAGTTCACATGACTCTGAAATATTGTTTGGGTCTTTTCTAAGTCTTCAAGCCTTTTATATTATCATTGATAACACAATGTTACTCTTATATCAATAGAGTTCAATAACTATATGCTATCCATTTATGAACATAACATGGGCTCTAGTGAGTTTTCATGGTTTCTACCATGATTTTCAATATGAACAAGCCATTGCCTGACATCATATTCATGTAGTTCCTATTTTTGATCTTAAATTAATGAAAACTAGATCTCAACTTTTGTGAACATTTGGTTTCATGTAATAAGTCAAATGGGTTGTCGATTTTCTGGGCAATGAATATTTATTTCTAATTTAGTTTAATTTGATTCATCACTCGAGTTGAGTACTCAAACTCATACAATTCTCATATTATACTAAGAGAAATGGAATTGATAATTGGTTTGACATAGAAAATTAAGTAATTGATGAATTTCAATCTCAAATTTATGGCAAAACATCAAGAAATGTGATAAATAGACTTCTTGAATGTTTTGGAATCACAATTTTCGTTCATCCAGCTTGAATTCTCATAAAGAACCTACTAATATTCTAAAATAATTTTAAACCCTTTGAATCTCGAATGATACATCTTATTTCTACGAATCACTATTCGTTGAAATTTAGAGATTTACACAATTTTTAGTTACAAGTAGCAGTTATATCAACCTCTTGATATACTACTTACCTATTCATTCTCGGTATCGTACAATATTCCTTCGATATCTCAAATCCTTAGATTCATAAACAACTCATTCTCCCCAATTTATACTATACTAGTCTAAATGATTTGATTAGGGCATCTCACTAGTTCACTACGATATTCTAACTCAAACTATATAAGTTTTCAACTTTAAGTTTTCATCTGAAATTACTATAAAAATGATAGAAGTTCAATATATAAGATAGAGTTGACTAACACTACAAATTTTTCATAATCCTTCAACTTTCATATCTCATTTATGAATCTTTACTTTTAATGTAATTTTGCAATTAAATTCAAATTCTAATATCCCGATATTGATCTACACATCAATCTAGTAATCTTATGCTTCCTAAACCACTTATGAAATATACGTTATTTAGTGGTTTTTTTTGTGCGTGTGAATCCACCACAATGTCACCTTTTTCTTTTATCATTCTATTAGTGGGTGCAGTCAAACCACAACAACATTAATAATTTTTTTCTTATTTTAACTTTTCCTTCAATATGTGTAGTTACACCACAACTATACTGTCAAGCTTCTTCTCATTATTCCAATAGGGACTAACACCATATTTGGAATCTTATACTTCATAGTAACTCATGAAGTATGAATAATTAGTGGTTATATAACCTCAACTAAGCTCTTATCATTGTTTGCCACTAATTTCCTCATTGAATAACCTTTAATCTCGTTCAACTAGTTTCACTACTAGTATATATTCTACTCAAAGTGACTCAACACATTTAAGCTTCATTAAAAATCACTTTTCGTTTTCTTTACTTCTTAATTTCTATTCTCCTAACATTTGTCTCAAATTCCAAGTCCAATCAATCCTTCTTCACTGACTATCATCAATCAAATAATATAAGTGAGAATTAAAACCATTAGAGACTATTAACTAGGATAAGAGATTACTTTTTATCATCATATGAGTTCTTATGTCTTTCTTTTTTTCCATACACTATTGAGATTTAAGTTTCTACAAACCTTATTCCTCAATGCTTTCTTAACTTTTGAGATATTTATGGATACAAACCATCTTATTATCATTCAGGAAAGACATAACACTTATACCCATTGTTTGGATACACTTCATCACAACACATAACATTACTCAGTCTTTTATCTTTCATTACCCCCTAAATCATCGATAAAAATCATTTATAAAGTCTCAGGTTATCAATAACTTGAGAACAATTTCCAAATCGGTGAGCCTAGACTTCTATTCAGATTTTAGGTAATGAATTCAAACTCTAATACTAACGGTATCGAGTTATTCTTTGAATTTAACAAATCTCGGAATAGTGAAACCAAACGCTATCCACCTTGGCTTTCATTTTAAGTTGTATCAGTGTTATCGCTTCTTTTGAAAACAATTCGAAAGTGAAACCGAGGCTCTAAGCTTGCTTTGATATTAACTTCAAAATCCCTATTTTGATTAAGAGAATGCCCGGTCTAAAACCTTAATTAAGCCTCGTTACACCAATTAGACTCGAATAGAGTAACAGTACAGTCGTCCTTCGTACTTGATAATCATAATACTGTATATCGTGTATCAAATAAATAATTGAAAATGCATCGAAATTAAAAATTTTTCGATGGTACAAATGATAAACTAAACAATACTAATCAAAGTCTAGAACTGGTATCAAACTTAGTTTACGAAACAACCCCAAACACTGTGTTAATACAAATATATTTCAATTTAAATATATAAGATAATAGAGAAATCAATTCACCGTAGAGAAGACTATAAACTCCTAAACTTCTCCATTCTTCAGTCGAATCGCACGTCAATATTCTAGAAATGTTAATTGGGATGAGCGCTCCAACTTGCTCAGTGACTCACAATTACAATATCCGGAGTCTATCTAATAATTAAGGAACATGAATAACAATATGAATCCTACAATATCTATCAGGGCATGATAAATAATATAAACAATAGATAAACAAATGCAAAGCCATAGTTCCATATCCCCTGCACAAGTTACTTTAATTACATTTCGATATACACGAGCTTTTTCTTAGTTGTCCAAGAATACTGTTGCAGAAATCCACACACTGGCTGAATGTGTGATTTTATCAGTGTATTCAAGAACAACTGAGTCTCCGCACTCTTAGGATAATGAGTAGTATATATATATCGGTCGACGACCGTATGATGAGACAAGGAAGGCATGGCTAGCTACCACCTATAGTAACAGGGAGAGGTTCCATCCTAGTCACCTATCGCATTGACCCATACCTAGAGACATAAGTCTACTCATTTCCTTATTTATTTTTTAGTGTATTATGCTTGTCACTATGTAGTGCTCCCATTCCCAGTCCATAACTACGTGAACTATATATACTACGATATATAGGACAAATGATAAATGTCATTGAGTCCTGCTTACCTATACCGAGCTTTCCTAACTTAATACCGACTTACACGATTCTCAGAATCCATAAACCTCTACCCATCAATCAAGAACCTAAATTAAATCAGTTGTCATTAATTTGGGTCCAATACTCATTAATTAGAATCCTTAAACTATTCCCAATCGAATCCAAAACTAATTTACCATTTTTTAAGTCAATCCGATCATTTCACATTTTTTAGGTAAAAACCACAGTATAAAGTCTCGCGCAAATCTTGAATTCTTCATTTTTCATAGAAATTCATCAATTTCTATATATTTGGTCAAAATATAATTTTTTGAGATTTTTCCTTATTTGTTTTGGAATTCTTTTCTATTTTCCAGCAATTTATTTCATTTTTTTTTATGAATTAAGGTTTAACCCGTTGAACTGGACTTGGTTCGGTCCGGTCTGGGGTCAAACCCCATCTTCTTCCTCCCTTTATTTTGCAGATCGCCCTGTTTTTTTTAATTTTCAATTTCATCAATGAGGTTCGTGTCAAACCCAACCTCAAGCAAGTTTGGGCACGGGAGACGACTCTCCTGCCATCATCTTCCTCAGACTCAGCCGAGTCTCCCGACTCCATTAACAATGATACAACAACAGCAACAACAAAAACAACAATAACAACAACAACAACAACAAATAACCCAACAACCTCACCTTATCATCATCGACTTTATCGTCGACCTCTCTGTCTCATTTTCTCCCGTCTTGGTCCCTCTCTCAATCTCACTTTCGATTTTCAGTTTAAAAATGAAAATGGGTGTGGTGGTGTGTGTGCTTTAGAATATATATTAGATTTTCAAGAGATTCGTATCACACAAATCTCAAGTCAGATATAATGTTTCATTTCTTATTTTGAGCTTTCTCGATGTATGTGTTGCATATCTCGAGGTCGATCTTTTGGCTATTGACAAATCAATAAAACCTCATCATATTCTAACCAACTTATTGGAATCAAATATGATCTCCTCGAGTTACGTATCGCGTATCTTGAGGTAAATCTTATGGTTAGTCCTTATCACCCTATGCACCACTTAATTGTCCTTAAGATGAGATGACACACATCTTGAGGTGTGGATAATCTCTATCACCAATGTCCCACACCTCTATTTGCACTATTGACTTACTCGAGATCATTGCTATATGTATCTCCATGCAATTCAATTCCAATCACCCACCTTACATACTCCTAGTTACGCTATTCATCGTTTTGACTCAAACATAGCATGTATCTCGAGGTGAATCCAATCTATAATTTAATTTGATTTAAACTTTATGATTCATTTATATATAACCATGTATTTCGCGCCTATAAATTCACCACATGAGCTAACGACCACCATCGGGTGTGCACACTATTGTACGTCTCACGCGTCACCCTTGACCGTACATGTCACTAGGCGCTCAGGAATTATTATTTATTTATTTATTTATTTTTAATATATATATATTAACACGCCTATGATTTTGCCATGCACGCCAAAAAGTACACGCAGGCGTGCATGCTACCCCAAGATTCGTGTGCGTCACCCTTGACCTACACATGACATTAGGCATCATATAATTCATCATTTAAAGGTTAATCAATTCCAATCATTTCCATAATTAATAATACAAGCCATACAAACACCAAATACCATGCAAACCCACTCACACACTAATCAAGACAAGCTGGACTTAACCACGAGCCTAATTCAGATTAATTAGAATTCAAATTAACATTAATTACCTACTTAAGGTACGAGTCATTACATAACGCATTTGATCTGTCTCAGGAACACATGCAACAATATGGGTACCATCAATACATCCTATGCAATCTTATTATAATAAATATATATGCTTATATAATGTACAATTGAGTCATAAAATAGTAGATAATAAATATTTTTATATTGTTTTACCTTGAAATAAGGCATATATTGTTCATCGTCAAGGATGTGAGAAGACATGAATTAAAATGTACGATCATTTGGTTTTATCATATCATGTGCAAAACCCTTAAAGCATTTGCTTCTACTGGTAATAACTTCCAATATCTCAGGAAATGATTAACTTATAGTGTGACGACCCGATTTTTAGGCAAATTGGGCACCACAACATCGCCAGACACGTCACTAGGTCATGCTACGTCACCTGCACTCCTGTACATGATGATCCACGAACTAACCATCTAATAATCTGACTTAGTCTGTTCCGATGTTCAAATGATTATTTTGTCGAAATATACAAAGGTATAGAGTTTCACAACATAATTTGTTTTTTTTTATAATTCATTTAATTTATTTTAATAGTGGAAGTCTTAATAATATGCAAATAAGTAATATAAACTAATTTTGCATTGATTAACAAACCTATAGAATGGAAACCCAGCAAAAGTATATCATGTATAACAATAAAGGCGACAAAAGTTATAATAAAAGTTACTATACATTTATCAAGTAATAAGTTTCCTAAAATGATCCCAAAAGTAGTATATACATAAATACAAACATCTACAAGTGAAGCTACTATCGATCTTTAGATCCGGTTCGTAGTATGATTTGTAAACTGCCACAAAAAACAATGACAATAAGTTCTAATGAGTAAATCCTTGTTAAATTCAGTTAGTATTCATAAGAAATCCAATTAAAGCGGCTACACTTCATGTAAGAAAGTAAAGAAAAAGAAATGTAAAGCATGAATATAAGTTACCGAGATAATCAGGAATATGGAACGTGAATACGGCGTATAGCTGTCGAGCCCTGGGACGCAAATACTAAATCGAGAAGCCCGCCTCCTCTTTACGATCAAAACGAGGAACTCTATTGGTCGGAAGGTAGTCTTTTGCCCAACGCCTCGAAGAAGTGGAACTTTTTGACGGAGGCGGGCCTCACGTAACCTACTCTTGAGATCATCAAATCGTGGAGAGGAGTCTCACACGTAGTCTAAGGTATGACCAATACCGTAGCAACAATCAAATCGTCATCTACGAGAGTGCCAGAAAGTGGTAATTCCATCTCGTCGACCATACACAAACATATGTGGGAATAGAGTAAGTATACAAGCCAATTGACAAAAAGTAATAGTGAATAAGTAAATTACAAGTGAAATAAGTAAATTCTAAGCTAATGTTCTCGTAGATTTACTTACGTTGACATTGGTGAAAATCTCTTTGCAATGATTTGCTCGCGCCTCGAACTGTGCACTCGACCCTCGACTAGTCTTCTAAGTCCTTGATGTCCAATTTTATTATTTTAAAATATTTTAGTGTCACATTTAGAGGATTTTATAATGTAAAACCAAAAATTAGAATTTTATTCCAAAACTTTTGTTGCGTCACGTTTTACGGATTATACCGGCGTGCCAAAGGCCCGAAAATGTCTTGAAACAAATTTTTTTAGCCTTTTCCAATTTCTTAACATTTTTTCTGATTTTTTTATTTTTTCGAATTTCTCCATAATTTTCTATCTATTTTTCTATTTTTCTATAATTTATTTTATTTTAAATTTATTTCAATTAATTGTTTTTTTTAAATTATTAGTTTATAGGGGTTGGGCCCCTAAATCGGGCCCGATTTGACTGGTCGCGGTTGGCCCAACTGGGCTGGGCGGGGGACAACTTAGGCCCGACCCAGCTCCCTCCCTCCCCATCCGTTCATAGACTCTGCTTTAATTTGTTTTTCTTAACTTTTCTTTTTTTTGCAATAATTAACAATAAAATAACAACAATTACAACACCCAATAAAGCCCATCCATTTTCTCCATTAAATCAACTATATTAACCACTGACCTCGATCTAGGAAGATCGCCGATGAGGGGGCCGAGAGCTTGAGGGGAGGGGGCGAGAGTGACGCATATAAAGAGGAAGGGAGGATGCCAAGATCTTGAGGCCGTGAGGGAGAGGTGAGTGAGACCGAAAGGTGAGATAAGAGTAAGAATGAAAAATATGAGAGGGAGAGGAGAGAGTTTGAGTGGAGAGAGATATTAAAATGTGTGTTTGTTTGGTGATGAAAGAGAAAACATTTGTGTGAGAGAGAAAAGTGGAGTGATGTGATAGGAGTAGTTGATGTATTGTCACAATATGGGTGGTTGAGTGTGTGTGTTCTCTAAACCCCTTGACTACCTTATACACCTGCGTTACGAGCACCTCGCGGTATCCTACGCTCTCATCACTACATGCGCACAACGTGACCAATGGAAATCCTAACTAATGCGACACGAATATTTAATAATAACATAGCAAATTAACATTCATCACACTAAAATAAATATAATTCACCTTGTCTAACATGCCCTAGAATTTTTCGCAATGTCTACGTAGGTCCGAGCTTAGGATCTTAATATGTAATTAACCAATTAATCGAGATTAATTAAAGCAGACCATTATATATAGTCTCACTCGAACGTTGAAAACGCTCTCTTAGGTCCTTATTAGATGCATCATTGACTAATGAATATACAAATCTACCAAACCATATTTGTCACTCTGCTTCGTTCCAAACAATATTTGAATTCCAAGTCATTGCATAGTTCTTTAAACAACTCTTTTTCCATCCAAAAAATTGTTCTTACTTCGAACATGATGTCTGTTAAGAATTTTTGTTGTCCAAGATTCTCCTATTTGAAGTGAAGTCATGCATAGTTCTTTATATATGTTTTTATAATAATGTGTAGTAGCTATAAGCCATGTTGTGTCTTCGAATATAACAATAAAACCAATTATTTTCATTCTATGTCTTCACAACTCTTCAATGTCCATGGTACACGTAATATGCATAAATAACACATAACTAAAAGATATATACAATACTTTTGAAACAAAATATATAATTAATGTAATTTGCATAATTTCATAACCTTTCTAAAAACATGTCAAATTTATACAAATTGAAAACTAAAATAGAATCCAACTCCAAATACACCTAACAAATGTAGCAAAAAAGACGTTAAAAAATGCAACAAAGAAAAGGAAAGTATAGGCAAATAATACGAGCATAGCCTAAACATTCACTTATTCCTACACATAAAATCAAATCAAAATTTCCTATTGTTATCATCTTTCATGTTCACAAATATCTTTCTTTTTGTTTTGTCTAAAATGAAGTCATGCATAAAGTAGCACAAGTCGCTACCCTCCCATAAGGTGCCTTAATTAACCGTATGATCAATAATATTTATTCCCATGTCAATAGAACAATATGACGCAACTTGAGATCTTTTGTTATTTTCTATCTTCATAACTTTTAAAGCCAAATTAGAATTAAAAAGCATGGAGTTCAATGAAGCAAATAATATTGTAGATCCCCCTCCTGACTGTCTCTTTTTTGTTTCAATTGAGTAGGTTTGGAAGACTGGATTGCAAGCCTCTGATAGTTATCACCTTCTCTAAACACTAGGTTGAAAATTTGAGTCCTACTTGAACTTTTATTGGATTATTGGGTACCTCTACGACCTCTTAATTCATTCAAAAAGTCATTTAAAATGTAGTCTGAGTCAAGTAATTGGTCATATTGGTTATAATCGAAATACACATCTTCAACAATATTTTTGGTAGCTTCATTCACGTCATTTTCATTTGCATCAATTCCATCATTCTCTTTGTCTCCATTCTCAACATTCATAGTCATATTTGTTATTGGGTCCATAGAGGGTGAAACATTATCCCGTCTGTTTGCACATTTATCATCAAATAGTCGAGTCCATAAGCTTGAAAGCTCTTGCCTAAATGATTTGTTGCGAAACGATTTAACTTAAGGATTTTCCTACAACCAAAGAGAGTTTATACTAGTAAGTTTATAATAAATAAACTTTATTTATTATTATATTAATGGTAATGATGTAACAAAGAAAAAAATTAATGCAATTTTTTCTTCCACCACTCGTTTGAACAACTCAGTTGTCCCGTTGCAGGATCCCAACCTAAGCCAGTTTCACTAAACAACAAAGCTTTCCAAAGTTTTCATTGCTTCTTCATATGATCAAAGTTTTTTTTGCAAGAGGCAATTTGAACTTTTATCTTTATTTCATTTTCCAAAATCTGATTAACTTTTTGCATTTTGAAATTACTTCCACGCCCATTGTGCATAATGTATTTGAGGCAAACTTCACCAAAAATCTTTTCATACCCTTTCCATTTAAATACTTTAACTCTTTTCACATCATCATTAATCGAAACCATTTCTGGTTATAATCGAATGCAACGCCAACAAACATGAAAGATAGTTTATGGCTGAAATAGACAAATATTTATTACCATTACAACTAAAATGACACGCTCAATTATACACATATCTCGACAATGAATAAAAAAATGATACTTGGGACTAAAATCTATTTAATAGCCAAACCAAACATATAACGTTATTATTTTTTCGAAACTTAGATCAATGAGCACAAAAGAAAGGCAAGAAATGAATATTGATTCACAATAAAGAAAGATTGGAGAATACAAGAGGTTACACATACATCTAAGTACAGCGATAATGGCTCAAGTTTACATGAAGGACTGTTTATAATCTAATATAAGTTAATCTAGATAACAAATATTTCATGTGAAATAAAAAAGAAAAAAATTCCATCAATAATCAAAAGCATCATTAACGTTCTACAAGAGGGTAAGAAAATCTCAACTGGACTAAAAGTGAGCAACGACAAATCAAGAATTATTTTCATTAAAAGTACTACGAACACTGGTTTGGGTGACGTATTGGGAATGAATGTAGCTTTCTTTCCTATTAAATATTTAAGCCTCTCTATATCTCCAAGAAAGCTCACAGTTAACGACAATTATCCATTAATTGACAAGTTGCAAAACTCCACGAGAATGAAAAGTTGAGTGTTTTTCTATGGCAAGTTGTGTTACTCACTGAAAACACATTATCCAGAGTTTATATACATACTGGATCAGCTATTTTGCAGTCTCAAGTGTGGTGGGTTATAAAGATATAATTTATATTGATCAAGTTTCTCAATCACACATTTGTAGTAGTTGATCGGGAAACTTTTTGCAACCAAAAGAAGATGGGTTGGGTCTTAAAAGGCTAAAGAAATGTATGAAGCCTCATTTTTGAAGTTGGCTTGGTGGGTTGATTCTTGTATAAAGTGTCTATGTGTTAATTGGATTCATGAAAATTATATCAAATTTGATTATAATCGTTTTAGACAAACTTATGTACATAAAAACTCAAGAACCTATTGTGTTCCTTGTAGTCATTTTTTTAATAAAAAAAATCTTAGATGATCTACTTTTGAAAATATGTAGCCTACCTTATAATATGAGAGCATTAAGTGCTTAAAATCTGAACACATTGAATTTGATTCCTAAAGATATGCTATGTTACTTTGTGTTAGCTCCAACAATAATTTACAATTTTTTTCATGGTTCGAACAAGCAAAGAGAAATCTAATAAGCCATAAAAATGGATCTTTACATCAATTCAACTATATCATGTGATTGACTCAAAGCCTACTATGAAAAGCCTTTGAAAGTTAAACGTAAGAGTGAATGTAATTTTGGAGATGGAAAGAGTTCGGGAAGTTTGAATTTGATCTAATTTTTTTGTAAATTTTTTTACCTTAATTCCATTATACTCCCAACTTGATTGTTGGATATAAGAGTTGATTGATAGATTATAGTCTTAGAGTTAAGAGACCATAAGACAATCGAAGAAAACTTGCCTAGAAATACAAGCAACAGTTATTTAGAACCATGGGGCATTAACAATCTATTGAGGCATTGACAACATTTTGGACCTTAGACTCATAGAAGTGGTACTACTGTGGTTGTGGATTGGGTTTGCACTATTTGTTTTGTTCTTTTGGTGTTTTGGAGGTTGGTGTATAGGGGGTCATGTATAACTTATACAACACGGATCTCATGCCCATTTTTTGAATACAACATTTTTAATACTTTATATACAACTTCCATTATCGAAAACAATTATGCTCCACAATTAGCTAGAACCTAATTGTTGGAATTAGAAGCAGACTGCGATATTCTAGTCTTAGGGATACCATTAAAACAATCAAGGAAACTTGTGACGATCCCTTCTACGAAACAGGGCATCGTCGGCTTAATCCCGTAATCAAGCCTTAATCTCAACTATGTAAGACCTAATTACGTATTAGTCAGTCTTTCGTCCCTATTTTCCTCAAATCTTCAGATATTGTTAGATTTCAGAGTTAGTTAAAATGTCATTATAATTTTCATATTATCTTGTAATGTAAAGATTATGCGGAAGCTTTTATTATTCAAAATTCCTAAGTGTGGGAAACTAGGAAAATACAACATCACATGCATATATATGAGTCTCAAAAATGGGAAACTATACACTCAACCTCATATATAACCCAAAATGTACAATAATAATACAACAAAAGTCATTTCATACATGATGAAATAGGAAAATCGCCGAAATGCTCAGAGGAAGTCGTTGTTCTTCTCTTTCCCCGGTCTGCTGCTGCTCGACGGACATAAACCCACCGTCGCAAACTAGACGGTGAGTATAGTGATATTTAAGTAATAACTAGAGAATTATATGCCACATTTCCAAAATAAAAGAATGATATTTAAAAGCATAAATAGCGAAAGAAGTGCTGAATCAAATAATGCAAGTAATACAACAATTAAAGATGCATAGACTGACACAGGCTAAGTCGAGATGATCTACGTCTGGTCTGCGGTGAGAACTATCACCTAACCTTTCCCACTACTATATGGAGTCGTGCTCAACATATTCCACGTCAAAAGCGGAGCTGCGCTCTACTCATATACATCATCTATCTCACTCTTGCCGATCACCCCGAGTCCCATAACTCGTGTGCCGTGCAAGTGAGTGGTGAGTGCCAAAACCGCGGTAGACCCATGTCCCCGTGAACCGCGCATCTCTCGTGCAATGGGCACTAGATAATATTTCCTTTAGTTTTCAAAAAGAATTAGTTCCAATTCTCTAGGAAATCCAAATCAACTTAGACTACAACGTCCAAATGAATAGAATACAAGACTAGCCAAACCCAAGTTATCCCGACAACATGTTTTTCATCAATTCATTATCAAAAATGACATCAAGAGTAGGAATGAAAGTCAATGAAATACTTCACAAGGCATCATGTCACAACATTCACTCATGAATAGATACAAGAACAACATGATGTGAGATTACAAGTAGCAATGTCTACAAAAGACCAATAAATCAATAAAAGTGAATGAAATGAAATATAGAATTCTCACAGCTTTACTTACAATTCACACGTTTGTCCTAGCCTATTCGATCCCTCGACACTCTGAAATGCGTGTCCAAACTCCCGGGATCTCCCCTTAGTTCCCTGAAGGTGTTTGACAGGTGTTAGAGTGTGTTTGGACCCATTTATAGTGGTTAGACCATTTTTGAACTTAGCTGATTTGTTAGTACTGGCTGGGAAATTAGCGCGCTAATTGTGAACAATAACACACTAATTGCCACATTAGAGCGCTACTTCAGCGGTCTAGCGCGCTACTCAATATTAGAGCTCTAACTTTTGACATTAGCGCACTAGATTTTCTACCTAGCGCGCTATGTGCAGCAAAACCCAGAATTCTGTACTTCGGATTCTGGGTTTTTGCCACACATAGGCCTTATTTTTGCATAAGAGACCCTCATACATGTTACACGAGGTCCCTAACACTCATCCCAACACACAACAACAACAACAACATCAATTTTTATGAAATCACAAGTGTATGGTATGGAGAGGTTACCGAACTTGTTGTTATTCTTCTTCCTCACCAAAACTTCAATGAATTCACTCTCCTCCTCTTCTCCAAATCTCTGCAGCAGCCTCTCTTCTTTCTCTCTTCCTCCTAGCAACGACTTTGTGATGAGAAGATGAGATTTGTTGACTTAAATGGTTAATTTGACCATGTGATATGTTTGAATGATGGCCATTAATCATTGTGTGCACACGTGTCTCAAGGCTCATCTCATGGACCTCCTTGTCCTACTTGTCCTTCGAGTCATTTTTGAGTGACTCAACATGTTGACACATGGTCTCATGATGAGTTTATGCGTGTCTCGATGCACATCTAAGGCCTATTGTTTTATTTCTCAACTTTAGGCACATTTAATGTTTATATGTAAATGTGACCACATTAGCCACTTATAAACCCTCATTAATTCACATGTAATTCAAATAAATTAAGCTTACCCCGGTAAGCCGCTACCTTGGTCCTACGTCGACACGCGACTCGAGGTACGTCCCCGCTCTTCTCGATACCTATACACCCATATAAAATTTGACTTAATAGTCTACACATATACAAGACATTAGGCATACATCACAACAAAAATAAAATATACCACGGCCCTTGCCTCGGTCAATGGACATATCACTGTGTGGGTCCCGCAGTACGGGTCGTTGATCGTGTTTAAGGACTTAAACACGGTTAGAGATTTTGGGTCGTTACAAAACTTGCCTACAAATACTAAGCAACAACTAGAACCTACTTGTTAGAATAAGAATAGAAACATCAAAGAAAGCTTCACAAGAAAAAAAAATAAAAAATTAAAGAATATTTCATAATAAAAATCTTAAAGAAGCAATATACTAAGCCAAACAAGAAGAAATCAAGAGATCATAAATAAAATATAAAGATAAAAAAAAACTTCGAATAAACATTTGAGATCTTACAGAAATTATGCTCAACCCTAGGTTTTAGTCTCTAACGCCCTTTCTTCAGAGATGGTGAGATGAGCCCTAAGGAAGAAGAAGAAAGAACAGCGACACTCAAAGATTGATAACAAAGAACGCCCTAACTTGATCATGAATATATAGGTCGTTTGTTTGGAAATAGGACTTCACAGTTTTTTGATTCCGCGACATCCCTCTTTACTGGTTTCTGATTTTGCAGCATTCCTACCTCTCCGTATCGTGAGGGCATTAATTAGAAAATACTAAGAAATAAGGGCAGAACTGGAAAACAAAATCAAAACGATAATTTTTTTGTAAACGCTAGTAGGAGTAGCGTTTCAATTGAGAGATTATCATCTAGATTATTTTGATCATAAGCTATAAACCAAACACAACTTATTTGTTAAAATAGCTTATTAGCTGATAATTAGCTAGCGGGTAAGCTATGTAAGCTATGTTATGCTTAAGCCAAAGTGAACAAGTTTATAATTTAGATGATAAGCTAGTGTGTGCTTGCCAAACAGAGCATTTACAAAGCTTTTCCCATCACATAATACGCTATTCACTTGTCTCGAAAATAACAATCCTTAATCAGTTTGTGATATAAATAGTTAAAACCTTAAGAAAAAACTATGCACAGTTGAAAATATAAGAAAAGCTCATGGTGAGCTAATAATCGATTGGCCTGAGTGGTAAAGACTTGATTCTTGATACATCAATTGACCACGCTTTGTCCAAGAAAAACGAACCATACCAATTCCAAGGCACTCGCCGATGATCCTTCCATGTGCTACACAAAATAAACCCAGAGTGGGCCTTCGGGGAGAACGCCCTGATGCATAAGTTAGACTAATGGCTTGGAAGATGGAGGATTTAAGGCTAGAGTAAAGAGCATAAATATTCCTTCGATTTTCTTTTGAATTTATAACCTTAAGGTTTACCTCTTGTTAGTTTCCAATTAGGATCTTGTCAAATTCAGATTTCCTATTTTGGTAAGATTTGACAAATCTTGATTTGTTTTTTTTGCGAAATTTGATCAAATATAATCTTATCAAAAATTCTTATAAATATCGGGAACCCTTGAAATAAGGAATTCCTTCTTATCTTAAACTTTGCTTCGAGATGTGTTTACACAGCTCTTGAAGTAAGTTATAGTTTACATAGATCTCGAGGCGAGTTATATTTGTTGGAGTTGTAATCTAAATTAGATTTGTGTTTGTGTTTGAGTTTGATTAGGACTTTGAGTTAGAGTATGAGTATAGTTAGGATCTCCTAGTTGGATTAGGAGTATGTTTATGTGACTCTATAAATTAGAGTTAAGCCCCCGCGTTGTAATTAACGAGTTTATTAGAGTGATTAATAAAGTGTGTCATTGCGGTGTCTCTAAACCTAATATGGTATCATAGCAAAAGTGAGATCTTGAGATCTGTGAGAGTGAGACCGAGATTTTAGATCTACGGTGTGAGACTTTGTTCAAGATCGAACAAAGAATTTGGGCTTTGCATCTATTGAGAGATCGAAGCGTGCCAGTTTCTTGTTTTGGAGAAGAAACGAAGATTTGAACAATTTGTTCAAAGTGTGTGCGACAAAGAGTTAAAATCAAAATTGAGATTTTTGATTTTCTTATTTGGTGTGAATTATGGCGACATCGCGGAACGGCCAAGTTCAACATACTCTTCCAATATTCGACGGGAAGAAGTTTGATAGTTGGAGCACTCAGATGAGAGTCTTGTTCAGTTTTCAAGACTTGCTCGCAGTAGTTGAAGATGGGTTCGAAGACCCAAGGGCCACCGCTACCTCGACACAAAAGTAAATTCGCAAGAAAGATCAGAAGGCACTTTATTTTATTTTGCAAACACTTGATGATGTGGCGTTTGAGAAACTGCAACTGGCGAAGACATCAAAGGAAGCGTGGGACACTTTACGGGCGTCCTACAGGGTGTACGAAAGCCAAGAAAGTTCGGTTGCAAACTTTGAGGCGACAATTCGAGTTGATCGAGATGGATGACTCGAAGATATAGAGAAGTACACCAATCGTGTTCGACAATCGTCAATCGGTTAAAGATGAATGGCGAAGATGTCGCCGATCTCGATGTGAACGAGAAGATTTTGCGCACCTTGACCACGAAGTTCGACCACGTAGTAGCTGCTATTATAGAGTCCGGGACAGATTATGAGACCAAGTCATTTGAAGAAATCATTGGTTCATTACGAGCACATGAGCAACGAATCAATGAAAAAAGTGAAAAAGTCAAGCCTACTGAGCAGGCATTGAATACTACAGTTGTCCCGAAGTTAAAGAAGAAATATGGGTTTAAAGGTCGTGATAAAGTCAACAACGATGGCAGATGTCAGAATAATAATCAGTAGTGGTGGGATAGAAATAAAGGCTGTGGACGAGAAGAAGGTCGCAATCAACAAAGAAATCGGATTTAGTGTTACAACTGTCGCAAATTTGGGCATATAGCTAGACCATGCAGGATAAAGCAATCATCAAAGTTAGAGTCGGAGTCTGAGGAGCAGACAGATCAAGATGAGGAGTGTCATTGGTTTCATCAGCCCAGGAGAATGCTCAGAGTAACATGTGGTATCTCGACAGTGCATGCTCTAACCACATGTGTGGCAATAAACAATTTTTTGATGAGTTGGATGAGTCAATGTTGATAGAGGTCAAGTTTGCTGATGATAGGAAACTTCCAGTTAAGGGAAAAGGAAGGATTCTGATCCAGTTGGAGAATGGTGATCATCAGTATATTTCAGATGTGTTATATGTACCGACATTGACATGCAATTTGCTAAGTTTGGGGAAATTGCTAGAGAAGAGGTACAAAGTGAATTTCAAAGATAGCCATCTCACTATATTTGACTCGAAAGGTATGATCATTCTTAAGTCTCATTTGAAAAATAGGTTATTTCAGATTGAGATTAAGACTGGATCTTATTCGTGTTTTAAATCCATTGTTTCTGATGAGTCATGGCTATGACATCTAAGATATGGTCATCTGAACTTCAAAAGTCTGAAGTTGCTGACTCATAAGAATTTAGTGAAAGGATTGCCTGTGATTCAACATCCAGAGCAATTTTGTGAGGGGTGTATTTTGGGGGAGCAACATAGACGAACGTTTGCTTCCAACACTCTAAGGCGTGCCAAATATCTACTACAGTTGGTTCACTCAGATGTTTATGGTCCAATGCAGACTGCTTCACTAGGAGGAAGCAAATATTTTATGACTTTTATTGATGACTGCAGCAGGATGATTTGGGTGTATACTTTAAAGAATAAGTCTGATGTCTTTAGTTGCTTTCATAAGTTCAAGGCAACTGTGGAGAAACAGAGTGGACGCTACATCAAGACTTTGAGGACAGATGGTGGTGGTGAGTACACGTCCTCGACATTTTAAAAGTCTTGTGATCGTCATGGGATTAAACATGAGATCATGCCACCATAGACAACACAACATAATGGTGTTGCAGAAAGAAAGAATATGACTATTATGGACATGGCTTGTAGCATGTTGAAAGCGAAAGGTTTACCTAATTCTTTCTGGGCTGAAGCAGTTGCATGTTCAGTTTATTTGCTTAATAGGTCTCCCACAAAAGGCGTGTCCCATATAACCCCAGAAGAGGCTTGGAGTGGTTACAAGCCAAGTGTCAAACACTTGAAGGTGTTTGGATCTACTACATATGTACATGTTCTCGATGCTAACAGGAAGACGTTACATGACAAAGGAGTAAATGTCATATTTATTGGCTATGTTTCAGGAAGGATTGGAACATACAAATTGTACAATCCAGTTACCAATGCAGTCATTGTTAGCAGAATTGTCAAGTTTGATGAGAAGAGTGCGTGGATTTGGGACATAAAAGGAAAGAGTATTGCTCAACCATCTACGATTAGATGTGAGGATGAAGCTTCCACTTCAGTTGGTATTGACGCTAGACCCCAGCGTACCAGTTGCAGACCACAAAGAAGTGTTGGACAACCAACTCGACTTCAGGATTGTAAGATCACCCATGATATTGTCGTTGATGACAAAGGCAATCGAGTGCATTGTGCACTGTTCAGCATTGAGGAAGCTGTGCGAGATAGATGGCGGGTGAATGATAAAGGATGTCGTCGATGGAGGTCGAGATCGCATTCGAGAGAAGATCTAGTGGAAGATCATGACAATCTGAATTATGGGGGATGATGTTTTGGTTTTAATTCGAGATAGGTAATTTAGATTATGGGGGGATGTTGGAGTTGTAATCTAAATTAGATTTGTATTTGAGTTTGATTAGGACTTTGAGTTAGAGTATGAGTCTAGTTAGGATCTCCTAGTTGGATTAGGAGTATGTTTATGTGACTCTATAAATTAGAGTTAAGCCCCCGCGTTGTAATTAACGAGTTTATTAGAGTGATTAATAAAGTGTGTCATTGCGGTGTCTCTAAACCTAACAATATTATGTGCTACACCATATGCCTCTACTCCTGCAAAACGAATGCAATTTTGCATAGGAGGGTTTTTTTGGCTCAAGCTTCGATTTGCTCTAGCATTTTTGTATGCATTTTGCCCCAGTTTTTTTGCTTAAGCTTCGATTCGCTTTAACATCTTTTTGATGCATCTTGCTTTAGCTTTTGTGCCCAGACTTCGATTTGCTCTAGCATTTTTTTTATGCATCTTGCTCTAAATTTTTTTCCTTTAGCATTTTTTTATGCATCTTGCTCTAGCTTTTTTGTTCAAGCTTCTATTTGCTCTAGCATTTTTTAAGCCATCCTGCTCTAGCTTTTTTGCGGAACCTTCGATTTGATCTAGCATTTTATTTTTTTAATGCATCTTGCTCTAGGTTTTTTGCTCAAGCTTTGATTTGCTTTAGTATTTTTTTGCTTAAGGTTTTTATTTCGTGCAACGTTCTCTAGCCTTTTTGCTCAGGCCTCCTTGTGCTCTAGCATTTTTTGCTTAATCTATTTGATTGATGCATCTTGCTCTAACTTTTTTTTTTTTTCTCAATCTGTTTTTGCCCAAGTTTTTCTTTTTAGACTTTTGCTCTACTCTTTCTTGCTCAAGTTTTTTCGCTAAAGCTTTTTTTTTTTTTTTTGGGTTTTTTTTTTGGGCTTTTTATTCCTAATGATTATGCTCAAGTTTTTTTTTTTTTTTTTTTTTTTTTGCTTAAGCTTTTTCTTTGCATTGATTTTCGAACCTTGTCAATTCGTTCAAAGCAAAATAACAGGCATGCTTCTCATTTTCAAGCTTTGATTTTTTGTTTTTGGTTTTCAAATCTTGTGGCCTTGCCCATGGTTTCGCAAAGCAAAATGAGAGGTATGTTTCCATATTTATTGTAATGATCTGTTACTTTAAGTAGGTGATTAGCGTTAATTCGAATCTTAATTAACTCAAGTTAGGATCGTGGTTAAGCTCTACTTGTTTCGATTAACGTGTGGATGTGATGATGGCGTGATTTTATTGTGTTTGTTTTGCATGGAAAATAATTAAATTGATTACATGCTATTAATGAGAATTAATATAAGGTATATAATTGAAAAGTAGATAATAAATTGATAGGTGTGCCTAATGACACGTGGGAGTCGTGGGTGTCTTACGTATGAAGTGGAAGTAGTGTGCGCGGCCGAGTGTGGTCATTGGCACGTGTGGCGAATCGATAGGTGCCAAAATGCATAGGTGTGTATATATTGTATATATTTAACCTATGATTTGAAATCGAATTAAATTGATCGTTGATGGACCTCAAAATATGCACGAGTTTAACATGGTGTCATGATTTGTGCCACTTTAGTTTCAAATTCCTTAAGACATAAATAAGACATTACATAACCCTCTAGGTTCTCAAGGTTCAGTCTTCATTCACTGAATCGATCTCATATCTCTTTATGAATTTAATAACACAATTTCTCATCTCAGACAATCCTTAATCTTATCGTATACCTTTATACGATATGGTATTGCCTATACAAACAATATAAAGAGATCTATGAGATTATCGAAGTAATTCTCGCCTAAATTTTTTACCGAATTAAAATTTCATTTCTGAATCTCATATGTACAGCACAGCTCACTCAAGGAGTCTAATTTGGATACTAATCATTAATAACCATATCCCTAACATATTAAGTAGTTCCAATTAAGCTTTTTCCCCATCTATCACCCAGGTAACCTCATACTTGGCTCAGCTCCAATATGAGCACAAAAGAGCGGATTCCTAGTTACTGAACTAGACAACTCAGCTGATGATGTGCCTGCAGGACTTTCACCAATCATCATCACCATTCTATCCACTCAGAGATATTACTGAGAAGTTCTCATAGTTCTAATAGTTTATTTTCTCGTTTTTCTCTCTATTCAAAGTGTTGCAAAAAACAATTACCTTGCTTGGGTGATCTTTCAGAGCAAATTTACATTCCTTAAATAATTTCACCAATCATCATCACCTAATATTGTTAGAACCTTATCAATTTCACGTTCAAACATTTACATAAATTATTCAAGTCTCTATGTCTTGCCTCAATAACTTTTTACTCTGGATAGACAGTGAGTTCATACTCTCATAGTTTGACATTTTTGTAACTTTTCACTATATAAGTAATGTGTTCAAATCCCCAAACCAATACTATGGCTATTCGTTCATTGTGAACAAACTAGTTTTTTTTTTTTCATCAAACTTGAGTTATCTAAAAGCATAAGTTACAATTTCATTCTTCTTGTGTCAACACACAATTTAAATCTGAATGAAAAACATCAAAAAAATTGATAGTTTCCTTACCAATTTAGATAATCTAAGAACATATATTCTAATCAATTATAATTCAACCCCTGAAGACATTGTTACACCACCTTAACCACTCAACACCAACTCTTCATGAGCAAATTGAATAAATACCATGATGACATTATAGGAAAACTCATGAGTAATTCATCTATGATACTCAATCAGTCACCGAAATTCACATATTTCCTGACAATGCGATGTATGTAGGCAAATTCTAATTTCCATAAACTTTAGCTGAGTTTACCAAAATTTAGTTAACTTTTATCATACATCCAAGAAATTTACCCAATGGCTCAGAATAACACTTATAAACTTTAATATAAGTTTATTCATCATCAGAGTTTATAACGTTACTCTGAAATAATACAGATGTTATTTATAAGTTGTCAAATAGACTACAATATTACTGACATTCACGATAATATACTATCAGTTTAGGATTTAAAACTCCTAAACAATTGATTATTTGAACTTTGCAGGGGCATTAGTGATCTTTAAAGCATCACTATAAATCTCAAAGTGGTTAAAGCAAATGCTAAAAACATTTGTTAGAATATCCTAAACCTTGATCTACAATTAAGGATAGTCAGGTCTCAAGTTAATTCTTGAGCAATAACTGACTTTCTTTGACTAAATTAGTTTGTACATTCATTTTTGATAGTTGCAATATTCACCCAACTATAGTCAAATTTATAATAATATAATTCATTACTCTTTTGACAAAAAAGTCAAAGTTCTTCTAAATAATCATTTGTACATTATACTTGAATGGATAAATTCTTTCTCATTTAATTACTTGAGTCAAGTTCTCAATTTATGCAACTCCTCTAGTGTTGAAATATTGAGGAATTGATTATTAGTTTCTTGTCAGAAATCAAGTCATTGATGAGATTTTTCTCAGTTGTTGTGGATTCTAAGAAACTTGACAACATCAGCTTCTTAAGATTTTTCAAACCACAGATGTTTCATCAAGCTTGCATTCCTGTCTAGGCTCTATATGTGTCATACAACAGGCCTGAACCATTAAATCTCGAGTAATAGTTTTCATTTCACGGTTTACAACTCATGAGAATTATAATCATAAACTATAATCTTAACGAGGTTAGAGTTTTACAAACTTTTCTCCTAACCCTTACAAATACAAGGTATATTACTATATAACTTATCCATTCTAAGTAATATCTTACTTTATGAAATTAATACCCCAAACTAAATTGGTAGATTACTCTCCCCAATTTAGACTATATAATCCTCGTAGAATAGGTTATGATATTTTTTTTTCTTACGCATTGTTGGGTTCATTATGAAGCTACCATTAGTTCTATCAGGTTCTCAACTTCCATTTTTCTATTTGAAATTAACATAGAAGTGATAGATATCCAACATATAGTCTAGAGTTGAATAACGTAAGGGAATTTCAAAAATACTTCAACTCTAACCCTTTCATGCGAATCTTCACTTCTCATGTAATTTCATAATTAATATCATTTTATAATATCCCAACATTGATCTACTTATTAATCTAATAATACAATACTTTATAAAACACTTGTTGTGATGAATCACCGCGAAAGTCCCAAGATCGCAGTCACATGAATACACTTTAAGATAAACAAACCACAGAGAAAATATGAACACAAGAATTTACCTAAAAATCTTAAAATTAGAGAAAAAACCACGAGCAAGAAACAATGCAATCCACTATCGATGGTTTAGTACACAAAGGAAAAATCTCCTATATCTAAACCTTAAATGGAAACCCCAATAAAATTCAATCTCACAGTGTCGCGCACCCGCTTGCAGGCTTATATGCTACGATGGACACGCGGCTCTCAATTTGCACCTCCCGCAACACTATTCGGCCGCATATAGATTTCATTTACGTACGTGTATTCATAGTGTGCCTCCTTAAAGTATATATCAAGTTAGTGTCCAACAAGGATATAAATTCCCATACCAAATATAACTCCAATCTTGACACATATATTAATGTGTTTTAGCCACACATGTTAGTCACGTGCCGGCGTGTATAGAGTCAAACAAGGAATTTAAGTCCCTTCACAACAACATGAAGTATACGTCAGTTAGTAATCTTCTTACCAAATATAGGTACTATTTTTGACAACTAATATCATTCCATTAATTGAATGACTTTCTTAAATACATCATCTCCTTCTTCTTAACTAATTTAAATACTCACAACAAAAATGGCCAGAATAGCGAGGGACTGTCGTTGTTATTTCCCTCGTTAATTAATAAAAAATGTTTTTTTTTAAATTTTATGAAATTAATACTATTTTGAAAAAAATATAATAGATGCATTAAATTTATGTTTTAATACAAAAACAATTATACTATTTTTAAGCAAATATTACTGTTTTTAAAATTAAAAAATAGTTTTTTCGTAAATACCAAAACACAGTCCAAAATTTTTTAATAACATTTAAAAGACTCACTTTTTTTGAAAATTAAAAAAAATTAATGCAATTAAATATGTTTTTATTTTTTAAAAAAAATATGTTTTTATATTGAAACAATTTTTTAAGCCATAACATGCATTAAAAATAAGTTTTTTGTCTAAAAAATAACTGGTTTTTCATCTAAAAACAATTTTAACAAATAGAAAAAAAATTCAAACACCACCAAAAAATAATAGACATAGTTTTAATAAAATTTAAGAAATAAGTAAAAATACCGAAATCACTTTGTTCCTTCTCTGACAGCACTGTCGACATCATTGGCGAGTGTTCGACGGCAGTGGTGACTACAACAACAACCCCGACCACAAGACATTAACAAAAAAATCAAACGCAACACAAAAATAAAATAAAAACCTTAAGTAATAAATAACCTTTGTGCGAGAACGAGAAAAACGGAGTGGTGGGGGCGATGCACGACGGTGAAGTGATGCACGCCATTGAAGTGATGCACGTCGGTGGGGAGTGAGACATGTCGGATGTGTAGAATAATTTCTCATTTTATATTATACTTTAATTAGTTTGCAATAGTGGTAAATGTGAATCGTCTCCGAAGGAATTTTTCAAATTTTTTAGGAAAAATGAATTTTACAGGTTTTTATTATTTTTATTGTTATTAATAATAATAATTAAACTAACTAATAACTAACTATAATATAATAATACTTAACTAAATATTTTATCTTAATTAATTAACACAATCCAGAATCACTATCAATCAAACAGATTATATTCAATATTAAATAAATATCTAAACAAATATTCAGAACAATAAAACATAAACCTATTTTGCATTCCAAACATGTAAATCCAATCCGTATATAGTCATGAGCATACTTTATAACGTAAGATAAATCATTAAACTCTAATTATAAGTAAGTAAATAGCTTTTAGCCTACCATTTATTCTCCTTATACCGATGAAAAAGCCACATTCTAATTCTATCGAGCTAACCCCTTTATTTACACAAAGCCATTAACTTCACGTAATAGAACCGCATTAAACTTTATGAGAATTTCGAACTACTAAATCTAACATCTTCAAAAAGTCATTTCAATACTAGATTTATATCTCAAATTCACCTAGGACATTTAAATGGTGTTTGCCATTCAAACAATCCCAGTTACCACTTCAAATAGATAATGAAACCAAATGTCACATACACATTTTAGACTATGCATATAATATTCAAACCCATGACTAGAATCAATAGACATTAACATATTAAATTAGTGAATCAAAGAATATAATCAATTTAAACCATTAAGCATATATTCATTTCATCATAACTACATTGCAAAATGGATCTACTTCACGTTTGGACTTTGTTTAAATCAAACAAACTAATCACTCATAATCATAAATAACATTGCAATAATATAAATAAAATACATAGTTGAAAATTCCTATGTATTAAAATACTTGAATCTTCAAAAGTAATAAAATAATAGACAATGTATGTAAACTATGTAGACTATGGCTCCAAGAATAACTAAAGCTTATAGGGCTTCAAAGTACTGTCAAGGGCAAGTAGTTTCGTAACCTTAGGTTTGTATTTTTAGTTGTAAACACCCCTTGATAACTCAAACAACTCGTAATTATTTAAAACTCTCGTAATCTTACTGAGCGATTCACAACGATTTAGGTGTGATAGGAATCGTTGGGTAAATTCAAAAAACGAGCTTACTGGTCCTTTTTTGTGTCAACCGATTTGGCCAGCGATTTAGTGCCTCCCAGGAATTGTTGAGAATCAGTGGCTCATAATCCCAATTCTTCTTTGCGTCCTTGGTGATAATTTTTCATATACTTCATCCACTTGATTAATTCTTTCATAATCATCCCTTTTTCCTTCATTTATTCATATTCTCCATTTATTACCTGAAATATAAAAAACAAGAGAAAACCCCATGTAATATGGTCTTTTACATCTAAAATCATTCTAAAATGAACTATAAAATATATCTAATTATTGACTTGTCAAATACCTCAAAACTCAACATTTTGTTGTCCCGAGCAAATGAATACTCTCAATCATATTCTCTTTTCTCCCCTCGCTCCGATTTCATAATTACATACTCCAATTCTTAAACAAAAATGATTTTAAAATATAAATAAACATATTACCTTCATAAAAATAAGGATCATGATAGAATGGAAAGAACTAAAGAACACCTCCTTTATTTGATAACTCAACCTTTTAATTGCACAACACACCTCATAATTCAAAGTCAAATCAATCATCAAGGTCAAGGCACTATATAGGTTTTCTCAATCTCCACTGACAAGCATCAAGCTTACGATAACTAATAGAGAATCTCAAGACATAAAAAATCTCTTAATCAATCTCATTTTTTCAAAAATATTTAAAATATAACCACAATCAAAGTCGATAAGGACTTTTATTCACCAATAATAGTCATTTCATATTCATTTGTTGGAATAAAAAGATATACTTCACTTAATTTAGCTATAAGCACTCGAGCTAAATCTTTATTTTAAAGAGTTTTTCATAAACTTCATCCATTTTCTTATATCTCTCTTTCTCCTTCTTCAGTTATATAAATTTATTTTATTTTTTATATTGTATTTCTACGGTTCCCACTTCCATTTCCTTTCGAATCCGTTATTATTTTTTATAGAAATTATTCCTCTCATTTTTCCCACCACTAGATTCTCTGATCTATTTCCCTTAAAATCAGTGGGTCTCTATTTTTTCATTTTAAAAGTTTTGTTAGCTCTTCTCACTTTCACTATAGTCAAGGAAGTACTATTTCCAACTAAGTAAAGTTTATTGACTATTTTCCTATTTTTCTCCTCAATTGTGGCATAAACTTTCAATACACACACACACACACACACACACACACAAATATAAACTTGATCAATAATCCTTGTATAACAAGATTCTTAAAAATCTGTCTTGTTTATCTTACACTATCATTTCGATCTTCTACCCATTATAATGTCTAACAAAAAGCAATTGATCACTTCTAAACTCCTCTTGTGCATACACAACCTAGTTGAAGTTAAATAGGGTATAAAAAATCATTTTCATCATAAAATCACTATTTTCATAGGTAATAATAATGTGTCATTTACATTCAAATTATAATCATATTCCTATTCCTAACTAAATGAAGTAAAATAAAATGGGAAAATATTACCTGTACTGTGGAAAATTTGAAAAATTCAGTCTTTGGATAAATAAATGGATTCTAACTGTCGTTTCTTCCATGCTTCACATTTTCATATTTCACTTCACCTAATACCCCCGAACTTATTCCAAACATTGTCCTGAAGGTTTTAAAATTAAGTCGGGTGTTCCAACAAAAATAAAATACATCGTGAAACATAAATGAATAAATTGAATAATTACTAACATGACATAATAATGAATTGAATAAATATAGACAATTTAAACAAACCTAAGCATCATTGTATATAATTAAATTTAACACATTAAACCATTTCATTGTATCAAAATGTGAAATCATACCAAAGCAAATGTATTACGGTGTGAACATATACTATATCAATCAAAGCATAAGGTTACAAATATGGATCTCACATGAATAACGCCTAGGAAAAAATTACACAGAGAAGAAAAAATCTCAGAACCGCCATCCAAACATTGCGTCATCGCCATCATCCCCATAATCAGGCAGTTAGGACCGGTAGCTCACCTCAGGATCATAGAGAGTGTTGTCTACTCCCTCCATTGGGTTATGTTCTGTAAAGACTACCTTGTTGGGCATCCTCAACTGGAGAGATGGAATTAGAATGTTAGCTCCACCTCTTTGAGTCCTCCTGGTCGTATGTCACTTTGATCTATATATGCTACAGGCAATCTCGCGTTTTGGAACATGAACTCCTGATGTCTCAGAGTTCTCATCTGATAACGTAAGATCGCCTTCATCATGACCATTTTTGTGTCCTCTGCATCTATGCTAGTGAAGTCCTCTGCAAGTGACTCTATGGTCTAATTAGTCTGCTCATTGTACGCTGCAACCTGAGTTTCCTCGAAGTTCCTTTGGTTCAGTGCCAGTACTCATTCTTCTCTCTGTGGCTTCTATCCTTTATGTGGCATCTGTCTCTTGTTTTTCCTCTAAGTCAATGTATCTCGGTACCTTCTTGTTTTTCTCAATGACATCATTCGTGATGGTCTTGTCTGGGAATACATCGAATCCTACTCCTCTCATTGGAATTCCGTTTGGTTTGCAAAACTCGGTAATCATCAAGGGAAAAGGTAGTCTTTCATTTTTCTTCATTGTCATTGCATTCCTCATCGATTCATAGATTATTCGAGCAATGTCAATGTACCCGATCCCTTGGATTATGTGGTATAGGAGAGCCTCCCTATAGTTTACTATGTCGTAATGTTGTAAATTAGGCTGTAGGATCGCGTTCAAGAAAAAGCTCCAAGCTTTGGTTGTTTTCTTAAAAAAATTGGTTTTTATGTGTTTTGGGTACCCGTCTGAATCAAAGTGGAAACCGTCCCTCGGAATATCTTCTAAACCGTTCCTAATGGTTTCGTGGGAAAATCTGTGTCTATACATGTATTCAGGTTTAGGTTACTTATTATGTTGCCTCAAATGAAATTCCAACAAACCATAATACTGGTTTATTCTTTCAGGTGAGTAGTCCACTGGTCTTCCTTGAACTATGGCTACTATTTTATTCTCATCTCCTTGCTCGTTAGCATATAATTCTCTAACTAAAATTGCACACCCCATTTCAAATGAGAACCCCTCATCATTATCGGCGTAGTAATTCCTAATCAATATACTCTCCCTAATTATGTTTAAGATCCTAGGCCCGTACATAATTTCATTTTTGATATTGAAACCCCTCTCTAATGTAATATTTCTATTCTCACTAATGTCGTTCTCCATCCTAGCAATGGTTTTGGCATTTATGAGGTTATAGGCAAGAAAAGAAATGGTAGGTGTATCCTCAATCTCTTCCTCTCCCTCCGGATCATATTCAAAACTTAAGGATGTTGAAGGCTCTCTAGGCACTCTAGTTTGGGGGTTATTCAATGAAATCCTCATTCGCCTAATTGGTATGGGTGGAACTTTGGAATTATGTTTGGGTTTCTCTACAAGTTATGCATTTCTCTTCTCCTCTCGAGAACTTCTACCTTTTCCTCCTCCGACCATTATATCAGATTTTAAAAATCACAAGTTCAAAAATTTAATAAACCAGTAAATGATAGAAAAATGTTGTTGGAAATAGTTCGGTAAAATTCATAACGTTATTTTAAAAGGAGAAATCTATTTGGAAAGCTACTTTAAAATTTATCGTAAATGTAAAATATACTTGCATTAGAATGATAAGTAAAATGTAAACATTGAAAATCAGTGTTCTAAATATTATAAGGCAATTCAGTGACAATTTGTAGTCTTTTCGAAACCATATCAACTTAAAATAAAATAAAATTATAAACAAACCCCCAAACTCATTTCAAACTCACATTTTTAAACCATTTACAAATATGCATAATTATAGTAAAAATTCTAAAATTGTTTAATTTGTAAATTAATGATCAATGTGATCACTATTCCTAGGGTATTGGAATCAATGAAATTATTTTGTGCAAAGCATTTGAATAAATTCCAACAAAATGATTTAAATAAATATTGAAAAATCTACAAGAAAATCCCGAATCAAAAATTTAATGAAGCAAAGAGATATGGTTGATGTTATTACCTTCTTGAGAGTGAATCTCTCAAGATTGAAGCACTTGATTTCCTCTAGGTCGAAACTTTCTAAAACCCTAGTTTGGCTCAAAACCGCCAAAATAAAGATTTTAGGTTTGAATGAGACTAGGTTGAGGTGAGATTCACTTGAGGGTGGCACTATGTGCACCCCAGTCAATACTCCGGGCACCCCATTTACAAGGGCACCCAAGAGATTTGTCAAGGCACCCCCAATTTTGACCAAAATACCCCTGGATGTAACCGTTGAGCACCCCAGTTGGAGTGAACAAAAAGCTTTGGAAACCCTAAGCATTCCCACATTTTCGTTTCTCCATATTCCAAAGTTTTTAGTCTTCTGGTTTGTTCCCATTCGCGTAGTCCATCTAGCAAGTTGTGTGGGTGTTAACTGGGCAATTTTTTTGCTTGGCGTTGTTAGGGTTCGCGGACGTATTTGGATTCGGTGATTGTGTGTTATCGAGGGGAAATCTGAGGTATGTATGTTTTGTAGTTCATTTTTACCTAGATTATGTTCGTTATTATTGTTGGATGCCATCGAAATTTGAGAAATAAGTGTTTCTTCTCAAATCCCGTGGTCTTCGGCCACTCAGGACCGTTAGCTCATATGTAGTCTCGGCGACACGGTGCCGAGACTAAAACCCTTGTAACGGACATAAGGTAACCAAGACATATCAGTCCCGTATTGTTTAGTATCTATCGAGATCGCTTGAAGTGGTCTCGGTGAGCCGTTACGGAGACAATATTGTATTGGAATTTTGTTGTTATGATCTTGGAACCTACAATCCGAGACTACCCAATATGTCTCGGTTATGTCATACCGAGACCGTAACGATGCTCTCTGTTACGCTTCATCGTGAGTTAATTTTTTGTCTCGGACCTGCTTGACCGAGACATTGTGTTTTTTTATTTATAATTAGTTTTTTTAATATCAATGAAATGTGCTTAACTTTCATTTTCTAATCAGATATGGCCAGAGTGAAAGCGACGAGTATCAAGGCAGGACGTTGATGGTGAGCCGACAAGAGCACAACGTCGGGCCGAGGTGGCGACGACATCTACTAATCCTTACTGCCCCCGCCGACCGTGGCAAGAGGTGGCCATGTCTTGCTTCTTACCTAAGGAGAAATAATAGGCTACGACACTTCGATTGTTCGTGGACGCCCATCTTTAGGGGATGCGGTGGAGGCCGAGGCATCTAATGTCTGCGTGGGCAGCAGGAGTAGTAGCGAGGCATAAACCACTACATCCCAAAGGCAAGCTAGTGGTAGTAGCGGCCGAACGCTATGGAGCCCGAGCATGACCGATGTGTCTTTGCATTCCCAGGTGGTCCCATTGACGGTCTTTATTGAAGAGCTACAAGGATAATGTTGCGGAATGAATTTGGGATGGTGATGTATGTTATCGGTGTTTACTTTCATTTTATTTTGCAACAATTCTCTCAATTCATAAATGATAATGTATTTACTAATGACTTGGTTTTTGGTTGCAGTATCGTCCGATGCTTAAGTGCATAAACTATGGGGCCCAAATACCCGAGTGGGATCTCCAAATTTCTTGCCACCCCGACACACAGCACTACAGAGATTCATTTAGAGGACTGTTCCTATAGGAAGGGAAATAAGGAGGTCATCTCGGTATTCGTGGAGCGGTGACATTCGAGAGACTAATACATTTCACCTACCCTTAGGTGAAATGTCCATCACACTCGAGGATGTTAGCGTGTTTTTGCACATCCCCGTGGTTGGTAAGGTGGTAGAGGTCGAGAATTTCAGCCGATACATAGAGGAGTCTCGCATGGAGGCGATCAAGATTGTTTTAAACTTGCTTGGAGTTGGAATTGACGAGGCCCGGAAGAGGTTAACTACACAAGGGGTCTAACGGTGCAACTAGCTTGGCCGAAGAGTCATTTTTGCCCACACAAGTCCAAAGTAGTTATATTTCTCGTATGTACCTTAGAGTGGAGTGCACTTTGCACGGACATACTTATTGTATTTGCTTGCGTGCACTCTATTCCCCGATAAGAGTTGGTTAAGAGTCTTAATTTCATTGCTAAAGGTTCTAAAGAAATTGGATGAGGTCGGGACCTACGCTTAGGGGGTGCTGTCGCCCTAGCTTGCCTCTACCATCATCTCGAGTTAGCCTGCAGAGTAGAGGCCTCACAGATTGTAGGATATCTGACTTTACTTTAGGTTCATATTTTGTGGTCCTTGTGGCTTTGTTATGTTTTGATTTGGTCTTGTAATTATATTTTTACTACTTAATTAAGTTAGCTTAAATTTAGTCATTCTTATTTAAGGATGGATATACGTGCACTTCCTTATCCAGCTTGCATCGTCTAATGCAAAATATTTCGAACCCATACACCCACGGGTCTCGAGGTGGATACAGAAGCATGAGACGATAGCGAATATGGACAAGGTCAGTGCCATTCGCAGGACCCTTGATATGTTGCGGCGAGTGAGGTGTGTGATTGATTTGGTTATTTTTGGTATTCTAATTTATGACGAGTATGTTTTAATGGTGTTGTTGACTTCATTGGTTTAGGTGACTTGGGATCCATACTCTGATGTCAGGCCCGACGGTGTCGTTCTACCCATCGCTTTCTACTCTGGTACGCTTAAGTACATGGATGTGGTGGAGTCGTACCATCTAGAGAGGATCCTTCGGCAGCTTGGTCATGTTCAAGGGATACCACCAACTCCATATAGCCCTTTCGAAACGAACCGAGGCCGCACTGCATTGAAGTACTTGGTCAAGTATGGGTTCGTACTCGAGAATTGGGAAAGGTGGCGTTCCCATTCACTTGTAATTGAAGACCGAGGCGAGAAAGTGAGGTTCGACTTAATGGCCACACCCGAGTATCTCATCATGGTTCATTCGAGTCTCGCATCCTATCATTGAGAACCCAGAGATTGGTGATGGAGACGACGATATAGTAGCGGACCATGAGTTTTTGAAGGTAAAATGGTCGGATTTGATATTAACTTGTGACTCTTGTGTTATGTATTGTTTTTATTGACATTTTGGGTTTTCTATTGGACAACGTAATTGGCGTGCCTTAGACACCACGTTGGCATGGCTACACTTGTCGGCGGGAATGGCCAAGTTGGAGGCGACAGAGAAAATGGCCAATGATGTGGTTGACTATCTGACGGGTAAAGGTCTTTGCACCACTTCACCACCACCACCACGACACCGATCACGCCTACTAGGGATTCCCAGCGTGACAGTACTACCACGCCAACAGCCACCCAAGTCGCAATGTACATACATTAGGGACAAAGATAGGAAGAAGGCTAAATTTTGTTGTTATGATCTTGGAACCTACAATCCGAGACTACCCAATATGTCTCGGTTATGTCATACCGAGACCGTAACGATGCTCTCTGTTACGCTTCATCGTGAGTTAATTTTTTGTCTCGGACCTGCTTGACCGAGACATTGTGTTTTTTTATTTATAATTAGTTTTTTTAATATCAATGAAATGTGCTTAACTTTCATTTTCTAATCAGATATGGCCAGAGTGAAAGCAACAGTATCAAGGCAGGACGTTGATGGTGAGCCGACAAGAGCACAACGTCGGGCCGAGGTGGCGACGACATCTACTAATACTTCTGCCCCCGCTGACCGTGGCAAGAGGTGGCTATGTACTGCTTCTTACCGGAAGGAGAAATAATAGGCTACTGACACTTCGACTGTTCGTGGACGCCCATCTTTAGGGGATGCGGTGGAGGCTGAGGCATCTAATGTCTGCGTGGGCAGCAGGAGTAGTAGCGAGGCATAAACCACTACATCCCAAAGGCAAGCTAGTGGTAGTAGCGGCCAGAACGCTATGGAGCCTGAGCATGACCGATGTGCTGCATTCCCCGGTGGTCCCATTGACGGGTCTTTATTGAAGAGCTACAAGGATAATGTTGCGGAATGAATTTGGGATGGTGATGTATGTTATCGGTGTTTACTTTCATTTTATTTTGCAACAATTCTCTCAATTCATAAATGATAATGTATTTACTAATGACTTGGTTTTTGGTTGCGGTATCGTCCGATGCTTAAGTGCATAAACTATGGGGCCCAAATACCTGAGTGGGATCTCCAGCCTTGCCACCCCGACACACAGGCACTACAGAGATTCATTTAGAGGACTGTTCCTATAGGAAGGGAAATAAGGAGGTCATCTCAGTATTCGTGGAGCGGTGACATTCAGAGACTAATACATTTCACCTACCCTTAGGTGAAATGTCCATCACACTCGAGGATGTTAGCGTGTTTTTGCACATCCCCGTGGTTGGTAAGGTGGTAGAGGTCGAGAATTTCAGCCGATACATAGAGGAGTCTCGCATGGAGGCGATCAAGATTGTTTTAAACTTGCTTGGAGTTGGAATTGACGAGGCCCAGGAAGAGGTTAACTACACAAGGGGTCTAACGGTGCAACTAGCTTGGCCGAAGAGTCATTTTTGCCCACACAAGTCCAGTAGTAGTTATATTTCTCGTATGTACCTTAGAGTGGAGTGCACTGCACGGACATACTTATTGTATTTGCTTGCGTGCACTCTATTCCCTGATAAGAGTTGGTTAAGAGTCTTAATTTCATTGCTAAAGGTTCTAAAGAAATTGGATGAGGTCAGGACCTACGCTTAGGGTGTTGTCGCCCTAGCTTGCCTCTACCATCATCTCGAGTTAGCCTGCAGAGTAGAGGCCTCACAGATTGTAGGATATCTGACTTTACTTTAGGTTCATATTTTGTGGTCCTTGTGGCTTTGTTATGTTTTGATTTGGTCTTGTAATTATATTTTTACTACTTAATTAAGTTAGCTTAAATTTAGTCATTCTTATTTAAGGATGGATATACGTGCACTTCCTTATCCAGCTTGCATCGTCTAATGCAAAATATTTCGAACCCATACACCCACGGGTCTCGAGGTGGATACAAAAGCATGAGACGATAGCGAATATGGACAAGGTCAGTGCCATTCGCAGGACCCTTGATATGTTGCGGCCGAGTGAGGTGTGTGATTGATTTGGTTATTTTTGGTATTCTAATTTATGACGAGTATGTTTTAATGGTGTTGTTGACTTCATTGGTTTAGGTGACTTGGGATCCATACTCTGATGTCAGGCCCGACGGTGTCGTTCTACCCATCGCTTTCTACTCTGGTACGCTTAAGTACATGGATGTGGTGGAGTCGTACCATCTAGAGAGGATCCTTCGGCAGCTTGGTCATGTTCAAGGGATACCACCAACTCCATATAGCCCTTTCGAAACGAACCGAGGCCGCACTGCATTGAAGTACTTGGTCAAGTATGGGTTCGTACTCGAGAATTGGGAAAGGTGGCGTTCCCATTCACTTGTAATTGAAGACCGAGGCGAGAAAGTGAGGTTCGACTTAATGGCCACACCAGAGTATCTGTCATGGTTCATTCGAGTCTCGCATCCTATCATTGAGAACCCAGAGATTGGTGATGGAGACGACGATATAGTAGCGGACCATGAGTTTTTGAAGGTAAAATGGTCGGATTTGATATTAACTTGTGACTCTTGTGTTATGTATTGTTTTTATTGACATTTTGGGTTTTCTATTGGACAACGTAATTGGCGTGCCTTAGACACCACGTTGGCATGGCTACACTTGTCGGCGGGAATGGCCAAGTTGGAGGCGACAGAGAAAATGGCCAATGATGTGGTTGACTATCTGACGGGTAAAGGTCTTTGCACCACTTCACCACCACCACCACGACACCGATCACGCCTACTAGGGATTCCCAGCGTGACAGTACTACCACGCCAACAGCCACCCAAGTCGCAATGTACATACATTAGGGACAAAGATAGGAAGAAGGCTAAATTTGTTAAAGAACTTGTGGGATTTGTGAATTTGGTTAGGTTCTTGTTGGATTTGTGATTGAATGGGATGTTGTTTTGGTATAATTTGTCGTTAATTTTAATGTTTTTTTCTTTTGTTGGTCTATGCACTCGTGGATTTCTTACTATTTGGTACATGTTTTGCTAAAATCTTGGTGTTGGAATGGTGGTAGGCCCACTATATTTGTTTAATTTGTTAAGAATTGGAAGTTTATTGCGTCAATCATTTTGCTGACAGAGTCTTAGCCAGGCAGGTCTGTGATTCATCACAACGTCTCAGTTAGGCATAGCCGAATGAAGTGAATTTGTTTTAGTTACAGCCCACCGAAACATGTCTTCGTATTGTACGTACTCAGGTTATCGGATACGCACATCCAAGAATTAGGCCAAATTACGATACCATATGGCTAAAACGTTGTTCACTATTTCGGATATATGGTATCGACATGATCTGGGCACCCCAACTGATTTGATTAAGGCACCACAGTTTATTCCGATTGTAAGAGGTTTCAGCAACCTATGAACATTATTTTGCTACCAATCACGGTATAGGGTGAGCGAGACTCGACTATTGCTTTCGGTTGGGCGTATCCGAGACTAATGCGTGCTTCTCGGACTTGCTTAGCAGAGACAATATTTTCACATGATTATTGGGATTTACCGAAGTGTGGGGACTTCCCACTATGATATAAAAAGAGAACCTTAAGGAATATATTATTGTGTTACATTTTTGGACTTGGTACACAATTGTACAAATTAAGTTGTGGTTTTGGACTTGGTACACAATGCATCAATTAATTGGCAATTTGATATATTTACATGAAATGATAAGTTGTTACAACTTCATGGATTTGACAAAAAAACAACATGAAGTTGTTACAAATAAGGGGAGATAACCAACAATAATGTGCAATGAATACAACATAGGTTTGTCTCCAACAATAAACAATGAAGTTTTAATGTGTTAAGGTTCCGCTAAGTCTAAAACTGTGGCGTGCCTAGCTGCGAAGATGGAACTGAAACCTGTGGTTGGATGTCAATACTAATACCCCAACCTTGAGCATCAACATCCGCGAATGTCCTCCACATAACAAATACGGGGGGCACCGGTGCATTAGGCTTCAATATGACTTGTCAATTAAAAGCCCAAAACAAATAGTGTTGTCAATTATGAATTAGTAACCCACCACGATGCAAGTTTACAAACAATAAGAAATGAGCAACTTACCTTAACCCAATGAGTGTCGTTCACATTTGTAACGTCAATGACTAAACGATCCTTCGTTGGCGGAGGGGCACCACGTAATGGAAGAAATGACATGCAACTACCCTTTGACACGTTCACGAACACAACGTTAAATGCTGTTGCGATTACAAGTCCCATATCCCGAAGGGTCATCCACTTGTCGAAACTCATTTCCATACCTTCACGAAATTCCAAGGCCCGTTTCACCGTTATGTAAAAAACCTCCAAGCAAATCCCTCCAAAACTCATTATGATTTTCCAATTCCTTAACCATACCTTCTCGGATATTCATCCAACCGTCCACATCTGACAATTTAAGACCGGAGGCAACACAACGAAATCCGCAATGACCATCGTTATCCACATTGACAGTACGTTCAATGTGTTGAACACAATCCAACTGAATGGTATGAATGAATCCAATCTCAGATGTTCCAACAGATGCCCCCCGTGTTCGATGAACTTTGTGCTTCACTTCGTTTCCCTTCCTTTGCGCACTGGTTGCCTCATCGCTTGTGAGTACAAACTCAAAGCCACTAGGATTTCTCGTCATTGACGTGTCATCTTCCTCGGCTTTCTGCTTGTTCGAATCGTTGTTTTATTTTTTTTCCTTTCTTCCTCTTTTCCGTAACCACCAAGTATCGGTCTCCCCCTTGTCCTAACCTTTGCCTTTGGTGCTACGCCTGCTGTCGCTGAAGGACAACTAATATCTCTTAATGGATGAATAACCCTAAGACGGGCATTCTCATCAATGCATGGTTCGAACTTAGACACAACCCTCTGAATCTTGTCATTGAAGTTATACCCAGTTCGATTAACAGATTTCTCGAGTATCATACTCAACTTCTTCCAAAAAACATGAATGTCCTCAAATGGTATAGGTGATCTGGCCAAAATATGCTCGTTAAGCTCATACGCGCAAGGAAGACCACGATTGGTACATAGCGCCCAACCATATAAGATCGGGTCTTTCCCTACATCCTCGGCACGTGCAACCTCATCATGAATCAACTTCAACGTTTTCTGAGAGACATAACCCCGCAATTGGCGATACAACCCATCCATATATCAATGTTAGACAACATTCAGACTAACCTCAAATGAGGCTTTGATCTTGTTATGTTGTATGTCAAGCATTCCCTGTATGACACTCCAAAGAGACTCCAAGTTAGCAGTACAAGTGCCAACATATTGTTTGAGAGTGGAATACACAGATTCAACTCTCTGAGTTGTGGTTTCTCCAAGATGAAACACTGAATCAGTCCATGCATATATAAATTTGTCCTTGTAATACAGCAACCAAATATTTTCCAAATAAATGATCAATCCTTTAACATTTTGGTACTTATCACGCATGGTACTCCACCTAAGCTTGAATGATGCTTCTGTCTTAACAGACATCAAAGCAGTCCACCTATCACTGAAGAGTTTGAAGCCTTCGTTTACTCCAAACATCTTTTTAGTGTTGCTCAACACCATCTTCTCGATGTGCCACATGCAAAGAAGGTGAGAAGATTGGGGAAAAATATCTTCAATTGCATTGATAAGGCCTAATTCTCTATTGGTGACAAAAACCTTAGGTGTAGACCACCCGTCTAATAAACCTCTCAAAATCTTCAATGCCCAAGTATAGTTGGCCCTAGTCTCCGATGATATGAAACAAAATCCAATTGAGAATGTAATATCTATTGAAGTAACCCCATAAATCTCCAACAACGACATTCGGTACCTATTCGTCATATATGTGCAATCCATGAGAATAACGAATGGGAAACACCTCAACAAGTTGATGGAGTCCGGATGTGCCCAAAATAAATCTGTTAAAACATTTGTTTCAGTCTCCAATAAGTGTAAAAGTTGTTGCATCTCACTTCTCCCATCGACATCTTTAATCTAATTCCTTTGTCGTGCATTGTATATTGTCCGCAATGCTGAAGCATTGTTCGCATCCCTTTACCTCAAAGTATTCAAGACCTTACGAGGCTTAGTATTGCCTTTACTCATCTAATCTAAAATAACAGCCTCATCCTCATTCAGTCTTCCTGCGAATGAGTGACCTTCCAAGTATTTCGCAGTCTCATGGTTGTGCTTGCTACTTACAACTCTCATATACCACTTTGAGTGTGAAAATTCCTTGATCTCGATAAGAAAATGGCACATACATTTTTTGGTACCGGTGCTGGGCCTTGTGTTGTCCTCATCTTCCTCTCTGTTTGTCACATTTTGTGATATTTTACTAAGTAATTTTGCTTTAGCAAACCCAACTCTTTGGGAAGCACCCATATATGTCCCAGATCTCTTATATGCAACTGCTACTCTTCCCCTACGACCATTCCCTCCGGCATCAGATTTCTTCGTAACCAATACAAACTTCCTAGCACAACATGTAGCTTAAACCCAAGCGACAGCCTCAGATCTAGTTTCCATTCCACCAACACACACTACATACCTTTGCCTAAAACCATTGAAAGACAGCAACAAATAAGTACATACAAACCTTGTACGCACTCTTTGACCGAAGAACGTCATGTGTGATCGTCGTCAAAGATAACAAAACGGTTGGAGTTGTTATTCTACAATGAAAAATGTGGTGGGGTGCCCAAACAAACTATTTTTCTTTTTCAATTGTGTAGGAGGGCATATTAGTTATTTCATGTGGTGTTGGAATTAAATAGGGTGCCCTGAGTAATTACTGGGGTGCACATAGCACTACCATTCACTTAAATACTATGAGATTGAGCTTGAAATGGTTGAATCTAGGCAAGAAATTTGAATTTTTGTGAAAGGTTGCAATGGTTTGCAAATGTGAAGGGTGTGAAGTGTATGGCAATTTGGGGTTTTTAGCTTTTAAAACTAAAAATTGTGCCCAGGGATTCCTGTTTAAGTGGAATCGCTAGGAATCGTTAAATGAATAAAAAAATTAAGTTGCAGAAAAATTTATGACTTGTTGATTTAACCAACGGTTCCTGTTTAGGTGGAATCATTGAGAATCTCCAGACTCTATATTCTGCATTGATTTTTAAGTGTACAGCTACCGATTTAGCCAGCGAATCCTAATGTTAATATGAATCGTTGAGAATCGCCAGGCCTATTTAACTTTTTTTTCAATTGATCTCAAAATTAACTTATTTATCATTCATAATGACTCATATCAAGGTAGATTTGATTGAAAATTCAAAAGTTTGAGTGTGACATATATCTAAAGAAATACTTTTATTAAATAAATAAATAAATGTATAAGGAAGTAAATAATGCGACTTGCATAAAAGCCATATAAGCAAAAACAACTCGATCACTCCCCCTCAATTGGAATCACCTTGGAGTTTAAATTCCAAAAATTCTTCGAATACAAGAGTCAAAAAATGAGAGAATAAAAAAATACTAAACTAAACTAAATTCCTAACAAAATTAAATAAACTTGAAATAAACATAGAATATGGGCTGCCTCCCATAACGCGCTTTTGTTTAACATCGTTGGCCTGACTTAATTTTTTCGGAGTTATTTTGAATCTCTAAACTTGAATTTAAGATTTTCCACTCCAATGAAATTCCAGAAAATGAGTGCTCGACAATTGATTGTCAGAGTAATTTTTTTGTTCAGAATATCCATAATATCATGAATAGTGGATAAGAAAGGTCGTCCTAATATTAAAAAATGATATTCATTGATAAAGTGTGGTATTACCAAAAAGTCAGTGGGTACAGTGTTGTTATCCACTTGAACTGGCACATCCGTGATGAATCCTATTGATTGAATTGAAGTTCCATCCGGTAAAGAGAATCGTTCAGAAGCATGTGAACTCAACTGTAATTGAGTGTGTAGAAAGAAATGTATAGGCATAAGATTTGCATTAGAGTTTGTATCACACTGAGCTCTGAAGCACCAAGCCCATTTGATTTTAATGTGCAAGTATATGCCTCCAAGATCATTAAGCTTTATATGATTCAAGTTTGATTTTTTCTTTTTCTTATTGTATTTGAATCTTGAGACTTCCGGTTTCTTAATGATTTTTTATTTTTCGGTTGCTTAACTTTCCATTCTTAAGTTACTTTCTTTTCTTTTGAAGTGTTTTCAACTGAATCTTTCTTTGAAATCCCTTTATCAATTTCCTTTGTTACTACTTTGATTGCATAAATTTCAATGTTAAATTATCATAATAGTTTAAGTCTAAAAATTCATTATCAAATAATTCATCATATTCTTCATAAGTGTCATAGTTATGTTCATTATTAATTTTGATTTTGACAATTTTATCATCAAACTCCATAGACATTGTTCCTTTAAAAATATCTAACTTAGTCTTGGTTGTCTTTAGAAAGGGTCTACCTAATAGTATAAGCAAAGGAATGGGTGATGTTGAATCTCCCATTTTCATGACATAAAAATCAGCTAGAAATACTAAATCATGTACTTGTACTAGGATGTCTTCTAATAACCCATACAGTTTAATAATGGTATTATTTGCTAAGTAAGGTTAATAGGCGTGTTAGTTAATGATCCTATTTTCAATGATTCATAAAGTTTAAGTGACATAACATTAATTGATGCTCTGAGATCACACATAGCAAATTCATTAGAAGAATTGCCTATGGTAAACATTCCTAGGTCAGAACATTTCTCGGGCATTCTCTTTAAAGTTGAAATTGTTTCTTCTAAATTTTCATTAATTTATAATTCCCTAAAAGATTCATATATGTCTTATTTAAGTTTTTTCTCCCTAGAATGTGCTAATAGTTATGGAAAGATAGAATTAAAATGCATATCTTTATCCGACTCATAAATATCATTTACTTTGTCTTATTTGACTAATTCCAAATTTCGTAGAGATTCTTCATAGGCTTCTATTTTGGCTAAATACCATGAGTATAGTCTTTCGAGAAAAGGTATATATTTCAATTGTTCGGCCATCCATTTCTTAGTGAGAATGACATTTGCCATCATCTCCTCTTCTTCTAGTTCTATTGTCTTAGGTACTTTAGTTTTCTTACATCTTTTTGGTGTCTTTTTTGCATATTCATTTCTTTTTCTTTTTCACAAAATAAAGCGTTAGCTTGTGCTTAATCAGTAGCATTTGTAATTTGAGTAGTTGCTTTAGTTTGATTTCTTAACTTGCTGACTTGTAGAGTTATTTGACTTAATTGATTTTTTAGCTCATTAATAGATGTATCGGTTTTAATTTGATTTTAGAAATTTGCGTAAAGTCTTGATGACTTTGGGTCATAAAGTTCTGTGATATTTGTTCTAAATTTCATTGCGTACGTTGAATAGTTTGTTGAGGTTATTGCATTGTTGTAGGTTGTGTTGGCGTTCTTGGTCTAAAAGTGGTATAATTTTTATTTTGTAGACCATATCTAAGATTTGAATTTGGTTTTTCAGTGTGATAATTGTTATTAATATATTAGTTTCTATGAGGACCAGAATATTAGTTCATAACCGCATTGACTTCTTCATTGTTATCTTATTATAAAGTAGGACACGCATCCGTAGCATGTGTAACTTCATTAAAAAATCCACATGATTTAACTTGATTTGATCTATCTTTTAATAGTAGCCTAACTATGTTAGATAATTCTTCAACTTTGTCATCAAATTTATTCCTTGTTCTATTATTAACTTTGTAAACTTTCTTTCTTGATGTATAAGCCCTTTCACTATAGATTGTTTAGTCATCTTATTAATAGCTTCTTTTGTTGGAGTTTGTGTAATATCGAATAATGATCCACCATATACAGTATCTAACAGTCTTTGTTCAAAATGATTTACCTTAAGAAAAGTATTCTAATAAAGCTCTTTGAGCATATCCATGTTATGGACAAGATGAAATTAATCTTTGAAATATATCCCAAAATTCATTAAAGTTTTCATCGTCTTTCGATTTCTCAACTGTGATTTGTCTTTAATAAGTACTAATTTTTCTTGCAGTCATATATTGATCAAGGAAAGTTTCTAACATTTGTGCTTGATCTTTCAATACTAAAGGAAAAGCTTTGAGTTTGACATGTTCTAACGTGCAGTCTTTTGGTTTCGTCCCATTGACTTTGTGTTGGTACTCCTTTATAAATTTTTATAAGTCTTCATTGTCTTTACGATATAAGTTAGGTAGAACTCTAATGAATCCAGATCTAAGTTTGAATTCGGGAAATCCATTAGGATAGGCAATACACATTGGTTCATAAGTAGTGACCTTTTGATTAGCTTGTCTAAAGTTAAGTTATCTATTATTATTATTATTATTATTATTATTATTATTATTATTATTATTATTATTATTATTAAAGTTATCATTGACTTCCATTGTGGTAGGTCGGTTTCCTCTACATTATTGTTGTCTTAAATTATGATTAAATGTCCTATCTATCTTATAAGCAAACAGATGTAAGGATCCTGTGAAATTAAAATAGCAAAGTGGATAGACCATAAAACATCTAAAACTCCTAAGAAATTATGTTTAAATCCCTGGCAATAACGCCAAATATTGACACGTGTCGAACGTGTACAATAATCTCTCCTTTTATATTATACTTTAATTATTTTGTAGTAGTGGTAAGTGAGAATCGTATCCATAAGGATTTATCAAACTTCTATAGGAAAAATGACTTTTAAAGGTTTTTATTTTGATTATATTTAATTAATTAATAACAATAATTAAACTAACTAATAACTAACTATAATATAATAATTCTTAACTAAATATATTATCTTAATTAATTAAAATAATCCAGAATCACAATCAATCAAATAGATTAAATTCAGTAAATAAATAAATATCTAAACAAATATTCAAAACAATAAAACATAAACTTGTTTTGCATTCCAAACATGTAAATCCAATCCATATACAGTTATGAGCATACTTTATAAAGTAAGATAAATCATTAAACTCTAATTATAAGTAAGTAAATAGCATTTAGCCAGCAATTTATTCTCCTTATACTGGTGGAAAAGCCACGTTCTAATTCTATTGAGCTAACCCCTTTTATTTACACAAAGACATTAACTTCACTCAATAAAACAATATTAAACTTTATGAAAACTTCGAACTACTAAATCTAACATATTCTGAAGCCATTTCAACACTAGATTTAAATATCAAATTCACCTAGGACATTTGAACGGTGTTTGTTTTTCAAACATTCCTAGTTACTACTTTAAATAGATAATAAAATCAAATATCGCATATACATTCTAGACTATGCATATAATACTCAAATCCTTGACTAAAATCAATAGATATTAACCTATTAAATCAGTGAATCAAAAAATACGATCGGTTTAAAGCATTAAGCAAATACTAATATCATCATAACTACATTGCAAAACGGATTTAATTCACGTTCAGACTTTGTTTAGATCAAACAAACTACTTACTCATAATCATAAATAATATTTCAATAATAAATGAAAGATATAATTAAAAATACCTATAAATTTAAATACTTGAATCTTCAAATGCAATGAAATAATAGACAATGTATGTAAAATATGTAGACTATGGCTCTAAGAAAAATCAAGGCTTCTAGGGCTTCAAAGTACGATCAAGAGCAATTAATTCCATAACCCTAGGTTATTATTTATAGCATTCTAAGTAGTAAACATCCCAAAACAACTCAAACAACTCTTAGTTATCTAAAATTCCCTTAATCTTACCCATCAATTCATAGAGATTTAGATGTGCTAGGAATCACTGGGTAAATCCAAAAAAATGAGCTCACTGGTCCTTTACTGTGTCCACCGATTTGGCTATCGATTAAGTGCCTCGTAGGAATTACTAAGAATCACTAGTTCATAATTCCAATTCTTCTTTGCTTCCTTAGGGATAATGTTTCATATACTTCTTCCACTTAATTATTTCCTTCATAATCTTTCATTTTTTTATCATTTCTTCATTTTTTCATATTCTCCATTTACTACCAGAAATATAAAAAATAAGAGAAAACCTCGTGTAATATAGTATTTTACATCTAAAGCATCCTAAAATGAACTATAAAAATGTCTAATTATTGACTTGACAGGGAGATGACGAATGGAGGTGCTACCGAGACATGTGTCAAGGATGGGATGGAAGGGGAGAGGAGTAGGAGATAAGAGGAGCGGATAGAAGAGGAGAGGAGCAGGCCAGGGTAGGGGGAGGAGGCGGGAACGTGCATGAGGTGTGGGGGAGTAGGGGAGGGGAAGGGTGGAATGGGAGGTGGAACGACTAGTTTAGAGATATATGGGGTGTGAAGGGATCGAGGTTATGACGTTGGGGTGGGACGCGTGTCGACGTGGGGAGAGACATGTAATTTGCCTTGTTTTCTCCCCTAAATTAGAGAGAGATTTATTAATTGGGAGAGCCTTGTCGCTAAATCCCTTGCCAATTATGAGCATACAGGCAAGAGAGTTACCCCGCCCAAAACTTATTAGGGAATTTAAGCCATCGCCATAATCCATCGTACATTCCTCGCAAAGTTTCTTACAAGTTGGCCAACTGGTCGAAATTGGACGTTTTCACAAAGCCATCATTAATCCTTCCCAAATTAGTGAGAGTCACTACCTCCCCTCACTATTTTTAGTTGCTATTTTGACTAATTTTTGTAGTGACAAGTTGTAGGGACATTTCAAAGTTAATTTTCAACTTTAAGTTCTAATCAAGTCATTCGATTCTCCATTTTATTTTTATTAATGTTTGTTCTCATTGCCCTTGTTTCATGACACGTGTCGAGCGTGCAAAATAATTTCTCGTATTTTTTGATTATTTGTAGTAGTGATAAATGGGATATCATTTCCATAGGGATTTTGCAAATCTCTTTGGAATTAAGGCTACCGTAAAGTTTTAAGGGATTTAATTTTCTTTAATTTAATTAATTTAATTAAAATGGGAATTACACACTATCAATCTAAAAACAAAAAATTAATTAATTAAAATAATTAAACTATAAACAATTTCAATTCAATAAATTAATCTAATTCAATTTAAACAAACAATAAAATAATCAATATAAATTAAATATCTAAACAATACATATTAGTAAATGATATGTAAACCGTCATATCTGGACATTTTCATTAAGGCATAGTCATAATCAAATAATCATTTTTATATAATGATCCTAAATCATTAAACTCTAATCACAATAGGTTGATAGCCTTTAGCAAACTATCGACTTTTATATATTCAATCGAAATAAGTCATATCCTTACCCTTGTAACTCTACTTATTGGATAAAACGCAATAAAATAAAAATATGTTAACATTAACACTCAATAAAAGTCATACCTAATCTAATCTAAAAAAAATCAAAATTAAGATAGTTATTAAATAACCTATAACATAATCACCTAAAACTTCCACTCGGGTAATATGGCCCTATATATAGATTAATCATAGTTACTACTTCTATAATTGTTCTCAGTAATCAAAGAAATAGATTTAGATACTCTATACTAAGAAATATATTGGCCACTATGCACTCAATATGAGGAATCATTAGTTGAAATATGCAAAAATAACTTATTAAAACTGTAATTGATGTGTGTAATTGGTTTAAAGCAGTAAGCATAAATTCTACATTATGACTAAATTCATAAACAGTTTAAAATCATGTCCAGAGTATTGTTTAGAATAATAAACTACTCACACATATTAATAACCATTGCAATAAACAAATGATTGAAAGACATTAATGTAAAATACCTTTATTAAATAAGTCTTGAATCTTCAAAGAGTTTCCAAAAGTAATAAACTAAAACCTAATTGAAAAGACTTTTTAAACTAATAATGACTAATTAAAGGCTTAGAGATTCCTTTATTTCGAAACCCTAAGGTCATATTTATAGTTTCTCTAAGTGTCCAAATCATAGATAAACTCAAATTTTTTGTTCTTATCTAAAAAACTCGTCACCGACCTTAATGATTCCTCACCGAATCCAATTTTGTACATAAATCGCTGAGTTAATTACTGGATTTGGCTATTTGTGCTCCACCGATTCGTTAAGTGATTTCTAGTGTATTTTCCGGTGCGATGATGATTCACTGGTTCTTCTCTGTTGTCCATTTTCCTAGCGATTCCTTTGTGTGTAGATAAACTCTCTTATAAAAACTTATTTGTAATACAACTATTGTATTATGGCAATTCAAGCAAATTACACATACGCCCTTGTTAATAAGTTATCATATAACAAATCGTAAGTGCTTTCATGTCATGAATTTTATCAAATAAAATTCATTACTCTGGACTAATTTAAATTGCGCAAAGCCATTCTTTATGTGCGGCCTAATAAGTTCATGCGATGTTGGCAGTGAAGCAAAACTATTTTGGTACACAAGTCATGAGCAGTCTCTGGCAAGGCATTTGACTACCTGAGTAGCATGAATATAAAAAATGATACAACCTAATGAATAACATATATCATATCCTTTTGTCCTGCGATATCATTTGATTAAACATAAGGCATATAAAGTTACCCTTAATTTTCAATCGTACTAATCTCGATCTTTAGCTAAACTAAAAACATCCAAGTGATATTGATCATATCAATTCACTTGGACTTGGCCATTATCAGTCTATCATATCAAGGGATCCACTGATAACTCTCTCTATGCAAGAGTGGAAAATTCTATTTTGAGTACACACTTTCACATATTATTCACATGGTAACCGATTTCAATCTTTATAATCGTCTAGTTAAAGACAACGTTTGATTGTATTAAATTTATATGCTCTTAATATTGAAGTCTATGGTAATCTCAAGTCGAATGACTAAATGATACATATCATGAGTAACACGTATGACTTAATCCATGCAGTGTTCTCATAGAAGGTCAGTCCAGTACCTTGTTCCATAACAAGTACTTATGATCTTGATTCGTATCCTTATACGAATGATCATCATATAACCATCAATCAAGATTCAAACTAGTCTTAATTCATTACAGTTCCCAGTATAATGACTGACTAGTGACATTCAGGATATTTCCACAAATACCTATGAATCTTATTATAAGGTAAACATGCAATCATTTATAATAAAATAGCAAATGAAAACCTCGATTTTATTAACTAAAATTATAAGATAAATAATATTTGTAGATTGACTTAAGGCACAGGCCCTAAAAATCTAGCCTTAGACTTTTCATGGGTACATGATCTTGATTGTAAAATTCAGTGATCATCAAGGGAAAAGGCAATCTTTCCTTTTTTTGTAGCCATGACATTCCTAATTGACTCATAAATTATTTTTCCAACATCGACATAGCCTATCCCTTTGACAATGTGGTATAAAAGTGTCGCCTTGTAGTTAACAATCTCGTAGTGTTGCAAACTTGGTTGTGGGCTCGCATTTATGAAAATGCTCCAAGTATTGGTGGTTTGCCTAAAGTCTTGGTTTGAATATGTTTTGAGTACTCATCCTTATAAAAAAGAAATCCATCCCTCATAATAGCTTCTAAATCATTTCAAATGATTTCATGGGGAAGTCTGTGTCTAAACCCATACTCGTTTTTTGGGTACTCGTTAGTTTGTCTCCTATAGAATTTCGATAAACCATATTTCCCGTTTATTGTAGCAGGTAAGTATTCTATAGGTTTTTCTCAAACCATGGCTATCGTCATATTGTTATCTTCGTGCCCATTTGTATAAAACTCCCTCACTGGCATCTTATAACACATCTGAGAATTTATGGGACATTTTAGTATGTTTTATGAGGTAAAGTCTCTAATATATGGTCATAATAGCTTATATTTCTCTATTTCAAGTTTTTAAGGTGTATATTTAAAATCAGGGTGAAAATTATGTAAAATGCATAAATGATAGTCCTATGTTGAATTTACATCAAAAAATCGTGTTACGCAGATCCTGAGGTAGTGAAGCAAGGCCAACATAGCTGATGTGGCATGATGATGATGTGGCAGAGGCTGATGTGATATGGTGATGATGTGGCAACATGTGTTTTGACGTTGGATGGCTTGCCGCTATGTGATTGGTGAAGTAATGTGTCCCTGTAAAGTTGGCAAAGAAAGTGATCAAATGTGGCAATGTGCAAGATAAGCTAATGTGCATACTTGACGAAAACCATGAGATCAGCCTCGTGTACATACTGGACTGTTGATGAAGATCTAGTGACTCATAATGACCGTGTTACATATTGGTGTATACAACTTATCTCAATCGGTGGTGGTTCTGGAGCCGTCTCCTCGTCCTTGAGATGTGCATAGTGGGTTAATGAAGAGTAAGAAATCATGATAAAAGGGAGATTTTATAGGAGGTGGGGATTGATCCATGGTCACCCAAAATCTAATTGGTTGCATATAACAACAGAGCTAATTAGTCATATAAGATAAATTCGCAAAGCGGTTGGATTTATTTCATCTAAGGGGGGTGTATTCAATTGAGATTTTAATAGACTTTTAGTTACTTTTATAAGTGGATGACTTTTAGAGACTTGTAGAGACTTGTAGATTTTTGTAAACTTTTAAAAACTTTGGTAGACTTTGATAGACTTTATTTTTAATGACTTTTAGTAACTTTAATGGACTTTTGTAAGGACTTTGATAGACTTTGATAAACTTTTATTTGGATGACTTTTGATAAACATCCATGTAAATCTCAAAATCGAACAAGGGTATGTGCCCCACTTTTCACCATCTTCAACCTTTGCTTCGTTCTTCCTTCGTCTCTCCTCACTGCTTCTTTGAATCTCTCTCTCTCAATCCCTTCTCTCGTTCTCTCTCAATTTCGCCCCTATGATGAATAAAGAAGAAAAGAAGAAGACGAGACTCGTTAATTTTGATTTTAGGACTGTGTATGTGTGGGTGTTTGTGTGATTGAGGGAGAGGGAGAAAGGAAAGAAGTAATCAAGAAAGAAAAAAATAGAAGAGACCGAGACAATGAACCGAGAGAGAGGAAGAAGATGACTTGACTAGGGGGAGGTTGGCTATGGTTGTATTCGGCATGGGGGAGGAAGAGTTTAAGCTCAACCCCACCAAAAAACAAAAAAAAAAAAGGGTCGATTGACTTTAATGGACTTCTTGCACATTTTTTAAAGCTTCGCTTACTTTTTAATTGAAAAAATAAACTACTAAGGTTATTAAAAATATTTATTGTAAAAATAACAAATAAAGTACGAAAGAAAGAACATAGATCTAATGCATATTATTATTTACTACATCAACATCACTCCACATTTCAAGAGCTATAAAATTCCTCCATTGGTTGGCATTCTCCCTTTGTTGTTCTTGAGTTTCGTAAAGTATTTCAAAATCATCATCTTCTTCACTATCCGAGGATAATGCATATTCAATATCTAATTCAATTGGAAATTCATCTAACGACACTCCTTGCGAAGATAGTTATGTAATCCCGCACAAGCCAACACCACTTCTGCTTGAATTTTAAATGGAAATGGAGGAGTCGTTTTAAAAATTGTGAACCGTGATTTGAATATGCCAAACAACCTTTCAACCACATTCCTCAAAGATGCATGTCGAAGATTGAATAATTCATTAGCATTTTCAGGATGTCGCCTCTTGCCGCAGAAAATCGGAAAGATGATAACGAACACCTCGAAAAGGAGCTAAAAACTGACGCCGATTCGGAAAACCACAGTCCACCAAAAAATATTTACCTAAAAACATAATAAAAATAAATAAATTAAATACAAGAATATAAAAACAAGTACTTTGACATTAATTAGATCATACCTTGTGGTACTTAAATAACAGAATATAAAAACAAGTAATTTTGACATTAATTAGTTAAACTCCATATGAGTCTCCTTCCTTCAACATAGGTTCCTAAGAATCTGGTACCAGTAATTTCATAAGGTCTGATCTTGAGACATCTAAGAATGTGACGATGATGTTTAGACAAACATCGACACTTTTCAACGCAATGCAGATAAGAAGGGTTCAATCATTGATGAATAATTGAATAAATCATGGTGTAATTCTGCAGACTCTTTGATTTCTTGGAAGTCTAAAAAGATCATTATTTATATACCAACTTGCCTAAAAAGATCAATCTATCAGTCTAACTAGCATTAATCAAAGATTTTATATATATGAGGTGTTTAAGGCCTAATGTAGAACAGTGCCTTAATTCTTGAACATGATTACCAACTTGCCTAAAAAGAAATCATCGATCGACTAGTCAATAATAAAGATAAGCTAATTCAAGAACAAATTATGAGAAAAGTAACAAAAAGATATATAGGATTGATTGATATTAATTAATTTGGCCTCCTTAATCCAAAAACTCACCCTTTTCAATGTTAGATGCGATTATCAAATTTTCTTTATATCGTATGGTTAGATGCGTTATCAAATTTTCTTTATATCAATGTTATTGATTTGGCTTGTGTCAATTTTCTCCTTTCTTTCTTCTTGATTTCTTTCTCTCTTTTTGGAGTCTAGACTAGAAATGCAATTCTTGGCTGAAAAGGAAATTATCGTGGCATTTGGCAACACAACTATTTTTTGCCGTTCACACCATTTGGAAATACTCCTTCGTTTTTCTAATTTTTGCCTGTTTTCCCGTTAATCGTATGCGCTTGAAACTCATTCTTCGTTTTCTATTGTTGGAGTATAATAGTTTATCGGATTAAAGCAAATAAACAGAAGCAACACATTGTGAATGCATTACAAAGAGAACCAGACGTTGGAGAAGCGAGAGAGAGGGAGAGAGAGAGAGACGTTGGATGTTACCTCTCGAAGCAAACGATGGAGACGCGAGGCAGCGATGGAGAAGCGAGGTCACGATGGAGACGCGAGGCGGCGATGGAGAAGCAAGGCAAGGCGTGGAATGGAGGAGCGCAGAGACCACCGAGAGAGAAAAGAGAGAGGGGGAGAGATTTCGCGATGAGAGAGAGAGGCCACGAAGAAGAAAAAAGAAAGTCTCCAAAAGTTTCTCGTGGAGGAAGAGAGATGGAGAAGACTTTCAACATATATAGGGTTAGGTGAAAAGTCTCCAAAAGTCATCCAAACCCACAAATCTACCAAATTTCTAAACAAATTGAATACCCCTTACTTTTAAAGACTCTCTAAAAGTTTAAATTGAATACCCCAAAACTTTTAGAGACTTTTTAAAAGTCTCTAAAAGTTCACATTGAATACACCAAACTTTTAGAGAATTTCTAAAAGTTTTAATTGAATACCCCTAAACTTTTTTAGTCAATAAAAGTAACTAAAAGTCTCTAAAAATCTCAATTGAATACACCCCTGTAAAATGGTTGGAGAAAATAAAATTCGTGGCATATAACAACTGAGCTAACTGGCCAATGAGATAGATTGGCAAAGCAGTTTGATTTATTTCATCTAAAATGATTAAAGAAAAATAAAGGAGAATAGAATGGGGAGTTAGGGAATTCGAAATCAAGACCCTCCTCACGTTATCTACAAGCCTAACCAATCGATCTAAGTGACCGAATTTGAAAGGGGTTTGGGAGGTTTTATTGATAAATCAACCTAACCAAATTAAATCAAGTAAAAGTGATCGACATAAAATTTGTAATTATCAAGATATGGAGTATCTAGCCTAATCTAGCCTATCTAAACCACTCCAGAGGCAAAAATGAAACTTAGAAAAATAGTATAAATAGAACAATATGCCTCCTAATTTACTCTCCCTCTCTGCTACATTTATTTTCTTTTCTTTTTAATTCTTTTTTAGTTTTAAAGGAGTTTTTCATAGTTATTAACTAAGTTTATTTCTAGACCAAGGGATTGCTATTATGGTTGTAATTCTTTTATGAGATCTTTATTTTAAAGTTCTTACAATATTCAATATTCTTTAATTCACGGATTTAATAGATTATTATTTACGAATTATAATCATGAATTTTGTATTGCATTTATAGTTGCAAATATGTACTGTGGTATTTTGATTCTACATCTAATTTAAAGTGGGAACTAGGATTGTTTAATAGGTATGTTACCATTAGACGTCCTAGATGAATTGAGATCTAAGTTTAATATTGAAGTGGCTTTTCGAAGGTGTTAGAATTATTAGTTCAAAATTTTCACAAAGCGTAATGCAGTTTTATTACGCGAAGTTAATTTCTTTGTCTATTCAAAGTGTTAGCTCAATAAAATTAGAATGTGGCTTTTCCTCCGGTATAAGGAAAATTGATGGCCTTCTAAAGGCTATCTACTTACTTATTGAATCGTTTGAACTTATCTTTCATGATCTATGATTAATTGACTACAACTGAGTTGGTAATTACATTTGGTCTAGGTTATTTTTATTTGCATTAATTGTTATAATTATTATTTGTATTTATGTTAATTTATTTGCATTTAATTTCTTTAATTATTAGTCATGTGTTTATTTATTGCTTTCTTAATATTTAAGTTAATTACTAACTAGTGACAAAAATAAAAAACTTGTTGACTAAAGAAAGTTACACAATCCATGTGGAGACGATCTCACTTAACACTATTACAAATTTAAAAGTATAATAAAGGTGAGAAATTTATTGTACACATTCAACACCTGTCACCATATCTATCGAGGACATCGCTTCATTATCGGTGTAATAGTCCCTAGTCAACAATCCCTAATGGCCCGTTCGGTTCGCAAGTAAAAAAACCCATGAACATGAGATTATTTTACACTGGGATTATAACATGGGTTTGAGTATTAGTCCCAATAGAGGGACTTGTTTGGTTGGGGGTATAGAGGTTGGGATTACAAATGATTTCAAAGTTGTAGTTACTAAATTGCCCTCTTTTATGAAAACATAAACTTGCAATTCAACCCTACCTACCCGTGTTTCATCTTCTTCATGCCTACCCATGTTCATCTTGTTCATGCCTCTATAATTCTCGCGTCTCTTAAGCCTATTGTGTTGCTTTAATTTTGATCTCACTAGTTTTTGCTGTTGTTGCTACCATGCAAGAGTTTCATTTCCTTATCAACTTAAATAAATAAATTGTAAGCATCATCTTCTTTACATTTTTGGAGTCCAAGACTAATATGTCTAAGCTAAATTTTTTAGTAAACTGAAATTTGCTAAAAGAAGCTTATTCACATGCATCGTAGCTTTTGGACAAGGCGGTCTTCTATGATATAAAAATCCTAAAACTCCTCCAAACCACAATAAAGACCCACTAATGTAACAGACAAATGAAGATGAAAACTTGCAATCCCTTCTAAAAAGACAATTGAGTTCTGCACAATGGCATCACAAATTTAGGGGAATTTAGAATTTCTTAAAAATACATAAATCAGACTTTCCTCCGTTCCATTCAAAGATAGAATTGGGATTGAAAGTTAACCCGGAGAGAGAGAGAGAGAGAGAGAGAGAGAGAGAGAGAGAGAGAGAGAGAGAGAGAGATAGAGTTTACTTGGAGAGAGTGAGCGGAAGAGGAGAGGTGCGATCTGTATGGAGATGAACGCTAAGGTTTTTTTTACTCTTGGAGCGACAGAGACGAATGAAGATCGATGAGAAAAGAGGATCAGTTCTATTTTGGTTATTCTAATATGAGGGTAATTTGGTCATGTTGGATGCACCAACAATGGGATTAACTAATACCATTCATTTCATGGTTTTATCTTATCCCACTCCTGTGGGTTAAAATAATCCCTTCATTAATTTAAAACTCAAACCAAACACCAGTATTATTTAGTACCACCACTTATCCCATGCTATCCCATGAACCGAACGGGCCATAATTCCTTTCCCTTATCATGTTCAAAATTATAGGCTCATACTTAAATTCATTTTTAACATTAAACCTCTCTGGTATGTTCTTCCAATTCTTACTTATATCGCTCTTCATCATATCGAGAGTCTTAGGGTTTATTTGATTGTGTGTTGAAAAAGGAATGCTTGGTGTTTCCTAAACTTCTTCCTCTCTATTCGACTTATCAGTTCAATCTAGAGGTGGAGAAGGCTCTCTTAGTGTTCTAGTTCTTGGTTCATTCGTTGAAATCTCAGTTGGCCTAATAGGTGCGAACTTCGGATTTTTGTTTGGGTTTCTATAATAAAGGTGCGTTCCCTTTCTCCTCTCATGAACTTCTACTTTTTCCACCTCTGGCCATTGTCTTATATAAAAAACTCAAAAGTCCTAAAAGTAAATAAACTTGTAGATCATAGAAAACAATGTTTGTCGAAAATAATTCGATAAAACTTAAGACTTTATTTTAAAAGGAGAAATTTATTTGGAAAGCTAGTATAAATTCATCGGAAACTTTAATTAAAATTGGCATCAAAGTTTTAATGATTAGTCATTATTTATGCACTTTTTCATAGGTGTTTTGCTATGTAAATCAAGTCCAAAGTCGTGTTTTATGGTTTTATATGTTTACTTTGCAGATTTACATGGTATTTGAGTATTTGTGTGAATTAAACAATTCCAGGTAAGAAGTCAACTATTGGTCAAAGCAGCAGCAGCAGGCTTGACGTTGTGCAAAATAATGAACAACACCAGCTGAGGAGCAGCTGCGCCACTAAGGCGTCAAACCATATCAACAGACGGTGTCAGAATTGAACTGACAGTGCTAGGATTAACACAAGCGACGTCACCCATGGCGCCAAACTCATATTTAGAAGTTTCAGCTCACTTTCAGACCAAGAGTTTCTACAGAGCCCATCGTGGTGGCCTTGCGTCATCCATACAAAATGGTGGCACCATGATGGAGCCAGAGTCGCAGATTAGAAGTTTTATGTTTTTTAGAAGGTTTTTGTTTTCTTGGACTTTCCTATTCTTGTACCCATGCTCATATATATAAAGTATGGACCTCTATGAACAAAAACATATTTTGTTTAGAGTGATTTAAGAGTAGAGCAAGGTAGAGTAGCAATTTCCGACAATGTTCTATTATATATAAGTCAGAGACGAAGCTCTCTAGCTAGTAGTAGGTTGTTTTCTATGTCTTGTTGAGATTTTCTATAATAATAGTGTTTTTTTTAGTTCTTTATCATTATGTTGCTATTTTTAAAAACGTCTCAATGGTAGTTCAGAGTTTGTATGGTCATTGCAAATCTCTAGGCGTAAACCCATTGACTTGATATCAATTAGGTCGAGTCGGTGATACCAACCAGGTTGAGAAGTGGCTATCACTTTATTGCGGTCCAAATTAATTAAACTAATTAGCTTTAATCTTAGGGATTAACGTTCATAGTTTGTGCGTTACGTGCACAACTCGATTGACTTGGACACGAGAATCATGAGTAAATGTTATTTGTAGATGATAGTTATTTATGTGTGGTGTTTAAAAATCAATTATATTATTGTATTGCGTCGCATGTGTGTCACATTATTATCGGGAAAGTTGGTGCGACGAGTAGGTACATTTGGAAACGTGTTGACGTGGGTATCAGGTAGGAGTTACCCGGGGATGTTAGACTAATCTAAATAATAGGATATGATGTCTAATAAAACTATATCCTAACTTATTATATTTAATTAGGTAAAATATGGTGTTCCTCGTGATGCGTGTTAGAGTGCAGGGCATTGGGTGTCAGGTAATTGGGGGTTAGTGTGACTGTTAATATGTTAAATATATGACTAAACTCACTAACCATATGTAATTATGTGCCTCGGTAAATTAATTTAATTAAAGATAAAATGAAGTCCTATAATTGGATACGAATTAATTGAACCCTTGATCAACCTAGCGATGATCCTAGAATACAAATAAGAAGGCAATATGAGTGGCTTTTATGTGGGAAAAGTGGTTTCATTTAGGGACAAGTGGCATTAAGGGAGGATACATGTCTCGGTAATTAACTAATAGTAAATCAAAGATTTGGCTAAATAATCCACTTACTAATATAAGTATATAAGGCCTATACTTAGCAGAGGAGCTCAACATTTACATTTAAGCTTAAAAATCAGAGGAACTGAGGAGGGTCTTGGTTGAAAAAATTCAAGGAGATCAAGAAGAGTTGGAGCTCAAATCAAAATGTCATCCATCCTAGGTACACGATCTCTATTTCAAGTTCGTAATTAGTTTTGGATTTTTGTCATTTGCATAAGGTAGATGTTTGAGTCTTTGAAATTGGTTTATATATTTGAATTTCTCATTTCAAGCTAATAATCAAGCTATTATGAAGTTCTTAATTCGGTTTTGAAATAAAAAAGATATGAATTCTCGAAGTTGTAAGACTAAAATTGAAATTCTGCATGTTGTAATATGAACCAGCCTATGTAATTTGGTCATAACAACCTCATTTTAAATCGAAAGGGACCTAATCTAGTGGTATTTTCAAGAAAACACATAAGGGAAAAACTTTTTTCCTAGTGAAATTTTTTAATTTTGAATGTTTTCATGTCCAAAAGTGTTATACAAATAGGTGATTGAATGCAATACGAGATTTTTGAAACTAAACTTTTTAAAGGCACAACTCCCTAATTACTTATCCAAATTAGCAGATCTTTTAGTATGTTGTTATTGCATATGTTAGCTCCATTATGACAAAAAATCACGATATTTGAGACTATAGATTGAGAGAAATAAGTTTTCTAAATCTAGTGGTCGGATTAGGTTCCAATTTTAGCCATTTTTTGTAGAATTGCGATTTTACTTTAATTTTAAATTAGAATTTTCTAAAATAACCTTTCTGAAAGCTAAGATAGAAACCAAAAAGTTTGTACCAAGCAATTTTTTTGAGATTTGGACAATTTCATGCCTAAAAATGCGCATCAACACATGACCAAAATTGAGACTTTATTTAGTTTTTAGGGGTTTATTTGGAAAGATCACTTTAAAACATATTCAACCAATCTGAATACATAATAAAAACACTTAATTGACTACAGGGGACAGGGAGAACGTAGCTCGGGTACCAGAGAGCTTGGCGAGGTTAAGTTCAAGAGTCCACGAAAATCAGAACGTGTATCGAGATGCGTAAACCCATTGGAATGCGTCACAAAATTCATGTTTTTGTTTTATTGGTATTAAGTTACATGTGTAAGTACTGGTGGTCACACATGGGTTTCACTCTAATTCGGTTGCATATATATTAGTTGCGGTAAATCACTTGCACGGGTTTGCTTGTTTTTAGCGCTCCTGTTGATGGCAGTAGAATGTATCTACGACCGTCGGGAGGGATATAAGATGTTCCCTTGACTTGAAAAGGTGTCTAGAGGGGTTCCTCTGTTAACTGCATTTGGGGCTTAGTCACGTAAGCCTGCAAGTATATACATGGTTCCCGTCCTATATTATAGATTACCGGCTAGTTCAGGTGGTGGTTTTCTCGGATTATTCGTTTATTTATTTATTTATTGTTGCTTTATTTCTGAGCCTGCTTTATTGTTATGTGTTGTTGCATTTATTCGCTACTATTTTTACTAGTCGTATGTCGCCTACATTCATGGGAATATGACTTACTATTGTCAGATGTGGTATTCGCATGTCTCATAGTTTACCAGTTTTATCTCATAAATAATGTGTGGACTTTTCTTAGGATTTTACTCACTCGACTCGTCATTGTATTTGTTGGGTGACTAACTGCAGATCATTCGATAAGCAAGGGTAAGGGCATGGAGGTATTGGGTGATTACCTCTAAGATAGTGATGCTCGCTTATGTTTGATTACAATATGTATGTATTTACTTTTCATTGGGTTTTGTGGACTGTAGAACACTAAATACACGTTTATGGATTTTTTGTTGTACTTATTTCGCCTTTGATATAAACATGGTATCTTTTTGCCAGGTTTTCCACTACTTAGGATAGCTAAATATTGCATAATTTATTCACTTAAAGACTTCCACTGTCAAATTATGTTAATACTCGATAAACGAATTAATCGGCTAATTTAAATTGCTAATAATTATATGAAGATTAATTAACTAAGTTAGAGTTTAATTTAGAACGTGTAAGCAATCAGTCATGTCGCGGGGCATCGTAGATAAGCTGGGTAAGACGTGGCGAGACTTGTAAACATGCCTAGGTTTGCCTCGGGATTTGGAGCTGCCACACACACCTAGAACAATAAACCTAACAAAATTGTTGTTCTAGTTGAGTATCATCGAGAACTAGGCTAAACTGTGGAGGAGTGATTGCTCAAGGTTGTTTAGGGGTAGGTGTTCCCACATAGCTATCAATGCTGCTCACATGCTAAATCTTGATAGCGGTTGCCCAATGTTGTTTGGTGGAGTAAGAGTAGTATTTAGAGAGCAGTTGCCCTATCTATCAAGAATAGGGGAATTAGGGTGTTGGTGATGTCAAATCCCAAAATATTCTAAATTCAATAATTATGGCTAATCAGGGATTAACGGAGCCTAATTATGGTTGTGGCCACGAGTTGAGAGTTAAAGACCGGTGAAATAGAGATTGGTAAGTAATTTTATTATTGTGTGATGTTTGCCTATTATTATGTACTATATATTATGTTATTTTACGAAATTCAAGTTGAATAAGTAATTTCGAAATTCGCTGGATTTTATCTTGAGATATGTGTCGAAATGAGTGCCGAGAAAGTTAAAATGTTGATATGATCCTTTGTTTTGAATTTTGCGAAAAATAACTAAATTTGAGTTTAAAAATTTGAAAGTTGTATATTTAATTGGATTTAATAAGCTGACGTGCTTCCCACACCTCAATTTATGTGCGAGACAGGATGCACAATAGTTTTGAAACGCATTTGTAAATTTTCCAATTTCTGGTAGAATTAGGGCATTTTTCATGGTTTAAATTAGACTAAAATTGAAGAGATAATTATGAAAATAATAGTAGAATCATTGATGGAGGAGATGACCAGGGGGAGGAAGAAGAAGGATGAGTAGGGAAGATGGTGTGGGGGGAAGCGTGAGCTCCCCTGCCCTAAAACATTAAAAAAAACAAAACATAAAAACCATGTTTCTCTGTTTCGATCTCCATGGGAAGGTGAAGTCTGGGGATGACCCTTGAACCTGGTTCGGCTCAGTTAAGCCGGACCGAACCTGGTTCAAGGATCAAACCCATTCCCTTTAATTAAAAAAAAAGGTTTGAAAATGAAAAAATTAATAAAATCTTTGGAAATTAGGGAAAAATCAAAAAATTAGATTTTTGGACAAATAAATGAAACTAAGGGATTTTTATGAAAAATTAGGATTTTGGGATTTTCTCGAGGATTTATATTTGGTATTTTCCTCGTAAAGCGTATTACAGCATCGAAAATGCTCAAAACTCCGAAGATTGTTTTAAAGCCTAGTATAGGTTAATTTTTTATGTCGAACCATAATTTGGAATCGATTAGGATTCAGACATTTGAGGATAAGAATTGGAGTGATTTTAGCGCTCTTGGGTCTCAACACGACTAATTAAACTATAATAAATTGGAAAAGAAATTGTGGAATTATTGTGGGAAGTTACCAGGCTTATAAATGAATTGTAGGACCGCAATTGGAACCTGTGTAGACTATTTTACTGACACGGAGTGCAAAGATTTACGATATAACGTTTGTATGATTATAATTTCATATAAATTGCATTGATCCTTGATATTGCATTTTTATTGTATATGCATACACAGAGTGGGGGGAGGAGGATAAGGTTGCTTTAAGTCTCTTTATAATGTTTACTATACTGTGGTTATAAGGGAAAACAATATATTATGCTTGAGGGGCTCGAGTCACTAATACTTTGCATAATTGGTTATCATGAGATCACATTGAACCAAATCATACTCCCATAGTCTAGAGGAACGACACTCGTTTGGTTATTCTCTAAGTGCATGAATCCTTATTACTGTTTACTTACAACTTTTATAGGACGTCATCTGATTGTGGTCGGATAACAAAAATGGGATGGATTCATGATTGTATTTAAATTCATTAGATTGTATTGTTCGTTTAATCTCTTGGATTATTATGCATTTGATTATTATAGGTGTATTGGATAGTGTGAGATTTACTTATCTAACATTATCAAATTTTTATAATTGAGTAATGACAGGTTCTAGCGGCGACAAGGGTAAGGGAAGGCTTTCCGACTGTTTATGATTTATTCGGTTTCCTTTTCTTTATATATGTATTATTGTTGATATACTATATTGTATTAATGGATTTTTCTACTTGTGTATAGCTAGGATTTCCTTTGGAGTGGTTGTAATAGTTTTGGGACGGATTAGAATATTGTGGATCTAAGGTAATGATGGTTTAAAGATTTTGATAACCTTAAATAGGTTAAGATAAATAAGTAATTTTTGTTAATGCAATATATATTGTTATGGGAGGATTGTGAGTCCTTCAGCATTTCCACCAAGCTGAGTAGGTTTTGTTGAAGATTTTGAAGGCCAAATCTTTTTTTGTAGGTTTAGAAACAGAGGAGATGCTGTCAAAAACGTTTTACGGAATCTTTAAGATTATTTAATTGATCTAAATGAACTTTAAGGTTTAAGATTTAATTTAGAATCCTTTATGCTTAATAATGTATGGTATTTAATGATTACTTTGAATTTATTTTACTTATTTATTGATGGTGGGATTAAGGTTGTTAGATTATTAGAGGATTAAAGTAATTTATGCCAGTCAGATGCCATAATTAGGTAGGGTCTGAAAAATTTTGGTATTAGAGCCTAGGATTCTAAAAGAACCTTATTGATTGAGGTTAAGGGAGTGATTAGTTTGGAAGTAATGTGACGGGGCGAGGTTAAAAAGTTTTAAAAACTTTATGAATGTATTATTTGTGTTTTATATAATCGATATATTAATGGATATTGTTGCGCTGAATCACTTTTCTTGTAATTTTTATTGCGGAAAACTATTAATAGAGAACATGAACCAGGTTATGGACTGGCAAGGGCAATAGGGATCCATAATGTGTGGATTCAAATACATTTTACAACTTGGCTGGGCAAATGACAGAGTTGTTAAATATCTTATGAGCTCATGTGGTAGCTTAGGCACATATGGTTCATGTTGCTTAGGATGTTCCTACTATCACTCTAGCCACTCAAGCCACTCATAAGGAGTGGGCTATCTTTGCAGTTTGTCCAGGAGTTGAACGAGTTGTTGTAGTTCCAATTCAGGCTAATCTAATTGTGGCTAATGGAATGTCACGGGAGGAAAGGCATGAGGAGCTTGATACCATTATATGATGACTAAGCGGAACGCAGTATAAGAGGTTGAATATAGAGCTTGAGCTTATGTGACTACACAATTTTTTTAGCGCGAACCACGATGATATTATGACATCATGGTATCAGGACAGGGCTCATGTTAAGAGGGTAAGAAAAAAGCTTACATCTAAGTTTTTCCAAAGTCTCAAAAGAAAGGGAAGAGTGGAGGACTACCATTTTCACATACGACACACGTCGTCCCATCATATGTGCATCTTGATTTTTTTTAACATAGCCATTAGACCCTTGAAGTTGACGTACACAGGACCAAGACGAACATGATAACATTCCTTTCAGTCTGTAGGTCGTAGTGGCACACCACAATTGTGGAGGAATGGAGGTAAGGGTTGAGGATCTCAGGGACAGGCCTCGAGTCAATGATTGACAACTTGTTAGAAATCTTATGTAGGTAGTGAACATACAGTTACATGTTTTGGGTGTGGGAAGAAAGTTCATAATAGTCAAGATTGTCTTTGAAATTCGAGTGCAGTTACATGTTTTGGGTATGGGAAGAAAGGACATTACAAAATTTCGTGTTCACAACTCTTAGGAGAGTGCTCTTGTGTGTCATAGACTCAACAACATATCAAGGAACGTGTTGAGGTGGTTATTGAACCTGATTCAAATGAAAATTATAATGTAATTGAAGGTACGATTTCAATTTGTAGTCGTGTGGTGAATGAGTTAGGGTTAACTCCAGTGTGAGTCCATATTTATCTTTTCCTCAACATAGTAATTGGGGATAAGGTGGATCCTCATTTTATGCGTGAGAAGTTTGTTGTTGAGATCTCTTGACACGAGATGGCCATTAATCTTTGTGTGTTGGAGTTTTTTGAGTTTAATTTATTATTGAGAATGGTTGGCTAGCAGCGTATCATGCACATTTAGATTGTTTCCATAAGACAGTGTTATTTTATAATATTGGTTGTTCGATTTTCACAAACACTAGAACATCGTCTAGGTTTCCTTTAACCAAAGGTACGCTAACCACTAGGGAAGAAATGGAAACTCTTGTTGGAACTATTAGTATAGAGGTAAGACGTGAAATCAAACTGGAGGAGATTCCTATTGTTTGACAATTATCAGATGTGTTTCCTAATGATTTACCTGGAATTCCACCTCCGAGAGTGATTGATTTAGTTATTGATCTGGTTCATGTAACTAAACCATTATATATTCCTCCTTATATAATTGCTCCAAATGAATTGTAGGAGTAGCATAAATAGTTGGATGAGTTGCTTGATAAAGGGTTTATTCACATAATATGCTGCCGTGGGGTGCACCAGACCTTTTTGCCAAAAAGAAGGATGGTAGTTTGAGGCTTTACATTGATTATAGACAGTTGAACAGGGTCATTATTCGAAATAAATATCCATTGCCTTAAGTTGATAATTTGTTTGATCATTTAAACAGAGCCAAATTCTTTTCTAAGATTGATCTTCATTCTGGTTATCATTAGTTCAGAATCGATAAGATAATGTGCAAAAGATAGTGTTCAATACAAGATATGTTCATTTTGAGTTTGTTGTTATGCCATTTGGGTTGACTAATGCTCTCGTAATGTTTATGGATTTAATGCAGAGAGTGTTGAGGCCATATTTGGATCACTTTGTGCTAGTCCTCATTGATGATATCTTGATATGCACTAAGACTCGCGAGGATCATTAACAACATCTCAGAATCATTCTCCTAACTTTGGGAAATCATAGGCTGTAAGCTAAATTTAGCAAATGCGAGTTTTGGTTTTCCGAGGTGAAATTTTTGGGTCATGTAGTTAGTACAAAAGGAATTTCAGTGGATCCAGCTAAGATTGAGACTATCACTAGTTGACAGGAACCTACCACAATGATGGAGATACAGAGTTTTCTGGGTTTGGCTGGCTTATATCATAGATTTGTGAAATATTTTTCTAATATAGCTGCGCCAATCAATAAATTAACACATAAAAATGTTCCATTTGTTGGTTTAAGGGAATGCGATGCTGCATTTTGAGAATTAAAGAAGCATTCGATTTTAGCACTAGTTCTTGTATTGCCTGAACCGATGGAAAAGCTTACAGTTTATATTGATGTATCGAAAATGGGTTCGTGTTGTGTATTAATCTAGAATGGTAGGGTGATTGCTTATGTTTCATTTCAATTAAAGATTCACCAGAAGAATTATCCTATTCATGATTTGGAATTAGTAGCGATTATGTTTGTTTTGAAGCTGTGGAGACACTATCTGTATGAGGAAAGGTTCAATCAATTTTCAAATCATAAAAGTCTGAAGTATTTGTTCTATTAGAAAGAGTGGAATATGAGGCAAAGAAGATGGTTTGAACGCTTAAAAGACTTTGATTTTAATCTTAAATACCATCTTGGTAGAGTAAATGTTGTTGCTAATGCATTGAGTAGAAGAAGTAATGAAACCTTACAAATAGCTACTCGGTTGACATACGAGTATGACTTACTCAAAAAAGTCATTGCTATGAATTTATTGGATATTCGTGATGTTGATGATGAACCGATTTGTGCTCAGCTTAGGGTACATACTGTTTCTATTTAAAAGCGATAGAGTGTCAACAAAGTGATGTAAATTATGGGAAACTCAAAGGGTTTGCTGATGATAGTAATAATCCAGATTGGGCTGAGTCTGCAGATTAAAGTTTGAAGGTTAGAGACAAACTTTGGATTCCATTGGTGGCTGAGATTTGAGATGAGATATTGAGAGAATTTCATCGGTTCAGATATAACATTCATCCTAACAAGACCAAAATATATCAAGGTATGAAGTGATTGTATTGGTGGCCAGGGATGAAAGTTGATGTGGATGACTATGTGATGAGACGTGAGATTTGCCAACAGGTTAAGGTCGATAGGTGGAAACCTGGGGGTACATTACAGCCACTTCCCATATCGCAATTGAAATGGGAACATATTGCGATGAATTTTCTTACTCATCTGCCTACTTCTCGAAGGAAACATGATGCAATCTGGGTTATTGTTGTAGACTGATGAAATCTGCTCATTTTCTTCCTATGTCCATTTTGGATACTTTTAGATAACGGAGCTTGTCGTGCGAGCATGGTTAGCTTGTTTGGAGTGCCATTAACGATAACTTCTAATCGTGATACTCGGTACACATCGAGGTTATGGCAGAGCATATAAAACAGTTCATCACTCAGTTTCATTTTAGTACTCCATTTTATCCACCAGTGGATGGTCAGACTGAAAGATTGATCTATGTGTTCGGTTTCATGCTCACGACAAGTGTACTAGAATTTGGAGGTTCATGGGAAGAATACATAATTTTGTGCGAGTTATTGTTGAGTTCATTTTGTACCCTATTGTGTGTGTATTTATTTTATTTTAGCTAAAGTCTCCAATTTTAGTTCAAAAATGCTTATTTTTTTCATTTGATGTTTTAGGCTATGTTGATCAAAAAGAATAAAAGCGAAGCACGTTGACACAAATAGGGTATAGAATGAACTAAGCAAATACCCCCAATCATATTATTTTGCTTGTCCCGAGAAAATATTTATTAAACTATACTCTAAATAACTAATGAAAACTAAACTAGACTCCTAATTAATGCAAACTTATGGACTATAAATACAATTATAAACACAAAATTTTTGTTGAAAACATAACTAAATACAAACTAAATGACCCTAAGCCCAAATTTCAACAAAAGTTTGAATCCTTTGGTTTCACTAGATACCAAATTAACAAAAACTTAAGAGACTTAGAAGACTAGAAGTTTTCAAACACTTATGCCCGACCTTATTAAATATTATACTTTCAGAATTAAAACTCGGTCAAAAGCTAAGGCTATTAATTTATCATGCATTTTATTAGCCTATACACTCAAGCCACAAATTTATGATCTTTTTATTAAGCGTTAAAAATGCAAAGGAATCCTATAGGCGATACTAAAACTTACGCTCTGCACTAATGGAGACTTAAGACATGCAAGAGTCAAAAGGACTTGATGAGAGCAGCAAAAAAACAATTAGGATGATACAAATAGACAATACATCATGTTCACAACCGTTTGGGTATGCCCCGAGATCCACATTAAAGCTAAGATCAGATGAATAAATGTTACTCCCTAGCGTTGTCTCCTATATGGTGACTCTTGTTGAGCTTCCCCACGATATGCCTCGAACAAAGAACAATTCCATCCAACATCAATTAGCAGCCCTCGATCCTCTTAGGCACACGAGCCAATTCTCTATGCACAATTCGTGACCTATCCAGTATGTACCTCTCTTCTAGGCCAAAATATGCCTCGAACTTTGCATCACTCCTCTCTGCAGCAAATAAATCCATTAAATCAACCAAGGTGCACTCAACAGTCCACCATTCATGCATTCACGGGATTTGCTCCATCACCGTCCATCCCACCTACATTCTAGAACTTCCTCAAGTAACACGCAACCTCTTCTCTAGTGTTCACACACCAGCGATCCACCTCGGCGCACAAAACACTTAATTATCCTCACCAGATCGATTAATTCCAAATGGCAGGAAACGGATTTTGCAATCAAAAAAGTGATTTGACCCATTCTGGTTGAATTGACCTAATGAACTTAATACGCTTAGCCCTTTTTTGAGGATTTACACCACAAAATGGGACAAAAATAGGGGCTCCCCTCCATTTTATCGAGCTCTATCATTATAAATGCTATCGACTCTCTCTTTCCCATAATTTAACTATTTACTTGTCACCTTATCTCTCTATTCTCTACTATACTAAACTCTCTCATTTTCTCTATTTCTCTCTAATAGAGTAATGTGTTTTATGGTGTTTGCATGGACCTTGCAAAAGCGATGAGCTAGCAGTGATCCAATGTGGTAAGGTGCAAGATAGTTAATGTGTATCTGTAAAGAAGTGTGTCTGATCTACCTTGAGATACGTACTTAACAATTGATGAATATAAAGTGGTTGAGGTTGTTCCTGTCACCTATTGAAGTCATTAACTTGGTCAATCCATGGTGGTTTAAGAGTCGTAGGATTGTCCTCGAGATGCGTGTTAATAAGGTTGATGAAGTACAAATAAATAGGGAAATATAAGAGGCAGTTTGGTGAGAGTGGGATTGGATCCCAATCTACCAATGTCACTGGGAGAGCTTACCATCTAAGCACAGTTGAGAAACTTAAAGAGAATAAAAAGGAAAGTTGTGGGAATCGAGCCCAAGTCTCCTCCACGTGAACGCACGCAAGCTTTACCAATTGAGCAATCAATACGACCGTGAAAGGAGAGATGGATGTTTTATTTATTTATCAATCAAATTGAATTAAACCAATTAAAAAGCGATCAACATAATGTTTGTAACTATCAAGATATGGAGTATCTAGCCTATTTTAGCTTATCCAAACCACTCTAGAGGCTAGGACGGAAATTAGGAAAATAGTATAAATAGAAGCATATGCCTCCCAATTATCTATTTCTCCCCCATTTCTTTTCTTTGATTTTTATTTCTTCTTTAGTTTTAATGGAGTTTTTCATAGTTATTATTAGCTAGTTCATTTTTTAGAACAAGAGATTGCTACACTATGGTTGTAAGTCTTTTATGAGATCTTTATTTTAATAGTTCTTTCATTATTATTCAATACACATCAATCATGGATAAAACAAGTTGTGTTTGCCTATTAAAATTAGTAATTCTTTATGTTGAGTGCATAGTGACCAATATGTTCCTTAATATAGAGTGTTCAATTCTATGTCTATAGTTATTGACAACAATTAAAGAAGTAGTAACTAGGATTAATCTATAAGACATTTCTTGAGTGGATGTTCTAGGTCAATGTGTTCTAAGTTGTTTATTATGCGACTTCGGTTAATAATGGCTTAGATAAGGTATGATTTTTATTAAGCGTAATGCTATCGTATTTCTACGATGTTGCGTTTTATCCAATGGGTAGATTTATTATGATAAGAATGTGGCATTTTCATTGAGTTTAGGAAAATTAGTGGCTGGCTAAAGGCTATCAACCAATTATTTAATTGTTTGAACTCATCTTTTATAATCGACGATTAATTGACTACAACTTAGTAATTACTTTTGGTCTAATTTTTCATTATCCGCAGTGATTTTTAATTATTATCCTTGTGTTTATTTAATTATTTATTCTTTCTAAATAAAGTTAATTAGTACTTATTAAAACATGACAAAACCTTTTTAAACTAAAGAAAGTTACATAATCCCTGTGGAGATGATCTCACTTACCGGTACTACAAATTTAAAGTACAATAAATAAGTGAATATTATTATAGTGCAACATGTGTCAATAAACCAAATCACTGATGAATTGTTGAGGTTAGCTATAAGTTTTTTAGATAAGGACTAGGAATTTGAGTTTGATTAGGATATGTATTAGGAAATTATTATATATAGGATGCTAGTGCTTCGAAATAAACACCTTTGAACACCCAAAGCTCATTATTTCATTTACATTGTCATGCTTTGGAGATTCTGACACTTGACGAGCATGAATAATAAGTTTTTCATATTTTTTTATTATTTTTAGTAGTGATTAGTGGGATCGTTTCCACAGGGATTTATCAAACTTCTTTTGAAAAAAGTCTTTCAATAGTTTTTATTATTTTTAACTTTAATTTAATTAAAATAGAAAATAAAAATCACTAATTCAAACTATTATCCTATATTAATTAACTAAACTAATTAAACTAACTTAATAATCACAATTCAAATTCACTAATATTCAAATAAATTCAATTCAATAATAATTAAATATCTAAAAAAACATCCAGAACAATGAAACAATAATCCATTTTACATCCAAACATATTACTTAAAACATATAGTCATGAGCATACTTTAATCTCTTGATAAAGTATTTTAGATCATTAAAATCTAATCATAAGTAAGTAAACTATTTGGTTTTGAGGTTCATACATAGCAAAAAATTCAAAACAATTTTTAAAAAACTTGAAGAGGATCGAAAATAAGTTCCATTAAACTCGATCTACAAAAGTAAACCATACCTTAAATCGTGATTTCCTTTTCTGATTGATCGATCTCCAAGACATTCAAGCGCGCGTCCTCTGTTAAAAATCCACACACGAACGTTGATCACAATTTGGAGTGCTAGCCCCAAGAGAGATATAAAACGTTGTTCTTTCTCTCCTCAAATCCGGAGAACTCGAAAATAGCAAAAATGAAAATCTTATTTCGTTTTAAGGTTTCAACCTCTATTTATATTTGTAAATAAGCCCTCACTTAAAATTTTATTCGTAATACAACTATTGCATTTAGGAAGTTTAAGCAAATTACACATATGCCCATATTAATAAGTTATCATAAACAAATTGCAAGGGTTTTTATGTCATGAATTTTATCATATAAAATTCATTTCTCTGGACCAATAGAAATTGCACAAAGCCATTCTTTTGTGTGCGATCCAATAGGTTCATGCGATGTTGGCAGTGAACCAAAACCATTTTGGTATCAAGTCATAAGCGGTCTCTAGCAAGGCATTATGCTACACAAGTAGCATGAATATCAAAACGACATAACGAATAACATTTATCATATCCTTTTGTCGTGTGATATCTTTGATTAAACATAATGCATGGAAAGCTACCCTTAATGTTCAATCATACTAGTCTCGATCTTTAGGTAAACTGAAAACATCCAAATGACATTGATCATATCATTTCACATGGACTTGACCATTATCATTCTATCATATCGAGGGATCCATTGATATCTCTCTCTATACCAGAGTGACAAATTTTATCTGGATTACACACCTTCACATATTTTTCACATGGTAACCAATCACAATCTTTATAATCGTCCGGTTAAAGACAATGTTTGATTGTGTCAAATTACCATGCTCCTAATATTGAAGTTTATGGTAATATCAAGTCAAATGACTAAATGATATACATATCATGAGTAACACCTATGACTTAATCCATATGGTATTCTCATAGCGTGTTAGTCCAATACCTTGTTCCCTAACAAGTACTCATGATATCTATTCGTATCCCTATACGTATGATCATCACATAACTATCAAATCAAGATTCATACTAGTCTTAATTCATTATAGTTCTTAGTATAATGACTGACTTGGGACATTTATGTATTTCAACAAATACTCATAGGTCTTACTATAAGGTAAACATGAAATCACTTATAATAAAATAGCAAATGAAAACCTCAGTTTTATTAACTAAAATTATAAGATAAACAATGTTTGTAGATTGACTTAGGGCCCATGCCCCAACATCTCCCACTTGCATTAGGGCCAATCATTCATGTATCTATTACCTAATGGCCTAACATGACCATCATGTTTCGCTTGTGGAAAAGCCTTCGTCAAAGGATCTGTAACATTACCTTCTGTAGGAACTTTCCAAATCTTCGCGTCCTTCATCTTAATGATTTCTCGAATGAGATGAAAACGTTTAAGTATATATTTGGATCGGTTGTGTGATCTTGGTTCATTAGCCTGTGCTATCGACCCGTTGTTGTCACAATACAAGCAAACGGGGTTAGCTATACTCGAAACCACACCAAGTTCAGAGATGAACTTTTTGATCCAAACTGCTTCCTTAGATGCATTGGACGCTACAATATACTCAACTTTTGTAGTAGAATCTGCCACAATGTCTTGCTTTGAACTTTTTCAGCTCACTGCGCCTCCATTTAAAGTAAACATATATCCAGACTACGATTTGAAGTCATCTATATCTGTTTGAAAACTTGCATCTTCATAACCAATTACAACAAGCTCATTTTCCAAACTTCCATAGACCAATAACACTTCTTTAGTCTTTCTCAAGTACTTAAGAATGTCTTTTACCGTTATCCAATAACTCTCATCGGGATCAGACTAATATCTGCTTGTTGCACTCAAAGCATATGATATATCACGTAGAGTGCATAACATGGCATACATAATATATCCAATAGATGATGCATATGGAATTGTATTCATGCGTTCTCGATCATCATTAGTCTTAGAACATTGAGTCTCGTTAAGACTTATACCATGAGACATTGGCAACGACCCTCTTTTAGAGTCTTGCATACTAAACCTATTCAGTACCTTGTCAATATAAGTGCTCTAACTTAGACTGGTCAACCTTTTAAATCTATCCCTATAGTTGTTAATGCCAAAGATGTAGGCTGCATCTCCTAAGTCCTTCATTGAGAAACACTTCCCTAACCAAGACTTGACAGTCTGCAAGGTTGGGATGTCATATCCAATAAGTAATATATCATCAACATATAATACCAAGAAAACAACCACACACTCACTGACCTTCTTCTATACACAAGGCTCATCTTCATTTTTAATGAAACCAAATTCCTTAATTGCTTCATCAAAATGAAGATTCCAACTCCGAGAAGCTTGCTTTAATCCATAAATGGATTTTTGAAGCTTGCACACCTTCCTAAAATTCTCAGGATGAATAAACCGTTCAAGCTATATCATATACACGTCCTCAAGTAACTTTTCATTTAGGAAAGTTGTTTTGACATCCATTTGCCATATCTCATAGTCATAATATGCGGATATGGCAATTAAAATTCTAATGGATTTTAAGCATGGCTGCAGGAAAAAAAGTCTCATCATAATCAACACCTTGAGTCTTTCTGAAACCTTTTGCTACTAGCCATGCTTTATAAGTATTCACATTGCAATTCATGTCAGTTTTCTTCTTGAAAACCCAATTACATCCAATGGTCTTACCACCTTTAGGTAAATCAACCAGGTTCCAAACTTGGTTATCATACCTGGATTTCATCTCAAAATTCATGGCACTAAGCCATTTATATGCATCATGGTTAAACACAACCTCCTAATAAGTAGTAGGCTCATTGTGAACCATAAGCAATACCTCACTACTTTCAATGTTAAGAAATCCAAATCTCTCAAGCTGATGTCTTACCTTATCAGACCTACTCGAGCCTTGTGATACCTGTAGAGGTTCAACTAGTTTAAGACTTTGTTGATCTCCCACTGGCAGTTGAGTGTTTATTTGTGGTTCTTGAACTTTTTCAAGACTTACTTTATTTCAATCATCATCTTTTGAAATAAACTTTTTTTTCCATAAAGACACCATTTCGAGCAACAAACACTTTGTTCTTAGTTGGATTATCAAAGTAGTATCCTCTAGTTTCTTTAGGATAACTAACAAATACACACTTGGTAGATTTGGTTGATAATTTTTTGGAGATTTGTCATTGTACGAAAACCTCATAGCCTCAAATCTTAAGGAAAGACAAACTTAATTTTTCCCAAACCACATCCTATGTAGTGTTTTATCAACCACTTTAGAAGGAACATGATTCAGTGTAAACGCAATAGTTTCTAAGGAATAACCATAAATAGGAAGATTTGCATGACTCATCATAGATCGAACAATATTTAATAAAGTCTGATTTTTCCTCTCAGAAACACTATTCCATTGTAGAGTTGTTGGAGGAGTTAACTGTGAGACAATCCTACAGTTTCTAAGATGATCATCAAACTTTTGGCTCAAATATTAACCACCTCGATCTGATCAAAATGCTTTAATAGCTTTACCAAGTTGATTTTGCACTACATTCTGAAATCTTCAAAACATCACAAAAGATTCACCTTTATGTTTCATGAGATACACGTAACCATATCTGCTGAAATCATCGGTGAAAGTAATGAAGTATTGATAAATACCTCTAGCCATTGCATTTATAGGATCACATACATTAGTATGTATTAGACCCAATAAATCACTCGCCCTTTCACCTTGACCAATAAATGGACTCTTTGTCATCTTGTTTAGTAAACAAAATACACATGTTTCATATGATTCAAAATGAAATGAATCTTTTTACCAGAAAAAAATCAAATGAATCTAAAATTCCATCTTTATGGAGTTTAGAAATGCGCTTCTCATTTATGTGGCCAAGATATCAATGTCAAAGGTAGGTTTGACTCAAATCATTTGATTTGAGACTTTTTTATTTACGTTAAAAATATGAGTATTTGTGGAGCTTTTCATGTTTAGAATATAAAGACCATCACATAAATCAACATTCACATAGAAAACATCTTTACAAAAAATGGAGTATTTATTATTTGCAATAATGAAATTAAAACCATCCAAATCCAAACATGAAACTGAAATGATGTTTATGCTCAAGGCGTGGACATAATAACAATTATTTAAAACTAAAACAAGTCCACTAGGTAAAATTAACTCATAGAATCCTACAGCCAATGCAACCTTTGCTCCATTTCTAACTCGTAACATTTCTTTAGCTTTCTACTTTTGGTGTGGGCCTGCACATTAATAAAAATGTGAGATCTGCATCCTGTATCTAATACCCAAGAATCACTAGTAGATAAGTTAACTTTTATAATGTAAATACTTGAAGTAGTAGTCATACTACTCTTCTTCTTTTTTAGATATATATGATAGAGTGTGCAATTTTTGAAACAATGCCTAGGTGCATGGCAAAAATGACGATTTCCTTCTTTTTCTTTTTCCTTTTAGGAATGTGAAATAAAAAAAGCCTTAGGCTTGACTTGTTCCACGGACTTTGTGACAGTCACTATAGCCTTGACAACTTTAGCCTTGCTTTTGACATTCTTCTTCATAGCCTTTCCTTTATGTACCATCAACATATTAGCAATAGGTTTCTCGATATTCTGATCAGTAGTTTTAAGCATCAAATGTAACTCTGACATAGAATTCTCCATGTTATTCATATTATAGTTCATCACAAATTATGAATAACTATCAAGCAATGAATTCAAGATCAAATATGTAGCCAACTCTTGGCTTATTGGAAATTTAAGTCTATCAAGATGGTCAATATAGCCCTTTGTTTTTAGAACATGAGGACTAACTGATGCGCCCTCAGCCATTTTGCAAGAATGAAGGTTCTTGACTATCTCGAACCTTTCTTACCTAGCCTACTGTTGGAACATTTCATTTAACATCTCAGCCATGTCGTAAGCTTCCATGTGTTCCATGTCCTTATGAAGTTCAGGAACCATAGTTGCCAACATAATGCATGCAACATCAGTTGAGTCGTTGACATGCTTAGTATGTGCATCCTTCACGGTTTGGCTGGTGGTTCCTCAAAAATAAGATTATCTAGGGCATACAACTTGCATTCATGCTTACAAAAAATTCTTAAGTTTCTGAACCAGCCATGAAAGTTTGTCCCAAACAACTTATCCTTCTCAAGGATGGATCACAGTGACTAGGGATTAGTATGATTTAAAGAAGCCTATAATAAAGACTATGGAAAATTTCATTTTAATATAGAGGAAGAGACTCCCATTAAATTAACAACACTCATTAATACACTACGTTAATTTAAGGGACTAAAATCTATGTTTCACCTAATTCCAAGAAAACTAAGGCATGACACTTTGAATTAGGTTATTTAGGTATGTACCAATTACCACTTACATCATATGTAACTTTTATTTATTTTTATGAGATTATGACATTTTATGTCTTAGCATGTTTTATCTCATCTAGTGCTTAAAGCCGAAAACCGTTTTGATAGCTTTATCAAGTCTAACCATTTCAAACAGTAGAGTAATTGTTACTCAACTTGCCTCACTAGAATAACACAATATACTTCGCGGAGGCAAACTTCTACTGATGTGATCGAAGCCTTGACAAGTGTTTGCGAGTGGATGACACCTGACTTAAAATTTGGAAGAGGGATTTCTTATTTGTTTTTGTGATCATAAATTAAACAAGATAAATATCATATATTACAATGCATGTGCAATCACTAAACAAGTTAGGAAATTTTCTAATATTGACTACCATACAAGTTTCCTTGCGCTATGAAAAGTTATCGGCAATCCCACTGGCCAGTTAACGTCAAGCTTAATATCTTATTATCTTAGTCAATCTAATTCACCAAAACTGCCCTTTATTTTAAGAGATCATGTTAGCACACATATATCATATAGAACCTATATGCACATCATATATATACATTAATTGAGATCATGTTTTCACTCATATATCATATATACATAAGAGAAAACATGAAACTGTTTAATAGAACCGAGGCTAAGACTCTTATACCACTATTAGGTTTTGAGGTTCATACGCAGCGCAAAATTCAAAACAATTTTGAAAAACCCCATCAAGAATAAAAATAAGTTTTATTTCACTTGATCTACAAAAGTAAACCATACCTGAATTCATGATTTCCTACTTTGATTGATCAATCTCCAAGGTGTTCAAGCGTGCCTCCTCTATCGGAAATCCACACATGAACGTTGACCACAATTTGGAGTGATAGCCCCAAAAGAGATAGAAAACATTTTTCTTTCTCTCCCAAAATCTAGAGAATTCGAAAATAGAAAAAATAAAAATCTTATTTCGTTTTAGGGTTTCAACCCTTATTTATATATGCTGATAAGCCCTTACTTAAAATCCTATTTGTAATACAACTATTGTATTTAGGCAGTTTAAGCAAATTACACATACGCCCTATTAATAAGTTATCATATAACAAATTGTAAGCGTTTTTATGTCATAAATTTTATCATATAAAACTCATTACTTTGGACCAATTGAAATTGCGCAAAGTCATTCTTTGTGTGCGCAACAGGTTCATGCGACGTTGGCAGTGAACCAAAACTATTTTGGTACACAAGTCATAAGCGGTCTCTAACAAGGCATTATGACTACCCAAGTAGCATGAATATCAAAATCGATACAACCTAATGAATAACATATAACATATTTGTTTGTCATGCGATATCCTTTGATTAAACATAAGGCATGGAAAGTCACCCTTAATGTTCAATCGTGATCATTAGGTAAACTAAAAACATCCAAGTGACATTGATCATATCAATTCACATGGACTTGGCCATTATCAGTTTATCATATCGAGGGATCTATTGATATCTCTCTTTATATGAAAGTGACAAATTCTATCTTGATTACACAACTTCACATATTGCTTATATGGTAATCAATCACAATAATTATAATCGTTTGGTTAAAGACAACGTTTGATCGTGTCAAATTACTATGCTCCTAATATTGAAGTGTATGGTAATCTCAAGTTGAAGGACTAAATAATATACTTATCATGAGTAACACCAATAACTTAATCCATGTGGTATTCTCCTAGCTGCTCGGTCCAGTACCTTATTCTCTAATAGGTACTCATGATCTCGACTCGTATCCCTATACGCATGATCATCACTTGACCATCAATCATGATTCACACTAGTCTTAATTCATTATAGTTTCCAATATAACGACTGACTAGGGACATTATGATATTTAAAAAAAATACCCAAGAATCTTACTATAAGGTAAACATGTGATCACTTATAATAAAACAGCAAATGAAAACCTCAATTTTATTAACTAAAAATATAAGATAAACAATGTTTGTAGATTGACCTAAGGCACATGCCCCAACATAAACAATTCCTATCAAGCCATTAGTTCTCCTTATACCGGTGGAAAATTCACGTTCTGATTTCATTGAATTATTTGAATACTCCAAGAAATTAACTTTAAGCAATAAAACTGTATTATACTCTGTGAATACTTTGAACTTCTAAATCTAATACCTTCATAAAGCCACTTCAGTACTAAACTTAAATCTCAATGCACCTAGGACATCTAAACAAAATAAACTTTTTAAATAATCCTACTTACTACTTTAAAAGATATTGAATCCAAATATCAAATACACATTCTAGACTATGCATGCAATACAAAGTTTCATGATTAAAATCTACAAGTATTAATCTATTAAATTAGTGAATTAAAGAATATGATTGGTTTAAAGCATTAAGCACAAAATCATCTCATCATGACTACATTACAAAATTGACACGTGTCGAGTGTTTACAATAAATTTTTCACATTTATTGTACTATTAAATCTTATAGTAGTGGTAAGTGGGATCCTCTCTATAGGGATTTTGCAAATTCCTTAAGAAGAAGGGTTTTATTATTTTTATTTTTTATTTAATTTAATTAAAACAAAATTTTAAACTAATAATCTTTAAATATAGAAATCAACTAAACTAATTATACAAACTTAATAACACAAATCAAAGTCACTAAATTCAAAGTAGTACAATTCAATGGAAAAAAAATATAAAATAAACATCTAAACAAACCTCCTAAACGATGAGACATCAATCCGTTTTGCATCTAAACATGTTACTTATTGTATAGTCATGAATATTTTATAAAGTATCCAAGCTCATTAAACTCTAATCCTAAATAAGTAGACAACCCTTAGCAAACCATCAATTCTCCTTATACAGGTGGAAAAGTCACGTTCTAATTTTATTGAGTTAACCCTTTGCATACTAAGTGGCCCGTTCCTCCATGCACGACACCGCGTAGCATAATGTCGTCATTAAGTCCTAATCCACGCCACATAGGACTTAACAACATATTAGTCAGCCTTTTAGTCTCATTCACCTTATTATACGTGTTCATGATTAGTATTATTCAATACTCGTTAGTTGTTATTTTCAGAGTTAATTAAAACTTTTTATCATTTTAATATTATCAACGAAATACTTAATAAGATTCCCAGAAGCATTATAAAAACACATATTGTGAAAACTAGGTAAACAGATGATCACAACTAGTCAAACGAGTAATACATGCATCAGTCGGGGAGTCGAGTCTCTCAACCCAATATGTAACCCAAAAAGTACGTAAAGATGTAAATAATAAATACACAAAATGATCACCTACAAAAGTAGCAAAAACCACTCGTCGAGGGTTCAAAGGTAGTCGCCAATTTTCTCCTTGCTCGGCTTGTTACTCAACCGATCTACACCGATGTCACAAACAAGACGGTGAGTATAGTAAAGTAAAAATAATACATGAAGATACTTTTCCACATTTCCAAACATAATAAAAAAAACATCTAAAATCATAAAAATAGCGAAGGAATTCTGAAACATGGATATGCTAGAAGATAACATAGTTAAACAAAGTGAAACTGAATCGAGTATTAGTAATGATTTAGGTTGTGACACTTAGTCAAACAAACCTCATGTAATAGCTCAACTAGTCGTGCACCGTACTACCTTTATTAGTTGTGAACCACGTCACATAGACCTCATGTAATAGATTAGTGCACATAGTGCTTTGGTATTACTAGCTAGAAAGATGCAGACTACCTGGGTCCCATTTAGGAGGTCAGTATCACTACTTGATTGCATATTTTGCCACATCAACCACATTTAGGAGGTTAGTATCACTAGCTAGAAATATGCCTACTACCTTGGGCCCATTTCCCCATGTGTCGCGCACCTCCCGATTAAGTCAGGGAACCTAGACACAAGTTTTACTTTGACATCATCAAGATTTTACATAAATACGAAATTCAAGGATCAAAATATTGCTTACATAAAGTGCCGATAAATTCGAGTAATAATCACAACCCAGTACATGCTATTTATACCATAAATAATCAAGAAAGATATTGGACATGAATATGAGGCAATGATAGCAAAACAACAAAATTTCATGAATATAAGAACTCATAAATTGAGGTAAGTCACACAAGCCATGGCATCGAGAATATAACTAGATAATCAGTCTAAATGACTATAAAATAGAAAATAATTGGGAATAAAATGGATAAAAGTACCCAACAAGTTTGCTTACATCAAATGAACGCAATTCCTAGCCTATACCGGCTTTCGACCACTCCAAACCCGCGTTCCACACCCTGTAATTCCTCTATAAGCTCTTGAGGTGTCCTAGCAAATTTAATTGAACTTATTTTAGGTTGGTTAAGGGGTTTAAAATTCTAATATTTTACAATCAGCCCCTTAATACTTTGTTTATGTCGTAATATACTTTATTAAATAAAGACAGTTTTGATGCAACAACTTGTGAGTTGATTTCAACTACCAACATATTAAAATTATGTATTGTAGTCTAAAGAGAAGTTTTTAGAGCTATGTCTTAGCTTTTCAGAACTATAAGGTTTGCGTAATTTTGATAAGAAACAAGGGAGATACATAAATTTTACCACAATGACTCAAAACAGTTTTATATTCCGATCAGCAACTTTCAAAAATTCATTTCTCCTAAACTGTAGCTTTAAAAATCATAAATTTTTTTTACTAAAGCCTATAAAACATCTTTGAACTTCATACTAAAAGATGAGTTTAATCCAATAAGAAATAAGTAAGTTATACTGAAAATAATAGGACATTATTAAAATTGTGAACCTAAAAATTTCAGATTCATCACCAAAGGAGCAACTGATTTTTACACAAGTAAATGTTTAAATTTAAAAATCTTTTAGTAGGAAAAAGTTGCTCAACTTTGAGTTAGCTTTCTAAAGCCCCCAGAATGAGTCCATTTTGGTTTAAAATGAGGAAGTTATTACAAAATTACAGAGGCTGATTCGGAATGATAACATGCAAAATTTCTGCTTTAGTTTTAAGAACACGTGCAAATTTTGAAAAATCATAAGTTACTCAAAACTAAACCAAATTAAGAACTTCTTAATAGCTAGATTATTAGCTCAAAATAAGGAACTCGAAAATGCCACTAGTTTTTAAAATCAAAAACATAAATATATATATATATATATATATGAATTTTGGAAAACTAGTTTCATATGCAACACACCTAAATTGAGCAAAACTATGTAAATCTGAAATTAAGACTTTAAAACCTAAATTCAAGGTTTAACATTCTCAAAATCAGTGAGAGTAAACATATGAACTCATTCTTAATCAAAAGCCCTTTGATCCCATTCTTGAATTCATTCATTTCAACACAAAACATGAAACTTAAGTTACATAGGGTTGATGATGATCATTTTCACTTATTACTCTCCTCAATGGTGATCTTAGCTTCTCTCCTCTTCAATTTCACTAATAGTGTAACAACCCGTTACCTTAAGCTAGTGATTAGTGTTAATCTGAATCCTAATTAACCCGAGTAAGGCTCGTGGATAAGTTTGGTGTACCTCGATTAGCGTGTGTGTGGGTTTGTGTGATGATTTACGTTTGTATGGAATGTTTAGGGAATTTATAGGTTGTAGTATAAAAATGGAATTTATATACAAGCCTATAATCATAAAATAAACAATTAATTAATAAATTATTGGTATACTAAGTGCGACGAAAGGGGTTGTGAAATGAATGTGCACACTTGAGAATACTTGTAGGCATGTCCATTGGATTTATTGGCGAGAAAATACATAAAGTATATATATTTATATATAATTGGTATATAAATATATATAATTAAAACTATAAGTTTGATTTGAATTATATGGATCATTGGATCGCCTCGAGATAAGCATAAGAGGTAATGGTGTTAAGATTTGTGTCACATTAGGATGTGTCACTTTAACATATAATTCACTTGATCAGCCTCGAGATAGCACAATGCGTATCTCAAGGAAATCCATATATATAAATAAAAAACTTTAAACTTATCCTCACTGTTTCATTTAATCAATTCGAAAGTAAGAGAGAAACCAAACATCTAAGGGTTTGATCTTAAGGAATTTATCTAGGAAGGAATTCAGTGGGTTTGAGGGGGTCAAAACATAACTAATCTAGGGATAATCATTGTGGTAAGTTAGTTTTTGTTTTTGAAGTTCAATTCATAGGTAAATGAAGATCTCTTTGTAAATTATTGTTGTCGATCATTGGAAATGAGTTTATACCTCACTAGAGGTCCTCCCTGATGTTTTAGAGGGGGTGGTTGGTGTTGTTTTGGTGATTTGGTAATGGAATAGCGGTTGCTGCCCTTTTCACTGTTTAGATAGTATAGGGTGGAGCGTGCTCCCTCTAACAAAGGAGCGTGCTATTTTCACAAAGAATGATGAACTCAGTTGGTGGAGTGCACACCCCTTAAATGTAGGAGGGCGCTCCCACTTTAAAAAATAGCAACTGTGTTGCGTTTTAATTAGAATTTCCTGAGGTCTTAGGGAATGACTTAGGGGTTCTAAATATAGTGTATTAGACCTATGTTAACCACAAATGGTTTGTGATAGGTTTTGCAACAATAGGAATGCTTGGGTGACCCGAAAAGTTAGAAAATTTGAAAATAAAACCTACATAAAGATAGGTATAAATCCGTTTATTTATCAATGTTGCCTGGATATATTAATATATTTAGTTCATATAGTTTATGGACTGAATAAGGAACTATGTACACTGTGAGGTGTTTTGTTAAAAAGGAAAACAATGTTTAATGTGATCAACGAGAGTACATTCTGCAATTGAGAACAAGTTATATAGGATATGGGTTTGATTCTTAGCTTATATGTTAAATATTACTTTGATAATAGGTTGCGTGGATTACATATTCACTGGAGGGTTTGGGATAGAAATATTAAACATTAATGGATAGGCTGAATACCACATCGGCCGATGTGTTGGTTTAGTAATCGTATTAATGGTGTTAGTGGGTAATCGACCAAAGATTTACAAATGAAATGGGAATCACGGTGTAATATTCATTTACAGTTTGACTTGCATCCGTTATTTATTGGATTATATGTTTTCCATAATCTTGTTAGTTATCTTTGGTGCATATTGTTATTGCATATTACTTTTGATTATTATATGGAGTGTTGATGGCTTTGGGAATCCTTACTTACTGAGCAAGTTTGAGCGCCCATCCTAAATTTAACATTTCAGGTTCTCAGCCTAACGCTTCAGCGAATGGAAAAGTCAAGATTTATAAGTTTTACTAGCTTCTTTACGATGTAATGAACCTTCTTATATATACACTATTTGAAATACTTTGTTGTAAATGAACAAGGTTGGGAAGTTTTATAATCGAGTTTTGGGTTTTGACAAACTCTGCATTTATGTATATTGTTTTAATTATCGAAAAAGTTTTAATTTTTTGCTGCGTATATTTTGAATTCTTAATTCGATATCGATACACAAGTTGAGTTTATCTGCTACAGAAGGAGAGGTTGTTGGCTCTAGTTAACTCTGGTTGGGATACCTGATTACCATGCTCGTATGATTCTCGAGGCGTGTCCCCGCTTGCGCGCTGAACTTACAAAACAATCAAAATGAATACAAAAATTTCGGTATAGTATACACACATACATTACACTAGGCATCCATCACATTAAAAATAATATATTTCTCAATTTTTGTGCTGAGTGTTGGAGCGCATACCCTCTCTCGGGCTACGTCACGAGTCAGTGACCCAGATTTGGGTCTAATTTATTATTAGTAAATTTTAGGCCGTTAAAATCTTCACCACAAATAGAAATTTCGTCCCCAAGATTAATTCTAACTTAATCATTACTTTCTTTTTATTTTAGGAAATTTTCATTCTCATTATAAGTACGCTAGCCAAAATTTCAAATGATAGTAGCCCTAAAGCTCGCTTTTCTCAACTACCTCAGGTGGATCCATCTACCACTTCAACCTTGTTTTATATATCTAAGTAGGTGAGTCCAAACTCAGCAACCACCTACACATCATCAATATATACGACACTTTGGTCATATTACTCAAGAGAAATTTCATTAAACGTTATTTTCTAGGGAATTTTATGCATTTCTTATTATAATAATACTACTCATGTTTGTTTATAACATTTTTACCTCATCAGTTACGGACTAAGTTGTCTCACCCTCAATAGTCTAATCATCAACTCTCTCGCAATTCAACTCTTACAAGCTACTGTTGTGTATAAATTCGACAGCATATACAACATGTGCAAATAATTCTAACCTTACCCTCGATACGGCTATGCCGCCTCTGGATCATGTCTTGACACTGCATAGGCTCTCTCTGGCTTGTAGCTGAGGTGTCGCTTGTTGATCACTTGTTGGGTGCGGTTACTGAAGAATGATGTGCCAAACCTAACGACATCTATAACATGTCGGTAGTCTCCTCTGCTCTATAAATGCGGTCTGAGTTTTCCCCTGTCTCGGCGCATCTCAGTCTCGGTCGCTTGATGTTTGCTGATCCTATAGAGGCGGTAGTGCTAAACTAGGTGGAGCTTGCATGATAGGTGAATAGGAGCGAGGCTATGTCTGGGTAGCAAGTTTCGATGGTCCAGCATTTTGGGATCTCTCGTACCATCTCTTTTGTCTTTTGCCTTCATGTCTCCTTCTCTCGAAACCGCTACTCTGATCTGGAGTGAACTCTGATCTGAAGTCACTCCTAGACTCTACGTTGTCCCAACAACAAGCCTACTCAGATGATGTCTTATGGGAGATGGCATGCTCATATATCTCACTAAGTGTCCTGGCCCCGGTGTTGCATCATCGACTTGTGGACTCCAAAAGTCAATAATGATCAAGAATCAACTTTTACGCAAGTATCGTATTATACATAAATGACATAACATGTACATACATAATTCTCCAACTTACTTTCGCTCACTTCTGAACTAATAGTTTATAGGCAAGGATCGTTTGGTTTCCACTTCTAAGATTTATATTTCATTCAAGTTTGATTTCGTACTTATCGAGAACATAGCTCAAATACCAATTGTCACGGCTAGTTCCTCCAAACACGGAACCATCCGGCCTAATCCTATTAAGCCCTAATCCATGCCACGTAGAACTTAACAACGCAATAGTAAGCATTTTGTCTCATTCACCTTGTTATACGTGTTCATGATAAGTATTATTGTTTAATTTTATGTTGTAATTTTCAGAGTTAATTAAAACTTGTTATCATTTTAATATTATAAGCAGAAGACTTAATGAAATTTGCAGAATCATTATAAAAACACTTATTATGGAAACCAGGTAAATAGACGATCACATGTAGTCAAACCGAGTAATACATGCATCAATCAGAGATTCAAATCACTACCCAATACAACCCAAAAAGTATGTAACGATGTAAATAATAAATACACAAAATGATCACCTATAAAAGTAGCAAAAACCACTCATCGAGGGCTCAAATGTAGTCGTCGATCTTCTCCTTACTCATCCTACTACTCGATGGATGTACACCCACCATTACAAACAAGACGATGAGTACAATAAAGTAAAACTAATTCATGAAGATTTTTGTCAACATTTCCAAACATAATAAAAAGATATCTAAAAGCATTTAAATAGCCAAGGAATGCTGAAACAGTAATATAGCAGAAGATACCACAGTTTAAAAATTTAAACTGACACAAGTATTAATAATGATTTAGGTTTTGACACTTAGTCAAACTAACCTCATCTAATAGATCAAATAGTCGTGCATATCGATACTACATTTATTGGTTGTGAACTACATCACATCGACCTCATGTAATAGATAAGTGCACATAGCACTTCGGTATTACACTACTTTATCGTAGATTTCGCCACATCAACCCATGTAGTAAGTCAGTGTCACTAGCTAGAAGGATGCTAACTACCCCAGGTCCCATTTCTCCGTGTGTTGCGTACCTCTCGATTAAGTCAGGGGACCTAGACACAAGTTTTACTTTGACATCATCAAGATTTTACATAAACACAGAATTCAAGGATCGACGTATTACTTACACAAAGCACTGAGATTTATGAGTACAAGTCACAACCCACTAAACAAATAGCATGCTATTTATACCATAAATAATCAAGAAAGATATTAGACATGAATATGAGGCAATGAAAGCAAAACAACAAAATGACATGAATGTAAAAACTCGTAAACTGAGGTAAGTCACACAAGCCATGGCATCAAAAGTAAAACTTGATAATCGGCCCAAATGACTATAAAATAGATGATAATTGGGAATGAAATGGAGAGAAGTACCCAATAGTTTTACTTACATTAAATGAACGCAATTCCCATCCTATACCGGCTCTCGACCACTTCCAACTCGCGTTCTACACCCCGTAAGTCTTCTCTAAGCTCTCAAGGTGTCCTAAATTTTTTTTAATATAATTTGGTTTAAGTGGTTTTAAATTTTAATTTTTCACAATCAGTCCCCTTTAATACTTTTTTATGTTGAAACCTACTTTATTAAATAAAGACAGTTTTAGTCAACGATTTGTGAGTTAATTTCCACTACCAAAACTTTAAAATTATGTATTGTGGTACAAGGAGAATTTTTTAGAGCTATGCCTTAGCTTTCCAGAACTATAAGGTTTGCGTAATTTTGATAAGAAATGTGGGAGATATGGAAATGTTATCACAATTACTCAAAACAATATTACATTCCGACTAGCAACTTTGAAAAACTCATTTCTCCTAAACCATAGCTTCAAAAATCATGATTTTTTTTACTGAAGCCTACAAAACTATACTAAAATGTCATATTAAAAGATGAGCTTAATTCAATAAGAAATGAGTAAGTTATTTTTAAAACAATAGGACATTATCAAAATTGTCAACCTAGAAATTTCAGATTCATCACCAAAGTTGCAGAGGATTTTTAGACAAGTAAACATTCAAATTTCAAATCTTTTAGTAGGAAAAAGTTGTTCACCTTTGAGTTAGCTTTAAAATGCCAATGTAATGAGTCCATTTTGATTTAAAATGTGGAAATTATGACCAAATTACAAAGGTTGGTTCGGAATGATAACATGCAGAACTTCAGCTTTTGTTTCAAGAACACATGCAAAGTTTGAAAAAGAATAACTTACTTAAAACTGAACCAAATAAAGAATTTCTTAATAGCTCGATTATCAACTCGAAATGAGGAATTCAAAAATGCCATTAGTTTTTGAAATCAAAAACATCTATATATATATTTGAATTTTAGAAAATTAGTTTCATATGCAAAAGTCCCAATTGAAGCAAAACTTTGTAAATCTGAAATTAAGACTTCAAACCCAAATATAAGGTTCAACATTCTTAAAATCAATGAAAGTAAACAAATGAACTTATTTGCAACCAAAACCCCTTTGATCGCATCCTTGAATTCATTTATTTTAACACAAAACACGATACTTAAGTTACCTAGGGTTGATGATGAACCTTTGCACTTGATTGCACTCCTTAGTGGTGATCTTGGCTTCTCTCCTGAATTCATTCAATTTCATTAATGGAGAACAAGCTCTTCTCTTGAATTTCTTTTTTCATTTATGCTTGAGTCATGCGTTTGCATTGAGAGAAAATATTTTTTTATATAGTTTATTTTTTGGCCCAATCCTAGCCATACATCTAATGAATTTTTGTTCATCTAGATGATTTATCAATGGCTTTTATTAGCTCCTACATCCACTAATTCTATTGCGTTGACACCAATTCCCAACTCGAATCTCCTTGAATTCCATTCTAGTAGGCAAATCTATGATGTAAGATTTATTTCTTTAACTTAAGCTTGTAATTTGATTCACTTTAAACCATAGGCCTAGCATATATATATATATATATATATTCATTAATCCCATTCCAATAAATTAAAACTCATCGCGTCACTCTCTACCCAGTTCCCATGCTCGCACATATCTTGAGGTGTGTCCCTGCTTGCTTGTCGAACTTACGTAACAAATGAACTAAATACAAAAACTTGGTAATAGTATGCACACCTACATTACACTAGGCATCCATCACATAAAAATAATATATTTTTTATTTTCGTGTCGAGTGTTGGACTGCATGCACTCAGGCTACATCACGGGTCGGTGACCCCTAATTTGGGTCTAATTTACTATTAGTAAATTTTAGGTCGTTACATATACACAAATAAATTAACTTCATGCAATAAAACCACATTATACTTTGTGAAAACTTCGAACTACTAAATCTAATACCTTTGGAAAGCCATTTCAATATTAAACTTAGATCTCAGATTTAACTAGGACATCTAAATGGTTCTAAACCTTTTAAACAATCTTAGTTACTACTTTAAACTACATAATGAATCAAAATATCACAATACACATTGTTCACTATACACATGACATCTAGATTCATGATTGCAATCAGTAAATAAAAACCTATTAAATCAGCGAATTTATGAATGCGATTGGTTTAAAGTATTAAGCACAAAATCATCTCATCATGACTACATTGCAAAACGTATTGGTTTCATGTTTGGAATTTGTTTAGATTGATAAACTTGTCACTCATAATCATAAATAACATCATAACATAATAATTGAAAGACATAATTAAAAATACCTTATTGAAAGCTTAAAATTCCCAATCTTCTCCAAAAGTAATAAAAATAATAATGAATGGCCTCCAAACTAAAGTAAAAAGTGTTAAAACTATCAAAGTCTCCTAATTTCGTCGTTTATGGTTCATATACATATATATAGTATCTTAAGCAATACATATCGTAAAAACCAACTCAAAATCCTCGTTGTAATCTAAAAGTTACAAAATCGACACTAGCGATTTATTCAGCTATTCATTTTTAAATGGAATCATTGGGAAATTGCTAAGCGAATAAGTGGTTTGTAAGGTGCATTGTTTCATCAATCAAAGTAGCGATTTCGAGTACAAATGAATAATCGGTCTGGAATCGCTGGCCATATTTTTTAGTTCTTCCTTGATTTACTGATGATTATTTGTGCATTTTTCCACTCGATCAACCCTCCTTATTCTTCCCATTTTCCCTCAAATATTCAAATTATTACCTAAAATATCAAAAATAAGAGAAAACCTCGTGTAATATAGTCTTTTACATCTAAAGGAATACTCTTGATCAAGAGTATTCCCTCAAATATTCCAATTATTTGTTGGAAAATTGGAAAAAAAAAGATATTTCACTCAACTTAGCTACAAACACTCGAGCTAAATCTTTTATTTACATAGTTTATCATATCCATCCTTCCAATTTGAATATATCTTTCTTTTTTTCTTCTTTCTTCTATAATTATTCTTTTCTTTATATCATATATATACGGTTCCCTACTCCATTTCCTTTGGAATATGTGGGTCTTTCTGTTTTTCATTTAAAAACTCTTGTTAGCTAATCTCACCTTCACTATAGTCAAGGAAGTATTTTTTCCAACTAAGTAAAGTTTATTAGCTAATTCCTATTTTTGTCTTCAAATGTGGTATAAACTTTTTCAATACATATATCAAATACTTGATCAATAATCTTTGTATAAAAAGATTATTAGAAATATGCCTTGTTTATCTTGCACTATTTTCGTTATCTTTTACCCATTGTAATGTCTAACACAAACTAATCAATCCCCTCTTAACTTCTCTAGTACATACACTATCTAGGTTAAGTCAAATAGGGTATAACAATTTCTTTCCATCATAAATTTTCTATTTTTATGGGTAATAAAAATATATCACTTCTATTTAAATCCAAATTTTATTCAATACCATATTTCTAACTAAATAAAGTAAAACGAATAAATATTATCTGAATTGTGAAAAATTTTGAAAATTTTCAGTCAACTTTGAACATTGAATATATAAATTCTACCTATCGAGTCTTCCATACTTGACTTCTTTATACTTCACCTAAATACCCCCAAACTCATTCAAAACCTTATCCTTAAGGTTTAAAAATTAAGTTGGGTTTTTCAACAAAACAAATATACCTTGTAAAGCATAAACGAATTGAAAATGAAACGTAAACTTCTTTTTCAAAATAGACGAATAGATATCTCATAGTAGAAAGATGCAATGTCGAAAGCATTAATTTCTCATTTATAGTTCAAACCATGTTCGGATTCCACATATACAAGCAAATATCAAAAAGATTACAAGTTACTTTGCGAAGAAGTAAATTCGTTATCAGTCTCTTCAGCTCCATTATCATTCCTCGTTGCAGTAGGTTTTAAAGTGCGACTATCAGTGGGGTTATAAATTTTGGGTTTAGGGGTTCATACGCAGTGAAAAATTCAAAATAATTTTTGAAAAACCCCAACAGGATTAAAAATAAGTTATATAAAACTAGATCTACAAAAGTAAACCATACCTTAATCAGTTATTTCCTTGTCTGATTGTTTGATTTCCAAGACATTTAAGTGCACGTCCTCTATCAGAAATCCACAAACGAACGGTGAGCGCAATATGGAGTGTCAGCCTCAAGAGAGATTGAAAACTTTTTTCTCTCTCCTAAAATCCAAAGAACTCGAACATAGTAAAAATGAAAATTTTATGTCGGGTTTCAACCTCTATTTATATGTGTAGATATGCTCTCTTAAAAAATCTATTTGTGACAAAACTATTGTATTTAGGCAATTCAAGCAAATTACACATACGCCCCTATTAAAATGTTATCATATAATAAATCGTAAGGGCTTTTATGTCGGGAATTTTATCATATAAAATACAATATTTAAGATCAATTGAGATTGCACAAAGCCATTCTCTGTAAGTTACCCAATAGGTTCATGCAACATTAACAGTGAATCAAAATCATTTTGGTACAAAAGTCATAAGAAGTCTCTTGCAAGGCATTATGACTACCTAAGTAGCATGAATATCAAAATCGATACAACCTAATGAATAACATATATCATATCCTTTTGTCGTGCGAAATCCTCTGATTAAACATAAGACATGGAAATTCACTCTTAATTTTCAATCATACTAGTCTCGATCTTTAGATAGACTGAAAAATCCAAGTGACATTGATCATATCAATTCACCTGGACTTGGCCATTTAACAGGCTAACATATTGAGGGATCCACTGATATCTCTCTCTATACAAGAGGGACAAATTATACCTTGATTACATACCTTCACATATTATTCACATGGTAACCAATCATAATCGTTATAATTGTCTAGTTAAAGACAACATTTGATTGAGTCAAATTACTATGCTCCAATTATTTAATCTATGGTAATCTCAAGTTGAAGGACTAAATGATATAGCTATCATGAGTAACACCATGACTTAATCTTGTGGTGTCCTCATAGCGGGCCACTCCAGTACCTTGTTCCTTAACAAGTACTCATGATCTTGATTCGTATCCCTATACACGTGATCATCACATGACCATCAATTAAAATTCACACTAGTCTTAATTCATTATAGTTCTCTGTATAATGACTAACTAGGGAAATTTAGGGTATTTCAACAAATACCTATGGATCTTATTATAAAGTAAACATGCAATCACTTATAATAAAAACAACAAATGAAAACCTTTATTTTATTAACTAAAATTACAAAATAAACAATGTTTGTAGATTGACCAAGGGCACATTGCCCAACAATAAACCCCCATAAAAATCTCAACTGTAGTGTAGGAATGTGAATGCTCCTCATTAGATCTAGCGGACGTTCGACCACCTTCCTTTCCGACATGGATTGGTGACGTGCCAAAGTTCTCTTGTTATCATTTAGCCTCTCATGATTCCTCAAAACTTGCTTCTCGTTATGCTTAAAAGGTGAAAACAAGGATTTAAAAATATTTTCCTTTTAGACTTTGCTAGAGATGTAGAACTGCTCTTTACCCTTGAAACATTTACTTGAGCCATCAGACTTGCTACTTGCCTTGCTTTTTCTTGTGTTATGTAGTTGATTCTCTTTCTAGTAGTCACGTTTTTTACCCGGGATCTTCTTATCTTTTTGAATCATTAAACCCATCAACCGCTCTCATCCTCTTTACTATAGCACATCGAATTCAATCTTTTGGAAGTCAACTTTGGCTTTCATATAAAGCTTGGTAGTCAAAATTAGAAATGGTAGACCATCAGGCTTCATGGTCTTCATAGCCTATCTCATTGCATTATTGATTGCATATCTAATGTTACCCTGACACGTGTCGAGCGTGCACAATAATTTTTTCGTATTTTACTATTAGCTTGTAGTAGTAGTAAATGAGATATCATCTCTACAGGGATTTTTGATATCTCAAAGGAAAGTATTTTTTTCTTGTTTTTATTAATTTAGTTAATCTAACTAAGTGAGAATTAAAGTATTGATTAACTAACAACTATAATTACTAACTTAAATAACCAAACTAACTAAATTAATTTAAACAATTCAAATGCAAACAAAACTTTAACAATATTAAAATTCAATTCAATATAAATAAACAAACATCTAAACAAACCCTCACTAAATAATATAATATATATTTGGATTACTTTCAAACACTAGAGCATAATATCACTTCATAGTATAGTTATAATCACAAAACATGGACTCTTAAAATCATTAAACCCTACTTCATAATAGGTTGATAGCCTTTAGCTAGCCACTGATTTTCCTTAATTCAATAAAAATGTCACATTCTTATCATTGTAAATCTACCTATTAGATAAAATGTAACACCATAGAAATATGATAGCATTATGTTCAATGAAAATCATGCCTAATCTAAGCCAATATTACCAAAGCCGCATAATAAACAACTCAAAAAATAATCACCTAGAACTTCCACTCGGGAAATGCCCTATAGATTAATCTTAGTTATTAATTCTATAATTGTTGTCAATAACTATAGACATAGATTCAGAATCATGATATCACTTAACATATTTGCAATTATGCACGCAATACTACTCTCTTTTAGTTGTAATACGCAAAAACAACTTGTTAATTTCATGATTAACGTGTACGAATAGATTTAAAGCATTAAGCACATGATTCCTTAATTATAACTATCTAGCAATCCAAAATATATTACATTGTCTAGGGTTTGTTTAGATTGATAGACTACTCACTCATGCTGGAAATAAACAATGCATAAATATAGCTAAAAGACATAATGAATAAAACCCTAAACTTAGCACTTTGATTTCTTTTTCTTTCATCAATTTCTTCATTTTTCTATTTAAAACCTGAAATCACAAAAGCGAGAGAATACCTCGTGTAATATCATCATATATGTCTAAAATCAACCTAAATTACATTATAAAATGTGTTTGATTATTGACTTGTCAAATACCCCTAAATTTAGCACTTTGTTGTCCCGAGCAAATGAATACTTTTAATTATATTTTCTTTTCATTCTTGTATGCTAATTTCAGTCTAATTCATCATAACTTGAAATATATTTTTTTAAAATATGAGTGATTTTCAAATGAAAATATATATTACCCACAAGTAAATGAAAGTGATGATAGAATAGAATGATTTAGTCAAATGAAAACATCCCTTAATGATAACTCAACCTCCTAATGTAACACTTTTAGAATTTAAAGTTCATTGCCAAGGCTAGTGCACAACATAAGTTTTCTCAATCTCCACTGACAAGCATCAAACTTATGATAACTAATATAGAATCTCAAAACACAAAAACTATTATATTAATTTCAATTTTAGAAAATACTTTATAATAGTACCACAATCAAAATCAATAGGAATTTTATCAAGATACCAATGAATATGTCCTTTATTACATGTTAGATTAAGAAATACTTCATTCAACTCTAGCTTCAAGTTTTCGAGTTAAATCTTTTCTTTTGAAGAGTTTAAGAACGTCCATCTTTTTCATCTCTCATTATTTCTCTTCTACTCCATTATAATTATTATTATCCTTTTGAACATAATTCTTTTACTTTTACTTTTACTTTTGAGTCCCTGCTCCAATTCCTTTGGACATTCTGACCTTTTTCCCACTATAGATTCCCTGCTCTATTTCCTTTGGAATCTATAGGACTTTCTATATATTTATATTTATAAAGTTTTGATAACACTTCTTACTATCCATTAAAGTTGAAGAAAGTATTATCTCTAATTTATAGAAATTCATCGATTTCTAACCCATTTCTTCTTTCAATTTTGGCATAATAATTTTTTATATATATACTGTAAAAATACTTAATCAATAGCTTTTGTATTATAAGATTTTTGAAATCTATTTTGTTCATTTTGCACTATTATTTTGATCTACTACCCATTATCATGACCAACACAAGGCATTTAATTAATACATCAACTTCTAAAGTTAATCAAAAAGGGTATAAAAATTGATTCCTTCTATCACAAAATTCACTTAGGTAATAAAAAATCACTTCAATTCAAGATCTATTATATATTCATTTTCATTCTTTTCCTAACTAAAAATAAAGAAAATTTAAATTCATGCTTACATGATTTCGGAAGAAATTTGAAAAATCTCATCAATTCACTTGGATATCAAATTAAAAGTAATTCTAAACTTTTCTTCTACCTTTCTTTCCTTTCATTTCCATCAATGTCATACTTCACCTAAAATACCCCCAAAATCATTTTAAACCTTGTCCTCAAGGCTTAAAAATGAAGTTCGATTTTTCAACATAACAAACATACCACGTGAAGTACAAAAAAATTGTTAAAAACATAAATCTGGACAATCAAGAATTAATTTAATTTAAAAGTATAATAAGATAGAGTGCATAAAAATTTATTGAATAAAAATCATCATTATATAACAAGTGAATTAATTATCATAACCAAACACTGAATAGAATATACCACATAGTATATTGCCATAAACACAAAGTATCATCGAGAAACACAAAGTATATAACTACTACTGACATTACATAGAGGAATTGTAACATTATCACTAAGAAACAGAAAATAAAATGGAATAATGGAATCAATGTCGGCGTCCGAAAGTCGCATCGTCATCCTCCTATAGTGGATAAATCCTTTGGGACTGGTAGCTCACCGCGAGGTCTTAGAGAGGGTATTCTTGACCTGGCAATGTCATAACATCAAGATTCATGTTAAGTGGTAATCTCATATATGTAGATGATATAAGAATTGTTGCGCCTCCTTGAAATCTATTTCTCCTGGACATCGTATGCTCCATTCTGTTGAGGCTCCTTGCTAAAGCTCTCTGGCTTTCAAACACCAGTTCTTGATTATAGAGAGTGGTCATCTAATTGCGCAAAGATTGCGCCCATGAAAGCCAACTCGATTCTTTCATGTATAATCCATCATAATTTCTAGCAGGCTACTCCACATTTAGATCATTCTTAACTTTCGACATCTATTCCAAGATTATCCTCTTGTTGTCTCTGATTTTCCTTCTCTGCTCGATTTCTCTTACGGCTATCTCAGCCCTTTCTCCCTGATCCTCTATGTCTTCTTAACCATTCACTCTTCCATATCTCTTTATAACCTCATCAGTGATGGTCTTCTCTTGTAAAACATCCATGTCGAGGCCTGCCATGTTTACTTGGTCCATCCTACAAAAATGTCGTATTCAGTGAGGTAAAAGGAAGTCTATCATTCTTCTTGGTGGTGATGGACTCCTAACGAACTCATAAATGATTTTTCCAACATCCAAGTATCTTGATCCAATGACAATGTGGCAAAGTAAGCAGCCTTGTAGTTCACTATCTCATAATATTGTAGGCTCGGCTCTAAGCTGACATTGATGATATAACACTGAGCTTTAGTGTTTTCCTAAAAAAATTATAGTTATGTGTTTGGGATACCCCTCCATATCAAAAATAAATCCATCTCCATGATTGCCTCTAAACCTCCCCTTATTGTCTCGGTGGGGAAATGGTACTTAATTCCATACTCAGGTTTGGGGTACTCATCATTTTGTTTTTGGTGAAAATTAGGTAATACAAAATACCAATTTATTATAGCTGCAGAGTAGTCCATTATTACTTCCTTGAACTCGGGACTCGGTCTTACTTTCACTTCCATATGCATTGGCGTAGAATTCTCTCACTAACGCTTCACAACCTCATTCACTAGGAACATCCTCTAAGTCTAGATAGTTGTAATCCCTAGTCAATAAACCCTAGTTTCTTCCTTTATGATATGTAGGATCCTAGGACAATACTTCAATTTGTTCTTCACATTGAATCCTCTCTTTGAGATCAACTTCATATCCTTAATTATATCATTCCTATATTTTTCATAGGCCTTTTCATTTAAGAAATTTTCTTTTCTCAATTCATAGTTTTTCTCCCCCATCGGTGTCTCTCGTTCAACTTCCTCTATGTCATCCTCATCCTTAAAATCATCCTCAGAGTTGTAACTAAATAAGGAAGGTGGAGTAGGTTCTCTTTGCGATCTAATCCTAGGTATGTTGAAAGATATTGATGTGGATTGATTTGGGAAACTTTGAATTTTGTTTTCGATTTATCTATTAACTTTCCCTTCCCTTTTTCTTCTCGTGCATTTCTACCTTTACCGCTTTTGGCCATTTAGAATATTTTAAGTAAAAGAATAAACCTGTAAAATCATTTGAAACCAAATTTGTCAGAAAAGGATTCTATGAAATTCAACTTATCTAACGAGAATAAGAAATCATCGGGAAAAACATTTTGAAATTAAGAGTTTGAAATTTATATGAAAGTTATTGATAAAATAGCATTGGGAAAAAACAAACTTTGTATGTAATTCAAATCAATCGATAAATATTCACAAAAAAACCCAAATTCAATTAAAACTAATTCTCAAATTAGGTTGCATATATAATTTAATATACTCGGCATATTTGAAAAATAGTTGAAAAATTCGATATTAATAAACCAATCATCACATCACTCCCATACTATTAGTATAGTAGAAATTATTCGATGTCAAAACCATTTAAAATTAAAAGTTTGAAATTGAGTTCCTATCCTAATAATTAATATAAAACTAACTAAAAATCAAAAACTAATTGATAAAAGGTTATGATTTTAGTTGATTGCCTTCTTGAAAGTGATTCTTTCAAGTATGGGACTCGAAACTCTTCTCTATGAAACTCCTCCAAGCTCCAATCCAAACTCCCTTGTTCAAGCCCTAGATAGCTCTACACTATCAAAACTCACCACGTTTTGGGTTGAATGTGTGAAGATTGAGATGAGAATCACTTAAATACACTAAAATTAAGTTTTGGAAAGTTGAATCTAGTCAAAAATTGATCTCTTAATTGAAACGTTGCAATGGTTTATGGGTGTGAAAGATTTAAATATCGCGATTTGGGGTTTCTATTTTTAGAAACTCGAATTTGTTCTCACCGAATCAGGGTTTAAGTGGATTCGCAGAGAATCGCTGATGAAATCACTGGAAATGAGCTTCAGTGCCTCAACAATTTGTCAAGCGATTTCTAGTTGTAAACTTGATACGGTGAGAAATAGTTGACTCAAATTTGCACTGAAAATTCTGTATACTACTGCCAATTCTCGCAGTGATTTTCAGTACAAATTGAAATCGCTAGGAAATCGCTAGCTTAAGTTTTATTATTTTTTCAATTAAATCTATTTCCAATTTAAGTATTGCATATATATTCAATAAAGGTAGAAATATTCAAAATTATCAGTTTTAACTATGATATGTATTAAATAATCCATTTTATTGTCATAAATAACCAATTAACATAAATCCAATGCATAAAACAATATAGTACGAAAATAAATTGGCTTGATCAACTACCTTACATGAAACTATTCCGAAATTGAATTCCTAAAATATCCATATTATAAGAGTCAAAAGTTGAGAGAATATAAAAACAAATAACTAATCCTATTACTAAAATTGAAAATAAAGATAAAGTATGGGGTGCTTCCATAAAGTGCTTTTGTTTATTATAGTTGGCTCGACTGAATCACGCAGTTCTAGACTGGTTCTATAAACTTAAATGTAGGATTATCCACTCTTGTGCTATTCCATAAAGTGAGTGATCGGTCATGTACTTAAAAAGTAATTGTCTTATTTAGAGTATCCATGACATATTGCAAAGTGGCTAAAAATGACATCTTAATATTAATTGGAGGCTCTTCGTTGATGATGTATGTCATAACCGAAAAGTCTGATGGGAATAATATACTTGTCAATTTGAATTGGTACATTAATAACTACACCTATCGGATTTCTGAATATTCGTTTGGTAGGGAAACTTTTTTGGAAGCGAGTACATCTAATTCTAATTGAGTGTGAAGGAAAAAATGAATGTAGTTTGCCCTAGAACCTAAATCACATATAGCTTTAAAGTACAAGCCTATTTGACGTTTATGTTTATATGTTTATATATATTTTGGATCATCGAGCTTGACAATTGTTGGATTCTTTTTTCTCTTCTTCTTATTTTTCATAGATTTTGGTTTCTCCATGTTATTATTCTCAACATTGTTTGATTGTTTAGTCGTCTATTCTTGGGTTATTGTCTATCGATTAAAATATCTTCACCTTGCTTGTTCCTAGTCTTATTATTTCCATTTTCCATTATTACTGCATTAATAGCATATATTTCAGCTTCATGATGATCAATTATAAAGATCCATTATCTTTAGTTTGTTTATTATCAAATTCATCAGAGTTTCCATAGATATCTTCATCATTTAAATGAAAAGTAACAATTTCATTTTCAAACTCCATAGACATTTTTCCTTCAAAATATAGCTTCGTTTTAGATGTTTTAAGGAATGGTCTCTCTAAAAGTATAGATGGGGATTTAGATATTATTGAGTATCCCATTTCCATGACATAAAAGTCAGCTTGAAATATCTAGTTATTTACTTTGACTAAGACATATTCTATTAAACAATAGGATTTAATAACGGTATTGTCAGCTAAAGTAAGGTTAATAGGTGTATTAGTCAATGAACCTATTTTCATTAACTCATATAACTTGAATGCCATAACGCTTATTGATGCTCCAAGATCACACATAGCAAAATCTATTAAAGAATATGCTATTTTGATATGAATTCCAAACATCCTTGGGTTGGAACATTTTTCAAGTATTTTCTTTTTAATTAAAGCGGACACTTTTTGTCTTAAGTTTTCCTTATATTCTTCTAAAAATTTGTCTTTTGATTCAGAGAATTCTTTCAAAACTTCATCATAATGGGAAAATTGTATAATTGATTCCATCAATGGTTTGTTGATTTCTATTTTTCTAAATGATTCAAGAATGTCATCATTGATTTCTTCCTCCCTAGCATTAAGCTAATCATTGTGGAACGGTAGAATATGAACCATATCTTCAATCAAATTATCAGAGATCTTATCATTTTTATCCTTATCAATTAATTCAGACTTTTGTAAAGATTTCTCATATGCTTCACTTGTGGTTAAATACTACGGGTACAACCTTCCAAGAAAAGGTGTATATTTCAATTGTTTAGCCATATATTTTCTAGTAGGAATAACATTAGCCATCATTTCTTCTTCTTCTTCTTCTTCTTCTTCTTCTTCTTCTTCTTCTTCTTCTTCTTTTTTTTTTTTTCTTCTTTCTTCTTCATCTTCTTCTTCTTAAATAGTCTTATGAACCTTCTTTTAATTACTTTACTTAGGTGTCTTGCTAATTATAGTTATGTATTTCTTATTACTAAATATAGCATTAACTTGTGCTTAATTAGTAGGAGCAACATTGGCTTGAGTAGGTGCTTTAGCTTGACTACTCTGTTGAATACTTAACCTATTTATTTGTAGATTCATTTGGCTTAACTAGTTTTTTAGTTCATTGATATTAGTATCAGTCTTAATTTGATTTTGAGAAAACTATGTAAAATTTTGATGACTTTGACTTTTAAAGTTAAGCGGTATTTGCTCTAAATTTGGATTCATAAATTGAGCATTTTGTTGAGGTTGATGATTGGGTGCAGGTTGTATCTGAGCTCTTGGTCTATAAGTGCTAATTCTGATTTTAATGACAATAACTAAGATTCGGATTCGGACTTCTAGGATAATAAGTATTATTAATATATTGATTTCTTGGGGGACCAGAAAACCGATATGTAACCTCATTACAGAATCCACAAGCCTTAACTTGATTAGATCTATCGTTGACTAACAGCTTAACCCTCTTAGATAATTCATCAATTATATTTTTGATTGCATTATTTTTCTTACTATCCACTTCATAGAGTTTCTTTCTTGAGGATTCAACCTTTTCACCATATTGCTTACATTGTTTTGCCATTTTATTAGTTGCTTATTTTGCTAGAGTAGGTGTTGTCTTTAATAAAGATCCACCACATACTATGTCTAGTAGTATTTATTCAAAGTGATTGAGTCCTTCATAAAGATATTTTAATAAAGCTCTTTGAGTATATCTATATAGTTGACAAGAAGAAATTAGTCTTTGAAATCTATCCCAAAATTTATTAAAGTTTTCATCATCTTTCATCTTAGCAACATTGATTTGCTTTCTATCGAAACTAATTTTTCTAGTACGCATATATTCATCTAGGAAAGCTTCTGCCCTTTGAGTCCATATAGTTATCGAATCTTGTGGAAGATAGAACAATTAGTCTTGTGCTTGATCTTTTAATGCAAAAAGAAAAGCCTTAAGTTTGACTTGTTCTTAAGTTCCTCCTATCAGTTTCATTCTATTAACTTTATGTTGATACTCCATTATAAATTTATGTGGGTCTTCACTGTCTTTATCATAGGGGTTAGGTAAGGCACTAATAAATCTAGTTCTACGTTTAAATTTAGAAAATCCATCGGTGTATGCTATGCACATAGGCTCGTATGCTATAACATTTTGATTTTTTTGTCTAAAAGTGAGTTCTCTATTATTATTGATAACTCTATTATCATTATTATTATTAATGATATTTTCATTAATATCATTATTATTATCTTCCATCCTATTAACTAAATTTTTCCTAAGTTGTCTTAAACTCCAATTAAAAAGTTCTAATTGTTTCTGGATCAATAGGATGTAAAGGTCCCGTTAAATTAACACGATGAAGTGTGTAGACCACATAAAGTCTAGAATCTTTTAAAATTATCTAAAAATCTCAGTGCAACGGTGCCTAAAATTGACACGTGTTGAGCGTGCATAATAATTTCTCGTATTTTACAATTAACTTGTAGTAGTGGTAAATGAGATATCGTCTCCATAGGGGTTTTTGAAATCTCAAAGGAAAGTAGTTTTTTCTTGTTTTTATTAATTTAGTTAATATAACTAAATGGGAATTAAACTATTAAATAACTAACAACTAGGATTACTAACTTAAATAGCCAAACTAACTAAATTAATTTAAATAAATGCAAACAAAATTTAAATAATATTCAAATTCAATTCAATATAAATAAACAAACCCCCACTAAACAATATAATATATATTTGGATTACTTTCAAACACTAGAGCATAATATCACTTCATACTATAGTTATAATCACAAAACATGGAATCTTAAAATCATTAAACCCTACTTCATAATAGGTTGATAGTCTTTAACCAACCACCAATTTTTTTTAATTCAACGAAAATGTCACATTCTTATTATTGTAAATCCACTCATTAGATAAAACGCAACACCATAGAAATACGATAGCATTAAGTTCAATGAGAATCATGCCTAATCTAAGCTAATATTACCGAAGCCACATAATAAACAACTTAGAACACAATCATCTAGAACATCTACTTGAAAAATGCCATATAGATTAATCCTAGTTACTACTTCTATAATTGTTGTCAATAACTATAGACAGAGATTCAAAATCATAATATTACATAACACATTTGCAACTATGCCTGCAATACTATTCTCCTTTAGTTGTAATACACAAAATTATCTTGTTAATTTCGTGATTAAAGTGTATAAATAGATTTAAAGAATTAATAACATGATTCGTTAATTATAACTATCTAGCAATCCAAAATACATTACATTGTATAGGGTTTGTTTATATTCATAGACTACTCACTCATGCTAGAAATAAACAATGCATAAATATAATTAAAAGACGTAATGAATAAATAAATACCTTAATATCAATCAAAGCTCCAAAGTATCTTTAATCATAGATAATAAAACTAATATAGAACAAATAAAAAGCAAAAAGAAAGAATTAGGAGAGTTATTTCGAAGCACTCTGACCTTTTTATAGTCTCCCTACGTATACATATCTTAGATAAACTCAAATTCTTTATACTAATCTAAAAAACTCGTAATTGACCTCGACGATTTCTCAACGATTCCTAACTTATACACAAATCGCTGAGCGAATCACTGAGTTTAGCTCTCAGTGCTCCACTGATTCAGCTTGGCGATTAATAATTCATCCTCCAATTCATTATGGATTCGTTGGCCTTCTTCTACTGTCGATTTAGATGGTGATTCCTAGTGTTATTTCAAATCGTTGGCTAATCGCTAGTGTATTTTCCCAATTAACTATTTTGCTTTTCTTTCTCTTTTCTTCTATTTCTTTATTTTCCTATTTAAAATCAAAAATCACATAAATAAGAGAATACCCAGTGTAATATAATCATTTATGCCTAAAATCAACTTAAATTACACAATGAAATGTGTCTAATTATTGACTTGTCATACCCTATCTTTGCTACAATGTGGTAAAGTAAGGCAGCTCTACAGTTTTTCACTTCAAAATGTTGCATAATAAGGTATAAACATGCATCTATGATGTAGCTCCAACATTTGGTGATTTTCCTGAATTGGTGGTTTCGATGAACTTTGGAAGACCATCTAAATCAAGAGCAAATCCCCATCCCATAATTACCTTTAAGGCTTCTTGAACTCTTGTGGATGGGTAAGTTTCCTTATGGATGTATATGATGTTGGGGTAGTAAGATTTTCGTCCAACTCCGATATCCGAAAGTATATAAAGTATGTTTAGTGTTTTGGTGAAATGTTAATTCTCTTCCACTGAACTAACACTTCGTTAGGATTTGTACTCACATATCCATTGGTGTAGAGTTGGCGAACTAATTTTGAGAATCCCCTTTTAAGTTACTTTCGTAATCCCTAAGAAGTTGTTCCCATTGCCTTTTCTTTTATGATGCTTAATATTTTTTCCTCATATTTTGCACATTTTGGATTTGGAATCCTCTATTCGAGTATGATAACTATTATCGCATCTCGAAAGTATATATTTTATGCTTTAGGACTGACAAATCTCATGGGATCACAGGGGACTTATGTGTTTCGGTCTTAGTAGTATGAATCCTAATCTGAGCTAGGTGGGGTAGGTGTTCTCAACTCAGCCCTCTCAGTTCTCGATGCTTTGATACTAATCCAAGAGGGTTGAATGGACATTTGTTGGCTCGAATAGTTTTTCTTAGGTTTTTCTATCATAATTCCTTTCCCTTTCTCTTGTGCACTACTCCTACCTCTTCATTTACCTCTTCCCGCCATAATGATCAAATCAACTACGATAAATCAGTAAATCACAAATCATGTATTTGATAAAAAAATGGACTTAAAGTGAGTAGTTTATTGAAAATCAAATTGCTATTAAGAAATTTGAAACAATTTTGCATAAAAGGGTAGAATTTTGCAAAACTTATTTAAAAATTACGGAAATCAAGGATTATGAGATCAAATCTATCAAAATAATTTTTCTAAAACTTGAGAAATACATCTCCGATTTATTGAAAACTCAACTTCAAACTCGTTATGAACACTTTTCTAAAAACTCTAAACATTTTGAAAACATGCAATTTGTAAACCAACGGTCATTGCCATTATGATACCCAATCTAATAGAACTAATGAATTCATTCATTCATTGTACCAAGATGAATTTCAATAAAAATATTCAAAATCAATTGAAGAATTTTCAAAAATCCAACAAAATCAAAATTTCATCAAAATAAAGGGCTAGGGTTTGTCGTAATTACTTTCTTGAGAGTGAATCTCTCAAGATATATGCTCCCGAACTCCTCTAGATTGGTTTTTCAAGCTCCAAGTCGAAATTCCTTAAACCCTAGCTTGGCTCTACTCTATCAAATTTGAAGATTTTTGGTTGAATTAAACTAGGTTAAGGTAAGAATCGCATAAATACACTAAGATTAAGCTTAGGAAGGTTGAGTTTAGGCAAGAAATCAATTATGATCGGAAGGGGTGCAACAGTTTGGGTGTGGGAATGATTGTGGGTTTGTGGAGATTTAGGTTCTATTTTAAAAATCCAAAATCGTGCCCAGTGAATTCCTATATCAAGTGGAATCGCTGGGAAATCGTTAGGCAAATCGGTAGGTTATGGGGTGCAGTGGTCCACAAATCTGAGCAGTGATTCTTATTGTAATGGTGAATCGTTGGGGGTACACTGGATACACCAAACCCAAATTTTGCCTTATTTTGTTGGTTTTTACCACGGATTTTGCCAATGATTCCTAGAGTTATTTGGAATTGTTAGGGATTCGCTTGGCATAGTTTACTATTTTTGCAATTTTATTTCATATATAACTTGTATACCCTTCATAAAAATGAAAATAAAGGTAAAATTGACTGAAAAAATTTAATCAAGATATGTACCTAACTAATAATTTCGTTAAATAAATAAATAAATAAGCAAGTGTATAATTCAAACTTGCATAAAGGCCATAAAAATAAAAATACAACTCGATCATCCCCTCTATTTGAAGCTACTCCAGAGCTTGAGTCCCGAAAACAATTCCAAAAGAGAGTCGAAAAGGAAAGAATAAAAGGAAACTATACTAATGTTAAATTTCCTATAAAACTGAAATAACTTAAGAAATAAGGAATATGGGTTACCTCCCATAAAGCGCTTGTTGTTTATTGTCGTTGGCTCAACTCATAGAGGAATCAATCCTCGTTGAGTGTGAGTGAATCAATCTTCACTTCAAGTGATTCCTTGTTGAGAGTAATTTCATTAGTATCTGAAAAAATGTCCCTCGTCATTACACTCATCATCGTCATTGAAGTGCCCTTCATCAATATCATCGCAAAGTTCTTTTCTGTTGTTGAATGATATTTCATCATTAAACATCCTAAGTGCAACTATGAAATCACGTATGTTGATGATAGCTTTGGGAGTTGATAAGAATGGTTTACCTAATAATATCTGATCATGTGGGGTAGCTATTGGCATGACTAGGAAATTTGTAGTGAAAGTGAACCTACCTAATCATACAAACACATTCTTTGATATACCTAATGGGATTATGAAAGTACCATTTGGCTTGAATATCTTAATAGGAGGCTTGGAATGAGTCTTCAAATTAGTTAGAAGAAACCAATGTGCATGCATAAGATTCATATCAGCTCTCATATCAAGTTGAACTCCGTAAAAAGATATTTCATTGATTTGTATATCGAGGAAGGTGTGTCCTGGATCCGCTTCTAAGAGCTTTGAAGGACCACCATTTTTCATCAAATTCCTCGTAATTTGGTTCGTCTTTATCATACTCGAATGAGTTTCTAGCGGATTGTTGTTCCTTTTGTGATTTCTTATTCCTCTTTCTCCTTGGTTTAGTAACCATCCATAGTTCGATTGTTTTGTTAGAGTTCGTGGTTACCATATGCTCCTCCATAGTGTTCAATTCATCTATTGAATTGTCAACAAGGTCAAAGTGAATGATCTCCATATCCTATGAGACAAAATTTTGATGATAGGGTTTTTGTCTATGACTATTAACTTTAAAGATTTTATATGCTTCTCCACTTTCTATCTCTACAACACCATAAGGAAATACGTGCGTAATTATAAAAAGTCTTGTCCATTATGAATGAAGTTTTTCAAGAAATAGTTTAAGATGTGAAAAAAAAAGTAACATTTTTGTCCTACTTTAAAATTATTAATATTTAATTTATTATCATGAAATGTTATAGTTTTATCTTTATAAATAGAAACACTTTCATATTGTGGCAGCCCCATGCCTCGAGGCCGCCTGGGAGCTACTACGCGGGTCCCGCAGCCATGCTGACATCCATTGTCACGTCAATGCTCCTCGGTGTGCGTGCTAGTTGTCATATTCTTAATAGTGTCAGCCAGTTATTATAGATATTCGTTATGTTACAAGTTAGGATTTACTAGTCTTTTAGTTCGAATCAACCGTTTACAACTGTCGCTTGTGTTTATAGAGTTGCAAGTAGATAATCAGAAATTACAACCGAAGTCTTAACATAAACATAACCATAGATTTTTATTAACTTTCAAGTCATATAGAGCATCGATCCTACTATGGAAAAACCGAAATAGATTACACTGTACATAAGGCAACAAAAGTAAATATATACAAGCACATGTGTCTGACAAGTCTCCAATAACCCCTAAAACAAAATATCAAAATAAACACGTAATAGTAAGTCTCAGACTGTAAGCAATCAAAGATAGTCGCCTAGGATATCTCTTTGCCCTTACTGGTATTAGGATTTGCACTCACCATCACAACAAAACATACGAGTCCAGTGAGTAAGGTCCTAAAAGAAAACCACCGAGCATTTAATAATTGAGAAGCCAAGTATAATGATAGATAAACATGCAGAAATAAACATGCAATTGTAAAATAATCACATGCATAACTAACATCAATGAAAATCGAAATAGTTATGTCACGCGTAATAGACCAGACCATACTTCGTCAATCCGGATGATCCCAACGGCCCTACCACACTAGCTCACATCCGGACTACTAGCGGAGGGTCGATCCATACCACACCATCGAACATGTGCACCGATGAGGTCAACAGCTTAGGTTGCCATTAATTGAGAGCGCGAGTGTCACGTGCTGTGGTCTAACATACTAGAGCCCTTACAATACATAACATAATAAACCCCCAGCGGCAAACAAATCTAGCAAGTCTATTCTCTTTTTATTTGTCTGTTCCTAAATTCACTTGTTATATCTAGCAAGTTATGTATCAAACAAATGATGAGAATAAACTTTTTATTATATATCTGGTGATAATACAATAATATACAACAAACATATAACAATAACAAAGTATCCCCAACTCACAGTCACTTCCCAACTAATCGTGACCTCGTTACTAAACCTTGTTCTTTAAGACCATCATTTAAGTTCATGCAACTTAATGTAATCCAAAAGCCTTAACCCAACATTATTATCATTTCTTGCATTTCTTTGATTGAGCTTAACTATAGCTCTGTTACCAACTTTGTCAAGGTCCGTCTCACAAAGTCCTTACTTAGCCTCGTTTCCCTCAATTAGGCACCTGATCTATTCAATTAACTTAACCTCAAAATAGTTTTTGATTCGATCCTCAATAATGCTCTAAAACTAAATTTATATCCTCAATGAAACTCAATTCATTATTTATTTAATTAGAGCAAATTAGGAAATCAAACAAATTTTTCTCTGTATTTTCTAAAAATTTGGCAATACCTCCCCTAAAAGTGGATTGCCGAAAAATCCACCTAATGGACATCAAAATGGGGAGAAGCCTAAAAGGACTCATAAATCCTTGCAATTTACAATATATATCAAATTAAAACTTTTAAACTTACTTAGAGTCTCTGATCTCAATTACAACTTTATAATTTCAAATAAACCCAAATTGGAATATAAATCTCATAATTTACTTTAAACTAATTTATAAGAATTGCATAACCAATTCGAGAATGTTTCACGACCTACGCTAACCTCGAACACAAAATAATATATTAGAATAATATACAACAAGAATTAAAATTTATTAAAATTGAAAAAAATCACCATAATCTTTGAGTCTTGCCCATTTTTCATTTTCTTTACATAGAACTTGACATCATCAAAAATAACTCAAAGTTGTCAGGTAAGTAAACTCTTACACTACTCTATACTCCTGCAAGTGTTAGTCCAAATACATGATGACATGTAATTGCATTTTCAAATAACAAGAAATTTATATAGCAACGTGAAACCCTTTAATTACTATTCAAGGTTCATAAACAGGTTGGTCGACTAAAGAATGAACCAAAAATAGTAATAAAAGTCCAATGCATTCTCCCCAAAAAACTTGCGTGCTTTGGGTCTTCCGTCTTCCAATCCAATTGGTCAAGAAACCTAGCTCCGAGTCCCACCTTTGAGCAATAGCACTAAACCATCATCCGAATGACATGAATGCATAACCAAGAATGATGCGAAATGCAATGCAGACTAATCACAAATGCGGGTACAAAGATAAAGTTCTATAAATAGTAAAGACCACTGTAGGGTTTACTTAGAGTCAAACCAACTCAAAATTGATACTGAAGCCTCTCACAACGTTCATCGGCATTCACGTATTTTTGTGTTTCCCATTAAGCCATAAAACTCATTATTTAGAGCTACAATAGGATTAAAATCCACTTTCAATTAATTTCGAAGTTCAAACTACTCTAACAACTCCTTTAAAATCTCCCAAATTGGAATTTTTACCCATTTGACAACTCTAGGCTATGCCATTTTCCTAGTTTTGTTTAGGAACTTAAATGAGTCCCAATTTGACTCATTGTATCACCAACAATGTCATTCATCTCTATTTGATCATCCATCGGTATCAATCATTTCATTAGCTAATTAATTTAGTTCATTTGTTGTGCCATTTTCACGACTATTTTTCACCAACTTTGAAATTATATTAAATTCTGAGCTTCGATGCTATTCAAAGTAGAATATATAGGGATTCCAAAAAAAAATCCGACCTTAGTTAATTTGGGTATCAAATACCTCTTCAATGTATCTCTTAAAGTTGCTAAGTCGCAACTATTACAATTGGACAATTTTGAACTATACTAACATGTCATATTTTATTACATTTTTCATTGACCAAACCAATTCCATAGGTGACAAACTTTATTGGTCATCAAAGTAGTTCATACTAGGACTTAAAATAACCTATTTACAAGTCAATTGGACCTCGTTGATGTCTCAAATCGATGCCCAAACTAGCCTACTCAAAATAGTTTTTTGGAACTTAGTGCAGTCCTAAGTTTTGAGCCTTCGTTTCGGCCATCAAAACACTACCAAACCTCCTCCATATTAAAATCCAATTCTTACACATCATAATTGGTATACAAGGATCAAAACCTACAAGAAATATCACCTAAAAACATCCATTTGATTGCTCTGAATTGTAAACCAAAAAAGATCAAAACTAAGACTATATTACTAGATTTTCCACAAAAATGCAACCAATTTGACCTAAATTGACCCATGAAACTTCTACTAAACCTCAAGCTAATTCTTGTGGATTAATTATGGTATGTAAGCATCAATTTCCATCGAAAATCCAAAATAAAAACCTTTGATTAAGTGTCTGAAACCAATACCCAATATAAATAAGTAATAGGATTGTGTAACTACCACCCGGCTTGGGTGGCGGAGTGGCAAAGTACTACATGGGGGTTTCTTCAATGGAAGGAGGTCGCGTGTTCGAGTCCTGGTATTGACAATGAAACTATTTCTTGGCATTTTCTCCCGGTCAATGGGTTTGGTGGAACCGACTTGACCCCATGCAATTACTCGTACCCAAAGGGTGTAGACACCCATGGTTATCAAAAAAAGACCGTGTAACTGTCAAAACATCACTATTTTTGCAAAGCATCTTCAAATCACAATAGACGAGTACCAAAATGAGTTCGATTGAACAAAACAAATCTACTACATCAAACTCTCATGGATACATCAATCTCTTCATAGAATTCACTCAGTTTGATCAAAAATTGAATGAATAATGAACACAACGAATAATAACAACACAATCACAGTTTCATCTTCAACCTTTATCTCTCTAGACACTACAGCAACACCCACTCACAACAAACTAATCAACACCTCCTCTACTTACAAACCCTTATGTACAACAACAACGACATACCCACAACATCAACAGAACAACAATATCTCTCCCTTTCCTCATCGTAACAATCGAGACCCAAAAACAACAATTTAATCAACAAAACTCAAATCTCAATCTAGAAATCACCTTAACCAATGAGTAGATTCACCTTTCCTTCACCGTTCATAATTTCATCATCAAACCCAACACCTCACCCTTCACTAATCGAGATATAGAGCGATAGGAGAGTCTGTCGAAAAAGAGAAAAAGCAAATAAGAAGAGAAGAAAAAATCAACCAGAAAGAGATAGTGATAACTCGAAGAGACAACCAAGAGAGATGGAGGAGTTGATCAAGAAGGAGGGCATTTTGTGAGAAGATACAGAGAGGTTCATTAAGGATGAAGTGAGAATGAAGGGGTTTTAATAAACCCCTTTTCGTTTCACATTTGTTTAAAGGGTTTTAAGCTTGTGTTTTACAATCATGCCCTTCTCAAGTTTATCCCTTCACATGTATATATATTACCCTTTTTGAGTCTTGTCCACTTTTTCTTTTATTTTTTTCATATTTATCTCTTGATATTAACACTAATTAAACCATGGAGTATACCCCAATTTCATCAAAAATTGAAAAATTCTCAATGTTCTTCGAAACACGCTGACACCGCATCTACACATCAACTTGACCCTATTTTGCACTCGAAAATAGTATATTACATCACTTAGTTACGTAAAAATAAAATTTAACTCATGATCTCTGATCCATAACGCGAGAGTCCCACCTCGAATATCCAAATTTCAATAAAAATCTAAAAATAAAAATTATTTAATCACTAATCCAGTTTATGAAATTCTCAGATTTCACAGAGGTTCATCATAAGACTTCTTATTTTATTAAGTATGTGTGCTGACATAATAAAGCAAAATTGTAGCTTATACTTCTATTAATATTTATAGTTTAAGATTTGTAAGAAGAACTATTAGAGATTGATAATCTCGATATAGCTATTTTGGTAGTTGTTTCAAATATGGAAAGGCATCACTTGAAAAACCAGTGGCTTAGTGTAAGGTTAAAGTAGTGAATTTCAAACTATGAAATTTTGAAAAGTGTAATTGTCAGAGTGACAAAAATGGAAGGTGAGATAGATACCAGGGATTTCTAACATGTTAGGAATTCACTCTAAACATCACTAATTAAGGTGATTGTGTTGACAATGTCTTGAATAGGAAAGGGACAATGGATGTAGTTACAATAAAAGCTACTTAATAATATATCTTGAGTGAGATGTATAATGGTGATCCATTGAAGTCCTACGTAGGCACATCATTAGCCGAGTTGTTTGGATTGGTAATTACAAGTTTGTTCCTTTGGAGCTCAAATTGGAGCTGAGCTAATGATGATTAATTGAGTGATGAATTATTGGAGAAATTGATTGAGATTATCTAGTCGGTCAAGGTTTGACTACAAATTATTAGTTTTTTATATGGATAATCTCATATCAGAAAATTGAGCATGTAAAGAAAATTCTTGGAACTCGAATCAAAAAGTGAGGCAAGAATGTTATGAGAATCTCATGGATTTCTTTAAAATATTCATTAAGGCGAAATCCAAAATCACTATGATAAGAATTAGTTGTTGGTGACCTAGAATGAAAATTGACGGTGTCAATTTTATAAAGAAATATGAGATAGATCAACAAGTGGAAGCTGAGTGTAACTAACCTGGCGGATTATATTATTCTTGTCTTATATGAATGAAATCTCATGCTCTGAGATTTATGATGGATTAACCTAAGTTGTAATGGCAACTAGGATTATGGATGTTGTAGTTGTAGGACTAATAGAATCTAAAAATCTCTTGCCGGTATCGTGGTTTAATTCTTGTGGAAGAGTAAGCGAGATATATGTATGTAGAAAGAGTTGAGAGATTATAGAGAACCAAGATTATTATTTTAGTGAGAAACCTGAAGCTTGCTTTCTAGTGGAGAAGAGATGTATAATAGTTGGGAGGGACCTTTTCTCAATCTTAACACAATATATCTGCAGCTAATCTTAGTTCCAAAGAATATTATTTCCGAGATTGTGACTTGGAATATGGTAGTTGCTGAAAGAAGAATTTTGCTATATGAGTTCTCTAGTAATGATATTATCATGCATAACGCTGGTGTTTTTCCCATAAAAGTTTGTATGCTTAACTTCGCCATCAATTGGTGTGCGACGAGAAGTAGAGATACAATTTAATTGGAGCCTGAGTAATTTAAAACTAAACAAAAAGGTGTTAAAATATTGTCAGTATGTAATTACAACTCAGATAAATGGAAAGAATGTGTTGATAAGTATTATAGGATATTGAAATATTCAAAAGATATATGAGGCAGCTTAGATGGCTTGAGTTCCTCAAGGATTATAATTTCACTTTGGAATATCATTCAGCGAAGAAAATGTAGTTGCGGATGCCTTGAATAGGAGAATAGGTAGAGAGAATGTAGCTACTGCCAAAGCTTCTCACTTTAGACTTTTAAGGAAGCATATGTGATGATGATTTATGAAAGTCCAGCTGACATATCATCAACAAAGAGAGCTAGTTCCGAGCTACAAATTTATTCTTCTATGCTCGAATTCGAGCTGAACTAGAGATGATTCAATAAGTGATTAATTGTCTGAGAAATTATTAGGATTATGTAGCACGCCAGAGGTTAGCGACTAGAATGCATCATCTTGATAGGCCAATTTATGGTGATAGTGCGTTATGATTCAATGATAGATTGTGGGTTCCAGCTCAGATCAATTGAGGCAGAAGTTGCTATGAGAATCTCATAGATCTCTTTACTATATTCATCAAGATAACAATAAGATTTATAGCGATATGAGGTGTATCTATTGACGGCCCAAGATAAAAACTAATATTTTTGAGTCCGTAAAGAGATATGAGATATGTCAGCAAGTTAAGGTTGAGCATAGATGTAGCATCCCCTATCCCGATTAGGGCGATACTCTGCCTGAAACCCTAATTAAGCCCCGGTGACCCAGCCAAACTTAACTAGAGCCAGCAGCCTCTCCATTAGTACCTGATAAACTCAACATGTATATTAATATTGAATAAACAATTCAAAATATACGCAGCATAAAATTAAAACTTTTTTGATAATTAATAATATACATAAATGCATAGTTTATCAAAACCAAAAACCTCATTTATAAACCTCCCAACCCTTTTTAAATACAATAAAATATATCAAACAGTGTATATATGTACAAGAAGGTTCATTACATCGTAGAGAAGATTATGAGACTCCTAAATCTTTTCCTTGCCCTTCATTGAAGCGCTAAGGCGCGAACCTGAAATATTAGATTTGGGGTGAGCACTTCAACTTGATCAGTAAGTAAGGATTCACAAAGTCATTAACATTCCATATAATAATCAAGAATATTATGCAATAAGAATATGCACCAATATTAACTAATAAGAATATTGAAAGCATATAATTCAATAAATAACTTATGCAAATCAAACATCAATGACTATTACACTGTGATTCCAGTTTTATTTATAAAACTAGGGTCCATTACCCACCGACGCCATTAATGCGATTGCTAGACCAACATATTGGCCGATTTGCTATCTAGGCAATACATTAATGCTCAATAGTTCTATCTCGAAACCTTCTAGTGAGTATGTAATCTACGTAGCCTATTTAACTAAGTAGGAAGTTACATATAAGCCAGGAAGGCAACCCATCTCCTATATAACCTAGTCTCAGTCTCAAAGACTTACTCTCGTGAATCACAAGAAAACACCGTTTTTCAATTATTAAAACCATCACGGTGTACATAGTTCCCCATTCAGTCCATAAACAACATGAACTTTATATACTAGGATAGCCAGCAATATTAATAAATAAGCAAATATATACTTACCTCAGCTTAGGTTTCCATTCCAAATTCCCTAACTTTTCAGGTCACTCATGCTTTCCCGAGGATCCAACACTTATCGAAAACTATTTGTGATCAATATAAGTTTAGGGGGTGTATTCAATTGAGATTTTAATAGACTTTTAGTTACTTTTATAAGTGGATGACTTTTAGAGACTTGTAGATTTTTGTAAACTTTTAAAAACTTTGGTAGACTTTGATAGACTTTATTTTGATGACTTTTATTAACTTTGATGGACTTTTTTAAGGACTTTGATAGACTTTGATAAACTTTTAATTTTGATGACTTTTGATAAACATCCATGAACATTGACTTTGATGGACTTCTTGCACATTTTTTAAAGCTTCCGTTGCTTTTTAATTGAAAAAATAAACTACTAGGGTTATTAAAAATTTATATTGTAAAAATAACAAATAGTGTACGAAAGACTTTAATGAATTTTTACGTGAACTTCATTTTGATGACTTTTATCAACATTTAAAATTTTTAGTGACTTTTGTGAACTTCTTAAACATGATTTTGATGATCGGTCAAGGCATAATTATATTGCTTTTTCTTAATAACTATTACTAATTTGTTTCAAAGTATTTTTATATTTTAATAAAAAAATCATATATACATATTAATGAGTTACTATCAAAATAGTAGCATAACAAATAAGTAAATAAATATCAACAAAACAAATAGGTAAATGAATAATCTTTTAGGGGCAAAAAAGAATAAGTAAGATCATTGTGTAAAAATTTTGCACTTTTTTTACTTAAGTAAAAAAATTAATGTTTTTTCTTTAAGAATAATTGTTTAAATTTCTTAAAATGCACTTCTTGCATTTGAAAAAAAATGATTATTTTTTTCAAAAATAATAATATTACACTTTTTGAGATTATAATTATGCACTTAATAAACGAAACTTCTTTGTGAAAAATCGTATAAAAATGTACAATGATGCAAGAATGACATCTTATATATTAATAACAACATCATTTTCATAAACATGGACATTAGAGTATAATGAGTGAGCAATGAAATCCATGAGTTGTGGAGTGGTTGGCGAAGTTGATAAAACAATTGATAAGAAAATACCTTATGAACAATGAAGTCTTAATTGAATAAGGGAACCAACAAAAATTAGAAGTCTCTAAAAGTTTCTGGGTTGAGGTGAAGAGAAGTTGAAGATTTCTTTATGTGTATTTTTATACAAAAAGTCTATAAAAGTCTAGATTTGTAACCAAACCACAAAAGTCACCAAAAAATTAAATACACCTTACTTTTAGAGACTCTCTAAAAGTTTAAATTGAATACCCCAAAACTTTTAGAGACTTTTTAGAAGTCTAAAAAAGTTCACATTGAATACACCTTACTTTTAGAGACTCTCTAAAAGTTTTAATTGAATACCCCTAAACTTTTTTAGTCAATAAAAGTAACTAAAAGTCTATTAAAATCTCAATTGAATACACCCCCTTAATACCCTATATTTAGACCCCTAGTTCAATTACTAAGTCCTCAAAAAAATTCAATCAAAATACAGCAATATTGTTGTTTTTTAGGATGGGAGCGCGCTCCCTTAATGGGTGGAGTGCGTTCTAGTTATCCTCACTAATGAAGGGTGCGCGCTCCTCTGCTAGGTGGAGCGCGCTTCACCCTGTACTATCTTGACAGTACATAGGGCAGCAGCCACTATTCCATCCACAAATTCACCAAACAACAGCAAATACTCTTAAAATTCATCAAGGAGGACCTCTAATGAGATAATAAACCATTTTCAATTAACAAACATCATAATTCACAGAGATTTCACCACCTATTATCAAATTGAACTTTAAAAGCACAAAAACTAAACTTACCAAAGTGATGATCTCTGGCTTTCAAATTATTAAGCTCCTTAATCTTTGTTGATTCAGCACCCTGAATGATTCCTTAATATCAATAACTAAACCCTCAACTCTCATTCTCTCTATCGATTGATCAAATGAGAAAATAAACTTAGTTTAAATATATGGATTTTCTTGAGATATGCATCGCGCTATCTCGAGACTGATCAAGTGTTTGATGTGTTAAAATGACACTCTCTAAAGTGACACAAATTTATAACACCATCAAACACTTACGCTCCTCTCGAGACGATCCGACGATCCATATAATTCGAATCAAATTTTAATTTCTAATATATATATATATATATATCTATATATAATATATATGTGAATATATATATATATATATATATCTTGTATTTTCTAGCTAATAAATTCATCGGACATGCCTACGAGTATCCTCGGTGTGCATATTCATTCCACAACCCCCTCGTCGCAATTGGTGTATCGGCAATTTATTTTTTATTACGTATTTTCTATTCATAGGCTTGTATATATATTCTCTATTATACTACAATCTATAAAATTTCTTAAACAATCCTAACAAACATAAATCATCATGCAAATACATGCACACGTTAATCAAGGTACGCCGGACTTAACTACGAGCCTAACTTAGGTTAATTAGGATTTGGATTAACATTAATCACCAGCTTAAGGTAACAGGTTCTTACAATAGAAAACTTGGAGGGTTATTTCATTCTCTGCATGTTCATGTGTGGAAATGGGAACATATATCGATACATTTTATTTTCGGTATACCTCTAAGTCAGTGTAAGCACGATGTAATATGGGTCGTAGTTAACAGGTTGACAAAGTCTGTGCATTTCTTGTTAGTTTCCATGCAAGATCCTCTTGACCTATTATGTGAGGTGTACATATGTGAGGTGCTAAGATTTCATGGAGTTCCGGTGTCGATTACTTTAGTTAAATATCCAAGATTCACATCCAGACTGTGGAGTGAATTATAGAGACAATCCGAAATGTTCTTAACCTCGGTATGACATACCATCTGTAAACTGATGAGCAGTCTAAGTGGTTGATTTTGGTGTTAGAGGATATGCTTCGAGCTTATGTCATGAAGTTTTGTGCTAATTGGAAGAAATACATTCATCTATGTAAGTTCTCTTATAATATTAGCTATCAGGCTAGCATTTGAAAGGCTCCTTTTAAAGCTCTATATGGTTGACCTTATCGATCACCTATGTGTTGGGTAGAGATTGGAGATACATTTTTGTTGGGGACAAAGTTAATTCAGTACTACACAAAGAGAATTCAGCAAATTCATTAGTGTTAGGTTACGGCACGGCTATTAGGCTACGGCACAGTTAAGACAAAAGACATACATCGAAAAGCATCATAAGTTTTTGGAGTTTTCAAAGGAAGATAATATTATGTTGAACGTCTCGACTATAAAAGGATTGTACATATTTGGATTGCTAGGTAAGATAGCTTCAAGGTACATCGAGTCGTTCGAGTGCAAGAAATAGTTGGTCCCGTTGCTTATAGGTTAGAGTTACCTCCTTAGCTAGCTATAGTTCATAATGTCTTCCACGTGTCTATGTTTCGCAAAACAGAGACTCTATTCACTCCAAGGATTGATTGAGATGAATTTGGTTTTTGGGAAGACTTATCTTCTGACGAGTAGCTAATTCGGATTCTTGATCATAAGATTTAGAGGCTGAAAACCAAAGAGATTCCTTTGGTTAATATGAAATGGCAATTTCACGGAGATGAGGAACTAACCTTAGAGCGGGAGTCTTATAGGTAGGAGCAGTTTTCATTTCTCTTCGAAACTACGGGTAATTTTACTTTTACTTTAATTTCGATGACGAAATTGCTTTAAATTTGGGTGATTGTAACGACCCATTACCTTAAACTGGTGATTAAGTCTGACATATCTCGATTATCGTGTACGTGGGTTTGTATGATGATTGGTTTTGTTTGAGAGTTTGTTGAATTTATAGGTTGTAGTATAAAAATTAAATTTATATACAAACCTATAATCGAAAAATAAATAATTAAATAATTAATTGTCGGTACACCAAGTGCGACAAGGGGGTCGTGAAATGAATGTGCACACTCGAGAATACTTGTAGGCATGTCTGATGAGTTTATTAGCGAGAAAATACACAAAGTATATATATTATATATAATTGATATAAAAATATATATAATTAAAACTATAAGTTTGGTTTGAATTATACGAATCGTTGGATCACCTCGAGATGAGCATAAATGTTGATGGTGTCAAGATGTGTGTCACTTTAGGATATGTCACATTAACACATCATTCACTTGATCAACCTCGAGATAGCCCGATGCATATCTCAAGGAAAATCCATATATATTAATCTAAAAGCTTCAAACTTATCCTCACTATTTCATCTTGATTAATTCGATAGAGAGAGCAGAGCAGCTGAGGGTTTGATCTTGAGGGAATCAATCTAGGAAAGGGAGTTTCAGTAGATTTGGGAGATCAAACTACAATTAGATCAGAGATCATCACTTTGTTGGTAAGTAAGTTTTGAGTTTGAAGTTGAATTCAATAGTAGTTGATGATTTCTCTGTGAATTGTTGTTATTGATGATTGTAAATGGGTTTATACCTCACTAGAGGTCGTCCATGATGTTTTGGGAGAGTGTTGGATGTTGTTTTGGTGATTTGGTAAGTGATTAGTGGCTACTTCCGAGCTTACTGTCGGGATAGTGCAGGGTGGAGCGCGTTCCTTTATTAAAGGGAGCACACTCCCTTCATCAGTTGGTATGAACCCAATTGGTGGAGTGCACCTCACCAAGTGAGGGAGCGCGCTCCCAACCCAGAAAATAACAATTGTGTTGTGTATTGCTTAGAATTTTTTGAGATTTTAGGGACTGACTTAGGGGTTCCAAATATAGTGTATTAGGCCTATATTAACCACAAATAGTTTGTGATAGGTTTTGGAACACCGGGAAAGCTCGAGTTACCTTGAAAGTTAGGGAATTTGGAAACGAAAACCTAAATCGAGGTAAGTATGGATTCGCTTATTTATCAATGTTGTCTGGATATGTTATTATATGTAGTTCATATAGTTTATGGACTTAATGGGGGACAATGTACACTTTGATTTAATTCCTACTCTGTTTGATAAGTTGTGTGGATTACATATTCACTAAAGGGTTTGGGATAAAACCACTAGACATTAATGGATTAGCTAGACAGCACATCGGTCAATGTGTTGGTCTAGCAATCATATTAATAGTGTTAGTTGGTAATCGCATGAAATGGGAATCACAATGTAATAGTCATTGACGGTTTGACTTGCATCCATAACTTATTGGATTATATGCTTTTCATAACCCCATAAGTTATCTATGGTGCATATTGTTATCACATATTATTCTTGATTACTACATGGAATGTTGATGGCTTTGTGAATCCTTACTTACGAGCCAGTTGAGCGCTCACCCCGATTCATATTTCGAATACCGACGAGCACTACAACTATGGGATAGAGAAGGTTTATGAGTTTTGATATTCTCTTCGATGTAATGAATCTTCCCTTTTCCTATATGTGTATTGAATTACAGTTTTGTAATATCACAATGGTTTGGAGGCTTTGTATAACCAGAGGTTTATTCCGATTTTAAATTGTTTTTGTATATCGTGTTTAATATCGTGAAAAGTTTAAAATTTTAGTTGCATTTATTATTTGTTTTATTGTCAATATTCGATATACAAATTTGTTTATCAGGTCAAATGGTGAGGCTGTTGGCTCTAGTTTAGTCTCGCTAGTGTACCGAGCTTAATTAGGGTTTCAGACCAAGTATTACCTTAATTACGATAGGGGATTCTACATATCACTTCTATTTAAATCCAAATTATATTCAATTCATATTCCTAACTAAATAAAGTAAAATGAAGAAATATTACATGTATCTTCAAAAAATTTGAAAATTTTCAGTCAACTTTAAATATCGAATAAGTAGATTTTACCTCTCGTTACTTCCATACTTCGCTTCATTGTACTTCATTTCACCTTAATACCTCCAAACTCGTTCCAAACCTTGTCCTCAAGGTTTAAAAACTAATTCAGTTTTCCATCAAAACAAAAATACCTCGTAAAACATAAACAAATTAAATAAAAAATAATAAAGTAAATAAATAAACATAAGAATGAATCTCAAAATTAGAGAAAACGTGATAAATAAATTTTTTCCAAGCATCATTGTAATAGATGGTAACACATTAAACCAACGTATAATATGAACTAAATTAAAGAAATGGTATCACAGTATCACACGTCATATAGATCATCATATTACAAATTAAGACATCACACATAATCACTCAAAAATAGACTAAACAAAGAAGAATGAGTAGATCAGAACTGCTATCTAGAAGTCATATCCTCACCGCCATCCCCTTGCACGTACTATTGAGACTTGTAGCTCACTGCACGATCATAGAGCCTATAGTCTACTCTCGCCACTAGAGTACTTTCTGAAAAGACTTCCTGATTAGGCATTATCAGTTAGGTAGATGGTACCAGAACTTCACTCTCCTTGCCTTGCATTCTCATGGCTATACTTCTCTGGAACCCATGTATGATCCTCGTAATTTCGTGGTGGTTTTGAAACATGAACTCTTGATTTCTCAGAGTTCGCATTTGGTTCTGTAAGATTAACCGTATCATGGTCATATTCGTCTTTTCTTGTACATGCCAGTGAAGTCCTTCGCAGGTGGCTCTGAGCTGTGGTTCGTCCTATAGCATCCCCTATCTCGATTAGGGCGATACCCAGCTTGAAACCCTAATTAAGCCCGTTACACCAGCCATACTTAACAAGAGCCAGCATCCTAACCTTCCAACCTATTAATCAAAACTTGCATATCTCGAGATATCGAATAATAATCAAAAAATGCAAAGGAATTTAAAACTTTTTCAATTCAACACAAGATATACAAAAACTCGGCATAAACTTCGGTCTTAAAACCATATCCCAACCCTATTTACTATAAAATAGTAATTTAATACAATATAAAGATATGAAAGAGTACATTATATTGGAGGATGTCTCTAAACAACTAGGTTTTCCTTTTTCATTTTTCTTTAACGCTAAACCATGTACCTTATAATTTAAGGGGGGATGAGTTCTCCATCTTGCTCAGTAAGTGACACTCATTTACTTATCAACTATCTACTAGTAATCAATGAATAAATGAATAGAAAATGATCCAATAATATCTACTCAGGGTAACATAAATGATATAAACAATACATATCAGATGCAAGCCATTCAGTATATCACAACTGTACTGTGACTCTTCTTTCCAATTATTTTTAAAAATAAGAATCTTCCTCTCCTTTACGCGAAAATACAAACTAATGGGTTCTACATAGGCCTTATGTAAAATCCCATAAAATATAACGCCTAACTAAGATTCCAACTCCTAATGGATGGTGAATGGATAGGGTATGATAATTAGGACTCGAATTAAGTTCAAGTTACCCTTATTAGAGATAGGTACTTATCCACTTTCGTTCAAGATTACTTATCCACCACTCTCACGTTAGTTATTGAAGGTTGGTACTTATCCATCAACTTCAATATCCATTTCAAATTACTATTTTATTAGAGGTAGGTACTTATCCACCTTCCTCTGAGTTTGGTACTTGTCCACCAACTCCACTACATTCAAGTTATTATCCCCCTATCCATTACACTTTCGAGTTTGAGTTATAAAATGTTTAAACCACATGAGTCATAGTACAATGCCCCAAACCCAATCCATAAGAGACATGAACTAATATATTAACTATGTAGCATAATTGATAAAATAAATGAGTCCCACTTACTTCTATCGGCTTTCTTAACTTTTACCGACTTACACAACTCTCGGTATATTTATATCTCTTCCTCTCACCCAAACACCTAAAATAAACTAGTGTCCTGATTAAGGTTTTAAACCCCATTTTCACAATGCTATTCACACTTGCATCAAAACCCAACTAAAACAACCAAGTATACATCCCTCTAAAGTTCAAGTTTGAACATTTCTATGTGAGATAAGAAAGTTTGTAGTCATTGAGAGCAAAAGACAAGAGTGCATTATGGATTTGCACAAGGTGGAAAGCTCGGGCTTGAATTTGAGAATTTGATTTCAAGGAGCAGTACGGTTCTAAATTGTTATTTAAGTGGGAGTGCATTGATCGATAAAGACTTGGAGGAGTGTTTTACATCGGAAAGTTGTCCGGCATTGAGGTAAAGTTTACTATTTCATTAGTTATGCTTTGAAATTTTGAAAAACTTTGATGAAATTACATGAATAGTGGATTTGAGGTTGTTTGATTAGGATTTTCAAGTTGCGTGAATATTGAGCATCAATGAGACTCATGGAGACCTAGTTTATGTTTTTGCATTATTTAGCATATGAATGATCTGTATGGTATAAATTTTGATTTGTAGGTGATTTCAAGACCCGAATTATGAATAGCATTTGTTGCGCAATTATTTGAATTTGATAAATACCGAGAATAATGAGGCAATTTGTTAAGTGAGCGCAAATGATTTTGAGGCATCAACCTCAAGAGATCCCAAAGAGGAAAAGCCTAGGCCATTTAAGTCCAAATATTTCATTAGTAGAGAGGTGAAGGAAAAATATGAAGATATTCAGCATAGGGAGTTCATTTATGAGAGAGGTATAAATTTGCCATCCAAGTATGACAAATGAGTGAGAAATGTCATTAGGCCACAAAATTTGGAGCATTTCACTCAAGATAATAGATAGAATGAAATTAGAGGAAGGAGTGAGATGGTATACGAATTCTATGCCAATGCAAAATTCACTAGGAAAAATGAGCCATTGAAGGTAGAGGGGTGTTTATCCCCTTTATGGTGCGTGAAATTAATAGCATCTATCAATTAGAGCATTTAAGTATGGTTGGAGCTGAACCAAGTTTCCTGGATGGTCTATATGAGAAACCATATAACATATACCCTTTTAGTGCTATAAAGAGCATTGGTTGTCCAAGGACAACCCGACTGGGTAATGGGAGCTGAGAACATGTTGAAGCACATCAAGAAAAGTAGTGTAAGGAAAGTCTACCGAATGTGGCAACATTTCCTTGTTGCTTCTATGTACCCCACTACTCAGCAGGGCGAGATCAATCAGGCAAAGGCAGTTTTTTATATGAGATTACGAAGAACGGGGAGATAGATGTTGGCAAGATCATCTACACCAATATGAGGAGTCCGTTATGTTAGAGCGAGACAAAAAATTGTTATTTCTTATATTGATCACTCAGTTATGCTTGAAGGTCGGAGTGCGACTACTTTGAGCTGAATAATTTGATATTGATGCCCAAAAAATCATGGATGAAGCTTTCATGCTCTCATTAAAATTGCTACCTGGTTATCAAAGACTCCGAGGATGAGAAGGAAAGAGCTAAGGGAGCTAGACTTGAGGCCAAGTTGTTGGCCAAGCAGCGGGAGGATAAAGCATAGCAAAGAAGCAGTAGTAGAGTTAGCCCAAGTGTTAAAAATGATGAAGGATATGGAGAAAATGAGGACCAACAGTAGGGATTGATTGAGGGCTACTAGTTTGTAGAGCCACAAATTGGAAAGTAGGAATTGGATGGTTTAGAGGTTCTCCTACCACCTCCTCTACCATAGTACCACCACTAGATGACTTGACTCCTTGGCAGCAGAGGTTGTGGATTGCCGAGATAAGGCGACAATACCAAGAGGACACGACGCAATATTGATAAGTGGTTATTTAAATATATATAGGGATAGTATAGTAGTATAGTTAGGATAAATATCCTCAAATGAGTGCTAATTCATGGTATTATTGCATTTTTAGGGAATTAAGTTGTATTGAAATAAATGAAGGAAAAATGAGAAGAAACATAGCAAAAACCCACAAATTGGTGCTATAGGAACATGTATTGACATCAACTACTTGCAAATTAGCCTTATTGGGACAATTGATCTTCAAATCGGCGTGCAACATGTCCATTATTTGCATGACACTGATTGAGGCTCTTATATAACATAAGGCATTTCTAAATCAGTGCCCATCGATGCTTATTGGTATGCATATTTCGCCAGGATCTCTCCTTTTGATTGGTTAAGCTCGGGATGAACTTGAACTTCAGTTTCAGGTTCCTTGAAACTATCTTGATGCTATTGCCTTTTGGTGCTTCTTCATAAGGTTCTTCATCTTTTTGCTTAGTTTTCCATTATTTCTTAACCTTTTTATTATTTTTCAAGGCATTGATTATTTGTTGCCTGAATTATTCCAATTCATGTTGCCTTACTCTTGTTCCGTTCTCATGCACTTCTTCATGCTTCCTTAGCCAAAGTGTTGACTTTTTCTGGCTTGTACATCATTTGCTCTCGTCTTGGCTCAGTCGTTGCTGTAGTGCTCATCTCGTGAATAGCACTAACATTCTCCTTAGAATTGGTGATCTTGTTACTTGGGAACTGTCATTCCTTCCTTAAGTTCAAGGAAATGGCTAACTATCCAACCTATCTCGATAAGTTATTGAAGCATTGTGATCACTCATCATCCATTCTCTTCATTGCTTGTTTAAGTCTTTCATTTCTTTCTCGTGCTTCTCATGACGTTCCCTATTGCTAATGTCCATGGCGTGCAAGAAGTTCTTAATTGATTTCAATGAAGTCATCTCCTCACTCTCCCCTAACTTCCCTTATTGGACTTGTTGATCGAAGCCTAGAGGTAACTTCAGTGCATTATCAGGATTTCCATACGAGAAGTTTAGGTTGTTGTTGTTATATCCTTGATAAAACCAATAAGGAGCCATTCCTCTAGGCCTGAATTTGTTTGCATTGCATTGGTTGTTCATGAATTTTACTTCTTCATATTCCATTCCTTGTTGCATGGCCATTTGGTTAACCACCATGGCTTGTGATTAATGGGTTGTTGTATCGCTTACACTTGTGAACTTTGTTGTCTCATTTGAAGTTTCGCCATTTGATTGCTTAGGTTGGATAGTTGTGCCATTATCAAAGCTTGTGAATCAATTTATATACGCCTGTTGGTTTCCTCACTATGGAACGAGTATCGGTTGTAGAGTTTTGAGACATAAGATCTAGGAGATCCAATGCTCCATCCTTATCCTTAGTTAGTAGAGAACCACCTATGCGGCATCTACTAATGTTCTTGTGCTGTAGTTCATCCCATATTAGAAAATCTGGAGTTGTGCCCATTTCACGTATCCATTTCCTAGACATCTCCTCAGCATCTCTTTCATTCTTACCCAAGCCTTTCCAAGAGACTCGATATCTTCTTGCTTGAATTGGTTGATTTCCAGCTTCCTTTCATTGATTTTATTGTGGGAAAGTGCTTGTCTAAAATTCTTTCATTGATTTCCGCCCATTAGGTCATACTCCATGCATTCAGTCCTTAGAACCAGGATTTGGCTTTTTCACCTGATGAAAATGGGAAAAGTCTCATCCATTAATTCAACTAAGAACTTCAAAAATTAAAAGCCAACTTACCCAATCAGTGATGATCACTGATTTATAGTGGTGTGAGTCTTTGATTCCTTTGAATCACACCCACGATCCTCTCTTCAGATTGATAAACCCTCAGCAGCTTCTCCTTTCTTCACTCGATCAATCGATAATGAAAAGTTGAGGTTTTTGGTTTATATTTTTATTCTCCTTGAGATTTGCATCGTACGGATCTCGAGACAGATATGTTGGTTCCATTTATTCCATTTTATGATTTAATCTTCCTCAAGATATGTGTTGCATATCTCGAGGACAATATTTTTGGCTATGGAAAAACCCATCAATATCTAACCGCCTTATTCATGATCAAACATGTCGATCTCCTCGAGATATGTACCGCATACCTCGAGGTAGATCTTTATGATTATTAACAAACCACCTTATTAGCCACCTCATCCCACACATGCTTGCCACCTAGCTCACTCCATGCACCACTTGATCCATCTAGAGATTTAAAAACGTGTCTCGAGGCATATCTATCAAGCCTATATTTTTTTATACATGCTTATGTATATATTTTTTATACATGCTTATGTATGCACCACTTGATTTTCATAAAGATGTGTTTACATACATCTCGAGGCATCACTACTCCATCAATACACCAACGTCCCATGCCTCCTTGCACTATTCACCTCCTCGAGTCTACACACATATCTCGAGAAAATCCGATGGTTTAAACAATTCAAATTAAAACATAGGTTATATATATTTCAATTATATATAATATATATACCCATTTATTTTCTCACCTTTAAATCCATCGGCGCATCAACAACCACCCTCAAGCATGCACACTACTGTGCACGCCACGCATGTCACCCTTGACACCAATTTATTAATTATTTATTTTTTCAACTATAGGCTTATCTTAATTTACAACAATAGCCTATAGAATTTTTATTTATTTTCAAATCAACTTAACACATTATATTCACACAAACTTATCCACGTAATAATCACAATATATTGGGCTTAACCATGACCCTAACTTGGGTTAATTAGTGTTCTGATTACAGTTAATCACCAATTTAAGGACACGATTCGTTACACGTCCTCTCTTTATATGCAACATATTACATCTCATGTAGAACTCTCTTGTTGTCTGCCCATAATTTTCTTCTCTTTATGGTCTCTCTTCTAAGTATTTCATTTCTCTCCCGCTCTTCCTCCGAATCCATATAGCCTGAAACCTGTTTGGTGCTTTATATGATGATGGTCCAGGGTAAACATCTAACCTAAGACCTATCATAAGAACTTGGTCTTGTTTGCAAAATTCGGTGATCATCAAGGAAAAGGCAATCCTTCATTTTTTGTAGTTACGACATTCCTAATTGAATCATAAATAATTTTTCCACCATCAATCTAACCTATCCCTTAAACTATGTGGTACAATAGCGCCGCCTTATAGTTCACAACCTCGTAGTACCGCAAATGCAAGTGTAGGCCCGCAATAATAAAGTAGTTCCATGTTTTCGTGGTTTTCCTATAGTTTTTAGTTTGAATATGTTTTGGATACCCGTCCTTGTCAAAAATGAATCCATCCCCTCAGAATTGCTTCTAAATCATTTCTAATGGTTTCATGGAGAAATCCATGTCTGAACCCATACTCGAGTTTTGGGTATTCGTTATGTTATCTCCTTTGAGATTTTGATAAACCATAGTACCATTTTATTCTCTCTGGTGAATAGTCCACTAGTCTTCCTCAGACCATCACTACCGTCTTATTATCATCTCTATGCCTATTCTAGTAAAATTCTCGCACTAATATCTCACAACCCATCTCTATGGAGAAGGACCCTGCATCATTGTCAATATTGTAATCCCTAATCAACAATCCCCAATTTTGCTCCCTTATTATATTGAAAATTCTAGGTCCGTACTTTATTTCATTCTTGACATAGAAACTCCTCTCCAAAATTATTTTCCTATTCTTGCTAATATCTCTCTTCATCTTAAGGAAAGCCTTAGCATTTATTAAATTATAGGCCGAAAAAAGGAATCCTTGATGTCTCCTCAACTTCTTCCTTTCTCTCTAACTCATCACGTAAATCTAGAAGTGGAGAACGTTATCTTGATGTTCTCACTCTAGGGTTATTTATTGAAATTCCCGTTGGCCTAAGACGTAGTGGGTGAACTTTGGATTTTTTTTGGGTTTTTCCACTAAAGTTATCTTTCCCTTCTCCTCTCGTGAACTCTACCCTTACCACTTCCGACCATTTTCTAAATCAAAGATTCATAAGTCCGAATAAAAATTAAACCTCGGATCATAAGAGTAACGTTTGTCAAAAATAATTCGGTATAAGTCAAAACATTATTTAAAAGGGGAAATTCATTTAGAAATCTAGCTTAAAATTCATCAAAAATTTAAAATATAATTTCTATCATAGTTTTAACTCAATTATAAACTTTAAAATCGATTTTCTAAATAATATAAAACAATTGTGTGATAAATTATAGTCTTTTCGCAAAATGAAACAAAGCAAATCACTAAACTAAACTCCCAAACTCATTTTAAACTTAATCGCCAAACCAATTGCAAATATGTATAAATATACTAAAACTTCAAAAATGTTTGAAGTTGTAAACAAATTATCATTATAATAGCTATGCCTAATCTATTGGAATCAATGAAATCATTTATTCAAGATAATAGAATAAATTTCAATAAAAAAATTTCGAAAACAATTAAAAAACTTACTAGAATCCTTCAAACCAAATGAATTTTAAAGTAAAGAGCTAGGGTTATCGTAATTACCTTCTTGAGAGTGAAGCTCCTAAGCTATGAACTCTTGAACTCCTCTAGATCGATTTTCCAAGCTCTAACTTGAAATCCCTAAAACCCTAGTTAAGCTCAACACTCTTAAATTTGAAAATTTTTTGTTGAATGAAACTAGGATGAGGTGGGAAACACTTAAATATTCTAAGATTGAGCTTATGAGGGTTAAATCTACGCAAGAAATTGATTGTATGGGTGAATGCTTGCAACAGTTTGTGTTTGTGAGGTATGTTTATGGCGATTTAGGGTTTTGTTTTAAAAACTCAAAATCATACCTATCGATTCGTATGTTAAGTGGAATCGCTGGGAAATCGCAATGCGAATCGGTGAAAATGAGGTGAAGTGGCCCACCGATTTGAGCAACGATTCTGTTGAGAGGTCGAATCGTTGGGGATTCGCCAGACTCAAATTCTCACTTAATTTTTGGTTTATGTCACCGATTTAACCAAGGATTCCTAATGTTATTTCAAATCGCTAGGGATTTACTAGGCTAAATTAATTATTTTTTCAATTTATTTGATAATTATCATATATATCATTCATGAAAACTTACATTAAGATATAATTGATTGAAGATTCGAAAGTTTTGATTAGGATATGTTACTAACTAATAATTTTTATTAATTAAATAAATAAATAAACAAACAAGCAAGTGATTAATGCAAACTTGCATAAAGGCCATATAAACAAAAACAACTCGATCACTTCCTTTTATTTAAAATGACCTCGAAGTTCTAATTCTAGAAATATTTTCAATACAAAAGTCAAAAAGTGAGAAAGTAAAACATACGATGCTAAACTAAACTAGATTCCTAATAAAATATAAATAAACATAAAATATGGGCTACCTCCTATAGAGCATTTTTGTTAATTGTCGTTGGTTTGACTTAACCCTTTTAGAATTAAGTTGGATCTCTAAACTTAAATTTATAATTATCCACTCTAGTGCCATTCATGAAAATGATTGCTCGACTATTAGTCGTCAGAGTGATTATTTTGTTCAGTATATCCATAACAGCTTAAGTAGTGGCTAGGAAAGGTTGTCATAAAATTAAAGGACGATATTCATGAATAAAATGTGGCATGACTAAAAAGTCTATAGGTACGATGTGTTTTTTCAATTGAACTGGTACATTCATGATCACTCCTATTAGTTCAATTGAATTATCATCCAGTAAAGAAACTCGTGAAGAAGTAAGAGAATCCAATTCCTATTAAGCGTTTAGAAAGAAATGTATGGGCATGAGATTTGCATTAGAACTCGTATCACACTAAGCTCTGAAGTACCAAGCCCATTTGATTTTAATGTGCAAATGTATACCTTCAGGATCATTGAGCTTCACGTGGCTTTAATCCGACTTTTCTTTTTCTTATTCTTCTTAGATTTAAATTATTCTTAATATTCATTCCATTCTCCGGTTGCTTGACTCTCCACTCTTGAATTACTTTCTTTCTTTGAAGTGTCTTCATCTTGTTCTTTCTTTGAAAATTCTTTTGCAGTTTCCATTACTATTATATTAATTGCATAAAGTTCAACATTAAAATTATCATGGTTTAATTGTAGAAAATCATTATCCCAAATCTCATTATCAAGTAATTCATCGTATTCATCATAGTTATGTTTATTATTAATTTTCAATTTAACAATCTTATCTTCAAATTTCATAAACATTGTTCCTTCAAAAATATCTAACTTAGTTTTGGTTGTTTTAAGAAAATATCTACCTAATAGTATAGGTAAAGGATTAGGTGATATTGAATCTCCCATTTTCATGACATAAAATTTGGCTGGAAATACTAGGTTGTGTACTTGTACTAAAATATCTTATAATAATCTATACATTTTACTAATTATATTGTATGCTATAAGATTAATAAGCATATTAGTTAACGATCTTATTTTTAATGATTCATAAAGTTTAAGTGACATTACATTAATTGATGTTCCAAGATCACACATACCAAGTTCAATAAAAGAATTTTCTATTGTGATGGGTGTGACGAATATTCCTCAGTCAGAATATTTCTCATGCATTTTCTTCTTTATTAAAGATGACATCTTTGATCCTAAGTTTCCATTAGACTCTTCTAAAAATTTGTCTCTAGACTAAAAGAGTAACTTCATCATGATTTGATTCCATTAAAGGTACATTAATTTCTATTTTCTTAAATAATTCAAAAATATTTTGTTTAGTTTCTTCCTTCCTAGCATCCGCTAATCATTATGGAATGGGAGAAATATAATGCATATTTTCATTCAATTCATAAATATTATTATCTAATTTCTCTTGATTAACTAATTCATAATTATGTAAAGATGTTTCATAAGCTTCAATTCTTGGTAAATATTATGGGTATAGCCTTTCAGGAAAAGTTGTGTATTTCAATTGTTCATACATCCATTCCCTAAAGGGGAATGACTTTAGTCATCATCTCTTCTTTTTCTTATTTTATTGTCTTATGTAGTTTATTTTTCTTTTTACCTCTCTTAGGTATCTTTTCTTGTGTATGTGTTTCTCTTTCATTATTAAAAATAAAGCATTAACTTGCGTTTGGTTTGTATGAGTAGTAGTTTGAGTAGATGTTTTAGTTTGATTACTTAACCTATTAATTTGTAGGTCATCTAGCTTAATTAATTTTTTAATTCAATTATATCATCTTGTAAAGTTTGAATTCTTTGATCCTTTTACTTATTTGAATTTTCTAATGCAATGTTTCTTCCAATTAATGTGGATGTTTTATACCTTTGATAGCCCTAATTGTCTATACTATAGCGTATATTTGGTCGTAGAAAATTTGTATAGTCACTAGAGATATAATTAGGTTGAGTAAACTTCTCATAATGACTCATTATAGCATTAGTTTCTTCAATTTTATTTTGTTGCATCAGATGACATTTATCATTTAGATTATTAGTTTTATTGCAAAAAGGACATGATTTTACTTGAATTTATTTATTTTTTAGTAACAACTCAATCATGCTTTTTAAATCATCAAGTTTGTCATCTGATGTTGTAATCGTTCTTTTATAGATTTCATAAGATTTAAATTTTATGAATTTATTTTTTTCACCATATTGTTTTGATTGTTTACCCATTTTATTAATAGCCTCTTTTGCTAATGTTGGTGTCGATTAAAGATCTGCACATACTATGTCTAGGAATCTTCATTCTAAATGGTTTGATCTTTCATAAAAATATTCTAATAAAGCTTTTTTTGAATATCCATGTTGTGGACATAAGGAAATCAGTTTTTGAAATCTATCCCAAAACTCACCAAAAGTCTATTCAGTTTCCATCTTTGCATTACTAATTTGTTTTCTATCTAAACTAATCTTGCATGCTAAAACGCATTGATCCAAAAAGGCTAGTAACATTTTGGAAGATGTGGTTATGGAATTTTGAGGAAGATAGAATAGTCAATCTTGAGCTTGACCTCTTAAAGAAGAAGGGAAAGCTTTTAGCTTAACATATTCTAACTCTATATCCTTGAGTTTCATCACACTTACTTTATGCATGTATTTCCAAATAAATTTCTTAAGGATCTACATCATCTTCACCATGAAAGTGAGGTAAAGAATTGATAAATCCGAATTTTAATTCCAAATCGGGAAACTCTGCAGGAATGCAATACACATTTGTTCATAAGGAGTGATATTTTTATTGGCTTGCCTAAAAGTAAGTTCTCTATTTTCATTATTATTATTAATATTATTAAGGATATTATTAGCTTCCATTGTTGTAGCTTAGTGTTCCCTGCATTATTGTTATACGATTGAAAGTCCTATCTACCTCAAGATCAAACAGATATAAAGATCATGTGGAATTAGAATGACGAAATGGATAAACCATACAACGTTTAAAAATCCTACAAAGTTTTGTAAAAATACACGGCAACGACGCCAAAAATTAACACGTGTCGAGTGTGTATAATAAGTTTCTCGTATATCTTTATTATTTGTAGTAATGATAAGTGGGATCATCTCCACAATGATTTATCAAACTTCTTTATGAAAAAGTCTTTCAATAGTTTTTATTATTTTTTACTTTAATTTAATTAATTTAGTTAAAACGGGAATTAAAAATCACTAATTCAAACTATAATACTATAATAATTAACTAAACTAATTAAACTAACTTAATATCATAATTCAAATTCACTAATATTCAAATAAATTCAATTCAATAATAAATAAATATCTAAACAAATAATCAGAACAATGAAACAATAATATGTTTTGCATCCAAACATATTACTTAAATCATATAGTCATGAACATACTTTAATCTCTTAATAAAGTATTCTAAATCATTAAACTTTAATCATAAGTAAGTAAACATCCCTTATCAAACCATTAGTTCTCCTTATAGCGGTGGAAAAGTCACGTTCTAATTTTATTGAATTAACCTTTGAAGACTCAAAGAAATTAACTTTAAGCAATAAAACCGCATTACACTTTGTGAAAACTTCGAACTACTAAATCCAATACCTTCGAAAAGACACTTTAGTAATAAACTTAGATCTAAATCCACCTAGGACATCTAAATGGTAATAGACCTTTTAAATAATTTTATTCACTACTTTAAACTAGATATTGAAACCAAATATAACAATACACATTCTAGACTGTGCATGCAATACAAAGTTTCATGATTAAAATCTACAAATAATAATTTATTAAATCAGTGAATAAAAGAATATGATTGGTTTAAAGCATTAAGTACAAAATTATCTCATCTTGACTACATTACAAAACGGATCAAGTTCATGTTTGGAATTATTTAGATTAATAAACTACTGACTCATCATCATAATAAATATTGCTATAAAGTAAATAAATGTGACGACCCCTTCTCAACTTAGGGTACCGCTCGATCTAATCATGTCATTAAGCTCTTATCTTGCACCACGTAGGACTTAACAACGTATTACTCAGCCTTTCAAATACACTTACCACAATAGCTATTTTTCTATTAAATCTTACACCATTCTTAAACTTAATAGTATTTTAGAGTAAATTAAAATTTTACACAATTTAAAGATTATTCAGCAGAAGTCTTGACAAATTAGCGGAAGACATTCATCTAAAACCGTAGTATATGGAAAATCAGGAAACAAAGATCACATGCATATAAATAACAAACGGCGACAACTACATATCAATACGTGTCTGGTCGGGGAAATATCTCTCAACTCATAATATACATCCCCAATAGTATATAAAGACAAATATAAAATTCATACAACAAAATCAAAAACCTACAAATTCACATGTAGCAGCATTCCACTGACTCAGAGGTAGTCGACGATCTTCTCCTTGTCAAGTCTGCTACTCGATGGATCTGCACCCACCGTGATAAAAAGGACGGTGAGTACATGAAAGTAGAAAGTAACACTGAGAGACATTTGTTCACATTTCCGAACAAACAACAAGTATCTAAAAGCATAATAATAGTAAGTATGCTGAAAGGAAATCATGATATAAGATTCTTCGGTTAAGTAATATGAAACTGACACTCGGCTAAGTAGTAATGATCTAGGGTCGATTGGTTGTGAGTTACATCACATCAACCTTTTTTCTACTATTTAGGGTGTAATCAATTCTTTTAAGATGCCTTCACATCCTTATAAATGCCCCTCCCATATATAAATACTCACAAGTGCCCCTCACATGTGATGTATACTTGCCAACCACCCCGAGTCCTATACCATGTATGTTGCACAAGCTATTGGTGAGATCTCGACATCCCCAAGCATCTAGTGACCCCGTATGCCGCGGCTATCTCTATATATCATGATCCTATATAAGATCTACTTTCATAACCCAAAAAATTATATGGTTTATCAATCCAATAACGCAATTGCATATCTAATGCACAAAAGAAATTGCAATACCATCAAACACCTACCTAATAGCATGATATTTCATTTGACTAGATATCTCAACAATCAAGAATGACATAGCACATGATTTAGAGTCAACGAAACCATTTAATCAAAAACCAATGGCATGATACTAAACTCACAAACTGAGAAGAGATAATAAGTCATGGCATGGAGAGTACAAAGGATAATTTAGTTCAAATAACTGAAAATGAATAGCAAAATAGGAATGATATGTAAATAAATATCTCAATTAGTTTACTTACAATCCATGCAAATTTCCTAGCTAATCCGGCCTCTTGATACCTCAAAACATGCATCCAACCCTCGAGACTCTTCCCTAGGCTCCTAGTATCATTTCATATGTTTTAGAGTGTGTTTAGACCATAAATAGAGTATTTGACTTATTTAAATTGTTTAATTTTAACTTAGTAAATTGTTGATTTTGTTATGCCAGCGACACTTAGCATTGGGTGGAATGTCTAGTGCGCTAATGACCTTATTAGTGTGTTAGTCAACCTGATTAGCGCACTACACGTAGGTAGCGCTATGTGTAGGAAAACCCAGAATTCTGTATTTTGAATTATGAATTTTCTCCACATAGGGCTATCACCAACACCTTGAACCATCTGTTTTAACTCACCCAACAATCCAAAACCACCACCACAGTAAATCAAACTCATAATTATATCAAATTCATTAAACTCAACTAAATTATTGGTGTAAGTGGGATTACCTAGTTAATGAACACCTAGCTTGATCAATTCCTTCGCTAGCTGATTTCTTGATCTTCTTCTCTAATTTTGTTTCTCGAGCACTTTACTTCTTCTCTAAGTTTTAGAAATGAGAATGAAATGGTTTGCATGAGATGATCATTTCAATCTTATATATTTAGATAAGATTAATTATTAGCCATTGATCTTTATGTACACATGTATCCCGAGACTAATCTAATAGCCTACATATTGACATAATTCTCACTGACTCTCCACTTTCTCCATCTAACTAACACCAAATGGAAACTCAATTAGTCTCTTGATGTGCCAACACGTATCTTGAGAAGTATCAATGACTAATGTTTTAACTTGCTAACTTAAGTTACATATAATATAAAACTAACTATAGCCACATTAATACTACTATTTAAGCTACACTAAGCTTAAATCAACTTATCACATCACTCTCTACTTCGATCTCACGTTGGCACGTATCTCAAGGAGTGTCCTCGCTCATGTCTCAACACCTAAATATAAGTAGGAGTGACTTAATACCCTACACATATACAATACACTAGGCATACATCACAACAAATCTAACATATACCTAGGCCACATCGCCTCAGTCAATGCATGTATCTCGATGCGGTCTCACGTCACGAGTCAATGATCCTGATTAAGGAAATTAAGCTAGGATTAGAAATTTGGGTTGTAACAATAAAAGACATAGATAAATACCTTTGAATAAATACTTTGAATCTTCAAATCGTCTATAAAAGCAATAAATAATAAATCAATAAACTAAAACAATTAACTATGGCTCCAAGAGCAATGAACTATTGATCTAAGTACTCAAGGGCAACTGATTTCGTAGCTCTAAGGTCATATGTATAGTATTCTAGGTAATAAATATCGTAACTAACTCAAACGTATCATAGTTATCTAAATTTTTTGAAATTAAACCTAGCGATTCCTCAACGATTCTACTTATTGCTCAAATCGATGGGAAAATCCTTGGAAAATTGCCTTTGTGCTCCTCTGATTTGACCAACAATTCCTAGTGTAATTTTCAAATCGATGAGGATTTGCCAGTAGTAAAATCCAGTTGATCCTTGATTCGCTGATGATTTTTTGTGTACCACTTCCATTCGATCAAATCTTTCGCTTTCTTCCCTTTTTCATTCATTTCTTCAAAGATTTCAATTATTACCTGAAATATCAAAAACAAGAGAAAAACCCATGTGATATAGACTTTTACATCTAAAATTATCCTAAAATATAATATAAAATAATGTCTTATTATTGACTTATCATATTCAAAGATATTAATAGAGGTGTTTTTATTAATATCTTTATTTTGTTTTATGATGTTTAAGTTTAATACAAGTGAGTAGTTTATTAATCTAAACAAAATATGAATTAAACCAATTGCAAAAATCATATTTTACGAGGTTATGAACTTAATGCTTTGAATTGATATTGTATTCTATAATTCACGATTTTAATTGATTATTTTCATGCATTACAATCCATGAAACTAGACTTTGCATGCATAGTGCGCAACATCTATAGTGAATTATAGATTTTAAAATTATATTTAATATAGGTAGTAACTAAGATTTGTTCAATAGGTCTTTTAACCTATTGGAAAGTTTTAGGTGAATTATGTTTTAAGTTAAGCATCTAATTGTTTATTACTCTTAATTATTACTTAGTAGAAAGTGTTTCATAGAACTTAATGTTTTTTTATCATTATTAAACACTTCAAGCATTTAAAGTACTAATAGTGATAAGATAAGGTTATGTATATGAATCGCGTGAATCTACCATTAATAAAAGGAAAATTAGGTGATTTGAAAGAATTACTATAACTTATTTATGATGAAGGTTTAATGACTTGTAAAAACTCTTAACTAGGCTATGACTATGGTTATAATAACTATATCTTATGTTTAAATGCAATTTGGTTTAGCTTTTATTATCTTTGGTTTAAGTTTGTTTAAGATTGATTGTTTGATTGTTATCTCTAATTTAGATTTGTTTAAGATTTTTTGTTTGATTTGAATTAGTGATTAGATTATTTGATTTAGTTAATTTAATTTAGTTTAATAATTATTTAATTGCTTTAATTAGTGACAAAAAAATAAAAACCCCTAAAAGTACAACTTAAGAAGTTTCCAAAATCCCTGTAGAGACGATACCACTTACCACAACTACAAATCTAAGAGTATAATAAGAGAAAGTCGAAAATTTATTCTACACACTTGACACATGTCAACTTGCATGTACCTATGCAAACTTTCTCATTACTTTCAGTATTTTATACCACTAGAACAAAGTTTTTCTCCAGTTGCAACTTTGACTTGTTGTTGTTGATGTCCATTGACTCCACAGGTAGAACTCGTTTGCCAACTTTACTTGCTTTAGTGGCCATAAAAGAGCAAGTTCTTGCCATCTTTTGATCGCCTTGTACCTCATATACACCTTTTGGCATAGGAAAGTTCAACAAAAGGTGGTATGTCGAGGGAATGGCTTTGAAAACATTCAAACCAAACCTGCCAAAGATGATGTCATAATTAGATGAAACTTTCACCACCATGAAGTTTATTATGTGTGTAACTTTTCGTGGTGCATTTCCTAGAGTTACTGGTAACATGATTGATGTCACGACCAAAATCTCTAATTTCATTTATTATATGTAATCAGGATTACCGACCCGTGACGTGGGACTCGTACCGTGATACGTGTATTGACCAAGGCGAGAGGGTCGATGTATATGTTAGATTTGTTGTGGTGTATGCCTAGTGTATTGTATATGTTTAGACTACTAAGTCACTTCTACTTGTGTATAGGTGTTGAGATGTGAGTAGAGATGCGCCTCGAGATACATGTCAACGTGGGACTGAGGTAGAGAGTTATGTGGTAAGTTGTTTTAAGCTTAGTGTAGCTTGAATAGTAGAATTAATGTGGCTATAGTTGATTTTATATTAAATGTAACTTAAGTTAGCAAGATAAAACAATAGCCATATGATGTTCCTCGAGATACGCAAGGACACATCAATAGACAATTAGAGTATGGATTGGTGTTAGTTAGGTAGAATTAGTGGAGAGTTAATGGAATTGTGTCAAGTTTTAGGCCATTAGATTAGTCTCGAGATACGTGTGTACATAAAGATTAATGGTTATTAATTAACCTTATCTTTATATATAAGATTGGATAGATCAACCCATGCAATTCATTTCATTTCCGTAACTTAGAAGCTAAGGAAGTTGGAGAAGAAGAAATCAGAGGAATTGAGGAGGGTTTTGGCTAAAAAATTAAGGGAGATCAAGGAGAGTTGGAGCTCAAATCAAAGTGTCATCAACCCTAGCTACACATCTCTCTATTTTAAGTTGAAACTAGTTCTTATTTTTGTCTATTTTTAGAGGTAGATGGTTCATTCTTTTCAATTAGTTTATATATTTGGATTCTTCGTTTCAATTTGATAATCTAGCTATTAAGTTCTTAATTTGGTTTTGAAATAAAAAAGATATGAATTCTTGAAGTTGTAAGACCAAAATTGAAATTTTGTATGTTGTATTATGAACCAACCTATGTAATTTGGTCATAACTTGCTCATTTTAAATCGAAATGAACCCAATTTGGTGGCATTTGAAAATTAACTTAAAGGGGAACAACTTTGTCCTACCGAAAAGTTTGTAATTCGAATGTTTTCATGTCCAAAAGTGTTATAAAAATAGTTAATTGAATGCATTACGAGATTTTTGAAACTAAGCTTTTAAAAGGCATAACTCCCAAATTAATTATCCAAATGAGTTGATATTTTAGTATGTTGTTATTTGTATGTTGGCTGTCTAGTGATCAAAAATCACAAATTTTGAGACTATAGATTGGGAGAAATAAATTTTCTAAGTCTACTCGTCATATTAGGTTCCAATTTGAGCTGTTTTTAGTAGAATTGCGATATCTCTTTCGTTTTAAATTAGAGTTTTGCAAACCAAACCTTTTTGGAAAGCTAACATAGAGACCAAAAACTATTTATTAGGAAGATTTTGAGATTTGGACAATTTCATGCCTAAAATTGTGTTGTAATACAGACTAAAATTTCAATATTGTTTAATCTTCAGGGTTTGTTTTGGGTTAAGGTTCTTAAACTCATTTGACCTGATCTAAACCTAGTTAATTTGGATTAATTTGATATTAAGAACTTAGGGAAGAGTCTCGAGGGTTCGGATATGAGATTTGGGATGTTAGGAGGCTGGTAAAGCTAGGGCTTTACATTGCTATATGTGAGTATACCCGTTGATTGTTTTATTTGCATTTCATATCCACTTTATGCCTTGTTTATTGTAGTCTATATTGACTATGTTCAAGGTTGTACTCTCATATCATGAACTTATTTGATACTCCTCACTTGTTGAGCTTGACTTTCATGATATTATGATGAACTGAGTTCTTTTGAAATCCATCCATATGCTTTATGTCATTTCTTGCTGTTTTACAGTGACTATAGAGTAAATAGCATGCTATTAGGAATTGTGAGTTTGTGAATGACTTTATGGACTAGTACTCTTTGGGAATTGTGATTTATAGCATAGTCAAGCCTTGGAATCCTTAACGAGTCATTTCTTGGAATTATAAAGTAGTTATAGAATGTAGAGTCTATTGCTTTATGTTAGAGCTGATCGGCACACGGGGTTAGAGTCCCTGGGGATGTCGGCAGTCGCCACTATGATGCAACATACGGATTTAGAGTCTTAGGGTTGTCAATACACCAAGGTTAGAGTCCATGGTGACACTAGGTTAGAGTCCCTACTGATATTAGACTTTGTCATGTCACACACGTCCTTTAGTGGCCTTAAAGGCTTCAATGAGTCATGTCACGGCCGACCAAATCCCGATCATAACTATTTAGCCTCATGTCAATTTCACTTGCTTAACCATGGTATTTCTTAGCATATTTCTAGTACTAGTCTTTCTTTATTGAACTTATGCTTTTAAATACCATTTAGTCTTTTGGAAATATAAATGAATATGTCAATGGGGATTACTATTACTTTTTGTACTCACCGTCCTTTTTATGACGGTGGGTGCAAAGCCATCGACGAGCAGGCCCAACAAAGACAAAATCGGCGACTACATCTGAGCCAACGACATACTTCTGCATCGACGTTTTGTAGGATTTGATATGTTTGTACCATATAGTTATGTATTTTGATATATTTTGAGGTTGTATATTGGGTCGAGCATCTAGTTTCCCCGATTTATGATGGTCATCACAATGTTTACATTCGCCACTCTATTATATATATGCATGTGATTGTTGTTTCTGTTTTCCACATTTATGATTTATTTATATTGCTTCCACATAATCTGTTAAGACTTCCGCTAAACCTTTTAAACTATTAAAAAGTTATAATTACTCTGAAATCTAGTAATATGTTGACATGTGTATTACTTATCCTGAATGGGTATATCGAAGAGTATAGGATAGAAAGGCTGACTAATACGTAGTTCAGTCCTACGTGGCTAGGACTTGGACTTAATTACTGGATTAGGTCGGGCAGTGCCCTAGATTAAGGAAGGGACCATCACAATTGATCCTTCTACTTTTGCTCGTCACGTTGAAACCATATATAGGGGTCATGATGGGGTCAATTGGCTATCCTCGTAGCCACTTCCTTTGAAGGCTTTGTAATAAAACACATCGACGGAGACCCACTGTCCACCAACACCCTTTGAATTATAAATTTTCCCACCATCAGTTCCACAACTAAAGGATAGTTTTGTGGAAACTTCATACCTTCCAAATCAACATTATTGAAAACAATCTCGAATTCAAGATGCACATTCTTTTATGGATTTTCGACTGTTAGGCATTCTTTTGCATATGTTTTCCTAGATGAAGAGGTAATGCCTCTAAGTCCTAGTCCTCTTGATATAACATTAATAATCTTTTCATAGGTCTTCTTCATCTTATCAGCTTCTTTTATATCAATCGTGTTCTTCTAGTGGTTTGATTTCGAGTCTCTATCTTGCTTATTATTGTCATGTTCAAGAAATTATTCCAAGCACCCATTGCAAACTTGAAACTCAAATTTCTATTTTACTTGCATGCAATCCTCTGTATCATGGTAATGGTCATGATCATTAAGAAAAATGACAATTAATGTTTTCTCTATATGTTGCATTGGATTACATTGGCTTCGACTATCAAATATAGGTTTCATATTAGATTTCATAAAAACAATTTCCTCTCAGAGGAATTGAGGGGAGTATATTGAGGAAGTTGATATGGACTCCTTGATTTAGGTGCCAATGAAGGTTCTTCTCTGGTTTTCTTGCTTGGCTCCTGGTTTTTGTCATCCCACGTTCCTCATCTCTTGTTTTCTCATTCAGATTGAATAACCTCCTCTACCACGATATATTTTTCGGCTTTCTTCTTTAGTTCTGCCATTGTTCTATGCAGGTTCTTAACCAATGAGACTTTGAGATGCTCATTGGTTGTCCCATTAGTAAGGGTAACCACTGCTACTAATTGGTCTAAGTTTGGGACTTTTAATGCCTCGTTCGTGAAACGAGTTATGTAGCCTCTTAGACACTCGTCGTTCCTTTGACATATTTCCATTAAAGATGAACTTCTAGCATGAGTTTTGCCTCCTATGAATTGATTGACAAATCATTCACTTAAATGTCTAAATGAACTGATCAATGTTGCATGTAATTGTCGACGATACCAATTCTAAGCCAGCCCATTTAATGTTTGCGGGAAAGCCTTACACTTGATCACATATGAAATGCCATGGAGAAACAAAATCGCATTAAAGTTGAGGACATGCAAATATGTTGGGTCCCCTGTCGTTATATTTATCGATACATGCAGATCTATTGGATGAAAGGTGGTGGACCTATTTCATAGATGATTAACTCCTTAAATTCCTTTGCATCAAGAACCACTTTCTTTGTTGTAACGACTTTAAGTCGTTCTTGCAGCCTCCATTCCACTTCTCGCTCAATTCTTGCCTCGATGTCTTGTGGATTGTAACTAATTTGGGAACCTTAAGAAATAGCTCTACCACGTCGCTCTCCGCTTAGTGCTTTGACTTGATTTTGCAAGTGACTAAGATTTTCTCACATTTCATCTACATCATTGTTTCTTTCTCCTTGGGGTTGTCGGACCTTCCTTTTCCTTTTCTCAACTCGTCATCAGTAGAGCTCATACCTAAGATCATTCAATTGAGTGCAAGAGTCCCGTTGTGATGGAGATCTCCTTAAGGACTCATGTGAGCAATTTTATAAGAAATAAGAATGAGAATGACTTGAACGCCACTCCTCTTGTTGTTGGTTCCTTTGTCCGAACTTCTAGTTCTTACCAACATGATTGATGGCACTAATTCTAGCTCTAAATGATTCGTCAAATGAATGCACCTTGTCCTTGAACAACGAATCACACCAATTCTGAGGCGCTCACCAATAATCCTTCTTGTGCTCTTCAAAACAAACCCGAAATGGAGGTCTCCATGGAGAACGTTTTGATGCCTAAGTTAGACTAAGGGCTTGGAAGATGGAGGATTTAGTGTTAGAGTAGAGAGCATACATATTTCTTTGATATGTTTGTGTATTTATAGCCTTAAGGTTTACCCCTTGTTAGTTTCCAATAGAGATCTTGCCAAATTCGAATTTTCTATTTTGGTAAGATTTGGCAAATCTCGATTTTCCTTTTTGGCGAGATTTGACCAAATTTGATTTTATCATTAGTTTTTATAAAATCTCGGAACCTTGAAATCAGGAATTCCTTCCTATCTAAAACTTTGCCTCGAGATGCATTTACACGAAACTCAAATAGAGTTATATTCACTCCTACACTAGTTCCCTTAAGCAATGTCTCAAGCTAGTTCGAGTCTCGTAAATGGAAAAAAATTGGATTGGGAGGATCACCCTTTTATAGAGTCTGACGTTGTTCGACAGTGTTCGAGCATTAGTCGCGTGTAACAGTTTGGAGGAAAAAAAAAAAGTTCATGGTGCAATTGCTAACAAAATTCCTTTGACTCGTTTGAAACCAACAGTGGTGTATTCAATTGAGATTTTAACGAACTTTTGGTTACTTTTAATTACTAAAAAAGTTTAGGTGTATTCAATTAAAACTTTTAGAGAGTTTATAAAAGTAAGGTGTATTCAATGTGAACTTTTATAGACTTTTTAAAAGTCTATAAAAGTTCTGAGGTATTCAATTTAAACTTTTAGAGAGTTTATAAAAGTAAGGTGTATTTAATTTTTTGGTGACTTTTGTGGTTTGGTTACAAATCTCGACTTTTATAGACTTTTTGTATAAAAATACACATAAATAAATCTTCAACTTCTCCTCACCACAACCCATAAACTTTTAAAGACTTTTAATTTTTGTTGGTTCCTTTATTCAATAAGGACTTCATTGTTCACAAGGTATTTTCTTATTAATTATTTTTATGAACTTCTCTAACCACTCCACAACTAATGGATTTCATTGCTCACTCATTATACTCTAATGTCTATGTTGATGAAAATGAAAACGATGTCGTTATTAACAAGATCTCATTCTTGCGTCATTGTACATTTTTTATAAGATTTTTTTACGAAGAAGTTTCGTTTATTAAGTGTATAATTATAATCTCAAAAAGTGTAATATTATTATTTTTGGACAAGATAATCGTATATTATTTTTTTCAAATGCAAGAAGTGTTTTTTAATAAATTTAAACTATCATTCTTAAGGAAAAAATATAAGTTTTTTTTTATGTAAGTAAAAAAAAAAGTGCAAAATTTTTACACAATGATCTTATTTGATTCTTTTTTGCCACTAAAAGATGATTCATTTACCTATTTGTTTTGTTGATATTTATTTACTTATTTGTTATGTTACTATCTTGATAGTAATTCATTAATATGTATATATGATTTTTTTTATTAAAATACAAAATACTTTTAAAAAAATCAGTAATAGTTCTTAAGAAAAATAAATATAAGTATTCATCTATTTTTTATAATAAAGTGCAAAATATTGTTTCAATATAAAAATCACAAAATTTACTAGTATCAATCAAAATCATGTTTAAAAAGTTCACAAAAGTCACTAAAAATCTTAAATGTTAATAAAAGTCATCAAAATGAAGTTTACATAAAAGTTTATCAAAGTCATTAAAAGTCTACGAAAATCTACAAACTTCACAAAAGTCATTCACTTATAAAAGTAATCAAAAATCTATTAAAATCTTAATTGAATACACCCCTTCAAAACAAAATGGTCCGCTAGCCTTAGACGACCGACCACTGATGGCCTGTTCGCTTCACAAATTCAATACTCCTAAGTTTATGGGATTAACTTATACATAGGATTGTGGCTTGGAATAAGAGATTAGTCCCAAATAGGTCACTTGTTCGCTTGGATGTATACATAGTGGGATAAAGTTTTTTGGAGCTGGTGGGATGACCAACATGCCCCTCACTATGCCCTCATCAAAAGCTTCAAATTTTTCCATAACCAAGATTATTACTTCGTTTTATTTTTGGTGAGGTGTGGCTCCATAGATTCTTCTTTAACAAATACCTCTTCAACCTTCCAAACTTGCAAAAATTTATAGGATATGAGATGAGTGGATCAAATAGCATTTTTACAGTCGATCCACACAACCTCACCTCCAAGCGTTCTTCAACAAATACCTCCAATCGTTCCCATTAAGGTCTCCTAGCTCCGAATCCATCAACATATCGAATTTGACAATCAAAACCCCTTCCCTCCCTTATCCAACCTAGATGAAACCATAAACAACATCCCATCAAGTGAATTCCATGCGAAACTACTCGAGAAAAATCACAAACGCCATCCCTATTTCAAGGCGAAATCGAGAACGAAAAGTACGTCGAGAATGACATCGGCTCTCTAAGGGAGAGATGATGAAGTGGTGCCGATGGACCGAGAGGATGCAATGGTGCAGGTTGGGTTTGGTTTCGTCACTTTCCTCACACAAGCGATCGAAAATAAGGGCAGTGGCTTGACACAATTTTGTTTAAGAGGAAGGGGTACTTTGGTAATGTTTCAAGCCCAAGCATTGGACTAATTAGTGACACCAAAAATGATGGTTTAGTTTAGTCCCTTGTATTGGGTATTAAATAGTCCCATGGACTAATTAATCCTCCAAGCGAACACCGGATTAGTCAGTCTAGTGTGGCTAATCCGACCTAAGACGGTGAAGCGAACATGCCATTATGGCTAACTGTAATTGCTGGAGAGATTCCTGAATTTGGAAGAGGAGTTAATCATGTGTCGGCTGGCTTACCAACTGCTACACGTTTTTTCCAAGCATGTTGCACATGAAACACTCTTCAAACACTTGTACATTCTCTACTATTGAATTATCAGATTCTCATCACGTTTAGTGAATGAACCTAGATTCTTTCACGGCTCTCTCTCTCAATCACACCGTCCACGTGTCCCCGTCTCCCACCAAGTCGGAAAATCTCACTTTCTAAAAAACAGAAGTCCAACAAATGGTTGAGCGATTGCCACTTTGAGACACCATAGAATTTGGACCTTACAAAATCGTCTGGTGAGTGTTGAGAGTTATATTCAGCAAAAAAAGAAAACCCTTCTCAATTTCTTCGGACCCAATTCATAATTCCCATCTTAATTTGGTCACTTTGTTCAAAAATCATTGCTTTCAAGGGTCACTTTTTGCTTTTCTTTGATACCCACCAGGTGTTTGACGAAATTCCCAACTGGGAGTCTTTGTTTGAATTGGTGAAGCTTTGTGGGGAATCTGTTGGGCTGTTTGGTTGTGTGGAAATGATGGTTGGAGCGTTGCCTGTAGTGGGTTCGTCTATCTTGGACTCCCACGCCTGCCCATGTGTGTGCTTGGACGCGCAGTCTTCGTCGAAGGGTGGTTACGATCTGGGTCAGTGCAGGAACATGTTTGGGAGGAAGCAGTTGAGGAGGGGGCAGCCGGGGCGGCTGGAATTGAGTAGTTCATTTGTTGATGCGTGGTATGAGACGCGCTTATCTGCGAGAGTATTCTCCGCGGTTGTGAATCGGTGTATGTATAAGCAGCGCGAGAGTTGCTCTCCAGTTGTGGTTAATGAGTTGGGTGGACAGTATGACGATAGCTTTGAAGATGTTAAAGCGGTAAGGCGAATTGAATTGATCTAATCCTTTGCTCAATTTGATTTGTCTAAATTATATGATTGGTTTTAGTTTGTCATCATTTATATTTCTTTGATTGAGGAAGATTTTAATTTTTGGTTGTTCCATGATTGTTCTAGAATATTAAACAAAAAAAATTTATATTTTGTCAGCCAATAAGACTTTATCCCTTGAGTATGCTTTCACAATGAATTGCAACAACAACAACAACAACAACAACAACATAGCCTCAGTCCCAAATTAATTAGGCTCAGCTTTCACAATGAATTGGTTGGAATTAAATTATATTCAAGAAGATCTAATCAATTAATTATCTTTCCCTCTCTTTCCCTTGTCTTCATTTTAGAAAGAAGGAAAACATCTATGATTTTCATCACATTTTTCTCCAATATCAACCTTTGTCCCTTAAACTTAAAGAAGAAAGAGCTATTTATGTGGTTTCTATGGCGGTTATTTATGTTTTTGTCCATAGTTTTCTTAGATTGAGCTTTTGCCCCCTAAGCCTCCAAAACAGGAAACTCTGCTAGCTATACATATGTTGTTTGAATTGTTTATGAAGGAAAACCAATTCTTAAATGACACTGGGTGCATATTTTTCTTCTTTAGTAACAATGTTACATGATTTGTGAAGCCTTAATACGTATGGGGCGTAAAATAATTGGTCTGGCAAATGTTTAGGAATGATGTACTTTCTCATTTAAAGGCCTTGTTTAGTTTGGGTCTTCAAGGGAAGTTGGAACTTATCTTGTTTGGTTGGCTTTTTATGCCAACTTCCATGGAAGTTTGGCAAGATGAACCAAACAAGGCCAAAATAATTGGTCTGGCAAATGGTACATGATTTGTGAAGCTTTAATACGTATGTAAAATAATAGGTCTGGCAAATGTGTAGGAATGATGTACTTTCTCATTTAACCCACAACTACTCCACCATTTGTTCAAATTATTAATCTAAGGCTTATAAAATAATGATATTGAAATAAGAAATAGAAATAGACTTTAACCTTTTCTTCATAATGCTCAAATCGCCAAAGCTCCATTTTTGGAACAAAGACTTTAACCTTTTCTTCATAATGCTCAAATCGCCAAAGCTCCATTTTTGGAACATTCTTTTTTTTAATTTTTATTTTTATTATTTTAAGAAACCAACAATTTGACTCCAACATGAGTCGAAACCACAACCTCCCCCCTCAATGCCTTTGGCAAGTGATGCCTCATCGATCTCACTAGTGATGCTTTGGAAACATTCTTTGTTTAATTTATATTTATTAGACAATTTCTTTATTGACGCATACATCAATATATAAGTACACACTATGTAAGGGTGGGGTGGAGCCAAGGGGGCCATGGCCCCTCCTATTGTAACTGTGGCTCCGCCCTTGTTTATAGTCATGTATCTGTTTTGGGCCTCCCACATATCTGGATTTTCCTTGCAAAGTAGTATATAGTTCTTGTATGCTGATGGATGACATAATTTGCATGCTCTCCTTTTCACCTTTTTTTTATTGAGAAACCTTTTACACGTTTTCATCCCCTTGTCTTCTTGCATTTACATGGTTTTTTAGCTTATCATCGATTTCAAGTTTTTGTACAATTATAAAATCACATAACTCTATGTTACTGAAATAATGTGTAACCATTTCCATCAGTTTTCCGTCTTCCTCATGTATCCAAAATCAGGTCTGAACATCCCAGCAGATAGGCTCAAGAAAATGATAGTTCTTTGTCCTTGGTAACCAGGAACGTGCCTTTGCCATGTCTTCTTGAGGAGTCCTTGGCTGTTTTTGATTTTTGTGAATAGGTTCGTGTCAAGATTGGTTCTACCGATCTTATGGAACATATTTCTGAAACTCCATTTGAAATAAATATTAAATGAGATTGGATGAATATTCTTCTTCTTTGTAATAAATATGCTTAATTGGTTAAAATATTCTAACCTTTTACAACTTTTGTTATTATATCCTAACCTTTTTAAATTTGTTATTATATTCTAACCTTTCTAAATTGATAGATTTGTGCCTAAGTCACTTTTTAACTCCAAATTTAATGAGGTGGCATCTAAATAATGACTTTTAAAAGCCACCTCATCACTTATAATTACTGAAATAATTACTAAATTCATTTTTAAGCTCATTACTTAGGTGACACCTCATCAAATTTAGAGTTGAAAAGTGAGTTAGGATACAAATCAAACAATTTTGAAAAGTTAGGATATAATTATAAATTCAAAAAGGTTAGGATATAATAACAAAAATTGTAAAAGGTTGGGATATTTTAACCAATTTTTCCTTATAAATAATATCACATGATTTATGTAGCCTTAATATATAGAGTCCTGCTACGGCGACCCACTTTGGGCCGACCCAGTCAGCTGCCGCAATGATTTATGTCGAGGTGTATCGCGCGGCAACCAACTCGGTCGGTGCCCAAAGTGGGTTACCTGACCTTTTTTCTAATGTATATGTCAAATGGTAAAACATTTGGTCTGGAAAGTGTTTGGGAATGATGAGCTCTTCATTTAAATTCCAAAATTACTCTACCATGCATTAAAAATAGTTATTTAAGGCACATAAACCAATTACACATTGAGAAAAAAAATAGAAGAAGTCCTTAAATTATGACCTTTTCTTTTTAGTTTCTATTACTCAAACTTAGAGTTCTACTTTTGTAACATTTCCTTGTTCTCTTCTCTGTATTTCATTAATTAATTCTCTCTTTTTGTCCTGTGACTCCTGTGTACTGTATCTGCCTTGTGTCTTCCACACATCTTTATTTTCCTAGCAAAGTAGTATTAGAGTATTGTTCTTGTCAACTGATAGACAACATAATTCGATACGCGTCTTCATTCCCTTGACTTCGTGTACTTAGAAGGCGTTTTTGAGCTTATACTGAATTTCAAGTTTTATTGCAAGAACTTAGCCATGCCTTCTTGTAGAGTCCTTGGTAGATTGTGACTTATGTGACCAGGCTTCATGTTAGCTCCTGTAACAATTGATTTTGCGGAGGCTTCATGTTAGCTCCTGTAACAATTGATTTTGCGGTTCTTGTAGAATAATTTCAGAAACTTCTCTCAAAAAGATTTGGCGTTAGTGTCACTTTTGAAGAAGATAACTCTGCAAATTGAGTCTAATTAGTATTGACCAAGAGTTATTTTTGGATGGCAGCAAATGATGAACTATATTACATACAAAGCTATAAGGACTGTTCTCAACCAGCTCTATGAGATGAATCCAACACAGTACAGGTGGTTCTATGAGTAAGTATCGAAACTTTCTTTGCAGGTCCCTATTTTATTTCAATCGGATTAAAATTACGAATTGCCATTACTGCATCGTTGTTGATCCTGTAATATGGCAGCAAACGATGACATTAGGCAATTTCATTACACGATGAATGTTATTTTCATTCTTTTTTTTTTTTTTACAGCTTCATTGTAACAAACAAACCTGGAGACGGGAAGCTCTTCATTCGTAACCTTGTCAAGGTAGTTTTGAAGAATCTCAAAATGTGATATGTATGTTGTAAATCGATCGATGCTGATAAATAAAGATTTAATTCAATTAACTTCTTGTCCTAATTATTGACAGGAGAAACAAGAACTTGCAGAACGAGTGATGGTGACACGTCTGCACCTCTACGGAAAATGGGTGAAGGTATTTGTGTTAGAATCCTATAATCTGTAGTCTTCGTCTCTTTTGATAACATCTATAAGTTATGCTGCTAACTAAATGTCAAAAACTGAATTGACGACACTAATAAATGTTTCTCGCTTTCTTCGTCAATACAGAAATGTGATCATGCTGCAATGTATCAAAAGATCTCCGATGAGAACTTGGAGTTAATGCGCGAGAGACTCATTCAGACTGTCATATGGCCTTCTGATGACTCAAGCACAGAAAAGATTGGATGATTTCCTATAATAAGTACATATGTAAAATTAAGTTGTTAGGTGTTACCTTGTATTTGTGCATCTTTAAGCCTTCTATAATCTCACCAGTTAGGTTACAAGAGCTTATTTTTGTATTATTTCCATAATCTGTTTCAAAAAAAAAAAAAAAAATGTTGGATAATAACCTCATGCATGTATATGTCACCAGTAACAAAATGATGAGGGACTTCATTAAATGTTGTGGGTGATGCATTTGAAGCTCTGAAGGGATACTTTATGCTAGTTCAAGTTGAGAAAGTTTAAAAATTCAGGAACATTAGCTGATAAGATCATCAAAATATGAAATCATCTCAATTTCTTTTAAATTTTGTTCGAGTATATAATTGCCATGTACGTAATCTTTTTTAGTTAGCTCAAAATTATAATTTAGATTATGTTGTATCGATGTAAGCTCATTTCAATTTTTTCCTAATAAAAATGCGGAGGTATAAATTGCACAATAAAATTAAGATTAGCTTAACTACTGTTCAAAAATATTCATAGGTAGTCTAAGTCAAAAAAAAAAAAAAAAAAAAAAAATGGGTAGTTTAAAAAACCAACGCAGTTTTGCAACCAGAAAGAAAAAAAAAAAAAAAAAAAAAAACTACATCAAAAAATACATATGTAGTTAAAAAACAACGCAGTTTTGCAACCAATATATATATATATATATATAGCTGATGATGATGAAACCTCATCATCATATAAAGTAGTTTCTGATAAATCCAAAGTTTTACCCAGAGTTTCTCATAATTAATTTGGTATAAAGTAGTTGATGATGAAACCTCTTTTACTATAGGATTATGCTTTGAAAATATAGCATTTCTAGCTAACACTGATCATGTCAACTATATATATCTCTCATTCAGACACTAATGATCTTTTATGTATATATGGAACATTTTAGGAGGCATACATTTGTTACACAATGGTGCAAATTTGCTTGGGATGTGTAAGGGAATCTACACCATTATGCAGCAAATGTATGCACCAAAAGAATATCAAAAATCATTTTCCTTTATAGGTAGAGGTCGAATTATTTCTAAAAGGAATACGGGTTCTCCTTTTGGTAAAACTATCTAATTCAAATTAACAATTCGATTTTCGTTGCAATTTAATCAAAAGATCTTTAAGCACTCGAAGAGGTATGTTTTTTTTTAAAAAAAAAATAAACATAAAATTTGTGTTGAAACTTATAGTTAGCTCAAAGGAAATTGAGATCTTGTACATGGGAATTAGGTCCCTAAGATTTGTAGATGCGCATTGATATACACAATATAAACATAAGGTGCTTACATTTTTCAAACAAACAAAAATACAAAATATAAACATAAGGTGCTTACATTTTTCAAACAAACAAAAATACAAAATAAAAATCTACTCATATACATCACTTTAGGTGATAAATAATTTAAACTCTCCCTTCATAAAAATTGAAGTCTTATTAATTTATGTAAGGGGTTAGATCGAACATCCAGCCTAATCAGTGAAACAACAACTTGAATTAGCAACTAAGTCAACAATAACGTTGTAAATGAAGGAAAACATTTTGAGTCGTGTTATAGATAGCTACAGGCACTCCACCAATCCGTGACTCGGGAGGACGAGCAACCGATTTAAGTGAGAGTATTTCCAATCATGCCCTCAAGAAAAAAATTGAAATAATCAAATAATGTTACAACCGTATATGGGTGTTGTTGTAATGGGAAATAAATAACAATACAAGTACTTAAACAAAGTAAGCAGTAAGTAAATCAAACCACGACACAAGAAACTTATTCACATAATTCGATCTATGACCTACATCAGCGGGGCCACGCCCAGACGTAAAATTCATTAAGCAAAGAACAATGGATACATAACTCTTCACGTGACTTCCTCACTAAGCTCCTCCTACCATCTCCTTTACTCCTCCCATGGACTTTACTCAAGTCTCTCGATACTTGCACAGTGAGGCTCCCCCTCACTGGAATATCCATGTTTCTTTGGTGCTTACCACTCAAAGATAGAAGTGAACTAACAACGTCCACCAAATACAAAGTAGATGAGTTACAAACTCTTCCAACTTTGGAATATGTATAGACCAAAGCTAGACACAAAATCTTAACCATGACATCTAAGATTTGATGTGTCTTCATCTTCAAAACAACCACGTCTCATCACATTATTCACGTGGTAAATGTGTCTCAGGTCTTCTTCTCCGTTATCTACATATCTTATATGTTGAAATGGATTAGTTTAAATCCTCAATTGTTCGATTTAGAGATCCTGTTACGACTACGTATCGCCACCTTGTTGCAACTAAATTATCCTTGTTCATAACAAACTAATTCGAACAGATTCGGGGATAAGTATCATAATTGATTCAGAGATCAAATGTCAAACTTATTTATGGTTGGTTTCAGAAGCACGTGAAACACATTATAGCATAGTCATTTACCAAAACAAAACTAATGACAATAAATCAGATAATGACACTAAAAATCTCCCTTTTTGTCATTATGTTGTCACAATTATGATAAATGATTAACTGGAGCATATAAGTTGAAAAGCAAATCACCAAATAAAAATAACAGTAAAGGATATATCCCAAACACCATCCATCCATGATAGACCATAAACAGTATTATTAAATACAATCATCCATATAATCAAAATGAACATAAGAAAGTAAAAAAGTTCATATTGTTGATCATCACTATCACATTCAGCAATTCATCAATCTTCAGTTTCTAGCTGTTGTTGGAACAAAGAGTTATTGCAACAGACTTCCATGAAAGTCAAAATCGAGTTAAGCAGCCAAAATATACAACCACAACAAATAGTCTCCAACACAAATTGTCTTCAAACATCAAGCAACCAAAACTAACTAGAATTAACATATATATATATTCACTCCATTACTAAAATTAACATATTCATCCCATATACAACTCCATCTTAGTCACATATTCTCCCCCTTTGTAATAGCATAATGAAAAATTCTTATCAAGGGGAGACATACCAAATTCTCAACGAGGAGGAGAAAATCCTTTTAGGCCAATCACATTGAAGTTTTGTGGTCTCGGTAATGAGGTCCAGACATGCAAATTCTCAAATTGATGAAGTTCTTCATGCATTGCAACTATCCGATATTTATTTTATGAGGTATCTGAAACATTCTTAGGTTTAATGCATGAAACACAACAAACATACCCAGTCAACTCCATGTAGTCTACTTTTGGTGTTTCTCTAGTGACAACTCCTTGTTTCACTAGTCCAATACTGTTTAAGAGAGGATGATCCTTCTGTATGATTTAAAAAGAAGAAAAAGAGGGCTCTCTGTATTTGGCGCTGTAGCGCCAAGCTTAGTGCCAACACCAGAAACGTCACTGTTTCTGGCGCTAAAGTGCCGAGTCGGCACCTCATCGCCCAGAACGAATAGATGAGAGTTTTGGGTGTTATTTGGTTAGTTTTTTGTCCCTTTTTTGTATCTATTCGCACTAAAACTCATCTCTTGTGGATAGACACTAAATCTCTTGATTTGCTATAAATTAAAGGGACCAAGAACGTACTAAACACATTAAAACACGTTGAAACACATTGAGATACATTAAGAAACACATCGAAACACAAAAGGTTTTGAATCAAAGTGTTTTCTTGAATCATAGTATCATTCTCTCAAAAGTTCTTCAAAGAGTGTTCTTGGTTGGAGTTGTGCTACACCCTCATCATCCAACAACCATTAGAGACTTAATTGTATCTTGAAAGAAAGTTTCGATTTTTCCATTGTATATATGTGATTTCGACCGATAGGAAGAAATCTTGTCTAAAAGAGAGCGATTACGCGCCTCAAGTCTTTGTTTGGTTCCTCAATTCTCATCTTGCATTCTCTGTCCAAAGATTCGTTCCAACACCTTCTATACTACTGGTTGATGTTCTCGTCTTACTAAAGGCAACATTGTATCAATAAGTGGCATATTCTGATCATCATCATTTATAGGATTAAATGTAGTAGGTGCAGTTTCAATAGAAGTAGATGCAACAAGATCAGTTGCAACAGGATCAGATGCAACATATTCAGTTGCAACAGGAATATCATCATCATCATTCTCGCTTCTTTGCAGAGAGTGCAAGAATTCTTCACATTGAGATGTATTCTTAGCAAAGGTTGTGTCATCAAACATAACAATAATTGACTTCATCACCTTCTATGTACGTTTGTTGAAAACTCTGTATGTTTTGCTATTTGATGAGTACCCTAAGAAGATTCCCTTATCGCATCTCTTATCAAACTTTCTCAGTTGTTCCCTATCTTTGAGTACAAAACAATTGCTTTCGAAAATGTAGAAGTAACTAAGATTAGGCTTCTTACCTTTCTATAACTCATAAAGAGCTTGTTGAGTAAATAAACGAAGGTATGTCCTATTGATGATGTACCATGTTGTGTTTATTGCTTCTGCTCATAGCTTTGTAGGAAGTTCCCTTAAAGTAAGCAAGAGCCATCACTTGCACGTGTCTATTCTTCCTTTCTACAACCCCATTTTGTTGTAGGGTAATTGGGGCAGAGAATTCTTGATGGATGCCTGCCTTTCTGCAGGACTCATCAAACGTGTAATTCTCGAATTCTTTTCTATTGTCACTCCTTATCCTAACAATGTTTTCTCCCGTTGTTTTTCTCTCTATTAGTAACATCAAGTACAAGCAACTAAACATATTGAATGCATATGATTTTTCATTGAGAAATAATACCCAAGTAAATCGGGGAAATCATCCTCGCATACCAGAATATATCTTTTGCTAAATATACCAACCATTTGAGTGGGACCAATGAGGTCAATATGGAGAAGTACATGAACTGCCTTAGTGTTGCATCTATCAACAGGTTTGTGCACTTCTCTTCTTTGCTTTCCAAGCTGACATGACTCACATGCTTTTTTGGTAGTGTACTGGAATTCGGGTAGTCCTCATATAACTCTTGCATCAAATATTTTTTTCATGTGTCTGAAATGTACATGTCCCAACTCCTGATGCCATGTTATGTTTCATCCTACGCAGAAATAGTGGTATAACAGCCCTTGGTTGGTTGTAGCGACAAATAGCAATTGTTAGATGACCTTTCTCTAGTCATAATACAGTTTCTTTTCTCATTATACACCTGACAAATATCACTAGTGAACTTTACATATAGATTTTGAACACAAAGTTGATTAATGCTAAGTAGGTTGCCCTTGAGATCTTCGACATGTAATACATCATCTAGTAAAGGAAGTGCAACAACTTTTAATGTTTTTTTTTTCAATCACTCAGCTTCGTGCACCATTTCCAAAAGTGACATGTCTTTCCACTTAAGTCTTGTAGTTCACAAAGGTCGAGCTTATCTCTAGTCATGTGCTTTGAACACGCGCTATTAAAGTACTAATCTGATGTTGTCATGGATGTAAGGGACATATGAGCAACATGACACTTTAACATCTTCTTACGTACTCACTTCTTCTGAGAGCCAGCTTGATGTTATCGTTGAGCAATTTAATGTTGTCTCTTTGCAAGTTCCGGAATCATTTTGAAGCATCTAGGACGTATGTGCCCCAAGATTCCGCAATAATAATAGGTGGGACAATACCTCCTTTAGACTTTTGATGCTCTTCAGCTTTGACAATCTTCTTGAGTTCGGTGAGATGAACATCTTGACAAACTTCACAGGTTCAGTTGGATATGTCTTTGAAGATGAGCCTTTGATTAATTTGAGACCTCTGTGGTCACCAGATTCATTCCTTTGTCGTAGGATGTCGTCAAGCTTTGCATTTCCTTTGTTCATCTGCTTCAAAGTGTCTTCTTGCTTTCTCTAGCTTAATTTTGCATTTTGTCTTTCTCGGATGGTAATTGTTGTCATGCTTGATTACAATCAACTATTTCTTCCCATTTTGTAAGCATCTTAGTATAGGTTTATGCATGATTAGTATCATTAGATAAATCATAATTTAAGTCATCAGAGTCACTTACAATTTTTTTTGAAGAGAGACACTTCGATATCTCAATCTTAGTAGATGCAACTGGCTTGTCAATTGTAATAGGAACAACAGTTGTAATAGGAACAACGGTTGCAACAGGAGTTTCTGATATAGCAGCAAATGTAACATAATGGCTTATGTGATCTTCATCACTTTCTGAATCTAAGTCACTCTAGGTGGACACCATTGATTTCTCTTTTCTTCTTAATGGGCACTCATGTTGAAATTGATCGAGTCCTCTACATTCTCTGCATTTCATCTTGTTCTTGTCAATGGATTTGGTCTCCAGTTATTTCTTTAACGAGTCTCCCTTTGTATATGGCTTCATTCCTAAAGATTTTCGAAACAATTTAATATATTTTTTGGTTAGTAAAGTCATATCGTCTAACTCCTGACTGATAGTTTTATCAGTTGGGAAGTATTGAGGAGCAGCCTTCAACGCCAGTTCTTTGGACTTCTTTGTTGATTCAAATGCATCTCATAGGTAGTGAGAGAACCCATAAGTTTTTCGAATCTCATATCTTTGAGGCCTATGTTCTCTTGTATGGTAGCAACCTTTACATTGTACTTGATTAGGAGAGTTCAGATAGCCTTTTGCACTATCTTCTTGTTTGAGTACTTCGCTCAAAGTGATTGGGTTTGATTGGAAATATCTTTCAACTTAGCCATATATTCTACAATAATCTCATTTTCTCCCATTCGTAATGATTCAAACTGAGAGGCCAAGAGAACAGTCTTTGACACACAAACATCTTCATTTCCTTCCAAAAAATTCTCAAGAATTTACCAAGCTTCTTTAGCAATTTTGCATGATGAAACGAGCTTGAGATGCTTCTGATTTAATGCTCCAAAGATTTCATTCAATCTTTTAGCATTTGCGGACAACAAATTTTCTTCGGCTTCAGTCTCCTGGCTTGTGTTCTTTGGCACTCCATCTACAAGTGGTGGGGCATATCCATTCTGAATGGCTCTCTAAGTTTTGACATCAATAAAAATAATGTATCCCTCTATACGTGCCTTTCAGTACATGTAATTTGTATTGGTAAGCAGTGGTGGCCTCCTGTTAGATACACCTTCTGGTTAGTCTGAATGATTTCCCTGAGACATTATGGTTAGTATACGGATCTCAATTATCTTTGTAAACAAGATTTCATAGTGTTTGCTCTGATACCAATTGAAATAACCAAATGTTGTTACAACCGGATATGGGTGTTGTTGTAACGAAAATAAATAACAATGCAAATACTTAAACAAAATAAGTAGTAAGTAAATCAAACCACGACACAAAATTTTTTTTTCAGCAGTTTGGTCTACGAACTACATCTGTGGGGCCACACCCAGACTTAAGATCTACTAAGTAAAGAACAATGGATACATGACTCTTCACATGACTCCCTCACTAAGCTCCTCCTATCATCTCGTTTACTCCTCCTATGGACTTTACACAAGTCTCTCGATACTTGCACGATGAGACTCCCCTTACTGGAATACTCAAGTTTCCTTGGTGCTTACAACTCAAAGATAAAAATGAACCAACAACATCCATCAAAGACAAAGTAGATGAGTTACAAACTCTTCCAACTTTGAAATATATATAAATCGAAGCTAGACACAAAATCTTAACCATGACATCTAAGATTTGATGTGCCTTCATCGTTAAAACAACTACGTCTCATCATGTTGTTCGCATGGTAAACGTGTCTCAAATCTTTTTCTCCGTTATCTGCATATCTTATGTTGAAATGAACTAGTTTAAATCCTCAACTGATCGATTCTGAGATCCTGTTGCAACACTGTATCACCTCCTTGTTGCAACTGACTTATCCTTATCCATAACAAACTGATTAGAATCGATTCGGGGATAAGTACCAAAATTGATTTAGAGATCAAATACCAAACTGATTTATGGTTGGTTTCATAAGCACATGAAACACACCATAGCGGAGTCATTTACCAAAACAACTAATGAAAACAAATCAGATAATGACATAAACAAAATGACCCTTGTACCCCTCACAAACCCATGATTCCCCCTCGCCCTCACCCAGTCCTCTTGTTCTTGCGCCCTATCAGCATCTTCCATCAACAATCACCAAAAATTGCCACACCATTATATGCTTAAATTTTGATTGTTTCATATAAATCAAGTTGTTACAACATTTCTACTTATCTCATTCTTCAGGCTTAAAATCAAGAGTTTTCTTCTCTTCTTGGGTGAAGATTGTAACAACATGTTACCTTAAGCTGGTGATTAGTGTTAATCCAAATCCTAATTAACCCGAGTTAGGCTCGTGGTTAAGTCTGGCGTACCTCGATTAGCCTGTGCGTGGGTTTGTATGGTGGTTTATGTTTGTTTGAAATGTTTGTAAATTTTATAGGTTGTAGTATAAAAGAGAGTTTATATACAAGCCTATAATCGGATAATAAATAAATAAACAATAATTGTCGATACACCAAGTGTGACGAGGGGGTCGTGAAATGAATGTGCACACTCGAGAGCACTCGTAGGCATGTCCAGTGAATTTATTGGCGAGAAAATACACAAGGTATATATATATTTATATATATTTAATATATAAATATATGTATATATATAAAACTATAAGTTTGGTTTGAATTATATGGATCGTCGAATTGCCTCAAGATGAGCGTAAGTGTTGATGGTATCAAAATGTGTATCACTTTAAGGGTGTCATGTTAACACATCAATCATTCGATCGCCTTGAGATAGCACGATGCATATCCTGAGAAAAATTTATATATTTAAATCAAAATAATCATTTCATCGATCGAAAGTGAGAGAGTAGCTTAGGGTTTAGTGTATGATCTTTAGGGAATCAATTAGGGAGTTGATTAAACATGAATTGAGGAGCTTAAATAACTAGAAATCTAGAGATTATCATTGTGGCAAGTTTGGTTTTGATATTTTTGAAGTTCAATTCGATAGTGGATGATGATTACTTTGTGAATTGTGGTGTTTGATTATTGAAAATGGTTTGTTACCTCACTAGAGGTCCTCCCTGATGAATTTGGAGAGTGTTTGTTGTTGTTGTAATGATTTGTGGATGGAACAGTGGTTGCTACCTTGTGTACTGTCAAGACAGTACAGGGTGGAGCATGCTCCACCTAATAGAGGAACGTGCTCCCTTCATCAGTTGGGACGAACCCAGTTGGTGGTGTACGCCCCACCAATTGAAGGAGCACGCTCCCACCCTAGAAAACAACAATTCTACTGTTAATTGCTTAGAATTTCTTGAGGTTTAGGGGATTGACTTATGGGTTCTAAGTAAAGGATATTAAACCTATATCGATCACAAATGGTTTGTGATAGGTGTTGTATCACCAGGAAATGGTAAGTGACCCGAAAAGTTGGAGAATTTCTTAACAGAAACCTGAACCCAGGTAAGTATGGATTCGCTTATTTATCAATGTTATCTGGCTATCTTAGTATATGTAATTCATGTAGTTTATGGACTGATTTGGGGGACTATGTACATTGTGATGGTTTTAATAAATGGAAAAATGGTGTTTAATGTGATTCACGAGAGTAAGTTCCTAGAACTGAGACCCGGTTACATAGGAGATGGGTTACCTTCCCGGCCTATGTGTAAGTTCCTACTCATTTTGATAGGTTGTGTGGATTACATACTCACTAGAGGGTTTCGGATAGAACCATTTGACATTAATGGATTGACTAGACAGCACATCGGCCAATTTTTTGGTCTAGCAACCGCATTAATGGTGTCGGTGGGTAATCGACTCTAGTTTTATAAATAAGATAAGAATCATAGTGTAATTGTGATGGCCCAAACTTTGAGGCAAACCGGGTAGCGCCAGGTCACCGAACACATCAAACAATATGCCACGTCACTGCACACTTGTCCTCGATGGCCTGCTGCCTAAACCTTCGTTTGCATTTTATTCGCATTAACTTAGTATATATTAGGAATTTAGGAATATTTACAATAAGTTAACTAAGTTAAGTTGTTTACATTTACGAAAACTTTATAAGAAAAATATCTTAGTGGAAGTCTTTAAGGCATGCAAATATCATAAAAATAAAAAGTTTGAATTTTATAAATAACATTATAATGTGGAAACCCGGCATGAGATACCATGTATATCAAAAAGTGACAAAAAACATAAAATATGGTCATATAAATGTATCAGTTACACAAGTCCTCCCAAAGATCCCATAAAAAGTAAATAAGTACATACAAACACTTGCGCAAAAAGCTGATTAGGCTATCCTAGCTCAGAGGTAGTCGCCTAAGACCCCCTTGCCCCAGCTCGTCGTAGGATCTGCGATTTATCACCAAAACAATGAAAAATCCCAGAGAGTAAATCCCAGAAGACATTAGCTAATATTCATGAAATCCAATAAAATGACTACAATTCATGCAATTTAAATAAGAAACAAAAATAAAGTAATCGCATAAAAATAAGTCGCAAAGAAGTCGAAACTGGACACGAGTATAGCATGATAGAAAACCATGGTCGATATCTGGGAATCGACTCAGTTAAACTGAGAGGAACCCATGATGATCACCTTGCCAAACATCTCACGGTCGAATGAGAAGAACCCATGAACGGTAAAACCCCGTCCAAACATCTCTCGAAAAGAACCCATGACAGAGACTTATGTCCCCGTCGAACATCTCTCAACCTAATGGGTCTCTCAAGAAATAGTCACCGCGTAGCCCTAACATGGGCAACTACTCGAACTACGCGGGGTAGCTAGCCTCGAGGTGTGAGTCTGTGCCATGCATGACCCCGTCGACAAACACACATACACACGTGGGAGTGGATGAACAATAAATTGATAGTAATAAATAACACGATGGAATAATTGAAATTTGAAATAATGCAAGTGCTATAAATGAATTTTAACTAATTTTCTCGTGGGTTTACTTACCTCAAGCAAATTGCAGATTGCCTTCAAAACGTCCCGCTCATGGCTCGAGATGCACACTCGACACCCATCTATAGTCTCCTAAGTTTCAACTGTCCAATTACACCACTTTAATTATTTTAGAGTCGCGTTAAGTGAGTTTATAGTGTGGGACCATAAATTTGAAGTTTTATTTCCAAAAAGATTAGTTTCGGCACACTTTTCGGGTTATACTAGGGGTGTCGAATGCCCAAAAAGCCTCAGAACTCATTTTCTTAGCTTTTCAAATTTTTCATTTTTTGATCTTTTTTGGAATTTTCTGAAATTTTCAGCTATTTTTGTCTATTTTTATGTAATTTATTTCATTTAAAATCATTTTTATTTAATTTTTAATAATTTTTTTTTATTTATTTAATGGGTTGGGCCTGAATGGGACCCGGTTCAGTAAGGCCGGTTCGGCTAAACCGCCTGGACCCGGGTCCATCCAAGCTAGGGTCAGCTTGCCAATGGCCCACATGGGGGTAGCCAAGTCCGGCCCCTTTGGCTACCCTCTCCCTCCTTCATTAGACGTTTTGAAATTTTTTTTTATTTTTTTCTTTTCTTTTCTAAACAACTAACAACAATAATCAACAACAACACTACAAATCTACAACCCAAACCTCACCATTAAAGCCCTCAACTTTTCTACAAAATCAACAACAATTTAACCATTTACCTCGATCGAGGGAGGTTGCCGGTGAAAGCCCCAAAGAGGAAAAACTTCGCGAGAAAGGCGACGAGACCGTTGAGGTGTGAAGAGAGCTTGGTGATGGAGGAAAATGAGAGGGGTGTGAGGAGGAAGGAGATGAAAATTGTTGGAGAGGGAGAGTGATGTGTGGGTTTTGTTAGGAGATGAGGAGAAAAGTGAGGGATAGGTATGGGTGATGTGTTGTGATGTGATGGGATGGGTGATGTGAGATCTAAACCCTAACTATCCCACACACCTACATCATGCGCACCTCGCGACGTTATACACTCTTGTCACTACACGAGCACAACGCGACCAATTGAAATTCTTAACCATTGCGATGCAAATTAAATAATAATATAACAAGTTTACACGCATCACACAAAAATAACTATTTATACCTTGGTTGGCGTGCCCTAAGGTTGTCGACGATGTCCACGTGGGTCCGAGCTACGGGTCATAATCTGTAATTAATAAATTAATTAAGATTAAATAATGAGGGTCGTTACAATCTTCCCAACTAAAAGGAATTTCGTCCTTAAATTCAAACTTAAGTAAAGACTTTACCTTGAAATAACCGTGGGTATCGCTCTCGCATGGTAGACTCTCGCTCCCAAGTCAGTCATTCGTTCTTTTGATACTGCCACCGAATGATTACGAGTGGTATTTCCTTCCCCCGAGAATCTGTACCCTTTGATCCACTATCTCAATGGGTTGTTCCTCGTAGGTCACATCTGGTCAAACCTCGATCCTAGTCATATCAACCATCTGTCTCGATCCTGATCTGGCGAGTCGCAACATCGAAATATGAGAATCGGCTCGACATTCTCAACTTATAGGCGACCTCCCAACTCGTTTCTCAATCTGAAACGACCCAATAAATCTTGGTGTTAGTTTCCTTTTATTCCAAATCTCTGATGACTCTTCAACGGAGAAACTTTCAAATAGACCTAATCATCTACCTCATAGCTCAGCCCATCACGGTACTTATCCGCATATTTCTTATGTCTGTGTTGGGCAGCTTGCAACCGTTGATGAACCAGTCTCACCTTCTCTGTATGCTCCACAACAATCTCAGGCCCCACGACCGTTATATCTTTGGGCTCTTCCGTACAAGCCGATGATCTACATGGTCTATCATACAACACCCAAAACGGTGGCATCCCAATACTGGCCTAATAACTGTTATTATAGGGAAACTCACAGAGCGGCAAGTATTCCTCCCAATACCCACTAAACTGTAACACACAGGCCCTGAGCATATCCTCGAGTATCTGTATCAATCTCTCTAACTGTCCGTCTGTCTGAGGATGGAATGCAGTGTTAAATTGTAACCTAGTACCAAACTGCTCCTGCATAGCCTGCCACAACGATGATTTAAGACGACTGTCCCGATTTGAAAATATCGAAATCAGTAGTCCGTGCAACCATACAATCTCTTTCTTGAATAATGTGTTCAATTGTGTGAAAGTATATTTCATAGAAATTGGTAGGAAATGCGTTGATTTCGCCAACCTATCCATGATCACCCATATCGCATTGTGTTTTCGAGAAGTCTGCGGTAATCCATAAACAAAATCTATCATAATGTGTTCTCATTTCCACTCAGGGATAGGCATTGGCTGCAATAACCCTCCAGGCCTCCTGTGCTCAGCCTTAACCTGCTGGCACACCTCAGAACCCCTAACGGAGGCGCCGGCGTCCACCTTCACCACTGGCCACTAAAATAAACGTCGCATATCATGATACAACTTGGTCCTATCAGGATGCACTATATACCGAGACCTGTGAGCCTCTTGAAGTATCTCGTCGCGTATCTCTACCACTGTCGGAATCCATAACCTCCATCGGTGCCTCAAACACTGATCCACATACTCGCTCTAATCTGGATGATCAGGATTGCGTGCCATCTCATTGAACTTTCAGTATATCTCGTCAGCTTTCTGACACTCTAACACTCGGGAGATACAAACATACGGTACCCCAATCTATCCACAAATATGTGCGTCTACTATAGCAGGAACCTCTGTCAGACTCAATGTTGCCGCCACCTCAAGTAAACCACACTCGTGCATCATATAGCAGACAACTGTCTCAGAATCCGGTCATCTTCTGCTCAATGCATCTGCTACGACATTTGCCTTCCTAAACTGATATTCAATGGATAAGTCTTAGTCCTTTAGCAACTCTAGCTAACGTCACTGTCTTATGTTCTGATCTTTTTGGGTGAATAGATACTTTAAACTCTTATGATCTGTAAACAATGTGAACCTCTCACCGTAGAGGTAATGTCTCCATACCTTTAGTGCAAATACGATTACTGCAAGCTCCAAGTCGTGCACTGGATAATTCCTTTCATGGGTCCTCAACTATCGAGATAGGTAGGCGATAATGTTATCTCCCAGCATCAGTACATAACCTAAACCTGTGCCGCAAACATCTGTATGGACAGTCAATCCCTTGCCTGGCTTAGGCAATACTAGTAATGGTGTGGTAGTTAGCCTCATCTTCAATCGTGCAAAGGCGTCCTCGCTCTCCCTTGACCAATCAAAAGGTACTTCCTGATCATCGAAGCGGTGATCTTCGAGAAGTCTTTCACAAATCATCTGTAGTATCCAACCAACCTAAGAAAACTCCTGATATCTGTGACTGTCTCTAGTGTTAGCCAAACGATGACTGCATGAATCTTACTCAGGTTAACTGAAATACCTCTGTCACTAATCACGTGTCCCAAGAACTTGACCTATGATAGGCAAAACTCGCACTTACTGAACTTAGCATACGATCTGTGTTTTCTCAATGTCATCAATTTCTATCTTAGATGTTGCCCGTGATTCTCACGAGTCTTATTGTAGATCAATATGTAATCAATGAAGACTATGAGGAATCTATCCAAGTACGACTTCAATACTTTGTGTATCAAGTCCATAAACATGGCTGACATGTTCGTCAGTCCGAACGACATCACTGTAAACTCAAATAACCCATATCTGGTGCTGAATGCAGTTTTGGTTATGTCACCATCTTGAATCCCGAGCTGATGATAACCCGATCTCAAATTGATCTTATAGGAAAAAGGGCTCCAGCCAACTGGTCAAACAAATCGTAGATCCTGGGCAAAAGGTAACAATTTCGTATTGTCGCCTGGTTCAACTTCCTATAGTCAATGCATATCCTCAAGCTACCATCCTTTTTCTTAACAAACATGACTGGTGCTCCCTATGGCGACGTGCTCGGGTGTATAAACCCCTTCTTTTCCAAGTCCTCAAGTTGAGTCTTCAACTCATCCTGCTCCTTTCGTGCCATCCGGTATGGTCTGCTGGCTATCAGTTGTGTGCTTGACACTAACTCAATAACGAACTCAATCTCTCTGTGCGGGGGGCAATCTTGGTAAATCTTCCAAAAAGAAATCGGGAAACTCACTAACAACTAGGACATCCTCAAGTCTAACCTCTAGTGTCTCGACTGACTCTACTATCCCAACAAACACCTCCATCTCTAGGGTCATAGCTAATCTACCCCTAGTGGACAGTAATACACTCGCATCACCGGTGAAACTAAACTCTGGTATGTCGGGGATATGAAAAGTCACTGTCTTACGAAAATAGTCCACCTGAACATGATATGACGCTAGCCAATCCATGCCAAAAAATGCATTAAACTCTAAAACGCATAGGTCAATAAGGAGCTAGTGTCCATAGATCTCTATCGTACAACCCTCACAAATCATGTAAGGGTAAACCTTCTCCGTAGTTGCCATGTTGAGAATCAAGAGTATGCTAACTCCAATCGGTGCTAACCTTAACTCATCAACCATACATCCATAAATAAATGATACGGTGGAACCAGAATCAATAAGTGTATGCATAAAATGACCACAAATCAAAATCATACCCTCGACGAGTACATCCGGTGGCCTCGCAGATCTGGTTGTGCTACGCTACGGCGTGTGCTTGCTCTCTAGCTGAATCAAGCAGTGTTGTAATCGGTCTTCTTTGAAGCTCTCGAACAGTCCTTTTTAATGTGTCCATGTTGTCTGTATTTGAAACAAGTAACCTGCCTGTTTCCCGACTCCGGACCATGACAACTGCTTAGCCTTTGACCATAATCCTGACCTTAACCATACTGTCCTTGGTCCATGCCTCCCTGGTCCTAAGTCGTTCTATGTCCCTATTGTTTTACATAACCACCACCTGATGTCTACGCTGACTGTATGGGTACTATAGCATGAGTACGGACCATCGAGTAGTCATCATGTCTGGGCCCTGTCCCCGTCTATCTCTGTGATCTATGATCCTCTTCCCCTTCCTGTTAGACCTAACATCGCGCTTGAAGGACCCTGATACCAGCTGCGATATGGGCATCACAGCGCGAAAGAGAAGATATGTCTCATGGGCTAAGGCCCTCTTATAGATCTTATGCAGTGTACGAGCTTTGTTTGATACTACTACACTCGCTATCTCATCTCTAAGTCCCACTCCAAAATAGTAGACATGATCACGATCAATAGAAGCCAAATCCCCAGCGAACTGTAACAAGTAGCGGTACCTTTCCATATACTAAACAATTGTGCGGCTACCCTACCTAAAACACAAAAACTCATGTCTCGACGCAACTATATCTCCCTCGGTATGTACTGATCATAGAAGATGATAAGTTGGTTATTATATGTTTTTATTAGTTTAATTTAGTATATTTAATTATGTAAAGTTTCTAAAATATATATTTAATTATATTAATTAGTCATTTTCAGGTGAAACGGAAAGCGCGGTTGAATTTGTGGTGGAAAAATACTCAAAATAGAGTATTTACTTGCAGTGATCGGATACCGGATAGTTTGCCTCGAGTTACGCATTGCACGGTGGGTAGAATAGGAGACATCATATTTCAACCAATTAGAAGCTACCACGTCAGCACATATCTTCTCTCAACCAATCACACATTGCCACGTCAGCGGTTCTCCATTACAGCAGCAACCAACATCACTTCCAACAGCTGCCAAGTGTCACGCGACCACTAGTCCAAACACGTCAATCATTTGTTCTCGACCAATCACGTGTTGCCACATCAGCGTCTCCATTTACTCCACCAATCAGACATCACCACATGGCGTCTCACATCATCACATCACAGCAAAACCAGTTTTCCTCGCTTTAGCCTCCATCAGTTCGTCCTCAGGATGCACGTCAGCAAAAGTTCCTTGAATTTCGGTCGATTTCACGCGAATTCTTCCACCCACCTCTTGCCCGCCACGTGTCACTCGCTCACTACGCCAACCACGTCACAAGCTGCAGTCCAACCAATCGGAGAGCGCCATGTCAGCTGCTCGGCAGGAAATGAACTAATCGGCTGCGAACACGTGGACATAAGTGATTTTCACACTAAAACCAGCCCTACGATGCTCATCGGCGCATGAGTCACCTCCCCAACACCCAAAATTAGTTTCTCTCACCTCCCGAGACTAATTTTTAGTAGTTTTATATATTAGGAACTGAGGTTTTATTATTTTTATCACCGACTATTATTGTTTTGTTATCGACTTTCTTTGACGACGATGTTCGGCTAATCAACTCATTGCCTAGGTCGGAGGGGAAACAAGTCGGGATCATGGACTCGTGGCATATTATGTAAGATCTTTTATTTTATTATTTAATTTAATTTAATTCTCCTATTTCATAGTTGTTGATTTTAAGGAATAGGGTTTAGATCTAGGGTATGTATGTGATCAGTGCATGCTTTTAGGTGGACAACCTATAGTTATTTGGACCATTAGTATTCGTGTAATTGTGCTTTTGGACCAATAAAGTGACGAACACTCACCCGTTTGCCGTCAAACTCTTTCGGTTCTTGAGTGTGTAACAATTGAATCAAGGTTAAATCGGGAGCGGATGCGACCCAATTATTTAGGATTAGTGTTCCCACAAACCCATATTAATGCGGTTAGTGTGTTAAAGTCGATTGGCAGATGTCTAGGTTTATACATTAATTAGGGAAGTAGTTAGTGGCGGATGTCCTGGCTATCGAGATTAGGGAAACGAGGAATTTCTGGTGGATGTCGATTTTCTATAGCTATTTTAGGATAATATAAATTAATGACTTTTTGGGAAAGATTGAAGACCAAGATTGCCATTGAATCTTGATCTTGATTTGTGGAACTGTAGACCTAGGTGTTACTTAGGTATTAATTAATTGTTTTCAAAATTAGTTTAGTTATTTTATTTATTTAGTTTAGTTAGATTAGTTAGTTAAATTAATATTTATTTTAAAACCCCCGATTTTTCTTTTTTGTTGTTTTTAACCTAAAAAAGACTATCAATCTCTGTTAGATCGACCCTTTGCCACTATTCTACAAAATAGTTGGTTTAGGAGACTTTACTTTACTGACGCGTTCGACGCGCGTCAATTTTTGGCGCCGTTGCCGGGGATTGGTATTTTTCTTTCTTTAGTTTTTTATTTTTATTTTTATTTTTATTTTTATTTTTATTTTGCCTATCTAGTCCTTTGCTCTTCACATGTATGCAGGCAAACCCGCGATGGACTCCTACCCCCATAATTATGGTCGATTCGAAGACTCACATTATTATAATGCGAATGGGGTAGGTATGTCACATAATGGATATCAATTTTCTAATACGTATTCTTTTGTGCAACAAGTCGAGGTTTGCGAAATTTGTGGAGATTATTCTCATTCCACACATAATTGTCCATATTATGCATAGTATGAAAACTACCACTATTCTAGCTATGCATCGCCACAACCCGACCTCTTTGGGCTCATGTCAAATCCATAGATTCCTCAGCATGAAGGAAATTAACAGTTTCAACAAAGCACCTCCTTGGAAGATATGATGAAGCAATTGATAGATAATCGGCAAAAGGTTAACTGGCTTCTTGAAGAGATTCGACAAATTGATTTTCAGATTCCAGGACTTGGAAACTCAATTTATTCAATATAATGTCAGGCTTCATAATATGACTGATGAGGAAGAGTTGTGTAGTACACAACCAATTTTTAACCCAAATGAGGATGTGAGTGTTGATACATTGAAAGATTTTAAGGTGAATGAGGTTGCTCAGATGGAAGACTATTTGAGAGAAACATCGAAAGAATGTGAAGTCTTTCGAATTGAGCAAGAAATTGTCATTGCACTAAATGAGGGGGAAAATGAGATGAAAATTGATGTTATTTCAGATAAGCCGGAGAAGCCGCATATAGATAGCGAGGAAGACCAACCTCTGGTGTTGGTACAACCACCCACCTTCCCATGCACATTTGGTACACCTTATAAGGGGGTGAAAGTAAGGGAGAGTTCGCAGATCTTCTACACTACCTACACATTTGTGTTTGACGATCCTGATGCGATAGATTCTTTCGTGTTTGAAGTCCCGAATGAGCTCCTAAATCTAAAAGAGGGTGTGCATGCTTCATTGCCCAAATATGTAGATGAATCATTCGTTGTTGACATTTCTAAAGGAGAGGGCATCACGTGATCAATCACGCCAAGTCTAACAAAAGACTTAAAAGAAAGGCAGCTCGTTAGGAGGCAGCCCAGCTTCATTTTTATTTTATTTTATTTATTTCTTGCATTTATTTTAGTTTTAGTTTAGTCTTAGTTTTTCTTATTATTTTTAATAACACTATAATTTGGTCTCTTTATTTTTACAGGTGATATGTTACGTTTGACGTTCATTGGAGGATTGGAGCGCTGAGTTTTGTAGGTTTGACTTTGGATAACATTTTTTAAGCATAATTTGAGCATTTTTTTAGGAATTACCATGTTTATAGAATTTTAGGTGTTTTGAGACTTGGTTGGTACATATCCAACTTAAGTCGCTGCATTAGTGGCGGGTTTTTTTTAGTAGAACCAAAACCCTAAACTTCATTCCATCATCTTGTTGATTTCACCTTTAGTTGAAAGACTTCGGGCTCGCAAGACTTGATTGAAATCTTTTTGAGTTAACTCGTATGTTTACTAGTTCTTGCTCTTGTTATGATTGTTCTTTCATAGTTTCCTTAGTCACCTACATATGAGAGATTTTGTGCGTTCGCTGGTTTTTTGAGACTTTTTGTCATGCATGCATTTGTATCATCTTCTTATCCATGTTCTTCTTCACCACTGTATTTTTCTTTTTGTCATACGGATGCCTTGACTTGTTTTGAACCTTGAGGACAAGGTTCGAAATAAGTTTGGGGGTATTTTAAGGATTGTGGATTGATTTGGATGGATTCTTTGCGAAAGACCGCAGGTGAGATCGTTTATTTTTATATGCAGTTATATGCGGTTGTGGATGGTAATGGTTGTGTTTTATATCATTTCTTTCATTTCTTGTCTTTCCATACTTCTTTCTATTTCATTAGGATATGATACACTTTCATGCATGTATTTAGTATAATTTTTTTATTGCATATAGAGTCACCCGAGACTTTGTTCATGCCTTTGGTTGTGGATGAGTAAATTACAGTTGCCTTATTAACTTGAAACTTAAGGAAAATTAGGAGAAACACTCAATCGAGCCCGTACCTAGCATTTTTTTATTTATTTCATGATTAGAGACTTAGTATGATGGTTAAACTTTGTGCTAGATAAAGAAAATAAGTAGATGGTCAAATTTGTGCAAGTTATATTATTTTAACCCACATTGGGGAATTTGCTTGATTATAGTGAAAGTGAGAAGTACTAACATGAGTTTTTTGTTAATATAGAGAGTCTCACATGTTTCCATAGGAAATGGAGCAGGGAAACTTGTGGTGGGAAAAGTGAGAAAATCGGTCCATAGGAAATGGAGCAGGGATAGTATTATTTGAAAAAAAAATTGGAGAAAAAATATAAAAAAGAAAATATATAATAAATAAAGGCGGAAGTTGTGAAACTCCTTAAATAAAAGATTTAGTTCGAGTGCTTTCACTAGATTAAGTGAAATTTTAACTTGCGTGCTTGAATGTATAGACCAATAAAACTTGTGAGTAGTTGATGGCCTTTGTTTTGACCGAGTCTTTGTCTTGAAAGTGGAATCTTAATTGTGTTTGGGTTGTGAGTCTTGACATATCATAACTCTGAAATTTCTTGAGTTGCTTGTTAACTTGGTGGCTATGTAAATCAAAGGAACTCCATGAATTTGAGTCGGGTATAGGATTAGTTGAGTCATTGCATTACTATATTAGGAATCTAGTTTAGTTTGTGTTATCATCTACACATTTGCTCGGGACGTGTAAAGTCTCAAGTTTGGGGTATTTGATAAGTTGGTTATTATATGTTTTTATTAGTTTAATTTAGTATATTTAATTATGTAAAGTCTCTAAAATATATATTTAATTATATTTATTGGTCATTTTCAGGTGAAACGGAATGCGCGGTTGAATTCATGGCGGAAAAATACTCAAAATGGAGTACTTACTTGCAGTGATCGGATGCCGGACAGTTTGCCTCGAGTTACGCATTGTGCGGTGGGTAGAATAGGAGACAGCATATTTCAACCAATTAGAAGCTGCCACGTCAGCGCATATCTTCTCTCAACCAATCACACGTTGCCACGTCAGCGGTTCTCCATCACAGCAGCAACCAACATCACTCCCAACAGCTGTCAAGTGTCACGCGACCACTAGTCCAAGCACGTCACTCATTTGTTCTCGACCAATCACGTGTTGCCATGTCAGCGTCTCCATTTACTCCACCAATCAGACGTCGCCATGTGGTGTCTCACATCATCACATCACAGCAAAACCAGTTTTCCTCGCGTCAACCTCCATCAGTTCGTCTTCGGGATGCGCGTCAGCACAAGCTCCCAAAATTTGGTCGATTTCATGTGAATTCTTCCACCCGCCTCCTGCTCGCCACGTGTCGCTCGCTCACCACGCCAACCATGTCACAAGCTGCGGTCCAGCCAGTAGGAGAACGCCACTTCAGCTGCTAGGCAGGAAATGAACCAATCGGCTACGGACAAGTGGACAAAAGTGATTTTCACACCAAAAACAGCCCTACGATGCTCCTCGGCGCACGAGTCACCTCCCCAACACCCAAAATTAGTTTCTCTCACCTTCCGAATATTATTGTTTTGTTATCGACTTTCTTTGACGACGATGTTCGGCTAATCAACTCATTGCCTAGGTCGGAGGGGAAACAAGTCGGGATCATGGACTCATCGCATATTATGTGAGATCTTTTATTTTATTATTTAATTTAATTTAATTCTCCTATTTCATTGTTGTTGATTTTAAGGAATATGGTTTAGATATAGGGTATGTATGTGATCAGTGCATGCTTTTAGGTGGACAACCTATAGTTATTTGGACCATTAGTATCCGTGTAATTGTGCTTTTGGACTAATAAAGTGACGAACACTCACCCGTTTGCCGTCAAACCTTTTTGGGTCTTGAGTGTGTAACAATTGAATCTAAGTTACATCGGGAGCGGATGCGACCCGATTATTTAGGATTAGTGTTCCCATATACCCATATTACTGCGGTTAGTGTGTTAAACCCGATTGGCGGATGTCGATGGTTATACATTAATTAGGAAAGTAGTTAGTGGCGGATGTCCTGGCTATCGAGATTAGGGGAACGAGGAATTTATGGCGGATGTCGATTTTCTATAGCTAATCTAGGAGAATATAAATTAATGACTTTTTGGGAAAGATTGAAGACCATGATTGCCATTGAATCTTGATCTTGATTTGTGGAAATGTAGACCTATGTGTTACTTAGGTATTAATAATTGTTTTCAAAATTAGTTTAGTTATTTTATTTATTTAGTTTAGTTAGATTAGTTAGTTAAATTAATATTTATTTTAAAACCCCCATTTTCCTTTTTTGTTGTTTTTAACCTAAGAAAGACTACCAATCTCTATGGGATCGACCATTTGCCACTATTCTACAAAATAGTTGGTTTATGAAACTTTACTTTATTGACGCATTCGGCGCCCGTCAGAAGACTTGTCTGAAACTGACCCAAGTAGTCGGATCTCCGTGGGTCTCGATGTGAGCGATCCACCATACTTTGGCCTCTCCTCGGAGCATATATCAAGATATCCTGGCCCAAATGATGTCGTGAATCCTCAGAAGGTTATGTATCTTTTTGTGCGCGAGAACCCATCTCACATTTGCCTTTGGGTCTCCGCCTCCAATAAAATATCTCGGCAGAAATCTCACAAACTCTTTTATCAGCTTAGCTTCAGTTGACAAAGAGGTTTCGAAAGTGATATACTGTAGGGTTTGTGCCAGTTTCGCAGTAAGTGTAGACGCTAGTGTAGCAACCCTAGTACAAGTCTCTAAAATTGTAGTCAACGTGGTAGTCTCTGCCATAACTCTAGTCACTAGCGTACTATGTAAATCAGAGTAACTGCTGTCTCAGTGATGCTTGGTGTAATGGCGACGGTAAGCGTCGTGATAGACGCTGTCTGGGCACGGAGTAAGGCCATCATCTGCTCGACCTGCCGATCGTGTGTCGTGATCCGATCAAGTACACTCTGACCAGTCGCAATAGGTGTGGTACCACTCGTATGTCCACCATCCTCTGCAGGTGGAGTCGGCTATCCGTCCATGTCGTATCTGCAATAGCGAAGATGTGTTTGTATTAGCCTCGTATATGAGTATGTATTATTACAATCAAAATATATAACGTATAAGCCTTAGTACTACCCACCTTATGTTCGCTTCCCAACTAAGGTTCTAAGTCAAAATCTTTGGGTTTCCACATCTAAGATTGTTTTGTTAAGTTTTATTCGTTCTCTTAAACTTTTCCCCTAGGTTCGCTTGAACCTAGGCTCTGATACCAGTGTGACGACCCCCAAACTCATAGGCAAATCGACTACCGCTACATCGCCGAACACGTCATCCAACATGCCACATTGCCGCATAATAGTCCTTGACGGCCCACGACCTAAACCTTCGTTTGTATTTTATTCGCATTAACTTAGTATTTATCAGATATTTAAGAGTATTTACAATAAGTTAATTAAGTTAAGTTTGCGATTTATTAAAACATTATAAGTTAAATATTTTGGCGGAAGTCTTTGAAACAAGCAAATTTCGTAAAAATAAAAAGTTTGCATTTTATAAACAACTCTATAATGTGGAAACCCGGCATGAGATACCATGTATATCAAAAAGCGACAAAAAATACAAAATATAGTCATATACATGTATCAGGTATACAAGTCCTCTCAAAGATCCAATAAAAATAGTAAATAAGTACATAAAACACCTACACAAAAAGCTGATGGGGCTCTCCTAGCTTAGAGGTAGTCGCCTAAAACCCCCTTGCCCCGACTCGTCGTAGGATCTGCGATTTGTCAGCAAAAACAATGAAAAATCCCAATGAGTAAATCTCAGAGAACGTTAGCTAATATTCATGAAATTCAATAAAACGACTACAATTCATGCAATTTAAATAAGGAACAAAAATAAAGTAATCACATGAAAATAAGTCGCGGAGAAGTCGAAACTGGAGATGAATATAGCATGACAGAAAAACTTGGTCGACATCCGAGAATCGACTTAGCTAAGCAAAGAGGAACCGATGACGATCACCTCACTAAACATCTCACAGTCGAATGAGAGGAACCCATGAACGGTAGAACCCCGTCCAAACATCTCTCGAGAGGAACCCATGATGGAGATCAAGGTCCCCTTCAAACATCTCTCAACCTAACGGGTCTCGCGAGAAATAGTCACCACGTAGCCCCAACATGGCAACTACTCGAGCACAGCGGGGTAGCTAGCCCCAAGGTGTAAGTCCGTGCCATGTCCGACCCTGTCGACAAACACACATACACACGTGGGAGTGGATAAACAATAAATGGATAGCGATAAATAGCATGATGGAATAATTAGAATTTGAAATAAGGCAAGTGTTATAAATGAATTTTAACTAATTTTCTCGTAGGTTTACTTACCTCAAGCAAATCGCAAATCGCCCTCAAAACGTCTCACTTACGCCTCGAGATGCGCACTCGACACCCGACTATAGTCTTCTAAGTCCCTGGTGTCCAATTATACCACTTTAATTATTTTAAAGTCGCATTAAGTGATTTTATAGTGTGGGACCAAAAATTTGAAGTTTTATTTCCAAAAAGTTTAGTCTTGGCACACTTTTCACGTTATATCGAGGTGCCAAATGCCCGAAAAAGCCTCGAAATTCATTTTCCTAGCTTTTTAAATTTTTCATGTTTTTTTGATTTTTTTCTAGAATTTTCCAAAATTTCCAGCTATTTTTATCTATTTTTATGTATTTTTCTATAATTTATTTTCATTTAAAATCATTTTTATTTAATTTTTAATAATCTTTTTATTTATTTAATGGGTTGGGGCCGAATCGGGCCCGGTTCGGCCTAACCGCCTGGACTAGGGTCTGCCTCCCGGTTCGACCCACCGCCTTGACCAGGGTCGGCCCGACCCATCTAGGCTTGGGTCGGGTCGACTCGACCAGGCCCATCTAGGCTTGGGCCGGGTCGACTCGGCCCATGGCCTGCATGGGGTAGCCAAGCCTGACCTACTTGGCTATACCCCTCCCTCCTTCATTACGTCTTTAGAGAGAATTCTCTCTAGATATGTTTTGAATTTTTTTTTTTTTTTTTTCTTTTCTTTTCTGAACAACTAACAACAACAATAATCAACAGCAACACTATAATCTACCACCCCAACCTCACCATTAAAGCCCTTAACTTTTCTACAAAATCAACAACAAATTAACCACTTACCTCGGTCTAGAAAGGTTGCCTGCGAGAGCCGCCAAGAGGAAAAACTTCGTGAGAAAGGCGATGAGACCGTTGAGGTGTGAAGAGAGCTTGGCGAGGGAAAGCTAGGTGATGGAGGAAAACGAGAAGGGTGTGAGGAGGAAGAAGATGAAAATCGTTGGGAAAGGAGAGTGATGTGTGGGTTTTGTGAGGAGATGGGAGAGAAAAGTGAGGGATATGTATGGGTAATGTGATATGATGTGATGGAATGGGTGATATGACATATAAACCCTTGACTACCTTATACACCCACGTTACGCGCACCCCGCGATGTCGTACACTCTCATCACTACACGCACACAACGCAACCAATTGAGATTCTTAACTATTGTGACGCGAATTAAATAATAATACAACAAATTAACATGCATCACACAAAAATAACTATTTATACTTTTGTTGCCCTAAAGTTGTCGTGGTGTCTACATGGGTCTGAGCTATGGGTCCTAATCTTTAATTAATAAATTAATTAAGATTAAATAATGTAGTCCGTTACAGTGATAGTCATTGACAGTTTGACTTGCATCCGTTAGTTAACATTTGTGCATATTGTTATTGCATAATGTTCTTGATTATTATATGAAATGTTGATGGCTTTGTCAATCCTTACTTACTGAGCAAGTTGGAGCGCTCAATACAAATCTAATATTTCAAGTTCACAACTTAGTGTTTCAGCGAAGGGAAATGAGAAGATTTAGGTGTTTATGTTATCTTCTCTACGATGTAATGAACCTTCCTTTATACTTATACACTGTTGAGTTATTTTGTTGTATATAAACATGGTTGGGAGGTTTATAAACAAGGTTTTGGGTTTTGATAAACTCTGTATTTCTGCATATTTTTAATTATCGAAAAAAATAAATTTTTTCACTGTGTATATTTTAAATTGTTTATTCGATGTCAATATACAAGTTGAGTTTATCAAGTATTGATGGAGAGGTTGTTGGCTCTAGTTAAGTCTGGCTAGGTTACCGAGGCTTAATTAGGGTTTCACACTAGGTATCGCCGTAATTGAGATAGGGGATGCTACAAAGATGATGGTTTAAAAAACTTCTTTTGCGATCTATAATGCGGCCCGATTTAGCATATGTGTTTAGTGTTTTTTTTTTATGAAATGACGTATGGATGAAAGAGTTTTTGCAAGAGGGAGATGTATTTGTTTCTCGATTCTTTTGTATATTTTAGCATTTTTGAAACAAAATGTAGGAACCCTCGTTTTCTGGAGTGATTAGGTCATGTAGGTCCGAACCTCTTATTCGAATGTCAATCGGAGCCCATCCAACACCTTGTTTTTGACAGTCTTTAGTTGGATAGACGATTGGATCCCACTACCTCTAGCTGGAGTGTAGGACAGAGCTCACCAAATTTTTAGTTGGAGTGTGAGTCAAAGCCCACCAAATATCTAAGTGGAGAGTTGGTAAACTATACTTCAAATGATAGTTTAGACTCCTGTGTAACCAAACCAAATGAATAACTCGCAATTTACCCAAAAACTCGATGTACAACCAATGAAAAAAAAATAACTATTAGGGCCCGTCTCACTTAGTCCTGACTTAGACTAATTCCCCTAACTAGGTACCTAATCCATTCCATTAACTTTGACCTCAAAATGATTTTTGTTTTAATCCTAAATAAGGCTCCTAAACTAAATTTAAATCCTCAATCAAACTTAATTCATGATTTGTTTAATTGGAGCAAATTAGAAAATCATATGGATTATTCTTCATATTTTGTAAAAATCTCGACAGCACCTCCCCTAAACATGGCATGCCGAAAAATTCACCTAATAGACAGCAGAATTGGAAGAAGCTTAGAAGGACTTACAACTCCTCGCGGTTTAAAATATATATAAATTTAATTAAATCATTAAACTAATTTAAGGTCTCTGATACCTTATTTACAGCTTTACAATCCCAAAATAGACCAAACTTAAAACATAAGCCTCTTAACTTATTTTAAACTAACTTAGGAGACTCCCATAACATATTTGAGAGTATTTAACGTCATATACTCACCCCAAAGCCCAAAACAATATATATAAAGTGATTACAACAAGAATTAAAATTTAAAAATGTAAAACATATCACCAAAAGTCTCTAAGTCTTATCCGTTCTTTTTGTCTTCCCAGAGAACCTGACGATATTAAAAACAACTAGAAGATGTTAGGTAAGTAATGTCCTACACTGCTCTATACTCCTACAAATGTTAGTCCGAATACATGGAGATATGTAACTGCATTTCCGAATAACAAGAAATTTATATAACAACATGAATCCCTCACTTCCAGTTCGAAGCTCACTAATAGGTTGGCCACCCCAAAAGTGAATTTAAAACTATAGTACGAGTTCAATGCATGCTCGCCGAAAAACTTATATGCCTCGGGTCTTCCGTGTTCCAGTCTATCTGGTCAGGAAACCTAGCTTTGAATCTCACTCGGGAGCCATAGCGGATTGACATAAATGCATGACCAAGAATGATGTGAAATGCAATGCAAACTAGACACAAATGCATGTACAAAGATAAATTCCATAAATAGTAAAGATCACTGTAGGGTTTACTTAAAATCAAACTAACTCAAGGTTGGTTGAGAAGCCTCACACAATGTTTCTCGGCTTTCACTTATTTCCACGTGTCCTATTAAATCATAAAATTCCATTTTAACTATATTTTAATGCTTCAAAATTATATTTCAAGTTACAACAGAGTCTAAACCACTTTTACAAACTCCATTATCCTTTTAAAAGTTTCTAATTGACCTTTATACCTCTTTTCCACGTTCTTAAACTTTAACTAGGGCATTAGTCCATTCATTTAAATTGAACATCATTACTATTCACATATGCAATTCACATTAGGTCTTAACATAATTATTGGACCTCAAATAAGGTCTTAACTATTAACAGTAAAGATCACATTGAAGAGAATATTCTTCAAAAGAAGGAAAGTACGGACAAATAATCTTTTCTTGTATGGTGCAATTCAAATTTCAATCAAAAGAAGACAAATGTGAGCTAGTAATCACTCCTCATATGGTAATATGGAGTAATTCAATCAATCAAGGCCAATATGGAAAGTACACAATCAAGATCAATTATGGTCCATATTCTCATCATCTCGCCTCATATGGTAATATGGAGTAATTCAATTAATCAAGGCCAAGATGGAAAGTACAAAATTAAGATCAATTATGGTCCATATTCTCATCATCTCTTTAAGGAAACATTGACCTTATTGAAGAGCAACAACATGGTGTATATAAATATGTAGCTTGTTATTGTAAAATCATCAAAAGAAACACATTCAAATTCAAGTTTTGTATTCATTCTAATTTTTATCTTGGTATCAGAGCATCGCTTGCTCTTAAGATCACGAGTACTATCAATCTATCTCTCAATGTGGGTAATTTCATCACTCTGAAACTTGTTTCTACTAACTATCCTTTATGGCGTGAACAGGCTTTAGCATTGACTAAAGTCAAGATTTGGTGGATCATCTCACAAATGAAGAACCAGCTCCTCTCAAATTTGACATTTCAAGATCAGAACACATCAGATCCAAAAAAAGTGCATCAAAATTAACTGATGCTTTCATTGCATGGCGAAAATCTGATCGTCAACTTCGCGGGTGGCTTATAGGGACACTTTCAGAGGAAGCGCTCGGACTCATAGTTGGCTCGGAAACAACGCAATCAGTTTGGGAAACTCTCAAGAATGCCTACGCGCAAGATTCATAAGAATGAGAGTTCACACTCAAGCAACAACTAACATATCTTCGCAAAGATGAAGGTAAATCTATTGGTGATCACATTCTTCTTTTCAAAAGATTATGTGACAACCTTGCAGCCATAGGCAAATCAATGTCAGATAAAGAAAAAGTATTTTGCCTCCTCACTAGTCTTGGTCCTCAATATGAGACCTTCACAACTACCATGCTAAAGCCCCCAAGGCCAACATACTCTGAGTTGGTATCTCAACTCCAAAGTTTGGATCAACGACATAGTTGGTTCTCCAACAACACGAATGTTGTAACTCACTAGATTTCTCCTCAATTGGCCTTTTATGGCCAATATTAGAGAATACAAAAGTTCTATGTTGATAACCAATTTACTTCCACTGGGCGTGGTTTCAAAGCACAACAACCAATGCATTTCAATAAGGAAAAATCAAACAACTCTCCTATCGACACCAAACAGAGTCGACCTTCACCACCCGGGGAACGTCGAATGACTTTTGCTGAAAGAGACTTATCTCTAGAAGAACATTACTAGTATTGTGGAACAAAGGGTCATATTGCAAAAATATGTTGGTGGATTCCAAAGAAATCTACCCAGCCAAATGAAATTCCAACGGCGCTTGCAGCTCTTACCTTGGACAACTCTGTGGTAGATACCGAATGGACATCCGACACCGGTGCATCGAATCATATGATAGGTAATCAAGGTATGTTAACTAATTTACGTAAATATCGCGGATCTGATTCGATTATTATTGGAGATGGGTCCTTTATGCTCATCACATGTATTGGTGATACTTATCTAAATCACAAAGGCACTTCTTTACCACTTCACGATGTACTTTTAGTACCCAATTTAACAAAAATTTATTATCTATTAGTCAACTTACTACTCAATTTCTTGTAAATTGTGAATTTTCTAACGATGATTTTTTTGTTAAGGAACTGACGACGGGACAACCCATTATCACAGGGAAGCATAAGGGTGACTTTTACGTTCTATCCAATTCACCTAAATTACATTTTCCCTCTCACTTCAAATCTGGTTCAATGTAAGTTTGGCATCAACGTTTAGGACGTCCTCAATTATCTACTTTATAGTTTTTAAAAACTAAAGGGTTTATCGATGTTATTGGAAGCATAAGCCTAAGCATCTTTGTGATAGTTGTCAGCTAGGAAAAATTAGTAAATTGCCTTTTTCTTTTTCTGAAAATTCTAGCACCGGGGTCCAGCATCTATTCAATCGATTGGTAAGTTTAAATATTATGGTTGTTTGGTAGATGATTTTTCTAAATATTCTTGGATTATACCTTTGCAATATAAATCTGACTTTGTTGATGCATATCTAGCATTTGAAAAATATATTGACAGACAATTTAGCAAAAAAATTAAAATTCTTCACTCTGATGGTGGTGGCGAGTTTCTAAATTCAAAATTATCTTCTCATTTTAGTTTATCTGACATAATTCATCAAGTCTCTTGTCCACATACTCCTGAACAAACAGGTATGGTAGAACGGCGTCATAGAATGATTCGAGAATTGGGCATGACAATGTTTTTTCTTAGTGGTGTCCCCTTAAGTTTTTAGGTTGAAGCTTTTAGTACAGCAGTGTATCTTATGAATCGACTCCCATCTTCAACACTTAATTTTGATACTCCATATTTTATTTTGCATGTGACTCTTCTCATTTACTCTTCGCTTTGTATTTTTGGTTGCAAATGCTTTCCATATACTTGGGACACACGGCGTCACAAATTTGATTCAAAAACTATTCCATGCGTATCTAATGGATATAGTGATCGTTATAAAGGATACAAATGCTTTCATCCACCTAGTAAAAAAAGTTTTATTTCTAGGCATGTAGTTTTTTGATGAGTTATTTTTCCCATATAAAGCTAATTGGTTTACTCATATTTCTCCTAATACAAATCAAGTTATTAACATTTTTGAGTCTTGGTTGCCTTGTACTAATGATAATAATTATACAGGCACATCTTCCTCAACTCCACCTTATTCGAGTCCCTTACCATCCCATGTTATGATCTGTCACAAATTGAGCCCCAAAATCACTTAGCTGCGTCACTCATTCCTAACCCCTCAGCTTTACTCCCAACCGAATCAATAGCGACTGCACAAATTGAAAACATGAGTCCAACTAGTGTTGATGATTCACCTTCCCTCTCCACTTCTAGTTTTGCACCTGTTTTAGATTTTATAGACACAAGTACATCTTCTCAGGAAGTCATTTCATCTCATTCTAATGTTCATGATGAAGTCATCTTATATCACTTTAATATTAATGATGTATCACATGTTCTTGCATAATCTAATCACCCAATGGTTACCCGCTCACAACTTGGTGTGGTCAAACCAAACCCAAAATATGCTATGATTACCACAACTTATAATATTCCTCGTGAACCTCGAAATATTCGAGCGGCGCTTAGCCATCCAGGTTGGAAAGCTGCCATAATTGATGAACTTACAGCTTTGCGACAAAATTAGATGTGGGAACTTGTTCCACAAACATCTAGTATACATGTTATTGGGTCAAAATGGGTGTTTAAATAAAAAATTGAAGTTGATGGCTCTCTGGACCGACTCAAGGCCACCTCAGTTGCCAAAGGGTACAATCAAATTGATGGAGTGGACTATACTAAAACTTTCTCTCAGGTAATTAAACCCGGAACCATACTTATGGTTATTACTGTTGCTCTTGCAAAGTAATGGCCCATACGTCAATTAGATGTCAAGAATGTTTTCTTACATGGTATAATTTTAGAAGATATATTCATGGAACAACCACCGGGAATGGTTGATCCATTATATCCCACATATGTTTGTAAACTCAAACGAGCCCTTTATAGTCTAAAATAGGCACCTCAGTCTAAAATAGGCACCTCGTGCTTGGTTCGACCGCTTCAGTTCTTTTCTTCTAAATTATGATTATTATTTTTTGCAGTTTAGCTGGCCCTTCTTTATTTATTTTTAATTCTAATTATGACTCATTAATATTACTCCTCTATGTAGATGATATGCTTCTTACGGGTTCAACAATTGTTATTATTAATTCATTCATTCAAATTATTAGTAATGAGTTTGCAATGAAAGATTTGGGGCCTATACATCATTTTCTTGGCATTGAAGTCTTCACAACAAGTGATGGACTTCATTTATCGCAATCACATTATGCACTTACTATATTGGAAAAGTTAAATATGGTTGATTGCAAACCTATAAACACCTATATAGAATCCAGACCAAATCCTTTAAATAATAATACACCAGTAGAAGATCAAAGCTATTTTAGAAGCATTGTTAGAGCTTTACAATATCTCACCCTTACTCATCCAGATCTTTCATATAGTGTTAATTATGTTTCTCAATTTATGCATGCTCCAACTTTAGGTCATTTAAAATTGGTTCGACGTATCCTCCGATATGTTAAAGGAACTATTAACTTGGGTTTATATTTCACTTCTAATACAACACTTAATTTGTGTGCTTTTTCAGATGTTGGCTGGGCAGTTGTCCCACAACTAGATGCTACACCAGTGGATATTGCACTTTTCTTGGAAAAAAATCTTATTTCTTCGCGTGCGAAGAAACAACAAACAGTTTCACGTTTTAGTACTGAAGCAGAATATCGTGGTATGGCTCATACAACTGCAGAATTAAGATGGTTGTCTTTCATCATGAAAGATTGCAAGTCCCAATCCACTCTCCTCCCATCCTATATTGTGATAATCTCAGCGCTCTACATCTAACTGTGGACCCAGTTCTTCATGCCCACAGTAAACACATTGAATTGGACTACCATTATGTTCGTGAATGAGTCGCTCTTGGATTACTTACAACTAACCACATTCCCTATGCCGAACAAGTTGCTGATATTTTCACAAAGACAATATCCAAAGCTACTCTTCATTATTTTCAAGACAAACTCTACCTTCTATCCCGACAGAGTTTGTGGGAGGGTATTAACAGTAAAAATCACAACAAAGAGAATATTCTTCAAAAGAAGGAAAGTATGGACAAATAATTTTGCCTTGTATGGTGCAATTCAAATTTCAATCAAAAGAAAGCAAGTGCGAGCTAGTAATCACGCTTCATATGGTAATATGGAGTAATTCAATCAATCAAGGCCAAGATGGAAAGTACACAATCAAGATCAATTATGGTCCATATTCTCATCATCTCGACTCATATGGTAATATGGAGTAATTCAATTAATCAAGGCCAAGATGGAAAGTACAAAAAATCAATTATGATCCATATTCTCATCATCTCTTTTAAGGAAACATTGACCTTATTGAAGAGCAACAATCAAGCATGTCGTCTTTTATGTAATTATATGGTGTATATAAATATGTAGCTTGTTATTGTAAAATCATAAAAAAAAAAACATTCAAATTCAAGTTTTGTATTCATTCTAATTTTTATCTTTAAGTACATATTTAACTTCGTTTTATCATAAACAACATCATTAAACTCAACATTTAATAATTAAGTCCAATTACTCAATTTAGAACTCAAACAAGTCTTCGTTTCATCAACAAACAACAAAATTCATCACGTTTAATTATTTTTATTTAATATACTAAACTTAGCATTTCACTATTTTAGTTAATATTCAACCAAGACACTGCCATGTCTCTTTACAGGGCAAAAGACTGCCCTGTATATTGGAAGGGCAGCTAGGTTGCAACACCAGGGACGCCTTAAACATGAACCAAGGTTGTCCCTGGTTTTAATTTGCAACAACAGCACCACAACTCGGATTCATCTTCATCACCATCTTCTTAATCCCCTCCTCTCAACCAAGCCAACAACACCAACATTAATGACATCACAACAACATCCAACATCGCGATTACATCAACTGTTTTATTTCATTACCATTGTTTCTCTCTCTTTTTTTATAATCGATTCCAAGCGAGCCCCCACTTCATCTCCATCAAAACCAAAATCATCAAATCAGTCCATCACCACAACATTACAACGACATCACAACCCAACAATAAAAACAACCACAACAGCAACACAATTTCAGTAGCAGTAGCTGTCGCACTATCATCATCAATCTCTCACAATTTTCACATAACGAATCCCAATCGTCATATCAACAACACCCCAACAGCTCTGCTGCAACTATCGCCATCTATTTCCCTCCCCTTTTAAACCCGAGACCAAGAACAACAATTTCAATCAATCAAGTGATTTCCATTTTTAATTCAGAACTCACCTCAACCAGTGATCGATTCCACTGTTCTATCACCGTCCACTCCCACTGTTTTGCTGAAAGGAAGAGATCGCCGAGAGAGATGGGAGAGCTGAGAGGATGAGCACTGAGAGGAAGAACACCGAGAGAGACAAAACCGAGAGAGAGAATAGAGAGTGTGAGAGGGACAAGACCTAAGTTATTAAAGAGGGGAAAAATGGACATGGATTGATATAAGAGAGCACGACAGAAGAAAAGGAAGAGGATCGAAATGACGATGAGGAGAAGGTTTAATCGAAAACCCCACCCCTCACTTTTATTTTTATTGGATTGATAATTTACTAAATTGCCTTCTAATTTTTATCCATTCCTTTATATATTGTCTACCCTTTTGGTCTTTTTACCATTTGATTTTTTTTTTTTAGTTTTCCATATTTATCTCTTTAATTAATGCCGGAATCAAACTTTCGAAAATATCTCAATTTCGTCAAAATACACGTGGACATCGCGTTTGGACTTCAACTTAGCGGAGTTTTTGCTTGATTATGACATTTTTGGATAAATATTATCACCCCAACATAGCCACAAAATTATTTTTCAAACCTAACACACTTTTGGCCACGTCACAAGAAAAGGAAGAGGATCGAAATGACGATGAGGAGAAGGTTTAATCGACGATGAGAAAGGTTTAATCGAAAACCCCACCCCTCACTTTTATTTTTATTGGATTGATAATTTACTAAATTGCCTTCTAATTTTTATCCATTCCTTTATATATTGTCTACCCTTTTGGTCTTTTTACCATTTGATTTTTTTTTTTAGTTTTCCATATTTATCTCTTTAATTAATGCCGGAATCAAACTTTCGAAAATATCTCAATTTCGTCAAAATACACGTGGACATCGCGTTTGGACTTCAACTTAGCGGAGTTTTTGCTTGATTATGACATTTTTGGATAAATATTATCACCCCAACATAGCCACAAAACTATTTCCAAACCTAACACACTTTTGGCCACGTCACCGCCACATCATGCGCCACGTCAAGGGCAAATTGTGGTCACTGGAAAACGTGACTTCAAGTCACGTGGATGGAAGGTGACTTGCAGACTTCCATGTGAATAATTTTTTTTTTTTGCGCAGATACCCAACATGACATACAACAACAGTCACGACTTCCATGTGAATAATTTTTTATTTTTTGTGCAGATACCCAACATGACATACAACAAATTTAAGTTGGCAACAAAATGGCATTAGCACCCCGAGTGTCTGTCATTAGATTAAGCCCATAACAACATGACATACAACAAATTCTTAAGTTGGCAAAATTCAATCATTTCATAGCCCTCATAGCATGAAGTTATCTTCACATGCACTATAAGTTAACTTACACTGTAATATTACAAAAAATGATCATTCCTATCACAATATCTATCAAGAAAGTCCTATAACAACATGACATACAACAAATTCTTGAGTCCTTGTAGATCAATAATCTCAGCATTAGTAACTACAGAACCATTCATGACAAATAGAAGAAAGTCGAAAAAATCAATGTTTTCCACACAAATTGTAGGATCCACCAGTAGCCAAAACTTGCATATTTGGAGTGCACAAGTGTAAGGGAAAGTTGAAATGTCCAACCAAACTAAACAGATTCAATTATTTGCATAGCCCTCATAGCATGAATTGAAATAATTTATTCAAATATCACCACCCAAATGAAAGTAAAGAGGAAGGGGAAAGAATCCAATGACTATTTTTATCTTTAAAAAAGAAGCTTAAAGTAAAGGTTTAATGAAGTACAAAATACATAAAAAAAGGAAAACAACAAATGTCTCATTATAGTTAAGGACAACTCCTAGTCTGACCCCAAATAATGACTTCCAGTCCCACAACGTGTTCTCTTCGCCTCTCTACGATTACGGTTTAAAGCTAATGGGACATTCGGATGCACTGGAGCAAGATTTTGAGCATCTTCTCTTTGATTGCCTTCGATATCACGCATTTCACCATCATGAGTACTAGTACTCCCAGAGAAATTCATCATTATTAGACTTGCATTAAAATGACGCGAAGATGTAGGTGCCATGTCAAATGGAAAGGCTTCCGTAGCCTCGAAGGCCATGTTAGGAGGAAATGATGGAGTATGCGGAGTCTCAAACGCGTTGAGAGGTACTGAATGAGTATACAATGGAGTGTCATGCCTCGAACGTGTATCGTCATGAGAAGATTGATGAGAAGCTTCAAATGAAGTGGACATATTATGCATGCGATACTCTGCATGTACTGCAGTCAAAGTCGTTGCCGCTACATCTCTAATACGTGCAATAGAAACATCATCATCCAATGTCAACTGATGAATTGATGTCATTCCATGTGTCTACATATAAAATAAGAAAAGAATTTGTATGGGAAAGTAAAATGAGAACAACTATTTGAAAGACTTCATGATTGAAATAAATAAAATTGAACTAACCAATGCCTCAGCAATAGCTCCACGACGAGACATGAATCGTCGTGTAATGCGACGATACCAAAGCATATACGGGTCGTAAAAGTCCATTGGTTCCTCTAATATTTCATCAGTTGCAATATTGGAGGCACGTTCGTTCCACATGCAGACATAGGCACTATGTTCTGCGCTCCAATCCTTATCCGTCTTCCCTCTCAAGTCAATCTTATGTAGCTGAATGCTTGTGCTCTGTAAAAGTGGTATCATTTGTCTGAAACCAAATTGTCGCATGACTCTATCGGGATTATACATTTCGACTACACAGAAGAAAATCAAAGGTGCCCTCGTTCGCCAAATAGCACGACCACTGCTACAGTACGTAGGTAGGGACATTATCACTGTCTCAGGATACGGTTCCCATATTACCTGTAGTAAAAAAAAAACAACTTGAAATGAACTAAATGTCAAAGTACTTGAATGAGCCTGTCACTATGAAGCACTCGGAGGTGGTTGTTGCTGACGACGAGAGCATGTGCGTCTATTATGTCCATCATGCTTACACAAAGTACATCGCAGCGTTGTTGGGGTTTCTCTCCATTCCTTCTCTCGCTGCATATGACGTGGTTGTTTCTGATTGCTTCTCCAATCCATCTCTGTGCGCAAACGTCTAGCTTGAGGACGACCTTTTTTGACTCGCTTTCGAGATGGATCAGCCAGCAACGAGTGTGGAAGTCTAGCGCTTGGCCAATAATCTTCGTGAGGAATGGGTTGGAAATTCGCAGCATAACATTGACTGTACTCAGACAATCTGTAGTATGACTCAATGTACTGACAGTGATCTATGGCAACAGTGGCGCAGACTGCTTGAACATGGGAACATGGAATGCCAAAACACTGCCATTTCATACAAGTGCATCTACGAGCCTCCAATTTCACTACTTGCTTGTTAGACCATTTTCTCAAATGATAGCCACGTGGCGCAGTGACGACTTCAAATGTACCATTCTCGCGATTCACTAATGTCACATTGTGACCTCCAGCAGACTTTCCCCAATGTGACAACTTCTTCAATGCGTAACTTGTGTACACTTCGCCCCTTCCTAGGGCTGCACCTATTTCGTCTCGCCTTTTGTTAAAGTACTCCATGACACGATAGAATGTCAGTTGCACTAAAGCGGTGATGGGGTAAAATCGCGCGCCTTTAAGGACCCCGTTAAAGCATTCTACAGTAGTGACAAAATATGCATATATGTATTAGCTTCTAAACGTAATAAATCAAACACATTAATTAAATATTGACCACAAAATATAGACACAATGAATACCCGCTAGATTTGTAGTCATCCATCCGTATCGATATCATTTGTCGTATGCGTTCGTCCATTGTGCTCGATCAAGGTCATTAAACCACGCAATACATTCCGCATTCATTTCTTGAAGTTCTGTCATGACTGCCTTAAATTTTCGTGGTTGATGTTGTGCACCAGCTAAGTACACCATATCCTTTAATTCTTTGCTCCCGAACCTCATGTTGAAATTACTGCATATGTGACGGAGACAAAATCTGTGCTGAGCTCTTTCACGGGTCCATCCATTTTGAGGATTGTTCATTGCCAACAATATACCGGGGTGTCGATCAGAAATGACACATACACCATCCCTATCAGTCACATGATATCGCAAGCAAGCCATAAACCATCCCCAGTGTCTTGACTTTCCTCATCAACAATGGCAAATGCTAAAGGAAATACATGACTATTACTATCAACAACAAGGCTATTAGGAGTTTATGTTTGTATTTTCCATACAAGAATGTGCCATCAATCTGTATCATTGGTCCGCAATGTCCGAAGCTGTAATAGAAGGTGCAAATGCCCAAAAACCCATTTGAATATAACCTCATTGTTGGCATTAGGCTCGCCATGCCGCCATTCCACACGTGTCCCTGGATTGCTTTCTTGAAGAAGCGGCCATCCACCGCGGCAACATTTTATACGATTCTTCCCAATCTCCAAAGACTTTAGCAATTGCTTTCTTCTTCCCCAACTACACTTTCTTATAACGAACGTCATAACTGAATTTGTCCTTGATCATCTGATGAAGCACTGGAACTGAGATGGACGGATCTCTTCTCACCACATTTTCAACTTCACGACATATAACGGTGGAGTCCAAATGCGCATGATCTTTGGACAGTTTAGCGTAGATGCATGTATGTGGTCCTGCATATTTAATAATCTCAAACATTCCATGCGATTTTCTTCTCGAACAACGCAACCTCCAAGTGCATCCATCTAAATATTTCTTACAACGAACAATCCATACATTAGGTGTAGAATGAGTCACCACAAATCGCCTGTGTCCTTTGATGCTATACAATTTCACGGCATGCTGGATATCTACTTTACACATGAACCGCATGCCCTTCTCAAATTCTGATGCCTCATTCCATAAAGACCTAGAAGGGATCATAGCATTCTCATGGAGGGGTTGCATTGCCTCACTACTCAATTCCATAAATGCAGGAGAAGGTACGACAAATTCACCTGCACCCACGTGCGCACCATCAATTCCAGCAGCCTCTTCATCGAAAAAATCATCGTTCCCAATTTCGTTCAAAATTGGAGGACAAGATAATGAGCCATCATCGGCTATGACTCGATTTAATGTGTATCGAATCATGCCATCATCAACATAATGAGCATCAACCCCTTCATCGTCTACATCATCATCGCTACTCTCTTCACTAGTATCTTCGTCACTACCGCAATAGTCACCATCTTCACTAGTATGCAAATCATCACAGGAACGAGGATCCTCGTCCATTTCGGGATTTGCAGTCATCAAGGGCGATGCACAATGACTATGTTCATAAATTGGTTGAGTGTTAGGTCCAGCTCCAGAATCTAATTGTCTATTACAGTTTGAACTATTATACGATTGTCTCTGAAGTAAATCGATATAAAGTTCCATGCACTTTGGTGGTGGTAATTCTGCCACAATATCCCAAACATCTTTGAGACTCGACTCATCATCTATTCGCACAGAGACGTAGTTGGCCGTTCCACTACCAATGTACGCTGGATATCGATATGTCATGTTCAATATCATATTTTCATTGTCTATCTCCAATGAATTACAGATAAAACTCATAAATTCCTCGTACCCTAAACCCATCTTCGATCTAAGATGTCGAACAGGCGGTTTCGTGTACGAAATCCCTGATGGTCCATCGACCATGTCTCCATTCATATAGCACAACAAACTTACTCTTCGATCAGCCATTATTGAATCTATATATGTAGAATACAAAGCATGATCAATAGAAGTGATAATAATTAATACACTCAATTCGGACATGTAAACATAACAAGCTCCATCGTATACACTCAATTTCACGTGATACATGCATGCCTCATCTCAGAAGAGACGAGGACGAAGATGACGACAACAACAACGTACACCAACATAGTTTCAATCCCAGAATTAGTTGGGCTTAGTTACATGGTTGAAACTCTTCTATTTGAAATGTTTTGAGTGCAACACTATCAACATTTTTTTTTTAAGTTTAGTTTTTCATACTAAAAACAGTTACGAGTAAAGTTTAAAAAAAAAAAAAAAAAAAAAAAAGATTTTCAGGTTCCGCGAATGCAAGTGTGCATAACACTAGGGTTGCCAAAGGCTTTATAATTTGCAATTACGACCACATCTTAATTGCCTTTTCCTAAGAAACATTGCTTTTGTAATGGATTTGGTTTAGTAATTGTCAAAAGCATCTTTGGATTTGGTAAATAGATTCTTCACATTTATTTGAGCAGTTTTAAGGAAAATATGGCAGAGCTATCCAGATTTTCTATGTTGCCTAAATGAGGGTAAAATAATGCTTTCCTACAAAGTTCCACAGGGCGTGAAAGCAATATCTTTACATTTTATAGTAATTTTATGCCTAAAGGCTTTGAATTGTAGAGTTTTTCTTAGATTTTTGTATTGAGCATATTTAAGAAGGATTACATCATCGAGAAATTTGTACGTGATCTGTTTCTTGAATAGGAACCCAAATCTTTAGTTTTCTTATTTATTGCATATTTACTTTCAATTTACATTATCATTGTTTTTACTTTCAATTTACATTATCATTGTTTAATAAGTTCTATTATGAAGCATGAACTATTTCGGATTTTCATATTTCACTCTTCCATGGCCACTGTTTACAATCATGAATATAATTTGTAATTAATCCCAAATATCACAACATGAAACTAACAAAAAATGTACCGGCGGGAAGGTGAGTAGTGATCGGCGCGAGTGACTGAGGGAAGGTGAGCAGAGAGAAGGCAGTCAAGGACCGGCGAGGGACCAGCGAGGGACCAGCGAGTAGAGAGAAGAGGGCTCGGCGAGGGACCAGCGAGGGCTCGGCGAGGGACAAGCGAGGGCTCTGCGAGGGACGGTGGAGGCAGGGACGGTGGAGGCAGGGACGGCGGCAGGGGCGACTTCCAGAGCAGAGATCTAGGTGAGGCAGAGAGCAGAGAGCTCGGCGACGCATAAGCTAGGTGCGACGGAGATGCAAAGAGACCGGAGAAGGCCGTCAACGACCGGAGCACAGGGACGATCTCGGTGAGGCGAGCAAACAGGAGGAGATTTTGGTGAGGCGAGCAAACAGGGAAGAAAACGTTTTTTTACCGTTTAAAACTGGTTTTAACCGTGGGTCACGAGCAGGAAGTCGTGACCCAGGGTCACGACTTCCCCTTGTTTTGTTTTCTGGCACGTTACCGTGTTGACATGACGATGACATGACACTAAATGTGTTATATTGGGAATTATTTAAGAAGATATGTTCTTTTGTTAATTATTCCTCTTAATTATATTAATCAAGGAAAAAATCCTCAACTTAGCCCTATTTTATGTGGAATAGAGTATAATACACTAATTAGGCATGCGACACGCAAAAAATAATATTTAACTCATAATCTCCGGTCCATAACATGTGGGTTCCGCTTTGGATACTTAAATGTCAATTTAAATTCGAAAATACTTAATTAATAGCCTAATCAAATTTAAAAAATTATCAGATTTCATAATAACATTCATAAGTCACATCAAATATATATGTTCAAATAATGGGAATGTCACTTCATGGCTCATAACATGTGAAAATAGCTTCAACGAAATGCCAAAAGAAAAAAAAAAAAAAGAAATGAATCCAACAAAGTGTAAAAACTCGACGTGTTTTTTCCTCGCTATATTGGTAGGAATTTTTTTTTTTTACTTTATTTATGAGAAATACATATTGTTTCTCACTTTTGTAAATTACCTGTATACATATTAGACTATAATAAATAAACTCAAGTTTTCTATAAAAAAAAAGTGTATAAACAGCAAGATCTAGCACTAAAATTGGGAAAGAAAGGGATTTGGTGATGTCTTTGAAAAGCTTGGTGTCTCGTTTGGAAAGAAGGGATATTCAGGAATTTTGGTAGAAAAATTGGGGTGACTTCAGATAGTTTATTTTGAATTTCCGGTGCTCTCTAATTGACTTGCAATCGTAGATACGTGGGGTGCCTACACCGCAACTCCACATTTTTTTCAAAAAAACACCCGCACAACTTGCACTACATATTGTTGTTGCAAACGTGGAAGCTGCTTGGTAGCTTCAACCTTCAATGCAATTAATGACGTGTCAAACAGAAAAGACGGCCACGACATCACCATTTACATCATCGACACAACAGCACCCACACCGACTGACACAACCAACACGTGTCTACTCTATACAAACCACCTCATCGCTCATCTCCACACATATTAACACAAAAACATACGTATATAACACGCACTACTATACTCCGTGCTTCATCTTTCGTGACTTTCTTCATGGCTGCTACAGCAGAGCCTGTCGTGTCTCGCCTTGATCGCCTAGACAACATGGTGAGACACTGTGATGCTAATCACATATATTGATTTCTTTTCTTTTGTGTATTAAGAAAAATATATACCTTAACCCCCTCTAAAATTTTATTTATTTATTTATTTATTTTTATCTAAATTATTGATATTTCGAATTATCTAACTGCTTTGAGTTGGTTTCGAATCGCCCATATTATATAAGTGAAGGAACTCTCCATATTGTTTCTGCTTTCTTATTTGTTGATGTTAAATTAGATATATATATATATATATATATATTATTGAGAATTTATTTTGATTTCAGAAGTCGAATTCACAACCTCTATTAATAATTTTTTTTTTTTTTTTCATTTTTTTACTTGAGTGAAGTTGAACTCCTAACCTTTCAAATCTTATCTTTTGACAAATTATGCTTTTGACATCTCGATAAAGATGTTTTAGCACACTTCCCTTAACTTTTTTAAGCTTTACGTTTTGACAAATGACGCCTCATTTTATTTCATTAAAGATGATTTGTAAATTTTTTAAAATTTGTTAGATACCTATTTTAATGTTTTTTTTCCTATATATATTTTAGTGTATTTTAAGCCTATTTTATATGACACCATATACTTCTAAGAATATATAGGCTAAATTTGTTTCTTTAAATTTTTAGTTTGATGAAGTGATGTTTTATTTAAAAAATTTTGAACGTCTTCTTTTTTGATAAATAAAACGTGCACCCTAATTATTTGTTGTTGAAGCCCTGCACCCTAATCATTTTATGATAACTTGTTAATAATTTTTTTTTTAGAGTGAATGAATAATCGATTGTATGAAAGAGATAATAATTCATACAATTAATAAACATAATAACAACAAAGGTTCAATATATCGATCAAATTAATTTGGAATATTGGCCATGTGAATCAATGGCCAAAAACTTGAATAAGGGGGATTTTTTTAAGTATTTATATATATTTTTAATTTTGATTGATATACATATAATGTGGGTGTTAATTAATTTGATTGTGCAGTTGAGGCATTTAGAGGGGATGAGAGGAGGGTCACCGAGGAGCTCATACACATCAAGTGGGACACTCACTAGCACCGAAGGAGGGAACAACTCATCTTACTCTATTGACGACTCTTCACCAACTAAGACCATGGAGAAGCAGTGCCGTCCCATCGATGCGGTTGTGATGGAGTCTGAGACCAAAGGCAGCCTCGTTGTGCGACTAGCTATCCTCGAAGACCGCCTTCTTAAGGCACGTTTGGATATAACACAAAAAAAAACTAACTTTATTATTAGGAGCCTGCTAGCTTGCCTTAGAGCCCACAACACTCGTCATCCGCCATCAATATACCTCGATATACATGTGGGCCTCGAGAAGTGTTGGTGTTGCGTATTATTATTATTATTATTATTATTTTTATTAATCAAGGATATTCGATTACTCTCGTTGATACTAAATTGATGGTGGACCAAATTAATTTTTGGGGGTCTTTAATAATTGTATTTATTAGGGAACCCAAAAAAGAAAATGGAGGGAAAATAAAAGGGGCAAGTTTAATGTGAACTAACACATCTACTTTAATTAGCATGTTGGAGATTATTATGGTGCATAGATATTGGGTCGACTATTCTTCAGACTTAAAAAATTAATATATTTAGTTGGATATTATAACCATGTTTCACTTGTAATTTTATCGCTCCACTAACTTTATTGGGGACAATTTCTTTTTTCTTTATTTTTTTTGGTTATAGCCGCCATGTGAGTTTTAATTATTCGTCTTATCAAACGCAGCCCAAGTAATTGATTAGGTGTTTTGTTGGTCAGTTGTGTGTGCAGATGGAAGAAGAAAGGAGGGAAGAATTGAATAAAGACAAGGAAGGGCGTAAGAAGAAGAAAGGGCTCAAGCAGTTGGTCAAGTCTTGCGTGGGGGGAGGAGGAGTGACACCCAAGAACAACGAGGACTACAGAAATATACAGAAGTGAATATGTGGCTTTGTTTTATGAGTCGGTGGTTTTTTTTCTTTTGTTGAAAAAAATGAGGACTCAAAAATGTGTTTTGATGTGCATATTGTTGGAGCCAATGTCTTCTGTTGTTGCTGTGAAGTGTACTTGATCACGAACGCATCGTGTTGCCTGTGACATACATGCCAGTATGCCACAGCTAGCATATTTACTGTCTATTGACCTTTATTGAAGGTAATTCTCTTTTGAATTTTCAAGCGGTAAATTTGTAGGGATTAAAAGAAATGTAAAAATCTGAAAATAATTTTTTGGACCTTTGTTATTCTAACCCACCTTTCAACACCGTCAAATCGATACCGATAGGATAAGACGTGCCATACCCTTTGAGATTCACGCGCTCTGAATATGAATTTATTCAGTCGGTGCTGATTTGGTGGTGTCTGGGTTAGTTAATTAATTTTATATATATATAAACAATTTTTCAACTTTATGGGCGTTTGAAATACGATAGAAATTAAGGAGGAGATAGAATTTTTTGTTGGAAGGCTAACGGAGGAAGTAGTTTGACCATGTTTACATAACTTTTGGCTTCTACGGTTTTAGGGTAATTTGGAGCTTGAGTAATCTCGAATTTATGTTGCAGGGGTGGTAATCTCTATCCAAAGAAATTTGAATACTTAGAAGTCAATAATGTAGCCTGCTTGAACTAATTTGGAATTCGAGGTTCACACTTTCTTTTTTTTGATAAAATAGAAAGGCCGAAAGAAAAAGTGTGGAACCAAAAAGAGAAGTGAAATTACTATCACATTGATGCAACGAAGACCAAACGAGTCTCCTTATTTCACAAGTGAACTTAAAAAAAAAAAAAAAAAAAAAACGGCAACCCTCTTTTCTTTATATAGATGATAAATAGAGAAGTTGCGATTCCACAAGTTACAGGAAAATGTATTTTGGACACTTGAGATACTGTACATTTGCATAACATGCGTAGAATACAGAGAAAAAAGTAGCACAAAAAAAGACCATAGAGACCAACATTACTGGATTACTGATAAAATTAGACATGCCAGGGATCTGACCTTCAAATTGAGAATCAAAGCTTCATCAAGTACTTCTAGAATTGAGGCCTCAAATATTCGGCAAAACCAATATATTTGCTGGATGCAGTATGCAGACATGACCTGTAAGTCGGAGTAGTTTATGGAGGTTTTCCAAAAGGGGAAATGCACAAGTAACTCAGTTTTGACATCTACATTTGAACCACCGTTGTTGCAAGGTCTTTGGATACACTTGGAAAGATGTGGGCGTACATCTCAATACAAAATTCAAAAGACCACAACAATTATGTGTCAAATGTAGATGTCAAAAGTACATCACCCAATCATTTTCCTTTTATAAATAGATGAAAATGTTCATCTCTTCTTCTGTGCCAAAGTAAATAAGGCCAAAATCAAGCAATCATCTTCATTCGTTGGGCGAACGGTAAAGATCACTTTGCACAGCTGTTGTTGTTCACACATTGCACAAGAGCCGTTTTCACCCGAAACTGCAAGACAATGCGTTTAATCAGAAAGCATTTTGACATCAATGTAAGAAAAGTGAGGAGCTAAAGCGACCACATTTTACAGTTAAAACAACTAAGCAATCTAACACTTATTGTTCTAATCATGTTGGACAATTCAAAGGTGGCGCAAATGGTATGGCCTGATTTGTTGATGATAGTTTCCGCCCACGCTTGCGCGAGCCCGTGGATCTCTGCCAGTACCAATATTGTCCACAACTTAACCACTTTCAACTCAAAGGTGTGGGGTTTACTCCAAAAGACCTCGGTACTACTTCATTATGAAGTCCTACTTAAGCGATGTAGGACTATTATTTTGGTCCACGCATCTCCAACAATTGAAAGGTTTTGTCGATTCAGCATGAGGCAAGCAGGAAAACTGCAAGTAAATTGGTTTAAAGAGAGCAGTGGGGTTCAAGAATTTTGGTACCAACCTTTGCGTCCAAGCAGGGATCATCTGCTAACTTCTTAAGTTGACAAATTACACCACCATCACGAAGTCTAGCGATGCGGGATGATGTACCAGGACCATCTGGATAAGTCAGATTTATAATGCACCAAATGGCACCGACACGCAATTGGCTGTTGTTCCCCTGCAAGAACTTCATTAGGACAGATTGACTAGGCCCGTTTACTTGGGGTTCCAAGATTTGGTGCATAACTGCTTCCTTGTGCAACTCATTCCCAGTTGCAACATTGCCAAGGGCATAAATTCCCTGCAATAATAAAACTTATCATGCGACTAAGTTCTCAAACTTCCACTTTCCACCCCACAGTTGGTTTATCAAACAAATCCGAAAGCGATTACAACAAAACATGTTAAAAACTCTACCTCAAGGCATACATTCAAGTCCAAAGCATTGCGCACTTGCCTCCCAACAGCATTTATGATGATACCATCTTCTGTGAACACAGGTTTGATTGAGTCAATGCCACTCTCCAGAATATTGCGTACAAATGCTAGAGCTTGCTCTTGAACTTTAGGTTCTGGATCTGTCGTATAAATGCTATCAGAGCAGTCCTTGTTCGAGCATACAAACATATAAGGGTTTTAATGAACTTCAATCAGAAAATATGAACATGATTATCACCGCAAATAAGGCTCACTAATGTTGATACTGTCAGCTCTGCTAGAACACATTCTTTACTACTGTTGTCAGCAAGAAACACAAAGTTTTTCAAAGCCAATACTGCATTTAGTCTTAGGGTCGGATCCATGGATTGGGATAGCCGAACAAGTTCCTTAATCCCTCCACATCTGAGGAAAATTGACTTGCGGTTTGCAAAATCAACCACAATGTTGCTGATAACACTAAGAGCAGCAACCTGGTTAGGATGATAACAAAGATAGATCAGATGCAAAGTTGTTTGCCAAGTTGCCAATTTCAGATATATTAACAAACATAAGTTTGAGAAAAGGAAAAAAAAAAAAAATTAAAAATACCAGAAATGTCAAAAACATTAAGTACAATGACTAGTGTAATGTATTTTATTTTTACATATTACATATGGTGTAACATATATCTCTATATGTGCGGCTTCCAACTTGAGCAATGCAATCCCTGGTTACGAATAAACATGGAATCAACGATTGTATTTGAGTTTTGAAGATGCAAGAGTTAAATTGAAATATCATAGTTTTCAGTCGAAACAACTAGGTTGAAGTTGCGTTAAGGTTCATCCATGGGATATTTATAAGTTAGTGCGAGTTATCCCACCTTTCTCCAGTATAATATGTATGCTCTTAGTGAACAAAAAGTAGCCTTATCTAAATGATCTAAAGTATTTCAGAGTCAATGTTTTAGAAGGATATCTTACGAATAATGGAATCTCGTATCTTAACGTTTGGCTCACATCAATGACATTTGGTATGCTAACCAAGTGCACAAATAGACTTTTGCCTTGCTCACCAGTAAATATGATCAAGCCTAGCCTACATCACAAATCATCATGGAGATATTATGAAAGCATACCTGTACTGAATTAGATGAGTCGTGTAAAAGCTGAATCAAGGGATCAACAACCATTTCATTCATGAAGTAACCTGCGCTCAGTTTCTGAGAAGCATACCGTAAGTATAAGCCTTTGGAGAAGTACAGAATAATATGATGGTGATACCCAATTATATATTAATTTCGAACCTTAACTGACCGAGTAACATTCCGTAGGCAGATGCAGGCTACAGTTCGCACGTCAGCTGCATCATGCTTCAGTGAATTGGTCACCAAGTTCAAGACCTAAGCACACATTAGTATTTTTAATGAAGAGACATTCCAAACAAAATCGACAAGTTAAATAAAAAGCTAACATGTAGAAACAACAATTATAACATAGTTTATCTGCAAGTTGCATCGGCTTCAAGGAAATTACTAGTTCTTAAGATTTTAAGACAAACATACCTTTTTCTTATTAGTGACACCTGCAAGGTTTTCCAAATTTATATAAACAAACTAACTAAGCAACAAAGAATATGAATTACAGTCCAAACAACAGTAAGTCCAAGGGTAACTACCAATATGCAATCTAAATCTGGTACCTGTCAAGAATGATTCCTCAAGGCTGGTTTACAGTCCATGCATAAGACTAACGCAACAAGAAAAATGACAATGACAAGTGACAACCGTGACGTGAAAATAAACCAAAAGAGGTTCCAATATTGCATTCAGTACTTCGATTAACGTTATTATCTTTGCAGTATGCATAATTTCATAAGCAGTTATCCCATATGTTAAGCGTTTTGAATCCGTCATACCATAAAATGTTCACAAAACGACCTTGCAAGGATGCAGACCCTGTTATACCATTCTCACAATTTGCAATTTAAAAATGGAAAGGAGTAAAACAGACACTTCAGAAGAAGAACTTTTATGTTTTGGATTACACGTGCTCATAACTCAATCGAAGAACATGTTTCAAGTACACTTTTCTCTTAACCCGTCCCAAGTAAAATCAAACCTTTGACATCTTGGTCACATTCCTTTCTATCATACTTCTTTTTTTTTTTTTTTTAATTTCTTTTAAGTACCTTTCTATCATACTTGAATGGGAGATGACAGTGAGAGCAAAAGGCAGAAATAGGAAGATATCAAAAGGTGAAATGAAGTACAATTCACAATTTCCTTCTAATCAAAACAACAGTGAATTGCATAATGAATTGTCACAAGAATGCCATGCAAGGAGCCCCACTAAGATTTCAACATTAGATTGATTAATAGATCCAAGTAAGACTAGAGAGATACATATAACACACAATTGAAGATTGAGATTCATTGTAGATGGTTGCTTTAGCTTAGCAAATTCAATTAGAATATTTTACAATTATTGGAGCTTGCAGCATGTTTTTACTTTTCAGATTCAGATTTGATATTTGATACTTATATCCCAAGTACTTGCTTCTTGTCACTGGTATTAACTAGAAGTACTTTACAAGAACTTCAGTTTCAAAACAAGATTTTCTCTTTCTATCCCGCGATGACCATATTTGCAATTTTACAATGATTTAACTCAACCCATTTGCTCCTTTCTCTTTTTTCCTCCACCATAGCGTAATTCCAACTATCAATCATCCAAAAGTGCGATAGTTATGGAATCTACTAGAAGAAAAATAATAGAATAACAAGCATGACTTGAAATGAGTAAACAATATAAGCAAATGTTTAGAATGAAAAAAAGAAAAAATTGACCAGCAAAAAAAAAAAACATGTTTAATTAGTTTAGAGTGTCCAACATGAAAAATTAGGGATCTCTCATGGCTTAACGTAATCTAAGGATGATCACAAGATTTAGATTGTTTGTAAGGCAGCATAGCCCAAAACTTCTGACGCTCAGATTGTTTTTTTCTAATAAAAGAATGGAAATCATAATACCATAATTGGAACAAGTATTGGACTTGTGAAAGTCAAAAACACTTTGGCTCAATACGGTTTGCTATATTGACTTAATAAAAGAGTGATCTAGTCTATTTTGCATAGTGAAGTGCATTACTCTAATCAGGAGTAACACATTACTGCTCAAAAAGTAGGGATATTTGGATTCTCAGGACCTAAAAAGCAATAAGTTAAGTGGTGAATTGCCTCAATAAGTAAGATGCACTAAAGCACCATAATTAAAGTACCATATTAAACTAACCTTCAATGAGAAGAATTTTGATCTACAGCTCTCCAGTCTTGAACACAATTCAGCTATAGCCAACAATAATCCTTCGAACCGCTTAGGCTGCAGTGTTTCTCTTTGTAAGAAGTTACATAATTTATCAAGAGCATTGGCCTCAAAAGCCAATCTTTGAAGATCTTCTCTATCCACAATTAGTTTAGCTAAAGCAAATGGAACTTCATCCCCAACTCTATCAGGTTCTTCAAGAAGTTCAACCAATATTAGTATTAATTTGTTTTTCAACTCAATGTCTTGTAGGTAGCTTGAACAAGTACGTCCTATAACGATCAAGCACGTACTTGCGAGTAATCTAGTCCGAGGAGACTTGTCCTCCATTAAATTAATCAAAGAGCTCAATGCTCTTCCATTATCAAGGTCTACAAAATTTGAAATGACTGCAGAATTACTACTCAACATTGCTGTTAATGCCTCCAAACTAGCTTCTCTCTGATATAAAGAACCATTGAGCAGGGTAATAAGCCTTCGTAATACCCCAGCACTGGACAAGATCTTTTGGTCTGCAATCGTCTTGCAAGAGTGTGTTATGATACTAGCACCAAGTCCAGTGACATTTTCATTGTCACTGTTAAGAAGAGAAATAAGACAATCTGCGTTCTCATTTTTAGAGAAATCATATTTAGGAGCCAGTCTGGATTGAAAAATCATCCTCAGGGAACGAGCAGTGGTATCGACAACCTGAAAGAACAGAAAAATGCATTACAATAATATTTGACAAACAAAACCACAAGATAGATAGGTTAATTTATAGACACAAATCACAAGTTTATTAAAATGGAAAGAGCATTAGTTAATGCATTTTATTTTTTACAAACATAAGAATCGAAAATAAATAGCACAATGCCGAGCCTAACAAACACTGATACCGAAGCGCATGAGAAGATTTTTAGAAAAAATGCAACGACATTTATATAGCAGCACTTCAGGACTAATCAAGTAAATACTGAAAGACAATTTCATCTCGTGGTAATATAATGCAGTACTTTCTCATTTCGAATTCAAGACTAGCACTTGGTTTTTCAGGCTTAACAATTTGAGCATTATCATCATATGATTTCAATTGTCGAAGACTGCGAGCTTTAATAGGACTAAATTACGTCACTTACCGAAAGTGTTCTACAAATCAGAGGTTTCGTCACATTAGAAGTCAGTTAAACAAGGATACTGGTGGCCCAACTAGAGGTTTACATATACTGCTAAAAGCTTCCTTTTTTCCTTTTCTTGGCTTCGGAATCGAAATCAATAGTTGTAATCAGGAAATGGTAGGCTGGACACTATTTCTTATTAGATTGATTAACTACAAAGATTCATTAGTGTTTCCATTTCTAAATAAGATTCTACTTTTATCTATGATAGTAAGTCATAAATATTTGTCAATCAATCATTGGTGATAGTTCAATTTAATTTTCCAGCATTTGCAATGGACGATAATAGAGTCTGAAACAACTACAAAAATATATTGAATAACATTATAATGAATTTCTCAGCTCACTCTAGCACAGCAAGAAAAACTTGAACTTCTCACCTTCTCATTCGGATTGGACAGAATCCGAAACAGATGAGGAAATGCTCCGGCTTCAAGCACCGCCTTGACGCCGGCGTCGACGCCGCAGGCGAAGCTGCCGATGATGGCGGCAGATTCGACGATGAGAGAGGAGCCGGAGCCGGAGCCGGGGTCGGAGTCGATGCTGACTGAGGATGCAAGCACTCCGACAACGTCCGCCACGGTGCCGAGCTTGATGTAGGAGAGCTTCTTGGTCCGGTTGCCGATGATTTGATTCTTGAGCTCTCTTAGGGCTTTGAGCTTCACCGCTCCGTCGCCGGATCTCAGCCGCCGGATCAATTCATCCGGCTGGTTCGCCGCCGCCGCAGCCGCAGCCGCCGCCGTTGATGGCATCTCGCCGGAAACTCAAACGCTCACAACTACCTAGAGAGAGAAATGTCCGATCTAGAGAGAGAGAGAGAGAGAGTAAGCTTAAAGAGGGATAATCGTCTCTTCTATTTTACCGACTCCTTTGTCCGCATTTTGACGTTCACCATAGATACTATCATCGAGATACGTTTCAAGTGGACGATAAGTGAGAACATTGAGCTTGAGCAGGGACGTTGCATTATTGTGATTAAGAAAATGCTAAAATGACACCCCTAAAGACAGCTTATGCGACACCCTTATGACGTAGCCGACGGGTCTCATATAAAAATTAGTGTGCGAAAATAATTCCTTATGCATAAGACATGTGGTATATATCTCCAAGCGCGTACGACAGCTCCCATGAAAGTGGTCCAACACGTCACATCATATATTTACGTAGGACCCGTCCGACAAGTCGTATGGGTGTCACTTGGGATGCCATTAAGTGTATCATTTTAGTATTTATTCGCGAGAGGTTGGCATCCTTATGACCTTCAGTCTTCGAGTCCAAAATTAATTGGGGGCAAGATTCTGAATATCTTGAAAAACAACAATAACACAGTCTCGGTGCCAAATTAATGGGAGAAATCTTGACAATAATAAAAAACAATATATTGTGCTATTTTTATTTTTATTTTTATTTTTTGGTAGTGTATTGTGCTATGTTTTCTCAAAAGCAAAAGAGTTATTGTGCTTCCTGAAAAAAAATGTTATTGTGCTATTTAGATATGTAATCACATATCTTGATGAATAATCTAGCGGGCATGGATCGACTTCAACAACTGCACAAACAACATCTATTGGCCTATCTTTTTAACTTTGAAGTTGAGAAAAGTAGTTACTGGGGCAAATTTTATAAGTCTGCAGCCACATTTTTAAAAAATCATTCGACATAGAAAATAGTCCACACGCGGACAAACTAATAAGTTTACTCATGAAATGACAAGACTTCAAGATGTCATGAATATGAGACTTTTTGAGAAATAGTTCCGATGAATGTAATAACAACGTTACAATAAGATATAATTATGAGCTGAAATTTAGACATCGTTTGGCTTGTTTTTGCTAACTTACAGTGCGAGCGGCTCATAATGAAAAATCGTATTTTCATGTTTAGCTCAACTTTAAACTTGTAGGAAAGTTACAAAATTTTAAATAATAAAATATACGAATTAACATAAATATCCTTTAAACAAAAGAGAAGGATATGGGTAATAAAGGTAATTAATGAGGGGTAATTTTCTCCACAAACTTTTGGGAGATAACTCCCCTAGGGGTGGGGAGATATTTTTTACCCTTAGATGTGAGTTGAGAGATAACTTGAGAGAGAAGTAGGGCAACCAAATAAGATTAGGACCAACTTTCCTCCAAGTTATCTCCAGAGAGTTAACTCCACTCCTAACCAAACAAGGCCTTAATAAAATTTCCCTTGATAAAAAGTTGTTATTTCTTAAATGTTTATATAGGTATTATGGAATACAAAATAAATGATAGGCATTTAATTAATATTTAATCCAAGTCACCAACTAAGTTAGTGGCCCAATGGTTTGATATTAGTTGCAAGGACGCTATGGATGTCAATGCGGAGGAACATGAAGCAAGAACTTATTGATCAAGAATAAATTAGGTGAGCTTCTTCCTTTTCTCCATAAACTAGGCCTCGCCTGACACTAGACCTACGTGGACCCTCGGTAAACTCCTACAAGGTCAACGCAAGCATAGTCAGCTTACGTTTCCATTATTATTGTGACGACCCCAAATTCCAAGGCAATTTGGGCCCCGCCATGTCGCCAGACACATCACCATGTTATGTCACATCATCTGCACGCTTGTCTGTGATAACCCGTGACAACTACTTAACCTTTTCAAACAACCTAACTTTTCCAATTATCTGGTGTTTTATGAAAATATGTTCTAAATTTGATTTAGTTAGTCTATTTATTTATCTCGCTTAAGTTATTTGATAAGTTATTTAGTCGTTCATTGGTCTTTTCAACTAAATGTGTGAGTTATCGATAATAGCGAAAGTCTTTCATTTTAAATAAAGCGAATAATAAATAACAAAGTCTTTACTTCTTTAACAAACTCTAAGTAGTGGAAAACTCATCAAAATGACACCATGTATATATATAAGGCGACAAAATGTACAATAGGATCAATATACATGTATCAGTGTATCAAATCTTCTAAATATTCCAAAAAACAGTAACATAATGTATACAAACACCTATGAGATGGGCTAGTGGAGGCTTTCAATGATCAGATGAAGTCGCCAAGTACGACATTCCCCAAGCTCATCGTAGGATCTGCACTCGATCATCCATACAAAAAGTTGATAACGAGTCCAGTGAGTAAATCCCATAAGAAACGCAAGTTGCATTTAATAAGAATGTAAATAAAATGGCTACAAATCATGCTAGTTAATAAGAAATGCACTGAATAGGGTAATAACATGAAGATAAGTCGCTAAGAAAGCAATAAATGTTGGACGCGAGTACGGTATATATCTGCCGAACTCTGGGACTAATAATATTGGACTAAGGAGACTGGTGGCGAAGTAACTCCCCACCACCACTCCAAGGTTAATAAGGAACTCTGTTGGTTAGGAGTTTACAACTCTCGGCCAAATGCCTCAAAGGAGAGGAATTTGTATCGGAGTTAACTCCTCACGGCACCATATCTCTAATCATCGACTCGCGGATTAAATCTCACGCATATCCTAGGGCATGACCGAAACCGTAGCAACAATCGGATCGCTAATCACGAGGGAGTCGGTGAGGGGTCATACCATCCCGTCGACCATATACAAACACACACGAGAATGGAGTAGTCAAATAAACCATAACTGACATAATTCATCGGTACAATGAAATAAAATAGTAAATAAATGCTACATGTTTTTTTGGTGGGGTTTACTTACAAAAATATGATAAAAACCTGGTCCTAGCGGCTCGCTCGTACCCTGGAATACCTATCCGTTGGTCCCTTAAGCTTCCCCAGGCCTAGAGCATCCTACATACCAATTTTGAACAATTTATGCTCACATTAATTGATTTTATATGGTGAGAACAAAAATTAGAATTTTATTATAATTTTTAGTTGTGACACATTTTTCGAGTTACATGAGGTGCCAAACGCACGAAAAAGTCTCGAAATCCAATTTTTATACATTTTTTCCAATTTCTCATATTTTTTATGATCTTTCCAAATTTTGTATTTATTTTTCTTTTATTTATTTTATATTTAATTATAAATTAAATTAATTTTAATTAATTAATGGAGGTTGGGCATACTTGAATCGGGCCCGATTCGGCTGGGCCGTGCGTACGAGCCCCCCTCCCCAAACTGATTTGGAGGGGGGGAGGGGATGAACTGCAGTTCGTCTCTGCCCCCAAATTTTTCCATTTTTTTAAACTTATTATTCAACAACAACAATAGCAACATCAGATTCACAATTTCATCAACGCATTGCAAGATCACTATCATCTTCAAAATGCATGCATCACCATTAACACACATTGAACACAACTTGATGAAAACTTGAATTAATGAAAAATCAAAGTTGTAATTCACCACCTTGAGTCCAAAAATAGTAGAAGATTACTCGAGATTTGTTTTTATCAAAAGCCCCAAAATTTAGCTAGCATTGATGCACCTAAAGCATGGAATTCATGAGAAATGATAAGTGTTTGATTACTTAAGTTTTGATGTGTTGAATCATTGTACAATTTCTCTCCACTGATCCAAAAAACTCTTGCAAACCTCCAACTTCAGCCATTCCTTCCCTTTTTTCTCTATGAACTAAGGTTTTATGCATGCTGGAGAGACAAAATGGACTAAATGTCCTTTATATAGTAGCTCACTTCATCAAGTTCTAAAACCCACATCTCGAGGTCCATCAATGGCTCCTATTAATCCTGCCAAACTTGTGTCACACATGTGTCAATTTAATAAGTCAATATAGAGTTTTCTTAATAATTTTCTTACTTAGGTAAAAATTCTCTTATTTAGCCTAATTATACATCTTAGGCACATTTTTGTTACTAGCCAATTAAACCACCATAGGCCCATTATTTGGTCTCATTAGTCTAGCCTAATGTTTATTTGAAGTACACATACCATAATTAGGCTAGGTACTTGTCTAACCGGCTACCCGGCACCATCATGCATCACGAGGCGAGTTGGACCTACTTTTGGCCTATTAGTGCTTTGTTCAACTTGGGTCAAGTTTGTTTGATTATTTAGCTTAGAATCTCATTATATGCTGATAATTTATGCGTCAAATCCATCACATTCCTGTACCCCACATCACATGCATCTCGAGGCGCTATTTGCCACACTCATAACTCACGTAAAATGCAATAATCAACAGTATACATTAGGTAATGCTATAATTCATAGCAAAACAATCATAATAAACAAGCATTACATAAATATATTGTACCTTAAAAGGCATGCCCTAGACTAATCCGCGACCTCTACGTGGGTCAGAGCTGGGTTCTAGTATGAATTTAGACAATAAATTAATTATTAAATTAGGCAGGCCGTTACGATCTTCCTAACTAAAAGGGATTTCATCCCGAAATCCAACTAAAACTTAAAGTACTAACTGTGGAAGAGCTGGGGGTATCTCTCGCACATAGTAGACTCTCTTTACTAGGTAAGTCCCCGATCTTAATGATACTGCCACTTGACAAGGACCTTGGGAATCTACTTAGTCCTAAGAACCTAAACTCTGTGGTCTACTATCTCGATAGGGTGCCCTTGTATGTCACGTCTGGCCTAACCTTAACACGGGTCACATCGACCATAGGTATCGCAAGCAACCTGCTCAACTTGACTAACAATCTGATATGGCCTAATATACCGCGATGCAAGTTTCATTTTGATCCCAAATCTTAGGTGATCCTTAAATGGAGAAACCTTCAAGTACACCTAGCCATCTACCTTATAGCTCAGCCCGTCGTGGTACTTATTCGCGTATTTCATCTGTCTATCCTGAGCGGCCTGTAATCTTTGACGAATCAGCCTAACTTTCTATACAACAAACTCAGGCCTAATGGTAGCTGCGTTTTCGGGCTCTACCCAGCAAGCTGCTGATCTGCAAGGTCTCCCATATAGTGCCTCAAATGGCAACATCCCAATACTGGCTTGAAAGCTATTGTTGTAGGCAAACTCACAAAGTGGCAAGTAATCAACCTTTGACCTTCCAAATTGTAACACACAAGCTTTGAGCATGTCCTCCAATATCTGTATAATTTGCTCTGACTGCTTGTCGGTTTGCGGGTGGTAAGTCGTGTTGTACTAAAGTCTAGTACCATATTACTCCTACATAGCCTGCCATAACTGTGACATTAGCCAACTGTCTTTGTCTGATACTATTGATACATGTACACAATGTAATATGATGATTTCTTGCTCAAAGAGCATGCACAACTGTGGAAAAGTGTATCTCATGGAAACTAGAATGAAATATGATGATTTTGTCAATCTATCAATGACAACCCATGAAACATCATGGTTACAAGGAGTCCGTGGTAACGCACAGACAAAGTCCATATTAATGTGCTCCCACTTCCACTGAGGGATCGGTAGCGGCTATAGAAGTCCTCCAGGTCTTCGATGCTCAGCCTTAACTTGTTGGCACGCCTCACATCCCCCTCACATACTGACCAACATTTGCCTTCATTTCGAGCTACCTGAACAAGCCTTTCATATTTTGGTACATCTTGTTCCGATCGGGGTGAAATGTGTATCTGGATCTGTGAGCCTCTTGAAGAATGTCATTTCGCAACTTTGCTACTAACATAATCCACAGTTTACCTCTGTGTTGTAAATACCCATCAACTGACTCTCTCTAATCCAGAAGTCGGAACTCTGTGCCATGTTTAGAATCCATAGTCTACCTTTGTGTCGTAAACACCCATCAACTGACTCTCTCCAATCCGAGAAGTCGAAACTCTGTGCCATGTATCTGAACCTCGATACATTGTATCGGCTTGGTGGCTCGTAGAATGGAAACGGTCAAAACTCTCATTATGACGGCCCTAATTCCACAACCCAAACTGGGTCCCGCTCGGCCTAGACTTACGTGGACCCCGAGTTAATCCTCGCGACGTCAACGCAAGCCTAGTCAACCTTCCTAACCATTTTTCATTACAAGGTAGCAAAATTTTTACATTTTTAATGAGTTATTCAAATTTGTAAGTTATCAAAGTTTATGCGGAAGCATTTCAACTTAAACAAATCTAAACAACTCTACACAAATCAATTAGGACAGCCTAGAGTGTGGAAACCTCGTATATTTTCCATGTAAATATCTCACAAAGCCCAAATATCCCATGTGTCAAAAGCAATATACATAAGTAATACAAAACCTACAAAAATATGAGAGGGAAAACCGCTCCAAAATCCTTACAATAAATCTCCTAGTAGTGGCCCCTTTCCCTTACTCGATTGCGGATCTGCACTCAGTATAACATAAGAATTATGAGCCCAAGTAAGTAACGCCAATAAGATACTAAACAACATTACAAAATAAATAAATCAATCTATATTCATGCAGATAGAAAGAAAGGTATAAAGAACGTATGAATAAATAAAATATTGTAAATAAACCAAAAGCAACCGATACATGAGTGTCCAGGAATGCAAACGAGAGACGCAAGTAGTCCCGACCAATAGGTCGTTAAGTCTTAGCAAAACATTAAGACCCGGGTTCTAGGACTTGGTACACTCATAAGTCCTAAACCTACGAGATAGTGAGACTTCCTGGAACAACCACGCTAAGAACTTACACATCGTCAACAATCAGTAACCAGTGCAGTGCATCCCGAGGTCATGACTCTGGTATGTTACCTCAGCCAGCTACTCCTTCCAAGGATCACCGTTGACTCACTTGCCCTTGGACAACTCAATCAAAATGGAATTCCCAAGGATAGATAACAAAGCAATGAACAACAATATTCAATAGCTTAAAATGAAATACTGTGCATTTCCTAGCTGGTTTACTTAGTTCAAATCCATAAACTTGTTCCTAGCCTATCCGGCTTCCCGACATTCCTAAACATGTTTTTGAATCCGCGTAACTCTTCCTTAGATTCCTGATATCACATTATAAGTTTTTGAGTGCATTGGAACCTTTACTTGGGGTGTTACACCGATTTAGAGTGTTTATGGAACTTTTGAAAATTGCAGATTTTAATACTGTCAGGGTAATTAGCGCACTAATTTTTACATTAGTGTGCTAATTTCCAACTTTAGCGCGCTAATCAAGATTAGCGTGCTAGTTCTTGACATTAGCGCGCTAGATTATCCACCTAGTGCGCTATGTGCAGCACAACCTAGAATTCTGCATTTTGAATTATGGGTTTCCTCTACACATAGGCCTTGTTAATGGCTTGGGACCCCTCATACACCCTACTAGGGGTCCCTAACATCAATCCCAACATATAAACAACAACAACAACATCAAATTGAAGAATTTGACCAAGCTAAGTTGATGGAGTTACCTAACTTGGTGATTTGATATTCTTCTTCACCAACCTTTAAATGAATTGCTCACTTTCCTCCTTCCCAAGAACAAACCAGCAACTCTTCTTCTTTCTCTCCTTCCTATTCAACGATTTTGGAGGATGAAATGAGATCATAATGTTAACTTATATATATTGGATAGGTTTAAACCATAGCCATTGATCTTGTGTGTGCACGTATCTCGAGGCTTGTCTAGTGGTTCACTTTCATTCAATCATTTACCAAGTCATGCATGAGTGACTCTACAAGTGGACTCACCAATCTCTTGATTGGTTGACACGTATCGCGGTGCACATCATGTGCTTTTTAATTTATTTCAATACTTTAGGCCCACTTAATTTCACATTAAATGTGGTCACATTAAAGCTAGTTAAGACCTTAATTAACTCACATCAAACTTACCCCATAGGCTGCTACCTCGGTCCCACGTCGACACACAACTTGAGGTACGTCTCCGCTCGTCTCGACACTAATATGCCCCCGTATACCTTACCACACATTTCCGAACGTGATTAGTTAAAATTGTTCAATCATGTATAATACATAATACATAATACAAGCATCAAACAAAAATAATATACCTCAGTGTCGACTCCCGAGGTTTGGACATATGTATCACGACAAGTGGGTCATACGTACATCCCTGGAATGACACGTGGTACAAGTTAAATTGTAGGGTCGTTATAGTGCTTCCAACTAATTTGAATTTTGTCCTCGAAATTGAAGCAATTCACACGAGAAAAACTTACCGAAACTCAGAAAAGATGGGGGAAAGTACTCATGCATATATCACTTGAGCTCCCATGTCAGCTCCTCATCACTGTGATGCTGCCATTTGACAAGGACTGATGGGATCTCTTTGTTTCTAAGAATCTTCACCTTACCCTCTAAAATCTGAATAGGCTACTCATCATACGTAATGTCTTCCCTCAAGTCTATCTGACTCTAATCCACTGTTGGCTGTCTGCCCTCTTTTGACCTATCAAGTCGAAGTATAGAAACATGAAATACAGGGTGAATCCCAGATAACTTAGGTGGCAATTCGAGCTCGTACGCAACCTTGCCTATTTGTTTCTTCACTCTGAATAGACTAAAGAACCTCGGCATAAGCTTTCCTTTAATCCCAAATCTTTTGTGACCCTTCATCAGAGAAACTTTCAGATACACATAGTTTACGACATCATACTCTAACTTTCCGTGATACATGTCATAATACTTTTTCTGCCTCTCCTACGCACCCTTCAGCCTCAATTTGATCAATCGTATATTATCTATGTGATCTACTACAATCTCAAGCCCAATCACAACCACATCCTCAAACTCCGCCCAACAAGATGGAGATCTGCACGGTCTACCATAGAGTGCCTCAAACGGTGCCATACCAATACTGTCACGGCCCAAATCTCTAACCCCCGTTTTAATTCCTTAATCAGGATCACCAACCCTTGACGTGGGACCTACACTGTGATACGTGTACGACCGAGGCACGTAGCTGAGGTATATTGTATTTGTATTGATGTATGCCTAATGTTATGTATTGTGTAGACTTACTAAGTCAGTTTGTACAGTTATAGGCCTCGAGACAAGAGTGGGGACACGCCTCGAGTAGCGTGCGAGCCGGGGAACCAGGTAGTTAACATTTCGGTAAGTCTTATTTAATACTAATATGAAATAAAGAATTACTTATAAGCCTATGGTTGTGTTTGTTAATGTAAATCAAATTAAAGGTCTATAGTTGAGTAAATTAAATGGAAAGCATAAGATTGGTCTAGAGATACACATTGGCACATCTAGGAACTAGGTGAGTAATGAAATGCTGTCACTTGAGGTCGAGTTAGTGGGAGTTATGACTAGAGGTGGACCATTAGATATTCTTCGGGATACATAAATCCATGGAGATCAAGGGCTAGGAAGGAACATCACCTTAATATATAATATTAGTGCTCAAACAACATGCAAACCAAATCATTCATTCATTTTTGCTCGAGAAGAAGAAGGAATTGCTGGACAGGAGTGAATCATCAAGGTGTTGAAGGAATCCATGGGAGTTGGTGAGAAATTCTCAAGCTAGGGTGCTACATTAACTAGGTACACATCTTTTTAGTTGAAATTAGAACAAGTTCTGGTTTTAGGCTAATTTCAGATGGTAGATGATTGAGTATTTGCAATTGATTTATATATTTGGCTTCCTCATTTCAAGCTGATAATCCAGCTCTATTGAAGTTCTTAATTTGGTTTTGAAATCATAAAGATATGAATTTTTGAAGTTGCAACACCAAAACTAAAATTCTGCATGTTATATTAGGAATCAACTCGGGGAATTTGGTCATAATCTGCTCATTTTAGATCTAAATTGATCCAAACTAGTGGCATTTGAAAGCTTATTTAAAGAGGAATAACTCTGCGTAATTGAAGGTATTTTGATTCAAACGTTCTTATGTCCAAACATGCTCTACAAGTAGGTGCTGGAACTAAAAAGGAAAATTTTGAAACTAAACTTGTTAAGGGCATAACTCCCTAATTACTCATCCAAATTTTTTTAGTATGTGGTATTTGGATATATTTTCTGCCTCGTGACCAAATATAAATTTTTTATGAAATATAGATTGGGAGAAATAGATTTTCTAATCCTCTGGTCGGATAAAATTCCAATTAGACCTATGTTTAGTAAAATCATGACATCTCTTTCATTTTAAATCTGAATTTTTCAAACTAAACCTTTCCGGAAAGCTAAGAGAGAGACCAACAATAATTATACTGATGGAGGATTTCGATATTTGGACCATTTCATGCCTAAAAGTGCATTAAAACGTAGGACTAAAATTGAAACTTAATTCTAGTATTTAGGGGCTGATTTAGGAAGATTGATTTAAAGTCTATTGAACCAATTCGAATACACAATAAATACCACTAAATTGAGCTTAAACCCACTATATTTGAACTAGTGAGACACCAAACTCAGGAACCTAGGAAAAGGGTACGGGAGAGCGAATACAAGATTTGGAGTATCGGGAGGCCAGTAAAGCTAGGACTTTACTTTGTTGTTGTGAGTATACCCAATGACAACTTTACTTGGCATATCATTTCTATTAATTGTTGTCCTTGCATAGTCCTTTTGACTATTTTGCCTTTGTATTCTTATATCATGTGTTCTTTGTGTCTATGCTCACTTGATGAGTCTAGTTTGCATGATATCCATTCATTTGATTTGATTCATTGATTCTATCCCATGCTATGTCTATTCTTGTTGTTTTAAATGTGAATTGAATGATAAATAACATGCTATTAGGCTAGTGAATATCTTATAAATGTTTAAGAGGACTTGTATTCCTTATTTGTTTAGGTGTGTAGATGTGCCTATGCCTTGACAATCCATACTTGGTATTTCTTGAAATTTAAAAGTAGTTTTTGCATTTAGGTCCCGTACTCGATCGAGGTGTGCGCGACTCACGGGGTTAGAGTCCCTGGGGATGTCGGCACATGTTACTTGAAACTGTATGACACCCGGGGTTAGAGTCCCTGAGGTGGTCTACACATCGGGGTTAGAGTCCCTGGTAACACTTGGGTTAGAGTCCCTTGTGCTACATGATTATTGAGTCCGAGTGACATGTTTCACTAGCCGATCGGACCTAAATCGCCACTTCTTAGCCTAGTGTCAGTATCACTTGTTTAACTCTTATATTTACTCGCATATGGTTTATTTTCCAATTTTCCCATTTATATGCTTTTAAATACCATTTGAATATTTGGAAATGCAAATTAAACTTGTCATCGGGGATTACTGTTTTATTCTTGTACTCACCGTCCTTTTTATGACAGTGGGTACAGAGCCGTCTACCAGAAGGCCGGGCAAGGAGAAGATCGACGATTATCCCTGAGCCCGCGACGCGTCACTGCATCGATTGTAGGTTTTCTTTTGGTATTTTGATTGTATATGTTATATGTCTTCCAGATACTATTTGGGGTTGTATATTGGGTTGAGCGTTAGTTCCCCGACTTGACGTAGACTATTTTATTGTTTCAATGCATTTTGAGGACTTTATATATGTGATGTCATTTCCTGGTTTTTCACGCTTAGGAGTTTATAAATGGCTTCCGCATAAGTTACTAATTGCTTCCGCATAATCAATAAGACTTCTGTTAATTAATTAATTTAATAAAAAGTTTTAATTAACTCTAAATTTTATAAACTGGTAGGACTAGTGTATTACTTATCCTTAACACGAGAAAAGAGGCGTCTAGGTTGTAAAGGCTGACTAATACGTAATTAAGTCATGCGTGGATATTATTAGAGCTTAATTAGGGGATTAGGCCGGGCGGTGCCCTAGATTAGGAGAGGGGCCGTCACAGTTGGTATTAGAGCCCCAGGTTATTAGAACCTTAGGGATAAATAAAAAAAAGACAAACCTCAGAAGTGGAAACCAGATGATCCTTACTTAGGAACTATTTTGTTGGGAATTGAGTGAAGGTGAGATGGGGATTTCTTATATGTACGTGTTACTTTCTATATGTATATATATGCGTTATGGCACGTAGTAGCTTATTCGCGTTCACTATATACTTGAAGACACCGATGGCAGATTTGCGCGAGGCCGGAGACACCGAAGCTAGTGGCAGTCATCCTCCCACCGTATTAGTTGACAATTTTTAGAGGATGTCGGACTGGACGAGCGCTCAGGAGCGACAAATCGCCGATTTCATCGCTTACATGTCAGCGCAAATGAATGCACTGGTTTCGACCACCCCCGTCACCACAGCTACTACTACAGCACCCCCGGCCATGAGACTCAACACTACGAGAGTTCGGTTTGCATCTAATGGAGAGATGGAGACTCTAGGTAGCGTTGTACGCAGTAGCGGAGAGTTAGGGACCCAGACTAGAGGAGATACCGGTTGTTTAAGACTACCTAGATGTTTTCCCAAAGGATTTACCTAGATTACCGCCACCGCGAGAGCTAGACTTCATCATCGACCTAATACCGGGTACCAGGCTGATCGCGATACCGCCGTACCACATGGCTTCGAGGGAGTTAGAGGAGTTGAGGACTCAGTTTAAGGATTTGGGGGAGAAGGGATTCATCACACCTTCGATGTCACCGTGGGGAGCGCCAGTTCTGTTTATGAGGAAGAAGGATGGCAGTCTGAGACTATGCATTGACTACAGGCAGTTGAACAGAGTGACAATCAGAAACAAGTACCTACTTCCGTGAATAGACGATTTATTTGATCAGCTGAGAGGAGCACAATTTTTCTCCAAGATAGACCTGAGATCGGGGTATCATCAGCTTAGGATCAGGGATGAGGATAGGTCCAAGGTAGCATTCAGCACTAGATACAGACACTACCAGTTCACGGCCATGCCATTAGGGCTGACCAACGCCCCGCCGTATTAATGGATTTGATGTATCGGGTACTTAGATCATATCTCGACCGCTTCATGATAGTCTTCATCGACGACATCTTGATATACTCGAGGACACGTGAGGATCATGAGCAGCACCTCGGAGAGACGTTACAGATATTGAGGGAACACCGACTTTTCACTAAGTTCAGCGAGTGTGAATTCTGGCTTGCAGAGGTCAAGTTCTTGGGGCACATTGTTGGAGCAGCAGGGATTATAGTAGATTAGGCCAAAATTCAGACAATTATGGATTGGCCGGCACCGACATCAGTACCGGAGATCAGGAGCTTTTCTGGGGTTAGCAGGATACTACCGTAGGTTCGTGAAGGATTTCTCGAAGATCGCTTCACCGATGATGAGGCTGACACAGAATGATGTTGCTTATGAGTGGACTGAGAAGTGCGAGGCTGCATTTACTCAGTTGAAGAGGTCATTAACTACCGCGCCAGTGTTAGTACTGCCAGAGGCTGGACATGAATTTTTAGTGTACACAAGATGCTTCTCATACGGGTTTAGGTTGTGTGTCGATGCAGGGCAGCGGTGTCGTGGCATACGCATCAAGACAATTAAAGATACATGAGAAGAACTACCCTATGTATGATCTAGAGTTGGCAGCGGTTGTATTTATGCTGAAGACTTGGAGACACCTTCTGTATGAAGAGAGATTCAGACTCTTCACTGATCACAAGAATTTGAAATATCTCTTCACACAGAAAGAGTTGAATATGAGACAGCGCAGATGGTTGGAGTTCTTGAAGGACTATGACTTTTCCTTGGAGTATCACCCAGGAAAAGTGAACATAGTCGCAGATGCGCTGAGTAGGTGACCGACTAGAGATGCTGAGGTGGTCGGATGTCACATGATGCATGAGTACGGATTACTCGAGGCAGCGGCGACAACATGTGAGACAGAGGTTCCTACCGATACTCATGTGATGATTTGTGCATAGATGAGACTATAGACCGTGTCTACACAGCGAGTGTCAGAGGGTCAGAGGGCCGACCGGTTGTACTCGAGATTCAGCGAGTTAACGTAGAGTGCAGAGTGTACAGATTGGGCAGAGACAACATATCAGTGTCTGAGATACAAGGGGAGGTTGTGGATACCAGAGGTGCCGGAGCTGAGAGATGAGATCCTTCAGGAGTTGCACCATTCCAAATTTACTGTACATCCAGGCACGACTAAGATGTACCACGACATGAGGAAACATTTCTTGTGGCCTGGGATGAAGGCAGACATGTCTAGATTCATAAAGAACTGTGGTATCTATCAGCAAGTGAAGTCCGAGCATCGCAGACCCAGGGGATTACTACAGCCGCTTCCCATTCCTCGATGGAAGTGGGAAGACATCTCTATTGATTTTGTCAGAGGACTGCCGAGGACCGCGAGGAGACATGAATCAATCTGGGTGATAGTTGACAAACTGACGAAGTATGCTCATTTCCTGCCAGTGGCATCGCATTACACGTTCGATCAGTTGAGCGTACTGTTCGAGAGAGAGATTATCAGGTTGCACGGGGTACCATTGACGATCACATCAGACCGAGATGCTACGTATACGTCCAGGATGTGGCGGAGTATGCAAGAGCAGTATGGTACGCGCCTACAGTTCTGTACAACTTTCCACCCTTAGACCGACGGGCAGACTGAGAGATTGATTCAGGTCCTCGAGGACATGTTGCGGGCATGCGTGTTGGAGTTTGGCGGATCTTGGGCGGAGTACCTACCATTGTGTGAGTTTGCTTATAACAACAGTTATCAGGCAAGCATTGAAATGGCGCCATTTGAGGCTTTGTATGGCAGGCCGTGTCGCTCTCCATCGTGTTGGGCTGAGCCAGATGACCGATAGATAGTGGGGCCTGAGATTGTTGTTGAACACACGAAAAAGGTCAAATTGATCCGTCAAAGACTTAGAGGAGCACAGGGGAGACATAAGAGATATGCAGATAAGTATCGCAGTGATCTCGCGTATTCCGAGGGAGCCTTTGTCTATTTAAAGGTTTCCAATAGGAACGGCCTCCAGAGACTTGGGGTGGAAGGCAAGCTTGCACCGAGGTACATCTCATGATTAAGAAATGGGGTCAAGATAGTGGCATACGAGCTTGAATTGCCTTAACATATGTCAGGGGTCCATCCAGTGTTCTACATTTTGATGCTTCGACTAACCGAGTCGAAGCCAGGCGTGCGACCGACAGTTGACTTATGTCAGATCGACCTGAGCGAGGACATCTCTTACGAGGAGCAGCCCATTCAGATCCTAGATCGGAAGGTACAGCAGTTGAGGAGCAAGTCCATCCCGAAGGTACTCGTCAAGTTCTTGTTCCACGATGACACGGAACTCACTTGGGAGCGGGAGGACTACATGCGAGATAGATTCCCGTACCTGTTCGAGTTAGGTAGAACTGTAACTTAAACTTAATTTCGAGGACGAAATTTTCGTTTTGTTGGGAGTATTTGTCACGACCCAAAGCTCTAACCTCCGTTTTAATTCCTTAATCAGGATCACCGACCCTTGACGTGGGACCTACACTGTGATATGTGCACCGATTGAGGCACGTAGCCGAGGTATGTTGTATTTTTGTATTGATGTATGCCTAGTGTTATGTATTATGTAGACTTTATAAGTCGGTTTGTACAGTTGTAGGCCTCGAGACGAGAGCGGGGACACGCATCGAGTAGTGTGCGAGCTGGGGAACCGGGTAGTTAACATTTTGGTAAGTCTTATTTAATACTAATATGAAATAAGGAATTACTTATAAGCCTATGGTTGTGTTTGTTAATGTAAATCAAATTAAAAGCCTATAGTTGAGTAAATTAAATGGAAAGCATAAGATTGGTCTAGAGATACACATTGGCACATCTAGGAACTAGGTGAGTAATGAAATGGTGTCACTTGAGGTTGAGTTAGTGGGAGTTAGTGGGATATATGGCAAGAGGTGGACCATTAGATATTCATCGGGATACATAAATCCATGAAGATCAAGGGCTAGGAATGAACATCACCTTAATATATAATATTAGTGATCAAACAACATGCAAACCAAATCACTCATTCATTTATACTGGAGAAGAAGAAGGAATTACTGGAGAGGAGTGAATCATCAAGGTGTTCAAGGAATCCATGGGAGTTGGTGAGAAATTCTCAAGCTAGGGTGCTACATTAACTATGTACACATATTTTTAGTTGAAATTAGAACAAGTTTTGATTTTAGGCTAATTTCAGATGGTAGATGATTGAATATTTGCAATTGATTTATATATTTGGATTCCTCATTTCAAGCTGATAATCCAGCTATATTGAAGTTCTTAATTCGGTTTTGAAATCATAAAGATATGAATTTTTGAAGTTGCAACACCAAAACTAGAATTCTGCATGTTCTATTAGGAATCAACTTGGGTAATTTGGTCATAATATGCTCATTTTAGATCCAAATTGATCCAAACTAGTGGCATTTGAAACTTATTTAAAGAGGAATAACTTTGCTTAAGTGAAGGTATTTTGATTCAAATGTTTTTATGTCCAAACATGCTCTACAATTAGGTGCTGGAACTAAAAAGGAAAGTTTTGAAACTAAATTTGTTAAGGGCATAACTCCCGAACTACTTATCCAAATGAGCTGATATTTTAGTATGTTGTATTTGAATATATTTGATGCCTTGTGACCAAACATAAATTTTTAGGAACTATAGATTGGGAGAAACATATTTTCTAAGTCCGCTTGGTTGGATTAAATTCCAATTAGACCTATGTTTAGTAAAATCATGACATCTCTTTCATTTTAAATCAAAATTTTTCAAACTAAACCTTTCCTGAAAGCTAAGAGAGAAACAAACAATAATTATACCGATGGAGGATTTCGATATTTGGACCATTTCATGCCTAAAAGTGCATTAAAATGTAGGACTAAAATTGAAACTTAATTTAGTCTTTAGGGGCTAATTTAGGAAGATTGATTTAAAGTCTATTGAACCAATTTGAATACACAATAAACACCACTAAATTGAGCTTAAACCCACTATATTTGAACTAATGAGACACCAAACTCAGGAACCTACGAAAAGGGTATGGGAGAGCGAATATAAGATTTGGAGCATCGGGAGGCCAGTAAAGCTAGGACTTTACTTTGTTGTTGTGAGTATACCCAATGACGACTTTACTTGGCATTTCATTTCTATTAATTGTTGTCCTTGCATAGTCCTTTTGACTATTTTGCCTTTGTATTCTTATATCATGTGTTCTTTGTGTCTATGCTCACTTGATGAGTCTAGTTTGCATGATATCCATTCATTTGATTTGATTCATTGATTCTATCCCATGCTATGTCTATTCTTGTTGTTTTAAATGTGAATTGAATGATAAATAGCATGCTATTAGGCTAGTGAATATCTTATAAATGTTTAAGAGGACTTGTATTCCTTATTTGTTTAGGTGTGTAGATGTGCCTATGCCTTGACAATCCATACTTGGTATTTCTTGAAATTTAAAAGTAGTTTTTGCATTTAGGTCCCGTACTCGATCGAGGTGTGCGCGACTCACGGGGTTAGAGTCCCTGGGGATGTCGGCACATGTTACTTGACACTGTATGATACCCGTGGTTAGAGTCCCTGAGGTGGTCTACACACCGGGGTTAGAGTCCCTGGTAACACTTGGGTTAGAGTCCCTGGTAACACTTGGGTTAGAGTCCCTTGTGCTATATGATTATTGAGTCGGAGTGACATGTTTCACTGCCGACCGGACCTAAATCACCACTACTTAGCCTAGTGTCAGTATCACTTGTTTAACTCCAGTATTTACTCACATATGGTTTATTTTCCGGTTTTTCCATTTATATGCTTTTAAATACCATTTGAATATTTGGAAATGCAAATTAAACTTGTCATCGGGGATTACTGTTTTATTCTTGTACTCACCTTCCTTTTTATGACGGTGGGTGCAGAGCCGTCTACGAGCAGGCCGGACAAGGAGAAGATCGGCGATTATCCCTAAGCCCGTGACGCGTCACTGCATCGATTGTAGGTCCTCTTTAGGTATTTTGATTTTATATGTTATATGTCTTCCAGATACTATTTGGGGTTGTATATTGGGTTGAGCGTTAGTTCCCCGACTTGACTTAGACTATTTTACTATTTCAATGCATTTTGAGGACTTTATATATGTGATGTCATTTCCTGGATTTCCACACTTATGAGTTTATAAATGGCTTCCGCATAAGTTACTAATTACTTCCGCATAATCGATAAAACTTCCGTTAATTAATTAATTTAATAAAAAGTTTGAATTAACTCTAAGTTTTATAAACTAGTAGGACTAGTGTATTACTTATCCTTAACACGAGAAAAGAGGCATCTAGGTTGTAAAGGCTGACTAATACACAGTTAAGTCATGCGTGGATATGATTAGAGCTTAATTACGGGATTACATCGGGCGGTGCCCTAGATTAGGAGAGGGATCGTCACAAATACTGGCCTGATAACTGTTATTGTAGGCAAACTCACATAAATGAAGATAATTTTCCCATGATCCACCATACTCTAACACGCACATCCTCTACATGTCCTCGAGAACTCGAATCAGTCTCTCCGACTGTCCGTTAGTCTGTGGATGATAGGTTGTATTGAGGTCTAACCGCGTGCCGAACTGTGCCTGCATGCTTCGCCAAATCTGAGATATAAACTGTGGCCCTCTGTCAAACTCAATTGATAACGGAACTCCATGTAGCCGCACAATCTCTCGTTCGTACAAACTCGCCAACCTATTAACCCTATGTGTGGTAGAGATCGGTAAAAGTGCGTAGACTTCGTCAACCTGTCCACAACCACCCACATAATGTCTTGTCCGCGCTGAGATCGAGGTAAGCCTCTGACAAAATCCATGGCAATGTGCTCCCACTTCCACCGAGGAATGGGAAATGGCTGTAATAACCCACCGGGCCTCTGATGCTAAGCCTTAACTCGCTCGCATACCTCACACGCTTGAACGTAATCAGAAACATCGATCTTCATCCCAGGCCACCAGAAAAAACGACGCACGTCAGCATACATCTTGTTCTGACTGGATGAATCGTAAAACGTGAGCGGTGAGCCTCATCAAGTATTTCATCATGTAACTCAGCCACTGATGGAATCCACTGTCGACCTCAAAATCTCAAGCACGGATCTGTCAATTGACCCCAATCTAGATGATCTGGACTTTGAGCAAATTCCAAGAAATTCTGATACTCATATGCTTGCTGACCCTCAAGTACACTCTGAATCGACACTGTTTGGGTCCTCATCTGCCCACAAATCAACAGTATATTATCTATCAAAATATATGCAGAATACATCAACTCGACCTCCTCGAGTAAACCATACTCGTGTGTCATGTGGCAAGTAACCACCTCTGAGTCAGCCTCTCTGCGGCTTAACGGATCTGCAACAGCATTGGCCTTCCCTAGGTGATACTCGTATCCTTTTTAGTCAATTGCGTCATTGATGCTGCAATCTTCGAGAAGTTTTGAACAAAACACCTGTTATAGCCTGCCAACCCCAAGAAACTACGGACATCTGTCACTGACCGTGCTATAGGCTAATCTATCACAACTCTGACCTTAACGTGGTCTACTGACACTCGCTGGCTCCAATAATGTGCCCAAGAAATCCGATCTCTGTAAGCCAAAACTCACACTTACTGAATCTTGCATACAGTCTGTGCATCCTCAACGTCTGCAAAATCATCTTAAGGTGCTCCTCGTGATCCTCACGAGTCTTGGAGTAAATAAGGATGTCGTCGATGAACACAATGACGAACCTATCTAAGTACTCTCTCAACACTCGATGCATGAGATCCATAAACATCGTCGGGAGTTAGTCATCCCAAAAAGCATGACTATAAACTAATAATGTCCATATCGAGTGCAAAAAATAGTCTTCTCCCTGTCCTCTGCTCTATTCCTCAACTGATGGTATCCAGATCTCAAATCAATCTTTGAGAACCACTGTGCTGCTGCCACCTGGTTGAACAAATCGTTAATGCGAGGAAGTAGATACTTATTTTTCACTGTCACCCTGTTGAGCTGTCTGTAATCAATGCATAATCTCAAACTGCCATCTTTCTTCTTAACAAACAAGATTGGCACGCCCCAAGGTGACAAGCTCGGATGGATGAACCCTAATTCCAACAACTCATCAAGCTATCTCCTCAGTTCCTCTAACTCATTCGGAGCCATCCTGTACGGCGGAATAAATATAGGTTTGGTCCTTAGAACCAAATCAATGATGAAATCAATTTCCCTAGGCGATGGTAATCATAGTAACTTTGCAGGAAAAACATCTGGAAACTCGCACACAACAGGTACCTCCTCCAACCTAGTCTCGACCCTCTCCATCGTACTCAAAACACTAATGATTGTCTCGACCTCTACGCTAGAAGCTACTCTGCCTTTAGTAATAGGTAAACTAGTCGAAGTTCCCTGAAATCTGAAGTCGGGATATCTGAGAATCTGAAACGTAACTCTCCTACTGAAGCAATGGATCTGTGCATGATGAGCACTCAACTAATCCATGCCCAGCAATGCATCAAACTATAGGAACTCCAACACTCTTAGATCTGCTGGCAATATATGACCCTCTACTTTACCGAACAATCAACATACAACAACTTCGGGTATATTTTGTCCCCAGCAGCTGTGCTAAGCATCAAGGGTTTCTATAATCTAATGGGTTTCAAACCTAACTCATCTACCATGCGACAAAAAATAAAAGATACTGTAGAACTAGAATCTAACATGGTATACATAAAACGACTGCAAATGTAGATCGTACCCTCAATCAGGTTACAGGTAGCATCCGGATCTGGCACAACAACAACATGAACTTGTTCTGGCTCTACTGTGGCTGCCCTCTGCTCAGTCGTGGACACGAACTGACAAAATGGCCTGACGGTCCACACTCCCAACACGTACGCTGCGATCCTGATCCAGATGGAACACTCTGTCCCCGTCCATACCTCGGCCCTCGACCACTACCTCGCCCCATCGCTTTCTCGATCCTCTAATGCTCTTGTCGCCGAGAACTGACGGTGCTGCGGTAGGCGTGTGGTGTGCTTGATATAACTCCGAACTCGAGCAGATGGTATTGGCGCATTATGCATTTCAGGAGGTAGAGATGCAACAGACCCCACACTCTGAGCTCGATCCCTCGACCTCCACTCTCTTGGTCTCTTCCTCCTCCCGTCACCACCCGATCTGACATCTGACTGTGTTGTTGGTGGAGCTGCGGCTACTAGACCAGTGCGCGTGCTCAGAAAAGTCTTCCTGGCCAAACTCCTCTCATACGCCTCCTGTAAAGTCCCTGGAGCTGTGGTCACCACCATAGACCCGATCTCACCCAATAAGCCATTCATGAAGTAATAGGCCTGATTAGCGTCTGTATCAGCTATGCCTCCGGCATAGTCCATTAACCACAAATATCGGTCCATGTACTACATCACTGTCTCATCAGCCGCCTATTCGATGTTCTGAAACTCGGTCATCTTCAAGTTCCTGAGCGAAGGAGGGAAATACTTCTGATTGAACCTCTCATTGAATTCAACCCAGTCCTTGGGTTTCCCCTTCGTAGCCACCATGCTACGCCACCATACATCAGCCTCTCCGAACAATGAAGCTAATGAGATGCTCGACCTCATATACTCTGGTGTAGCCAAGACATCATGGATCTTCTCGTGACTCCTCATAAATTTCTCGGCGGCTGCGAGATCTGTACCCCCGCGAAACTTCTTCGGGTGATGTCTTTGAAATTCGTGAGACTGCCTCACCTCAGCCGTCGCTCGAGTGCTCCTATCACTGGGCGTGCTCAGCGTATCATCCGTCGGTGTATCAGGAGTAGATGGTACTCTCTCATCTTGAACTGTACTCCCTTAGGTCCGCAGTCGTATTTGTAGGAGTCGTAACAATGGCTCATCTTGTCGGCACACTCTCCCTCTAAGTAGGCCAGTCTTTGCAAATTGCAGATGTAGAAGGCGATGCTGTAGCCTGTGCCCTCAATAGTCGGAGAATCTCTTGAAGTTGCTGGCCGTGAGAGGTGACCGGCTGGGAAATCTCATCGAACCTATCGCGAACATCACTTGGACCAGTATCACTGATCTCGGACTGATCGGCCATCGTAATCTACAAAGAATGCGATTTCTCGATCATGATATAGCTATCGATAGTAATAATATAGAACACATCAAATAGCTCATATAGTCCAATTTTAATTTTCCCAACTCTCCTCACTTACCAACTAAGACTTAAGTCAGGATCATAGGGTTCCACTCTGAGTTCCAACATTTTCCTAAATCTATTATAGATTCGTGTCTTATGTTGGTTGTGGTTTATTTTTGAGTTAGGTGTGAAATATTAGGCTCTGATACCAACTGTGACGACCCCAATTCCACAACCCAAACTTGGTCCCGCCCGACCTAGACTTACGTGGACCCCGAGTCATTCCTCCCGACGTGAACACAAGCCTAGTCAGCCTTCCTAACCATTTTTCATTACAAGGCGACAAAAGTTTTACATTTTCAATGAGTTATTCAAATTTGTAAGTTATCAAAGTTTATGCGAAGCGATTTCAACTTAAACAAATCTAAATAACTCTACACAAATCAGTTAGGACAGCCTAGAATGTGGAAACCCTGTATATACTCCATGTAAATATCTCAAAAAGCCCATATATTCCATGTGTTAAAAGCAATATACATAAGTAATACAAAACCTACAAAAATGTGAGAGAGAAAGCCGCTCCAAAGTCCTCACAATAAATATCCTAACACTGACCCATTTCCCTTACTTGATTGTGGATCTGCACTTAGTTAAACACAAGAATAACGAGCCCGAGTAAGTAACGCCAATATGATACTATACAACATTACAAAATAAATAAATCAGTTTATATTCATGCAGATAGAAAGAAAGGTATAAAGAACGCATGAATAAATAAAATACTGTAAATAAACCAAAAGCAACCGATACATGAGTGTCCAAGAATGCAAAAAGAGAGGCGCAAGTAGTCCCGACCAATAGGTCGTTGAGTCTTGGCGAAACATCAAGAACTGGGTTCTAGGACTTGGTACACTCAGTCCTAAACCCACGAGATAGTGAGACTTCCTGGAACAACCATGCTAAGAACTCACACCCCGTCAACAATCAGTAACTAGTGCAGTGCATCCCGATGTCATGACTCTGGTATGCCTCAGTCAGCCACCACTCCTTCCAAGGATCACCGTTGACTTACTTGCCCTCGGACAACTTAATCAGAATGGAATTCCCAAGGATAGATAACAAAGCAATGAACAACAATATTCTATAGCTTAAAATGAAATACTGTGCATTTCCTAGCTGGTTTACTTACCTTCAAATCCATAAACTTGTTCCTAGCCTATCCAGCTTCCCGAAACTCCTAAACGTGTTTTTGAATCCTCGTAACTCTTCCTTAGATTCATGATATCACATTATAAGTTTTTGAGTACATTGGAACCTTTACTTGGGGTATTACACCGATTTAGAGTGTTTAAGGAACTTTTGAAAATTGCAGATTTTTGTACCGTCAGGGTAATTAGCACGCTAATTTTTACATTAGCACGCTAATTTTTACATTAGCGTGCTAATTTCCAACTTTACGACGCTACCTTAAACCTCTAGCGCGCTAATCAAGATTAATGCGCTAGTTCTTTACATTAGCGTGCTAATTTGAACATTAGCGCGCTACCTCTGATATCTAGCGCACTAATACATATTAGCACGCTAGATTATCCACCTAGCGCGCTATGTGCAGTAGAACCCAGAAATTCTGCACTTCAAATTCTGGGTTTCCTCTACACATTGGCTTTGTTAATGGCTTGGGACTCCTCATGCACCCCACTAGGGAACAACAACATCAAATTGAAGAATTTGACCAAGCTAAGTTGATGGAGTTACCTAACTTGGTGATTTGATCTTCTTCTTCACCAACCTTTAAGGGAATTGCTCACTTTCCTCCTTCCTAACAACACACCAGCAACACTTCTTATTTCTCTCCTTCCTATTCAATGATTTTAGAGGATGAAATGAGATCAAAATGTTAACTTATATATATTGGATAGGTTTAAACCATAGCCATTGATCTTGTATGCACACGTATCTCGAGGTTTGTCTAGTGGTCCACCTTCATTCAATCATTTACCAAGTCATGCATGAGTGACTCTACAAGTGGACTCACCAATCTCTTGATTGGTTGACAAGTATCGCGATGCACATCATGTGCTTTTTAATTTATTTCAATACTTTAGGCCCACTTAATTTCACATTAAATGTGGTCACATTAAAGTTAGTTAAGAACTTAATTAACTCACATCAAACTTACCCCATAGGCCGCTACCTCGGTCCCATGTCGACATACAACTCGAGGTAGGTCTCCGCTTGTATCGACACTGATATGCCTGCATATACCTTACCTGCACATTTCCGAACTTGATTAGTTTAAATTGTTCAATCATGTATAATACATAATACATAATACAAGCATCAAACAAAAATAACATACCTCAGTGTTGACTCCCGAGGTTTGGACATACATATCATGACAAGTGGGTCCTACGTACATCCCTGGAATGACACGTGACACGAGTTAAATTGTAGGGTCGTTACACTCATATGTCCACAAATGTGCACATTTCCTATCTTTGGGTCCACTGACAAACTCATGGTAACTGCCGCCTCAAGTATACCGTACTGGTGAGTCATCACCTCTCAGTCCGATCTTCTCTTGCTAAGGGCATCTGCTATGACATTCCCCTTCCCGGGCTAGTACTTAATAGAAAAGTCATAGTCCTTCAGAACTCTAACAACCGCTGTTTTCTCATATTAAGATCCTTCTAATTGAATAGATACTTCAAATTCTGAGGATTTGTGTATTGGGTGAACCTCTAACCTAAAAGGTAATGTCTCCACGTCTTCAGTGCAAGCACGATCGCTGCAAGCTCCAGATTTTGCACTAGATAGTTTCTCTCATGAGTCCTCAGTTGATGCGACAAGTCAGCAATAACTTGGTCATTTTTCATCAGTACACATCCCAGTCTAGTGCCACACACATATGTGTGAACTGCCAACTCCCTGCTGGGCTCTAGTAATACTAACAGCGGTGCAGAGGTTAACCTCTTCTTCAGCTCTACGAAAGCTGCCTCGCAAGCATGGGACCACACAAACTCAACATATTTCTTAGTCAATCATAAGCGCAGAAATCCTGGAAAAATTTGGTACAAAGCATTGGTAATAGCCTGCTAGCCCCAAGAAACTCTTGACATCTATCACACACTCTAATGTACGTCAATAGATGATAGTATGAGCCTTACTTGTGTCCACTAATATGCTTGTGTTACTGATCACATACCCCAAGAACTTTACCTTAGAAAGCCAAAACTCGCACTTACTGAATTTAGCATATAATCGGTGCTCTCAGAGTCTTCAGCGTCTCTCCGAGATGCCTCTCGTGGTCCTCCCTAGTCCTAGAATAAATTAAGATGTCATTGATGAAGACTATCACGAATTGATTCAAAAATGGCCTCAAGACTTGGTGCATTGAATTTATGAATACTGCTGGGGCATTTGTCAGTCCGAACAACATAATGGTAAACTCAAACAACTCGTAACACGTGTTGAACATCATCTTGGGTATATCCTCCTCCCTGATCCTTAACTGGTGATAACTTGACCTAAAATCAATCTTGGCGAAGAACTGCACTCCGACCAGCTGGTTGAACAAATCATCAATCCTAGGTAGTGGGTATCGATTTCTAATTATCACCTGATTGAGTCTCCTATAATCAATGCACATCCTCATGCTACCGTCATTTTTCTTCATAAAAAGCACTGGTGCTTCATAGGGAGACATACTCGAATGTATGAAAACCTTCTTTCATATTCTCCAACTGAGTCCTCTACTCGTCCTACTCTACTCCTGATATACAGTACGGTCGACTCGCTATAGGCTAGGTGCCTAACGCTAGCTCTATCCTAAACTCTATCTCCCTAGGTGGAGGTAATCCAGGTAAATCCTTAGGAAAAACATCAGGAAACTCGCACAAGATTGGGACGTCCTCAAGTCTGACTACTATCCTCTCACCTAGCTCTATAGTCCATAAATGAATGTCCATCTCTTGGATGGTGGCTAATCTACACCTAGTGATCGGAAGTGCGGTCGCGACTCCGTGAATGAAAACTCAGAAATCCCTGGTATTTGGAAGGTGATGGTCTTACTAAAATAGTCCAACCGAGCATGATAAGCCGCCAACCAATCTATGCCTAAAAGCGTATTAAACTCTTGGTACTCAAGTACTCAGAGATCTATGGGTAACTGGTGACCACTAACCACAACTCAACAGTCTTTATAGATCCAATTAGGGTAAATCTTATGTGCCTAAAATCTCTGGTGTCAACCCAAAATCTCCTACTATCCGTCCAAAAATAAATGATAATGTAGACCCATAATCAATCAACAAATGCATGCTACGACCGTAAATAATCAACTTACCCTCGACTAAATGTCGCGATGTGTCGCGGTCGCGCTCTGCCACTACGTGAACCTGCTCCCAGGCCCGTGCTGGTGGAGCTGCAACTAGTGGCACAAATTCACCGGTGCACTGATTCTGGTAGTGCTCCCTTTGTCTATATATGAAGCAAATGATGTGTTGCTTACTCCCAAATCCCTGACCCTACTGACCTCTGGTCCTTTGGCTTTGATTCTATCCATCCTACCTCTGACCCTGGCCTTGCCACTGCTGACCTTATTCCTATCTCTATCCATGCCACTGCTGCCCTCTGTCTCCGCTTATTTGAACTTCATCTTGAGTTTGCCTTTGTGGCTGCTGACTGCCATGACCTGATGTTATTGAGCAGGTACTACTACATAGGCACCGATCACCTGCCCATTATCATGCCAACGCTTTTGTCTCCACTGATCTCTTGGCTAGCGGTTCCTCTTGCCCTTCCTATCTGACCTGACATGGCTGGTCTGAACCTCCTGATATATAGGAGCAAGAGCGATGTCACTCCTCATCGCATATGTCTCATGAGCCAATGACCGCTCATAGACCTCCTACAAAGTCCTGGCTCCTGTCAATAAGATGGAACTACTAATCTCTAGCTGAAACCCCCTTATAAAGTAATGGATCTAAAGTCGCTCAGTTCCAGCTACATCTGTGGCGAACATCAGTAGGTACTTAAACCTCTCCATGTACTAAATCACGGTACGGAGCCCTTTCTTAATATAATGCTTTCTCAATTGTAGCTGGACATCGATCGGAATATACTGTACCTAGAAGACTCAGCAGAACTTGGCCCAAGTGGTCGACACTCCATGGGCGGCTATATGTGCGGTCTACCATGTCGCGACGCCTCCCTTCAACATGTAGCCGAAGACTCTACCTTGTATGCTATCGTGAATCCTTAGCAATGCATGAAGCCTATCATGTGTGAGAACCTATCTCCTAGCTGCCTCTAGGTCTCCACTTCCATGAAAATGTCATGGTTGGAATTTAGAAAAATCCTTTACTAGCTTAGCCTTAGCTGTCAAGGTCGTTTTAAACGTTGTCTGCTATTCTATTGTTAGTGCAAGAGTAGCCACTGGGGTGATCATTGGTGTAGCCGCAGGCGTAACCAACTCCATGTGAATCTCAACTCTAGCTTCCGTGAGCGGCGTGTCCTGACTAGCTGGGGCGACGGCCTGTCTCAATAGTAGTGGTGGTGGCGGCGAGTGTTGCAGTCGCCTGTGTGGCCGCTGCCTATGATCAGTGCAGACTCAAGATCTCATCAAGATGCGCGCCATGAAGTGCGACTGTGTCGCGTAGACTCTGATCTGAGTTGACTCTCGCTGGGTCGCTTGTCGGCCTCCATTAGCCGTAGTAGATGGAATTGGCTGTCAGTCCATCTCGAATCTACAAGCGCAGATGTGCTCCAATCAGTGTCGTATACATGTATATATACATATTACAAGTCAAAACATACATGTATAAAACCCTAGACTACCTGCTTCACTACACTTCCCAACTAAGGTTCTAAGTCAGGTTATCAGGTATTCCACATTCTAAGTTCATTTGTTAAGTTTTATTCGCTTTCGTTAAAATTCTCCTTAGGCTCGCCTGAACCTAGGCTTTGATACCAACTGTGACAACCCTAAATCCCAAGGCAATCTAGCCCTACTATGCCACCGGACACGTCATCTGGTTATGCCATGTCATCTGCACGCCTGCCCATGACGGCCCATGACAAATACTAAACCTTTTCAAATAGCCTAACTATTTCGATTATCTGGTATTTTATGAAAGCATGTTCTTAATTTGGTTTACTTAGCCTATTCATTTATATCACTTAAGTTATGTGATAAGTTATTTAGTTGTTCCTTGGTCTTTTCAACAAAATGTGTGAGTTATCGATAATAACGAAAGTCTTTCATTTCAAATAAAGGGAATAATAAATAACAAAAATTTTACTTCTTTAACAAACCCTCAGTAGCAAAAAATCCATTAAAAGGATACCATGTATATGTAAGGTGACAAAATGTAAAATAGGATCAATATACATTTATCAATGTATCAAGTTTCCCAAAATATACCTAAAAGTAGTAACATAAGTATACAAACACCTACGAGATGGGCCAGCGGAGGCTCTTAATGATCAGATGAAGTCGTCAAATACAGCATTTACCCGGCCCGTCGTTGGATCTGCACTCGGTCATCCATACAAAAAGTTGATGACGAGTCTAGTGAGTAAATCACCAAAAGAAACGCAAGTTGCATTTAATAAGAATGTAAATAAAACGGCTACAAATCAAGTTAGTCAATAAGAAATGCACTGAATAGGATAATAGAATGAAGATAAGCTGCTAAGAATGCAATAAATGTTAGACACAAGCATGGTATATATCCGCCGAACTCTAAGACTAATAATACTGGACCAAGGAGACTGGCGACTATAATGACCCGTTACCTTAAGCTGGTGATTAATATTAGTCCAAATCCTAATTAACCCTAGTTACGCTTGTGGTTAAGTCTGACGTACCTTAATTAGAGTGTGCGTGGGTTTGTGTTTGTTTGGAATGTTTAGTAAATTTTATAGGTTGTAGTATAAAAGAGAATTTACATAAGCCTATAATCGAAAAATACGTAAATAAACAAGAAATAGCCGATACACCAAGTGCGTCAAGAGAGTTGTGAAATGAATGTACACACCTGAGAATACTCGTAGACATGTCTGATGAATTTATTGGTGAGAAAATACACGAGGTATATATATTTATATGTATTTGATATATGAATATATATTAAAAATTATAAGTTTGGTTTGAATTATATGGATCATCGATCGCCTTGAGATGAGCGTAAGTGTTGATGATGTCAACATGTGTGTCAATTTAGGAGTGTCATGTTAGCACATCAATCATTCGATCAGTCTCAAGATAGAGTTATGCGTAACTCAAGGAAAAACCCATATATTTAAACTAAAACCTTCATATTCATCTTCACTGATCAATGGAGAGAGAAAGTGAGAGAGAGCAGCTGAGGGTTTGATGTTTTGATCTTGAGGGAATCAATCAGAAGAGTTGTTTTAGTGTGAATTGAGGTGCTTAAACAACTAGAAATCAGAGATCATCACTGTTGGTAAGTTTGGTTTTGATATTTTTGAAGTTCGATTCGGTAGTTGGTGATGATATCCCTGTAAATTGTTGTGTTTGATTATTGGAAATTGATTGTTACCTCACTAGAGGTCCTCCCTAGTGTATTTAGGAAGTGTTAATTATGGTTTTGATATTTATGGATGGAATAGTGGCTGCTGCCATGTTTATTGTTGAGACAGTATAGGGTGGAGCATGCTCCACCTAGCAGAGGAGCACGCTCCACCTAGCAGAGGAGCACGCTCCTTTCATCAATTGGGATGAACCTAGCTGGTGGAGCGCACCCCTCCAATTGAGGGAGTGTGCTCACACCCCAGAAAATAGCAACTCTGCCGTAAATTGGTTAGGATCTCCTGAGGTCTTAGGGACTGAATTATGGGTTCTAAACATAAGGTATTAGACCTATATTGATCACAAATGGTTATCACCAGGAAAGTGTGAGTGTCGGGAAAGTTAGGGAGTTTCTTAACGGAAACCTAAACCGAGGTAAGTATGGATTCACTTATTTATCAATGTTGCATGACTATCTTAGTATATGTAGTTAATGTATTTTATGGACTAAATGGAGGGACTATTGTACACTGTGATATTTTAAATAAATGGAAAATGGTGTTTAATGTGACTCATGAGAGTAACTCCTAGTTTGGAGAATAGATTTTTATAGGAGTGGGTTACCTTCCCAGCCAATTTGTAACTCCTGCTTAATTCGATAGGTTGCGTGGATTACGTACTCACTATAGGGTTTTGGATAGAACCATTAGACACTAATGGATTTACTAGATAGCATATCGGCCAATGTGTTGGTCTAGCAATAGCATTAATGGTGTCAATGGGTAATCAACCCTAGTTTTACAAATAAAATGGGAATCACACTCTAATAGTCATTGAGAGTTAGACTTGCATATGCTATTTATTGAATTATATGTTTTCATAATCTCGTTAATCAACATATTGGTGCATATTGTTATTGCATAATGTTCTTGGTTATTATATGGAGTGTTGATGACTTTGTGAATCCTTACTTACTATAACGACTCGTTTCCTTAAGTAAGCGATTAGCGTTAATCCGATTTCTAATTAACCCGAGTTAGGCTCGTGGTTAAGCCCGACTTATCTCGATTAGCGTGTGCGTGGATTTATATGTCGTTTGGTTTTTGCATGGATTATAGTATAATTTATTATGGAAATAATTGGATTAATTAGCCTATAATTGAATATTTGACAAATTATGGGACGCCTAATACCGTGTGTGGGTCTAGGGTGATGCTCATTAGTCGTGGAGTAACGTGCACGTCCGAGTGTATTTGTTGGCGCACACGGTGAAATTATAGGCGTGTTAATATAGGCTTATACATATTTATATATAAATTGTATATAAAATATATATTGAAAATAAATAAATAATTAATAATTGAAGGGCGCCTAATGACACGCAAGGTCGAGGGTGACATGCGTGGGACGTACAATAGTGTGCACACCTGAAAGTGGTCGTTGGCACATGTGGTGAATTTATTAGCGCGAAATACAAAGTTATCTATATGTTCATATATATATAGTTATATATATATAAATATATATAAATGAATCCTAAAGTTTAAATCAAATTAAGTATACATTAGATTCGTCTCGAGATACGTGTTACGCTTGAGTCGAGGAAGCGTGTTGAACGTTTGATATGGAGGAATTATTCACACATCGAGATGCGCATAACCACATCTAAAGAATAATCAATGTATATGTGCATACATGTGTCCAATTGGTGTTACACTATGGAATTGTGACTTTGATTTATTCCCTTTAGATCTGCCTCGAGATTCGTGTGTATGAATCTCGAGGAAATCTTATATTTATCAACAACAAAAAACACCACCTCACCGTCTTGCAAGATAGATTTCAAACTAGAGACAAACCAAAAATCCGACAGTGAGAGGGGAAAGAGACGACGGAGAGGTCGATGAAGACCCAAGGTAAGGTTGTGGTTGTGTTTGTTGTTGTTGTTGTGTTGTTGTTGATGGTGTCATTGTGTTAAATTGGGCAGGGAGGCTCGGACGAGTTCGTCCGAGGAAGGAGACGGCATGTGAGCCGTCTCCCCACCCAAAAAAGCCCAGTAATCAAACCAGAAAAATGATGATGGATCAATTTGATGAAATAAAGGCAGAGGAAGAAGATGGGGTTTGACTTAGACTGGACCGAACCGAGTCTAGTTCAACTGAACCAGACAAGCCCAAATTCAAAAAAGAAGAAAAAATGGAATAAAAGCTGGCAAAAAGGAGAAAAATTCTAAAAAATAAAAAAATCCCGAAAAATAATAGTTTGATCAAATAAATAGAAATGGATGGATTTCTATGAAAAATGAAGAATTCAAGATTTGTGTGAGACTTTATACCGAGGTGTTACGTCGAAAAATGTGAAATGGATATTGACCTAAAATTTTATAAATTGGTCCCGGATTCGATTAGGTCAGGTTTAGGGGTTCTAAATAATGAATATTAGACCCAAATTGATGATAATTGGTTTAATTTAGGTTCTTGATTAACGGGGCAAAGGTTTATGGATCTCGGGAGTCGTGTAAGTTGGTATAAAATTAGAAAAGCTCGGCACAGGTAAGTAGGACTCATATTCTTATGAATTAAGCAACGTAAGTAGTATAATTAGTTCATATAACATTATGGACTAAGAATGGGGCAATGTACTGTGACTTGAACTGGTTTTATGTTAAATTCCCAGAAAGAGGTACAACAAACGAATCAGACTGGAGTGACGATTGAAGTGTTAGACCATTCCCAACACTATCCCTTCAGAAACCTTGAGGTACCCATTGTTGCTTTCCTATTTGAGTTGGTAGCTACGCTGTGCTTGGATACACCACATAAATAACACGTCTGCCAACGTATGAGGTTCCGTGGACTATAATTCAGGGTAACATGAGTTTGCAGCTCAGTTTTGAAATGAAAATACAAGTCACGAGTACAGTTGCAATCGACTTATGAACTTGCATTTCATTATCTATTGTTATATCATTTTAATGCCTAAATAGATATGTTTTAGATTCATATTGTTTTTCATTGATATTAGTTGATAATTGATACATTTATGAACATCGCTTCCTGAGCAAGTTGGAGCGCTCATTCCCCAATTAACATTTTAGGTTAATGACGCGTGCTTGGACTCAGGAACGGAGAAGATTAGGAGTTTATACTCTTGTGACGACCCAAAATCCAATTGACCCACTATAAGGGCAATTTAGTAATTTTCCCCAAACCCTACATTAAATTAACCTTAATATAAAATAATCCAAATTATAAACCCTAGCCACCACAATTAGTTTACAAACCTAGATCAAGAAAAAAAGGGGAGAAAGAACAAGAAGAGGGAGATCTAGGAGGTTCTTAGAGATCAAGCGAAAAAAACTCCACAAACGAGGTATTCCCCATCTTTCTTTTAATCTTGATTTGGTTAACTTTGAAAAAATAAATAAAAGTGGTTTGAATGGGAATAACACCAAGAAGGTGGTGGTATCGCTGCGGCACCGCCGATGGGGCGCGCCGACGTCATGGCCACCGCCGGCGACAGTAGGTGGGGCCCCACTAGGAAGCCCCACCACCGCAATGAAGAAGACAAGGGGTGGCATCCAAAGCCACCCCTCCCGCGGCTGATGCCGGAGCCGCGACTGGCCGGAGCGCTGTCAGACTCCCGGCTAGTCGCGGCGGATGCCCCAACGCTGACAGCGGCTAGGAGCGGGGAACTGCTGCTCCCCCCTCATCCGTGGTTGACAAACTGGGAGCATAGATCCTGGTTCGTTCATTTTTTTGGAATTCGGTCAACAAACTATCAGTTGACTAGTCAACAACAGTTGACTGGTCAACAAAAAAAAAAATAAATAATAAACAAAAATAAAAAAATGAAATATAATAAAATAATATATATAGATATATTATAAATAAATATAATAATAATATGTTTTCAAATGGGTTGGGGTGGGCCCCTCACACTTGACCCTCTTACGGGCGATGTGGGACCCGCGGAACGACACTAGTAGGCCCCACCTCAAAGTAATTGAATAATAATTAATGTTGGATTTTGAATCGTCGAATAATGCGACTGTTGTTTAAATTGTCTAGATTCGCAAAGAGGTTCATATCGAGCCCCGTGTGTGTGAGGTCGGCCGAGAGAGTATAACTCTGCGAGTCGAGGTAAGTGGGGAGCTCCGCTCATTTATTAAATGTGGCTTGCCACTTGCATATTTGAATTCATGATTTTAACTAAAAGACTTGGGATGAGGTTATTACGTACCTTGTTTGACTTCATGTAAGGCCTATTGGGGAGCCATAGTCATATGGTGGAACCAAGTCACCTTACATGTTTAAGGGCCTTTTGGGGAGCCGTAATAACGCGGTGGAACAAAGTCACCCATTTCTGCAAGGGCCTATTGGGGATTTGTGGATGCACGATGGAACCAAGTCACCCAGGCCTCTTGAGGAGCCGTGGACACACGGTGGAATCAAGTCACCCACGCATATTTAGTATATTATGACAATTGGTCAACAAGGGTAGGTAATGACAAATGAGATAATGGACTTGCATTTATATCTATTACATTCTATGTATCTCTCTTGTAACCACTTTGCATGTGAATGTTGATTTTCTTATGTTTTATAACTCTTGAAACTCCCTATCACTGCTTAAGTTGCTTTATGAATATGATATGCTTACTCCTTGTGGGAATTGATGTCGTGCTTCAGATTTCAATGCTATCTTGATTTTTAAATGCATGCAAGCTTTATTTTGCTTTATATGTATTACTTACATGTTTAATATTTGAGCATAGGTCTTCTCTTATTAGGCTCCATTGGTTCTTTAGCTCACCCTACTTACACTACAGGTTCATCTACGAGTGCGATAGATCGTGGCGAGGGGAAGGCCATTATTTGAAGTCTCCTTGTAGCGTTAGCCTTTTATGATATATCTACTATTTCTTTTGAAAACTAGTAATGAGGGTTTAAGCAAGTCTGTTGGGTAGTTAAACATTTCCTTAGTTAGTTGGATACATTTATAAATATTTGAAGGTTATAGAGATTTTATATTGTTTGATTTGCTTAGGTGAGTCTGAGATACTGGATGGTCAGGGTTATGTGACATATGGTATTTAGTGAAATTCAAATTCCACATTCCTTTGCCATATTGTCTATATGTTATTCTGTATGTTATTTAGGCGTGCCAGACCTATTTGGGCCTGGTTCAGGTATTGGGTTTAATTGGCGGTCTGGTCTGGGCTGGGTGACGTCGGGGATGGGTTGTTTCAGTTGGTATCGGAGCATAGGGATTAAAACCTAGGGAAACATTAGGTTAGTGAAACATAAGATTTTTAGAGCCTTTAAGATTTAAATGTCAAGTTTAAGTTAAACGAATCAATGGTATGTGACATTGGTTCAAAGTCAACTTAACATATGTAAATGATGAATCCTAGGATGGGAAGGGGTTGAAAAACTTGAATAAAACTTGAATAATGTTATTTGCTTTGTATTATAATATCTATTGCATTTAAATATTTTACATACTCTATTGATTTGTAGGACTAATTCGCTCTTGTTTGCTTCGCAGTTGCATCATTAGCAATCAAGGCAGAAACTCCTACAATTTGAGGTAAATAGCGGAGAGGGATGAGAGAGATTGGCGCGCTCAAATGGAGCAGCGCATGACTGCTATGGCCAAAACATATCAAAAGGCATTCATGACATGAGATCTGCTTAAGACTAGAGGTTGGCGGAACTCGCGCAATCACAGGAAAGGAATATGGCCCGCACACTAGAGCTGAGGCAACAGGGAAACACATGGACGGCGGAGCGAGCACCCGTGAGGCAGGGACCTAACCCTCCCTTAGCGCCTATACATGAAGATCATCATGTGGAGGAAGGGGCTGATTCTGCTACAATTGCAGCTGCGACGGCCGTAACTGTAGTGAATGAAGATCCAAAGGCTTGCCGAAAGGGCAAGATACAAAAAAAATTTATGAAATATGACGTGCCACACTTTTATGGAAAACAGGATCCCATTGAGGCTGAGGCGTAGATATTAAATATGGAAAAGAGGATGATAACTCTGAATATTGATAAGTGGACCATAGTACCACTTGTGGCGTTTTTGTTAGAACACAAGACACACAAGTGGTGGATGACTATCGAGAGGACACAGGGAACTAATATGAATTGCTCTAGTTCAAGAGTATGTTTTAAAAAGAATGGTTTCCAGAGCCAGTGAATGATGTGAAGATTCGAGAGTTCCTTGCCTTAGTACAAGGCAATATGTTAGTGGCCGAGTATGCATCAAAGTACAACGAGTTGCTAGAGTTCGCACATGAGTATGTCCTGACAGATAAGACTCGTAAGAGGAGATTTATTGATGGAATAAGGCTGGATATTAGTGCTATGGTAGTGGCGTCTGGATCTGAGACTTACCACCAGGGACACGAACGAGCACTTGAGTGTGAGGCTTCACTTCGTGGGGGTTTCATGCAGTTTCAGGCAGGATCTAATCAGTACAGTTATGGTAAACGTAACTTTTGTGGTTACCAGAACAGTCAGGATGACATTATCAAGAAACCATAGTTTGGAGGGTTTTCTGGTGGACATGCACGTTTAGGTACCGCTTCAAAGGCGACACACACTCATTTTGTGACTGTCGTACATACAACTGTTCCTGCTCATACGGCTACACAGAGCATGGCATTCAGGCCACCACGTCCACATCAACAGTCTCAGCAGAGTGGAAGTACGGGTCGAGGACCAATCAGGGCAAAGTCGAGCGCACAGCGAGTGTTGCGCAACCACATCTGACATACCAAGAGGCCATAGTTGATTTGTTACCGGTATGGGACTCCATGACACATCCAGAGCAAATGTCCTAACCCGCCGCCATATGAGGGGAGCACACACTTACTTGATTTTGAGCACAGTTTCTACTAAAAAAATTTATCCTAATATGGTATGTGAAGGGTGCAAAATTAAAATTGGGGATCTCACTATGAGATTTGATTTACGAGTTTTAAAGGGTCTTGAATTTGATGTATTACAGGACATGGACAGGTTAGCGGCGTACCATGCCAAGATATATTATTTTCATAAAATCATAATATTTCAAATACGGGCATTACACCATTTGAGTTCAAACGTTGTATACCGACCAACGCCATTGTGCGGGTCTGGCAGAGATAGAGACCATTGTGAGCTTGACTTCTATGGGAGAGGAAGGACAGGATGTTCTAATTGAGAAGATACCAGGGTTAGGGAATTTTTGGATTTGTTTCCTTCAGACCTTTCGAGAATCCCTCCTCATCGGGAGATTGACTTTATGATTGACCTTATACCTGGTACGAGACCAGTTTCCAGGACATTTTACCATATGGCGACTACCGAGTTGAAGGAGTTGAAATCACAGTTAGAGGAGCTGACTCAGAAAAGCTTCATTACTCCGAGTGTATCAGGATGAGGAGTACCAGTGTTATTTGTGAAGAAGAAGGACGACAGTTTGAGGATGTGTATTGATTATATACAACTGAATGTGACTATCCAAAACAAGTATCCGCTTCCCTGGATAGAAGACTTGTTTGACCAGTTGAGGGGATCAAAGTTTTTCTCTAAGATAGATTTTAGATCGGGTTATCATCAGTTGCGTATACGAGAGGAGGACATACCGAAGACAACTTTTAGCACACATTATGGACACTTCCAGTTCATCGTGATGCCATTTGGACTCACCAATGCACCGACGATGTCATGGACTTAATGCACCGTGTTTTCAAGCCGTTCCTTGACCAATTCGTGATTGTGTTTATCGATGACATCATGATATACTCTAAGACTGAGTCAGATCATAGGAAACACCTCAAGAAAGTGTTGCAGACTTTGAGGGAACATAAACTCTATGCTAAGTTAAGCGAATGCGAGTTTTGGGTTTCAGAAGTGATTTTATTAAGGCACGTGGTGAATATTGAAGGTATATCAGTTGATCCCGCGTAAATCGAGGCAATCCTTAGGTGGTCACAACCCACTAATGCATCTGAGATTCAGAGTTTTCTAGGCTTGGTAGGGTACTATCGATGATTCGTGCAAGGTTTCTCATAAATCGGTTCACCGCTCACCAACTTGACTAGGAAATTCATTGTCTATAAATGGGATGATTCATGTGAGGAGGCCTTCCAGTTGATAAAGAACTGTCTAACTACCTCATCGATTATGATTCTACCTGAGGTCGGCAGGGAGTTGTCAGTGTATACTGATGCATTGGGGACTGGTTTAGGAGGTGTATTAATGCAAGATAAGAAAGTAATTGCTTATGCATCCAAGCAGTTGAAAGTACATGAGAAGAACTATCCAATGCACGACTTAGAGTTGGCGGTATTATTATTTGCTTTGAAGTTGTGGAGGCTTTACATGTATGGGGAGAAATTCATTGTCAACTCAGACCACAAAATTTTGAAGTACTTGTTCACTCAGAACTAATTGAACATGGGACAGAGGAGATGGTTGGAACTCTTGCAAGATTACAACTTCACACTCGAGTACAACCCGGGGAAGGCTAATGTTGTGGCCGATGCTTTGAGCCATGTACAATTAGAGACAATACTCGAGACCGTAATGAATGTTCAGGGAGTACCCGCAGATGGCTCATATGTCTCAAAGGGCTAGACGCGATTTCAAATGAGAGCAGAGCCAATAGTTGTGTTTAGAGTGGTTGATTATCAAAGGGTTGATTCAGAGTACGGGAAGTATAGGACACTTGCAGATGAGAGTGATGATGTGGATTGGAGACTTTCAGCTGATGGAACGTTGTGGTGTCGGGACAGATTGTGGATACCATCTCATAGAAAGTTGATAGATGACTTACTTTGAGAGGCGCACAAATCTCGATTCACCATTCATGTAACAAGATGTATCAGGACATGAGGAGGATGTATTGGTGTTCGAGGATAAAGGTGAACATCGCTACTTATATCCAAAATTGTAAGATCTGTTAGCAAGTTAAAGCAGACCACCGAAAGTCAGGGGGATTGTTGAAACCATTACCTATTCCACAGTGGAAGTGGGAACATATAGCTATGGACTTTGTTTCGGGGCTACCGACGATTCAGAAAGGGCATGATGCAGTTTGAGTGGTCATGGATCGGTTGACTAAATCAGCTCACTTCATCCCTATTTTCATGGAATATTCAGCATACAGGTTGGGGGCATATATGTAGATGAGATCATCTGATTACATGGAGTCTTGGTGTCTATTGTATCGGATCATGATCCGAGGTTTACCTCTTAGTTTTGGAGTGGATTTCAACATCAGATGGGGACTGAGCTCAATCTTAGTACGACCTTTCACTTATAGACAGATGGGCAGACCGAGAGATTGATTCAGATACTTGAGGATATGCTCAAAGCTTGTGTCTGGATTTTTGCGGGAGTTGGGAGAAGTATATTCCATTGTGCGAGTTTGCGTACAACAATAGTTTTCAAGCAAGTATTGGCATGACATCATTCGAGGCACTATATGGGAGATTATGTAGATCTCCAGTTTGTTGGATCGAGGTTAGAGACGCCGTGTTGATCGGCCCAGAGCTTGTGCATGACCAAACTGAGAGGATAAAACTGATTAGGCAACGATTGGAGACCGCCTAGAGCCTCCAGAAGAAGTATGCCGATAAGGACCATCTATATGTTGTGTTCAAGGAAAGAGAATTTGTACTATTGAAAGCGTCACTAATGAAAGGACATTACCGATTCGAATTGAAGGGAAAGTTATCTCCCAGGTTCATCGGGCCATTCAAGATCAAGAAACGAATAGGCCCGGTAGCATATCGCCTCAAGTTACCACTACAACTAGCTGGAGTCCATAATGTCTTCCATATTTCTATGTTGAGGAAGAAACATAACAAACATGCACCAAGGATCAATTGGGGGCAAGTTGATTTGAGGGAAGACGTGTCCTACGATGAGCAGCCTATTCAGATTGTGGATAGGAAAATGCGTCAGCTTCGGAAAAAAGAAATTCTGTTGGTGCAAGTTCGGTGGCAATTCCATGGAGAACAGGAGTTGACTTGAGAGCAGGAAGACTATATGATGGAGAACTTTCCATTTCTCTTCGAACCATAAGGTATGACATTATTTTTACTTTCAAGTACAATAGTTCTTTAAAATTGGGGATGTTGTGATGACCCAAAATCCAATTGACCCACTATAAGGGCAATTTAGTAATTTTTTCCAAAACTCTACATTAAATTAACCCTAATATAAAATAAACCAAATTGTAAACCCTAGCCACCACAATTAGTTTACAAACTCTAGATTAAGAAAAAGGGGAAGAAAAAACAAGAAGAGGGAGATCTAGGAGGTTCTCAGAGATCAAGCCAAAAAACTCCACAAACGAGGTATTGCCCATCTTCTTTTTAATCTTGATTTGGTTAACTTTGAAAAATAAAAATAAATTAAAAGTGGTTTGAATAGGAAGAGCACCAAAAGGATGGTGGTTTTACGGCGGCCCCGCCGATGGGGGCGGCGACGACGTCATGGCTGCCGCTAGCGATAGTAGGTGAGGCCCCACTGGGAAGCCCCACCGAAGCGAAGAAAAAGACAAGGGGTGGCACCCAAAGCCACCCTTCCCGCGGCGGTTGCAGGACCCGCGACTGGCCAGGAGCGCGATCAACACAAAAAATAAAATAAATAATAAACAAAAATAAAAAAAATGAAATATAATAAAATAATATATAGATATATTATATATAAATATAATAATAATATGTTTTTAAATGGGTTGGGGTGGGCCCCCCACACTCGACCCTCTTACGAGCAACGAGGGACCCACGGAACCACACTGGTGGGCCCCACCCTGAAGTAATTGAATAATAATTAATGTTAGATTTTGAATCGTCGAATAATGCGACTATTGTTTAAATTGTCTAGATTCGGAAAGAGGTTCACATCGAGCCCCGTGCATGCGAGGTCGGCCGAGAGAGTCTAATTCAGTGAGTCGAGGTAAGTGGGGAGCTCCGCTCATTTATTAAATGTGGCTTTCTAATAGTGTATTTAGAATTCATGATTTTAACTAAAGGACTTAGGATGGGGTTATTACCTACCTTGTTTGACTTCATGTAAGGCCTCTTGGGGAGCCGTAATAACGTGGTGGAATCAAGTCACCCATTTCTGCAAGGGCCTCTTAGGGAGTCGTGGATGCACGATGGAACCAAGTCACCCGGGCCTCTTAAGGAGCCGTGGACACACAGTGGAATCAAGTCACCCACGCATATTTATTTTATTATGATGATTGGTCAACAAGGGTAGGTAATGACAAATGAGACAATGGACTTACATTTATATCTATTACATTCTATGTATCTCTCTTGTAATCCATTTGCATGCAAAAGTTGATTTTCTTATGTTTTATAACTCTTGAAACTCCCTATCACTGCGTAAGTTGCTTTATGAATATGATATGCTTACTCCTTGTAGGAATTGATGTCATGCTTCGTATTTCAATGCTATCTTAATTTTTAAATGCATGCAAGCTTTATTTTACTTTATAGGTATTACTTACATGTTTAATATTTGAGCGTAGTTCTTCTCTTATTGGGCTCCGTTGGTTCTTTAGCATACCCCACTTACACTACAGGTCCATCTACGAGTGCGATAGATCATGGCAAGGGGACGACCATTGTTTGAAGACTCCTTGCAGCATGAGCCTTTTATGATATATCTACTATTTGTTTTGAAAACTATTAATGAGGGTTGCAACCTAAGAAAGTCTGTTGGGTAGTTAAACCTTTCTTTATTTAGTTGGATACATTTACAAATATTTGAAAGTTATGGAGATTTTATATTGTTTGATTTGCTTAGGTGAGTCTGAGATACTTGATTGTTAGGTTTATATGACATATGGTATTTAGTGAAATTCAAATTTCGAATTTTTTGCCATATTGTCTATATGTTATTCCACAGGTTGTTTAGGCGTGCCAGACCGTCATTTGGGCCTGGTTCAGGTATTGGGCCTAATTGGCGGTCTGGGCCGGGCGAACCGACCCTAAATCGGGGAAGGGTCATTTCAACTCTTCTCTACGGTGAATGTATTTCCCTACTATTTATATATTGTATTGAATTACTATTTTGTAATAAACATGGTTGGTATATGATTTTACGACTAAGGTTTATGCCGATTTTTGTATATCTTATGTTTAATCGAAAAAGTTTTAATTATGCTGCATTTTCAAGTATTTATTCGATATAAGATATACTGTATTGTGATTATCAGGTATGAAGTATAGCTGTATTGTTACTCTAATTGAGTCCAACTGGTGTACCGAGGCTTAATTAGGGTTTCAGGTTAGGTATCGCCCTAATTGAGACAGGGGATGCTACACTTACTGAGCAAGTTGGAGTGCTCACTCCAAATTTAATATTTCAGGTTCACAGACTAGCGCTTCAGCAAAAGGAAAAGAGAAGATTTAGGAGTCTCAATATGTTATCTACGATGTAATGAGCTTTCTTATATATATATATGCACAGTTTGAGTTATTTTTTATATATAACAGGGTTGGGGGGTTTGTAAATAAGGTTTTGAGTTTTGATAAACTCTGTATTTACTTATATCGTTTAATAATCGAAAAAATTTTAATTTTTTGTTACGTATATTTTAAATTGTTTATTTGATATCGATATACAGGTTGAGTTTATCCAGTATAGACGAAGAGGCTGTTGGCTCTAGTTAAGTCTAGTTGGGTTACCGGGGCATAATTAGGGTTTCAAGCCGAGTATCGCTCTAATCAGAATAGGGGATGATGTAGTGACGAAGTAACTCCCCGCCATCGCTCCAAGGTTAATGAGGAATTCTGTTTGTCAGGAGTTTACAACTCCCGTCCAATTAACTTAAAGGAGAGGTATCTATGTCGGAGTTAACTCCTCATGATACTATCTCTATAATCATCGACTCACAGATTAAATCTCACGCGTATCCTAGGGAATGATCGGAACTGTAGCAAGAATCGGATCGCTAATCACGAGGGAGCCGGTGAGGGGTCATACCGTCCCGTCAACCATATACAAACACATGCGGGAATGATGTAGTCAAATAAACCCAAACTGACATAATTCAGCGGTATAATGAAATAAAATAGCGAGTAAATGCTACACCTTTTTTTGGTGGGGTTTACTTACAAAAATGCGATAAAGCCCGGTCCTAGCTGCTCGCTTGTACCTAGAAATACCCGTCCGTCGGTCCCCTAAGCTTCCCAAGGCCCCAAACATCCTACATACCAATTTTAAATAACTTATGGTCACATTAATTGATTTTATATGGTGAGAACAAAAATTAAAATTATATTCTAATTTTTAGCTGTGACAAATTTTTCGGGTTACACGGGGTGCTAAACATTCGAAAAAGTCTCAAAACCTAATTTTATACCCTTTTTCCAATTTCTCATATTTTTAAAATTTTTTTGAATTTTTTCGTAATTTTTATTTTTTTTAATTTTTTTAATTTATTTTTTATTTAATTATAAATTAAATTAATTTTTAATTAATTAATAAGGTTGGGCCCACCTGAACAGGGGCCAACCCAGGCTCGTACGCACTCATCTTGCGCGCGTACGAGCCTCCCACCCCAAATTTTTCCCTTTTTTAACTTCTTTTTCTCTTCTTCTCTTAATCTTCAACAACAACAACCACCCAACAACAACATCAGATTCACAAATTCATCAACACATTTCAAGATCACCATCATCTTCAACATGCATGCATCACCATTAACAAACATTGAACAAAACTTGATGAAAACTCGAATTAATGAAAAATCAGAGTTGCAATTCACCACATTGAGTCCAAAAACAGTAGAAGATTACTTGAAATTCTTTTTTATCAAAAGCCCCAAAATTTAGCTAGCATTGAAGCACGTAAAGCATGGAATTCATGAGAAATGATAAGGGTGTGATTACCTAAGCTTTGATGTGCTGAATCCTTATACAATTTCTCTATGCTTATCCTAGAAACTCATGCAAACCTCCAACTCTAACCACTCTTTCCCTTTTCTCTCTATGAACTAAGGTTCTATGCATGCTGAAGAGACAAAATGGACTGAGTGTCCTTTATATAGTAGCTCATTTCATCAAGTTCTAAAACCCACATTTCGAGGTCCATCAAGGGCTCCTATTAAATTCAACAAAACTTGTGTCACGCATGTGTCAATTTAATAAGTCAATATAGGGTTTTCTTCATAATTTTGTTACTTAGGCAAAAATTCCCTTATTTAGCCTAATTACGCATCTTAGGCACATTTTTGTTACTAGCCATTTAAACTACCATATGCCCATTATTTGGTCTTATTAGTCCAACCTAATATTTATTTGAAATACACATACCATAACTAGGCTAGGTACTTGTCTAACCGGCTACCCGACGTCGTCGCTCATTACTAGGCGTGTCGGGCCCAGTTTTGGTCTATTAGTATTTTGTTCAACTTGGGTCAAGTTTGTTTGAATTTTTATCTTAGAATATCATTATATATTGATAATTTATACGTCTAAGCTATTACGTTCTCGTACCCGCATTGCACGCATCTCGAGGCGCTATTCGCTGCACTCATAACTCACGCAAAATGCTATAATCAACGGTACATATGGCGTAATGCTATAATTCATAGTAAAACAACCATAATAAACAAGCATTATGTAAATATAACATTATAAATTGTACCTTGGTAGACGTGCCCTAGACTAATCCGTGATCTCCACGTGGGTCTGAGTTGGGTCTTAGTATGGATTTAGACAATAAATGAATTATTAAATTAGGCGGGCCATCTCAATTATTATTAATTCGGTGTTTTAAAGTTTAGTTATTAAGTGTTGCAAGTTTTCATGTTAAGCAACATAAATAAACTTAATGTGACGGCCAGCCTATTCAACAATTAATTTAATTGTATAATTTCAAATTAGAACAGAACTCTGACCCACGTGGACGTCGCAGATTAGTATAAGGCATGACTATCTAGGTATATTTATTATTATTTTTGGTGTGATGCTTTTCTATTGTTTTTATTTTTTAATTAACTATAGTGTTACACTGATTTCATTGTTGTACTATAATTTCTGAATGAATATGAGTGCGACGGGTAGCACCTCGAGATGTGTATAGTGCATGTATGGGATTTGATAGCTTAAACTATAAATTGATAGCTTAGTTGGTAAATTTAAGTAAATTATATCAAATCCTAAGCTAAGGTAATGAACTAAATCAATTTGGCATTAGTAACCAAATAGACCAAGAGGGTGTAGCATTCCCTATCCCGATCAGGGCGATACTCGACCTAAAACCCTAATTAAGCCTCGGTAACCTAGTCAGACTTAACTAGAGCCAGCAGCTTCTCCATCAGTACCTGATAAACTCAACCTGTATATTAATATCGAATAAAAAATACAAAGTATACGCAATAGAAAAATTAAAAAAATTTCAATATTTAAACAATATACAGAAATAAAGAGTTTATTAAAACCTAAAATTTCGTTTATAAACCTCCCAACCATGTTTATATACAACAAAATATATCAAACATTGTATATATGTACAAGAGGGCTCATTACATCGTAGAGAAGATTATAAGACTCATAAATCTTCTCCTTGCCCTTCTATAAAGCTCTAGGTTGCGAACCTGAAATATTAGATTTGGGGCGAGTGCTCCAACTTGCTTAGTAAGTAAGAATTCACAAAGCCATGAACATTCCATATAATAATCAAGAACATTATGTAATAACAATATGCACCAATGTTAACTAACAAGAATATGGAAAACATGTAAATCAATAAATAATGGATGCAAATCAAACTGTCAATGACTATTACACCGTGATTCCCATTTTATTATAAAACTAGGGTTGATTACTCACTGACGCTATTAATGTGATTGCTAGACAAATACATTGGCCGATGTGTTGTTTAGCCAATCCATTAATGCTGGGTGGTTCTATCCGAAACCCTCTAGTGAGTATGTAATCCACAAAACCTATCGAATTGAGCAGGAGTTATATATAGGCCAGGAAGGTTACCCAGCTCCTATAAACCTATTCTCAAAATTAGAAGTTACTCTCGTGGGTCACATTACATACCATTTTCTATTTATTGAAAACCAACACATTGCACATAGTCCCCCCATTCAGTTCATTAACTACATGAACTATATATATACTAAGATAGCAAGATAACATTGATAAAGAAGCGAATCCGTACTTACCTCGGCTTAGGTTTTCGTTCCAAATTCCATAACTTTTTGGGCACTTAAGCTTTCCCAGGGATCCAACACCTATCACAAACCATTTGTGATCAATATAGGTCTAGAACCCTATTTTTAGAACCTCTAGTTCAGTTCCTAAGTCCTCTAGAAATCCCAATCAAAATACAGTAGCATTGCTATTTTTCTGGGGGTGGGAGCGCGCTCCCTATGTGGGTGGAGTGCACTCCAGCAGCTGAGTTCATCCTCACTGATGTAGGGAGCGCACTCCTCTTTTAGGTGGAACACGCTCCAACCTATACTGTTTTGACAGTACACAGGGTATCAACCACTGTTCCATCAACAAATCCATACAACAACAACAAACACTCCCAAAATTCATAAGGGAGGACCTCTGGTGAGGTTACAAACCATTTCTAGTCAACAAACAAGATAATTCATTAAGACTTCATCACCTATTATCAAACTAAACTTCAAAAACATGAAAACTAAACTTACCAAAGTGATGATCTCTGACTTTTTAGTTGATTAAGCTCTTCAATTCAAGTTGAATAAACTCCCTGAGTGATCTTCTAGGATTAGAAATCAGACCCTCAGCTCTGTCACTCTCACTCAATCGAATTATGGAGATAAGTATGAAGGGTTAGAGTTTAAATATATGGATTTTTCTTGAGATACGCATCGCGCTATCTCGAGACTGATCGAATGATTGATGTGCTAACATGACACTCCTTAAGGTGACACATGTGTTGACACCATAAACACTCACGCTCATCTCGAGGTGATCTGACGTTTCATATAATTCAAACTAATATTATAATTTCCAATATATATAAATATTTATATATCAAATGTATATATTTCTTGTACTTTCTTGCTAATAAACTTCACCCGACATGCCTACGAGTATTCTCGAGTGCGCACATTAATTTCACGACCCCCTCATCGCACTTACTGTATCGATTATTTATTGTTTGTTATGCATTTTCCCTATATAGGCTAGTACATAAATCCTCTATTATACTACAACCTATAAATTTCATAAACATTCCAAACAAACACAAACCATAATGCAAACACACTTAAACGTTAATTGAAGTACGCTAGACTCAACCACGAGCCTAATTCATGTTAATTAGAATTTGGATCAACACTAATCACAAGCTTAATGTATTAGTTCCTTACAATCTCCCCAATTTAAAGCAATTTCATCCTTGAAATTAAAGTATGTGTAAAATTACTTATAGTTTCGAAGAGAAATAGAAACTGCTTCGTCATATAACATTCCCGCTCCCAAGTTACTTCCTTATCTCCGTGAAATTGCCATTTCACCTTAACCAAAGGAATATCTTTGGTTCTCAGCCTTTGAATCTTATGATCAAGTATCTGAGTCGACCGCTCGTCGTAAGATAAGTCTTCTCAAAGATCAAATTCATTCTAATCAATCCTTGGAGTGAACTGAGTCTCCGTCTTGTGAAACATAGACACATAGAAAACAATATGAACTCCGGCTAACTTAAGAAGTAACTCTAACCTGTAAGCAACAAGACCAATCCTTTCCTGTACTCTGAACGACCCAATGCACCTTGGAGCTAGCTTACCTCGCATCCCAAACCTATACAATCCTTTTATAGGTGAGACTTTCAACAGGACATGATCGTCCTTTGAAAACTCCCAAAACCTATGATGTTTATCGGCGTATCTCTTATGTCTTAGCTGTGTTGTAGTCAAATGCTGACGAATTTGTTGAATTCTCTCTATGTAGTCCTAATTCAATTTCGGCCCCAACATAACTATATCTTAAACCTCTGCCCTACATGCAGGTGAACGACAAGACCAACCATACAGAGCTTTAAAAGGAGCCATTCTAAAACTTGCCTAATTGCTATTATTATAAGAAAACTCACACATAGGAATGTATTTCTCCCAGTTTTCACCAAACTTCAAGACACAAGCTCGAAGCATATCCTCTAGCACCAATATCAACCATTAAGTTTGTCCGTCAGTTTGACGATGGTATGTCGTACTGAGGTTAAGAACAGTTCCTTGCTGTCGCTGCAATTCACTCCATAGTTTGGACTTGAATCTCAGATCTCTATCCGAAATAATCAACAATAGAACTTCGTGGAATCTCAACACCTCATATACGTACACCTCACATAATCAGTCAAGAGGATCTCGCATGGAAATTGGTAAGAAATGCGCAGACTTCGTCAATCTATCAGCTACAACCCATACCGCATCATACTTACACTGACTCAAAGGTAGACCTAAAACAAAATCCATCGATATATATTCCCATTTCCACTTAAGAATAGGCAACACATGCAATAACCCTACAGGTTTCCTACGTTCAGCCTTAACTTGCTGACATATCTCATATCTCTTTATGAACTCAGCAATATCAGTCTTCATCCTAAGCTACTAATAAACATGCATCATATCGCGATACATCTTAGTTTACCTGAATGAATAAAGTAAAAAGATCTATGAGATTCCCGTAGCAACTCCTGCCTCAACTGATCATGAGCTGAAATCTACAATCTATCCCTAAATCATAACACATCATCTTTAGAAACTGACCAATCAGGATGATCTACACTAGCCGCTAACCTCTAGGTGCGCTATATAATCCGATCAGCTTTCTGACAATCAACCACCCTCTGAATCATATTCGGTTCAGCCTGAATCTGAGCGTAGAAGAACATATTAGTAGCTTCAGAACTAGCTCTCTCAGTCGATGATGTGCTAGCTGGACTTTCACGAATCATTATCAATGATGCTTCCTCAAGAAGTGTAAACTGAAAAGCTATGACAATAGCTAAGTTCTCTCTGCCTGTTCATCTCCCACTCAAGGCATCGAAACCACGTTTGCTTTGCCTGGATGGTACTCTAGAGTGAAATCATAATGCTTGAGAAACTCAAGCCATCTACGCTACCTCATATTCAATTTAATCTGAGTAAACAAATGTTTTAGACTCTTATGATCTAAAAAGGCTATAAACTTCTCACCGTACAAGTAGTGCTTCCAAATCTTCAAGGCAAAAACAATTGTAGCTAGCTCAAGATCATGAACAGGATAATTTCTTTTATGAAACTTGACTTGCCTTGAAGCATAAGCTACAACCCTACCTTCTTGCATCAGTACATGGCCCAGGCCTGAATAAGAAACATCAATATAAATCACTAATTCCTTCATCATATCAGGTAATGTAAGAATAGGTGTCATAGTCAAACTATCCTTCTAAACCTTTTAAAGAAGCCTTGCACTCATCTGACCAAACAAAGTCAAAATCTTTTTGTGTTAGCTGAGTCATTAGTAGAGCAATATGAGAAAACCTATCAACGAATCGTCTGTAATAACCCACTAACCCCATAAAACTCCATTCTTTAACACTATGGTAGGAGTAGGCCAATCCCAGATTGCTTCAACCTTCGCTCGATCAACATATATACCCTCATCATTAACCAAATGTTCAAGAAATCTGAGCTCTAAAAACCAGAATTCGCACTTACTAAACTTGCCATATAGCCGATTATCCTTTAAAGTTTGCAACGTAACTCTAAGGTAGTGCAAATGCTCTTCCCCAGTCTTCGAATAGATCAAAATATCATCAATAAAAATAATGATAAACTGGTCGAGATAGGGTTTAAACACCCTATGCATCAAATTGATGAACATAAAAGGAGCATTAGAGAGCCCAAATGACATTACTATAAACTTGAAGTGCCCATAACGAATACTGAAAGTCGTCTTCGAGATATCCTCATCCCTAATCCTCAATTGATGATAACCAGACCTCAAATCAATCTTTAAGAAATATCTAGCACCCTTCAACTGATCAAACAAATCATTGATCCTAGGCAATGGATATTTGTTCCTTATAGTTACACGATTAAGCTGTCTATAATCAATGCTCATACGTAGGGCTCCGTCCTTTTTCTTCACAAAAGAACTGGTGCTCCCCACGGTGACATACTAGGACGGATAAACCCCTTATGTAGCAACTCCTTAAACTGAGTCTACAACTCACGTAATTCTTTCGTTGCCATATGGTACGGAGGAATAAATATAGGTTTGGTATCAGGAATAAGATCAATGATGAAGTCAATGACACGTGGCGGTGGAAGTCCAAATAAGTCAGATGGAAAGACTTATAAAAATTCATAAACTACTAATATCTCACCAACCTTAAGTTCGTGTTCAGGCTCTCCAAATATGATAACTTCCGCCATAACATCTAAATCTCGAGGAATAGCTTCCCTTCCACGAGTTGCAAGTCGTGAAGGAATGACGGCTCCTCTCTTAATCTAGGGCACCGCCCGGCCTATTCTCGTAATTAAGCCCTAATCATATCCACGCAGGACTTAACTACGTATTAGTCAGCCTTTACTACCTGGACGCCTCTTTTCTCGTGTTCAGGATAAGTAATACACTAGTCCTACCAGTTCATAAAATTTAGAGTTAATTAAATTTTTTTATTAAATTAATAAATTAACGGAAGTCTTATTGATTATGCGGAAGCAATTAGTAACTTATGCGGAAGCCATTTATAAACTCCTTAGTGTGAAAAACCAGGAAATGACATCACATATATAAAGTCCTCAAAATGCAGTGAAACAGTAAAATAGTCTAAGTCAAGTCGAGGAAACTAACGCTCAACCCAATATACAACCCCAAATAGTATCTGAAAGACATATATAACATATACAATACAAATTACCAAAAGAAGACATACAATCAATGCAGTGACGCGTCGCGGGCTCAGGGATAATCGCCGATCTTCTCTTTGCCCGGCCTGCTGGTAGGCTCTGCACCCACCGTCATAAAAAGGACGGTGAGTACAAGAATAAAACAGTAATACCCGATGGCAAGTTTAATTTGCATTTCCAAATATTCAAATGGTATTTAAAAGCATATAGATGGGAAAACTAGAAAATAAACCATATGCGAGTAAATACTAGAGTTAAACAAGTGATATTGACACTAGGCTAAGTAGTGGTGATTTAGGTCAGGTCGGCAGTGAAACATGTCACTCCGATTTAATAATCATATAGCACAAGGGACTCTAACCCAAGTGTTACCAGGGACTCTAACCCCGAGTATCATACAGTGTCCGGTAACATGTGCAGACATCCCCAGGGACTCTAACCCCGTGAGTCGCGCACACTTCGATCGAGTACGGGACCTAAATGCGAAAACTACTTTTTAAATTTCAAGAAATACCAAGTATGGATTGTCAAGGCATAGGCACATCTACACACCTAAACAAATAAGGAATACAAGTCCTCTTAAACATTTATAAGATATTCACTAGCCTAGTAGCATGCTATTTATCATTCAATTCACATTTAAAACAAAAAGAGTAGACATAGCATGGGATAGAATCAATGAATCAAATCAAATGAATGGATATCATGCAAACTAGACTCATCAAGTGAGCATAGACACAAAGAACACATGATATAAGAATATAAAGGCAAAATAGTCAAAAGGACTATGCAAGGACAACAATTAATATAAATTAAATGCCAAGTAAAGTTGCCATTGGGTATACTCACAACAACAAAGTAAAGTCCTAGCTTTACTGGCCTCCCGATACTCCAACTCTTGTATTCGCTCTCCGGTACCCTTTTCCTAAGTTCCTGAGTTTGGTGTCTCATTAGTTCAAATATAGTGGGTTTAAGCTCAATTTAGTGTGTTTATTGTGTATTCAAATTGGTTCAATAGACTTTAAATCAATCTTCCTAAATCAGCCCTTAAAGACTAAATTAAGTTTCAATTTCAGTCCTACATCTTAACGCACTTTTAGGCATGAAATGGTTGAAATATCCAAATCCTCCATTACTACAATTATTGTTGGTCTTTCTCTTAGCTTTCCAGAAAGGTTTAGTTTACAAAATTCTGATTTAAAATAAAAGAGATATCATGATTTTACTAAACCTAGGTCTAATTGAGATTTAATCCGACCAGCGGACTTAGAAAACCTATTTCTCCCAATATATAGTTCTTAAAAATGCGATTTTTTGTCAAAAGGCAGAAAATATACACAAATACAACATAATAAGATATCAGATCATTTGGATAAGTAGTTAGCGAGTTATGCCATTAACAATTTTAGTTTCAAAACTTTCCTTTTTAATTCCAGTACCTATTTGTAGAGCATGGTTGGACATAAAAATATTTGAATCAAAATACCTTCAGTTAAGCAAAGTTATTCCACTTTAAATAAGCTTTCTAATGCCACTAGTTTGGATCAATTTGGATAAAAAATGGGCAGATTATGACCAAATTACCCTGGTTGATTCCTAATACAACATGCAGAATTCTAGTTTTGGTGTTGCAACTTCAAAAATTTATATCTTTATGATTTCAAATCCAAATTAAGAACTTAAATATAGCTGGATTATCAGCTTGAAATGAGGAATCTAAATATATAAATCAATTTCAAACACTCAATCATCTACCATCTAAAATTAGCCTAAAACCAAAACTTGTTCTAATTTCAACTAAAAGGATGTGTACCTAGTTGATGTAGCACCCTAGCTTGAGAATTTCTCACCAACTCCCATGGATTCCGTCAACACCTTGATGATTCACTCCTCTCCAGCAATTCCTTCTTCTTCTCCAGCAAAAAATACTGAGCGATTTGGTTTCCATGTTGTTTGATCACTAATATTATATATTAAGGTGATGTTCCTTCTTAGCCCTTGATCTCTATGGATTTATGTATCCCGAGGAGCATCTAATGGTCCACCTCTTGCCATATATCGCACTAACTGCCACTATCTCAACCTCAAGTGACACCATTTCATTACTCACTTAGTTCCTAGATGTGCCAATGTGTATCTCTAGACCAATCCTATGCTTTCCATTTAATTTACTCAACTATATGCCTTTAATTTGATTTACATTAACAAACACAACCATAGGCTTATAAGTAATTCCTTATTTCATATTAGTATTAAATAAGACTTACCAAAATGCTAACTACCCGGTTCCCCGGCTCGCACGCTACTCGAGGCGTGTCCCCGCTCTAGTCTCGACGTCTACAATTGTACAAATCGACTTAGTAAGTCTACACAATACATAACACTAGGCACACATCAATACAAAAATATGATATACCTCGGCCACGTGTCTCGGTCGGTGCACGTATCACAGTGTAGGTCCCACGTCAAGGGTCGATGATCCTGATTAAGAAATTAAAACGGGGGTTAGAGATTTCGGCCGTGACAATTATAGCCTTTATAGACTATAACTTCAGAAAGGTTAGAGATCTTAAAGATTACACTCTTATGGAAATAGTCAATAGTGGCATGGTATGCTGACAACCAATCCATCCCAGTAGTGCATCATACTCCAGGAACTCCATTACCCTCAGATCATTTGGGAGTTCATTCTCCCCAATTTTGATTACACATCCATCACAGATCAGGTTAGGATAAACCTTTCACTCACTACCATGCTTAAAATCAACAATGTACTGGCTCTAACAGGTTTCAATTTAATCTAATCAACTATTGCACCAACAATAAAGGAAATTGTAAAACGAGCATCAATCAAAACATGCATATTTTGACCATAAATATTCAATATACCTTCCATAAGCCTCCGATTAGCATTTGGATTTGCCTCAGCTACTGCATGAGTCTGCCTTCGTGCAAGTAGTGTTGTACTACCTATCAATATGGCCGATGGCATAGAACACTCTCTATGAATATGCCCCATTTGCCCACATCGATAGTATATTATGGAAGCCCTATAAGGAAAACTATTGGCTTGAGAAACCTGCTCCGATCCACTCGATTTCTGTGATGACTATGCTCTGCTCTTACCTTTACCTCCAGAATAAGGTGGAGGCATAGGTGGTTTGGCTACTAAAACCTGAAAAATTGGTGGAATCAGTGCACTAACAAATGTCATCCCCATAGACCCTAATTGTGTAGCTTGCTCTAGCTACACTGATTTGCTTCTTCCTTGGCAGAAAATAAGCAAATTCATGGGTTCTCTGACTACTAAGGAACTGTGGTACTGGTGGTGGCATAAGTACTGTTCTAGAAGGTTTGGCTAGATAGGCTACTTCTACCTCCATCGCACTCTCGAATATAAAAGCATAGCTAAAGCAATGATAAGAGGAAACTACAACTCTGATCTTATTATTCAGTCTGCCAAGAAAAAAAATCTATTTTGTTATCCAACTCTACCATCTCAAAAGCAAATTCACTTAAGTCATTGAACCTCCTCTCATACTCTCGTATAGACATGGCTCCCTATTTCAGCTGAATAAACTCAGTATTTTTCCTATTTTGACTGATTTTGGGAAATACTTCCTGTAGAATATAGTCTTAGAATATAATCTAAGCCTCCGGTATAGCCATAAGTTTCACCTGAGGCTCCATAAGTTCTCTCACTTGCTGCTCCATTTTAGATTTCCATTGCTCCTCAGTTTCTCTGTTACCCAAAGGTACAGGCCTCTATGAACCCTCTCGCTGATCCACAATTAGATTCTAAAGTCAAATGAGAGACAAAATAATTATGGTAGCATTCTAAGAAGACAATGAAATCATGTCTATACAATAAATAACAATAAGTGCAGCAAATAATGTATAATAATGTCTTCATTTAATTTTCCCCCAAAACCGAGATGAAAACTGTTTATCTTACCTTAAACTTATTCATAACTCGAGAAATCTCTCAAAGTCAATAAACTTAGGTTCCGATATAAAGGAATATGCTATCACTTCAAAAACAATTCGAAAGTGAAATCAAGGTTAGAGCCTTGTTCATGATACCAAACTGTATAAGAGTAATGCGTGTTGAATGTGTCAAAATATATAATCTCGATGAGATTACCAATGACCACAAGAACGGCAGTAGTGGCAAGTATGAGGTCGATCTACGAAGACTAAGTTTCCAACCTAGGCTAATGAACTAAAAAGTAAATCGGGGGAATTTGCAAAAGTGTTCTAAAAAGTTCACCAAAAATAGGGAATAAAAATACGATGTGACTAAATCAATCAAGAAAAGCAACCTAAACCATCGGTATCACAAACTTCCTCATTTTGGCATAATTAAACATATGGTCATCAATCTAGATAAAGCATGTAAATCAAAGGTAAATTTATAGTAGCTATAGACCCGGTAACGTACGCGAGTCCTCGCATTTCCCAATCTCGGTGGTCAAGGTACGACAATGACCACTTCTCTAGCCAAAAACACAACCCTCGACTCAAGCAAATTAGGTTTAATGCGTTAACCGCAATGGGCTTTGTTAAGGCACTACACCTAGACAATCAGATCGCTAGTGTGTCCAATTTAGCCTAGATCCCTATGGTATTCAACCGGTCCCAAAAGAGGTGAATCAATTGGTAGGGTCAGTTGCCACTAGTGTCGTCTTATTGCATAAGTTCGGATGCTTATGAATCACTGGCCAAAAAATCAGGATTTAAATATAAACTTAACCATAATTATTCAATCTATATTAAATGGAATAAATACCAACGAAAAGCAATTTAAATAAATCAAAGTAGATCTCACATATGTTTATGCTAAAAAGGTAGTTTGCTCTATCTCCGGTCTTGATTGATGAAGTTAGCTGAACATGTTGCTTGAAAACTCCATTAAAATTAAAGAGAAAAAAAGAGAACAGTGGTTTTTGAGATAAAGAGAGAATAGAACAATATGTAGCCGTCTTCAGGGTTCTCCAATGAATACCTCAGTCCAAATATCAAAAACACATTCTAATTTGCTCTCCTGAAGAGAGAGATGGGGGTTGGGTTCGTGACACATGCGCCGAGGCAGATCTAGTGGCTATTTTGGCTTTGTTCCAGGCTTCCAAACACGTGTCAAGAGCTCATTAGAGGAGACATCTACTGCTGATGACGTGGCAGGATCTTATTGGAGGAGACAACTATTGGAATGACATGCTGGCTACTAGAGATGAAGGCACGTGGCAGCTGCGCAGGGGTGGAAAGGACGCACGACTTATCCGTCAATCTGGGAGCATCAACAACACGGATCTCGAGGATATCTAACGGCTGCCAGCGAGAAGGAAGACACGCAAAGAACTAGCACAAAATAATGGGAGAGCGTACAAAATACCTCTTGAGGCTGGATCAAGGGTTGTCATTGCATAGTGGTCTAAACGTGTTACTCTCTTGCATCACTTGGCCTGTTGGTCACTCTTAACCAACTATGCAGTACATAACTCGAGGTAGATCTTTTGGTACCTGTACACATTGCATATAAACACTCCATTTTGCATATTTTTTCGCCTTGGATTCAATCGCACACTTCCTTAACCCTAAAAATAACAAATAAAGATAACTAAGCTAATATTTTGGAGACTCAAACATAAAAATATATAAATAAACTATATATAATTACATAATTAAATACTTAACAAAGAGCTACCACTTAATTTAAAAGCGATAAACCTTAGGCTTTGAAGTGGCTCTGATACCAAGCTGTAGCATCCCCTATCTCGATTAGGGCGATACTTGGCCTGAAACTTTAATTAAGCCCCGGTAACCCAGCTAGACTTAACTAGAGCCAACAGCCTCTCCATCAATACTTGATAAACTTAACATGTATATTAATATCGAATAAACAATACAACGTATACGCATAAGAAAATTAAAAACTTTTCGATATTTGAAAAATACACAGAAATACATAGTTTATCAAAACCCAAAACCTCATTTATAAACTGACCAACCCAATTTATATACAAAAATATATCAAACAGTGTATATATGTACAAGAAGGCTCATTACATTGTAGAGAAGATTATAAGACTCTAAATCTTCTCTTTGCCTTTCGCTTAAGCGCTAGGTTGTGAACCTGAAATATTATATTTGGGGTGAGTGCTCCAACTTGCTCAAGAAGTAAGGATTCACAAAGCTATCAACATTCCATATAATAATCAAGAACATTATGCAATAACAATATGGTCCAATGTTAACTAACAAGAATATGGAAAGTATATAAATCAATAAATAACGGATGCATATCAAATTGTCAATGACTATTACACTATGATTCCCATTTTAATTATAAACTAGGGTTGATTACCCACTGGCGCTATTAATGCGATTGCTAGACCAACACATTAGCCAATGTGCTGTCTAGCCAATGCATTAATGCCCAGTGGTTCTATCCGAAACCCTCTAGTGAGTATGTAATTCACGCAACCTATCGAATTGAGCAGAAGTTATATATAGGCCGGGAAGGTAACCCATCTCCTATAAACCTATTCTCAAAACCAGAAGTTACTCTCGTTGGTCACATTACACATCGTTTTCCATTTATTGAAAACCATCACAGTGTACATAGTCCCCCACTCAGTTCATAAAATACATGAACTATGTATATTAAGATAGCCAGGCAACATTGATAAATAAGTGAATCCTTACTTACCTTGGCTTAGATTTTCGTTTCAAATTCCTTAACTTTTTGGGCACTTCAGCTTTCTTGGGGATTCGATACCTATCATAAACCATTTGTGATCAATATAGGTCTACAACCCTATATTTAGAACCCCTAGTTCAGTTCCTAAGTCATTTAGAAACTTCAATCAAAATACAACAACATTGCTATTTTTTGGGGTGGGAGTGTGCTCCCTCAGTGGGTGGAGTGCACTCCTGCAACTGAGTTCATCCTCACTGATGAAATGAGCGCGCTCCACCCTGTACTATTTCGATCTTACATAGGCATTTGCCACTGTTCCATCTACAAATCCATACAATAACAGCAAACACTCCCAAAATTCATCAGAGAGGACCTCAAGTGAGGTAACAAACCATTTCCAGTCAACAAACAAGATAATTCATAGAGATTTCATCACCTACTATCAAATTAAACTTCAAAAACATGAAAACTAAACTAACCAAAGTGATGATCTCTAGATTTTCAGTTGATTAAACTCCTCAATTCAAGTTGAATAAACCCCCTTATTGATATTCTAGGATCAGAAATCAAACCCTCAACTCTCTCACTCTCACTCGATCGAATTATTGAGATAAGTATGAAGGGTTTGAGTTTAAATATATGGATTTTCCTTGAGATACGCATCACTCTATCTCAAGACTGATCGAATGATTGATATGGTAACATGACACTCCTTAAGGTGACACACTTGTTGACACCATCAAGACTCACGCTCATCATGCAAACACACGCACACGCTAATCAAGGTACACTGAACTTAACCACGTGCCTAACTCAGGTTAATTAAGATTTGGATTAACACTAATCACCAGCTTAAGGTAACAGGTCTTTACAGAGGGTTTCGACGTGTTGTGAGATGCACGATGGCGCTAGGTAACCAAGTAGGCGAGGCTTAATCTATTTATAAAATTTGATTTACTAGTAATGTGACGACCCTCGCTTGAGCTAGAGTCTGGTTGCCCGGCTTAGATCGCCTCCTAATCTCAATAACCGAATCGGGTCCAAGCTAGCGGTCTGGCATGCCTAAAACAACCTGCGGAATATTAAACTAGTGCATATGGATAAATAATTGTGGAGTTAAATAAAAAAATATCCATATGACGTATTATGAAACTATAGTTGGGTTTTCAAATCTTAAAACAACTTAAGTCATTCAAATACTACTAAGTAGTTTAGACTAAAGGAGATTAAGGCTCATTTTACCCGAAAGACCTATTAAACTCAACCCAAGTTCAATAATTTCAAAATCAAATAAATATATAATATCATTACAAGACTCACACCAAAAGAGAAGGCTTCAAGCTATCGCCTCTCCCTTGTCTCGATCTAGCATCGATGTGTATGGTCCTAAGATGTAAGTGGGTAAGCTAAAAGAACCAACAGAGCTCGGTAATGCAGAAAACCCGTTCAACCATCAAATATGCAAATAATACTTAATAAGCATGCAAGGCTAGCATGAATTGAATCTGAATAAGGAAACATTTAAAAAAGACATCATATGGATTTATAAAGCATTCATAAACCACCTAAACAAAATTGATAAAGCATAGTCAAGTCAAAAATTATCATCATGCATATGGTTCACAAAAGATATATACCATAGAAGATAGTGATAATATAAAGTCGTTGTTTCATTTAATGCATACTAGTTATTCACAAAAATTTGATGACCGATTCATCTACTCTCGAGGTGATAACAACCACTAGACGACACACATGCCTTATTTCCCCTTTCGTTAGTCCCATCAAACCAATAGTAGGTTCTGACATGTGTCGGACGTGTACAATAATTCCCCCTTTATATTATACTTCAATTATTTTGTAACAGTGGTAAGTGAGAATCGTCTCCACAGGGATTTATCAAACCTCTATAGGAAAAACGACTTTTAAAGTTTTTTATTTATTTATTTTTATTTATAATAATTATAATTAAACTAACTAATAACTAACTATAATATAATAATACTTAACTAACTATATTATCATAATTAACTATCACAATCCAAAATCATAATCAATCAAATAGATTACATTCAATAATAAATAAATATCTAAACAAATATCTAAAACAATGAAATACAAAATCGTTTTGCATTCCAAACATGTAAATCCAATCCATATATAGTCATGAACATACTTTATAAAGTAAGATAATTCATTAAAATTTGATTATAAGTAAGTAAACAGACTATAACCTGCTATTTATTCTCCTTATACTGGTGGAAAAGTCATGTTCTAATTCTATTGAGCTAACCCTTTATTACACAAAGACATTAACTTCACGTAATAAAACTGCGTTAAATTTTATGAGAACTTCAAACTACTAAATCTAATATCTTCGAAAAGCCACTTCAACACCAGATTTGGATCTCAAACTCACCTCTGATATTTAAACAATTTTTGCCTTTCAAACAATCCTAGTTACTACTTCTAATAGATAATGAAACCTTATATAACATATATATTTGCAACTATGCATATAATACCTAGATCTATGATTAAAATCAATTGATATTAACCTATTAAATCAGTGAATCAAAGAATATAATTGGTTTAAAACATCAAACACATATTCATCTCATCATAACTACATTGCAATACAGATCTAGTTCAGATTTGGACTTTGTTTTGGTCAAATAAACTACTCACTCATATTCATAAATAACTTTGCAATAATAGTAATAAAAGACATAATTAAAATACCTCCGAATTAAAATACTTGAATATTCGAAAGCAATGAAATAATAGACAATGTATGTAAAATAAGTAGACAATGGCTCCAAGAACAACCAAGGCTTCTAGAGCTTCAAAGTATGATCAAGGGCAATTAATTTCGTAATCCTAAGTTAGTATTTATAGTATTCTAAGTAGTAAACATCCCAAAAAAACTCAAACAACTCGTAGTTATCCAAAATTCTCGAGATCTTGCTCAATAATTCACAATGATTTATATAAGTCAAGAATCGCTGGTTAAATCCAAAATTTTGAGTTCCCTGGTCTTTTCTTATGTCTATTGATTTAGCCAGTGATTTGGTGTCTTCAGGAATTGTTGAGAATCGCTGGTTCATTTCCTGTTCTTTTTTTGCTTCCCCACTTATAATTCTTCGTATATTTTTCCACTTGATTAATTCCTTCCTAATTTTTCAGTTTTCCTTCATTTCTTCATATTCTCCATTTATTTCCTAAAATATAAAAAACAAGAGAAACCCTATGTAATATAGTCATTTACATCTAAAACCATCCTAAAATGAACTATAGAATATGTCTATTTTTGACTTGTTAGGTTTATCCAAAGCCATTACCGAAGCACGTTCTTATATCATAAAAGTACAAAATAAGGGAACTCCAACTCATGCCCCATTTGATACACTTATGAATTCAATTAGACAGGTAAAGCCCTCGGTGGCAAATTACACAAACATCCTTAGGCATTAAATAATAAAGCCCCTGGTGGCACTACAAACATCTTGGGGCATTAGATATGACTACTTGATAAAGGCCCTCAGTGGGAACTCCACAAACATCTTGGGGCAATGAATATCATTAGAGGGGAAAACAAGTGCATTCACATTCCATATATACGTAGATTCAAGCCAGTAACATGTTGCAACCCATAACCCCAAATCTTTAATTCAATCGTGAGACCTAACATAATTAACATCATGTCATATTTGATAATTAAGCAAGCTCCCCACTTACCTTGGCTCGCTGTGAATCTTATTTTCGATCCTCACGCTCGGGGTCCTATGCAAACCACCTTGCAAATCAAGACAATTCAAGAGACATTCACATCATTAAAAAGTCATATATTAATTTCGATTTTATTTTTAAGTTTATTTTGGGGTCCACTAGTGTGGGTCCCGCGGATCCCCCGTCACTTGGTATAAGGGTCAATTGGTAGGACTAACCCATATCTTTCCCCGAGGGGTGCGGGAGTGCGCCCCCATCGAGTGGTCAAGGCTAAAAGAGTTTTTTTGATTTGATTTTATTATTATTTTTAATTTTTAATCAAAGGCAATTATGTCTTTGAAACCTAGTTCAAGAGCCAGTTCGACCTTTAGTTACAGTCCAAGGGCCAAATTGGCTCCTTGTCGAAACGACCAGGGGTCAAACTGACCCTTGGTTTATGGACTAGAGGTCGATTTGACCCCTAGTTATACGCTGGGCATAACAAGACGCTCTGTTTAGTGCTAGGCATTGGTGGGGAAGGTGAAGCAACGCTCCCTTGCCCTCTTGTCAGGGGTGACCCACCGCCGCCGGCTGGGGCGCCCCTGCTGGGGCTGCCCAGAGGCTGCCACTCCCTTGGTGGGGCTGCCAAAATGGGGGGGATGGCAGCCAAAGAGCCACCCATCCCTTGATACCTTTTGGGGGCCTTTTTGTTGAGGCCCCTCTACCAACCAAAATATGCCCCTTTACCAACCAGAGGAGGCGATAGTGATCCACTGGCCATCTCCAGTGATGGCATCAGCTCGACATTGTTGTCTTTAGTGGCACTGCGATAGTGCCGCCTCTTTTAGAATCCTCTCTTCACCGATTTTTGGTCCAAAATGCATAATTTTACCAAAACATGAAATAACAAAGAGATGAGGTGGTCGAAGGCAATGTAGATTGATATATTACCTAATTTGAAGTCTTCGTGGGGTTGTGCACTCTCCTCTACCTTTAATCCACCATCTCCAGCTAGTTCTTTCCACTCTCCTCACTTGATTTATGTTGCAGCAAAGGAGGCTAGATAACTAGTTTATATATGCAGGGTTTTAAGGAGTAGGTTTTCCAAATAACCCATGAATTACCAAATTATTCTGAAGTGTGCTTAAGCTCATTTATGCACATTACTTAAGTTAGTTTCTCTAACTTGTTAGGTTTTTAAATTCATTCGCAGCGAAAAATTTAAAATAATTTTTTTGAAAAACACAAACATGATCGAAAATAAGTTTCATTAAACTAGATCTACAAAAGTAAACCATACCTTAATGCGTGATTTCCTTCTCTGATTGTTTGATTTTCAAGACGTTTAAGTCAACGTCCTCTATAAAAAATCCACACATGAACGGTGACCATAATTTGGAGTTCTAGCCCCAAAAGAGATTGAAAATGTATTTTCTTTCTCTCACAAAATCCAGAGAACTCGAAAATAGCAAAAATGAAAATCTTATTTGTTTTTAGCAATTCAACCTCTACTTATATGTGTAGATAATCTCACTTGTAAAACCTATTCGTATTGTATTTAGGCAGTTTAAGCAAATAACACATACGCCCCTATTATTAGTTATCATATAAGAAATCGTAAGGGCTTTTATGTCATGAATTTTATCATATAAAATTCATTACTCTGGACCAATTAAAATTGTTCAAAGCCGTTCTTTGTGTGCTACCCAATAGGTTCATGCGACGTTGGTAGTGAGCCAAAACCATTTTGGTATACAAGTCATGAGCAGTCTCTAGCAAGACATTATTACTACCAAGTAGCATGAATATCAAAATCAATACAACCTAATGAATAACATATATCATATCCTTTTGTTGTGCGGTATCCATTGATTAAATATAAGGCATGGAAGGTCACCCTGAACGTTCAATCGTACTAGTCTCGATCTTTAGGTAGACTGAAAACATCCAAATAACATTGATCATATCAATTCACTTGGACTTGGCCACTTAACAGTCTAAAATATTGAGGGATCCACTGATTTCTCTCTTTATATGAGAAGGAAAAATTATATCTTGATTACACACATTCACATATTATTTACATGGAAACCAATCGAAATCATTATAATCATCTGGTTAAAGAAAATGTGTGATTGTGTCAAATTACCATGTTCCTAATATTGAAGTCTATGGTAATCTCGAGTCGAAGGACTAAATGATATACCTATCATGAGTAACACCTATGACTTAATCCATGTGGTATACTCATAGCGGGTCGGTCCAATACCTTATTTTCTAACAAGTACTCATGATCTCGATTTGTATCCCTTTATGCATGATCATCACATGACCATCAATCAAGATTCACACTAGTCTTAACTCATTATAGTTCCCAGTATAATGATTGACTATGGACATTTATGATATTTCAACAAATACCCATGGATCTTCTTATAAGGTAAACATGCAATCACTTATACTAAAACATCAAACAAAAACCTCTATTTTATTAACTAAAATTATAAGATAAACAATGTTTATAGATTGACCTATGACACATGCCCTAACACAACTTATGACTAATTCCCACCTAACTAGGTAAATTAGTATCCAGTACACATAATAGGCACACTGTTACACAAATAAAACATCAAATTACCAAAATACCCTCAATGTGGATATTTTGGATTTTTCAACAGTTACAATTAATTGGTTGACTAAGCTAATTACATTAGTTAATGTGCCTATAGTAGCATTTCTTGGACAAGTTAGGAAAAATATACCTAAAGTTGATGTAATTAGTTTGAATCATATATATGCCTAGAGATGGAGCATCTAGAGGTTACAATGACACAATAAGTGGACATTGATGATAGGGATGGACTCAATTAGAACCCTTGATGGAGATTGATATGGGTAAGTGGGTTTAAATGAGGGGCCTTGATCTAACAAAAGAGGTACTATATAAAGGGGACTTAGCCCACTTTTCATTTCCACATTCAAGCATCTTGAGCATAGAGAGAAAAGAAAGGAGTACTGGATTTCTCGAGATCAAAGGGATTCTACATGAAATTGGGAAGAATCAAAGCTAGGAGACACCCCATATAGCAACACCAAGGCTTAGGTAATGATTTCAATCCTTCTTTTGGTAAATATTTGAACAATTAATGCTTAATGCAAGCATGTGATTTGTGTCTACCATTCAAGACGAATCTCAATCCAAAACTCACCTCTCTTCACTATTTTGAACTTAATTTGGTGGAATTAGACCAATGGAATCCCAATAATTAAGCTTTCAAAATTGGTTTTTGGTAATTCATGTCATTCTAAATGCATGATGATGATGAAGTTTGATTATATAACTGTGTATCTGCTGTTGTTTTTGGTGTTTAAAGCTCCCCACGACTTGAGGATGTGGTCGACAATGATGGAGAGGGCCACGAGTCGCGCCAAGGGTGGGAAGCTCTAAATTCTCGAGTTGGGAATTCGAGTCCCGGACTCGGTTACGAAATGCATGTAGCATGCTACCTAGCATGTAGGTAGCACTAATGAGCCCCGTTAGCGGGCTAATAGTGCCTAGATCAATTTGACAGTAGAAATCTCATAAGTGGATGATTTTCAATTAAAGGCCCAAAACACATCAAAACACCTCCAAATGACCTAAAATCTGACGTGTAGGACCAACTGACGTAGAGAACTGTAAGGAAGTGTCGAGGTCAAGTTTCGAGGTCTAGCGAGTGGCTATGAGTGTGTTTTCATCGCATTTTATACAAGCAAGCCCACAAGAAATTCACTTAGCATTCCTTCGATTTCAATACATTATACTTGTTGTTTCATATTGTCATTATGGCAGTTAGGCTTTATAGACCATTCCATTCTTGCGTGTGTTAGTGTATGGTTGATAGGACGGTATGACTCTAACCTGACACCTCGTTGATGATGATCTGGGAGTTGTTGCGTGGTCTTATCATACTTAAAACTACACGTAAGAATCGTCTCAGCAAGTTGATGATAAATAGAGTGGGTTGGCATGAAGCTTACCTCCATTACAGAGTTCCTCTCATACGAGGCGTTGGCCTGGAGTTTACAGAGTTCCTCATTCAACCTTACAACGAAGGTGGTGACCACCTCATCACTAGAGACTTCTTGGTTCAGTTCCTTCATCCCAGAGTTCGGTAGACATACACAACACTCATATTCGACATTATTGTTATTTCTTGTGACATATATTCATGCCTCCACTTTTTCAGTCTTGTTTAAATTACTTGAATGAATTGCAGACACCTATTTGGATGCTTGTTGAATACTAGTTGAATCTCTTTAGGACTTACTTAGTGGAACGTGTCTCTTTTTAGTGGCAAGTTGAAGATCCTACAACAAGCTAGGGGAAAGCGGTACTTGGTGACTATATCTGATCTAGGAGAGCCCCCACTCCTACTTATCATAGGTGTTTGTTTTTATTTACAATGACATAAATGCATGTATATTGACCCTTTTGTTGACTTATCGCCTTACTTGATATATATGGTATCCTTTTGGTAGGTTTTCCACTACTTAGGGTTTTTTACTTATGCAATTATTTATCATATTGCATGCAAATTTAAAAGACTTCCACTATTAAACAACTAATTATGAATAGCTCATAAATAAGTTGTAAAACTCTAGCTAGGAACTTAGTTTAAAATCACCAGCAACTCTTAAATGATTTGGTTAATGACTAAGTTAGCTAATAATTGCCTAACAAGTCTAATTAAACATGAATTTCACGTGAATGATAGAACAATTGGACAAAGTAAGGCAAATTTGAAAAAGAAAAGATATGTCGTACACAGTCATGGACAGACGTGTAGGTGATGTGGGATGACCTAGTGACATGTCCAACAACTTGGTAGTGCCTATTTTGCTTAAGAGTTTGGGGCTGTCAGCACTTGAGCAATTTAAATAAGTAGTAAAATGTGACGACCCCAAATCCCAAGGAAAATTGGGCACCTCCATGTCACCGGACATATTACAAAGTCTACCACGTAACTGCACTCTTATCGATGACAACCCTTAGACCTAACCTGTATCCCTTTCCTTTTTTTGAGCTACTTAGTTATTCAAGTCTTTATTAGGTCATTTACAAGAAAACTTACTAAGTTATGTAATTTTGACGACAAATTTATTCAGTTTAAGTTGTGTAAAAGGAAGTCTTTATTAATTAATGAAAACATATAAACAAGTTTTACATTAATATAATTAAACATACGAGGTGAAGACCCTACATATCGATACCATGTCTTTAACGTTTTGTTAAACGAAATCGAAAATGGTGGATGAAGGTGTGGGAACGATTGGACATACTTTACTAATGACTAAGGTAACAAGATTCATTAGTTAATTATTTTCTATGGAAAAATGTTATGGTGTTATATCTATGATTTGTGGTTGTTCAATTTTTTTGTCTTGCGCTTCATAGTCGGTCCCAAGTCCAGGTAGAGGAGGACTCTGACACCCTTTTTCATACCGAAAAATGGGTAAAGGAGGTCCCAAACTCATTTTTCATACCCGAAAAATGGGGGAAGGAGGCCACGAGCCCATTTTCCATTATTGAAAAATGGAGGAGGGTTGAGATAGGTTAACAGCCACCGTAAAACTTTTGTCACTCTTCATAAAATGGATCAAACACATATAATTATTGGGGCATTTCCACCTAGCGATGCGCTACATTAAAGCCTGGGCGCAGTGAGAAATGAAGAAGGATGTGTTTTAATACGTTGCCTGGGTGTGAAGAAAAATGAGCAAGGGTTCCCACATATAGTATGTGTGTGGGTAAAGAAGCTAGTCCCTACCCAACACAAGTTAGTAGTACTTGATATTAAGCTAAAATGACAACTTAATAGGAATAAAAGAGACAACGAACCTAGAATAAAGTGGTGGAACCTAAAAAAATAGTAAACAAGTAGAGTTTAGAGAAAAACTACTAAAGGAAAATGTTTGGAATCTTGATTTAGATGCTAATACAATGTGGCTAGAAATAAGTAGTTGCATAAAAAAGTAGCATCAAACATATTAGCTATATTTAAAGGTTTGGGACCTCCAAAAAAAGAAACATGGTGGTGGAACGAGGATGTCCAAAGAGCAATTAAGACTAAAATATAGATGTATAGGAAAATACATAAGTGTCAAGATGAAGTTGCATACAATCAATATAGAGAAGCTAGAAAAGAAGCTAAAAAGGTAGTCAGTCATGCTAAAAAAAATTTCATGGAAGATCTATATACAGAGTTAGGTAATAGAGATGGCGAAAATATATTTATAGGCTAGCCAAATTAAGAGATAAAAAGAAACAAGTCCTAAGTCATGTAAGATGTATTAAGGTTCCCACGAATATGATATTAAGAAGAGATGAAGAAGTTACTTTGATAGTTTATTTAATGATGGCCAAGTTGATATTATAATAAATGAAAACCCACATCGGAAAAAATGTCAACTATACATGCAATATTAAAATTCTTGAAGTTAAAGAGGCATTGAAAATGATGAAAATAGGGAAAACATGTGGTCTAGATGAAATACCCATAAAGGTTTGGAAATGCTTAGGAGAAATTGGATTGACTTGGTTAAAAAAACTTTTCTACAAAACTTTAAAATCAAAATGGATGCTAATGGAGTGGAGAAGAAGTACGCTTGTGCCAATCTTCAAAAACAAAGGAGACATTTAAAATTGTTCAATCTACCAAGGAATTAAACTTATGAGTCACACTATGAAACTTCGAGAGAGGATAATTGATAATAGGCTAAGGAAAGAAACAACAATATTGAAGAACCTATTGGGCTTCATACTTGGGAGGTCAACTATGGAAGCGATTTTCCTTGTAAGAAGATAGTTGGAAAAATATAGAGAAAAGAAAATAGATCTTCATATGGTTTTTGTAGATCTAGAAAAAGCATATGATATGGTTCTTAGAGATTTTCTTTGGTGACTTCTAGAAAGAAAATGAGTGCATGCTAGATACATTGACACTATTAAAGATATGTATGATAGAGTAGTAACAATTATAAAGACATCTGGAGGAGTTACAAAAGAATTTCCAATTACGATAGGACTACATCAAGGACCGCCTTTAAGTCCATATCTATTTACTTTAGTTATGTATGAACTAACTAGGCATATTCAAGAGGATATACTATGATGTATGTTATTTGTAGCTGATATTGTCTTAGTGGATGAAACAAAAGATGGAAAGAAAAGGAAATTAGAACTTCAGAGGAATACATTAGAATATAAAGCTTTAATAGAGTAGGACGAATATCGAATACATGCTCTGTGAGTTTAGAAACACTAGACATCGAGATGATGAAGTGGTAAAATTAGGGGAAGTAGAAGTTCTTAAGGTGAATCACTTTAGATACCTAGGATCAATCATAAAAAATGATGATAATATTGTGAATAATGTCACATATAAAATTCAAGCTGGATGGAAGAAATGATGAAGTGCAACAGGGTTGATTTGTGATCGAAATGTTCCTAATAAGTTAAAAAGAAAATTTTATAAGACCGCAATTAGGCTAGCTATGCTCTAAGGAAGTAAATGTAGGTTGGTAAAGCAATAACAATTACATAAAATGAACGTATCAGAAATAAGGATGCTTAGGTGGATTTGTGGTAAAATTTGTAAAGATAGAATAAGAAATATGTAAATTCCAAGAAAAGTAAGAGTAACATCAATTGACACAAAGATAAGGGAAAGGCGGTTGCGGTGGTTTAGTCATCTACAAAGACGACTTAAAAATGCCCCACTAGAAAACTTGATTCAATATAAACTGTAGAAATTTAACGAGGTAGGGGTAGACCAAAGTTAACATTGGACGCATTAGTTAGGAAAGATTTGAATGGTTTTGAAAGCTCACCATCAATTGCACTTAATCGAGCATAATGGAAGAGTTTGATCTATGTAGCCGACCCCGATTAATTTGTGACTGAGGCTATGTTATTATTGTTGTTGTTGTTCGTTGCTACTAGCCATTTCTCTGTGGCTGATGGTTGGTTTAGTCTGATTTTTTTCTTATTTTGTTGGCAGAAAATGATATGTTTGTTACATACAAAAATTTAAAAAATTCAGATGTTTGATATTGACTTGCATCCCTATTGATTGCATCCCATGTTTATTTGTAGTTGATCAATTACCCCCAAGTATGAACCATTGGTAGTCGAATCCTTGCACAAGCCTTAATTTGCATTGACTTAGGTGAGCAAGTAGTGACTAAGTAGTACATCCTGAGCCTTAATTTACATTCATTCAGGTGAACAAGTACTTTGTGGCTAAGCCTAGATTGATTAAGTACTTCGTGGTTGATATTGATTTGCATTCACTTCCTGAAAAAGTACTTCCTGATTGAGCTTGCTTTGCATTTACTAAGGTAAACAACTACGCTATTATTGGCATCGCTTACATGTTTGCCTTAAGATCTCCCTCCTGATGGCATTAACATGTGAATTCTTTATTGCTATTATTTAAAAAGATATGACACTTATGAAAGATGATGCTTGTTGGAACCGTGGCAAAGCAAGAGATTTTGCAAACAAATGTCCCTGGTCGGAGCAATGCATGAAATGTTCATTAGGGTTTACGCAAAAACTACATATGGTGAAAGAAGGTCCGAACAAGGATCGACCATTTCTGAATCGAACCAATGGATGTTACAAATCCTTAAGTAAGAAGACAACCTTGGTGTGGCGACCCATTCTCAAATTAGGGTACCACCCAGCCTAATCCCGTCATTAAGCCCTTAACCTCCACCACGTAGGACATCACAACGTATTAGTCACCTTTCTAATACACTTACCACAATATCTACTTTTCTAATAAACCTTACACCATTACTTAAACTTAATATTATTTTAAAGTAAATTAAAGTTTTACACAATTTAAAGATTATTCAGGGGAAGTCTTGTCAAATTAGCGTAAGCCGTTCAAATAAAACCTAAGTATATGGAAAAACAGGAACAAAGATCAAATGCAAATATATAACAAATGGTGATAAATACATATCAACACGTGTTTGGTCAGGTAACTATCTTTCAACCCATATCATACATCCCCAAGAGTATATAAAGAGATATAAAAGTCATACAACAAAATCAAAAACCTATAAATTCAGATGTAGCGGCACTCCACTGGCTCAAAGGTAGTCACCGATCTTCTCCTTGCCCAGTCTACTACTCGATGGATCTGCACCCACCATCATAAAAAGGACGGTGAGTACAAGAAAGTAGAAAGTAACACTAAGAGACATTTGTTCACATTTCCAGATATACAACAAGTATCCGAAAGCATAACAATAGCAACTATGCTGAAAGGAAACCATGCTATAAGATAATTCAACTATAGCCACATTAATACTACTATTTAAGCTACACTAAGCTTAAATCAACTTACCACATCACTCTTTACCTCGGTCCCATGCTAGCACGTATCTCGAAGCATGTCCCCCCTCACGTCTCGAAACCTAAATACAAGTAGGAGTGACTTAGTAGCCTACACATATACAATACACTAGGCATACATCATAACAAATCTAACATATACCTCAGCCACATCACCTCGGTCAGTGCACATATCTCGATGTGGTCCTACGTCACAAGTCTATAATATTGATTTAAGGAATTAAACTAGGATTAGGAATTTAGGCCATGACACTTGGAGAAGCTTCATATAGCGTCAACTAGTGGGAAGCAACAACAATAATGCAACATAAGTTCACATGTCATTCGTTCAAGCTTCTAATTCCTCACAATCAGTGGGTGGCATTTCCACCCATAGTGCATTACTCCAAACAATAGTGGACTCTCATCAAGTTCACCTGTTGACGAGTGTCTTTGAGGATTCAATGACAATCAGTTGCAAATATGGAGGGGGAGGAATGGAAGTGAAATCAGAAGTGACAGTCAAATTTATGAATTGTGATGGTTAAGTCACTATAAAGAGTATATGAAAGTCGAGAGTTAGTAGTAATTTCTCTTTTATTATATTTTTTGTAGGATGAATAATCAATTTTTTGTGGTTTAGTTATGTTACTTAAATCTATTATGTTGTTCTAATTTGACTTACCCACATACTTTCATTCATATTGTGATACTCTGTGATGAGTTTTAACAACGAAGACACACAAATTGGAAACACTCTCAATGCAAACCATACTAGCATTGAAATCAAACTAAAATAACAAATTGAACCAATAAATGAAAAATGCATTGATAATGAATTGAAGTAGTGATCATATCCAAGTTGAACAAAGTAAATCAATGATATCAATTTCAAAGTAAATTAAGAATGCATTGATAATAAATTGAAGTAGTGATGAACGAGCAGTCTTCTTCTACTTAAAACCAACAAACCATGACTATTGTTCAAATAACGTGACTGAAAAAAACTGAATTAATGTTGTCCCAAATTAACCAAATTAAATAGTACTTGATTAAACTAAAAGAGTAAGGAATGTATCAGGTTGAATGTTTCACACACACATTACTTGCTTGGTCCAACGCCTCAAGCACCAGTCATTTGTCCCTTCATTTGCTCCATGAGAGCTCTAAGCTACATCATCTTCCTCTGCAAGTCTTCCTTTACATCCTGAAGGAATTGATTCAACTTACCTTCGAAGAGTGCATAGCGATGCACTAGTTTGCTGATGAAGAACGTTTGAAGCTTTGTAGAGTCTTTGTTACCAACTAGCTTTGCACCCGCTTGAATTGCCACAATCGAGCCTTGCACCTCATTTTTCATTTCCAGCACTGCGTGGGAAGTGGCTTCTTGCACCATTCTCATCATCTCCCCTTAAAGCATGCTTCGTTGTGGCTCCTACAACAGTGTGCCCCTCACTTGTGTCACTTGCATTTTGGTCATCATTGGCTTGAAGGTCCGACATAACTAGTTTATAAATTGGTGTGGCTGGCCTGGGGAGGGGGGTAATTCAAGTTCAAGTCATAGCCTTCTCTCCCCATTCCCTCCATTTCCTACCCCTCGCCCGAGTGATGTAGAACTTTGTCAGGTTGGAGTGAGTGATCATTCTTGGTGCAGCTTCAAATTCAGCAATGTGAGCATCTTCTGGTGCAGTTTCTGTCTCTGCATGAACAGTTTGAACTTCATGTTCCTCCTCCACTACATGTCCACCAAACCCATAAGGGATTTTAGGATTTTCCTCCATATTGTCACTGTTACCTCCAGATTCCTCCTCCATACCATCCATAAGTTGATCCCCTACATAACATGGAATTGATTCAAAATTTATAAGATTAATATACATATAAATTTGTAATTAAGATGAAAATAAAAAATATGCAGTAAGTAATACAAGGGAACTACATGTGAATAAAAACTGGGCCACATTGGGGTCGTCATTAGAGTTCTCCATATATGGGGACCCAAACTGAAAGCCCTTCTCTTGGTCATTTTTATCCTCTTCCTCACCATATTCACCTTCGGATGGTGCATAGTCTTCATCATCATCATTCTCTTCCACGGATTGGTCCACGTCCTCCTCATTCTCTTCATTCTCCTAATATTATCCTTCATCCATATCTTCATTGGCTAATTGATCTTCCTCCACAACAACCACAACCTCATTCTGAGCATCCTCAGCATCCTCATCTTCCATAGGCTTGAACCCAACATCCCTCACCAACTTGGCATTTTTTTGCCATTGCAGCAACTTGTATCATTGACCTCTTCCTTTCACCTCTAGGCACATAAGCCATTCTCCATTGGAGTACTTGTAGGACATTTGTTTTAGGTTCCCCTCCCTAATTATCTCGCCATCTCGGTCAACTTCATCATATTGTTCTTAGGTTGGTTCTTGCAAACTATAGTGGACAAATAGCTTGTGCATATGGTAATCATAAGGGAGGCCTTTGTTTGCATCAAGTGTTATGCAGTGCATGTGTGTGAAAATTATGTGTGCTAAGTCAACATGCTTGGTACTCAAGATTGCCCACACCATAAACACATCAAAATGGCTTATATAGGTTTGACCAGTCCTAGGGATCAGGGTGTGCCACACTAACCTATGTATTAGTTGTGCCTCAGCAATCATCTCGTTAACAAGGGGGTTACTAGGGTCCGTAGTTTCCTTGCCCCGCTCAACTCTTTCAATGAACTGTGGTAATCAAAATACTCTACTTCATCCACAAACTTAGGTGCATCGTAGACCATAATTGACCCTCTAGGCAAATCAAACAAACGCGTAATTAAGGTCTTATTAATCTCCATCCTTAAACCTTTGATAAAAGTCTACAATGTGTTGTCATCAGGTAGGTTTTAGATGTGTAGGTGGGAATAAAATAACCTCACCAACTCGTCATCCTTTGGTGATCTCATAGAAACAAACTTAGTCCACCCTAATTTATCAAATAAACCTTGACCTTAATACTTACCTTGTCAAAGTAGTTGAAGTAGAGCCTCAGTTTGTCTAGGCATTCTCTGTTGATGAACTGAGCACCCATCCCCTTCATCGTCTCCATGGATCCCATGTCTTCTCTCACCATCACTTTCTGCCCCAACACCCTCATTTTTTCCAACATGCCCTTCGAGACTGCCTTGGCCTTCTCCTTCTATTTCCCCTTCCCTTTGGGGCCTACCTTGGCCTTCTTTTTTCCCTTAGCATTAGAGGTTTGCTGAGGGGAAGATGATTCTATGTTAGGTTCCTTATCATCGTTGACATGTAGAGGGTTTATGTAAAAGGTTAGAGGCAAAGCAGAGACTTATTTTTCTTTCAAAAGAGCATTGCTTCTGATCCTTGCTTCTTGCTTCTCCAACTTTAGGATCATTAATGGTGAGACTAAAGTTGTGGTTGAGCCACCCTTCTGACCTATGGGTGACTTTATAGTACTATGGAGAGCTGGGGGTGATGATGGGCTCTAAGAACCTTGTGATTGAGTCTTCGCAGTGGCAGTTGGAGCCTTAAAAGAAGAGGGAACCTTTGCATGGGTTGTAGGAGCCTTGCCAGATCTTATGGTGGCCTTCTTGTGAGATGCATGGGCCTTGGCAAATTATGGGGTAGTATTAGCAGCGGTTTCATGCCTTTTGGCAGGTGCAGGGATAAACAAGGTAGGGAAAGTAGGAGCTAAAACAGGTGCTGGGATGGCCAAGATAGGGGCATTATGGGCCTTGGCAAAGATTAAGGCTAAGATTGAGGGAGCCTTACAAGTTGAAAGAGTCTTGATAGTGGAGGGACTCTTGACAGTGGTAGTGTAAGACCTAGATGTGTTAGTGGTCACTAGAGACTTGATTGAGGGTCTTGTGGGTTTTGAACCTTGGGCCAAGGTTTGGGACCCCTTCATAACTTCAGTGGGAGGGGTTGATGCATGGGCCTTCATAACATCAGCAGGCTTGTTGGTTAGCTTGGAGGGTTTCAGTGTATTGTTAGGAGGGGTAGCCTTTACAGTAAAGCTTGAGTGGATTATAATTGTTGGCTTGGAAGGTTTAGGGTTTGTAAGGGCTTAGAAAAGTTGAGAGAGAAGAGAGGTAAGTGCTTGAAACAAATTAATGGACGGTTTAAATACTTTCACTTGAAGATAGTTGAAAGGATTAAAGCCCATTACTCCCACTATCTCTTCTATTATTTACCACAAATGCCACGTACTTGATTCCCACCATTAAAGTCCATTACTCCCACTATCCCATCCACTAATTACCACAACTACCACAAACTTGATTCCGACCATTAAGCACGTCCCCCACCTCCTCCTTCAACCAATTAACCACTCTACCACTTAAACTCCCCAATCTAACCTGCACACTACCCATTTAGGGCACATTAGACAACTAACTTGTATGTAATGATTGAAATACAAAACAGGTTGGCTTAGAAAGATATACCTTACAAGAAGAATTTACTATAAGTACCAGTCTTAAAGAAATGAGTCCTCAAACTGAGTGACCAAGTTAATTAGACTACTAAATGATACACATATAGAGGTTAAAAAATGATTTGAGAAATATAATGTGTTACATAATACACATGGTATCAGTAAATGTGTAATTTACCATTAATGTAAATCACTTAGGATATAAAATATAAGATTTTTCATCGCTAAACCAACCATAAAAAAGGCAGCACTTGTACTTGCTGCTAAACCCTGGATTAATCATCATCACCCATCAAAGTCATAGCCAACATAACCTAAATAAAGAAACCATATTTGTCCAAACAAAAACATAATCAAAAGTGATGGATACGGGATGGTGGGATACAAAAAACTTCTTATATAAAAGTTATGTTTAGAAAGTGTAGCTGGGGAAAAGATGCTGGCTCGATGATTGACGCGGCTCATGCGAACACACTACGAACCCAATGACAACAACACTCCCCAATCGTCATCATCAATCTTGATTAAATCATCCATATCTATAACAAGCTTGCCAAACTCCTACTATAAAGCACAAGTGGTTACCATTCCTCATCTGAATGATACAATATGAATATGTTGCAAAGTGAGGGAGTAATGTTATACATAAAGAAGTACTCACCGAAATGCATTTACTGGCATACCAAGCAGGTGATCCTGACTTTGTTCCACCCCAAATCACACCTTCTGCTGTGGCCTATTCAACAAAATTACATACATTTCATCTATCATAAATGTATATTAAAATGAATGGAAATACCAAAATAAATGTAAAAAAGTACTCACCGAATTCCATCTATTGGCACCCCAACCAGGTGATATTGATTTGCTTCTATCACCATTCTCACCTTTTACTACAGTTGCAGCCTGTTCAACATAATTGCATGCAATAACAATAACTATCACAACTTCATATTAGAAGGAATGAGACACCCATATTAAGATATAATATTTTGTGAAATTACCATTGCCTTTGCTCTTTTTGTTGGCACCTGCAGTAGTCATCGCCACTTGGACATCCTCTTCATAATTGTCTTCCATCAACACTTGTTCTGGTTTCTTAATAGTTAGAGGAGCTAAGTTCATTTTTTGGATACTGGAGCTACCAAAATTAGCAATGTGAGCACAACCAGATAATATTGCATCATGATGATCTAAAATGGTACTTGCAGCTGCATCCAACTTCTCAATTCCCTTATCACGAGCATAAATACGTCAAAATCCTTTCTCCACCTATCCATTATGTACTTGGAGGGCATGAACATTATGTCACACTCATTGAACACACAAAGAGCATGACAACATAGAATGCCCCTCAACTCAAACGATCGACATATACAAAACATGTTGTCGAAACTCTAATCGTACACAACCTTGAAAGTTCGAGGCTTTATGATGTCTAGACCTGGTGGAATGGTAATGTCTCGTAACTCATAGTCACAAAAGTCAACACCCACTGAGGGACTTTTTCCTTGCAATTCATGCACTTCCTAACCTCTTCTTGAGATTTCTAAAATATTCCATCGTAGTAGATACAACGCATTTGTCATTCGTATGGAATGTCAGACCTAGTGTCTTGCTGCTTATGGAAGCATATAAAGTCTGCCTTTATTTCATCTTCATGTCTCTTTTTAATAAAAGCTCATATTGACCCACAAATTGCTTTAACGTCGTCTTCGTGTTCATAAAATCTTTAAAGAAATAATTAATACTCTTCACTCCTTTCAGTGGTTGACATCCCAGCCCAAAATCAGTCATTGACATATGGTGGAATCTACTTGTACCTCATTTCATAAAGGCAACGGCTAAAAAGACCTCAGTTTTTACTAAAGGGACCCCAATTTTGAAATTGTAACTGATTTTTTAGAACCCATTAGCGAAATGTCCTTACTGCCCTTGATATATAAAAGGTTTTTATGAAATTATACCCCAACTATTTGAAATTGAAAATTTGTGCCGCTCCCCCTTCTCAAAACCCTCTCCAACCCCTACTCCCTCCATTCTCATTTTTCGACCAAACAAGTTTGAGTCCTCACGAAATTGACCAAGTAAGTCCATTTTGTCATCATTTTTGTTGTTGTATTGGCATGGTTAGTGTAATTTTGAGTGCTCACATTGTTTAAATTTTTGGAATTTCTCGACATCAATTTTCGGGGCAAATCGAGCTACTAAAGATGGAAAATGCAGAGGAAGCGCCAAACCGAAACGAAACAGAGCAGAATAAGGTGAGTGCTCAAGTTTTTCATTGATTTACGTGCAGAAGTCCAACATGCATTTTGACCCTACTACGTCGTAAGTAGTAAACACTACTCAGCCAATTAAACCTAATATGATTATTTAGCTTTCAGCTGTTGTGCTCCGTAATCCATATATACATTTCGACTTTATGTGTCCGATACTCACACTATAGGAACCGGATAGGATGGATCGAAGTTTATACTTGTATGTCTCGGACCTGCTACGCCGTACATATCATAAATGATGCAATTTGAGTTTTTCTGCCAGTATTATGTATTAATTAGTGGTTCTTTTCTTCCTTAGAGGTTCCTATGAACAACATAAAGTGTACATCAAGTGATCCCTTCCCGGACTTCACTGATACCTTTACACCATATATGCCATTCGATAGTAGAGAGGAAGTAGTTAGTTAGGCACAGGCTATAACAAGAAAGTTTGGATTTATGGTGATTATATTGAAATCCGATGCACCCATTGGTCAGCGAGCAAGGTTATCCATTGGATGCGAGAGGTTCAGATCTTTTGCTCCTGAGATTTCTAAGGTGGAGAAATTAGTGTTGGCTGCTGAAAAAATGTGTAAAGAAAAGGGCGGGTTGAGGCTGAGGATAATCCTAAAGAGACTACCTCGAAAAAGTGTGGTTGTCAATTTAAGATGAATGTGAAACACGAGGTTGATGAGAAATGGCATGTGCGTGTTGTGTGTGGGGTGCACAACCACAAGTTTTCAAACAACTTGATTGGCCATGCATATCCCGGAAGGCTTACCAAACTGGATAGGGTTATTCTCCAAGATTTGAGCAAGACTAGTGTTAAACCTCAACACATTCTAGCCAGCATTAAGGAAAAGAATCCGACTGATGTGACTGTCATGAAAACAATCTATAATGAGAGAGCCCGATTGATAAGGATTGAAGCTCAAGGAAAGACAAAGATGCATATGTTATTTTAGAAATTGGATGAGCATTAGTATGTGGAGCAGCATGTGTTTTGGGAGGGATCGAAGATCGTTAGGGGACTGTTCTTTGCTTACCCTACTTTATTGTAGCTTCTTTAGTGCTTTCCTTATATGTTGATTATGGACTACACTTACAAGACTAATAGGTTCAAGTACCCTTTGCTCAAGATTTTCGGCGTCATTTCTACTAGCATGAATTTCATTGCGGCGCATGCATTATTAGCCAAGGAGACACTGCCTGATTATGCATGGGCTTTGAGGCAATTGAGGGATTTGTTGGATGGGTAGACACTCCTCGAGGTCATCTTGATTGATAGAGGTCAAGCTCTTATAGGGGCCGTAGAGGAAATATTCTCATCTTGTGTGCACTTACTGTATGGTTGGCACGTAAATAGGAACATCCATTCTAAGACAAGAGAATTATTCTTTAAGAAAGAGGACTATGACCGATGGTATGGGAAGTGGATGGATTTGGTACATGATCAGACAGAGTTAGCATAGATGGGTAGGGTAAATGAGCTTGAATATGAATATGGAGGAGTGCCCAGTTTGGTAGATTACGTTCAAGACACTTGGTTGTGTCATAAGGAGAAATATGTTGCACCATGGACGGATAAGGTGATGCATTTTGGGAATGCCACTACTAATCGGGTCGAGGGTGCACATTCTGTATTGAAGAAAAAGTTGGGGACCTCGCAGGGACATTTCAGGGACGCGTGGAGGTCTATACACCTAGTTCTTGACCACCAGCAAAGAGCCATCGAGGCTTCATTTAACCGGTCGATGCATCTCATTGCACATCAGTATGAACACTATATTTTTCAGCTCAGTCATTGGATTTGTTTCTCTGTATGCACTTGGTGAGATAAACAAGGAATTGAAGAAGGTTAAGGATTGTGTTGGGCTCGATAGATCCATTTGTGGAAGTGCACTACGGGCCACTCATGGGTTGTCGTATGCCCACGAGATTGAATCACATGTGTTGGATGGTAGCCCAATTACTCTTGAAGAGGTGTTACCACATTGGAGGAAATTGAACTTGCACCTGATCAAAGTTGGTGAAGAATAAGAAGATGACTTTGAGTATCGTGCTAAAATGGAAGCAGTTGAGGCTAAGTTTCGAAGCTTCGGTCCCGATTTAAGAGCGAAACTTGTCCAAAAGTTGAGGTACTTCACATGCCCGGCTTCAATTGTAACTTCCATACCCAAAGAGAAAGTGAAGACTAGGGGTCGGGTGCGTAATGGTCCAATGGGTCCGAAAAAGAAGAAGTCTCAAAAAGATCGAAAAATAAGAAAGTAGAGAAATCTAGAACGAGGACTCCATCTGGGTTTGAGTTTACCGAGACTCGAGCTAGGTCTGCCAGGAGGCCCGATATGCTGCCGATGAGCCTGAGTCTGTTGCCAACGGGGCTCAATTTTTTTTTCGAGGAGGTTGGGTTTGTTGCCAAGGAGGCTGGGTTTGTTGCCAAAGAGGTTCGGCCTCTTTGCCAGGAGGTACGACCTCCTGCCGAGGCTCGAGGAACCCAATAGTTTGTTATTGGTGATTCCAATTCTATTGAGCGAACCCAATCTTCAAATATTGGTGGGAGGGGAAAGAGATACGCTTGAGCTACTACTTCAATCCCATTTATGCCACCTAGTCGATCAAAGACTCAATCTCAAGTTTCATTGGGTTTGTTAATCAGGTTCCGGATATGTGGATACCATACAAGCTTGAGACAAGGAATGTCAAGTCCGATGGAAACTATGGGTATATAGCCATAGGCGAGGCATTAGGATACGAACTTATTTCTTGGTTGATGAAGGTGAGAAGGGAGCTAGTGCAGGAGCTTGATAGGAACATGGATTTCTACATCCATTTGTTGCAATTGTCAGTCCACTTTGAAATAATTAGAAATGCCATTAACACTTCTGAGATCGAATTTGCATCGGGTTCTTCTTGGCTCACATTACTGAACATGGATTTAATTGTTGCCAATTGTTACAAGATGGTTTTTGTTTCATTATCTCATGGCGAGTCTGCGACTTGGTTTCTTGCGATTGGTTCACCCCCTCCCGTATCTAAGAGATGAATCATCTGGTTGTGTTTGGTTAACACTTCTCATTTTGTTATGGTGAGTGTTTTGTATAACATTTTAATGTGTTTATAGTGTTATTTGTTCATTTGTAACTGAGTTTTATTGTTTTTGAATTGAAGTTACGAATGATAGGCGACACACCTTTACCACTTATTTCGAGGCAATGGGATGCATATGCCATGGAAGAAAGTAGGTCGTGGCCTTATGGGTTGAACGTTCTACCTCAACCACAAGCTACTAGATCCACCGAATGCGTTTGTTTAGATTGATACTTTGTCTTGACTCTTTAGTTTTTCGAATGCGTTTGTTTAGATTGATACTTTGTCTTGACTCTTTAGTTTTTGGAACTTGATTGAATGATTGAAAATGGCAGATGCCCCCTTTTTTGCGTGTGCGTGTCATGTATTTTTGGTACACACGCATGTTTATGGGTGTAAATGGATGGGTATATCACTAATGGACAAGTTTAGTTACTTTTTAGATTTACATTTGTGTAGTTGCTATATATTTTGGCTGGAACTTGAAACATGACTTCTTATTTTGTGGTTAATTTTTAATATTCAAAGTAATGTATCTTTTTTGTATAATTATGTTTGAAAACTTGTAGTTGTGTATTTGTGTGTGGAATGATGTTCAAATGGTGTGCAATTGATGTCCTGTAACCGTTATGTTTTTTATTGTTGGTTTTGTGGAGAAATGAAATATATTTTGTAGGTTTTGCGTGTTTTTGGTCTGACAGGACCGATATCTCTTCCTAGGTCATGGTACTGCATGTCCGAAAGGGAAAGTCCCACTTTGGCCACATACCATCGTATATAATGCATACCCAACCATATTGCTAAACTAACCTCGAAAATAAATTTCTGACTTGAGAACATGACCTACGGAGATTGAAGACCGAAATGCTTCAATAGACTTCGGACACATACAACCTTCTCACTAAGCATACTCCTTCAAATTTTAAAACATACCTCACATAAAATTTCAACACATACCCCGCGAACGAGAAAAGTAACTATATTACATGAATGTTCGGAAATAGTTGCCCGAAACGCGATAGAACTCTCAGCCAAGCTACGCTGCAACTTAAGTACGGTGAATGGACAAAGAACACCATATTGAGGATCATACCATAATATTTTGAAGCATACCCTACATTAGAGAACTTAACTATAGAATACCATTCGGAGCAAGTGTTTCGATAGGCTTTCTTGACATCAGCAATAGGTGATCGTAATTTATCAAAGAAGGACGAACTTACAATTTCGTACCATTGAGCATACCCCAAACTTGATAACTCAAGTAACATAGTCCTAGAGGCTACACATACTATCGGCTATACATGGCCGTACCTTATTTGAAATCAAGTAAAGTTTTAGCATACCCCATAAATTTAGTACGTATTCACCACATTAAAAAAACTTTAAATAATTTTAAGTAGTATTCGGAGATCTAGTGTCGAGCACCATGACCAACTATCGGGTGCGACTTGCTGAAGCTATATAATAACTATTGGATGTATTTGGTTGTCTTGGTATGTTACTCTTCAACTCCTATCGGTCCTGCAAGTCAGTAGGTAATAAAGTTTACAAAAACATATACACAAATAATAAGGAGCAACATTTCAAACGTTTAGACAAATTTCAGCAGGTTCACATGAGAAAGTTATGTGAACAACCACACTCAAGCACAAACAATCCAAATTTATCCATAAGTTTAAAAGATAATAAGAGAACATAAATCATTTGGACGATGCCCAACAACTACAGATCTTCCCTGAATTTTGAGCCATGTCCAACGGCAGTGGATGTTGTAGCTCAATCGCTGTTAGTGGTCGTGGCAGTTACCATCTTTTCTTCATCATCTTCAACACTAGATAACAAGGTGATTACGACATTCGCCATTGTGATTACATTTTCGGGTGTAATGCTGACCCTCAGCGTGGATCTAAACCGCAAAGTAACATTAAGTGCCCGACGATTACGCTGTCAATAAAATAAATTAAATAATTGATAACATACACCTAATCGACATAAAAAAAATAGAATATAACATAAGTAAAATTCCTACCAAAGTTGACTCTTCTTCCTCATCCATCCCGGATACATGTTCATGATTTTCAGCAAATGGGTAACTCACAGACTGAAACCATTCAAGGTATCCTGGTGCGGCCTGCCATGGATGGTTTGCCCTTTCAACGTGCCACTCTTTAACAATGAGATGGTCCTCCCATTCCTCCTAAAATTGGGGGTCGTAATCTTACTTCACTGAGTAAGTATGGGCTAGGCTACTCCTATCAGCATAAATGGATCGGTATGGTTCTTTTGGAATGCCTTGAACATATCCCATTCGACTTAAAACCCTTGCAGGATTGTATGGTTCAATAACATCCCAAAACCTCATTGAACTTAAATAGAATACCATTTCATGGACTGGAGGTGCACTCTTCTTTGTGGTGTGCCAAAGTACCTAGGAGAAAAATGATTTATAAACATTCCAAGCTGACAGTACATGTAAGCAAATTTGAGTGACCCCTGCCCGACTTGCAATGACAAGCTGACGGTACATATAAGCAAGCGCCGCACCACCCAATGCGTACAAATCGATCATGTCTACGTCTTCCAAAAGCTGAATGAGAGTAAGGGGAACTCTTGTACCAGACTTATTCGCAAAAAAGGTTCCCTAAAGTAAGTATAGGATATAGGCTCTGACTGAGCACTCAACGAGAGGATATACATAGCCTTTTTTTTCCCATCAGACCTTTTTTCTTCCTCCTCTTCCTCTTCCTCTTAACTTTCCTTTTCCTCTAAAAGTGTTTTAGTCAGAATTGAAAACCGTTCCTTCAACCATGCCAACCTTATGGTGAGGCCGGGCATAGTCATAATATTTTCATCGACTTCACTGATTGAAATCCCTAGCAAACAACTTATCATCGAAGTGACCTCAATGCACTCCTTTAACTTGACAACAACAGTCTTTCTTGTGACATGAATCCCAAGAAGAACTCGCACGTCATCTATGTAATAGTCATCTCGCTAAATGGCATGCGGAACGTGTTGGTCTCGGTCTGCCATCTCTCAACATTGCTAGAGATTAACACATGGTTACTTCCATCATATGAAATGTAACCTAAAGGTTCCAAGCAGCCCTCGATCAACTTCTTCACCCTTTCCTTCTCTGGATGTCCTTGAATAGTCTCCCAAACTAAAACTTAAGAACCATGGTTGATGCACTTTAGGAATCCTCAACTCTATAAAACAAATTTGCAAAAGATAGATAATAATGAACCAAAACATTTCAAAAATTAACTAAGGCACATAAATATGTACCTTGTTCCTCCAAATGTCTAGTAAGACATGGTGTCGTAACGAAGGTAAGAGCGATAAATTAGCCGGGCCACCAGGAAATGAAGTGGTCGTTTCATCTTCTACATGTGTGGATGAACCAGAGGAGTCATCTGCACCCTCAATATCTGCAGCATTAGCCTCAATAGCTGTAGCATCACCCGATGGTGTATGACTAAGCTCAGTATCACCACTAATCCCAGCCCCAGATGTAAGTACACCTCTATCCCCAACAGAATAAATTGCACCCCCATCATTAACACTAGTCTCCATCAGGCGCGCCTCAGTCTCATTGGCCTGCTTTACCCATTTGTGTTTGGGGATATGATTATTCTGATCCACTTTCTTATTCCGGTTCGATGAAGTCGTGCGCTTCCTTTCTAGAAGGGTAGGCTCCACTTGGGAGGCTGCGGTACTTCCATCACCAGCCTTATAACCCCTCCAACCCCGCCCAATAGTCAGAGACCTTCCTGTTTGGCTTTTTGTTCTCCCCATAACTAAAAACGAAATAAATGATGCCCAATACTACAAAAGCACTACAAGCATATCTAAAAATGTAAACAAAATGTAAATTTCTTGAGGTTCGGAGTTGCAGGGCCGATATTATTATCTTGGTTTTCGATCAGATCTAAGCGAAACCTCCATATAGGTTATGGTTATGGATTTATGAAACCATGTACTTCTTTCAGACAAAGAATATCAAAAGTAAGTTAAGTTATTCGGTCATACAATTTTGAAATTTAAGAATCACACTCAGTTGGATAGGGCCGTGGCGGATTCATAATTCTCGGCCCTGTGAGCCCGTTTTCCACGAATCACACCACTTAAAATCTAGAAAATAAGCATCCAAATCGTACCAGCAAAAATCGAACAAAATAGAAACCAAAAGACATGGAATCTCATTACGATCAAACCCCTAACATTTTCTGGTAAAACCTACCCAATCAAATGAGAAAACGCGACGATTCCGGTGGAGCCCTAGTTGCTCGTTGACCTCTACCAGGCACGTATTCGCTGGGGTTCGATCACGACTAGCCTTCCTCGTGCACCCTCGACCTCGATACAATGCTCATATTCACCAACTAGCGAAGAATTTGAGTATCAGTGGATTCAAGTTTTAGGATTCGAATGGAATGCCTGGGAGAGGTGAGAGTGGTTTGTTTGGTTGAAGACATGGGTAATTTAGGAATAAAGTCAAAAAAGTGGGGTCCGTTTAGTAAAAAATTCAAATTTGGGGTACAGTGTAGTAATGGGTCCATTTAGTAAAAACTGAGGTCTTTTTAGCTGTTGCCTTTCATAAATCGTGTCCAGCCAAGTACGACTAGCCTCCTTGAACGTATATTTAATCATCATGTTCCACCAAAGACTCTTAACCTCATTATGGCTTTGAGAGTCGTAGATAGCAATTTTCAACATCGAAATAATGAGCTCTTCAACATTCATTCCTGCCATTTTCTCGAGCACCTTCTTCATGATGTGCCAAAGGCAAAGTTTATGTCTGGCTTTAGGAAAGATTTTCACTAGGCAAAACCAATGGATGGGCACTGGTCAGTTATGATTGCTTTGGCACCTTGCCCATGCATGCAAGCCATGTCTCAAATAACCATTTGTAATTGTGTTTAGTCTCATAAATAAGGAGTGCAAAACCCAATAAGATTGACTAACCATGATGGTTGACATCGACGAACATGCAACATGACATATTGCACTTATTAGTCAGATAGGTGGTATCGAAGGAAATCACGTCCCTGAAATACTTGTACGCACTTCTACAACTTGAATCCACCCAAAATACGTGCTTCAAATGGTCCTCCTCACTAAAGCACTCGGTGTGAATGAAGTTTACATTTTCCTTATCTTTCTTCAAAAACCATTGGTAGATTGTCTCTGCATCACCATTCCCAGTCTCAATTTTTGGGCAGCTTGAATGTGATTCATGATATCATTTTCCCCAAACGGCAACTTAGCAAAACCCCATGTCTTCATTAAGTCAACCATGAAAGACTTGCACGGTGGTATTCCTGCACTATCATTAAGTTCTAGTCTCTTCTTAGTCGCAGTTGTGAGGAATTTGTTGCATTGAAAGTACCTGGCCTTCGAGGGGCTCACCGGGTGATTGTGTTGAAGACAACATTTTGTAACTTGCTACTTTGCGTCGTAGAACAACCGAACAATCATTTGTGCCTTATAATTAGACCATGATCCCAATGTCGTGTAGTATATGCCTTTTGATTTGTAATGTCCCTCCTTGTTGCACGCGAATACCCTTTTCATTACTACATTGTGTTCCTTATGCGAAGTCCTAAATTTTGCCCCAAATCCCATACTCCGGGCATACCGCAACCATGCTAACTTAGCTTCATCGATTGTATCAAATATCATTCCTTCTTCTGAGAATTTTGCCTCAGTTGTGCAATTATTGATATCTTCCCCCACTTAATTCCTTCTCCGAGTCATGAATCTCCTCAATTTTTTCTTCCAAAACCATCTACAAGAAATCCTCATGGCTATAATGGTCATGCAACGAACAAGCAAAAGAAATCCAAACAAATTTCATTGCGGTAGCAACATCTGATTTAATTTAGGGGAAAAATGAGTGTCTACCAACATCCATACAAAACAACATATAAAGTACAAAAGGAAATCACTACCAATAGCCAACCCTGAACAATATCTACAACACTATGATACATGGCCAAAATTTGTGGTTCGAACGAAACTCTAAATTACAAACATTACATGTAAAAAAAATAAATTCATTTTTATACCCTAGAAATCCTAAAAACACGTAAAGCACTAAAGTCCATTTTTAAACCTTAGAAATATAAAATAGTGAAGTCTATTTTTAAACCCTAGAAAATCCCTAAACCACATGTACAAACACCTTACAAATGTCTTTATCCCTGACTTAGCCCAACTCAACATGTGCAAACCATAAAAGTTTGTCCTTAAACGCAAGTCAAAAGAAACCATTGAAGTTCATCTCGACCTATGGTCGACACGTGCAAGGAGCCAAACAATGAATCTGAGAAGAATCAAAGCAGCTACCTTTTTGTGAGTACTCTTGCCATGATTTACCTTAAGATTCCCCTACTTCTTTTGCACTAAAGGTGATGCCAAAGTAAGAGAATCTCCTATTCAAACACCTCTCTCAATGAAGACAAGCTCGAACAAAATGGACTGGGTGGTAGAGAAGGATTACTTTCGATTTAAGAGAACAAATGGTAGTCAGTTGAGAGAAAACACTATGGCAGCCTCAAATTCCAGGTCACCTTGCTACTGCCACGTCGCATCCCACGTCACCTAGCCTTGATAGTCATAGCCTGCTTATCCTTGATGCCTCGCGACCAAACGAGTTGCTTACCCTTTTTCCAGCTAACCCTAGTTACGCTAACTAATATTTACATAAATATTAATAGTTTAATTAGCCAGTTACTCGGTTTATCAAGTTATATTATAATTTTATAGCGGAAGTCTTTAAATGAGTAACTTATGCAATATTTAAAAATCTTAAGTAGTGGAAAACCCTACAAAAGATACCATGTATATATTAAAGTGAGATAAGTATAAAAAAAGTCCCATATACATGTAATCAGTGTTCTACAGTCCCTGAAACCCAACTAAATAAATAAACATACTTGTAATCACACACGAGCTGGCTCCACTATCTCAGAGGTAGTCGCCCATTACCTCCTTGCCCTTGCTCGTAGAAGGATCTACACTCAGTCACCCAAAAAATACAGTGACGAGTCCAGTGACTAAAATCCCAAGAGAAGTCCACACAATATTCATGAAATAAAATTGATAAACTACGAGACATGCGAATATAATTCCTAGCAACAGTACGTTATATTCCCATGAATGTAGGCAACATACGACAAGCAAAAGCAATAACGTTAAATAAATAAGCAGCATGTACCAATTAAATAAGCTTGGAAATGAAGCAATAATCAGTAAACATCAGTCTAATCACAAGAAAACCCTGACCTAAACCAGCCATTTAGTTTATATGGATCATTTGCATGGTTTGATCAATCTTGCTTATGTCTATAAGGGTGATGTTAATTCTTCGCCCTTTGATAAGTCGGTATTTATAGGTTTTTAGTAGTTTATTTAAGTATATTTAAATATAGAAAATCTCTAAAATATATATTTAATTATATTCATTGATCATTTTCAGGTGAAACGGAGTGCACGGTTGAATTCGTGGCGAAAAAATACTCAAAACGGTGTATTTACATGCATTGATCAGACGCCAGACTATTTGCATCGAGTTACGTGCTGTGCGGTGGGTAGAATAGAGGATCAGTAGACCAATTACACGTGGTAGCATACTATTGATCCAACTCGCCTAAACGTGCCACATGTCAGCCGTCCATTGGTCCAGCTCGACAAGCATTCCATGCGTTTCCAGCAACATGCCACATGTCGCTTCTCTATTGGCCCAGCTCGTTTCCACCAGCCACGTGGCTTCAAGTAGGTTCTGCCATTTCATCACTCAGCGCCACGCGTTACAGTTCAATTGGTCCAGCTCACCAGGAGCCTTCTCACTCGCTCCAGCCTCCATCAGATACGTCTCGAGATGCGCGTCAGCACCATCTCCCACATCTTCACCGATTTTGCGTGAGTCTCACTACCGCCTCTCGTGCGCCACATGTCGCGCTCTCACCACGCCAACGACGTCACAAGCAGCGGTCTCCAATATTCAGAAGGCTACACGTCAGTGCTCCAGCACAAAATGCACTAATGCGGTTCAGAGACGTGGCAGACACCAATTTTTTAGCCCAAAACAGCCACAGGATCGTCCTCGGAGCACGAGTCACCTCCCCAACACCCAAAATTAGTTTCTCACCTCCCGAGACCAATTTTTAGTAGTTTTATATATTAGGAACTTAGGTTTTATTATTTTTGTCACCGACTATTATTGTTTTGTTATCCATTTCTTCGACGACAATGTTCGGCTAATCAACTTCTTGCTTAGGTCGGAGGGGAAACAAGTATGGATTATGGATTCATGGCGTATTATGTAAGATCTTTTATTTTATTATTTAACTTAGTTTAAATTCTCCTATTTCTTTGTTGTTGATTTTAAGGAATATGGTTTAGATCTAGGGTATGTATGTGATCAGTGCATGCTTTTAGGTGGACAACCTATAGTTATTTGGAATATTAGTATCTGTGTAATTGTGCTTTTGGACCAATAAAGTGACGAACACTCATCCGTTTGCCGTCAAACCCTTTCGGTTCTTAGTGTGCAACAATTGAATCTAGGTTAAATCGGGAGCGGATGCAACCCGGTTATTTAGGATTAGTGTTCACACAGACCCATTTTACTACAGCTAGTGTGTTAAACGCGATTGGCGAATGTCTAGGGTTATGCATTAATCTGGGAAGTAGTTAGTGGCGGACGTCTTGGCTATCGAGATTAGGGTAACGAGGAATTTCTGGCGGATGTCGATTTTCTATAGCTAATCTAGGAAAATTTAAATTAATAACTTTTTGGGAAAGATTGAAGACCGTGATTGTCATTGAATCTTGGTCTTGATTTGTGGAACTGTAAACCTAGGTGTTACTTAGGTATTTATTAATTGTTTTGAAAATTAGTTTAGTTGTTTTATTTTGTTTAGTTTATTTAGATTAGTTAGTTAAATTAATATTTATTTTGAAACCCCCGATTTTCCTTTTTTGTTGTTTTTAACCTAAGAAAGACTACCAATCTCTGTGGGATTGACCCTTTGCCACTATTCTACAAATAAGTTGGTTTAGGAACTTTATTTTATTGACGCGTTCGACGCGCGTCAATTTTTTGCGCCGTTGCCGGGGATTGGTATTTTTCTTTCTTTGGTTTTTTTTTTCTTTTTTATTTTTTATTTTCATTTTGCCTATCTAGTCCCTTGCTCTTAACATGTATGCAGTCAACCCCGCGATGAACTCCATAATTATGGTCGATTCAAAGACTCACATTATTATAATGTGAATGGGGTAGGTATGTTACATAATGGATATCAATTTTCTAACATGCATTCTTTTGTGCAACAGGTCGAGGTTTGCGAAATTTGTGGAGACTATTCTCATTCCGCACATAATTGTCCCTATTATCCACAGTATGAGAATTATCACTATTCTAGCTATGCATCGCCACAACCCGACTTCTTTGGGCTCATGTCAAACCCACAGATTCCTCAACATGAAGGAAATCAACAGTTACATCAAAGCACCTCCTTGGAAGATATGATGAAGCAATTGATAGATAATCAGCAAAAGGTTAATCGGATTCTTGAAGAGATTTTATAAATTGATTTTGAGATTCCAGGCTTGAAGGACTTGGAAACTCAATGAAGAGATTTTACAAATTGATTTTGAGATTCCAGGCTTGAAGGACTTGGAAACTCAATTTATTCAATATAATGTCAAGCTTCAGAATATGACTTGTGAGGAAGAGTTGTATAGTACACAACTAATTTTTAACCAAGAGGAAGATGTGACTGTTGATACGTTGAAAATTTTTTAGGTGAATGAGGTTACACAAATGGAAGACTATTTGAGAGAAACATCGTAAGAACGTGAAGTCTTTCAAATTGAGCCAGAGATTGTCATTGCACAAAATGAGGGGGAAAATGAGATGAAAATTGATGTCATTTCAGACTAGCCGAATAAGCCGCAGATAGAGAGCGAGGAAGACCAACCTCTAGTGTTGGTGCAACCACCCACCCTCCCATGCACATTTGGCACACCTTATAAGGGGGTGGAAGTAAAGGAGCGTTCGCAAATCTTCTACACTACCGACACCTTCGTGTTGGACGATCCTGATGCGACAGATTCTTTTGTGTTGGAAGTCCCGAATGAGCTTCTAAATCTAAAAGAGGGCGTGCATGCTTCATTGCCCAAATATGTAGACTCGCTGTTCATTGTTGACATCTCTAAAGAAGAGGGCATCACGTGATCAATCACGCCAAGTCTAGCCAAAGACTCAAAAGAAAGGCGGCTCATTGGGAGGCAACCCAGCTTCATTTTTTATTTCTTGCATTTATTTCAGTTTCAATTTAGTTTTAGTTTTAGTTTTATTTTATGTTTAATAACACTCTAATTTGGTCTCTTTATTTTTACAGGTGATATGTTACATTTGACGTTCATTGGAAGATTGGAGTACCGTTTTTTTAGGTTTGTCTTTGGATTACATTTTTTAAGCATAATTTGAGCATTTGTTTTAAGAATTACCATGTTTATAGAATTTTAGGTGTTTTGAGACTTGGTTGGGACATACCCAGCTTAATTCGCCGAATTAATGGTAGGTTTTTGAGTAGATCCAAAACCCTAGACTTCAATCCATCATCTTATTGATTTCACCCTTAGTTGACAGACTTAGGGCTCGCAAGACTTGATTGGAATCTTTTCAGTTAACTCCTATGTTTACTAGTTCTTGCTCTTGTTATGATTGTTCTTTCATAGTTTCCTTAGTCACCTACATATGAGAGATTTTGTGCGTTCACTAGTTTTTAGAGACTTTTTGCCATGCGTGCATTTGTATCATCTTCTTATCCATGTTCTTCTTCACCACTGTTTTTTTCTTTTTGTTATATGGATGCCTTGACTTCTTTTGAACCTTAAGGACAAGGTTTGGAATAAGTTTGGGGGTATTTTAGGGATTGTGGATTGATTTGGATGGATTCTTTGGGAAAAATCGCAGGTGAGATCGTTTATTTTTTTAATTTTATGCGGTTATATGCGGTTGTGGATGGTAATGGTGGTGTTTTATATCATTTCTTCCATTTCTTTCATTTCTTGTCCTTTCATATTTCTCTCTCATTTTAATTAGGATATGATACGCTTTCATGGATGTATTTAGTATAGTTTTTTTTTATTGCATGTAGAGTCACCCGAAATTTTTTTTCATGCCTTTGGTTTTGGATGAGTTCATTATAGTTGATTTTTTGACTTGAAACTTAGGAAAAATTAGGAGAAACACTCAATCGAGTTCGTAGCTCTGCATTTGTATGATTTCATGATTAGGGACTTAGTTGATGGTTGGACGTTGTGCTAGATAATGAAAATGAGTAGACGGTCAAATTTGTATAAGTGATATTATTTTAACCCACATTGGGGGATTTGTTTGATTATAGTGAAAGTGAGAAGTACTAACAGGAGTTCTCTTAGTATAGAGTGTCCTACAAGTTTCCACAGGAAATGGAGCAGGGAAACTTGTGGTTGGAAAAAGTGAGAAAAGCGGTTCACGGGAAATGGAGCAGGGACCGTATTAATTGAAAAAAGATTTGGAGAAAAAAATAGAAAATATAAATTGAATAAAGGCGTAAGTTGTAAAACTCCTCAAATAAAATATTTAGTTGGAGTGTTTTCACTATATTAAGTGAGATTTAAACTTAAGTGCTTTAATGTATAGACCAAGAAAAACTTATGAGTGGTTGATGGCCTTTGTTTTGACCGAGTCTTTGTCTTGAAAGTGGGATCTTAATTGTGTTTAGGTTGCGAGTCTTGACGTATCATAACTCTGAAATTTCCTAAGTGGCTTGTTAACTTGGTGACTATGTAAACCGAAGGAACTCTATGAATTCTGAGTCGGGTGTAGGATTAGTGAGTCAGTGCATTATTATATTAGGAGTCTAGTTTAGTTTGTGTTGTCATTTACACCTTTGCTCGGGATGTGCAAAGTCTTAAGTTTGGGGGTATTTGATAAGTCGATATTTATTGGTTTTTAGTAGTTTTTTTTAGTATATTTAAATATAGAAAGTCTCTAAAATATATATTTAATTATATTCATTGATCATTTTTCAGTGAAACGGAGTGCATGGTTGAATTCGTGGTGAAAAAATACTCAAAATGGTGTATTTACATGCATTGATCGGACGCCGGACTATTTGCCTCGAGTTACGTGTTGCGCGGTGGGTAGAATAGAGGATCAGTAGACCAATTACACGTGGCAGCATACTATTGGTCTAACTCGCCTCAAAGTGCCACATGTCAGCCGTCCATTGGTCCAGCTGGCCAAGCATTCCATGTATTTCCATCAACGTGCCACGTGTCGCTTCTCTATCGGCCCAACTCGTTTCCACCAGCCACGTGGCTCCAATTAGGTTCTGCCATTTCATCACTCAGCGCCACGCGACACAGTTCAATTGGTACAGCTCACCAGTAGCCTTCTCACTCGCTTCAGCCTCCATCAGATACATCTCGGGATGCGCGTCAGCACCGTCTCCCACATCTTCACCGATTATGCGTGAGTCTCACTACCGCCTCTCGTGCGCCACGTGTCGCGCTCTCGCCACGCCAACCACGTCACAAGCAGCGGTCTTCACAAATCAGAAGGCGACATGTCAACGCTCTAGCACAAAATGCACCAATGCGGTTCAGACACGTGGCGGACACCAGTTTTTGAGCCCAAAACAGCCACGGGATTGTCCTCGGCGCCCGAGTCACCTCCCCAACACCCAAAATTAGTTTCTCTCACCTCACTAGACCAATTTTTAGTAGTTTTATATATATTAGGAACTTAGGTTTTATTATTTTTACCACCGACAATTATTGTTTTGTTATCCACTTTCTTCGACGACGATGTTTGGCTAATCAACTTCTTGCCTAGGTCGGAGGGGAAACAAGTCGGGATTATGGATTCATGGCGTATTATGTGAGATCTTTTATTTTATTATTTAATTTATTTTAAATTCTCCTATTTCATTGTTGTTGATTTTAAGGAATATGGTTTAGATCTAAGGTATGTATGTGATCAGTGCATGTTTTTAGGTGGACAACCTATAGTTATTTGGACTATTAGTATCCGTGTAATTATGCTTTTAGACCAATAAAATGATGAACACTCATCCGTTTGCCGTCAAACCCTTTCGGTTCTTGAGTGTGCAACAATTGAATCTAGGTTAAACCGGGAGCGGATGCAACCCGATTATTTAGGATTAGTGTTCGCACAGACCCATATTACTACGGTTAGTGTGTTAAACCCGATTGGCGGATGTCTAGGGTTATGCATTAATTAGGGAAGTAGTTAGTGGCGGACGTCCAAGCTATCGAGATTAGGGGAACAAGGAATTTCTGGCGGATGTTGATTTTCTATAGCTAATCTAGGAGAATTTAAATTAATAACTTTTTGGGAAAGTTTGAAGACCATGATTGCCATTGAATCTTGGTCCTGATTTGTGGAACTGTCGACCTAGGTGTTACTTAGGTATTTATTAATTGTTTTGAAAATTAGTTTAGTTGTTTTATTTTGTTTAGTTTACTTAGATTAGTTAGTTAAATTAATATTTATTTTAAAACCCCCGATTTTCATTTTTTTGTTTTTTTTTTAAATAAGAAAGACTACTAATCTCTGTGGGATCGTCCATTTGCCACTATTCTACAAAATAGTTTGTTTAGGAACTTTATTTTATTGACGCGTTCGGCACGCGTCACCCTTAATCCTCATTTATTTACGTATCTCGAGGTTTATCTAGTGGTTCACTTGCAACCACCTAGCCCGCTTACTACCACTAACCAAACTCAAGTGACATTAAATTAATACTCTCCTGGTTCCTAGATGTGCAAATGTGTATCTCAAGGACTATCATATGGTTTTCATTTAATTTACTCAAACTATAGGCCTTGATTTATTTGATTTAATCACCTTAGCTTAGGCCCATCGTAATATTTATGGTTAATGGTTTTATTCACCAAAAATTATCAACTTGTGGTCCCACTAACCCTCGACTCCAGGCACTCAATGCCCCGCGTCGCGACATGAGATTCAAGGTACACCATAGCCTATCATTTTAATTGAATTAACTTAGCCTATGGTCACATTACCTATTTTAATTCATCAACTAATCATCTTAATGTGAATTAGTGGAGTTTCCTAGTGTACCCATAGTTCGCTTACTCGACACCCGCGTCGACACGCCTTTCAATGCAAACACCCGTCATATAACCTCGCCCGATATCAACATACACACATGTAGTGCAATGTAATAATAATAAATTTAAACACCACATTTACACAACCACCATTCGACAAAAAACATATTTCCTCGGTTCTCATGTTCTAATCAAGCGAGTTATCCATGTAACGCTCAAATTACGCCCGTGAATCCCTGAGATTAACGCTAATCCTAGTTTAATTATTTTTTGGTCGTTACAATTTTTCTAAACTAGGAGAAATTTCGTCCTCGAAATTTAAATCTCGAGTGAACTGTGGTGCCACCATCCTATCCCCGTGTGACGACTCATCACACCTTGATAGTCATTTCTACAGTCTCTTGAACACTCCACTACCCCCAAAGCAGGGAAATTGTGTTACCCTGAGACATAGGCGCATGTTGCTGAGGTAGTGAAGATCAACCACTCTCTTCCAACATCTCCGCAACCTACTCTCAGTTTGATTTCCGTGTTCAAGTTTCTCTAACCCAGTTACCTAACACCCGTAACTGTAAACTTCTCCTATCATGTATCCTAACATGATAGTCCTAACCGACCATCACATACCATGAAAATCACATGCCATGCCATAACCTCCCTTAACTTACCATGACTTATCCTTACTCACCATGACAATCCCATGTCATTCCACGACCTATGACAATCCCATGTCATAACACAACCATCTACCATCGTACCACTATGATCTACAATCATAATACCACTATGCATGCATAAAATTTAACTAGAATTGTTCATAACTTTAAAATCACGTACCCTGAACCCGCTGCTGGGACGTCTCCTGACCTGGCTCAGTCACCACATGCACTAACTTTCGAGTCTGCACCGGTGTCACCACTGCTGGAGTCGTCGATCTCTGCGTACATCCTTCATGATGTGTCTCATCCACATCGCCAACATGTGATCCTACATCCCGGTACTTCTCGCTGACTCCCTGACCATTTGCCCTACCCCTGTGATCTCTAGTCCTGACCTCCCTGGTCCTGAGTCTGTCTCTACGGCGGCACTGGTAGTGCCGGTACAGTATACGCTCTGGCTGCCCGATCATCATCTCTAAGACCTCGACCGTACCCACAGTCCTCTCTGTCATCTAGATCTCTCGGTCTTTCCTGCCCTGAACTCTGTCCAGTTTGTCTCTCTGACTCAGTGGATGAACACCTTTTAGCCCTCTGCATCAGATGTGTCTCATAGGTAAACGCTCTATCATACATCTCTTGCAGTGTTTGTGCTTCGTAGGAAACTATGGTGTCGGCTATGTCATAATCAACCCTCGTATGAAGTAATAAATATGCAGTCTCTTAGTGCCTGCGACGTCCGTGGCAAACTGTATCAAGTACCGATATCTATACATGTACTGTAACACCGATCGACTACCCTGCCTCAAAGACAAAAACTCCTCTCTCAGCTTTAACCTCACCTCCATGGGTGTGTACTAATCATAAAATAACTCTGAACTCTCCCCATGTCGTCGGCTCTGGGTGAGTATCTGTATACGCTATCCACCATACAACAACATCCCCTTTCAGCATATGCCCTAATATCTTGGCTTGTATGCTCTCCGGAATCCACAGTAGCTTATGTAATCTCTGATGTGCAATTAGCCACTTCTCGACTGCCTCTGGGTCTCCGCCCCCATGAAAATATTTGGGATTGAAATTGATGAACTCTCGCATCAACTTGACCTTTGCCGCTATCGAAGTCTCAAACATTTCTGTTTATGCCAGTGTAATAGTCCGCATCACAGTCTGTGCTACAAACGGTGTAGCGACTGCGTTGTCGAAGTGTCATGTACCATTGCATGCGTAGGTATAGTCTGGATAGTCAATGGAACTCTCGGAGCAAACTATCATCTTAGTCGTGCTCTGTACCCTGGCTGTGGTGAGTGATGTAATCGTTGTTGTCTGTGTGCACATCATCTTTATCAATAGCTCGAACTGCCTATCATGAGCTGCTAGTCGCACTGCTACTGACGAATCCAAACCCTCCTCTCTAGTCTGGTCCCTCGTTTGACCAATATCTGTAGTCGGTGGAGTCGGTTGGCCATCCATCGTGATATGCATCGAAAAATGTGCGTCACATCACCTTCTATATACGTATATATAATATACAATCCAAAAACATAACACGTATATAACCCTATCACTACCTGTCTCAAGTTGCTTCCCAACTAACAGGGGTGTATTCAATTGAGATTTTAATAGACTTTTGGTTACTTTTATAAGTGAATGACTTTTATGAAGTTTTAGATTTTGGTAGACTTTTAAAGACTTTGATAAACTTTTATGTAGATTTCATTATGATGACTTTTATCAACATTTAAGATTTTTAGTGACTTTCGTGAACTTCTTAAACATGATTTTGATGATACTAATAGATTATTGTGATTTTTAAAATGAAACAAATATTTTGCACTTTATTATAAAAAATAAATAATTATATTTTTTTCTTAAGAACTATTACTAATTTTTTTTAAAATATTTTTGTATTTTAGTAAAAAAAAAACATATAGACATATTAATGAATTACTCTCAAGGTAGTAGCATAACAAATAAGTAAATAAATATCAACATAATAAATAGGTAAATAAATCTTCCTTTAGTGGTAGAAAAGAATCAAGTAAGATCATTGGAAATATTTTTTCTTTTTTGAGAAAAGATCATTAGAAATATTAGTGTAAAGATTTTGCACTTTATTTTTTCCTTAATAATGATAGTTTAAATTCTAAAAAATGCACTTCTTGCATTTTAAAAAAATTATACAATTATTTTCTTCAAAAAATAATAATACTACACTTTTTGAGATTATAATAATACACTAAATAAACGAAACTTCTTTATCAAAAAAAAAACTATCAAAAATGTATAGTGATGCAAGAATGAGATTTTGTTAATAATGACATCAATCCATTTTCATCAACGTAGATATTAGAGTATAATGAGTGAGCAATGAAATCCAAGAGTTGTGGAGTGATTGTAGAAGTTGATAAAAAACAATTGATAAAAAAAGACCTCTTGTGAACAATGAAGTCCTTATTGAAAAATGTAACAAACAAAAATTAGAAGTCTCTAAAAGTTTCTGGGTTGAGGTGAGGAGAAGTTGAAGACTTCTTTATGTGTATTTTTATACAAAAAGTCTACAAAAGTCAAGATTTGTAACCAATCTACAAAAGTCACCAAAAAATTAAATACACCTTACTTTTATGAACTCTCTAAAAGTTTAAATTGAATACCCCAAGACTTTTAAAGACTTTTTAAAAGTCTATAAAAGTTCACATTGAATACACCTTACTTTTAGAGACTCTCTAAAAGTTTTAATTGAATACCCCTAAACTTTTTTAGTCAATAAAAGTAACTAAAAGTCTATTAAAATCTCAATTGAATACACCCCCTAAGGTTCTAAGTCAAGATCATCAAGTTTCCACATCTAGTATTTGTTTGTTTAAATTTCATTCAATTCCATTAAACTTATTCTCGAGGATTCCTCAAAACCTCGCTCTGATACCATAATGTGGTGGCCCCGAATTCTAGGTCGCCTTGCTACCGCCACGTCGTATCCCACGTCACCTAGCCTTGCCACATCATAGCCCGCTTATCCTTGACGCCTTGCGACCCAACGAGTTGCTTACCCTTTTTCCAGGTAACCCTAGTTACGCTAACTAATCTTTACATAAATATTAATAGTTTGATTAGCTAGTTACTAGGTTTATCAAGTTATATTATAAGTTTACAGCGAAAGTCTTTAAATGAGTAACTTATGCAATATTTAAAAATCTTAAGTAGTGGAAAACCTGACAAAAGATACCATGTATATATTAAGGCGAGATAAGTATAACAAAAGTCCCATATACATGTAATCAGTATTCTACAGTCCTTGAAACCTAACTAAATAAATAAATATATACATACAGTAGTCACAAACGAGCTGGCTCCACTATCTCAGAGGTAGTCGCCTAGTACCTTTTTGCCTTTGCCCTTTCTTGTAGAAGGATCTGCACTCAGTCACCCAACAAATACAATGACGAGTCCAGTGAGTAAAATCCCAAGAGAAGTCCACACAATATTCATGAAATAAAATTGATAAACTACAAGACATGCGAAAATAACTCCTGGCAACAGTATGTTATATTCCCATGAATGTAGGCAACATACGACAAACAAAAGCAATTGCGCGAAATAAATAAGCAACATATACCAGTTAAATAAGCTTGGAAATGAAACAATAATCAGTAAACATCCGTCTAATCACGAGAAAAACTTGACCTACACCAGCCAGTAATTGTTAAATCAAATAGGAACCACATATATACTTACAGGCTTACAGTAACTAAACCCCAACTTCAGTTACCGATGAACCCCTCCAGACGCTATTTCAAGTCAAGGGAACACCCTAAATCCCTCTCGACGATCGTAGATACATTCTACTGCCATCGACACGAGCACAAAACACAAGTAACTTGTGCAAGCGATTTAGCCACAACAAATATATACGCAAACCGAATATGAGTGAAAACCCATGTGTGCCAACTAGCAGTCACACATGAAATGCGATATCAATAAACCAAACCATGAATCCTGTGAAGAATTCTCATTAGGTTTACGCACCGTAATCCGCGCTTCGACTTCCCCGAACTCCCGAATCCTACCCGACTAGCTCCCAGTACCCAAGTTATAGTCCCTGAGTTCGGTGTCTTATTAGTTCAAATACAGTAGGTTTAAGCTCAATTTAGTGTCTATTAACTCTTAAAACCAATATTTATTTCAAAACCTAAAAATTATTAAATAGTCTTTTATTAGGTTAATTCCTTCAAAATAAGTTAAAAAATAGTAAATTTAAGAATCGGTGTGTCAAAAGTAGGTTTCAACTAGCTACGTTATTAAAACACATTGTTTTCGAATTTTTGGTGTCGAGTTAGCGCGCTAATAGTGCTTATTAGCGTGCTAATCGCGAAATCAAATTCGAGTTTCTACCCAGAATCATTAGCGCGCTAATTTTCCTCATTAGCGCGCTAATTGCCCTATGTGACAGAATTATCAACTCGAAAATTATGTCCCCAAGCCCCCAATTAGCTAACTAAACCCCATTTAACACCCTCTCAGTATCAAATTGACCCAAAACAACAATTAGAACAACCTTAAAACAACAATTTGATCAATTTCCTTAAATCTCATAAATTCACTAGTTTTTCCCCATTTCATCAAAATACCAATTCAATCAGAACTAGTGATAAATCTTTATATAAAATGATCATTTAACATATAATTCATCACAACCAGGGATAGAGGAGATGATGGAGAAGATGATTACCTAGGTTTTACTCTTTCAATTGAGCTCCAAAATAGCTAAATTCCAGCTCTCCAGCAATCTATTTCTTCTCTCCAGCCATTCAGTTGATATTGTACATTTGCATTGTTTGATCAATCTTGCTTATATCTATCAAGGTGATGTTAATTATTGGCCCTTCATCCTCATGTATTTACGTATCGCGAGGTTTATCTAGTGGTTCACTTGCAACCACCTAGCCCACTTACTCCCACTAACCAAACTCAAGTGACACCAAATTAATACTCTCCTGGTTCCTAGATGTGCCAATGTATCTCAAGGACTATCATATGGTTTTCATTTAATTTACTCAAACTATAGGCCTTGATTTATTTGATTTAATCACCTTAGCTTAGCCCCATCATAATATCAATGGTTAATGGTTTTATTCACCAAAAATTATCAACTTGTGGTCCCACTAACCCTAGACTACCCGGCACTCAGTGCTTCGCATCTCGACACGAGATTCAAGGTACACCATAGCCTATAATTTTAATTGAATTAACTTAGCCTATGGTCACATTACGTATTTTAATTCATCAACTGATCATCTTAATGTGAATTAGTGGAGTTTCCTAGTGTACCCATAGTTCGCCTACTCGACACCTGCGTCGACACACCTTTCGATACGAATACCCATCACACAACCTCGCCCGATATCAACATACACACATGTAGTGCAATATAATAATAATAAATTTAAACACCATATTTATACAACCACTATTCCACAAATAACATATTTCATCGGTTCTCGTGTTCGAGTCAACCGAGTTGTCCATGTAACACTCAAATTACGCCCGTTAATCCCCGAGATTAACGCTAATTCTAGTTGAATCTATTTGGGTCATTACAAACACAGTTTAGAGCCTAAATATTTTGAATCACCTACCCTAACTAGAGCTTTAAAGATTGACTGACAACTACAGTAAAGACATACTAACAGTCTGCGCGCGACAATGAACAATGACCGGTTCGACATTTTTTGAAGAAAATAATTTAGGAAAGAAATTGTTTCTTTGGGGCTTAAGGCTCATTATGGCATACGCCACGTCAACCGCGTAAGAAATGGGCATGCAAAAAGTGCATCAAAATAGAATGACTATATATATAACATACCTTTGAGTATATGAAGTAGCTATCCAAGCTTAGAAGTAGTTGTCGAAATCCCCTTGCCCTAAACACGAAGACAAGACCTGCATCTTGCCCCAAAGACACATGTTCCAGTGAGTAAATCCTAGAGAAACCCACATAATATTCAAGAAAATCATCTAAACAGGTAAAATAGTATGCATATCATGCAATTTGAATAAAATGTCGGCAAAATATGATAATAAGACAGTTCAATAGTGATAATCAAAGTACTGGAAATAAAACACAATTTCAGACCAACCGCATTCACCAAGATCCCATCAACGCATGTCTACGCATACCATAAATAAAACCACATGTGTATTAAAGACAACTAACGATTCATAGACCTACTACGATTACTAAGATCCCACCAGCGTGTGCACATGTTGGCCTATCACCTTAATGCCCTCCAGGTGGCCTGGTTATTGACCATGACAACCAACACGTGTGACCGTGTCAAACAACTTGGGATCATGAGCCACCATGTGCGCGTTGCGCATGTACAAGGATCTAAGTCGTCCTAATACTAATACAAATGTGAACATTGACAAACAAATATCGTAAACCAAGATAAGTAAGAATGAATTTAAATTAAAATAAACATGAATTCTCTGGAGTGTTCTAGTGGGTTTACTTACTTGAAACACGAAAAAATCACATTCCAAAATGCCCTCGACACGCCTTAAAGTGCATACCCAACACTCGCCTAAGAATCCCCATGTTTTAGTGTCCTAACAATACATTTTGAGTGTGTTTTAAGTCAATTACATGATTTTTAAGTAATTTATACAAAATCACTCCCATATGAAAGAATGCAGGAATCTACTAGGGAGCACAATCCGTAGTTTAGGGATTGCGCTACTCAATCAAGGAGGCCAGAATTCCTCCATCACGCGAATTTTATCCTTCCTCCACGACGCCATGGGAACGTCTCTATCGCTCTTCTAGCTCTTTGTATTCTACTCACAAGGGCTGAACAACCTCTAAACAACATCAAACAACCATATTCCACAACAAATCATGAATTTAAATTATCAAATTAATCAAACTTTACGTGAATTTCCATGTTTTTGGCAAGAGCACCAAAATGATTTGTATGACAGTTTAAAAAAAGCACAATTGGTTTAAAACGTAGGTGGTTCCTCACCAATTTATGTTTAAGAACAATGGGTTCTAACCTAACTGATCAAGCCAATTTATCTTGAAAATTAGTTTTTGCCCAAAATCATGCATTTTGCCTAATTACCTAAAAAATACAAGTTTTGTCAAAAAATCAGTTGCGATGACTCAATTTTAATTAAAATCATAGATGAATCTCTTTCATTTGAATTAGAAAATAGTGGAATCCAACCCATTTGGAAGATCATATTCGTTTATCAAGATCTTGACACAATTCAACCCATTTAGACTAAATAAAAGAGTGGAAATCCATACCCTAGCTTATGGAAGATTGAATTCTTAATTTTTCAGCCTAAACTCTCTCCAAATCCACCAATTTCTATAGTATAATCAAGAATCCGCCATCTAAATCCCTACTTTTCCTCTCTTGATTAGAAATCTTGATGTTAAGTGGTTTGAATAAAATAACACAAATACTGGCTTGTATAGTGGTGTTGTTTAGATATCAACCTTTCATCATATCTTCAACGCAAATCACGAGAAGTAGCTAATAGTTGAGCTTAATTTAATCTATTGACATTGTTTTCCACTAAATCAATCAAGGATTTCTTCATTTATTCATCCCTAGATGAGATCAATAGCTCCAAACATATTTATTTAACTTAAGCCAAGTACATAAGTTATGCCTTTATCTACTAGGCTTACAATTTGTTATTTATTCGATATAGCTTATGATTTTATTATTGATGTTATTTAGTAATCTATTAAGCTACTTAAGCGTACCCATATATCGGCTTACTCAATACCTGAGTCGTCACGCATACCAAGGCGGTATACTCATTGCACTAATACTCGCGAATTACTATGAAACAAAACACGATGTGATTAATTTAATTTAATATAAACAATAAGCATGCACCCCAAAAAATAACATAAGCTATTGATTTTCATGTCCGAGTCGATCGAGTTTTACATTGAAGCCCGAATTACAGTCGTTAATCCCTGTAATCAGAGTAAATTTTTAGTTTAATTAATTCGAGCCATTACAACCTTCCAACATAAGGGAAATTTTGTCTCAGAATTTAAATTTGAAGAATCTATCAGATTCAACAGAACACGACATACTCCCTTGCATCTGAGGGACCTTACGTTGACACTAATACTCAATAATGTCTCGACTGCAAGTTTCCTAAAGACTTAAAAAACTTGGCTCTAATATTTAGGATTTCGTGTTTATTTCCCGCATGTTCCAGCAATTTTGATTCTTGGCAAACCTACTCGAACCCTCCATACATGTCCTTAATATACTTTCAGCCTCTCATCATTAAGATGATTGACCGGCCTAGATTATCTTAATCTCCTGATAATCAAGTTAGCCTAATCCATTTTTTAACTTTGACCTCAAAATAAATTTTTTATTTCAATCCTTAATAAGGCTCCAAAACTAAATTTATATCCTCAATAAAACTCAATTCATGATTTGTTCAATTGGAGAAAATTAGGAAATTTTAAATATTATTCTCCATATTTTGTGAAAATTTCAGCAGCACCTCCCCTAAAAGTGGCCTATTGAAAAACTTTCACCAAATAGACAACAAAAGTTGAGAGATGGCTAAAAGGACTCACAAATCTTCACAGTTCATAATATATATCAAATTCAAATTTATAAACTAACCTAGAGTCTGCGATAGCTTAATTACAACTTTACAATGCCAAATAGACCATAATTGAATAACCTCTCAACTTATTTTAAGTTAACTTAGGAGACTCTCATAACCATTCAATGAAACTTCACGTTTATTTCAAAAAACATCTTACTCTCACCCAAATTCAAAAATATAGATTATGTTCACAAAACCAATTCATAGAGAGAGCAAGTTCTAACGAAAATTACAATTTTTTTTCGAGTCTCTCATTTTCCTTGTAGTGCGAGAAAAATTGAAATTGCCAATAGAAGGTAAAACAATTCCAGATATGTAAATCCTACACTGTCCAGATTACATGTATAGCCAAATGCAAGATAATAAGAGATATAAATGCATTTTAATGAGAAACAAAAGGTAAATAACAATATGTGACCACATCCTCCCTGTTAGCATTTCATCGATAAATGTACGACAAACCGAGGAAAATATAGCAATATTAGAAATGGTTTCTAATGAACTACATTAACTCAACCCACATGAGTTGTTTCAATTTCTAGTAACTCCTTCCAAATCCCACATGAAACATACTCGGCGAAGAGTTTTCTATCAGAGTGTTAAAACTCGGATGCTTGACCCAAACTATCCTTGATAAGTGATATCGTGCTCAACAATTATGCAATGCGAGATACAAGGAAATAGGCATAATTGTAATACGATAAATATTGTAAAATGATCACTATAGGATTTACTTACAGTCAAACCAATTAATGTTGATAGTGATGCCTCAACAACATTCCCTAGCTTCCACATATTTTCACAAGTCCTATTAAACCATAAAATTCATATTTAAGAGTCATAACTCTATTTGAATACTTAAAATTCATATTTCAACTTACAACGGGACTCAAATCCCCTAACAATCTCTAACGACTATTTTAAAGTCTCCGAAAGAACCTTCACACCTTTTTTAATGTTTTTGAACCTTTAAATAGGTCTTAAACCATTTATCGTTGCGCCGCATAACACTCCCAAATCACCAAAAATTAACAAAGTTTAAATATCTCCAAGTATAGTTTACACTAGTCAACTTGCCTGGTTTACGTTTCTTTTATAACATCTTAACATGGTCATTTAAGCACAACCTCCACATTTATATCAATTAGGATAGGGTTCAACCCAGTCAAATACCATGCTATTAGGACACGTACAACTCATCCAAAACGTGTCACAGAATTGCGTGTTTATTAATGTCTCATTTTCATATTTTGGACAGCTTGTTTTTAACCATTTTCACAACTATTTTTCACTATGTTATCGGTTGTATCAAGGTCTGAACTTAAGTGCTATTCAAAGTAGGATATATAGGGATTTCAAAGAGTCCAATCTTAGTTGATTTGGATGACGAATGCCTACTTAAATTATCATTTAAAGTTGCTAAGTTGCAACTGTCACAGATGGACAATATCGAACCACATCAACAGGCTATGTTCTACCATGTTTTCCATTGACCAAATAGATTCCATGAACCAAATCCTTTATTGATCATCAAAGTAGGTTATACTAGGATTCAAATGAACCTATTCGCAAGTATTTTGGACATCTTTAATACCTTTGAATCGTTTGTCAAATATGGCTACTCGCAATCGTCACAATTTTGAAAGTGGCTTGCATGCTATCTTTGCACGAGTTTTTCACAACCAAAACAATTTATTCTAAGTTTATACCTTTCCATTATGTAAAATATAATAGAAAAAGGTTAAAATAACCTTAGCCATATTTAATTTGGATAACTTTTGATACCTCAACTTATCGACCCAACTTGCTTACTTGCAAGCAGTTTTCTATACTTAGCCTATTTTGGACATTTGGGCAGTTCAAAACTAAGGTCATGATTTTTGTTAACACCCTCCAAAACCCATCAAACTATACTAAAACCCAAAATCGAAATATTGAGGTAACAATATGATATATGAACATCGAAACCCCAAAGATCGTCTTCAATTACCAAGAATTGAAGAAATTAACTATACCTGATTTTCCTACCTCAACAGTTCAAAATTTTAATATTTCAAACCCAATAAACTCAAGTCCGGTTTAAACTAATCCAATTAAATTTCAAATCACTAAAAAAACATCAAAACTACTAATTTCCCATCCATTCCATCAATTTACAATCATCAATTGAATCCAAACCACAACAACAATAACCATGGCAGTACATTCATTAAATCCTGATCATCGTCATTTCTAACTAATTAATTCATGAATTTATCAAATTAACTAAATAAACCACTAATTCAAACTTGAACTCACCTCATCTGGAAATTGGTTTCACTTCCCTTCATCGTTTCCTACTATCTGAAAGAGAGTCGAGAGGAAACTCACAAAAATGAGAGAGAGAGACCGTGAACAGAGATAGAAAAAATAATGAAAGGGAAGAGATGTATGTGAGCAGGGAGGGGGACGAGATAGGCGTATTTCAAAAAAGTAATGTGGGGTTTCTTTTATATTCAATAAATAGGGATGGTTTCTTTAAAATAACAAAACTAAAGTATTTCTTGTTTTGAGAAGGAGTTATTAATCATGACGTGGAATCCTTGTATATGGATCACGTATTGTCATAAGGAGTGATTGGTGTTCATGTCTATTTTTTATGAATAACTCCTTCTCATAAGGTGTAGTTCATGCATATATTAAGTCTGTGTTACTCCTTTTGGGAATGAGTTATTTATTCAACCCAAAAGTGTATGAATTACTCCTTTTGAAAAGGAGTTAATTTGTTTAACCTAAACCCTAGCCCCTAAATTGAAAATACTACACATTACATCAACCTAAATCATGATCTTAAGGTTTGAAACTTGTTCGCGCACATATCTCGAGGTGGATATGGACGACTCGCATACCAATTTCAATTGTAAATTCATGCAACCCCATGCAAACCTCATGCAACCTATATAATTACTAGTTTTTCAACCAAATCAAAAGAAAATGGTTCTTAGTTATTGACTTAATAATGAAAAAAAAATTCATTAGCATAATATCATATAGATGGTAAAATAACTAAAGCAACAAATATCCACCTTGGTTCTCAAATTTAAAAATTTAAAATAATGACAACAACAACAACAACATAGCCTCAGTCCTAACTTAATTGGGGTCGACAAATTTAAAAATTAAAATAAAATAAAAAATTGACCTTTCTAAAACATCCATTTATTTAAAATAAAACAATAAGCAACATTTGAAAAATAAGTCATTCATGAAAAAAACTTTACAGTTTTATTCACCAAATATATAAATTCGAAAAATTCACAACGACATCAAAGAAACTCATACAGGTCTATCGACGGTTACGCTGACGTTAGTGCTCTGTGATGCAAACTAGACGTACTCTATTTCGAGTTGGAAATTGTGTTTGTACGTTTGGTTGAGTTTGTTGAGGTGGTTAATCTTACCTTGAATTTCGTTGAGTCGATTGATCTTCTTCCTTTGGTTCACTCGACTCACCTTTGGTACCTATACTATCTAAGATAAGAGGTTAAACCACTCCGAAATACTGAGTTCCTGTATTTGCTTGCCCGAAAGGAACATGAGGCGGCGACATGCTTAACAGGTTCATGAATGAGCCATCTCCACTATATGGCATACTATAATTATAATATGGTGGAGTAAATGGACTCGGCATGTAATGAGGTAATGAACCACACATTGAATGCCTTGGCATTCCATGGTCCATATATGAAGACGACGGCTGGGTGTATAAGGATCAAAATGGTAAGTATGAAGATTCATGGTCAGCCCTGGGTATAAACATATGAGCTTCTGGTTGTAATGGGATCGATGTAGGAATGTACTCATGAGAAGAAGGATGCGGTGGGGATAAGCGTTGGCTACGTTCACCAATAGTCTATGTCCTTCTCGGTCTCGAATGAGATGGATGTAGTGGAGGAGAACACCTGCTACTCTCTGCAGTAGTCTCTATCCGAAGAGATGGACGTAGTGGAAGAGAACGTTTGCTGCTCTCACCTATAGTCTCAGTCTGTGTTGTTCTTCTTCTCATCCCTCTATTTGCTCGGCCCTGATCCTCTTCTTCCTCTTCTTCCTCTACTTGTTTAAATGTCTCATCACTTATTTTCACGTCAGCATCATTTCCATCATTTCACGTAGTAGAGCTCTTACGTTCATCTTCATCTAAGATTTTAATGCCTTTATCAATTACGGCAAGGCCTTGCTCGTACCCATCCTCAATGAACACTCACCGCAGTCGACGCACCAAGTTAAACTGATATACAAAAATAGGTGTTAATACACGCAATTTAAGATATAACTCGTAAGGAAAACAAACCAATAGTTTCAGGCTAACAGAATAGTCATGTAAAGCCCCATCGTGTCCAATGAATTGTCTGGTGACTGATCGATACCACGTTATGTAGTCTTCTTGATCGTGTCCTCCTTCTTGTTCTATTGTGACTATGCTATCACCACAATACTCCCACATTTGTATATAGTTTGCATGATACATTACCCAATTTTCTTGAGTGTGTCATCGCAATTTGATGTGGTGCAGACGGGTGTTGTATTCACAATTTAGTGGCACGACTTGTATCATTCTGAATTGTCTCATTAGCTTTTCTGGTCGATGTCACTTGACTATGTGGAAACAAATTAGATGACACCTCAATAGCCAACTCCTATAAACTTTAGAACGGTATTAGGAAAGAGACTCGATGACATCAACATAAGGTTACAACACTACAACATCCTCATCATGCGTGTCGAGTGGATCACAGTAAGTTGATAAAACGTGCATTGCAATCCAAGTAATCAAAAATTCATCGATCCATATGTATACATAACAATAATTAGTTAAGAAAAAAATTGACATAATAATATAGAAATTACGAAAAATATTTTCATTACCTATGTCCCAATGCAACGTCATTTGGCATGCATTCTCTATCCACTGTTCGAGGTCGTACTCTAGAAATACCCAAGCGCCTTGGTGCTATAAATGGTTACCTATCCCCTACCCACAGCTGTATAAGAATTGATGCGCCTACGACCTCCTATACACCCGAGCGAGATCTACGACACAACACCCTGTATAAATAAGTTAAACACGCACTTCCCCAACTATATTTTCTAGCTATTTGAAGGTCCTCGAGCAACGGAAGAAACATCAAACGTACAAATCGGTTTGACTAGTTTGCAAATACACAACCACCGATAAGTTGTAGTATGTATGATTGAACATGACGTTGCACGGTTTCCTCATCGTTGTCGTCCTTTGTACCTGGTACATTACGTTGAAGCTATTCGACTTTAAGTTTATTCCCAAAAATGTCATCTCCCCTAGTACTTCTACTACGTAGCCTCTCACACACCTCAATATAGTTAGTATCGGTGGTTCCTGTCATAGTCATACCTTCAATGGGTAAGCCGAGCTGTACCTCTAAGTCTTGGAGTGTAATCGTGCACTCGCCACATTGCATGTGGAATGTATGTGTCTCTGGGCACCATCTCTTAACGAAGGCGGTAATCAAAGCCCAATCAAGGCTGAAAAATGCTACTCATGAAATACCATAGAAGCCACTAGAACGTAGGTATACGACCATTTGAGATGGTACTTCACACTTAGACAAATGACACATTGTCTTCGCCGCACGCGCATTGTTTCGTACACCTTATAATTGAAAAAAATTTAGTCGATATATATATGTTATAAGTTTATGTATAAACATTTGATGTATACATCTTAAAATGTTTACCAGACCCCTCCAGGCTTGTGAGGATCTGTGCACTCTACTGGGCCGACACTGACACTAAGAGACGAAAGCTAGGGAAGCGAATGTGATTAGATACCCCGGTAGTCTGCGTAGATTGGAGATATAACATTGAGGATCAGATGGACTTGGATCCATTAGTGTACAAACTTCAATTGGGTGATTTAAGAAAATTAGTGGTGTTGTTCAGAAATTCACAACAAATCATTAATATATGTTAAAATATTAAAGAATACCTAAACATTTCATGACGTAACATTTAAGGATACTTAAAAAATATCAATGTAATCAAATTATAACTCACACAATTACAAACAAAATACCAAATTGACTATTGGTTTGGATTGGGAGGTCGAGCTTTGGTTGGACAATTTTTTATTATGACCTTCTGCACGACAAATATCGCATTAGTTCTTCTAAGTAGGGACTCGAGCACGATCTCTATTAGGACATGCTGCTCTTCTATATCCCTCTTGATGATATATGCCATATCGAAAGGCCCTCGAAACATTAGGAAGGTCCATCTCGTTATGCCTTCGTGTTCCCATGGGTGTCCCTTGGCCCTGTCCACACATTGGATCCGGTAGGATCTTCGTCACAAAAGTCGACCAATACTTCTCATCTGGGATGGCTTTGAAATTAGAGGAGTAATATTGTGCATACACATCCATCCTGTAGTATAGCTAAGTGAATTGCGAGGATTTTACTCGAATAAGGGCACATGTAGCTAACATGTGTAAGTAAGGGAAACCAAACGATTGCCATTTATTGCAACCGCACACCCGGTGTTTTAGGATGACGATTTGGGTATTGTTGTCTTTATGCATGCGATCTCCATGACGTCTAGTTAGCACCTAAAACTCACTTGTGTCTCAATTTATAAAATTGACTTGATTCCTACTTGTAGATTGTTCATACTGTGTGAGTTTATTCGTGACATATTTTTATGTAGAATAGGCTGTTAGAGATTGCTTCATTGATCTCCTACCTATGTCAATCGTGGTATGTCATCAAACTGTAATGAATCATTTAAGCCATCGATGTTATTAGTAAGAATCTCGTGCCCCTTCAATACACCGTTAAAATACACCACAATTGAAAGATAATGTCGTGTCAGTAATAACGGTGGTATCCACTTAGAGGACAAAAACCATTGGCTGGTGTGTTGACCATCTCGAGAATGCCAGGATGACAGTAAAAAATAGAGCAAATATCATCTCTATCTGTTACGTGTTTGCATAACATCCTCAAATAACATCTTTACAAATCTGCAGATTCGATTTTTGCAACTGTAGATGCAACTGGTAGTATGTGTCCATTACCATCGACAGAGATGGCAATCATTAGCTTACCGCTATACTTGCCATATAAGAAAGTCGCGTCAATCTGTAGAAGAGGCATGTAATGCTTAAAAGCTTCGATTGATGCTTCGAATGTAAAGAACACATGTAAAAATTGAGGATGCTTTGTCCTAATCTCATCAGCAGCCCATTGTCTATGTGACCACTCAATATTTGTCCATTGACTCTTCTCCTGCACAATAGCTAACCATCTTGGCAATCTAACAGATGAGAAGTCCTAAAATCCGAATGCATTTGCAAGAGCCTTCTTTTTGGCATCCCACATTCAAGTATAGTTTAATATGTGTCCGTATTTTCCATTGATTATTTGTACCAAGGCCTTGATAGCTATTACTTGATCTATCTGTACAATGTTTTGGATCTCAAGCGCAAGCATGTTGGCGTCGAGTTAGGCATGACCGTGTTCTACGTCAGGATTTATACAGTTGTGAGGCTCGTCTAATTGTGTGATCTCCCATATTGTGTATTATTTCACAAACATGCACTTGTCTGTGCACTTTTGCATTTGATCACCCACGAGTTGTAGTCGACTCCATTATATGGTATTGCCAATGTTTGTTAACATGCCACATTTTGATTACATGTTGTAAGTTTTTTATTATCAAAGCACATTCCTCTTTCCAACTCAAAATTAGACATGTACAATCTAGTCCGTCATGAGAATGTTGGGTCAAAGTTGAGTTAGCCGCATCCTATTTGATTTCATTATAAATCAGCAAGTTGATGAACTTCATCATCATTTACTTCCTCCATGCAATTCTCTTCATCAATAGCAAATTACTCATCGTCTTGCTTGTTTTTTGCCCCTGGAGATTCATACATTGGGTTGTCCGTAACAACATTTAAATGTTTCCAATTAACAAATGGTGCAACATCCTCGAGGGGACATACACCCTCATCGGTGTCATTGTCGCCGTCGTCATTTGGTTCATCATCACTAGGGGGCATTGATATCTTCATCTACTGGACTAACAGATCCATCTTACGTGACATCACCGAAAGGTGATTGCATATGGAGTCTTTCCATCATCAATCTAGTGTTTGACATGTTCATCTTCATCTACCAATTGTGAATGAACTATAGAATTTTGGAAAGATTTGATTGCCTCGAAAGTTAAATAAATATATATTTTTATAGATAATGGTAGATTGGAAACTATTGACCACATCAAGTTGAAGTGTGTCGCCTCTTGCAACAACATGGGGACAAAATAGTGTGAACCTCCTAAAAGGATTATTACGTGACGATAAGTCATCCTAACGAGAGTCTCCGTAGATGAGATATTGAACATGTTACACATGTGAGCTATCAATTGTTGTCTATTCGTCCAAAACTTAAGCACCAGCACTGCTGATGGGGTGCGTTGTACCCGATGCCATTAAAGCCATTTACAATTTCACAGTACGCATAAAATAGAAATGAGATGTTCCTATGTTCCATGACCTACATAATTTAGTGAATTAATAATGTAATATGATTGCATATATATCAAGCCAAGAATTGATCAAATTAGGGATTTGAAGCACAATTGAACTTTCTGATGCAGAGGATTGTCTTAATAGCGCAACTACTGAGCATATTCATCCCTCTTGTTGGGGCATGTGCCCTAGGTCAATTTATAAACATTGTTTTTCTAAAAAATTTTGTTAATAAATTTGAGGTTTTTATTTGCTATTTTATTATAAGTGATTGCATTTTTATCTTATAGTAAAATTCATGAGTATTTGTTGAAATATACTAAATGTCCCTAGTTGGTCATTATACTGGGAACTATAATGAATTAAGACCTAGTGTGAATCTAGATTGATAGTCATGTGATAATCATGTGTATAGGGATATGAATCGATATCATGAGTACTTGTTAGGAAACAAGGTACTAGACCGACCCGCTATGAGAATACCACATGGATTAAGTCATAGGTGTTACTCATGATAGGCATATCATTTAGTCCTTCGACTTAAGATTACCGTAGACTTCAATATTAGGAGCATGGTAGTTTGACACAATCAAATGTTATATTTAGCCGGATGATTATAAAGATTGTAATTGGTTACCATGTGAATAATATGTGAAGGTGTGTAATCAAGATATAATTTGTCACTCTCGTATAGAGAAAGATATCAGTGGATCCCTCGATAAGATAGACTGATAATGGCCAAGTCCATGTGAATTGATATGATCAATGTCACTTGGATGTTTTTAGTTTACCTAAAGATCGAGACTAGTAAGATTGAACATTAAGGGTGACTTTCCGTGCCTTATGTTTAATCAAAGGATATCGCATGACAAAAGGATATGATATATGTTATTCATTAGGTTGTATCGGTTTTGATATTCATGTTACTTGGGTTGTCATAATGCCTTGCTAGAAACCGCTTATGACTTGTGTACCAAAATGGTTTTGGTTTACTGTCAACGTCGCATGAACCTATTGAGTTGCACACAAAGAATGGCTTTGCGTAATTTAAATTGGTCCGGAGTAATGAATCATATATGAAAAATCCATGACATAAAAGCCCTTATGATTTGCTATATGATAACTTTTTAATAGGGGCATTTGTGTAATTTTCTTAAACTGCCTAAATACAATAGTTGTATTACGAATATGATTTTAAGTGAGGGCTTATCTAAATATATAAATAGAGGGTGAAACCCTCAAATGAAATAAGATTTTCTTTTTTTGCTATTTTTTGAGTTCTCTAGATTTTGGGAGAGAAAGAAAAACGTTTTCTATCTCTCTTGAGTCTAGCACTCCAAATTGTGGTCGTCGTTCGTTTGTAAATTTCTGATAAAGGACTGGCATTTGAACGTCTTGGAGATCGAACAATTCGAGAAGGAAATCACGGATTAAGGTAATGTTTACTTTTTTAGATCTAGTTTAGTGGAACTTATTTTCGATCCTGTTAGGGTTTTGCAACAATTGTTTTGAATTTTCCGCTGCGTATGAACCCCAAAACCCAATAGTGGTATTAGAGCCTTAGGCACAATTTTATTAAACATTTGCATGTTTTCTCTGATGTATATATGATATATGTGTGAAAACATGATCTTAGTTAATGTATATATGATATACATATAGGTTTTGTGATAACTATTATCAAGAATTGGTTTTAAAGCATGTTATTAATTCATGTATATTGATACATATGCAAGATTTAATTCAATGATAGAATTCATGTTCATGTAATGTGATTATGGTGTTGAATATATATTTTGTTTTTATTCAATAATTATGTATGTTTCCATGATATAAATCATGATTAGGTTAATATGATTAATTTAATTTGATTTTGGTGTTGAATACATGATTCATATTTCAAAATTGATTTTGATCATATATCTCATTGTAGTTATCCTTAGTATATTCCTATTAGATAGGAGATAAACTTGTAATCGAATAAAAATTACAAATCCTATAAGATAGGTGAGATATATAAAAAATTCTAATTGGATAAAGATTTAAAGTATCTCATATTTCGCTGACCGCCAGTGGGACCGCCGTTAACTATTAATAGCGCAAGGAAATTCATATAATAGTCAATATTAGTAAAATATCCTAAGTTGTCTAGTGATTGTTCATGCATGTAATATATGATATTTATCTTGTTTAATTATGATCATTAAAACAAATAAAAATCCCTCTTCCAAATTTTAAGTCAAGTGCTATCCATTCTTAAACACTTGTCGAGGCTTTGATTACATCAATATGGGCCAGCCTCGCAGAGTGTATTTTGCTATCTTGGTGAGGCAAGTTGAGTTACTGTTACAGTATTATTTGAAATGGTTAGACTTGATAAAGCTATAAAAACGGTTTTAAGCTTTATGCACTAAATGAGATAAAACATGCTAAGACATAAGATGTCATAATCTCATAAAACAACTAAAATTAAGTTACATATGATGTAATTGGTAATTGGTACCTACCTAAATAAACTAATTGAAAGTGTCATGCCATAGCTGTCTTGGAACTAGATGAAACATGAATGTTAGTCCCTTATATTAACATATCATTTTTAAGGAGGTTGTTAATTTAGTCAGAGTCTATTCCTCTATACTAAAATGAACTTTTGCATAATCTTTGTTGTAGATCTATGACCTCTTCAAATCACACTAATCCTTTCTCACTGCATTGTTTGGGATAAACTTTCTTAACTGGTTCAGAAACTTGAGAATTGTTCTTAAGCATGAATGCTTTAAGAGCCGTGAAGGATGCACATACTAAGCATGTCAATGACTCAACTGATATTGCATGCATTATGTTGGAAACCATGGTTACTGAACTTCAGAAAGACATGGAACACATGGAAGCTTACAACATAGATATGATTCTAGAAGAAAATGTTCAAACAGTAGGCTAGGCAAGAAAGTTTCAAGACGGTAAAGAACCTTCATTATTGCAAAATGGCTGACGGTGCGTCAGTTAGTCCTCATGTTCTGAAAATGAAGGGCTATATTAACCATCTGGACAAACTTGGATTTCCCAAAGCCAAGAGTTGGCTATAGATTTGATCCTGAATTCATTGCCTGATAGTTATTCTGATGTAGGGCAATGAAGATCAATTTCGTATGGGTCGACACGATAAGTTGACATGCACACCAAACTAAACTAATGTGGATTTAGAAAGTTGAGTTTAATTAAAACTATATTAGTATTTACTTAGGAAGTTGGTTTTAATTAGAATATATTTTATTTAGAAGTATAGTTAAAAAGAAAGTCTTCGAATGACCGACTAAATAATTTTTGAGTTTCAAAGACATAGATTTATTGGAAACGACGTGGTCATCAATACTCACAGCATAGCTGTGAAAAAGACGTTTTTTGGCCCAATTCCTTAGTTTAAGCCACCGAGATTACAGATTTAATATTTTTGAAATATTTTAGTTTGGCTATAAATTTTAGTAGGAGTTTCTATTTTTGACACCGTTTGTGGTGTTGGGTTTCTTATTTTGTCTAGTTTATGTTTTAGGGCATTTTAGACTTTTACTAATTTTGGCAAAAATTAGGGTTTTGCTCTATAAAGCACCCTTTTGGCTATAATTCACTGATTTTTGATGATAGATAAAATTAAGTTTTTGTTAGAGATTTAGTGCTATTCTCTTGTGCCCTAAGTTGTTTATTCGTGGTTTTTTGAGCAATTCAATTTGGAAGATCCTCGTTGTGTTAATTGGTATCAAAGCCTTCATCAATCGTGATTTAGAGATAATCATGGAACCGAAGAAGAACAATAACCAACAATGAGTTGACGATGTTTATCAATGAGACAACCAAGTTCGAACCGAGAAGTTTATCACTCAATATCTTACATCGCAGGAAATAATGTGTGTGCAACTTAATGAGTTATCAGCTAGGGATGCCAGAGTTGTTAAGGATTTATGGGATCACTATCCCAAACTGACATAGAGACTCTATTGTTTTTGAAGAAACAGAAGGAAACTTCTCTTCGATGCCGAAGGTGAATTTGAAGATGAGGGGAATTATGTCAACTTTGACGAGCCACCAAAGTTTGACGACGACGACCAAGGCTTCATCGAAGACACATTGGTGGTCTTTGGAGATGAAGGTTGTGTTGTCACGAATATTCCACTGTCTACAAGTTCCTAAGTGCAAGCAGTGGTTGACGACGTGACCATCAAACAATGTTACGTTGAAGTTGTAGAAAGAAAAAAAAATCAAATTCACAAAACATTTTTGTTCGTTATCCAAGATTGTGGGCGATGTCGACTTCGATGAAGTTTCTCAAGACTTTCTCGATCACATTGATTTGGTGGGTCGAAAGTGTGACTAAAATTTTTTTCTTATTTCCTATTGTCTTGCTAGTCAAGCTTAGTTTTGAGAAGAAGTTTATTTGGGATCAAAGGTCATGAGAAGATATGAAAATTTAAGGGCTAATTTTTGTCAACAGGGAGTGTATGATGCAAGGCAATGAAGATCAATTTCGTGTGGGTCGACAAGATGAGTTGACATGCACACCAAACTTAACTAATGTGGTTTAGAAAGTTGAGTTTAATTAGAACTATATTATTACTTAATTAGGATGATGGTTTTAATTAGAATATGTTTTATTTAGAAGTATAGTTAAATAGAAAGTCTTGGAAGGACCGACTAAAGAATTTTCGAGTTTCAAGGACATGGATTTATTGGAAACGAAGTGGTCATCAATACTCACAACATAGTTTTGAAAACGTCATTTTTTGGTCAAATTCCTTAGTCTAAACCTCCGAAATTGCGGATTTACTATTTTGGAATATTTTAGTTCGGCCATAACTTTAAGTAGGAGTTTCCGTTTTTTACGTCGTTTTTGGCCTTGGGTTTCTTATTTTATCTAGTTTATGTTTAAGGCATTTTATATTTTTACTATTTTTGGCAAAAAATAGGGTTTTTCTACATAAAATATCTATTTGGCTGTAATTCATTGATTTTTTATGATAAATAAAGTTGAGTTTTTTTTTCGAAAATTAGTGTTATTCTCTTGTGCCCTAAGTTGTTTGTTCGTGGTTTTTCAAGCTATTTAATTTGGAAGATCCTTACTGCGTTAATTGGTATTAGAGCCTTCATCATCCGTGATTTGGAGATAATCATGGCACGAAAGAAGAACCAAAACCAACAACAAGTTGATGATGTTTATAAATGAGACGACCTAGTCGAGACCGAGCCGTTTCTCACTCAATATCATGCATCGCAGGAAAAAATGTATGTGCAACTTAATGAGTTATCTGCAGGGATGACAGAGTTGTTAAGGATTTATGGGATCACTCCCCCAAACTGACAAATAGACTCTAATGTCTTTGAAGAAACAGAAGGAAACTTCTCTTCTGATGGGTAAGGTGAATTTGAAGACGAAGAAAATTACGTCAACTTTGACGAGCCGCCAAAGTTTGACGACGACGGCCAAGGCTTCATCAAAAACACGGTGGTGGTCTTTCGAGATGAAGGTCGTGTTGTCATGAATACTCCACTGTCTACTAGTTCCCAAGTGCAAGCAGTGGTTGACGATATGACCATCAATCAGTGTTATATTGAAGTTGTAGAAAGAAAAGAAGTTAAATTACAAAACATTTTTGTTCGTTAACCGAGATTGTGGGTGATGTCGACTTCAATGAAGTTTCTCAAGACTTTCTCGATCACATTGATTTGGTTGGTCTTGAAAGTGTGACTAAAAACTTTTTCTTATTTCCTATTGTCCTGCCAGTCAAGCTTAGTTTTGAGGAGAAGTTTATTTCAGATTGAAGGTCATGAGAAGATACAAAAATTCGAGGGCGAATTTTCGTCTATGGGGAATATATGATGTAGGGCAATGAAGATCAATTTTTTGTGGGTCGGCAGGATGTGTTGACATGCGCACCAAACTCAACGAATGTGATTTAGAAAGTTGAGTTTAATTAGTACTATATTAGTACTTAATTAGGAAGTTGGTTTTAATTAGAATATGTTTTATTTAGAAGTATAGTTAAATAGAAAGTCTTGGAAACGATGTAGTCTTCAATACTCACAGCATAGTTGTGAAAACAACATTTTTTGGTCAAGTTCCTTAGATTAAGCCTCTGAAATTGTGGATTTTCTATTTTTGGAATATTTTAGTTCAGCTATAACTTTAAGTAGGAGTTTCCATTTTTGACTCCGTTTCTGGCGTTGGGTTTCTTATTTTGTCTAGTTTATGTTTTAGGGCATTTTAGACTTTTACTATTTTTAGCTAAAATTAAGGTTTTTCTATATAAAACATCCAATTAGTTGTAATTCACTGATTTTTTATGATTAATAAAATTGAGTTTTTGTTTGAAAATTAGTGTTATTCTCTTGTGCCCTAAGTTGTTTGTTCATGATTTTTCGAGCAATTCAATTTGGAAGATCCTTGCTGCGTTAATTGGTATTAGAGCCTTCATCAACCGAGATTTGGAGATAATCATGGCGTCGAGGGAGAACAAAAACCAACAAGTTGACGATGTTTATCAACGAGATGACCTAGTCCGAACCGAGCAGTTTCTCACTCAATATCTTGCATCGCAGGAAAAAAATATGTGTGCAACTTAATGAGTTATCTGCTGGGATGGCAGAGTTGTTAAGGATTTATGGAATCATTGTCCCTAACTATCAAAGAGACTCTATTATTTTTGAAGAAACATAAGGAAACTTCTCTTCTAATGGGGAAGGTGAATTTGAAGACGAGGAAAATTATGTCAAATTCGACGAGCCGCCAAAGTTTGACGACAATGACCAAGGCTTCATCGAAGACACGGTGGTAGTCTTTGGAGATGAAGGTCATGTTGTCACGAATATTTCATTGTCTACAAGTTCCCAAGTGCAAGCAATGGTTAACAATGTGACCATCAACCAGTATTCCATTGAAGTTGTTGAAAGACAAGAAGTCAAATTCACAAAACATTTTTGTTCGTTAACCGAGATTGTGGGTGATGTCGACTTCAATGAAGTTTCTCAATACTTTCTCGATCACATTGATTTGGTGGGTCTTGAAAGTGTGACTAACAACTTTGTCTTATAACCTATTGTCCTACTAGTCAAGCTTATTTTTAAACAAAAGTTTATTTTGGATCGAAGGTCATGAGAAGATACACAAATTTGAGGGCAAATTTTTGTCAACAGTGAGTGTATGATGCAGGGCAATGAAGATCAATTTCGTGTGAGTCAACACGATGAGTTGACATGCACACCAAACTCAACTAATGTGGATTTAGAAAGTTGAGTTTAATTAGAACTATATTAGTATTTAATTAGGAAGTTGGTTTTAATTAGAATATGTTTTATTTAAGAGTATAGTTAAATAGAAAGTCTTAGAAGGACCGACTAAAGAATTTTTGAGTTTCAAGGACTTAGATTTATCGGAAACGACGTGGTCATCAATATTCACAGCATAGCTGTGAAAACGACATTTTTTGCCAAATTTCTTAGTTTAAGCCTCTGAAATTTCGGATTTACTATTTTTAGAATATTTTAGTTCGGCTATAACTTTTAGTATGAGTTTCCATTTTTATGTCGTTTGTATCGTTGGGTTTCTTATTTTGTCCAATTTATTTTTTAGGGCCTTTTAGACTTATACTATTTTTGGCAAATATTAGGGTTTTGCTATATGAAACACCCTTTTGGCTGTAATTCACTAATTTTTGATGATTAATAAAATTAAGTTTTTGTTAGAGAATTGGTGTTATTCTCTTATGCCCTAAGTTAATTGTTTGTGGTTTTTCGAGCAATTCAATTTGGAATATCCTCATTGCGTTATATTTACAATTAGTGATGAACTATAACATGAATAACATAGAGAAGTCTATCTTAGAGTTGCATTTGATGCTTAAAACTGATGAGCAAAATGTTAAGAAACTCATTGCTAATGTGTTGATTGTTCAAAAAGAAAAGACTATGAAGAAGAAGGCCAAAGGCAAGGCTAAAGTTTCCAAAGCTGTTGTGACTATCACAAAGCCTATAGAACAAGTCAAGCCTAAGGTTGCTTCTACTTCACAGTCCCAGAAGGAAATTGTCATTTCTGCCACGCACCAGGGCATTGGTTTAGAAATTGCAATATCTATTTCGAAGATCTAAAGAAAAAGAATAGTAGTGCGACTACTGCTTCAGGTATTTACGTTATTGAAGTTAACTTGTCTATTAGTGATTCCTAAGTATTGGATATCAGATGTGGATCTCACTTTTTTATTAATGTGAAGGGTCTCACCAAAAGTCGAAAGCTAAAGAAAGGAGAAGTCATCTTACGAGTTGAAAATGGAGCAAAGGTTATTGTGTTGGCTGAAGGATACAACGAGTTAGTTTTACCTAGTGGACTTGTTTAGGTTTAAATAACTGTTATTATGTCCATGTCTTGAGCGAAACATCATTTCAATTTCGTGTTTGGATTTGGATGGTTTTAATTTTATTATTGCAAATAATAAATGCTCCTTTTCTCGTAAAGGCGTTTTCTATGCGAATGATGATTTGTGTGATGGTCTTTATATTCTAAATATGAAAAAGTCGATAGATACTCTTATTCTTAACATAAATACAAAGAGATTCAAGTCAAATGATTTGAGTCAAACCTACCTTTCGCATTGTCGCCTTGGCAACGTAAATGAGAAATGCATTTCTAAACTCCAAAAAGTTGGAATTTTAGATTTAATTGATTTTCAATTATATGAAACACGTGTATCTTTTACTAGGCAAGATGACAAAGAGTCCCTTTACTGGAAACAATGAAAAAACAAGTGATTTATTGGGTCTAATATATATTGATGTATGTTATCCTATAAACACAATGACTAGAGGTGGTTATCAGTACTTTATTACATTCACTAATGATTTCAGCAGGTATGGTTACGTGTATCTCATGAAACATAAAGGTGAATCTTTTGAGATGTTTCGAACATTTCAGAATGAAAAGCAAAATTAACTTGGTAAAACTATTAAAGCACTTCAATCAGATTGAGGTGGTGAATATTTGAGCCAAAAGTTTGATGATCTTAGAAACTGTGGGATTGTCTCACAGTTAACTCCCCTAGCAACTCTACAATTGAATGGTGTTCCTGATAGGAGAAATCGAACTTTATTGGATATGGTTCGATCTGTGATAAGTCATGCGGATCTTCCTTTTTCCTTTGGAGTTATACCTTAAAAACTGTTACATCTACACTGAATCGTGTTCCTTCTAAAGTGGTTGATGAGACACCACATAAGATGTGGTCTGCGAAAAGATCAAGTTTGTCTTTCCTTAAGACTTGGGGTTGTGAGGTTTTCGTACGACGACAAATCTCAAAAAAATCATCAGCCGAATCTACCAAGTGTGTATTTATTGGTTATCCAAAAGAAACTAGAGGATACTACTTTTATAATCCCACTGAGAACGAAGTGTTTGTTGCTCGGAATGGTGTCTTTATGAAAAAAAAAGTTTATTTCAAAAGAAAACAATGGGAATAAAGTAAGTCTTGAAGAAGTTCAAGAACCAGAAATAAACACTCAACCGTCAGGGTGATCAACAAAGTCTTGAACTAGTTGAACTTCCATAGGTATCACAAGGTCCACGTAGGTCTGATAGGGTAAGAAATCAGTATGAGAGATTTGGATTTCTTATTACTGATATTAGTGAGGTGTTGCTTACGGATCAAAATGAACCTACTACTTATCAGGAGGCTGTGTCTAGCCCTGAGGCAAATAAATGGCTTAGTGCCATGAATTCTGATATGCAATCCATGTATGATAACCAAGTTTGGAACCTGATTGATTTACCAGAAGGTGGTAAGACCATTGGTTGTAAATGGATTTTCAAGAAGAAAACTGACATGGATGGCAATGTGCATACTTATAAAGCATGACTAGTAGTAAAAAGTTTCAGACAAAATCAATGTGTTGATTATGATGAGACTTTTTCTCCTGTATCCATGCTTAAATCCATTAGAATTCTAATTGTCATAGCTGCATATTATGAATATGAGATATGGCAAATGGATGTCAAAATAGCTTTTCTAAATGGAAAGTTACTTGAAGACGTGTATATGATACAGCCTTCATCTAGAGAATTCTAGGAAAGTGTGCAAGCTTCAAAGATATATTTATGGATTAAATCAAGCTTCTCGAAGTTGGAATCTTCGTTTTGATGAAGTAATTAAGGAATTCGGTTTCATTAAAAATGAAGATGAGCCTTGTGTATACAAGAAGGTCAGTGGGAGCATAGTTATTTTTTTGGTACTATATATTGATGATATATTACTCATTGGAAATGACATCCTAACCTTGCAGAGTGTAAAATTTTGGTTAGGGAAGTGTTTATCATTGAAGAACTTAGGAGATGCAGCCTACACCCTAGAGATTAAGATCTATAGGGATAGATCTAAAAGGCTAATCGGTCTAAGTTAGATTGCTTATATAGACAAGGTACTGAATATGTTCAGTATGCAAGACTCTAAAAAAGGTCGTTGCCAATGTCTCATGGTATAAGTCTCAGCAAGACTCAATGTCCAAAGACTAATAATAAGCGAGAGCGCATGAATACAATTCCATATGCATCAACTATTGGATCTATCATGTATGTCATCTTATGCAACTGACCTGATATATCATATGCATTGAGCACAACAAGCAAATATCAGTCTAATCCCGTTGAGAGTCATTAAATAATAGTAAAGAACATTCTTAAGTACTTGAAAAGGACTAAATAAGTGTTCTTACATATGGAAGTTTGAAAAATGAGCTTTTTGTAAATGGTTACACAGATGCAAGTTTCCAAACTAATATAGATGACTTCAGATCGCAGTTTGGATATGTGTTAAGCAGTGAGTGGAAAAGTTTGAAGCAATACACTATGGCAGATTCTACAACAGTGGTTGAGTATATTGCAGCGTCTGATGCAACTAAGGAGGCAGTTTGAATCAAAAAGTTCATCTCTGAACTTGGTGTGGTTCCAAATATAACTAACCTCGTTTGCTTGTATTGTGAAGATAACGGGGCGATAGCACAGGCTAAGGAACTATGATCACACCACCGATCCAAACATATACTTAGACGTTTTCATCTCATTTGAGAAATCGTTGAGGGGGGAGACGTGCAGATTTGCAGAGTTCCTACAGAAGAAAATGTTGAAGATCATTTGATGAAGGCTCTTCTACAAGCGAAACATGATTGTCATATTAGGTAATTAGGTATTAGATACATGAATGATTAGCCCTAATGCAAGTGGAAGACATTGGGGCATGTGCCCTAGGTCAATCTATAAACATTGTTTATCTTATAATTTTAGCTAATAAAACTGAGGTTTTCATTTCCTGTTTTATTATAAGTGATTGCATGTTTACCTTATAATAAGATTCATATGTATTTGTTGAAATATTCTTAATGTCCCTAGTCCGTCATTATACTAAAAACTATAATGAATTAAGACTAGTGTGAATCTTGATTGATGGTCATGTGATGATCATGCGTATAGGGATAGGAATCGAGATCATGCGTACTTGTTAGGGAACAAGGTATTAGATTGGCCCGCTATGAGAACACCACATGGATTAAGTCAATAGGTGTTACTCATGATATGCATATCATTTAGTCTTTCGACTTGAGATTAACATAGAGTTCAATATTAGGAGCATGGTAGTTTGACACAATCAAACGTTGTCTTTAACCGAACGATTATAAAGATTGTGATTGGTAACCATGTGAATAATATGTGAAGGTGTGTATTCAAGATAGAGTTTTTCACTCTCGTATAGAGAGATATCAGTGGATCCCTTGATATAATAGACTGATAATGACCAAGTCCACGTGAATTGATATGATCAATGTAACTTGGATGTTTTCAGTTTACCTAAAGATCGAGACTGGTACGATTGAACATTAAATGTGACTCTCCATGCCTTATGTTTAATCAAAGGTAATCACATGACAAAATGATATGATATATGTTATTCATTAGGTTGTATCGATTTTGATATTCATGCTACTTGCGTAATCATAATGCCTTGCTAGAGACTGCTTATGACTTGTGTACCAAAATGGTTTTGATTCACTAACAACGTCGCATGAACCTATTGGGTCGCACACAAAGAATGGTTTTGCGCAATTTCAATTGGCCCAGAGTAATGAATTTTATGTGATAAAATTCATGACATAAAATCCCTTACGATTTTTTATATGATAACTTATTAATAAGGGCGTATGTGTAATTTGCTTAAACTGTCTAACTACAATAGTTGTATTACGAATATAATTTTAAGTGAGGGCATATCTACACATATAAATTGAGGATGAAACCCTAAAACAAAATAAGATTTTCGTTTTTTGCTATTTTTTAGATCTCTGGATTTTGTGAGAGAAAGAAAAAACGTTTTCTATCTCTCTTGGGCTAGCACTCCAAATTGTGGTCACCATTCGTGTATGGATTTCTGATATAGGACGGGCGTTTGAACGTCTCGGAGATCTAACAATAAAAGAAGGAAATCACAGATTAAAGTAATGTTTACTTTTGTAGAACTAGTTTAATTGAACTTATTTTCGATCCTGATGGGGTTTTTAAAAATTGTTTTGAACTTTCCGCTGCGTATGAACCCTAAAACCCAATACCTCTTAACTCCATTATTTTACTTAAGAAATGAGATGCTCGATATTGACAATTTTAGTTGCTAGATTTAGATTCAATAGACAAAATTGTATATTACAAGAGATTAATGTATTTATGAGAAAAAATGCACCTACAAGTAGAAGAAATTAATTAAAAAGAACACTAATTTATCGACAACACTAATATTAGCATGTGAGTGGTATTAAACGGTAAATCAAGCTAATAATTATGATATATATATATATAATTTTAATTTTTTCATGTAACTCTTCCTTTTTTTTGCATTCTACATATATTAATGATGGAGATGAGAATAAAATGATATATAAATGTATGCAAAATCAGAAAAAGAAAAAAATTCTTCCACTAAAACAAAATTAGAAACTCAAAATATATAAATGTATAGAGATTTAATAAGTTAAAATTATTAAAGTTAATTAATTAGTGCGCGCACAAGTTAGAGATGAAAAAAATCCCTATAGCTTCAAATCTATCACAATCAATTTGTGAGATTAAAAAAACAAAATAAAAAATAGATTTGAACTTTGATAGAATAAATTTCCTTTTCTAAATTGCTAAGTGCTCGCTAAATTATTTATTTTTTCTAAAAGGATTTTATTTAATACTTTTTGTATAAGATTTTGTAATATGCATTTAATGAATGTTTCTTAATCAATTACATGTTATTATGTGAAATTTCTTTCTTTTTTTTCGTTTTATTTAATTTTTATGATATATATATATATATAATTTAGTTGTTTATGTAACAATTTTTTTTAAGTCAAAGATAATAATTAATAGTTTGTAAAAATATAAAATATTTATTGTTCTTTTGATTTAATTAGTGTGCTCCTTCTTTGATCCTTAAGTCTTTTTTCTCTGTAAAATAAATATTCAAAAATATTTCAAATATAATCAAATTAAAAAACACAAATAACTAAATCCTAAACTCACCAATATTATCTCCCACTAGTCAAAATATTCTTTTTTTTTTTTTTTTGGCACCCTCTCTCCCAATGTTGTTTTTACCTTGAAAGAAGAAAGAAATGAAAAAATAAAACACACACACACACATACACATACAAAACAAACACAAACACACACATTTATTACAATCGGTTCACTCGATCTCTCTATCTTTCTTTTTTTTTGGGGGTGAATATAGGAAGGCATTACTCCTATTAGTCAATGGGCAAGCGCTCTACGCATGTGGCTTAAACAATAATTATGTCATGAAACATTTGTGAATGCTAGTATTAATATATTTTCATGATGTTTTTACCCTATTTTTCTATCTTAAAGATGTATACTTTCTTGACTTATACATTGAGAGATTAAAAAAATCTCAAAATTGTCTTCCAAAAAAAGTGATCAAAAGTTTTAGTTGGTCATTAAAGACCAATTTTTTAGTAAAATTAAAATAATATAGTGCATATGATTTTAGAAAAACTCATGCCCCAATACGTACAACTCATGAATTTTTTTTTCTTATCGATCAAGAACCTATGCAATAATATAAATGTCATTTTCAATAATTCAATCCAAAGAAATTGATTAAAACATAATCCTCCATACATTATATCAACATATATTTCAATAATACCCATGATGAATCATGTCTTCAGTGATCGAATCGGGATCAACACCAGGAGGAACAAAGAGGAGTTTCTTGACGAACTTTGTGGTAGGTGAGATTGCGTGTTTAGTTGGATTGGAAGCTCAAGCATTAGGCGAAGATGCGCACATCAGGTGTTTGATGAGTTGGCATGTTCCCTGAACATGACCCTATTACACAAATTAAATTTTTGCACTTTGAGGACATCAATCTAAGCAATCTAAACAAATTTGAGGACATCAAACTAAAAAAAAAAATGTAAGCTAATGTGTTCCAAAAAATAATGTTATTGTAATAAATCTTTTGTTAATTTGAGGACATCAAGCTAAAAATTAAATTTTAATGATTAAGATTAATCGTTATTGTCATTGACACACACATATACTAACCAAGCGACATTAATTTCAGTCTTTAACCTATGATTTGATTAAACCTACATTAGATTATCTATCCAGATATAAAAGGTTTAGGAATATGGAAAATGCTAGAATGACGCCCTAATTGACACCCCAAGTGACACCCCTGTGACGTGGCACGCGGGCTCATGCAAATGGAAAATGCTACACTACAAGAAAAAATCAATTCAACAACAAACTAGTCTGATACTGAATTGATACGATTTTGTTGCTAAACGACTCTGCAACAAATCAACAATAGATAAAGGCTGTTGGTGAAGTCTTTGTCGCTTGTGCACCTCAGCGACATATTTTGTATTCTGTTGTTGTTCAACGACATAATTATGACAAATTTATGTCGCTGAACAACAACAAAAACACGTTTGTTGCTGACTGAAATCCATTCAGCACAGACGTGTCTATTGCAAGTCTATTGTTGTTTAGCAACAGACTTGGCATATGTCGCTAACTAGTGTCCAGTCAGCACAGACGCATAGCAAAAAATTAGCGACAGCGCTGAGCTGTCGCTAATATTTAAAAAGTAAATTTAAAAAAAAAAAAACTTAAAACAGTAAATAGTAAAAAATAAATTGCAATAAAATCTCCAAAACAATTAAAAAGCTACAAATATTATTTTAATTGGAAAGATATTTGTATAATGTAAAAATTTTACAAACAATGTCTACAAAAGAATCATATTTTAACATTTCATAATTACTACTATACTATAAAGTAGTAGATCAACATTATTCAACAAATCGACAAACAACTACACAAGCTACACAAATTTGCATACATATAATGTGTACAAAACATTCTAATAGCATTCTTTCACCAGTACATAGATAGGCACTGCACAAATTCGTTGCTAGCAGAGTATGTCCGATCCAAATCCTGAAAATTAAAAGGAACATCAACATTATTCGACAAGCAACCAACATATTCAACACAAATCAAAACAACATCACATCCAATTTTAGTGAAATTGAAGACTATGAATATATACTCTTCTTAAGCAACTTGAGATGTAGGCTGTTTATTAAAAAATTTGAGTTGAATCTCAAAATAGATACATTGTTCAACTAATTGGTGAAGAGTCCAAATTGAACATGATCATAGCAATAACAAATCAGTGTTAAATTTCATTCTTCAACAACAGAAGGTCAACTTATTACAATCGAGAGATCAAGATATAATCACGAACTTATTACAATCAAGAGGTCAAGATATAATCACATGATCTCAATATTACATTATAAACCAATTTGAAATAACTAATTTACAACAGTAACACTTATCTGATAAAATTAGCTATTAAGGACAACAATCAAGACATCAAGATAACCACGTTATCAACAAATTAATTTGAGATAACTATTCCACGATAGTAACAATTATCTTATAAAACCAGCTAGCTATTAAGGATATGCATGTAACCACAATATTACAATAAATAAACAAAAAATAATTACAATTCTCATCATCAACGATCAAAGAAAGAAATCTATAAACAAAAAATCTAGCTACAACAATAAATAAATAAACGAAACAACAAAACAAATCTCACATTGATAGAGAGAACTTGAAACGCAAAAAAACCTTTACTAAAGAAAGAAATCAGTTATCAACCATTTCACACTAATATCATAGAACACTAAACATATACAGCAAGCACACAAGACTTGAATCAATGACCACCATGGAGACGGAGAACAAAGTGCAGAGTCGACTAAGGATTTTTTTAGAAAGAAGTCAGTTATCAACAGTGTAAGTTTTCTCCTATATTTTTAGAGAAAAAAGGTAAAGAGGAGTAGTTTCAATATCAGCAAGACATTCAAGGATCACTAAGGATTTTTTTTATAAGAAATAAACCACAAATTGCCCAGTGTAAGACTCGAATTATAAACCTCTTACCTAATGAGTCATCCACTTGATTGGTATGATACAAAGCTACAAACCAAAAAACACATTTTTCGAAGGTATAATATCACTTAACCATGAAAACACTACGAAAAGATATCTGGTAAAATTGCTAATGTTGATGCAGGACTGCACACACAATGCAACAATAGCAAATAATTCATACAAGCAGATTTCAAACAACGAAACGAAACACAACCGTATGGAGATGTAAAACAACTATCCTAGTTGTCGAATGCCTTTATGGAGATGTAAAACAACTATCCTTCATCTCAAATGGGTAGCAACAAAACACACTCAATTTAATCTTTATACCAAACTAAAATAAACAAAACAAGTTAAGAGTAAAGTAAATCACTTATTTGGACTGAAAGACTTAAACAATCTAAAAAATAAGTGTTTTTCTCACCTTGATCTCAAAAGGATTGCAAGAAAACACACTCAATTCAATCTCTAAACCAAACTAAAATTGGCAAAACAAGTTAAGAGTCAATTAATTCACTAATTTGGATTGAAAGACTTAAACAATCTTAAAAGTAAGTATTTCTCACCTTAATCTCAAAAGGGTACTAATGATGTTGGATATTTGAACCTTTCTCTGATATGCTCTCCCACCACTTAACCCATCTCTTCCCTCTATCATTACCAATAAAGACAATTTTATCCATCACTACACTATTAATGAACATGTTAATGGAGATCTCACAGAGAATCCAACCTCATAGCATCCATATTAGATGTCCCACCAACTTCAAATCAATCCAACCCACATGGAAACAACTCATCAATCCAATATGGTTAATTACAGTGCATGCCCATAAGTGAAATCTATCAAAACAGGGTGAATACACAAAAACATCAAAATCAAGGAAACCCCATATTAGTATTACTATAACATAGAGAAAGACACTACTTGGTTGATCAACCCAAAAAGGCACAAAAAGTTGAGAACAGTGAAAAAATACAGTTTTACTCTTCTAAATCACAACCACAAAAAAGAATCTATTATGTTCCTACCCCACTATTGAAAACTCTTAATAAGTAGCATATCAAGGAAATGTTTGAGTTGACATAAAGATCATATATGGATAAGTGACTCAGTGGAAGTACAATTAATAAAACAAATCTAGAACTTCAAAACCAAAAAAACGAAGCGAAATATAATTTACCTTACACATAAGTCGCATTCGTTTGAGTGGACCTTGAGATGATCTCCTTTCATTACGTACACAATATAGCTGCCAAACAATCCTGAATCATTCATGTATTCCAATCATTAAAAAATCTTGCAAAGTTTTAAGCTAAATCATGTAAAACTTGAAAATTGAATGTAAACTAATGTAAAGAAAGTTCACAGCATCACCTAGTCTTGACGGTCCTTCGCAGACATCTTGGACTCTCAATCTTCCTTCCACATATTCCAAAAATATGTCGCATCTCTCCAAATCTGTAACGTTAAATAGTTGAACCACCAAAAACTCACAAGCAATTAAAATTAGACCTTTTAAAATGCTGACTATCATATTCAATTCATTCTTTATATGGGTTGCAACATACGATAGAGACGAAATAGAACAACATAAGTTTCCTACAAACTATCACAAGATTCTTTCTCCAATCAAGTATGCTCTAATAACTTTAGAAAAAGAGAAAACAAAGCAATTCATAGGTTAGCACCGCTACCGAAGTATTAAAGATTGATTGGTTGAAGTAAGGGAAACCTTAAAAACTATTATTATCTACAGCATGAATATGGGTGATTAAGAAATGTATTGTTGATCTTAGAGATCATTATTCCCCAAATGCTATGTAATTAAGAAAATTCTAAAAATTCTTTTAGGCATGGTATTACATTCTTCTTATTGTAATTCTCTGCTCTTTTTGTAACTAACTCATTTTCTTCATTGTTAGCTTAGACTCGATGGTATCTCAAGTTCCTAAGATTATGGCATTTAATAATGGGACTTACATAATATTTATCGGTGTCAATGACATTATGTGTTGCATTCTTTTTCATCTTTTATGTCTACAAGTACTAATAAAGAAGATAGTGCCCCCTGTAGTAGAATTAGTTTCTAAAGATGTACTAATGAGTAGAATAGCTCTTAATTTCATTTTCAAATGAATCACCTTTGCCAAATGATCCAAAAAATTATATCATATACCAAGGAAGCTCTAATATCTTGGTTACAACATATATCGATAGGAAGAAACGTAAATGCTTTCCATGGCCTGTTAAAAAAAATTACGCAGTAATAATATGATATGGTTTTGATACTAAAAAAAAGGCAGAAGCAAGTAGATTAGTAAGAAAATGCATGGAAATTAGTAATTGAACTCCATAGCTAGGTAGTAATTGGATTGAGTGAGAACCACCCAGGCTCTATATATATGGAGTAATTATTAACAACGAGTAAGAATGTGAAGAAAAATAAGAGTCCTTATCCGTAACAAATCAATTGAAGAGCAATAAAAATGCATGAAGAGCAGGTATTGAGATGCTCACTATAATATGTTATTTGTAGAGCGTTGTTTCTTTTCTTTATGAGATTTTAATCAAATGATGAATCCCTTTACAAAGCGCAAAAACGAAAAAAGAAGTAAAAAAATGTCATATACGTGAGGCAGCAGCAGCAGCAGATGGGAAGTCTGTAATAAATCTAGCTGTTTTATTCATAGTATCAACTAACTAATAAGCTAAGCAAAGCTTGAAAACAAATAAAATGGTTTTTGGTCTCAAAAAATAATTAGGATAAGTAGCCAAGCAAAAAGAAGCTAGGGATTGAAGTACCTTAATTTCAAGTTGTGGGAAAATGGAAGCAGCGGCAATGTTGTTGAGGTTTCTCTTTTGTGTCCCATTTGCTTTTTACTTGCCGTCTCAATGTATCAGTTTCTACTATCTTGATACATGTGTTATCATCATAAATTTTTCGTCAAAAGTTGTGTTTCACTTCATGTTAAATCCTATAGCAATTTCTTGTTTTTGGCAAACAGACAACATTCAAGATGTAGGATGAACTTGTTCATATAAGCATGATTATATTGTTCGACATTTATGCAGTGTATGAACTAGAAAAAATCACAAATCACACTTTACTACAAATCCCAAATCACACAAAACAACAAATCCTAAATCAATGCTTTGTGATTCTAAAAATTCTTTAAATGAGAGCAGCCATATAAATGAACAATCAACCAAAAATGTACCCAAAAAAAATAATCTCACAAAGTTACTAGGGTTTGTCACACATTTAGAAGTGGAGATACAACAAAAAGGTTGTAGAGAGAGAGGCAGACGATGAGGCTTGGTGGTGGCGTTGGGACTCGGCTCCAATGGAACGATGACAGTGGACAAGGCGACGATGGAGCACAGACTCGGGCAAAAAAATAGTGGGACAAGCAGAGCGTGGTGGCGAGGAAAGGGTGAGGCGACGGAGCATATGGTGGTGCCAAACAGGAAAGACGATGGAGCAGAGGGTGGTGAAGATGGAGGAGAGGCGGGTCCTGGCGATGGAGGAGAGAAAGGGGCGGTGGCATAGAGGAGAAAAGAAGGAGGAGGAGCAGAGGATGAGTTTGGAGGGTTCGAGGGTTTAGGTTTGATAATGAATTGGGGAGGACGATTTTTTTTTTTTCAGTTTTAACAATCGAACATTAATAGTTTACTAACGGACACGTGTAATGATGGGTATCTCGAGGTTTGTCCATGATTTCAGTGACAGATATGCAACTACTCGTAGTTTGTTACTAATAATTTGTTGCAGATTTGTTGTTAATTTGTTGCTTTTTGGTCAAACGGGTCAAACCTATTATCTGTCCCTAATTTGTTGTTGTATAGCAACAGATTTGTGTTTGTTGCTATTTTTGTTGCTATTCAATCATTTTCCTGCAGTCCAGAATGACACCCTAATTGACACCCTAAGTGACACCCCTGCGACGTGGCAGGTGGGTCCCACATAAAAATGAGTGTGCGCAAAATAGTTCCTGGTGCATAACACGCGTGGTGTGTATCTCGAAGCGCGCACGACGAGTCTCGTGAATGTGGGCCAACATGTCACGTCACATTTTTACATAGGACCCGCCTGCTACGTCATAAGGGTGTCATTCTAGCATTTTTTATATATTTTTTTGAAAAAACAAAGTTATCATTTATTTTTGAAAAACGTGTTTTTTGAAAAATAAAGTTACCTTGTATTAAAAAAAACGTGTTTTAAGTAAGAATAAAATTCCTTGATTTAAGGAGTTTACGTTTACTATTTTTGATTGCTTAGCAAATAAAATTAACAATAAAATTTTTTAGGATATTGTTTCCTTTTTTAAGAATCCTGAAAAATCTAATTTTTGGGTTGAAAAAAGAGTGGCGATGAAAGTCCAAAATCAGTGGACCATTAGTGGACGGTTACTGTGTGAAGTCCTAAATTAGTCGACAATTTTAATGTAACCGTATTTTAACTTAAAAAAGAAAAAAAAATAGTAAGGGTGTGTTTGATAGCAAAGAAAATAAAAAAAATCATAGAAAATTGTCTACTTTATTTATGTAACCGTTTTTTCCACTGTTTGATAACTTTGTAACTGCACTGAGAAAAAAAAACCACATCCCCTTATTTTCCTCATTTATTTTCTCATATTTTAGCGTGGAAAATTGAAAATCTCTCCGTCTCTCTCACGAACCGATCATTTCTTCCACCCAAACAAACTTGACATCTCTGCTACTCTTTCGCGGATACACACTCTTTCTTTCTCTCTTCGTCTCCGGCTTCGTCACCAACATCATCGTCGAGCCGTCCGACATCGACGATGATTTAGATGCGCACACGGATTGAACCATAAAAGAAAATTCTTTCTCGTGCAATCAAACAACTATGAGAAAATTTTCTTTATAAAATTCTCTCGAGAAGATTTGCTAAAAAATAAGTTTTTTTCTCATTGAAGATTTTTTTTCCTACCAAACACACCCTAAGTGTAATTTTGTGAACCCCTAAATTAGTGGAGGATTTTAAAGTAACTTTATCTTGACAGTTTACATATTAAATTTGTTATTTTAGGCAATGAAAATATTTTATTCACGTTTCCAAAAAAACTATCATAAAAATTTGCAACCAATTGAAAAAAACTACATTCTAATAAATTCTAAGAAGTTTGCTTATGCTATATTTTATCAAAAAGAAATCCTAGCTACTATGTTCATGTAATAGAACTCGTTTTTCTTAAGGTAACATAACTTATATGACAATTTTTTTTTTCTTTATTTACCTTATTATAAACATTAACTTATAATTTATTTGGGATCCTGAAAAAAGTCATTGTTTTTGGAATAATTAGTTTTTAAATAATTTATTTTTTTTCTTAGAACTCAAACATTGAAATTTTTTTATTAATTTCGAAGTCATCTCAGATTACAAAAAACAGAATGAGAAATAAGTGTTGAATGATAATTGAATATGAATGTTTTAAATTCTCTACAGAAAAAAAAAAAAAATCTTTGAAGGGAGTTAGAGACCATAAAAGGACAATTTGATTGAGCACCACTCTCTTGGCCAATTTTTGAGCCATTACATTCTGATCCCTAAGTACAAATTTGAGTTCTACCAAACTCTTACGCACTGCCATTGATAATTTTTTATCCGTCATTGCTTTTATATCATGACAAATTAGTTCAATTGCATAGCCACGTCAACAGTCAACTCGGGTCCTTGATACCTTGAATTACATATTGTGCCTATGAACATACTCGGATTAATACGTCAGCGCTAGTGCTTACAGTGGATCAACGTATTTAATATTGTTCTCCGCAATTTTGATAGACGGTGTAGTATCTAGCATGAAGGATTGCTAATTCTTGATGTGGTTATCCGTTATTGTTGAGGATCGTACCCATCCTTGTCTAGTTGTCTGCTTTTTCATATGTTTGTGAGCAACATCAGCAATAATAATAATAATAATAATAATAATAAATAATTAATAAACCAAAAATAATTAATACAAGATAGTTGCGAGAAATAGAGATCGAAAATGATGAAATAAAAAAGGCCTGAAAGGATGAAACGGAAAGAAAAACCTGATTGAATGCCATTGATATATATATATATATAGACTAGTAAGTGAGCACGTGCTCCGCACGTAAGGCGAAGAATTTTTATTTCCACAAAACTATTTTTTTCTCTTTTTCAGGTTTATACAGTACTTAATTGGGATTGTAATGGTTGATGATTATCAATTTATATTTGACATCTTGAAGATGATGATTTGAAAAAAAAATGTTAATTTTAATCAAAACAAAAAAAAACTGTTTTCAAAAAAAGTATAGTTCCAACTCTAAACCATTAATTCTTTTCAAAAAAAATGAAACTATTAAATATTGCACAATTTTTTTAATTATGCTAAGCCTATCAAATGGCTTCTTTGTTTTGAATAAAAAATAGCTTCTTTACAATCAATGGTGATGGAATAAACTGTAGATTCTGATTGGAAGTCCAAAAAAAAATATAGACTCTGATTCCGCCTTATCTAGCTCAATTTTATGATATTTATCGTGTAATTATAATAGAAATCCATTACTATAAATATAGAACTTGCAACAACATGTTGGATCTGGTGGTCAATAGCACTACTTACCATAAAAAAAAGAGGCTTCAAAAAGCAAAAGCTCTAGATACGTACTCTACCAAAAAAAAAAAAAATTAAATTTGATCACTGCTCTAATCAAAAGGACAAACAATTTTTTTTTTCTGTCAAAGAAGTTGAATAGAAAAAAATGATACATAATCCAACATGTAATATATGCTCCTTCAGTAGTTGATATTTTATATCATTTTTTTAATTTAATAGAACTCCACACGTTACGTGCCCACTCATGGCTCTATTCAAGAAAATCATGTTCCTTCATTTCTTAGTGTATATATAGCTAGCCTCTTGCTCATCTCCTAAGCAACAAACAACACGAATACAAAAAATGTAAAGAAGGCGTTAAGAGTGGAGAAGAAAATTATGTAAGGATAGAAAATAATGCTATTTCTACTTTGTTAGGTACCAGTAAAACTGGCAGTCTCGTAGGATATATTGGGTTGTCCCTTTTCTAGATTTTGCCTATGTACAAAGTACATATCGTTTCATATATGTAAAATACATACCACCTTTATTTGCTCTTACAAAAATCATCATTTGAAAGTGAATGAACACAGCTGTGTTCGTGATATGTACCTTGTTAAGAATCGCCAATTCCCATGTCAAAAGTGTGCAACTAACCGATCGAGAGAATTCCCAAGTATGTACATACATAGCAGTCAATTGTGAAAACCTGTTATAAGAAGAACAAAATTCTCAAAACTAAGCAACTATTAACAACCTAGATGTGAATGATTAAAAAAATTAAAAAACCTAGACGTAAACAGTAATGAAGTGTAAGAAGAATTCAACATAGAGAATGCTTAAGACATGCATCTTGATTAGTGATGGACAAAACAAAGCGTCATTATTAGTAGACCAATTAAAATGCAATAAATTAATAGACTTACTGAATTGACACTTAGAATGGGATAAGATCGATAAGGAGATGTGTTGTTGCAGAGACCACATGGATAGCATCTCAAAAATCAATTGTCTCTTTCTCCCATTGAGTTATCGAAATTGGTCTCCAAATTTTTACTACCAACTGAATGAAAATTAATGGGATAAGGTTTTACGGTTTAACAATAGTGCTTTCTTGATTTGGTAACTGATTTGCGGTTGAAATTGCTTTGAGTCAAACTCGAACGTGAGAGAGAGGGAGTGAAAAGATGAAGTTAGAGAGAATAGTTAGGAAGGAGGAGTGCAAGAGTGGGACACGTGTCAGGGAGAGAGGTGTTAATTACAACGGAAGAGAGGGCTTCTATAATCATTTAAATTGCTAATTACATTTAATTACCTTTAATACCCATGCATACCTTTTTTTTTCTAAGCCTTGCTGTCTCTTTTAATTTACAAACATATAGAGGGCATTCTTGGTGGCCAAAATAGCTTCACCGTCAACTGCCAAGAATCCTCATTATATTAGTAAATCTCCAAATCCCACTTTATTAGGAAACCACCTATTAATTCAGGTATTTTTAGAAAGTAATTCAATTTTGGTCCGCACATTTAAATTCAAAATCGCCTATTAATTTGGAGTTATCAATTAAATTACTAATTTATCCTAAATTTTAAATATTTGTATCAAAGCACTTAGGGGCATTATCGAGACTTTTAGCCAAAAAGGCTTCACGGTTAACCGCTTTGGATTTGCTTTTATAATAGTATATATTTATTATTAAACTCAACATAGACATGTAATAGTTAAAGGCTAGCTTCCGCTTTCACTTTTTTTGAAGGCCATGCGCGCAATATATGGTAAAGGTCTCATTTTTGACCCGCTATAAATCCCAACCTGTTCACTCACAATTATGAAAATTAGGGAAAACACAAAAAAAAAGATAAAGAGCAAAAAAAAAAAAAAAAAAAAAGAACCCACAATTTCTTAACAATAACAAACATGGCCCTCAATTGTTTTGCCATAAACTTCACAGTTAACACAGCATCACTTGTTTTTCTTTGATGGTCAACCCTTAAGATTGCTTTAACACACCAGTAATTCTACCACAATTACATATCATCTCTATTTCATAAAAAAACCAAAATTACGTGTTCATAGAATTCGGTGATGTCGGAGACTATAATTGTTAACAACAAAATATAAGAACCACATACAACAGTAGACCTCTCATCGATTTTTTTGATGGCGGAGCTTTTTTTTGTAAATAAAAGAGAAGTGAGTTTTTCTATGGAAATAACAGGAGCGGTTTTTGAAACGGGAGGAGATGAAAACTTCCGTACCTAAAAATTAGGAAGGAATTATCGTTAGAATTGAAATGAGGCAACTTCGAAACTGCTTTTTTTAGGCCACAAAAAATAGAAAAAAATAGAGCAACCTAACAAAATCGAAAAAACACAGTTTCCACTTTTCTAGGCAACCCTTTTAGATACTATCTAATTTGATTTGATCCTCACGCGGTTGAAAAAAAACGTAAAGTGTTAGATAGCGCCTATTTAATTGGGTTTCATGATTAAATTACCATGTTGCCCTTAAATTTAACTTTTTTATTTTGGGTGTGTTTGATAGCAAAGAAAATGAAAAAGATTGTGGAAAATTATGTATTTTTTTAATAAACCGTTTTTATTGGGTGTTTGATAAACTTTGTAACCGCATAGAAAAAAACCTATTTTTCCTCGTTTCTTTTCTCTTATTTCGGCGTGGAAATTCGAAATTTTTGGTGCGTAACAAATCGGTTTTTGACCACAACTCGGACTCCTTCTACAAGAACTCTTCTACCTTAGCTGCAATCTCCTCTCAAATCTCTACCTTTAGAAAACACCAACGATCTCCTTTCAATTCCCACTTTTGCCTTTGCAAATCTCCTCCTCTCCAAACTGTTACTCTCTCAATCTCGTCTCCCAACCTTCGCCTCCCATTCGCTCTAGCGCTTCTGCTCTTAAAAGTCTCAACCTTTGCTGCAAACTGAGATTAATTTCGAAGTATTTGCTATTCTTCAAGCAATAAAAATTAGGGCTCAGGTATGAATCTCTCTTTCCTCATTCATGTTGTTGGAAAACCCTTTTCTGGGTCCATGGAGTTCATCATTGAATTATGTATCTCCTGCTGAAATTTGGGGTTTTGGGGTTTGGAGGGATTATTTGTTTCTTTGATTGTGTGTGTGCGTTTATTTTTTTTATGATTTTGTTGTTCACTTCCTTCTCAATGATCTCCTCCGGACTCAAGAACTTAAGATTCTCAACACTTTCGTTCTCAACACTTTCGGTCTAGCGTTGTTGCTGGTGTAATTGTTGAACCAACTTATTGGAGTTCAAAATTCTTGGAAGACTTTGAAAGTGTGCAGAGGTAACATTCTTCTATTTATTATGGTTTTGCAAACAACATATGTTTCTTCCTTTTAGTTTATGAGATGCTACTGCACAACTTTTTCTTATGAATTTTTTGTAGGGGTGCAAGTGCAACCTCTTACTAATTGTTTTGATGTCTTTGAAACCTATGTCCTTGCCTACTTTCTTAGGTATCAATTCATCCTTTAATGTTGTAGAATTTGAAGGAGACTTGTTATGTCACCTTTTCTTTTATCTTTTATTTTCAAGTATCTTTCTCTTGAAGTTATATGTGGCTACATTAAGGTTGGCAATAAGCATGTAAAGTAAGGTCCACCTTTCTGAACTCTAAACTGGCACCTATAAGGTCCCAATTAGAGGTGGACTAGAACTCCCAATCATTAAGAAATCAGGAAAAAAATTGCAACTGTAAAAGTTTCACAAAGATTGAGCTTGATGTTGGTTCTGGGAGGTTGTTTTGATTTTGAGTAAATAGTAGTGTTTTGAATAGAAAAGAAAGTATCATGAAAAGTTGAACCATTCTGGGTTTTGAGAAAGTTGTCCATTTTCGTTTCCAACATATAATTGACAAATGAAAATTAATATCTCTTAATGTCCTTTCAGAGTATGAAGTTGTAAGGTCTTGCTCAGAATGTGTTTGATTATATGTTTCTTTAACAATGTTGTCTATACAAAAACGTTGCTCACAAAGTGAAATATTCCACGCCATTCGCAAACCAGAATTTTGAACAAAAACAAAAACTAGTTCATAAGAATTCAATTCTTATGTATCCTCACTTGTGGATTTTTGGGGGGGTTTCGTTATTTGATACTCGATACAAAAGAACACAAGAGAGGATGAAATTCTGAGAAATTTTTTGAAAATGAGTAGTGGAATTACAACTATATAGGTAAATTCACCTAGTATTGATCGAGTTAGAGATGGGCAGTTTATACTTGAATTACCATGAAAGGAATGCGTCGAAGAGAGTTGTCACTCTCAATGTTACCTAGTTATCAATTGTACTAGTTGTAATTTCTAGTTGGAGTTATACATTGTACTAGTGTACTCATGTTTAACATTGTTAAAGTAGCATATAATCAAACTAAGTCCTGTTAGAAATATAGTAATTATCCTAGCTTTATAACGGAATGCACGTAAAGGAAGCACATAACATGATGTATACAATAAGTAATGTAAGCAAATATAACGAAACCCCCTAAAGTATCCCTCCCAAAGAATCATTTAAAAGATCAAGTTGGTCATACACCTAGAAATGGAAGAGAGTTGTTCAACTTTTGACATTTGTCCTTGCGTAACATAATAAAAAGAACAATAGGACTTCTAAATAAACGATTTGCATTTTTGCGGCACGAACCATTTTATGACGTTAAAACTCAATCAAATGTCATTTTAGCATGTTGCGCGATACAAGATTTTTTGAGAGAAGAAGATCCCGAAGATCTATGTGAAGATGATGAAGATATTTATGAAGATGAAGAAGATGATGATAGCCTACAAGAAGATAATATTTCCATACATCAATCTCCAATTTGGATAGCTAAATGAGATGCATTGGCCAAGTTAATGTGGAATGATTACCACTAGCCTAGACAAGCTTACTAACTAGTTTTTGATGAAATGATATATAATGTTGAGCATATGAGTTGGTACATAGTTTGTATGAATTTTTTATCACTTTAAATCTGATTTCTTTGAAACTTTTCTTAATTAGTGCATTGTCATATTTAGTTTTATGTTATTCGTTAAAAATATATAAAACTTTAGTGTCATATAAAAAAAGAGATGGAAGAATCAATTGGGAGCATGAAAGTAGTGTCAAAGGGGCAAGTGAGATGGAATGACTGCATGGATAAGATCATGCTTGAAATTATTTTAGAAGATTTTGGATTTGGCAACACTTCAGGTAATTCATGGAAACCTGAGGTGTATACTCGAGTTTGCCTAGAGTTGTTAAAGCGATTAAAACAACAAGTACACCCAGCTAATGTGAAGGCTAGAATCAAAACATTGAAAGCCAATTACTTCTCCGCAAGGGAGGTAATATGTCAAAGTGGGTTCGGATGGGATCCGCATACACAGCTTGCCATGGTAGATGTTTTGACATGGAAAGAATATCTTCAGGTAAATTTTAGGTTTTGTTGGAATATACAATTGTATTAGTGATGTATATTAACTAATTATATCTCTTTGTGTGTTGGTGTGTACGTTTGTATGTAACATAAACATCCATAAAAGGAATCATATTTTAGGAAGTGTGTGTCGTACTATGATGAACTATCTGTCATATTTGGAGATGATCAAGCTACAGGAGGGGAATGCAATGACTGGTAATGAGCCAAACATAGAATTGCCTTCTTCAGAAGAAATGGGTGAGTAAATTTTGTATAATAAGTAATTAATTATTTAATATTACACTTTTCATTGTACATTCTTTTTCATTGTACATTTCTATTATTGAATTTGAATGATTAGTTCTTTTGTAAAGGATGATGTAAACAATTAGGTCCAATTTGAAAGAAATGCAATATAAGAAACTCAAATGTTCTGCTCTGGAATTCTGGTTACTTTGAGGCCCAATTCTAAGAGAAATAATATATGTCTTATAATTAGTGTTATTATTTTTTGTAGTAAATAAACAAATTGTGCATTTTAGAAAAAATTATCCACGTCTTATAATTAGTGTTATTATTTTTTGTAGGCAATGCAGAGAAGTCACTCCCAACTAAAGAAGAAAATGATAAGAATCACTCGTCATCTAGTGCAACTCATATGGGATCAAATGGCCAGAGAATTAAAAGGAAGAAGAGTAGTAATGAAACGACCCTTACCTGAAATAGGGTTGGGTTGCCCGACCCAGACCGTTACTCAAGTTCGATACCTGAACCAGGCCCAAAAAACAGTCTAGCATGCCTAATTCAACCTGCGGAACAACATACTACCATATAGGACAATAAATGCGGAATTTAAATCAGAACTAAAATTCATGAAATCGCTAAATCAACGTGATAGGAATCCAACAGTTTGATTATCTCAATAAGTTTCCAAATCAACCTTAAAACTTCCATAATGGTTCAAAAATAGATAAGGAGGGCTCAACTCTACCCCAAGTAAAACTACCTAAAGTTACAACCCAATTTATTGTTCCGAAAATCAAATAAACATATTATATAAAATAACTATGCAAATTCTCACAAAGCAAGGAGACTTCAAGCAATGGCATTCCCCTTGCCAAGATCGTTCGCACTCGTAGAAGGACCTTTATTGTAAGTGGGGTGAGCTAAAGAACCAACGGAGCCCAATAAGAGAGGAACTACGCTCAAATATTAAACATGGAAGTAATACCTATAAATCAAAATAAAACTAGCATGCATTTAAAATTAGGACACATTGAAATATGTAGCATGACATCATTTTTCATATAGAGTAAGCATATCATAATCATAGAGCAACTTGAACAGTTATATGGAGTATCAAGGATTGTAAAAACATAAGAAATTCAACTTTTTGCATGCAAAGGGGTTCCAAGAGATATACATAGAATGTAATAGATATAAATTCAAGTACGTGGTCCTATTTGTCATTAACTTCCCTTGTTGACCAAACATCATAATATAATAAATATGCGTGGGTGACTTGATTCCATTGTGTATCATCGGCTCCTTAAGAGGCTCGGGTGACTTGGTTCCATCGTGCATCCACGACTCCCCAAGAGGCCCTTGCAGAAATAGGTGACTTGGTTCCACCGTATAACTACGGCTCCCCAAGAGGCCCTTAAGCATGTAAGGTTACTTGGTTCCATCATACAAGTATGGCTCCCCGAGAGGCCTTACGTGAAGTCAACCAAGGTAGGTAATGACCCCATCCCAAGTCATTTTGTCAAAATCATGAAACCTAATTATATTAGTAGCAAGCCACATTTAATAGATGAGCGGAGCTCCTCACTTACCACGACTCGCAGTGAAGCCTATAACAACTCCTGGTACGCTCGGGGTCTGATGCGAACCTTCACGCGTCGCTATAAAATCATAATACATCACATCAATAAATGCTTTAATTTTTGTTAATTAAATCTTTCATTAATTGGTCATTGGGATCCACTAATGTGGGTCCCGCGGGGTCCAGCGTCGCTCAATGTGACGGTCGAGGGGTAGGACCCGATCGGTCTCCCTCAAAGATGTGATTGCGCCCAAATCGAAAGCAACTACTTTGCTTTTATTTTGTTTATATATATATATATACATATATTCTATTTTATTTTTTTTATTTTTTTATTTTTTTTGGTCTAGGGGCCATTTTTCCCCTATTGACTGGTCAAGGGGCTAGTCTGGTCCCTATTGACCGGTCCAGGAACGAACCAGCCCCTAGCTTAGTTCAGGGCCGAACCAGCCCCTAGCTTAGTTCAGGGGCCGAATAGGCCCTGTTTAGGATGGACCAGGGGTCTAACCGACCCCTGGTTCGCTCTGCCAAACGTCCACCATTTGTAGAACGCTGGTGGGGGGAGGAACTCCCCCCATTTTGTCGCTAACCGGGGGCACACCAGCGCCGCCGGCGTTGGAGCGCCCCCATCGGGTTGGCCACTTCAGCCAATCCCATGGCGGAGCAAGAATGGGGGGGAGGGCGGCAGTGAGCCGCCCCCTCCTTCGATTTCTCTTTTTTTTATTGGGGGCCTCCTAGTGGAGGCCCCACTATAGGCAGAGGCGGCGACGACGGCGATGTCGCTGTCGCCTTTCTTTGGTGATGGCAGCGACTCGCCTTCGTCCTCTTCGGCGGTGGCAACACCACTCCCTCTTTCCCTTCCTCTTTGTGTACCCCCTTTCCAAAATTTCAAATAACAAGAACTTGAGTAGATTAGAGATTACCTATTTTTTTGAGATCTATGCAGTTGTCGTCTCCTCCTCAACCTTCTCCTCAACTCTGGGGTTTTGAACACAAAAAGGGGGTTAGGGTTTTACAATCAATTTATATTAGGGCTACATTAGTTTAAGGTTTGGGAATTTACTAAATTTCCCTTAGGGCATGTTTATTTAGTTTTGGGTCATCACAACATCCCCAATTTTAAAGAACTTTTGTCCTCAAAAGTAGAAATAGAGTTATACCTTATGGTTCGAAGAGAAAGGGAAAGTTCACCATCATATAGTCCTCCTGCTCCCAAGTCAACTCTTGTTCTCTGTGGAATTGCCACCAAACTTGCACCAACGTGATTTCTTTCTTCTGTAGCTTATGCACCTTCCTATCCACAATTTGGATAGGCAGCTCGTCGTAGGACACGTCTTCCCTCAAATCAACTTGCCCCCAATCGATAATCGATGCATGTTTATTATGTGCCTTCCTCAACATAGAAACGTGGAAGACATCATGGAGTCCAGCTAGCTGTGGTGGTAACTCGAGGCGATATGCTACCGCGCCTATTCATTTCTTGATCTCGAATGGCCCGATGAACCTGGGAGATAATTTTCCCTTCAATCCGAATCGGTAATGCCATTTCATTGGTGACGCTTTTAATAGCGGAAATTCTCCTCCACTGAACACAACCTCTCGATGGTCCTTATCAGCGTACTTCTTCGGGCGGCTTTGGGTGGTCTCCAATCGTTACCTAATCAGCTTTATCCTCTCGATTTGGTCATGCACAAGTTTCGGGCCGATCAAAACGGCATCTCCGACCTCTGTCCAGCAAACTAGAGATCTACACGGTCTACCATAAAGTGCCTCGAACGGTGTCATGCCAATACTCGCTTGAAAACTGTTGTTGTACGTAAACTCGCATAACAGAATATATTTCTCCCAACTCCCACAGAAATCAAGCACACAAGCTCTGAACATATCCTCAATTATATGAATTAATCTCTCGGTCTACCCATCTGTCTGTAGGTGAAAGGCCGTACTGAGATTGAGCTGAGTCCCCATCCGGTGCTAAAACCTACTCTAAAACTGAGAGGTAAACCTCGGATCCCGATCCGACAAAATAGACACCGGGACTCCATGTAATCTGAAGATCTCGTCTACATATATGATCCCCAATTTGTATGTTGAATACTCCATGGAAATAAGGACGAAGTGGGCTGACTTAGTCAAACGATCCACGACTACCCAAACGACCTCATGAACCTTCGAGTTACTGGCGATGGGGCATGTGCCCTAGGTCAATCCATTAACTGTCTTTATGAATACTTTTAGTTAATAAAATAGAGGATTTCATTTGTTGTTTATTATAATTAATTTGCATGTTTACATTATAATAAGATCCATGGGTATTTACATAAATATCCTAAATGTCCCTAGTCGATCATTATACTGGGAACTATAATGAATTAAGACTAGTGTGAGTCTTGATTGATGATCATATGATGATTATACGTATAGGGATACGAATCAAGATCACGAGTACTTGTTAGGGAACAAAGTACTGGACCGACCCGCTATGAGAACATCACATGGATTAAGTCATAGTTGTTTCTCATGATAGGTATATTTTTCAGTCCCCCTGACTTGAGATTGCCAGAGACTTCAACATTAGGAACACAGTAATTTGACACAATCAAACGTTGTCTTTAACCGGACGATTATAAAGGTTGTGATTGGTTACTGTGTGAGCAATGTGATGAAGTTGTGTAATCGAGATAGAATTTGTCCCTCTCATATAAAGAGAGATATCTAGTGGATCCCTCGATGTGTTAGACTGTTAAAAGGCCTAGTCTAAGTGAATTGATATTGATCAATGTCACTTGGATGTTTTCAGTCTACCTAGAGATCGAGACTAGTACGATTGAACATGTTGGATGACAATTACATGCCTTATGTTTGATCAAAAGGATATCGTGTGACAAAATGATGTTATATACACTATTGATTAGGTTGTATCGATTTGATATTCGTACAACTTGGGTAGTCATAATGTCTTGCTAGAGACTGCTTATGACTTGTATACCAAAATGTGTTTTGGTACACTTTAACGTTGTATGAGCCTATTGGGTCGCACACTAAGAATGGTTTTGCGAGATTTTAAGATGGTTCGAAAAATGAATTTTATATGATAAAATTCATGACGAAACGTCCTTGTGGTGTATTACACTTATACTTCTTTAAGTAAGGGTACATGTGTAATTTACTTAACCGTCTATATACAAGGGTTGTATAAATAGACGCTTTAAGTTAGAACACAGGTACGAAAGAAAAAAGGCTGAAACTCTATTTTCGTTTTAGAAATGACTTAGGGTTTTTGGTATGCTCTGGATCGTTTTGGAGAGAAACAAAAAGGTTTGGTATTCTCTCGAAGCTAGCACTTCAAATCTCGGTCGCCGTTCGTGTGTGGACTGCTGATAGAGGGCATTCGTCGTTGGCAGCGCCTTAGAGATCGATCAACCTTCTGAAAGGAATATTGCGATTGAGGTATGATTAAGTTTTTCATGGTTTAAACGTTTTTAATGGAATTAGATTCGCATCCTGTTGGGGTTTTTGTCAAAACTGTTTTGTAATCTCCGCTGCGTATGAACCCCAAAACCCAACAACTGGTAGCTCCGAAACAAAATCTATAGCTATGTCTTCCCAATCCACTGCGAAATAGGAAATGTTTGCAATAATCCCCCCGACTTCCAGTGGTCTACCTTCACTTGCTGACAAATTTCACAATTCTGGATGTCGGTAGCGATGTCCACCTTCATCCCCGACCACCAATACATCATCCTCATGTCCTGATACATCTTATTACCCCCGGGATGAATGGTGAATCAAGATCTATGTACCTCTCGGAGTAATTAATTCCTTAATTGTATACAAGATTATATCCACAATCTATCCCGAAATCTCAACGCTCCATCAGCTGAAAGTCTTCAATCCACATCATCACTAGTATCTGCAAGTCATGTATTTTCCGTACTCTGAATCAGCTCTCTGACAATCAACCACTCTATACGCAGCTATTGGCTCGACTTTCATCTGAACTCGTGCTTGACCTCCTGAAACATCTGAGCTGATCCCTACGCCATCTATAGGTACTCCCTGAATGTTCATTACGGTCTCGGACTATGTCTCTAGTCGTACATGGCTCATAGCATCTGCTACTACATTAGCCTTCCTCGGGTGGTACTTAAGTGTGAAGTCGTAATCTTTCAAAAGTTCCAACCATCTCCTTTGTCGCATATTCAACTCACTCTATGTGAACAAGTACTTCAAACTTTTATGGTTCGAGTAGACAATGAATTTCTCGCAATACAAGTAGTACCTCCACAACTTCAAAGCAAACACAACTGCCGCCAACTCTAAGTCATGCACTGGGTAGTTCTTCTCATGTAATTTCAATTGCCTGGACGCGTAAGCAATTACTTTATTATCTTGCATTAATACACCTCCCAAACCAGTCCCTGACGCATCGGTATACACTGACAATTCCTTGTCTAACTCTGGTAGAATTAGAATCAGTGCGTTAGTCAAACGGTTCTTCAACAACTGAAAGGCCTCCTCACATGAGTCATCCCATTCATTAGCCACGTCTTTTTTAGTCAAGTTGGTGAGTGGTGAAGCGATCGACGAGAAACCTTGCACGAATCGTCGATAGTACCTCGCTAAGCCTAGAAAACTCAGAATCTCGGATGCATTAGTGGGTTGTGGCCACCTAAGGATTGCCTCGATCTTCACAGGATCAACTGATATCCCTTCCGTATTCACCACGTGCCCTAAAAATTTCACCTCTGAAACCCAAAACTCGCATTTGCTCAACTTAGCATAGAGTTTGTGTTCCCTCAATATCTGCAACATTTTCCCGAGGTACTTCCTGTGATCAGACTCAGTCTTAGAATATATCATGATGTCATCGATGAACACAATCACGAATTGGTCAAGGAATGGCTTGAAGACACGGTGCATCAAGTCCATGAACATTGTCGGGGCATTAGTGAACTCAAATGGCATTACCGTGAACTGAAAGTGCCCATAACGGGTGCTAAAAGTTGTCTTCGGTATGTCCTCCTCTCGTATCCGCAACTGATGATATCCCGATCTCAGATTTATCTTAAAGAAGAATCTCGATCCCCTCAACTGGTCAAACAAGTATTCAATCCTGGGAAGCGGATACTTGTTTCGGATAGTCATCCTATTCAATTGCCGGTAGTCAATACATATTCTCAAACTGCCATCCTTTTTCTTTACAAATAACATTGGTGCTCCACACGGCGATACACTCGGTGTAATGAAGCCTTTCTGAGTTAACTCCTCTAACTGAGTCTTTAACTCCTTCAACTCGGTAGCCGCCATATGGTAACGTGTCTTGAAAACTGGTCTCGTGCCCGGTATGAGGTCAATCATAAAGTCAATCTCCCGATGAGGAGGGACTCGTGGAAGATCTGAAGGAAAAACATTCAAGAAATCTCTAACCACTTGGATATTCTCAATCAAAACTTCTTGTCCTTCCTCCCCAAAGAAGTCAAGCTCGCAATGGTCTCTATTTCAGCAAAACTTGCGACCCTACTACGTGGGGTGGCGCTGGTCGGTGTACAACCCTTAAACTCAAACGGGGGGATGCCCGGGATTTGGAAGACTACGTTTTATGAAAACAATCTATCTTGGCGTGATACGCTGCTAACCCGTCCATGCCCAGTAATACATCAAACTCAAGACACTCTAAAACTCAAAAATCAATCATCATCGTGTGATCCCCGATTTTAATTTTGCACCCCTCACATACCATATTAGGATAAATTCGTTCAGTAGAAACTGTACTCAAAATCAAGTAATTGTGTGTTCTAATCGGTGTCAACCCCAAAGCATGAACTACATTCTCTGATATAAGTGAGACAGTAGAACCAGAATCAAACAAGGTATGCATATCTCGGCCATTAATGGAAACCGTACCTGCGACCAGCTGACGCGAGGCCTCTCCATCCTGCCCAACAACTGCATTAACTCTCCCTCGAGAAATTGGAGTTGTGCTCCCCTTAGATGGTGGCGGGTTAGGGCATTTGCTCTGGATATATCCTAGAGTCCCACACCGGTAATAAATCAATTGTTGCCTCTGGTATGTCGGAGGTGGCTGAACAACACTCCCTGATGTGCTCAACTTTGGCCCGGTCCGTCCTCGACCCTTACTCCCATTTTGCTGAGAATGTCGATGTGGACGCGGTGGCCTGAATGCCACGCTCTGCGAAGCCGTATGAGTAAGGATAGGTGAATGTGCAGCAGTCAGAGAATGAGTGTGTGTCGCCCTTGAAGCTGTACCTGAATATGCGTGTCCACCAGAAAACCCCTCTAAACTTTGGTCTCTTGAAAATGTCGTCCTGACTGTTTCGGTAACCCCAAAGCTACTTTTACCATGACCATACTGATTAGATCCTGCATGAAACTGCATGAAACCCCCCACAAAGTAATGCCTCACACTCAAGTGCTCGTTGGCGTGCCTGGTGATAAGTCTCAGATCCAGACGCTGCTACCATAGCACTAATATCTGGCCTTAGTCCGTCAATAAACCTTCTCCTGCGAATCTAGTCTGTCAGGACATACTCGTGTGCAAACTCTAGCAACTCGTTGAACTTTGATGCATACTCAGCCACTGACATATCGCCCTATACCAAGGCAAGGAACTCTCAGATTTTCGCATCCTTCACTGGCTCTGGAAACCATTCTTCGTAGAATAGACGCTTGAACTGGAGCCAATTCATATTAGTTCCATGTGTCCTCTCTATAGTCATCCACCACTTGTATGTCTTGTGTTCTAACAGGAACATCACCAGCTGGTACTATGGTCCATTTATCAATATTCAGAGTTCTTATCCTCTTCTACATATTTATTATTCATGCCTCTGCTTCAATAGGATCATGCCCTCCATAAAAGTGCGGCACATCATATTTCATAAAATCTTTCTATATCTTGCTCCTCCGACACGCCTCTAGTACGGCCGCTGCAGCTGCAGCCGTAGCAGAATCAGCCCCTTCTTCCACATGATGATCTTCATATATAGGCACCAATGGAGGATTAAGCCCATGCCTCTCAGGTGCTCGCTCTACCGCCCCAGTGTTTCCTTGCTGCATCAACTCCAATATACGTGCCATATTCATTTCCTGTGATTGCGCCATGTCTGCCAACCTTTGGTCTCGAGCAGATCTCATGTCGTGAATGGCCTTCTGATACGTTTTGGCCATAATAGTCACGCACTGCTCCATTTGAGCGCGCCAATTTCTCTCATCCCTATCTGTTGTTTCCATTAAGTTATAGGAGTTTCTGCCTTGATCGCTCATGATGCAGCTATGGAGCAAACAAGAGCGAATTAGACCTACATACCAAGAGAGTATGTAAAATATCTAAACGCGATAGATATTATAATAAAAAGTAAATAACATTATTCAAGTGTTTTATTTAAGTTTATCAATCCCTTCCCATCCTAAGATTGATCATTTATTCTCATTAATTCAACTTAAACCAATGTCCCATACCATTGGTTTGTTTAACTTATCTTTGACCTCAAAATACAAAGGCTCTGCAAACTTAGGTTCTTTTCTAACCTATTGTTTCCCTAGGTTCTAATCCCTAGTCTCTGATACCAACTGAAACGACCCTTACCTGAAATGGGGTTTGGTCGCCCAGCCCAGACCGTTACTCAACCTCGATACTTGAACCAGGCCCAAATAACGGTCTGGCACACCTAATTCAACCTGCGGAACAACATACTACCATATAGGACAATAAAAACGAAATTTAAATCAGAACTAAAATCCATGAAATCGCCAAATCAGCGTGATAGGAATCCAACAGTCTGATCATCTCAATAAGTTTCCAAATCAACCTTAAAACTTCCATAATGGTCTGAAAATAGATAAGGAGGGCTCAACTCTACCCCAAGTAAAACTACCTAGAGTTACAACCCAATTTATTGTTCTGAAAATCAAATAAACATATTATATAAAATAACTATGCAAATTCTCACAAAGCAAGGAGACTTCAAGCAATGGCCTTCCCCTCGCACTCGTAGAAGGACTTGTATTGTAAGTGGGGTAACTAAAGAACCAACGGAGCCCAATAAGAGAGGAACTACGCTCAAATATTAAACATGTAAGTAATACCTATAAATCAAGATAAAACTAGCATGCATTTAAAATTAGGATACATTGAAATATGTAGCATGACATCATTTTTCATATAGAGTAAGCATATCATAGTCATAGAGCAACTTGAACAGTTATATGGAGTATCAAAGATTGTAGAAACATAAGAAATTCAACTTTTTGCATGCAAAGGGGTTCCAAGATATATACATAGAATGTAATAGATATAAATGCAAGTTCGTGGTCCCATTTGTCATTAACTTCCCTTGTTGACCAAACATCATAATATAATAAATATGCGTGGGTGACTTGATTCCACCGTGTGTCCACGGCTCCTCAAGAGGCCCGGGTGACTTGGTTCCATCGTGCATCTACGACTCCCCAAGAGGCTCTTGCAGAAATGGGGGACTTGGTTCCACCGTATTACTACGGCTCCCCAAGAGGCCCTTAAGCATGTAAGATGACTTGGTTGCACCATACAAGTATGGCTCCCTAAGAGGCCTTACATGAAGTCAACCAAGGTAGGTAATGACCCCATCCCAAGTCATTTTGTGAAAATCATGAAACCTAATTATACTAGTAGCAAGCCACATTTAATAGACGAGCGGAGCTCCCCACTTACCTCGACTCGTAGCGACGCCTATAACAACTCCTGGTACGCTCGGGGTCCGATGTGAACCTTCACGCGTCGCTATAAAATCATAATACATAACATTAATAAATACTTTAATTTAAGTTAATTAAATCTTTCATTAATTGGTCGTTGGGATCCACTAGTGTGGGTCCCCCGTCGCCCGATGTTGCGGTCGAGGGGTGGGACCCGATCGGTCTCCCTCAAAGACGTGATTGCGCCCCAATCGAAAGCAATTACTTTTCTTTTATTTTGTTTATATATATACATATATTTTATTTTATTTTATTTTTTTTGGTCTAGGGGCCATTTTGGACCCTAATGACCGATCCAGGGGCCGGTCTGGCCCTGTTGATCGGTCCAGTGACGAACCAGCCCCTGGTTCAGTCCGGGGCTGAATCGGCCCTGTCTAGGATGGACCAGGGGTTACGCTCGCCCAGCCTCCACCAATTATGGAACGCTGGTGGGGGAGGAACTCCCCCCTCCGCCGCTAACCGGCGATGCACCAGCGCTGCCGACGCTGGAACGCCCCCGTCGGGGTCGGCCACTCTAGCCAACCTCATGGCGGAGCAAGAATGGGGGGGCCGCAGTGAGCCGCCCCCTCCTTCGATTTCTCCCTTTTTTATTGGGGGCCTCCTAGTGGAGGCCCCACTATGTGTAGAGGCGGCGATGTCGCTGCCGCCTTTCTCCGGCGATGGCAGTGAGTCGCTACGGTCCTATTCGGTGGCGGCGACACCACCCCCTTTTTCCCCTCCTCTTTGTGTACCCCCTCTCCAAAATTTGAAATAACAAGAACTTGAGTAGGTTAGAGATTACCTATTTTTTTTTAGATCAGTGTAGTTATCGTCTCCTATTCCACCTTCTCCTCAACTCTGGGGTTTTGAACACAAAAAGGAGGGTTAGGCTTTTACAATCAATTTGTATTAGGGCTACATTGATTTAAGGTTTGTGAATTTACTAATTTGCCCATAGGGCATGTTTATTTTGTTTTGGGTCGTCACAAGTAACATTGATGCTACCGAGCAAAGACTAACTGCAGCTGCCAATAGACTAGCAGATGCATTTTCGCACACAGACTGTGCATATCTTCAGAACGAGCTTCGTAGTAAACATGAATTAAGTCGAGAAGACGTAATGCGTGCCATGCTTTTTTGGGATGTGAAGTTAAGAATGCGAATATATTTTTTCGGTTGGATGAAGACTTAAAGAAAGATTCGGTGATTTTATATTTGCAGATGAAATTTTACATTACTTTTAGTAGTTAAACCATAAGTGTTTTTTTAAGAATGCTAAAACATTATTTATTTTCTTTCATTTATTTTAGTTATCAATTAATTAACTAATGATTCTTTTGAGTTCATTAATGGTTGTGAAGATAGTCGTTGCCGATTCAATTTCGGTGCATAACCTTGATTAATTGTCCACTTGATTTAATTTCAGTCTGAGTTCGTGATACTGCAAAAAAATGAAAACAAAATTCATTAGTTATCAAATAACAGAAAATTTGAAAAAAAAAAATTCTCGCGTGCAATCAAACAACAATGAGAAAAGTTTTTTAAAACAATTCTCTACAGATAATTTGCTGAAGTAAATACTTTTTTTCTCATTGAAAACTTATTTGCTATCAAACACACCCTTAGTACATAAGGGAAGCTTTGGAAGAAACAAAATTCTTAATTACATGTAATACCCTCACATTGTCTCTTTAACTTAATCACATAGAGGGCATTCTTAGGATTTTTATTTTTATTTTTTGAAATTCAATTTTTTTATTGACAAAATGGTTGTGGAAACTGTTTGGTATTATGTTCTGTTGAATATATATTTTCTTTTAAGCAGAAGTCATTTTTGCCCTTGTTTTTTTAAGGACTAAGAGTGGAAATTGAAAAGTTGAAAGACATATTGAAAAGGCAAATTTGTCATTAAGGATATTTTTCTTTTAGTTGAATTGTAGGGAGGATTGGCATTATATGTAGTATATATATAGATATTATATAAATATATACAATTAATATCCTTACAAAGTTTTACCCTATACGCAAATTCGAACAATAAATCAAGGCCCCCATAAAAAAGCCCTGACGCGCACCGAACGCGTCAATAAAATAAAATTCATGAACCAGCTATTTTGTATAATAGTGGTAAATGGTCGATCCCACAGAGATTGGTGGTATTTCTAAGGTTAAAAACAACGAAAAGAAAAAATCGGGGGTTTTAAATAAATAATTTAACCAACTAATATAACTAAACTAAATAAATAAAATAAGTAAAATAACTTTAAAAACAATTAATAGACACCTAAGTAACACCTAGGTCTAAAGTTCCACAAATCAGGATCAAGATTGAATGGCATTCATGGTCTTCAATCTTTCCCAAAAAGTTATTAATTTAAATTCTCCTAGATTAGCTATAGAAAATCGACATCCGCCATAAATTCATCGTTCCCCTAATCTCGATAGTCAGGACATCCACCACTAACTACTTCCCTAATTAATGCATAACCCTGGACATCCGCCAATCCAGTTTAACACGCTAACCGCAGTAATATGAATATGTGGGAACACTAATCCTAAATAATCGTATCGCATCCGCTTCCGATTTAACCTAGATTCAATTGTTGCACACTCAAAAACCAAAAGTCACTTTATTGGTCCAAAAGCACAATTACACGGATACTAATGGTCCAAACAACTATAGGTTGTCCCCCTAAAAGCATGCACTGGCCACATACATACCCTAGATCTAAGCCATATTCCTTAAAATCAACAATAATGAAATAGGAGAATTAAATTAAATTAAATAATAAAATAAAAGATCTCATATAATATGCCATGAATCCATGATCCCGACTTGTTTCCCCGCCAACCTAGGCCATCGTTGAGAGAGTCGATGCTAAAACAATAATAGTCGGTGTTCGATGTTCTCAAATAATACCCTAGGTTCCTAATATATAAAACTACTAAAAATTGGTCACGGGAGGTGAGAGACTAATTTTAGGGGTCGAGGAGGTGACTCGTGCGTCGAGGAGCATCTGGTGACTCTTTTTAGCTTAAAAATAGGTTTCGACTCTGCGTCTACACCGCATTCGTCGAGAGTGCTGCCACGCGCCACGTGGAGTCGTCTGATTGGTTGAGACCGGCTGTGATGACGTTGTTGTGTGGTGTGCGAGTGACACGTGGCAGCAAGGTGGCGGAGAAAAATCGCGCGACTCGTGCGAATTTCTGGGAGACGATGCTGACACGTATCCCGAGGAATCGAAGAGCAGCTGTGCGAGGAGAAATGTTGGACATGCTGTGCATTTACGCTCGCTGACGTGGGGACACGAGATTGGTGGAGATTGCTTGCATGACGTGCTTGGAGAGGGTGAGAACGCGCCATGTGGCAGCAAGAGAGAAGAATTGGTGTGTGCGACGTTATCAAGATGCATTTACAGCCAATGGAGGGCTGCCACGTGTCTCATGAAAGCCAATGGCACGTTGCCACATGTCAATTGGTCTGCTAATCCTCTATTCTACTCACCGCGCAACACGTAACTCAAGGCGAATTGTCCGGCGCTCGATCACTGCAAGTAAATACTCCATTTTGAGTATTTTTCCTCCACGAATTCAACCGCACTCCTTTTCACCTGAAAATGATCAACAAATATAATTAAATATATATTTTAGTGACTTTCTATATTTAAATATACTAAATATAAAGTACTAAATATGTATAAATACTGACTCATCAAATACCCCCAAACTTAAGACTTTGCGCGTCCCGAGCAAAGGTGTAAATGACAACACAAACTAAACTAGACTCCTAATATAATAATGCGCTGACTCACTAATCCTACACCCGACTCAAGATTCATGAAGTTCCTTTGATTTACATAGTCACCAAGCTAACAAGCAACTCAAGAAATTTCGAAGTTATGATATGTCAAGACTCACAACCCAAATACAATTAAGATCTCACTTTGAAGACAGATTCGGTCAAAACAAAGGCCATCAACTACTTAAAAGTTTTCTTGCTCTATACATTAAAGCACGCAAGTTTAAAATTCTCACTTAATCAAGTGAAAGCACTCGAACTAAATCTTTTATTTGAGGAATTTCACAACTTCCGCCTTTATTTATATTTTATTAGCTTTTTTTTTTTTTTCTTCTTTTTTTCAACAAATACGATCCCTGCTCCATTTCCTATGGACCGTTTTCTCGATTTTTCCCACCACAGGTTTCCCTGCTCCATTTCATGTGGATACTTGTAGGACACTCTACATTAACATAAAAAAACTCATGTTAGTACTTCTCACTTTCACTATAATCAAGCAAATCCCCCTTAATATGAGTTAAAATAATATAACTTGCACAAATTTGACCGTCTACTCATTTCGTTATTTAGCACAAAGTTTAGCCATCATACTAAGTCTCTAATCATGAAGATAAAAATAAAAAAATGCTAGGTACGGGCTCGATTGAGTGTTTCTCCTAATTTTCCCTAATTTTCAAGTTAACAAGTCAACCGTAATTTACTCATCCACAACTAAAGGCATGAACAAAGTCTCGGGTGACTCAAAAAAAAAAACTATACTAAATACATATATATGTATGAAAGTGTATCAAATCCTAGTGAAATGATATAGAAATATGAAGGGACAAGAAATGAAAGAAATGAAAGAAATGATATAAAACACTACCATTACCATCCGACAACTTATTACGAACCTTGTGGAATGCGTTTTGGGGTATTTTAGGGATTGTGGAATGAGTTTGGATGGTTTTCTTTCTTTGGTATTTTTATTTATTATTATTATTTAATATTATTTATTTATTTATTTTAATAAATTGGTGCACCCCGAGAGTTTTGTTAGGTTTGACTATAGATTATATATATATTTTAGCATAACGTAAGCATTTTTTAGGAATTAACGTTTTTATATTATTTTAGTTGTTTTGAGACTTGGTTGGGACATATCCAACTTAAGTCGCCGCATTAGTGTCGGATTTTTTAGTAGACCCAAAACCCTAGAATTCATTCCATCATCTTGTTGATTTCACCTTTAGTTGAAAGACTTCGGGCTCGCAAGACTTGATTGGAATCTTTTGAGTTAACTCCAATATTTACTAGTTCTTGCTCTTGTTATGATTGTTCTTTTATAGTTTCCTTAGTCACCTACACATGAGAGATTTTGTGTGTTCATTAGTTTTTAGAGACTTTTTATCATGCATGTATTTGTATAATCTTCTTATCCATGTTCTTCTTCACCACTATCGTTTTCTTTTTGTTATATATGGATGCCTTGAATTGTTTTGAACCTTGAGGACAAGGTTCGGAATAAGTTTTGGGGTATTTTAGGGATTGTGGAATGAGTTTGCATGGATTCTTTGCGAAAGACAGCAGGTGGGATCGTTTATTGTTTATGCTTATCAAGCCCACTATAGCAACAAAATATATCAGCAGCAAAAAAAGGAAGATAACAAACCCTAAAATAGGCGATATGTAAACAAGATGGAGAACGTCTCTCTCCTTCGCACATACTTGGGTTCCCCCTCCCCCCCACACATACGCGTGCGCGCACACACACATACAAGTTTCCATTCCCTTCTCATAGTCCCTCTCACGTCCCCCTCTCATTAACAGTTTCCTTTCTCATTCTCATGTTCCCCCCTCTCTGCTCCTCCTCACAATCCATTTTTACTCTTTCTCGTTCATCTCTCTCTCTCTCTCTCTCTCTCTCTCTTTCTCTCTTTCTTTTTCTTTATTGATCGTCTCCTTCTTACAGTCCTTCTCTCCTTCTCCTTCTCACAACCATTCTCCCAGTCCTTCTCACGGTCCCTCTCCCTCTCACTCTAAATTTAACTTTCCACAACTGCACCCATGCACTAGCCTCTCTCTTTTAATTTACACTAATCAACCAACACCACCAACACCATTAAATAACCCAACCTCTCACCCACCTCAATGAAAGTCTCCTAGACCCTAGCCCTGATAGCAAGCCTACATCGAGTCCTTAGTTACGAGAACACAAAGATTTAGAGAATATATTCTCTGCGTTTTAGAGATGATGACGCACCATACATGAATTGCGCATTCAGAGAATGCGCAATTAATGTAATGGTTGGTGGATCAGTCTATGTTGGCATCCACGTGGACTGATCCCTAAGGATAACAAGAATAGCGCATTTGAAAATTGCACTATTTTTGTTAACCACAATTGATCAGTCCACGTGGATGTAAATGTGGATTGGTCCACCACATCTAACAAGAATAGCGCATTCTCCGAACGCTCTATTCTTATTATCCACAACGGATCAGTCTACATGGATGTCCACGTGGACTGATCCTTATTGATAACACGAATAGCGTATTCGGAGAATGCGCTATTATTGTGAGCACTTGGCCTTCCACAATCACATAAATAGCGTATTCGAAGCCTTCCACAATTACACAAATAGCGCATTTTTGAATGTGCTATTTATGTTTAGTAAGGGGGTGCAATTTTTCCAATAGATGACGCCTTCTGAAACCCAGAATACGTTACTCAACGAATAAAAAAACCTCACCTATTTTACTAATTTAAAAGTAAAAGTATTGTATGACTGTAATTTTTTCGACGAGAGAAGTGAGTTTGAGAGGTTCTTTGAGGAAGAAGAGGAGTCGAACTAGTGAAAATGAAATGGGGAAGATAGAAATCCATTTCGTTTAACAATAACAAATGTTTTGATTTGGTCAATGGACCAAATTACCCCTTTATACTTATCCATATCAATATAAATTAAATGCTCCAGGGTGGTCGTTTTGCCGTTTTTTTTAATCTTCATGATTATCTCTTATTTTTAAGTCCAATTTAAACCCCGAATTATACCCTAATTTCCTCAAAACTATAGAAAATTCCCAACGCGCTCCGAAACTCACAGACACCGTGTGTACACCTTAACATGACTCTATTTCGCAATGAATAGAGTATATTACATAAATTAATCACATATTACATAAAAATATTATTTTAACTTACGATTTCATGTCCGTAACACGTGAGTCCCAACTCAGATACTTAAATTTCAATTTAAATCCGAAAATACATTGTTAGTCACCTAATCAAGTTTATAAAATTCTTGGATGTCACAATACACACCTGACACAACTGAGAATCTCTTCCACCAATCCCTGAACTACGCTAAACCCCATTGGACACAGTCACTACTTTTGTGCCCATTTCTTAGGAGTTAGTGTTGTACCGAGATATAGGTGCGTGCCTCCGAGGGGAATTATGATCCGTCACTGTTCCTTGGCACTTTCTACAGCTTAAATCTGCCTAACCAACCTGCCTAGTCCATATCATATGAAAATATTAACATGCATTCCTTCCCAACTTTTGTTCCTTATCATCTGTGAAGTTTCCAAACCCTTTTGCGATTAAAGCAGTTATGACTAATCCATTATACTTCGCTCTAAGTCTTTTAACACTCGACCTTAGCTATACGTGAGTCTCATATCCCCAAATATACTCGACAATGTCGTGCTCATACTAGGGATCCAGCACTGACTACTCCATCTGTGCTTCCACTATTTCTGCCTGAAACCCATATCATATCATGACCATAGTACCCCTGGAGCATTTTCTCTCATACTTAATCTCATTTGAGATTAGTAATTTCCGTAGAATCAAACCTTGGTTTGGTTATGTTCAAATCTTAGGTGATATGATCCTTAAGTCGAATCATGGGGCCACAATTAAAAATGTATGTCATCTACTACTACTCATACCTTAAATAGAAACATATCGTGTTCTACTTCCGTAAACGATCAATGGTAAAGCAGTGAAAATGTCAGATAAGTGTTCAACTAATGCCATCATAAGTATTACATGCTCATGTATAAGTCACATACTATCATGTCCTGCCCTTCAATAAGCACATCATTAGCAAGGTTGTACATTTCATATACCAAGACCTGAAGATGAGTAATTACTTTGCCGATAGCGGCAACCCTTACTCTGACTCATATTCCATGCATGTCTAGACCCTCTAATCTCCAAATTGCATGACTTTTCTTCTTTCCTACCAAGAATCTTAACCGAATCCTTACCGCAAAACCCATCATACTGACTCTAAGCTTGACTATAATATTTTCTTCCAATGCTTCTAGAGTTAAGACTCCGCTCTACATCCTTAACATATAAGAGTCTTCAACTTCTGAGCTCAATTATTCTAAATTTCTTGAGTGGATTTAAGTAATACACAATTTCCCTAGTGCTAGCATGTCTTTCAACCATGTCAGATTTGATAAAATCCAACATTTTTCCTTAGTCAACAAGGGAAATCATGCCTTGATCTTCCATTTTTTTGCTGGGTCATTTGAAAATCATAATCCACTAAAACCTAAAGAGTATCCTTGGTCAATGTGGAAAGCTCAAACCTAGCGTCCTATTCTCCAATTTTAACAAATCCCCTAGGACCCTTCATACTCTGCCACTCAACTCTAAACCTCTCCACCCTCACGACTAGGGACTCACACACCTTTCACTCGATCCTAATCTCAGAGCTTCTAGGTTTCTCCATGTTTACTTAAGATATTGTATTAAGACTTCTTGTAAGTATTTAGTCAGGTCAGACTGACCTCAATGCAAAATTTATCGCGTTTGAGTCAAAGAAAAACTTGTGAGAACCTCAGGACATTATGTCCCTTTAGGTTGTCTTGACGTCGTCTCTAACCTCAGATATACTTGTGGGTTATATCTCTGCTTGCAACCCTATTTGTTCGTTAGTCCATAAGAGGTGGCGGCAAGCCTCCACCAACTTTGCGGATCCTAAACAAATCATGACACTTTAGTGGAGTAACTTGGGTTGCTGTTTCAGTAAGACTACTCTAGTGCCCTAGCAACATAGTAAAGGAGCATGTATTTGTTTCATCAACAATCCCCGTGTCGTCTCAACACTCTCCACATCCATAAAGTTTGCTCAAGAACCCACTTATCTCAGATTCTTCACAATCGCCATTCTTTGATGTTACTACTTCCCGAATAGAGACTAATCCGAGTTGAGCTCGAGCCATGACTCTGGCCCCTGCTTCAACTTGATACCCAATATCAGCTTAACTTCCTCGAGTTGTAATCTCAAGATCAATTTTCGTTGTCTCTCATTAGATAATCTTAGAGAATAAGTTATTTTCCATACTGATTCCTCTTTCTCTAAATGCGCCTTTTCTCTTTAGTGGAGCCCTCTACTATCTAGTCACTAGTTTCTACAGGGAAGTGATCTTAGGTTGCAATTGAAGCCGCTATTTGTGTTATTTAATAACTACCTGGAAAAACCAGAATTCCAATTATGTTGTGTTCTAACTAACATTGTATTATAGAGAGCGTAATTAGAGCAAGTGCTTTGGTTGGTTTCAAATATAACCACGCATTGCTCGATGATAAGCGTCCCAAGTATGACTTTTAGAACGAGGCAATGAAGCATTTGTGACAGCTTATTCCTCCAAACACGACACCGCCCATCCTAATTCCGTCATTAAGCCATAATCTCAGCCATATAAGACTTAACAACGTATTAGTCAGCCTTTTGTCTCATTCACCTCATTATATGTGTTCAAGATAAGTATTATTCATTTCTCCTTAGTTTTGATTTTCAGAGTTAAATAAAACTTTTTATCATTTTAATATTATCAGCGGAAGACTTAATAAAATTTGTGGAAGCATTATAAAAACACATATTGTGTAAACTAGGTAAACAAGCGATCACATGAAACCAAACAGAGAAATACATGCATCAGTCGGTGAGTCTAGTCTCTCGGCCAAATATACAACACAGAATTATGTAAAGACGTAAGTAATAACTACACAAAATGACAACCTACAAAGTAGCAAAAACCACTTGTCGAGGGCTCAGAGGTAGTCACTGATCTTCTCCTTCCATGGTCTGCTACTCGAAGTATTTCACACCCACCGTCACAAACTAGACGGTGAGTTCGTAAGTAAAAGTAATTCCCAAAGATACTTGTCCGTATTTCCAAACATAATTAAAAGGTATATAAAAGCATAAAAATAGAGAAGGAATCCTTAAACAGGGATATGATAGAAGATACTAAAGTTAAACAAAGTTAATCTGACTAGAGTATTAATAATGATTTAGATTGTGACACTTTGTCAAACAAACCTCATGTAATAGATCAACTAGTTGTGCACATCGGTACTACCCTTATTAGTTGTGAACTACATCTCATCGACCTCATGTAATAGGTCAGTGCACATAACACTTTGGTATTACCCCACTTGGTCTCAGATTTCACCACATCAACCTCATGTAGTAGGTCAATGTCACTAGCTAGAAGGATGCCGACTACCCTGGGTCCCATCTCCTCGTGTGTTGCGCACCTCTCGATTAAGTCAAGGAACCTAAACACAAGATCTATTTTGACATTGCCAAGATTTTATATAAACACATAATTCAAGGATCGACCTATTGCTTACACAAATGACTAATAATTTCAAGTACAAATCAGAACCCACTACACTAATAGCATGTTATTTATACCATAAATAATCAAGAAAGATGTTGGACATGAATATGAGGCAATGATAGCAAAATAGTAAAATGCCATGAATATAAGAACTCATAAACTGAGGTAAGTCACAAAAGCCATAACATCGAGAGTACAACAAGATAATCAGCCCAAATAACTGTAAAGTAGAAGATAATTGGGAAACAGGTTTACTTACACCAAAACATGCAATTCCCAACTTAAAAAATCAAGAAAGATGTTAGACATGAATTTGAGGCAATGATAGCAAAACAGTAAAATGCAATGAATATAAGAACTCATAAACTGAGGTAAGTCACACAAGCCATAACATCGAGAGTACAACTAGATAATCGGCCCAAATGACTGTAAAGTAGAAGATAATTGAGAATAAAATGGAGAGAAGTACCCAACAGGTTTACTTACACCAAAGCATGCAATTCCCAACTTAAATTGGCTTTTGACTACTCTAAACTAGCGTTCCACACTTCGTAAGTCCTCTCTAAGCTCTTGAGGTGTCCTAACAAATTTAATTTAACTTGTTTTATGTTGATTAAATGGTTTTAAATTCTTATTTTTCACAATCAGCCCCCTTAACACTTTGTTTGTGTTGAATTCTACTTTATTAAATAAAAATAGTTTTGGTGCAACAACTTGTGAGTTGATTTCAATTACCAAAACATTAAAATTATGTATCGTAGTCCAAAGAGAAGTTTTTAGAGCTATGTCTTAACTTTCCAGAACTATAAGGTTTGCGCAACTTCGATAAGAAACGAGGGAGATATGAAAATCTTACCATAATGACTCAAAACAGTTTTATATTCTGACCAGCAATTTTATAAAATTCATTTATCCTAAACCATAGCTTCAAAAATCATAATTTTTTTATTTAAGCCTACAAACACATCTTAGAACATCATACTAAAAGATAAGCTCACCAATAAGAAATGAGGGAGGTATGCTCAAAACAACAAGACAATATCAAAACTATGAACCCTGAAATTTCAGATTCATCATCAAAGCTGCAGAGGATTTTTAGACATGAAAATATTCAAAATTCAAAATCTTTTACTGGGCAAAAATTGTTCCCCTATGAGTAATCATTCAAATGCCAGTAAAATGAGTCCATTTCAATTTAAAATGAGGAAGTTATGACCAAATTACAGAGACTGGTTCATAACAACAACAAGAATTCATTCAATATTATTCAAGAACACTAAACTTTGAAATTTAATAATTTTCTTGTTTTAAACCCAAATTGAGAACTTTTTAATAGCTGGATTATCAGCTCAAAATAAGGAATTCAAAAATGCCACTAGTTTTTGAAATAAAAAACTTCTATATATCTGAATTTAGAAAACAACTTCATATGCAAAAGTCCCAATTTGAGCGAAACTTTGTAAATCCGAAATTAAGACTTCAAACCCAAATTTAAGGTTCAATATTCTTAAATTCAGTGAAAGTAAACGTATGAACGTATTTGTAAACAAATCAGTTTAATCACATCCTTGAATTCATTCATTTCAATACAAATCATGAAACTTAAGTTACGATGGGTTAATGATGATCCTTTGCACTTGATTGCTCTTTTAGGTGGTGATCTTGGCTTCTCTCATCTTCAATTTCACTAATGGACAACAAGCACTTCTCCAGAACTTCTTGTTTCATTTGTACTAGTCACGTGTTTGAATGGAGAGAAAATAAGACTTTATATAGTCTATTTTTTGTCCCAAACCTAGCCATACATCTAATGATTTTTGTTCATCTAGATGATTTATCAATGGCTCTTACTAGCTCCTACCTCCACTAATTCTATTGTGTTGACACCAATTCCCAACTCAAATCTCCTAAGATTCCCTTCTAGTGCAAATCTCGAGGCAAATCTATGATGTAGGATTTATTTCCTTAATTTAAGCTTGTAATTTGATTCACATTAAACCATAGCCCTAGCATATATATTTATTGACCCCATTCCAATAAATTAAAACTCATCATTTCGCTCTCTACCCGATTCCCATGCTTGCATGCAGGTGCGTCCCCGCTCGCGTACCGAACTTACGAAACAATGAAATTGAATAAAGCTCGAGTATACTATAAACACATACATTACACTAGACATCCATCACTCAAAAACATCATACATCCCGGTCTCTTAGTAGAGTGTTGGAACCGCGTGCCCGTTCGTAGGCCACATCACGGGTTGGTGATTCTGATTAGGGACTAGTTTGATATTAGTAAATTCTTGGGTCGTTACAGCCTGTCTATTATGGCACTTTGAATCTAAATTTCTAGTGACTTGAACCTCCATGAATACATTAAAGTTCTTGATGACCTATTTCTAGCGTAACTAGACTTCTGATGTATGAGGAGTCCATCCTGCTCCTTTATACTCTCTGAAGTGCATGTAGCCAACAATGGTTGACATGCAAAAATACAAGTTAAGAACTCTATTTTTCATGAGGCCCATCACCATCCCTATGTTCTCTTTCCTATTCCAAAAGACGTGTAAGGCACTATAATTCTTGACTTACTACCTGCAGTATGCATGAAACAACCATCATACATCCTAGTCTTAAAAAGATCTTAAGGTGTGTTAGTCTTTAGTTCTATCAATGCAATTGAACTTCTTTCATTTGCCTATTCCCTTGTAACTAATGTAGTCACAAGCCTAAAGGCGTATTGAAATCTAAAACTTCAACTCTCATACTACGCGTCTGACACGTGTCGAGCGTGCATAATAGTTTCTAATATTTTCTTATTTTTTGTAGTAGCGGTAAGTGGGATATCGTCTCCATAACGATTTTGCAAACTTCTCAGGAAAGTGTTTTTTTCTTTTTGTTATTCTTAATTTAGTTAATCTAATTAAACGGGAATTAAAATACCAAATAACTAAAAACTATAACTATTAACTTAATCAACCAAACTAACTAAACTAATTCAAACAATTCAACGTAAACTAAACTAAACGAAATTCAAATTCCCTATAATGTAAATATCTAAATAAACATCTAAACAAACCCCCACTAAACAATGTAATATACTTGGATTGCATTCAAACAATAGAACATAACATCGCTTCATAACCTAGGCTTCATAACATAGTTATAATCATATCACATGGAATCTCGGAATCATTAAATCATAATTCATAATAGGTTTATAGCCTTTAGCAAACAATTGATTTTCCTATATTCAATGGAAAATAAGCCATATTCTTATCATTGTAGATCTAACTATTGGATAAAACGCAATAAAATAGAAATAGGATAGCATTAACACTCAACGAAAATCTTGTCTAATCTAAATCAAATATTAATCAGAATATGCTAATTAATAAATAACTTAGAACACAATCACCTGGAACATCCACTTGGGAGATATTGGTCTATAGATTAATCCTAGTAACTACTTTTATAATTGTTGTCAATAATCATAGACATAGAATCATAATCACAATACCATGATACATATTTGCAACTATGCATGGAATATCAATCTTCATTAGTTGTAATACACAAAAAAAAATTAAAACTGTGATTGTTGTGTATGAATAGATTTAAAGCATTAAGTTCATGATTCCTTAACTATAACAATATAGCAATCCAAAGTATATATGTGTCTAGGGTTTGTTTAGATTAATAAACTATTCACTCATGCTGAAAATAAATAACTCAATAATATAATTGAAAGACATGATTAAATAAATAAATCCTCTTAATAAATCAAAGCTCCAATGTAGCTTCAAACATAAACTCAATAAAACTAAACATATAAAAGCAGAGGGTTAAAAAAAGAGTAATTTCGAAGCTCTGAGGTCTTATTTATAGTCTTATAAGTTAAACAAATCATTGATAAACTCAAGTCCTTCATATTAATCTAAGAAAAATGTAATCAACCTCAGTAATTTGTCAGCGATTCTAAAGTTGTACACAAATTGGTGAGTTAATCATTGAAAATTGGTATCTGTGCTACATCGATTCAGCTGGCGATTTCTAGTATATTTCCCAATTCACTGGCACTTCTCTGCTGCCAATTTATGTGGCGATTTCCTGTGTAATCATGTATCGCTAGCTAATCGTTGAACCTCCTTTACAGTTGATTGTTTTGCTCTTCTTCCCTTTTTTTCCATTTCTTCATTTTCTTAATTAAATTCTGAAATAACAAAAACAAGGAAACATTTAGTGTAATATCATCATTTATATTTAAAATAAACCTAAATTACACAATAAAACATGTCTAATTATTGACTTATCAAATACCTCCAAATTCAACACTTTGTTGTCCCGAGTAAATGAATACTCTTAATCATATTCTTTTTTTCTCTTTACATACTAATTTCAATCTAATTCATCTTAACTTTAAATAATAGAAGTTTTAAAAAAGATGTGATTTTCAAATGGAAACATATTACCTACAAGTAAATGAAAGTTATGATAGAATATAATGATTTAGACAAAACTAAATATACCTTAATGATAACTCAACCACCTAATGCAACACCCTTTAGAACTTAAAGTTCATTACCAAGGCCAGTACATAATGTAGGTTTTCTCAATCTCTACTGACAAGCATCGAGCTTACGATGACTAGTATAGAATCTCAAAACATAAAAACCATTAAATTAATCTTAATTTTAAAAAATACTTTATAATAGCACCACAATCAAGATCAATAAGAATTTTGCCAAGATATCAATGAATATATCATTTAAAACGTGTTGAATTAAGAAATACTTCACTCAAATCTAGTTTCAAGCATTCGAGCTAAATCTTTTTTTTTTGAAGAGTTTAAGAACGTCCATCTTTTTCGTTTCTCATTCTTTTCCACTCCATCCTAATTATTTCTTTTTTATATAATTCTTTTGCCTTTGCTTTTGAGTCACTACTCCATTTCCTATGGACATTCTCACATTTTTCCCACTATAGATTCTCTGCTCCATTTCTTATGAAATCTATAGGACTCTCTATACATTTGTAAACTCTTGTTAACACTTTTCACTATCCACTAAAGTTGAAGAAAGTATTCTTTCTAATTTATAGAAATTCATTGATTTCTAACCTATTTTTTCTTTTAATTGTGGCATAATAGCTTTATATACTGTAAAATTACTTAATTAATAGCCTTTGTGTCACGAGATTTACAGAAATATGTATTGTTCATCTTGCACTATTGTTTCAATCTTCTACCCATACTCTTGACTAACACAAGGCAATCAATTTGGTGTACTTCAACTAGTAAAGTTAATCAAAAAGGGTATAAAAATTGATTCCTTATATCATAGAATTCACTTGAGTAAGAAAATATCACTTCCATTCAAATTATATTATATATTCATTTTCATTATCATTTTTTCTTAACTAAAAATAAAGTAAAATAAAATTCATGCTTACTTGAATTTGGAATAAATTTGAAAAATCTCAAAAAATTTAAGGGTGTGTTTGATAGCAAAGAAGATTTCAATGAGAAAAAAGTATTCACTTTAGCAAATTTTCTGTAGAGAATTTTCATAAAAGAATTTTCTTATTGTTGTTTGATTGCATGTGAAAAAATTTCCTTTTTCAATTTTATGTTGTTTGATAACTAATGATTTTTTTTTTCATTTTTTTGCAGTCCCACAAATTCGGACTGAAAATAAATCAAGTCGACAATTAATCAAAGTTACAAAAGAAATTGAATCGACAATGACTATCTTGACAACCATTAATAAACTCAAGAAAATCATTAGTTAATTAATTGATAACTAACATAAATGAAACAAAATAAATAATGTTTCAGCAATCTTCCAAAAAAAACTTATGTTTTAGCTTCTAAAAGTAATCTAAAATTTCCTCTGCAAATAAAAATCACCTAATATTTCTTCAAGTCTTCATCCAACTGAGAAAATATATTTGTATCCTTAACTTCACCTCCCAAGTAAAGCATGGCACCCATTACGTCTTCTCAACTCAGTTCAGGAATACTACGAACCTCTTTTTGAAGATGTGCACAGTTTGTATGCGCAAATGCATCTGCTAGTCTGCTGGCTGCTGTAGTTAGTCCTTGCTCGGTAGTATCAACGTTACTACTCTTCTTCCTTTTAATTCTCTAGCCATTTGATGTCATACAAGTTTAACTAGATGATGAGTGATTCACCTCATCATTTTCTTCTTTAGTTGGGAGTGACTTCTCTACATTGCCTACAAAATAATAACGGTAATTATAAGTCATGAATTATTTTTTAAAAAAATGCACAATTTGTTTATTTACCACAAGAAATAATGACAGTTTGTAATTCATAAAAAATAATAATAGTTTGTCATTCAAAGAATCATTTGTAAAGTACAAATTTCAGAATAAAATATAAAAAATTATGTTTGTTCAACATCATTTGTAAATTGCACTAGAATTTCACAAATTGGACCTGATAGCAACCAGAATTCCAGAGGAGAACAGTTGAGTTTCTTATATTGCATTTCTTTCAAATTGGACCTAATTGTTTACATCAAACTCTACAAAAGAATTAATCATTCAAGGTCAATAACAAATATGTACAATGAAAAAGAATGTACAATGAAAAAGTGTAATATTAAATAAGCAATTACTTATTCTATAAAATTTACTCACCCATTTCTTCCAAAGAAGGCAATTATATGTTTACCTCATTACCAGTCATTGCATTCCCTCCAGTAGCTTGATCATCTCCACATATGACCGATAGCTCATTCTTTTACGATACACACTTCTTGCGATATGATTCATTTTATAGATGTTTCTGTTACATACAAACATACACACCAACACACAAAGAGATATAATTAGTTAATATACATCACTAATACAATTGTATATTCCAAGAAAACCTAAAATGTACCTGAAGATATTCTTTCCATGTCAAAACATCTGTCGTAGCAAGCTTTGCATCTGGATCCCATCCGAAGATGTTACCTACCTTACAGAGAAGTAATTGGCTTTCAATATTTTGGTTCTAGCCTTCACATTAGCTGGATGTAATCGTTGTTTTAATTGCTTTAGCAACTCTAGGCAAACTCGAGTATACACCTCAAGTTTCCATGAATTACCTAAAGCGTTGCCAAATCCATACCCTTCCAAAATAATTTCAAGAATGATCTTACCCATGCAGTCGTTCCATCTCACTTGCCCCTTTGACGCTACCTTCACACCCCCAATTGATTCTTCCATCTCTATTTTTATATGATACTAAAGTTGTATATACTTTTAACGAAATAATGGAAAACTATATATGCTGATATAACATAAGACTACATATGACAATCTACTAATTAAGAAAAGCCCCAAAGAAATCAGATTTAAAGTAGCAAAAAAATCATACCAACTATGTACCAACTCATATGCTCAACATTATATATCATTTCATCTAAAACTAGTCAGTAAGCTTGTCTAGGCTAGTGGTACTCATTCAACATTAACTCGACTAATGCATCTTGTTTAGCTATCCAAATTGGAGATTGATGTATGAAAATATTAACTTCTTGTGCGCTATCATCATCTTCTTCATCTTCATTAATATATTCATCATCTTCACAAAGATCTTCTGGATCTTCTTCTCTAAAAAAAATTGTGTATAGCGCAACATGCTAAAATGACATTTGATTGAATTTTAACATCATAAAAGGTTCGTGCCACAAAAATGCTAATCGTTTCTTTAGAAGCCCTATTATTCTTTCTACTACGTTACGCAAGGACGACTGTCGAAAGTTGAACAACTCCTTCCTATTTCTAGGTGTACGACCAACTCAATCTTTTAAGTGATACTTTGTACCGTGATAAGGTGCTAAAAACCCAGAAACATTAGGGAACCTGACATTAACCAAGTAATATTTTCTTACATTAAAATGATATCATAGTAGTTGTAATTAGTTGAAAGTATCACAACAACAAAAAAATAACAAAAGTACTTATACAAATGTTATACTAAAATGTATCTAACTTGGTGGTATAGTTAATCTATCCACTCAAGTTGACCTAGCAACATCTCTTAATATACGACCATCGTGATTTGAGCCCTCCCAACCGGCAAGTACATATGTAAATCTCATATCAAATATACGTGCCACTAAGACATTTTGGGAAGTAAAATTTTTTCTATTGTGGTACTTTCGATGCTCTTCAATCGGTAGCGTGCATGAGAAATGACTTCCATTTAATGCTCTGACCGTATCCAAATATTTAATATTTATTTAGTTTACATCCACAAATTATTATAATTTATTATTATGCTATTTATAGGACAAACTTAAAAAAAATATTTTAAACAAACCCATTACCTCTAAATAGTGATACCAAGCACTTGGGTTCGATTCTTTGTCTTGTGGAGAATTATTTATATTTGCAGGCTTAACTACGCCTTTGTACATAGTGATGAGAGCTCTTATAACAACGTGGAAGTAGCGACTAACTGTCTCATCGGAATGAATAAATTCAAAATTTGTACGTCTATTTCGATTATCGTGTCCAGCTATTAGCAAAAACATAGCTACTTGTTCTTTTACTTTTATAATGTTTCCGTTAACTAGCCCATGCGTACGAAGAATTCTTCATAGCTCTTTCAATGGACCTCATTTCAATCGTAACTGTTCCTTATAGTTTTTGTCAGATTCTTTGTAAAAAAGCTTTAATATTAGTTTCCTTCATTTCTATTGGCTTGAGGTTATATGTTCAACGAGTTACGACGTCATATGTAATCGAGTAGTAACATCATCATCATTATAGCTGCTACTTTTTTTATCTTCTTTAGTAGGCATCTAAGTAAATACATGTAAACTTAATCAATGTAAATGATAGTAAAATCTTAAAACAAACTCTAAATATAAGCTCCCTAAGAAGGTTTAAGCATCATTTTAGTATTGCTAACTATATATGGATCTAACTTAAACTCAAAAAGTTTGATTCGAATTATTTGTACATCTAAAGTTATCCAATCAAACTATACAAACCTTACTAAAAATAATAATCTAGCTAATTAATGATTTAATGACTTATGTAGTAACTTGGAAGGAGCTAGAATAATTACTATATTTTTAATAGAACTTAGTTTTTTTATTATAAAATAGAACTTAGTTTGGTCATTGTAGTATGAACATCATATGAGAAAGCTATGCGGGTACACAAACATCAGCGAAACATCTCATTCGAACAAGACAAAATGATGCAATAAAAGCATTATAGACACAAAATCCAACGAACGAACCTGAGAATAAATCGATCTAATTCTTAATTTAAAGAAATTTCATTAAAACATTGCAGACAACAAACTTTCAAGCAACGAAGTAAAAGCTAAAAACACAAAGCCAAAATTCAATTCAAACAATGAGCTAATGTTATCTCATAAAAAACATCAACTATCTTGCTCATCAATAAAACAACCCAACGAGCTATTTGATGAAATTAGAAACCAATATTAAGAGAGGATGTCCAAACAATATTCTATAATGCAATCCACTCAAACTAATATTCCCATTTGGTGTAAAGTGCGTTGTATGTGTAACCCATATAGTGCACACCACAAGCATTTTTTTCGATAAATGGGGGCTATAATCCTTTATTATTAACTATATAATATGTGTACAAAAATTGTATCAAAGTGTGGAATGTTTACCCCTACAAAATTGCCCTAAAAACATATACCCACAAACACTATTTTAACATGATGGGAAAAACCACAGCAGACTATGCTCTTCCATCCTATCAAAAATAGTTTGACACTCCTCCAAAAATTGCCTAGACGAATGACAAACCATACCAGTGCTCCCAAAAAAAAAAAAAATTATGAGTCGTGTTTCAAGGCTCCCATGTACATGACCCCTAAAAATAAAGCAACCCATTCATAATCAAAACAAAAGACAGTAAAGGGAGATCACTTAGTAGGACCCAAAACATCCAAAACATCAAACAATTAGCCTAGGCTACTACATAGGGTCATTCTTTGTTTAGAAAAAAGAGCTAAAGTTGCCCCGAGTGTTGGAATAAAGTAGTTGTCTATTTAGCATATGGAATCAATGTTGCATTCTTTAAACATAGAAGTTCAAATGAACAAAAACTAAACAAAATAATCAAATCAACAAAATACACAAGAATGATATACTTTTTGGATTTCATGATCAACTTTGTCAATAGAGGACATGGACTCTAGCTAGCTATACTATGGAATGTGCATCATAAAAGAAAACAACACATTTTGAACAATAAAAGTAAACAATAAGGACATGATTTGTGACTCATTACCAAGCAAATTGTTTGGTAAGTGATCCTAAAAGACAACAACTCAACCATTGCAACTTTAATAGACAACAATTTAACAGAATCATATGATCAAACACTTTGTGAGCAAACTTTTTATGGACAACATTGTTAAAGAAGCATATAATCAAACACTTTTTGGGCAAGACTTTACAAAATCAAACAAAATCATAAGAAAAAGTTGTGCAGTAGCATCTTATAAAAGAAAAGGAATAAACATATGTTGTTTGAAAAACCACAATAAATTGAAGAAAGTTTTATGTACCACTACACACTTTTAAAGTCTTCCAATAAACTTTTTTCCATAAAGACACCATTTCGAGCCACAAACACTTTGTTCTCAGTAGGATTATAAAATTAGTATCCTCTAGCTTCTTTATGATAACCAACAAAGACACACTTGGTAGATTTGGCTGATAATTTTTCTGAGATTTGTTGTCATACGAAAACCACACAGCCTTAAATCTTAAAGAAAGACAAACTTGGTCTTTTTCCAAACCACATCTCAAGTGGTGTTTTATCAACCGCTTTAGAAGGAATACGATTCAGTGTAAACACAATAGTTTCTAAGGCATAACTCCAAAAAGAAATAGGAAGATCTGTATGACTCATCATAAATCGAACCATATCAAATAAAGGTTGATTTCTCCTCTCAGAAACACCATTCCATTGTGGAATTGCTGGGGGAGTCAACTGTGAGACAATCCCACAGTTTCTAAGATGATTAACAAACTCTTGGCTCAAATATTCACCTCCTTGATCTGATCGAAGTGCTTTAATAGTTTTACCAAGTTGATTTTGCACTTCATTCTAAAATGTTCGAAACATCTCAAAAGACTCACCTTTTTCTTTCATGAGATACACGTAACCATATCTGCTGAAATTATCAGTGAATGTAATGAACTACTGATAACTATCTCTAGTCGTTGTGTTTATAGGACCGCATACATCAGTATGTATTTGACCCAATAAATCACTTGTCATTTCACTGTGTCCAGTAAAGGGACTTTTTGTCATCTTGCCTAGTGAACATAAAATGTTTCATATGATTCAAAATCAAATGAATCTAAAAGTCTATCTTAATGGAGTTTAGAAATGCGTTTCTCATTTTTGTGGCCAAGACGACAATGCCAAAGGTAAGTTTGACTCAAGTCATTTGACTTGAATATCTTTGTATTTACGTTAAGAATAGGAGTATATGTGGACATTTTCATGTTTAGAATAGAAAGTCCATCACACAAATCAGCATTCGCATAAAAAATGTCTTTACGAGAAATGGAGCATTTATTATTCGCAATAATGAAATTAAAACCATCCAAATGCAAACATGAAACCGAAATGATGTTTATGCTCAAGGTAGGGACATAATAACAATTATTTAAAACTAAAACAAGTCCACTAGGTAAAATTAACTCATAGCATCCTACAGCCAACGTAGCAACCTTTGCTCCATTTCCAACTCGTAGGATGACTTCTCTTTTCTTTAGTTTTCTACATTTGGTGAGACCCTGCACATTAATACATATGTGAGATCCACATCCAGTATCCAATACCCAGGAATCACTAGTAGACAAGTTAACTTCAATAACATAAATATATGAAGCAGTAGTTGCACTACTCTTCTTTTTCTTTAGATCTTTAAGATAAAGCTTGCAATTTTTGAACCAATGCCTAGGTGCATGGTAGAAATGAAAATTTTCTTCTTTTTCCTTTTCCTTCTGGGACTGTGAAGTAGAAGCAGCATGAGGCTTGACTTGTTCCATAGGCTTTATGACAGTCACTACAGCCTTGAAAACTTTAGCCTTATTTTTGTCATTTTTCTTCAAAGCCTTTCCTTTCTGAACCATCAACATATTAGCAATGGGTTTCTTGACATTCTGCTTAGAAGCTTTAAGCATCAAACGCAACTCTGAGATATATTTCTCCATATTATTTATGTTATAGTTTATCGCAAATTGTGAATAACTATTATGTAATGAATTCAGGATCAAATCCATAGCCAACTCTTGGCTTATGGGAAATCTAAGTCTATCAAGATAGTCAATATAGCCCATTATTTTCAAAACATGAGGACTAACTGATACACTCTCAACCACTTTGAAAGAATGAAGGTTCCTGACTATCTCAAACCTATCTTGCCTAGCCTGCTGTTGGAACATTTCCTTCAACATCGTAGCCATGTTGTAAGCTTCCATGTGTTCCATGTCCTTTTGAAGTTCAGGAACCATGGTTCCCAACATAATGCATGCAACATCAGTTGAGTCGTTGACATGCTTAGTATGTGCATCCTTCACGGCTCTTAAAGCATTGGCTTTTAGTTCCTCAGTAACAGGATTATCAAGGACATACAACTTGCGTTCACGCTTAAGAATAATTCTCAAGTTTATGAACTAGTCAAGAAAGTTTTTCTCATACAACTTATCCTTCTCAAGGATGGATCGCAGTGATAAGGGATTAGTGTGATTTGAGGCTATAGATCTACAATAAAGATTATGCAAAAGTTCATTTTAGTACAGAGGAATAGACACTCACTAAATTAACAACCGTCCCGAAAACGCTATGTTAATTTAAGGGACTAAAATCTATGTTTCACCTAATTTCAAGATAGTTAAGGCTTGAAACTTTGAATTAAGTTATTTAGGTAGGTACCAATTACCAATTACATCATATGTAACATTTAGTTATTTTTATGAGATGATGACATCTTATGTCTAAACATGTTTTATCTCATGTAGTGCCTAAAGCCCAAAACCGTTTCGATAGGTTTATCAAGTCTAACCATTTATAACAATAAAGTAACCGTTACTCAAATTATAACACAATACATTTTGCGGTGGTAGACCAATATTGATGTGATCGAAGCCTTGATAAGTGTTTGAGAATGGATGACACTTGACTTAAAATTTAGAAGAGGGATTTCATTTATTTTAGTGATAATAATTTAAACAAGATAAATATCATATATTACAATGCATAAACAATCGCAAAACAAAGTTAGGAAATTATACTACATACGAATTTCCTTTCGTCATAAACAGTTAACGGCGGTCCCTTGGCCGATCAGCGGATGGGAGTGCCCCTTTTTTTAGACAACGAATTTCAGTTATGAAAATCAAGAATCGCCGAAAATTTCTCATTATTTTAGTCAATCCAATTAACCAAAACTTCCCTTATTTTAATTTTTAAAATATTAATTAGAATGTTTTTAATTAACTCGGACCCGCATTTAACTTAATATCATATCCTAATCCAATTAGAATTTAAGATAATTTGAATCCTTGTCCAATTAGAATTTTTTTATATATCTCACATATCTTATAGGATTTGTAATTCTTATCCAATTACAAGTTTATCTCCTATCTAATAGAAATAAACTAAGGATAACCACAATGATATATATGATCAAAATCAATTTCAAAATATTAAATCATATTAAATTAATCATATTGACCTAATCATGATTTCTATCATAGAGACATGCATAATTTTTGAACAAAAATAAAATACGTATTCAACACTAGAATCACATTAACCTAAACATGACTTCTACCATTAACATACAAAATTCACATCGTTCAATATTAAAAATATATATTAATCGAAATATTCAAAACATGAATACTATCATTGAATCAAATCATGCGTATGTATCAATATACATGAATTAACAACATGCTTTGAAACCAATTCTTGATAACGATTATCACAAAACCTATATGTATATCATACATATACATAAATCAAGATCATGTTTTCACACATATATCATATATACATAAGAGAAAACATGCAAATGTTTAATAGAAATGAGCTTAAGGCTATGATACCACTTTTGGATTTTTGGGGTTCATACGAACTGGAAAATTCAAAAACAAATTTGAAAAACCCCAACAGGATCGATAATAGGTTCTATTAAACTAGATCTAAAAGTAAACCATACCTTAATCTATGATTTTCTTCTGTGATTGTTCAATCTCCAGGATATTTAAGTGTGCGTCCTCTATTAGAAATCCACACATGAAAGGTGACCACAATTTGGAGTGCTAGCCCTAAGAGATATTGAAAACGTTTTTCTTTCTCTCCTAAAATCCAAAGAACTCGAAATTTGCAAAAATGAAAATCTTATTTCGTTATAGGGTTTCACCCTTTATTAAAATGTGTAGATAAGCCATCACTTAAAATCATATTTGTAATACAACTATTGTATTTAGGCAGTTTAAGCAAATTACACATATGCCTTATCATATAACAAATCATAAGGGCTTTTTTGTCATGAATCTTATCATATAAAGTTCATTACTCTAGACAAATTGAAATTGCATAAAGTCATTTTTGTGTACGACCTAATAGGTGCATGTGACGTTGGCAATGAACCAAAACTATTCTGGTACACAAGTGATAAGCGGTCTCTAGTAAGGCATTATGACTATCCAAGTAGCATGAATATCAAAATCGATACAACCTAATGAATAACATATATCATATCCTTTTGTCCTGCGATATCTTTTGACAAACATAAGTTATGGAAAGTCACCCTTAATGTTCAATCATACTAGTCTCGATCTTTAGGTAAACTAAAAACATCCAAGTGTCATTGATCATATCAACTTATCAGTCTATCATCTCGAGGGATCCACTAAAATCTCTCTTTATACAAGAGTGGCAACATTTGATTGTGTCAAATTACTATGTTCCTAATATTGAAGTCTATGGTAATCTCAAGTTGAAGGACTAATAATATACATATCATGAGTTACACCTGTGACTCAATCCATGTGGTGTTCTTATAGCAGGTCGGTCCAGTACCTTGTTCCCTAACAAGTACTCATGATATCGATGCGTATCCCTATATGCATGATCATTAAATGACCATAAATCAAAATTCACACTAGTCTTAATTCATTATAGTTCCCAATATAATGACCGACTAGGGACATTCAGGATATTTCAACAAATACCCATGGATCTTACAATATGATAAACATGCAATCACTTATAATAAAACAGGAAATGAAAATCTCAATTTATTAACTAAGATTATAAGATGAATAATGTTTGTAGATTGTCCTAGGGCACATGCGCTAACAATAAGATCTATTGGTATTTGTTGAAATATCCTAAATGTACCTAGTAAGTCATGATACCAGAAACTATAATGAATTAAGACTAATGTAAATCTTGATTGATGTTCATGTGATGATCATGCATATAGGGATACGAATCGAGATCATGAGTACTTGTTAGGGAACATGGTAATAGACTGACCTGTTATGAGAACACCACATGGATTAAGTCATATGTGTTACTCATGATAAGTATTTCATTTAGTCCTTCGACTTGAGATTACCATAGACTTCAATATTAGGAGCATGGTAATTCGACACAATCAAATGTTGCCTTTAACCGGATGATTATAAAAATTGTGATTGGTTACAATGTGAATAATATGTGAAGATGTGTAATCAATATAAAACTTATCACTCTTATATAAAGAAAGATTTTAGTGGATCCCTCGAGATGATAGACTGATAATGGCCAAGTCCATGTGAATCGATATGATCAATGTCACTTGGATGTTTTCAGTTTACCTACAGATCGAGACTAGTACGTTGAACATTAAAGGTGACTTTCCATGCCTTATGTTTAATTAACAGATATGGCACGACAAAAGGATATAATATATGTTATTCATTAGGTTGTATCGATTTTGGTATTCATGCTACTTGGGTAGTCATAATACCACACTAGAAACCGCTTATGACTTGTGTACCAAAATGGTGTTAGTTCACTGCTAACGTCTCATGAACCTATTGGGTCGCATAGAAAGAATCGCTTTGCGCAATTCCAATTGGTCAAGAGCAATAGATTTTATATGATAAAATTTATGAATAGGATTTTAAGTGAGGGCTTATCTACACAATAAATAGAGGTTGAAACCCTAAAACGAAATTTGATTTTCGTTTTAGCAAATTTCGAGTTCTCTGGATTTTGGGAGAGGAAGAAAAAAATTTTCAATCTCTGTTGGGGCTAGCACTCTGAATTATGGTCATTGTTTGTGTGTGGATTTTTGATAGAGGATGCGCACTCGAGCATCTTGGAAACCGAACAATTAGAGAAGGAAATCACATATTAAGGTATTTTTTAATTTTTGTAGATTTAGTTTAACTGAATTTGTTTTCGATCCTATTAGGGTTTTTCAAAAATTGTTTTAAATTTTTTGCAGCGTATGAACCTCAAAACCCAACACTTACCTCTAGTTCTGCTTTCCTAACCAAATCTTTAGCCTCGAGAAGTCATTGGTGGCGTTCCTCGAGTATGTATATTACATAAGCGCTAGGTAAGTTTCTACGTCAAATTATACTCGTGACTTCCAACATATTTTTGAGTTAGTTAAAAACATATTTTAAGTGATTTATCAATTCCATGTTGTTAAGATTTCCACAAGCTTTCCAATGGTGTTTGGAACATAAAAAATCGAGTTCAAACGAAGAAGTTACGCTACTTTTAGGAATCAGTGAAAATCATGGTGACTGGCGATGTGGCGGTGCCGTGGTTTTACCCACACGGCGTTGGGATAGCACCAGGATAAAGTTCACTCTAACTCCAAATTTTCATCCAGTAGATGTCGTGTGGTTCATACATATGGCATCGTGCATGTGTAGGCACAGTGTCGAGACGGCGTCAACATCGGGGAATCCTAGAATTTTCTAGTTTTTCTTCTCCCGAACTCTGACCAATTCCTGACCACTTTGAGGTTTCAAATACATAAAAAACAATCCAAAATCAAGGGTTCTATCAACCCATATCAATCAAAACCTTTTCAAACGAACACGCCAAGAATTCAAATTTTTTGGCGCGAAACCTTTCCAAATCTGAAAATACGATTCGAACGTCAAAAACATGATTTCAAAACACCAGAACACTGGACTCAAATCAACATCCCACTAGAAATCATGTGCTCATCACCAATTGGAATCAAAACATCAATTTGAAATCTAAATCCAAACATATAATCATTGGAACCATGAAGAACACAAGTTGAAGTGTGAAAACCTAGAAAATTCACTTTGAGAACTTAGGGCAAACAAAAATCTAAAATTACACACCCGCAATCAATGATTTCTATTCAAGATTAACAAATTGGGTTGTTAAATTTACCTTGTTTTAGTAATCCCCAACTTGTGGAGATGATTTTTTTTCTCTAGCACTCTGACCCTAGCCTCCACTTTATGTGTTTTGAAAAAGATTGCAAATACGTTGTAATTTGATTTATATTTCTCAAACCTAGGGTGTAAGTGACCAACTCCTAACCCTTGATCTTATTTGATGCCAATTAGTCTTAGGACCATCCAAAACGTCCCTAATTACGTCCATCAAGCTTAGATTTTTACCAATTTACCCTTACTTGTTCCACAAGTAATTATTCCAGTATTAATAAATAATAAACGTAAATAGGTATATTAACACATAAAATCATATTTAATTATTTAATTATCCTAAATATGAGTTTATTACTAAATTCAGGGACATAAGTGTTACATGTTATTACCAGGTGTGTTAGACAGTGTAAAGTTTACTTATCTAACATATTTATTTGTTGTAATGGTGACAGGTTCATTTCGTAATAACAAAGGAAAGGAAAAGCTTAAAGATTTTTTGTACTTCCTTTTAGAGCTTACTTTCTTTGTATGTGAATTGGTTTTGTGAATGTATTCTATATTTTTGGGTTCAGGTAAGAGTAGGTCATTCTTTAAACTAGATGAGAAGTTTCGTTGAATGGTTATGAGAGTCTCCTAAACTAGTTTAAAATAAGTTAAGAGGTTAAAGTTTCAATTTTTGTCTACTTTGGGATTTTAAAGTTGTAATTAAGCTATCGTAGACTTTAAGTTAATTATTAATTTGAATTTGATATATATTGTGAACTATGGGGAGTTGTGAGTCCTTTTAGGCCTCTCCCCAATTTTGATGTCTATTAGATGAAAGTTATTCCAGTAGGCCACTTTTATGAGAGGTGCTGCCAAAATTTTTACAAAATACGAAGAATGATTTGTATGATTTCCTAATTTTCTCCAATTAAACAAATCATGAATTAACTTTCATTGAGGATATAAATTTAGTTTTGGAATCTTATTAAGGATTGAAATGAAAATTATTTTGAGGCCAAAGTTAAGAGAATGGATTACGTAGACAAGATTATCAGGGGATTAAGATAATCTAGGCCGGTCAGCCGTCTTGATAGCAAGGGGTGCCAAAGTTTGTATTAGAGCCTAGGTTTGGCTCAATTGAGAATAAACTTTGGTTGAAAACCAAAGTACGATTGAGCACGATTAGTTGGGAATTGACTAAGAGCTGGGGTATTTGGTTATTTTGTTATGCTTGTTTTGTATGTATGCATTATCGCTAGATATGCGATGGGAAGTTCATTCTCACTGTTTGTTCGATACTTGACTCGTGAGATGGAACTAGTTAAATATGAACAGATAATAAAAGAGATAATAGACTTATGAAACAAAACTGAGTGTAATTGGATATGAAATGGACTTTTGAAGTCTGAATTCATAAAGGTATTGTAAATAATTTGATACTAATATATCTGATGAAAGTATAAGTTATGAAACCAATAGGAAATCGCTTGAAAAGGAAGTCCAAATGCTTCAGGTACGTTAGTACTGAGCATGAGATCATTTAAAATTGAAAGTATCGAACTATTACAATTGTGAAATGCTTATAAAAATTTGGAAAATACTCAAATAAAGTTTCAAGCGATTGAAAATCGTTTAGGTAAATACGAAATGAAATTGAAACTTATGGGAAGTACAAGATATGTATATCACAGATTTTAGAATGAAGTTAATACTAGTTGAACTAGTAACTCTGTAAGACATATTCTACGAAATATTAGTTTGATTCATAACCAATTAAGAGTTGGTTCCAAAAATAGTCTCAACAAGGAAAAAAGAGACACGTGATTTTGAAAAATAGAAATTGATTGGACAAATTTAATCTTGACTTGGAAATCACAATGGGGTCATGATAAGTCCAATTAAGTGGTCTAAGTCGATTTTTACAAAGTAAAATACTTTAAAGCAAGGTATTGTCTCATTTTCAAACACAAAGTGAAAAGTGGAAGAGAACCATGGTTTAAAATAATCAAACGACTTCTAAAAATAAGTATGGAATGTTTTTGATTATTTATTATTCAAGTTACTTATTCACAAGCGACGTTGAGTATAGTGGTTCTATGAGATGAATAAAGTAATAATAAAACGAATGAAAATGCATGAGTTGGAAGTAATCTTTATTAACACCATATTGGTATTATTATGAAACAAAGATAATGAGAATTTCTAACTTAAAAATTTAAAGCGTAGTGATAAGATCAACGTGTTAGAAGTGGAGATTGGAAAAAATGTTATGAAAATGGGTAGGATTAGTTATTAAATAAAACACAAGTAGTTGTGTTTTGAAACTCAAAGTACGAAATTAAGTTATGATGTCTATCACTACATCTTAAAATATAATAAATGAAGAGATAAACGTATTGATTGAATATTAGGAAGTTATATGTATAGGAATTCAGTTTGAACTCCTATATCGTGAGAATTTTCATTGATAGGAATTAAAAGATTAACATAGCATCCTTTAAAAGTTTGATTAACCGTTAAGTCGATTAAGGTCCTAGAAATTCAAATACTTCTATTTCTTCAATTGAACAATTACGGAAAGTTGAATTGCAATGCAAAGATGAAATCATCAAAAACTGAATTGATGAAAACTAAGATACTTTAATATCATACAATCTCTTAAAAGTACCGAATTTCTTTTTGAGAGAAAGAAAAGTCAAGAAAATTTGAGAATAACGCAAATAACTTAAGGCAATAACAAAAAGTAAAACTATTTTGAATCCCTAAATTTCTCTATTTTGAATCAATAATAGCTCAAGAAAACTTCAATTGACCGAATTATCATAAGAAGTCACATCATTCTTAGCTATATTTTTGAAAAGAAAAGAGATATAAATTGTATTCGCAAGTCAAGATTAAAGAGTTGTAAAGGGTCTAAGTGTTGAATAAAGGTGTGATAAGTTTGCTAGGGGACTTAAAATGAGATAAATGTGAGAATAGCTAAGATTCACAAAAATGGGACTGAGTAGATTCTATATCATTACACGATTCATTCACAGCATAGAAGATCAGTGTGAAATCCACCCATCTTTGAATAATCGAATGAATTTGTGAGGTGCGGTATAAGAGTCTCAGAGTCAATTGGAAGCTTAAGTATATGCAAACAAATAGTCAATAAATTCTCACATAAGTATGAGAATGAAATTTTCAGGTGAATGAGTCTCGATAAGACTTAGGATGTCAAAATATATGTTAAATGGAATTTAATATATATTCATAATGATCTTACATGGAGTCAAACTCCAAATTTTGAAAGTTTTGATCTAAAGTAATATACAACAAATATTAGTGAATACGTTGTATATCGGTTCAAATGTAATGATACACCACGTGATTAGTCAGTGGTGGACTTTGAAACATTAAGTTATTTTTAGATTGAAGTTGATGTAAGATACCTATATGATGGTGAAGATATAAATGAAATGAAAATAGGCACATAACTTATAGCTCAGTTAGTAAGTCTTATCTATGTTGGTTGGAACTACTAAATAGAGGATGGTATATTTGGTTTGATATGTTTGAAGAATTGAAAATTCTTCCACTATAATCTGAGAAAGTCAGAAGTATGTATTGAGTAGCGATGGCAAAGAGAGATAACATATTTATAACTTGTATGGAATACAAGTTAAAAATGGATTATACTACGACAATATAATCCTGGAATATGTTGATATATCTATTTAGAAATGTATATCTACTCAGATTAAGGATAATTGTCTCTATTCGAGCAATGAGAGAAGTTGGTTAACATTAAGTGATTAAGACATGAGATGATGTGAAGTCTCAATAATTGGAGAAATATATAAACCAATGTGAGTAAGTTGGTAATGTGAAAATCGTAGTAGTAGTGATCAAGGCAATATGAAAAAGATTGACAATTCTAGTGAATGAAATGAGGTTCTTGGTGAACTCATGAATAGGTAATGGTTTGACTAAGTTAGAAAATTTGTTAATTTTCTAACAAGTCAAAAAAAAAGTTAAGTGAATCGGCTGACATGTTAGAATTGGTAAATGCTTTCTAATCCACAATATAAATGATATTGTGAGTAAACATTTATAGAGTGAGTGAGAGTTGCATGTTGTGTATGATTTCATTTTCTAATCGGATTGAGAAATTGATATCTCTTGTCATGAGATGATAGATGTAATTAGAGATCTATAGTTATGGGTTAACTTATAGAATTCCAGGTTTTCATTGAGAAACACTGGAATAGTGATGGATTAGATAGATAGGTTACTCTAATTTAGTATCTAATATTGTGCTCAAATATTATTTACATCACTATATTTATTTAGATTGATGATAGTCTAAGAATTGATTAGTCAACAATTGTGATGAAAAAATGGTCAGTGATGAGAAAGTAAACTGGAATGGGCATACCAGAGTTTGGTGGATAGGGAAAGAATTATTAATGTTTTGTAGGATTGTTATAAGTTAAGAATATATATTATTTTATGAAAAGCAACATAGCCTAGATCTTGGTATGTATTGATGTTTGAATAATATTCAATGCACAAAATGTAAATAAAAGTAAGGTTATTAGATATTCCACAAAGTTGATTGTTTAACTCGTCGTAAATTCACAAATTGCCAGGATTGAAAAAGTAACGGAGAAAACTTCTCATTAAGCCAAGGATTTGAAAATGAAAAGTTCAAGTGTTTATGATCTTTACCACCGAATTGTTGAATACGACGAAGGTTATTGGGTCCAATTAACAGTTTCACTTTGGAAATAGTTTTACAGGTTTGGATTAAAAGAGTTGTATATGAAAGATCATTTTCTCATATCTCTTTTGATTCAGTGACCTGTAAGTTTAAATATCGAAGACGAAGTTTTTAATTAGTTGGGAAGAATTATGAAATCTGAGAATTTCATAAACTTGATTAGTAACTAATTAAGTATTATTTTTAGATTTTAATTAGAATTTAGATATCCGAAGTAGGACCCACGCATTACGAACTGGTGTCATGAGTCAAAATATTATTCTGGTGTGCCGCGTGAATAATTGATGTAATATACTCTATTCGACGCAAAATATGGTCAAATGGATGTGTAGATGCGGTGTTCGTGTATTTCAGAACCAGTTGGGAATTCTTTCCAATTTTCGACGAACTGAGTCTTGTGAAGCATTCTCATGGGTTTTACGCACCTCGTAAAATACATAAGATAAATGAATTGAATCTTGTGAAACATTCTCGTGGGTTTTACGCACTTCGATACGCATTCTGACTTCCCCGGACTCTATAATCCGACCCCGCTACACTCCTAACTAATATAACATAGCCCTCGAGTCCCCTGGGATCCATTTTCAATATTTTAGAGTGACTTAAAGCTGTTTAAATTAATTTTAGAGTTATATTCCCCAAAACAACCCAAATTGGAATCAAATCCGACTAGTAATATTATAAAAATCATTTCTCCAAATCTATTGTTCCAAAACTCATGAATTTCGATCACAAGGTAGGTAACATACCTAAAAACAACATACTAAAAGATGAGCTCATTCCGATAAGAATTGAGAGGGTTATACCTTGTCTAAATTCATTTTAAAAATCACGTATTAGCACTCAACAGCCTACTTGCGGAGCATTTTTGAGCTAGAATGAGTTTGAATTTCGAATTTTCTCAAAAATGAAAGTTGTAGATCTTTGGGTAAGCTTTCAAACAGCGTATTATCTACCCCATTTGGGTTTTTTATGAGAAAGTTATGCTTAATTTATAGAGGTTGGGTCAAGAAATTTGCTAAGAGCTAATCATGTATGCATCAAGAACTCATGAAACTCCAATTTCTAGCCAAAACTAGTTTGAAACATTATTGATCATCAAGATCAGTCTAGAACTCTTATTTAGACAAAAAATTAGTGGCTTATTCTTTGAAATTCCTTTTTGCACAAAACCCCCTAAACTTGAGTTTTCATGTACACATTTTGATGAATTTAAGCACATAAAGAGTGTTTTTTTGTACCTAGATGATGAACTCTTGGATTTGATCTTCTTAGCTTGATTCTTCTAGAAGGTAACCTCCCTTCCTCCTTATTCTTGTTGAATTTTCCAGCATTCCATCACAAGAATACAATTTTGTTATTGTTGCATGAAGAGATATCCCACTAACTTAGCTATATATTGGTTATGTTAGAATCAATTGTGTTCACGTATGTAGAGGTCAATCTAATGGTCCTTGTTAGCTCCTACTCCACTGACTTCTATCTTATTGACACAAATTTCTAACTTAAATCTCTTAAGATTCCATTCTAGTGCGAATCTCGAGGCAAATCTATGACATCAATTTACCCATCTAACTATTTGCATTTGTAATCAATTGATTCAATTAATTTAACTTAGACACTTCTATACATATGTACGCTATTTAGGGTCTTAAATTAGTGTACTACCACTTCTCTTAGTACCCAATTACTCGGCATCCAGTGCCCCGCGCCTCAGCACGCATCCGGAGGTGCGCCAAACCTTGATGTACCCGATATAATTGACTTAGCCTAAAGTTTGATTATCTATTTTATGCAATATTCACCTTTGTTCTAGTCATTTTATTTTAGTTAGCATTATAAGACTTAGTGTACCCATAAAACGACTACTCGTTACCCTCGTCAACATGCTTTATGAGGCATTTACCTGTCACACAGTCTCACACGGTATGACAATATAAATACATACATGCGAAGAGTTATGAAATACATAATAAGTAACATCACAATTATGCAACCAATAGACAAAAATAATAATTTATGCCCAGTCGGGCATGTTCTAGCCTATCTGAGGAGTCCACGTAGACCTGAGCTAGCATTTGAGTCTGAAAATAACTCGAATAATGGCGCAAGTAAAATTGGGTCGTTACATTAATAATCCAAAAATATTATATAATATAATGAAAGATGATTATGAGTATAACTTAAGTAATATGTTTGGATACAAAATGGATTAATGTTTCATTGTTTTGGATATTTGTTTATATGTTTGTTTTATATTGAATTTATTTGATTTGATTTGATTTGAATTTAGTTTTAGTGAAATTGATTTGTAATAGTTAAGTTAGTTTAATTAGTTTAATTGATTGTCATAGTTTAATTAGATAATTTTAAGGAAAATTATATTCTAATAGCCTTTTACTATACACAATTGATACACTGCCCACGTGAGGGGTCTAACAGGCCCTGGGCCCACAATATGGTGATGGACGGTGTTGAGGTGTCAGCCAAATGGAATTTTGAATCTTCCGTTTAGTTCTATTGGCTTCGTCAAAGTGATGTGGAACAAAACTAGGCGCATGGGGCCCACTGTACTTGTTATGCCTGACAGAAGCCCTGCAACACGCCACAACAGAAGAAAATAAAAATCACTTCTTCGTTGTTATTATCTTCTCTCCATTTTTATTATCTGTTTAGTGTTTGATTTCAAAGAACAAAAAATGTTTTCAAAGATGGAAGATGGTGGAAGCTGGACTTGTGATGGATTCGGCCATTAAGACGTTGAGTGTCCCTATAATATGGGATGCAAACAGTGTTCAAAGGGTTTGATTGTGTTGAGGCGAGTCAAAAAATGAGGGTCCAAATAAGGGAAGACTGTTCTTTAGCTGTAGCAATCGAATGTGCCAATTTTTCTCATTTGTCAACCCTCCTCCCGTAGCTACACCACTTCCTCGAAACAGTTTAAGCGTTAAAAGGGATACTCTTAGTCATGGAGCCAGTTCAAGTAGTTTGAGTTCGAATTCGACTTCGAGGGACCACATTGTTGGAATGGAGTCAAAAGTATCTGAAATGACTCTTTTGTTGGAGAAGGCACTTACAATTGCTGTGAAGAAAAATGTTCCTATGAAGGTGGAATCAAAAATAATTCTTAAGTTTAAGGCTAGAGGAAGTGGAAATGAGATTTTATGGTTTTATTAGTTTGTTTTTATGGAAGTTAGGACTATTAAGGGGGGTGGTCAATGTGTAATTTGGTAACTATCAATGAAAGTCATCTTTTTTTCTTTATCTTTTCTGAGTTTGTTATTAATTTGCTTATTTTTGTCCTTAATTTAGTTTTTGGGTTACTAATATTTTAGTTTAGGCCAAAATTTACATTTTAATTACTGTGTATGTTATATTGTTATATAATTTTTTTCCCTGCCAATAAATAAATAGAGAAGATAACATAAAAAAAAAAAAAGAAAACTTTTATTGTTTAGAAAGGCACAATTCTTGTAAATAATAATTTAAATTATTTTTTAGAATAAAATAAATATATTGGTTATATAATTTTTTCCCTGCTAATAAATAGAGAATATAGCATAGATGGGAAAATATAGTTTTTTCAACTTTCAAAAAAGATATATTTATTTTAGATGGATAAAAATTAATTTGTATTTTTCTTGTAGTTGATGTGATAAAACTGTAAAATAGATGGGAACTAGCGTATTGTTGTTGCAGAAGAAATATTATGTATAGTGGCTATACCTGATCATGTGCTCGGTACTCGCCTGGTCCGCCCAAGCCTGTGAACTAAAAATCGGGCTTGGGCAACCCTTTTCCAAAAAAGCCTCCCCTGGGATGGGCCCCCCAATCATTACCTTCATTCCTCGCTAAAATACATATCATAACTAATGATAATATGACTATAAAAAGTAATTATTATCACAGATTAATTTCTTATTTTATGGCCATTATTGGTTTTATTATTATTATTATTATTATTATTATTATTATTATTATTATTTACAAAAAAGGGTGGTAGGGAAGTGAAGTGTTACTACCCAAAATTTCTAATCGCGTTTTAATCCTTAAACATGATCATCAACTTGTGACGTGGAGCCTACTTCGTGATATGAACACTAACCGAGGCACGTGGCCGATGTATACGTTATATTTGTGCGATGATTTCCTAGTGTCTCGCACTTGTGTAGACTACTAAGTCAACTCTACATGTTATTTATAGGTGTCGATACGTGAGCATGGAACACGCCTCGAGATGTGTGCAGTCGTGTGACTGGGTAGAGATTGATATGGTGAGTCATTTATTTGATTAGATGTATTAATGTGGCTTAATCAGTTAAAATTTAATGTGGCTATAGTTAATTTATAAGAAATGTAGCCTAAGTTTGTAAAATAAACAATAGCCATTTGATATTTTTCGAGATACGTGTAGACACATCAAGAGACCAATGTAGTATGGTTTGGTGTTAGCAAAGGTAAGTTAGGGGAGAGTTAGTGGAATTGAAACAAAATGAAAGCCATTAGATTAGTTTTTAGATGAGTGTGAACATTTAGATCAATGGCAATAAATCAGTCATACCAAACTATATATATAAGTGATTAGGATGAACATACAAATCATAGATTCATTTAGAGAGAAAATTCTGAGGTGATTTTTTGCTAGAATTGGGGTTTCAAGAGATCAAATTCATCATCTTATTAAAGAGATCGAGCTAGGAATCAAGCAACAACTTGGGTAATGAAGTTCATCATCTTTACATGTTTTAGTTTTATGAGCATGGGATTTTGAATTAGGAAGTTGTAATCAAAATAAATTTGGAAACCTTTTTCACTGATTTTATGCGATAAATGAAGCATCAAGTGAGTCCTTGAACCTTAATTTTTTAAATTAAAGGTTTTTGGTAAATTAGAAGTGTTAGTTTCAATTCTAGTTTTTATGTAAGTTCGAGGCTAAATGATATCATATTTGAATTTTACAAGTTTTTAAGTGTTCTTGAATTTTTCAACAAAATGCATGTTTAAATCTCTAAATTTTGATATAATTAATGAATTATATGAAGTGTCATGTGTATGTTTGATGGAGGAGGATATTATGGACCCCAGGTGGCACAGAATGGGGATCCAAGGCTTTGGAGGATGCCAATCAAGAGAGAAAACTCAGAATTCTAGTTGCAAAATTCTAAGATCTAGAGCTCTTAGAGCGCTAGAGAAATTCTCTAGCGTGCTAAGCAGCTCTAGAGTGCTAGATAAAACTCCTAGCGTGCCATTAGCAAGCTATATAAATTACCTAGCGCGCTAGCTTTGATTGACAACACCAAAAATCTGCACTTTTTCAAACACACTTAACCTATCTAACTTAACATAAAACTCAAACTAAGGGTCTAAACACACTCCAATATGTACTAAATTATACTAGGAGCCTAGGGAAAAGTCTCAGAAGTCCGGGTACGCATTTTGGGGTGTCGGGAGGCCAATTAAGCTAAGAATACATTGTGTGCCTTGTAAGTAATCTTGTTGAGGTTCTTATTTATATTTCATTCAAATTATGCTCTATGTTTCAATCTATTTGACTATGAAACTTCTTGTATTTTGATATCATGAATTTATTTCATATTCTACTCATTATATGGGTGTTTTTATCATGATATCATTTGTTTATGGAAATCATTAACTCTATTCTCGTGTTCTTTGTCTTTCTTGGGATTTCGATGAAAATGCGATTGAGAATATAATGCTATTAGGATTAAAGTAATGAGATTAAAGTATACATATGGACTTGTATTCTTTGAATGTTGGCTTTGCAGCACATTTGCCTTGTCTTGGAGTCCCTAATTGACGCGCGCCGAACGCGCCAATAAAATAAAGTTCCTGAACTAACTATTTTGTAGAATAGTGGCAAATGGTCAATCCCATAGAGATCGGTAGTCTTTCTAAGGTTAAAAACAATAAGAAGGGAAATTGGGGGTTTTAAAATAAATTAATTTAACTAACTAAACTAAAATAAACTAAATAAATAAAATAATGAAAATAACTTTCAAAACAATTAATGGGTACCTAGGTCTACGGTTCCACAAATCAAAATCAAGATTCAATGGCATATCATGGCCTTCAATCTTTCCCAAAAATTATTAATTTAAATTCTCCTAAATTAGCTATGGAAAATCGACATCCGCCAGAAATTTCTAATTCCCCTAATCTCGACAGCCACGACGTCCGCCACTAACTACTTCCCTAAATAATGCATAACCTTTGACATCCGACAATAAGGTTTAACACACTAACCGCAATAGTAAGGATCTGTGGGAATACTAATCTTAAATAACCGAATTGCGTCCGCTTTCGATTTAACCTAGATTCAATTGTTGCACACTCAAGAACCGAAAGGCTTTTACAACAAACGGGTGGGTGTTCGTCACTTTATTGGTCCAAAAGTACAATTACGAATATAATCGGTCCAAATAACTATAGATTGTCCACTTAAAAGCATGCATTGGTCATATACATACCCTAGATCTAAACCATATTTATTAAAATCAACAATAATGAAATAGGTGAGATTAAATTAAATTAAATAATAAAAATCATAAATCTCACAAGTTATGACATGAATCAAGAATCCTACTTGTTTCCTCTCCGACCTAGGCGAAGATTGGTTTAGCCGGACATGGTCTTTACAATCACCAAGTATGAAAAGTTGTGTCAGACGGCTCCAATGTTGACTCCTCGGATGAATACCCTTGTTCCTAATATGAAAAACCTAGTAAAAATTGGTCCCCGGAGGTGAGAGAAACTAATTTTGGGGGTTGGTGGAGTGACACATGAGCCGAGGAGCACCCGTGTCAATGCGTAATTGGATGAGAGAGCTGTCGCACGACACGTGTCACGACGTGAATGGAGAAGCAGCTACATCATGACGTGTTGGATTGTTGCAGGTCGCCACGTGTCGCTCGGCTGTGCATTGTAACAATCGCACAAAGTCGCCGAAGAAATGGGAGAGTGTGGATACACGGCTCCCGAGGAGAATCAAGACGCAGCAGAGGCGAGAGGAAATGAATTGTTATGACTCTGTGCAGGTAATCTGGACAAATGGAAGGCTGACACATGGCAGCTGGCTAATGGAGAGCAGACGCGTGGGGAACAGGAAGTGAAGAGAAATCGCACGGCTTTGTGACCGAATTCATGGGAAAGAACAATGTACACATCTTGAGGACATCTAACAACTTTGAAGAACGCGTGTCTTAAGCGTGTCACTCTGGGGCGTTACTTGGTCTGATGTCTCCTATTCTACCCATTGCGCAGCACGTAACTCGAGTCAAATCATTTAGCATCTGATCATTGCACGTAAATACTCCATTTTGAGTATTTTTCTTCCCCAGATTCAACCACGCACTCCGTTTCACCTAAAAATGACCAATAAATATAATTAAAAATATATTTTAGAGACTTTCCATATTAAATATACTAAAATAAACTACTAAAATTCTATAAATACCGACTTATCAAATACCCCAAAACTTAAGACTTTACACGTCCCGAGCAAAGGTGTAGATGACAAAACAAACTAAACTAGACTCCTAATATAGTAATGAACCTAATTAATCATATACCCGATTCAAAATTCATGGAGTTCCTATAATTTACATAGCCACCAAGTTAACAAGCCACTCAAGAAATTTTGGAGTTATGATATGTCAAGACCCACAACCCAAACACAATTAAGATCACATTTTAAAGACATAGATTCGATCAAGACAAAGGCCATCAACTATTCACGAGTTTTCTTGGTCTATGCATTCAAGAACGCAAGTTTAATATCTCACTTAATCTATTGAAAGCACTCGAGCTAAATCTTTTTATTTGAGGATCACAACTTCCGTCTTTATTTTTTATTTTTTTCACATTTTTTTCTTTTTTTTTTCAACAAATACGGTCCCTACTCCATTTCCTATGGACCTATTTTCTCACTTTTTTCCACCACAAGTTTCCCTGCTCCATTTCCAATGGAAACCTGTAGGACTCTCTATATTAAGAAAACTCATGTTAGCTCTTCTCACTTTCACTATAATCAAGCAAATTCCCTAATATGGGTAAAAATATTATCCCTTGCACAATTTTGACCTACCCATTTTTGTTATCTAGCACAAAGCTTAACCATCATACTAAGTCCCTAATCATGAAATCATAAAACTGCTGGGCTACGGACTCGATTGAGTGTTTCTCCTAGTTTTCCCTAAGTTTCAAGTCAAAAAGGCAACCGTAATGTACTCATCCACAACCAAAGGCATGAAATAAAGTATCGGGTGAATCTAAAAAATAAAAAAAATAAAAAGCTATACTAAATACATGCTTGAAAGTGTATCAACTACTAATGAAATGAGAGAGAAATATGAAGGGACAAGAAATGAAAGAAATGGAAGAAATGATATAAAACACCACCATTACCATCCGATAACTGCATATAACCGCATATAAAAATTAAACGATCTCATCTACAGTCTTTCACCAAAGAATCCATCCAACTCAATCCACAAATCCTAAAGTACCCCCAACTTATTCCGAACCTTGTCCTCAAAGTTTAAAACAAGTCAAGGAATCCATGCAACAAGAAAAGATAGTGGTGAAAAAGAACATGAATAAAGAATAAGAAGATGATACAAATGCATGCATAACAAAGAATCTCTAAAAACTAAAGAATGCACAAAATCTCTCATGTCTAGGTGACTAAGGAAGTTATGAAAGAACAATCATAACAAGAGAAAGAATTAGTAAACATATGACTTAACTCAAATAATTCCTATCAAGTCTTTCGAGCCCGAAGTCTGTCAACTAAGGGTGAAATCAACAAGATGATGGAATGAAGTCTATGGTTTTGGGTCTACTTAAAGACCCGCTACTAACGCGGCGACTTAAGTTGGATGTGTCCCAACCAAGTCTCAAAACACCTAAAGTCCTGATAATATGTTGATTCCAAATAAAATGCTCAAATTACGCTAAAAATGTAATCCAAAGTCAAACCTACAAAACTCAGGGGTGCTCCAATCCTACGGTGCTAATCAATCATAACATACCACCAGTAAAAATCTAAGAGACCAAGTTAGAGTTTTATTAAACATAAAAAACTAAAACTGAAATAAATGCAAGAAATAAAAATGAAGCTGGGCAACCTCCCAACAAGCAGCTTTTCTTTTAAGTCTTTGGCTAGACTTGGCGTGATTTATCACGTAATGCCCTTTCCTTTAAGGATGTCGACAACGAATGGCGCATCTACGTATTTGGGCAATGAAGCATGCACTCCCTCTTTCAGATTTGTGAGCTCATTCGGGACTTCCAACATGAAAGAATCTGTCGCATCAGGATCGTCCAACACAAATGTGTCGGCAGTGTAGAAAATCTGCGAATGCTCCTTTACTTCCACCCCCTTGTAAGGTTTAACAAATGTGCATGGGAGAGTGGGTTTCCTCGTTCTCTATCTCCGGCTTCTCCGGCTTGTCTGAAATGACATCAATTTTTATCTCAATATCCTCCTTTTCATTCGGTGCAATGACAATTTCTAGCTCAATATGAAAGACTTCACGTCCTTCCGTTGTTTCTCTCCAATAGTCCTCCACCTGTGTAACCTCATTCACCTCAAAATTTTTAAGGTATCAACACTCAAATCCTCATCTGGCTGAAAAATTGGTTGTGTACTACATAACTCTTCCTCGTCAATCATATTCTGAAGCCTAGCATTAAATTGAATAAGTTGAGTTTCCAAATTCTACAAGCCTGAAATCTCAACTTTAAATTGTCGAAACTATTGAGTAAGCCATTATTGACCTTCTATCAGTTGCTTCACCATATCTTCCAAGGAGGTGCTTTAGTGAAACTATTGACTCTCTTCATGGTGAGGAAATTGTAGACTTGACATGAGCCCAAAGAAGTTGGGTTGTGGCAATGCATAACCAGAATAGTGATAATTCTCATACTGTGGATAATACAGACAGTCATATACGGAATGAGAATAATATTCACAAGTTTTGCAAACCTCGACCTATTGCACAAAAGAATGCATGTTAGAAAATTGATGTCCGTTTTATGAAATACCTATCCCATTCACATTATAATAATGTGAGTCTTAGAATCAACCATAATTATGGGGGTAGGAGGCCGTCGCGAGGTTGCCTGCATACATGTTAAGAACAAATGACTAGATATACAAAATAAATAAAATAAAATAAAAAACAAATAAATAAAAAAACACAAAAGAAAGAAAAATACCAATCCCTTGCAACGGTGCCAAAAATTGACGCGCGCCAAACGCGTCGATAAAATAATATGTTCATAAACTAAATATTTTGTAGAATAGTGGCAAATGGTCGATCCCACATAGATCGGTAGTCTTTCTAAGGTTAAAAATAATAAAAAGGGAAATAAGGGGTTTTTAAATAAATTAATTTAACTAACTAAACTAAAATAAACTAAATAAATAAAATAATGAAAATAACTTTCAAAACAATTAATGGGTACCTAGGTCTACGGCTCTACAAATTAGAATCAAGATTCAACGGCATTTCATGGTATTCAATTTTTCCCAAAAATTATTAATTTAAATTCTCCTAGATTAGCTATGGAAAATCGACATCTGCAATATATTCCTAATTCCCCCAATCTCAATAGCCACGACGTTCGCCACTAACTACTTCCCTAATTATGCATAACCCTAGACATCCACCAATCGGGTTTAACACACTAACCGCAATAATTAGGATCCGTGAGAATATTAATCATAAATAATTGAATCGCGTCCGCTTCTGATTTAACATAGATTCAATTGTTGCACACTCAAGAACCAAAAGGTTTTTACGACAAACGGGTGAGTGTTCGTCACTTTATTGGTCCAAAAGTACAATTACAGATACAATTGGTCCAAATAACTATATATTTCCACTTAAAAGTATGCAATGGTCATATACATACCCTAGATCTAAACCATATTCATTAAAATCGACAACAATGAAATATAAGAGATTAAATTAAATTAAATAATATAAATCCTAGATCTCACAAGTTATGTCATGAATCAAGAATCTCACTTGTTTACCTTCCGACCTAGGTAGAGATTGGTTTAGCGGGTCATGGTCTTTACAATCATCAAGTATGAAAAGTTGTGCCTTGCGGCTCCAATGTCGACTCCTCGAATGATTAACCTAGTTCCTAATTTGAAAAATCTAATAAAAATTGGTCGTGGGAGGTGAGAGAAACTAATTTTGGGGGTTGGTGGAGTGACACGTGCACCGAGGAACATTCGAAAGCTGCTTTTGGCTTGAAAATTGGATGAGAGTGCTGTCTCATAACACGTGTCGCGACGTGAATGGAGAAGTAGCTGCTTCATGACGTGTTGGATTGGTGCAGGTCGCCACGTGTCGCTCGGCTGTGCATTGTAACAATCGCACAAAGTCGCCGAAGAAATGGAGTGTGGATACACGGATCCCGAGGAGAATCGAGAGGCAGCAGAGGCAAAAGGAAATGAATTGTTATGACGCTGTGCAGGTGAGCTGGACAAATGGAAGGCTGACACGTGGCATATGGCCAATGGAGAGCAGACGCGTGGCGAACAGGAAGTGAAGAGAAATCGCATGGCTTTGTGACCGAATTCATAGGAGAGAACAATCCACGCATCTCGAGGACAAATAACAACTCTAAAGAACGCGTGTCTTAAGCGTGTCACTCTAAGGCATTACTTGGTCTACTGTCTCCTATTCTACTCACTGTGTAGCACGTAACTCGAGGCAAATGGTCTAACATCTGATCACTGCATGTAAATACTCCATTTTGAGTATTTTTCCGCCTCGGATTCAACCGCGCACTCCGTTTCACCTGAAAACGATTAATAAATATAATTAAATATATATTTTAGAGACTTTCCACATTAAATATACTAAAATAAGCTACTAAAATTCTATAAATACCGACTTATCACTAATACTAGTCTTCCTTGAAATTATAAATTAGTGGTAGAATTTAGGGTCCATTCCACGGTTATGAGATGCGCGGCACACGGGGTTACTGGACTACTAGGGATGTCGGCACTCACCACTATACTTTCGCGTCACACGGGGTATGTGACCTGGGGTAGGCGGCAAGTATATGTATACATATGATTTGTTTACGCATACAGTTCAACTTCACTTTTGAGGATATGGATGATCATGTAGTCGTATAGCTCAGCTCCGACCTTCGATAGAGGTGTAGAGCACAACTCCACCTTGAGATAGTGGAATAAAGGCCTAGTGATAGGATTCATGGCTGATCGGACATAGATCATTACTACTTAGTCTGCGTCAGTCTCATATTATTTAACTATGGTATTTCCTAGCATATTTCATTTTCAGCACTTCTTTACTATGTTTATGCTTTTAAATACCAGTCGATTATGTTTGGAAATGTACATAAGAATCTCCAAGAATTACTTTATTACTTATTGTACTCACCGTCCTATTTATGACAGTGGGCGCAGATCCGTCGAGCAGCAAATCGGGCAAAGAGAAGATCGATGACTATCTTTGAGCATTCGACGACTCTTATACTTCCTATATTGTAGGTCTCGACTTGTGATGTATTATCTACTTAATATTTTTTTCTATACATTTTGGGTTGTATATTGGGTTGAGCGTATAGTTCCCTGACTTTAGACTTGGTTGTCACACTGTTTATCATCCTTTTGATATTTATATGCATGGGATGTTGTTTCCTGGTTTCCACACTTAGGATTTTTAATAATTGCTTTCGTATAACTGTTAAGACTTTTGCGAGAACTTTTTAACTGTAGAGTTTTAATTAACTCTGAAATTCAATGATAATGTGACATGTGTATTACCTATCCTAAACGCGTTTAACGAGGAAAATATGACAAAAGGCTGACTAATACGTAGTAAAGTCCGTAGTTGAGATTAGGGATTAATTACGGGATTAGGTCAGGCGGTGCCCTGTTTATAAGAAGGGGTCGTCACATGAAGGGTTTGAGGCAATAAGTTCACATCATGTTTCCCTAAAATAAAGTAAGAAAAACCCATACCAGTGTAGTATGGTAGTCCCTTTTAAATTTTAATCTCCTTTCTCACAATGATGGTCCGGGCCAATGATGTAAACATGACCCATGGTGTTGTCACACGCTCAACGAATCAACTAGATTGAACCTATATGTTTGCCACTAGGAATTAGAAAAGTGAATCATGTGAAGAATTATGATCACACATTGTCTTGGTGATCTAAATTGATTGAGTACGCCTTATGTTGCATGGTAGTACAGGGCACGACATGGCAAAGTGAACTAAAGTGTAAGTCATTACGGGGAGATCCTTTGGCCTACTCTCACTTGTATTACCTTGAAATGCCATACCTTAAGCGACGCAGTAAGTTAAGGCAGGTTTAGCCTCACAATGGACCATGTCACTAATGACAAGGATGAATATCATGCTTAGGGTTAATAGTTTTCTATTTAGAAATATATAATTAATTATTAAATTGAAAATTATTATTATTTTTATTATTATTATTATTCTATTAATATGGATTATTATTATCATTGTTAACACTAGTTTAATTAGTTGTTCCTCGAAATTAAGGTTACACCTACTACTCTTGCGCTAAAATACCATAAAGCCCAGTAAGTGTGCAACTATTTCCAAAGCCTAACAGCTACATGGGCTTTGAAACTAACTCACCAAATCTCATTTTCAATAACTATTTGAAGTGAAACGTTGCATTATGCGTGACATGCACGAGATAGAAGTTTGAAGGATTTTTTGTTGTCTTTTTAAAAAAAATGCTAGGCTTTCACCATGCATCGAATGCATATCGGACCCCAAAAGTCATAAAAGAACCTCGTGATGCAGTTGTTCATATCTTGATGCAGTATAGACGGTCCACCTCAAAGGTGCATTTGGTTATACGATGGGTGATCTATGCGTAGTAGTGGTGTTTTTGACTTTTCAAGAAGATGACAAGTTGGGTTTGATTGATGAGACGCGGTTGTTTCAGGCGGCCATAATTAATGGCGATGCAAAATGAAGCGACGACATCCCTCTCTAACTTTTGAAACTGACCCACTATTTATGTCGTTCGACTTCTCGAAGATTACCTTGTTCATTTTCACACATAGCAAGAAACATTGAGAATGGCGAAAACCACGCCATTAAAGGTTACGACCCCTGCTATGTCTCACTCACTTTCAAAGTTTCAGAAGCCTATGGATCGTTCTCCAGTGAAGAAAAGCCTCCCTATTCGTAGCAGTTCTAGGCTACGTGCAAAGGGACTTACTGGAAGGCCAACGATGCCCTCCAACACCGCTACTCCTATAGAAATTGAGGATGACAAAGCGAAGGACGTCATGATTGAGGAACAAGAGCAAGCAAAGATGGAGGGGATGGATATTGCGACCTGCAGATAAGCCCTAGCCAATCTGAAGGCTAACTTCATGGCTTGAAAGTGTTTCACAACCAGACGTCCGAATTTTAACTTTTTCGAGTGCATCGACATCTATCTCATACACTTTTTCCAGAAACTATGATGGGAGGACTACATAATGATGAAAGAGCCCATTAGTAAGAGGTATGTTCGTCTCTTCTATGCCAACTTGCATTACAAGCCTACATAAAAAATGTAGATGTCGAGACTTCTGTTGATGGAAAGGTCATTAGAATTACCACTAATTTGATTACGAAGGCATTCGGACTGCCGAAAGACAAAGTTTTTTATTACGAAATAAACTGGTGGCCAACTGTAGAGGGGTTTGATTCGGTAGAAGCATGTCGTTTCTCGACCGACCATGCGGATCTATAGATTACTAGGAAACCACATGTGCACGATGTCACCATAGAGGCTAAGCTTATTCACAGGCAATTTATGCATATTTTAGTCCCTCGACTTGGATCACGCATGCACATGAGCCACTTTGACATCTTCTTAGTCTAGTGTATGCTTACTGGTGTTGAGGTCGACCTTGCATATATTATCATCAATCACATGGTTTGGGCCAGTGTTGAACCTAAGGCGTCCCTTCCCTACAGACATCATCTTGGGAAACTATTTCGATAGGTTAGCCTTGTTGATCCTAGCCATATAAATCTAACCCTGGAGAGTCCAAACTGGATTAGGAAGGACAACCTTGAGAGAATGAACTACAAGTTTGTAAATGGAAAGTGGATTGCAGTCGCTGGCCGAAGCAATGAAAAAAATCCAACAGGACCATCATGGCTTCTCGCGAAGGAGCTCACACTATGCAAGGACGACTTCTACTTCATAACTGTACAAGTTCAGATGAAGAGCCTATCGATGAACTAAGTTGCTCTCAAGAAGAAAATGAGCGCGGTTAAAGGACTATTGAAAATGAGGAATTCCATTGTGAAGAGGACCCAATAAGTGAAAATGTATCTCTTGTGCCTGAGGATGGTGACTCTGAAAATCATGGTGAGTTGTTAATTCGTAAGATTATTTTTCTTGTTGTTGTCTAATTTTCTTTCTTTACGCATTTTTATGTTACGCATAATGATTCGTTATGTTATGATATATTTTCTTTCTCAATTGCACTCGATGATGAGATAGGAGGGACGGATGTGGACCTCGGCGAGGAGGACGACGACATGAAGGGGACACAGCCAAGCAATGCAGCAAGTCGAATACGAAGAAAGCACCTTACTTAGGAAAGGGCCACCGCAGCGGTGATGACAATGGCGATGGTGGGCCAAACGACTCCTTCTTGCGTTCGTCTTTATATTGACTCTCTTAACTGCTGTTTAAACTATTTTATGGCCTTAAAACTATTATATTTTTTTGTTTCTGGTGATGTTGTTGGTCTTGATACTATTCATTCCTGATGGAGTGCATTTGCTTAGTTAATTAGGTTTTGTGTTGTGGTACTTCTTGGTTTTGAAGTCTGAAAACTATTCACTCTTGGTGGAGTGCGTTTGCTTTGAATAGTTAGTTAGGTTTATTAGGTGTACTGTTCTTACGTGACTGTACACCTAAATTGGCCCTATGGATGAAGTACTTATGTTTTTTGCTTGGTAATGTGGTTTTTATGTCACATTGTTGCATAGGAGAAACTAACATATATATGAATCTCCTTTCTATTATATTATATTGATATTGTTATGGTTTAGCTTTCTTGTTGCATTTACTTGTGTAAATTTTTATGTTCTGTCATACATATTTTTTCTTGAATAAATAACTTTCTGGTTAGTTATCTAGGTGACATAAGTTGGTCATGTTTTATAGTAAGGTATGCTATTGTAGTAACACAAGTTGGATTATCGTAAAGAAGTGATGAATAAATAACTTTCTAGTTGGTTATCTATCTAGGTGATGCAATACTTCTAAGTTGTTATGTAGTAGATGGTCAGTTATTGGAGTCCCTACCGATCAACCGAGTGAAGAGTAATACATTCATATGGTTTGGTTGTAAATGTAAACCCAGTTCTTCCTTAACAGATGGAAAGAACTGGTGTAACATTTAAAAATAGGTGCAAAGTCACTATTTAAGTGTAACTATCAACCCAATTATTCCTTCTATAAAAGGAAAGAAACGGTGCAACAATTACTGAGCCCAACATTTACTAGTCCATGCCCTATAAAATATCAAAAAAAAAAAAACTGAGATTGTATCCAATTACTTCGGACCCCTAATCATACTACTGTTAGGGTGCTCCTTGGGATCCCATACCCATAAAAGCTTTATCTTGTGAATCTAACGCCTTACTCCACTCCGTAGCCTCACACACGGTCCACATACCTTCAACTGCCAACTAACTATTATGACCACCGCAAGAAAATTCTAGGTCTTTGGTAAGTTGGACCTATACAATACAATTAACTGTTAACAATAACATCTGAACAACACAAATGGGTGCAAATATGAATCATCCTAAAATGTATTACTTCGCAGTATATCAATGTTTCTTGCTCTTCTCCATCACTTTCATGTAAAGCCTATTTAAAGTAGCATATGCATTACCACCAAGAAGTAATACCAATAGAATGACTAAATAAGTTAATAAAAATAGCGAAGATTACCAATATGAGGGAAAGTAAATATTAGACTTCTTCCCCTTGCCTTTCACTTCTTTTTTCCTTTGTGTCAGTTATTCGTTTTTTGTTGGCATTTTCTTGAGTTCGATGCATGCGGTTGAGAGTAAGCCCCGCCCTGATATTATATATATACATATATATAAGTATCAACGAATAATGGATAACAAAATAAGACTCATAATAAAAATAAAATGAAAATGCAAATATGACCCTTAATATGCCACTTGCCCTCTTTCCTCTACTTGAGGTTGATGTGTGCACTTGAGGTTCAGGTCCATCTTCAGATAAATTGACAACGTAATGCCCACCCTATCAAATTAGATGCAAACAATCAATAACTTACAACAAAATCGGAGTTACACAAAATATTAATTGAAAAGAAAATGCAAATATTGCACTTGCCTTCTTTCCATTATTTGTTTTACGTCTCTTAGTAGTTGTTGTGTCCCCCTTTCTTTTTTTTTTGTTCAGTTGGAGGTCGTCTTTTCCACATACCTCCTTTGGGCTCCTTTAGTTTCTCCGAACCCAGAGACCCATCATCTTCAGCTCCCTTGGTGCCATCTCTATGATTTCTTACACTTTCACCTTCTCCCAGTTACGTATCATCATTTATATTAAGAAGTTGAATTTCCAACTTCCTTATAGCATCGAAAATTATCTTCAACTTTTTTGCAAAAGTACAACCAACCTCCGCCAACCTGGTGGACCTTGTGATAATCACATCATACCTCTCCAACTCAGTACTTGCATAGGAATCCAGTTCATGCATGCATCTTTCTCTCGCATATATTCTTTTGAAGTCCTTTCTCCATCTATCCATGATGTACTTTTAGGCGACATACATACTATTCCTTTGGAACAAAATATGTAGAGCATGACAACACAAAAAACCCTTGAACTTGAAGCTGCTACAAATGCATCTAACCTCCTCACGGCCCCATCATAAATAACCTCATACATCTGATGAGGTAAAGACATCCCTTCATGCTTGTAATGTCCATAATTTCATATTTACATAAACAACCATTAACAACAACTTTCTCAGTCTTGCAATTTACCATAGTCCTTACCTGTTATTGAAACTTCTGAAATATGTCGTCCATGTATATGTTTTGCATCTGATCCTCATAAGGAATACGAGAAAAAAGTCTTATTTATGTGATACGAATAAAAATCAAAAGTTGCCTCCAACTCATACTTTCTTGACAAAGCCTAATCATATTGACTTACAAATTATTTCAATGTTGTCTTCGAGTTCACATACCCTTCAAACTAATAGTTCATTCCTTCGCTTATTTGAGTAGTTGACATCCCTGCCTAAAAATTGTCTTTAACAAACACCAGAACCCACTTCTCCCTTATGTCATACAAACTACATAGCCACTTTTGAACCTCATCCGTCAATGTGTACTTTATCATCATCTCATTCCAAGTAAATTCAAATTGTACAACCTTTATAGAATCATACATAGCATCCCTGATGGTATGGATGATGTCTTCTCAGTCAGCTAAACCACCCATTTTCTCCGAAACCTTTTTCATGATATGCCACAAACACAACTTATGTCTCACATTAGAGAATACCTTTGTAATTGCTCCACCAATCAAAAGGCATTGCTCAGTTACGATGCCTTGAGGTGCCTTTCCCATGCAAGTTAACTAAGTAGTAAACAATTATTCATAGTTATCCATACTCTCATAAGCTAGCAAGGCACAACCCATCAACCCCGACTGCCCGTGGTGATTGACCCCAACAAAAGGAGCAAACGACATATTGTATTTGTTTTTCAAATACGTGGATTCGAAAGAGATAACATCCCCAAAATAATCATAGGCGGCCCTGGAGCGTGCATCAATCCAAAACACATGCTTAAGTTGGTTCTCGCTGCTTACAGCTATGGTATGGAAAAAATTGGGATTTTGTTTTTCTTTCTTCATGAAATACTCATATATTACTTCAACATCACCTATCCTAAGATGCAATTGTCGACTTTCGTATAAGTGATTTCGTACATCTCTTTCGGAGTACGTCAAGTTTTCAATCCCTCCAGCAAGAACGAACTCCGCCATGTAAGACTTAGCCACAGGAATACCGACGGTATCATTTAAATCGAGTCTTCTCTTTACTGTAGTGCTTATGGATTTGTTGCAATGGTAGAACATTGACTTGGAAGAACTCGCTCTATGGTTGTGCTCAAGTTGCACCTTGTCAAATGCCATTTCATATCATTAAAAAGTCAGGCAGTCAGTCCCGTGGCACACCCACAACGCGACTATTTTGTCAACTTATACTTCCCTTTGCATGTGCTCGAACCTTTTCAAACACAAGCATACATGTATTTCCATGTGACACCATCATCTCTATTATAAGATGAATGTGATTTAATCCCAAACCCAACATTATAAGCATATCTTTTATAGAACCTTACAACATCTTCAATGGTGGGAAACATCATGCCTTCTTTTGGAGGTTCAAGCAACTCTACTTCGCCATCACTTTTGTCGTCATTCGATTCTCTTTGTTTGCCATCACTTTTTTTTGGCCTAGAGCCTGGCATACCCCTCTACGTGGGCAGTGTATCAATTGTGTGTAGTTAAAGACTGTTACAGTATCAGCCTCCTAATTTTAATTCATGTTTTAATAAATTAATTAAATTAAAGTAAATACAATAAAAATCATTGAAAGACTTTTTCTTAAGAAGTTTGCAAAATCCTTGTGGAGATAATCCAACTTATCACTACTACAAATAATAAGGATATACGGGAAACTTATTATGCACGCTATACACGTATCACTCAAAAAAAATTTTAGGTAAAAATTATTCCAATAATCTTATGGATCTCTTATATTAATTGTACAAGTAATGTCATATCATATCGAGGGGACTGATGAAGTTATAAATTATCTAAGATAGGGTTTAGTGCTGCTAAATTCATAAATAGATATTAGATTGATTCAGTGAGTCAATACTAAACATCGAAAACCTGAAGGGTTAGTTGTAATGACCCAAAATTCAAAATACTCACATCGAGGGTATTTTGGTAATTTCACAATTTTATTTTTGTTTGGCCTGATTAATGCGTGTATTACAATTATTATTGAGGAATTTGTGCATTTTCAAGTCATTACATTAGTTGACTTCTTGCCTATACCTAATGAAATTGAAAATATATAAATGGTTTATGTGATGGATTATCCATGTCTTAGTTTCAACATGATATAGTTTATATTATTTTAAATGCTCGAAAGTGAATTCAATAAGGCCAATCCAGACTAGGTGACGAAGGGGTTCACAATGAATGAGTTTCGTCCTCTATTCGCAGTACTATAGAGTTACCTTAATCGTTCCCTGTCCATTTAAAGCAAGATTTATGAGCTTGTGTCTTGAAAAATATTTGACAAATAAAAAACAAACATTTTCCTATGTGTTAGTTCTTTGATAATAAAAGTAATATGGTGAATTACTATGTAGTATTGATTAAAGCTTTGAATACTCAATTTTATCATACTTTGATGTATTGGACAAAGGTAGATGTAGCTTTTGTTGAAAAAATCTAATTATTTCAAAACTACACAGAGATGATTTAGCAGAATAGACAAAATACAACTACAACTTAGTTTAAGTATAAATAGTAAGCATACAAGCATCATAGATTTTTGGAGTCTTCAAAAGGCAGTTTCATTATGCTTTTGAAGATCTTATCTTTGAAAAGGATTTTGTAGGTTCAGATTAAGAGAAATTGGTTCTAAAATGTGTCGCACAATTTAAGGAACAATTCCTCTATAAGTTACAATATGTTTATAAGCTTACTTTTAATTTCGATGACGAAATTTTTTATATTGTGGAGATTGTAACGATTGGTGTCTTTGAATAGATAAAAAGCCTTTATCCGAATGCTAATTAATTCAAGTTAGACTTGTGGTCAAACCCGACTTGTCTCGATGAGCGTACGTGCGTATCTGCTTGATTGTATTGTGTTTGTTTGGTTTGAATACCAATTGAATAAAAAATTACTATAGGTCATTAATGTGAATTAATATAAAGCCTATAGTTAGAAAATAAAAAAGTTAAATAAATATCTGGTGCGCTTAGTGACACGCATGGCCGTGGGTATTATGCATGAGTCGTGGAATAGTAGGCACGTCTGAGTGTATTTGTTGGCCCATACGGATAATTTATAGACGTGAAAATATATAGGTGTATATATGCCAAGGGACAGTCTCGGTTAGACAATTTCTATGGGGCGTAGGCCTCCCAAAAGTTAACGGTGGCGTGCAAGAGTTTCCCGGACCAAACGGAGATTGGCCATCGAGTGCGAAGGTAGAAGGGAGCTTGACAGCAAGACCCACTCGTCGAGTAGGGACGGATGTAGGCCTTAGTGATTCGACGGTGTCGAGTGGAAGAGTCGTCGCTCAACGGATAAAAGTTACTCTAAGGATAACAGGCTGATCTACCCCAAGAGTTCACATCGACAGTATATATATAATGAATATGTAGTTTATAAATTAGCTTGATAACCTTTAAATTTGTCTCAAGATATGCGTTGTGAGGATTTCGAGAACTAAACAGTGGAAATTGAAGCGTTAATAATTAAGTAGCAATTGCGTGCCTCAAATGCGTGTAGTGCATCTCTATAAGCATCTAGTGGTACATGCTATGCATAAGGTGGCAAGGTGGGAATGCTAATGTGTTGTTTTAACAAGAGACAAAGGATGAATCTCGGGATATGTGTGGTTTCATGATAAGCATTAATTTACTTCGCTTGGAAGCTATGGAGAGGAAGTTAAAGGGCTGGAAAACTTAGTACAAAGATAGAAATAGTTATTTAAGTTGTGTGTCTAATTAACTTCTCTTTCATTTTGAAGGCTTGAAAGATGAGATTCAAAACTAAAAGTTAACTTCCAGTTGTTTGAATCACTACCATGGATTCTTTAGGGTGTTAAAAGGCTTAGTCATGAACCCAAGTTAGACCTTTTCCATAACTTAAAACTTCTAAGATTTTAGTGGGTGTATGTGGTGACTAGTTATGCTTTGCTTTATAGCTTAAGTTATGATTTTATAAGAACTCGATCCTTTACTCATTTGTTTGTCTCTTGATATCTTATGGAAGTGGGTCAAAGTGCTATTTCATGACTTAATTCGGTGAATATGATATAATTGATTAGATGGAATGTTAATGAATGATACAAGACCCATTATTTGGCATTCTTTGTTTGCTTTGAAAGTCCTTAAAGGACATGAAGTGGAGGTGATGGGTGAAGTTTCTAGAGAAATCACAGTGATGGAATGATTTCTGCCCAACATGATGGAACAGAGTATTGCTTTATTTATGGTATGTCTAAGTGAATTACAACCCTTAATTGGGAGTATATGTGTTACAATCTTGACATTCCTATACTGACATATAACAGAAAGTGTATAACCAACTATGTGTCACTTGGGGCACGATATATGTTACATTACATAATAGTGTGACACTTTGATATGTAGCTTAATGTGTATTCCTAACATCCCCCCGTAAACTTGGCGGGAGTGAAACGACTCCAAGTTTGGATCGCATGAATTGATGCTTTGAAGGAGAGAGACCTTTGGTAAGGCAATAAGCAAGTTGATCATTCGAAGGCACGTAACGAAGGTCAAGTTTGTGGTGAAGAATCTGATCACGGACGAAGTGAAGGTCGATCTCAATGGGCTTAGTTCTTGCATGGAAGACATGATTACTAGCAAGGGCGTTAGCGCTCTGATTGTCACACCAGGGAATGAGGCAAGATTTTTGGGAGAAATGAATCTTAGACAAAAGAGACTCCAACCGTATAATTTCAGTTATTTTTTGAGCAATAGATCTGTAATCGATTCGGTGCTGGAGCGGGAGACAACACTTTGTTTCTTCGACATCCAAGAGATGAGGGATGAACCAAAGAAGATACAATATCCGCCAATAGACTTGCGATCTTCGGGAGAGGATGCCCAATCCGCATCGGAGAAACCTACAAGTGCAAGATGAGCACTTGGTTTGATCTTCAGTCCTAGATCACTTGTGCCAACAAGATAACGAAGCACTCGTTTGAGAGCTTTCCAATGAGCTTGACGAGGGGACTGCTGGAATTGGCTTAATTGGTTGACGATGAATGATACGTCAGGGCGGGTGTGAGTGAGGTATTGTAGTCCTCCCACTAAGCTACGATAAAGAGATGGATCAGAGAATAGTGGACTTGTCTCCACTTGTTGAGCTTTAGTAGTGAGAATGGGTGTGGAGACATATTTTAAGGTTGAGAAACCAGTACGGGCAATGAGGTCGTGAATATAGTGTTGATGTGATAGGTAGAAACCAGTGTGATCCCGACGAACTTCAATCCCTAAGAAATAATGTAGCTCGCCTAAATCTTTCAAGGCAAAATGGGAGTTGAGGGCATTAGTGAAGGAGGCGATCATAGAGCTTGAATTCCCAGTGATGAGGATGTCATCTACATAAATCAGAACATAAGTGAGAGTGATGCCTTGTTTGTGAATGAATAAAGAGCAGTCAGCCTTTGAATTGGTGAACCCCAAGATTTGAGTATGCTTTTGAGCCAATCAAACCACGCCCTCGGAGCCTGACGAAGTCCATATAGAGCCTTGTGAAGATGACATACATGATTTGGGAAGTCCGTCGAGACAAGACCCTCTAGTTGTGAGATGAAAACCTGTTCAGACAAGTGGCCATTTAAGAATGCATTGTGGACGTCGAGTTGTCGAACTGGCCATTTGTAGGAGGCAGCCAGAGAGAGAATAACTCGAACAGTCGATGGCTTGATCACCGGACTGTAAGTTTCATGAAAGTCGACACCTGGTTCTTGATTAAACCATTTGGCCACAAGTTGAGCTTTGTGCTTATGAATCGACCCATCAGAATTATGCTTGACCTTGAATATCCACTTGGTACCAATCAACTTTTGAGTAGCAGTAGGAGGTGTGAGAGACCATGTATTGTTGGATGTTAGAGCACGAAATTCATCGCGCATTGTTGCACGCCACACAGGGAAAGTTAAGGCTTCGGTCACAGATTTGGGAGTAATTCCATAGCCATTTTGTGTTGGTGAGGGTGATAGGGAGGCAGAGAGAGTCTTTTTCATGGATATACCATCCTTTGCCCGTGTGATCATTGGGTGTGTATTAACTAGGATTGTTGGTGGGATGGTTGGGATGGTTGGGAGGCATGGTGATAAGTTGGTCTTGAGGGTGACAGTATGTGGTTCAGTTGATGATGGAGAGTGAGTGTATGTGTGGGAGATGGTTGGTGGTGTAGGTGAAGGTACAGGAGGAGTAAGTAGTGGGATATATATAATTGTATGAGGGGGGTAGGTATGGAAGGGGCATGGGTAGGTGATGGGAATAGACTATGGTAAGGGAAGTCATGTTCATCAAACACAACGTGACGACTGATGTAGAACCGATTTGAGGGACTTAAGCATATTTAACCTTTGTGGGAAGGACTATAGCCGAGAAAAGGGCATTTGGTGGAGCGAAATTGGAACTTGTGGGCATTGTATGGGCGAAGGTATGAGTAGTAGGCACAACCAAAAACACGTAGCACAGAGTAATCTGGAGGTTTGTTGTAGAGAACCTGATAAGGGTTTAATCCATGTAGTGTGGGCGTAGGAAGGCGGTTGATAGTGAACACCGAGGCCGCCGTTGCATTCCACCAAAAGGATTGAGGTAGTTTGGCATGGGCAAGGAAGGTGAGGCACATTTCATTGATGTGGCGATGTTTGCGCTCAGCCCGTCCGTGTTGTTGATGTGAGTGGGGGCATAGATGTTCGAGACAATGCCATGATTCTTAAGGTAGCTAAGAAACGGGGGATACTCGCCACCCCAATCTGTGCGCAGAACTTTGATGGATCGAGAGAATTGTTTTTCCACCATGATTTGAAACTGAATGAAAGTGGAGAGTGATTCGAATTTCTGTTAGAGAGGATATACCCAGGTGAACCTGCTGTAGTCATCAATAAAGTGAATGTAGTATCGGTATCCTTGAGATGAAGGAATGGGAGATGGACCCTAAAGATCGCTGTGTATGAGATCAAGAACTGCAGTGGCGCGAGTTACATTTTCATTAAAGGGTAGAGCATGAGCTTTCCCATATTGACAAGAACTACAAACACCAAAATGTTTTAGAGGAACTATTTGATTACATGAATGGAGAACTTGACGAATGGTGGACTCGTGAGAGTGATCGAGACAAGAATGCCACAGTCCGAAGGTTGATGGAGAGGTGGATGTGGTGAGAGCAGAGAGGTATGAAGCAGGCCGGGACACTTCTGAAGAGACAAATTGATAGCGACCATCTTTAAGGATCCCCTGATGAAGAACCTTGTGCCTACGAGCATCCTTGATTAGGAATTTGTCAACATGAAATTCAAGGAACACACAATTATCATTAGCAAGTTGAGAGACAGATATGAGATTCTTTTTTATGGAAGGAGCACACAGTATGTTATGCATTTGTAAATCAGGAAATACCGAAGAGGATCCAGTGCAAGAGATAGGGATTTGAGCCCCATTGCCAACCATAATGCGTTCAGTACCTGGGTAATCCATTTTGTTTGTTAGGGAAACATTCTCCGAGGTGATATGATGTGTTGCGCCACTGTTGAAAAACCATGATGAATCTGAAATGGATGGTGGTGTTGCTGTGAGAGCAGAGTTGTGTGCTTGCAGTGGCTGGTGTGCAAGTGTATTAGGGACTGGACCCATGTATGAAGTGTCACTGCGATGGTAACAAATGGTCGCTGTGTGACCAACTTTGCCACAAATTTGGCAGGTTGGACGGTTGTTGTTGAAGACGCGCCCACCATTGCGACCCCCTCTGTTCTTGTATCCTCCTCTGAGTTGGCGGTGAATTGTATTATTGTTGGGATACCGGTAAGAAGGTGTGGAACCCGATCGTTGTTGGGCGATGTGAGCATTGGGGCCTGGAGGTGTAAGTCCAGGAATTGGGGATTTGTTCCCAACGGATAGAGAAGCCATGGCATTAATATTCTGCAGTTGAAGAAGTTTTGCTACAAAACTGAGAAGGGAGACGTGTAGTTCAGGCCAAGAGAGGTTCACATTTTCTTGAAGAAGTGTGGTGATTGGAAGGAAATCACTATCGAGGCTCGCAAGGACACAGGAGATTAAATCACCAACTGGGTAGGAAGAACCAGCAGCCGTAAGGCTATCTACAAATCGTTTCATGGAACTCGGGTAATCAGCCATTGATTGGTTACCTTTCCTAGTTGTTTGAAGGTTTGCCCTGTAGATTTGGATTTTGGCTCAATTGTGAGCTCCACAGAGGTCTTCAATGGCCTTCCAAGTTGAATGACATGTTAAGAGACCGGCGACTTGTTGTGCTACGTCTTCGGTGAGTGAATTGAGAAGCCAACACATGAGGTAGTTATCCTTTCTCACCCAATCTCCGTACTCTGGATTGGGAGTACCAGAGGCGTCTAACATTGGAGCAAGACATGCTTTGGTGCCAAAGAGATGACCATCCATTTTTGTGCCTTTGACGAAGGTGACGACGATTGATTTCCATAGGAGAAAGTTCTCTCTGTCGAGTTTGATACTCAAGCCTTGACTAAAGGTGTTTCCAAAGGGATATGAGCTATAACTCGCTAGAGTAGCCGACATATTGGGTTGGGATATGGGGGTTTGTGATGGAGCAGCCATTGTAGGATATATGGAGCTTTGTTGAGGAGATGCCTCAGTCATGGCGTTGGCCAAGGAGAGGCTCTGATACCATGAAGTTTCTAGAGAAATCACAGTAATGGAATGATTTCCACCCAATGTGATGGAGCAGAGTATTGCTTTATTTATGATCTGTCCAAGTGAATTACAACCCTTAATTGGGAGTATACGTGTTACAATCTTGACATTCCTATACTGACATATAACAGAAAGTGTATAACCAACTATGTGTCACTTGGGGCACGGTATATGTTACGTTACATAATAGTGTGACACTTTGATATGTAGCTTAATGTGTATTCCTAACAATGGGAAAACGGGGGCGAAAACTCTAATTTGTTCAATATGACGCACTGCGCCGTGACATACAAGCCACGTCACCACCCACAACACTAAGAGAGAAGTTTTTTAAAATAAAAAAAATAAAAATAAAATATTGGCAGCGCAACCCTGGAATCGAAATTCATTTTCACTATTTTTAACCTCTCTGACTTTTTATTGGAGTTTTTCAGTTTTTTTTTCTTTTCTTGTGTAATTTGACTAAAAATGAGGTAAAATATCACATAAATTTATTATCAAAATATAAGAGATTTGGATTTCCAACTCAAATATGTATAAATGAAAAAAACTAAATTAAATAAATAATTACTAAATTGTAATAAATTAACTAAATGTGCCTAGTCGTCATCCCCTTCTATTTGAAGCTACTCTGAAGCTTTAAAAGTCTGAAACCACACACAAAAGAAATTCAAAAGGGGGAGAGTGATAAAAATGTGTAAAATAAATCTTAAAATTTAATACTAAAACATAAGTAAAGATAAAATATGGACTGCTTCCCATAAAGCACCTCTATTTATTGCCGTTGGCCTCGACTGGCCTTGCATATCAATCTTTGTTCGGTTTCATTAACTAAATCTTTATGTCCACTGAGATGTCGGACCCATCTTTATCTGATGTATCATCTTCATCATTTTCCTCGTCAATTTCATTCAAGTCTACACCGTATTTCAACATCATAGTGTCACCACCCACTTGATAGTAATAATGCCTTCATCAATGTCAATTAATGCTTTAGCGGAAGCCAAAAAATGTCGTCTTAGTAACACCTTGTAACGGCCTAAAATTTATAACTGTGTTTAATTCCTTAAACGGGATTAACGACCCGTACCGTGGGACCCACACCGTGATATGTCCATTGACCGAGGCAAGGGCCGAGGTATATTTTATATTTGTTGTGATGTATGTCTAGTGTATTGTATATGTGTAGACTATTAAGTCAATTTATACGGGTCTATAGGTATCGAGATGAGTGGGGACATACCTCGAGTTGTGTGTCGACGTGGGACCGAGGTAGCGGGTGATGGGGGTAAGTTTAATGTGAACTAATGTTGGTTTTATAAGGAGCTTTAATGTGGTCAAGTCCAATGTAACATTAAAGTGCCTAAGTTAGTGAAATAAATCAATATTCACATGATGTGCATCGATACACATATTGAGCAATCAAGAGGTCAATTGAGTCAACCATTGTAGTCATTTAAGCATGACTTGTGGAATTATTGAATAAAAGTGGTCCACTAGTTAAGCTTCAAGATACGTGTGCACATATGATCAATGGCCATGGTTTAAATATATCCAATTAGTCAAATAAAACTTCTTAAGTCAATATTTTGATTACTTATCCTCATCATCAAATCGTTGGCAAGGAAGAAGAGAAAAAAGAGAGATTTCTGGTGTAATCTTGGTGGAGGAGAAGAGTTTCAATTTAGTGAAGGTTTGGGGAAGAAGAAGAAGATCATCAAGCTAGGTAATTCTCCACTCCATTAACGTAGCCAACTTTGTGAATTCATGAATTCGATGTTATGGGATGTTGTTTTGTGTTGGGGTTGATGTTAAGGACCTCTAGTAGTGTGTATGAAGGGTCCCAAAGCATTAACAAGGCCTATGTGTAGCAAAAACTCAGAATTTGAAATGCAAAATTCTGGGTTCTGCCGCACATAGAGCGCTAGGTAGACAATCTAGCGCGCTAATGTTGAAATTAGCATGCTAATGTCAAAAACTAGCGCGCTAATCTTGCTTAGCGCGCTAGAGATTTAAGGTAGCGTGCTAAAGTTGAAATTAGCACGCTAATATCAGAATTAGCGCGTTAATTGCCCTGACAGTACAAAAATCAGCAAATTTCAAAAATGGCTTAAACACTATAAATGGTTTTAAAACTCTAAGTAAAGGTCCAAACCCACTCTAAGACTTATCAAACAACTCCTGGGAACTAACGGGAGGTCTCGAGAGTTCGGGGACGCGTTTTGGAGTATCGAGAGGTTGGATAGGCTAGGATAAGCTTTGTGAATTGTAAGTAAAGCTATGAGAATTCTAGATTTCATTTCATTGACTCTTATTGTTTTATAGTCCATTTGTAGCATTGCTACTTGAAATCTCACATCATGTTGTTCTTATTTCTATTCATGTTTGAATATTGTTGACATGATGCCTTGTGAAATGTTTCATTGATTCCAGTTTCTACTATTGATGATATTGTTGATAGATAATTGATTAAAAGCATGCTATTGGGTTAAGTTGGAATGGACTAGATTTGTATTCTATTTCCTTGGGCTTTGTAGCTTAACTAGTTTTGAAATCCTAGATACTTGGAATTATTGGTCTTTGAAAACTAAAGTAGGGATTATCTAGTGTCCATTGCACAAGAGATGCGCGGTTAACAGGGACATGGGTCTACCAGAGTTCCGACACTCACCAGTACACTTGCGCAACACACAAGGTATGGAACTCGGGGTGGTCGGCAAGAATGAGATAGATGATGTATACGCGTAGAGCGCAGCTCTGCTATTTGTATAGAATATGTTAAGCGCGACTCCATATAGTAGTGGCAAAGGTTAAGTGATAGTTCTCACTGCCGACCGGACGTAAATCATCTCGACTTAGCCTGTGTCAGTCTATACATTTTTAACTGTAGTATTTACTTGCATTACTTGATTCAGCAACTCTTTCGCTACTTTATGCTATTAAATACCTTTCTTATATTTTGGAAATGTGGCATAGAATTCTCCAGTTATTACTTAAATATCAATATACTCACCGTCTAGTTTGTGACGGTGGGTGTAGGTCCGTCGAGCAGCAGCAAACCAGGGAAGGAGAAGATCAGCGACTTTCTTTAAGCATTTCAGCAATTTTCCTAACTCATTTTTGTATGACTCGATTTTTGTTGTATTATTACTGTTATATCTTTACTATACATTTTGGGTTATATAGCGGGTTGAGTGTATAGTTCCCCATTTTGAGACTTATATATCATACTGAGTTATTACCTTTATGATATATACATGCATGTGATGCTGTGTTTCCTGGTTTTCCACACTTCGGATTTTTAAATAATAAGAGCTTCTGCATAATCTTTAACATACATAATAATATTAAAACGATAAATTTTTTTACTTAACTCTGAATCTAATAAGATATTGATACGTGTATCAAAGAATATAGGGACGAAAGACTGGCTAATACGTAATTAAGTCTTACGTGGTTCGGATTAAGGCTTAATTATGGGATTAGGCCGTGCGGTGCCCTGTTTAGAAGGAGGGGCTGTCATAGTTGATATCAGAGCATAGGTTTAGAGAACTATATGGTTTAAGGCAATAAAATACAAACCTTAGTTGTGGAAACTAGATGACCTTTACCCAGAAATCATTAGTTGGGAAGTGAGTGCAAGTGAGGTTGGCGTTGCTCGAGAATTGTAATTTGTTTATCCTATTTTGATCTTAATTTTTCATATTTTGATTTAGAACTGGTTTAATAGGTTAGAAGGAGTTCTGAAAATCAATCCATAATATTCATATGGTTTAATTTTGTTTTTAAGTCGTATTAGAGTATGATTTTTGGAGATCAAACAAAGGTTTTAGGGATGAATTTTTGATGAATTTTAATAGTTATAAGTTAAATTGAGTCCATGAAAATCAGCATGAAGTTTGACGCAAGTTTCGTTGGTCAATCGGGGTCGAGTTGGTTGCATTTTAAACAAGCAACTCTTGTAGAAAAAAAAGTGTACAGTCCATTTTTTAGCCAACTTGGGTACCAATTTCGAGCAATCAAACGAATGTTTTTAAGCAAGATTTCGATGGGTTTTAATGTTTATACAACAAACTTGACTCCTAAAAATCAGATTTTGATTTTAAGGTATTTTGATTATACTTTTGAGGTCGGGAAGGAGGCCTAAAATTAAGAGTGAACTACTTTTCCTACAAATTTCACAAAATTAATGTTTAAATGTTTCTTAGAGATTTTTCTTGTCAAATCACTTAGGAATATTATAAATAGATAGAAAGTATATATTGAAGGTTTCTTAATAATTTAGAGACTTGGTTTGATCGAGTAATGGTCGAGATTATCGAGACTTTTATAGTCATTTATTACAAGATTTTGGTGGAAAATTCCTACTATGTTTACTTGAAAACCTTATGAATGATAAAATAAGAACTTAGATAATAAAAGCAAGTAAAACGGGGCTCTCTCTGGGTCTTCTCGCGCTGAACCTATAGTGATACATAATGTTAAATGTTGAGAGCCTAGGGGAAGAATGAGAAAGGCTTAAAACGACAAAGTTAAGTTTAAGTAAAGATTGGAAACATAATAAAATGCCAAAATGAGTTGTTTTGCAAATGAAATGAAATAGTTCATAAAAAATAGTCTCTAACACACAAAATGAACTCTAGTAGGTACCGGGGACATAGAGCATCAGTGCCGAGTATCGGGAGTGTAGCACGGGCGTATGGGAGCTGCATTTTAGCAAGGATTCTTTTGTTTTTTAGGTAAGTAAAACCAGTTATGAAATGCGCAGTAGTTCATTTAAGCTTATATTTTATTGGTATAGTACTATGTCCCTTTCTTGGAATTCTCACCCTTATATGAGTGTTCGAGGGCCAAGTGAGTCATGAGAGTGTCTCTGATGAAGTGGTCGACAGCTTGCAACCGGGGCTATGACCTCGATTCACTAAATTGTTTGGTCAAAATTGGATGTGTTTTATCCAGGGCACCATTGATATCCCTCATTCACGACGGTCTAGGTACAACAGGCGAGCCGCATCCTAAGACCTGAGTCTGCTTGGCACTGTCAGGACTCTATGACCTCGACCCTTTGGCCTCCGCATTCGGCGGTCTTGAACTACTTTGGCACCTCTCTATTTGTTTCTTTGACACTTTTTTTCTCTAACTGTACTTCCATTTTACACTCTTATTATCATGTTTTCCATATAGCTTTTTTTCTATCCACATGACCTTTAGACTGCTTTATTTACTTTGAAGTATTGTTTGGATCCTACTGGCTTTTACTTACTGGACTCGTCATTCTTGTGTTTGAACGAACGAAGATCTGCAGTCGAGCAAGGGCAAGACTCAGATAATAGGCGATCTACTTTGATGACATTGGAGCGGCCCCCCTTACCCACTTTTGTAGGTTTTAAACTTTTTGTATTACTTAATTATATATGTCGTTTTATCGCACTTGGGATACTTATTTGGTGTTGAGAGTGCTTATGACTTGTATATCGCTTTTGCATACATTCTACACTTGTCACTTTATATACATGCTTGTTTATATATAGGGTTTCACATATAGGTTGTCCGACTCTTTATTTTCTTACATGTTGAGTTATTTAAGTTCTTAATTGCTTCCGCTAACTTGTAAAACTTGTGAAATAATAATTACTCAACTTAAAATTATGAATTCGCTTATACTGATGGATAGGAAAGATGATTAGGCTTGCGTTGACCATGTGAGGCCGACTCGGGGGTCCACGTAGGCCTAGGCAGGGCTGGGCTCAGTTTGTAGGGAACTGGGGCCGTTACAACTTGCCTTTTTAATTGCTTCCCTTAATGTGCTCAAGCTTTTCCTAAATATAGCTCCATTAATAGTAGTTTCCTCCTTCTTCTCTTTCTTTATTTGATGAAGATGAGAAACTAATTATGAGTTTAGAGAATTAGAGGTACTCTAGTTATATAGAGGGAGTTTCTTTTACATATTTAATGATTTCGACTTTGCATATAAATTATTTTCTCCATAAGGATGCATGTTTAATTAACTTATGAATTTTCCATTTATATCATATATGGACACTTGTGGTTCATGAGTTTCAATTTGAGACACTTGTAGAGCATTCTTTATTTTTGTAAATTTAGAAGTCTACTTATGATTGATTTTCAACCACTTCATGCACCAATAGATATCTACTAACTTATCCTAAGATTGTCACTTTTTCAATTATTACTAGATGAATCTATGGTCATATGAAAATCCACATTAAATTAGGTACATTAATTAGTAAATTCTTTGATTAGCTTACTTAGGAAAATCAAACTAGCTTATATACCCAATTAATTAGTTAGGCCATATGAATTTATTAGTCAATCAGGCTAGTTTTTATTTAATATTTGATGTCATTAATTTACTTATGTACTCAATAAATTTGGTTACTTTCTCATCTAGCCTACTTAGGCATTTTCATTATTTCCTTAACTTAGGCTAGATAAGCAAGCCTCATTCCATAACTTAGGCACATAGATTTGAATAAAAGTGAGAACTTGAGTTATGAATTAACCTATGTCTCAATGTTATACCAATCTAATTAACGCTCGAGCACACTCATCGTAAGGAACACTCACTCAAAAGTCGACGACTAAATAATTAACTGTGTATATGAGTCTAAATAGGTAATACACATCATCATTCATTAATAAAATATTTCGAGCTATTACAGCCTTCCCAACTAATAAGAATTTTGCCCTCAAAATTAATTTAAACTCAGGCAAATTCCTTACTAAAAATTTGAAGAAGAAAATGGAAGTGATCCTAACCGATCATGTCGAACTGAGTTAACAAAGTTGTTTTAGACAATTCGACATTCAACATAAATTGTGAACTCACACAGAATTGCTTAATTAGTTCGATTTCAAAATCCATCAAGTCGCGGATCTTGACCACAACTTAACTTCCAAATCCATCAGACTGTGGTTTTTGGCCACAGTTTGACTTCCTTATTAAGTTATTGACGTAGCCAAGTTACTTTAAAACAACATGAGAATAGGTCCATCAACCATAGCCAGATAAAACTACTCAATCATGAAATGTCAACTTAACTAAGTTACATAATACAATCAAATGTAATCGCCGAGGATTGACGATCGCAATCGAATGCTTCACACGATTAATCATAAGGTTTTAAATTTTATTTTTGACTTTTATTACATGCATGATGCGAAAATAAATAAATGACATGTCCTTTGTACAAGTGTATTGCCTTTGGATGTGGCTCAGTCACGGCATGAGTTCTCTCTAGCTTGCGACGGTGCTCTACCTAGTTGCGGACACTTGTCCCTAAAATGGTTTGTCTGCCTACACTTGAAACTTGCTCTATGTGGCCTTGGCCCTTATGGAATCCTCTGTCCCTGTTCCCTGTCCATATCTATGTGTTTGTACTGACCAAGTAATTCTACCTTTATCACCACTCTCGATACAGTGCTGCTGCGACAATGGTGTTGACCAAGTCACCTGAGGTGATTGACTAGCATAGCTCGGTGCTGGATTGGGTGGAACAAACGTTATCTGAGTAGGTTGTGGAGGTAGTGCCACTGAACTAACACTTTGAGCCCTACTGTCCTTGGAACCCTGAAGGTGGTGTTTTTTCCTCTTCTTGTCTGGCCCAGATCGATGCTCTGACTGTGTCTCTTCCTAAACAATTTGGTCCTCCTCAAGATGCGTATTAAGGTAGGTCTCTCTGGCCAAACTTTGATGTGGGCCCGCTACAAGGTCTCTGGATTGGTGGTGACTACTGTGCCTCCAATATATCGAAGTAGACCTTTAATGAAAATAGTGTTTGATCTGCATCAGTGTCCACCACACCACCAGCATACTCCAGTAACTATAAGAATCTACCTATGTATTGCATCACCGACTCCCAGTATACTGTCGGATGGTTAAGACTTGGCCCTCTTCAGCTTCAGGACCGAAGACGGAAAGTACTTTTGATTAAACTACCTCTTGAACTCTGCCAAATTCTTGGGCTTATCCGGAGTAGCCACCATACTGCGCCACCAAGCATTAACCTCTCCAAACATCAGCCCTGATGATATAATCGATCTCATATGCTTCGATGTGGTCAGGATATCATGTATCTTCTAGTGCCTCTTCATAAATCTCTCTATCACCTCGAGATTCGTGCCCTCGTAAAACTAAGCCATTTTATGCCTCTAGAACACCGCGACTATCTCGCCCCAGCTATCGCTATAGTGTTCCTCTTTGTAGGCGTAGTCATCATTTTCTCTGCCAAAATAGGGGTGTAGGAGGCAGTGTCAGTGTCTGTATCGACATTATCTCAGCTGTCACGAGTCCTGCTATTATGATGGGAGGCGATGGAGTGGCATGTACAGTAGGTGCACTACCCTCAAGATCAACAGGCACTACTGATGTAGAAGGAGATGGTACAGTCTGTGCCATCAGTAGCTTAAGGATCTTCTCAAGCTGGTGACTATGTAATGAGACTAGCTGGGACATCTCGTCTAGTCTTTCCTATACATCAGAAGTGCCACCAATACCACTGGCTCTTGGCTGGTCGACCAATGCGATCTATAAAAGATAGCGAGTTCTCAATCAGTACAAAGTTATCAATAGTAGTATAATACAGTACATCAAATAGCACATATAATTCAATTTTTTTTAATTTCCCACACTCTCCTCACTTACTAACTAAGATTATAAGTCAGGATCATAAGGTTCCACTCTAAGTTCCATTTGTGTCCTAACTTTATCTTTAGTTTGTGTCTTATCTTTGTTATGGGCTAGTCACGAGCTAGATGTTAAACCTTTGTCTCTGATACCAACTGTGATGGCCTCAGTTCCCATAAATTGAGCCCCACCTAGCCTAGACCCACGTGGACCCTTAATGTAACAACCTATTCCCTTAAGTTGGTGATTAGTGTTAATTCAATTTCTAATTAATCTGAGTTAGGCTCCTGGTTAGGTCCGGCGTACCTCGAATAGCGTGTGCGTGGGTTTATATGATGTTTGGTGTTTATTTGGAATATTAATGAATTTTATAGGTTATGGGATTAATAGGAAATTAATACAAGCCTTTAATAAAAAATAAGTAATTAAACAATAAGTTGCCGGTACACCAAGTGCGACGAGGGGGTCGTGAAATGAATGTGCATGCCTTAAAATAATCGTAGGCATGTCTGGTGAGTTTATTGGCGAGAAAATACATGATGTATATATATTTATATATATTTGATATATAAATATATATATATATAACTATAAGTTTGATTTTGAATTATATGGATCGTTTGATCAACCTCGAGATGAGCGTAAGTGTTGATGGAGTTAAAATATGTGTCACTTTAAGGAGTGTCATTTTAACACATCAATTACTTGATCAACCTCGAGATAGAGTGATGCGTATCTCGAGAAAAATCCATATATATAAATCCAAAATTATCAAACTATACTCAGTTTCAATTCGATCATTCGAGAGAGAGAGAGAGAGAGAAAATCAAGTAGCTGAAGGTTCTCATGATCTGATCTAGTGAAGGTGGATCAGGAGAGGATTTTCTCAATGAATTGAGGAGCTTAAACAACTATGGGATCAAAGATCATCATATTGGTAAGTTGAGTCCTGAGTTTCAAGTTGAATTCATAGTTAAGTGATGATTTCTCTGATAATTGTTGTTATTTATGGTTAGAAATGGTTTGTTACCTCACTAGAGGTCCTCCCTGATGATTTGGGACAGTGTTTGAGGTTGTGGTGATGATTGGGTAATGGAACAGTGGTTGCTGTCCAATTCGCTGTCGAGGCAGTGCAGGGTGGAGCGCGCTCCATCAAGAAGAAGAGCGCGCTTCCTTCATCAATTAGAATGAACCCAGTTGGTGGAGCGCACTCTACTCAGAAAATGAGCACACTCCTACCCTTGAAATCAGCAACCGTGTTGTGTTTCTCTTAGAAATTCCTTAGGTCTTAAGGACTGACTTAGGGATTTTAAACATAGGGAATTGGTCTATATTAATCATAAATGGTTTGTGATAGGTTATGGAACATAGGGAAAGCGTGAGTGATGCAAAAACCTAGGAAGTTTGGAAACAAAAACCTGAACCGAGGTTAGTATGGATTCACTTATTTATTAATGTTGCATGGCTATCCTAGTATATATGTAGCTCTTGTACTTTATGGACTGAATGGGGGGACTATATACACTATGATGATTTTCAATAAATGCAAAATAGTGTGTGATGTGACCCATGAGAGTAACTCCTAGTTTTGAGAATAGGTTTATAGGAGATGGGTTCCCTTCTCGGCTTAAATATAACTACTGCTCAATTCGATTGGTTGCATGAATTACATAATCACTAAAGGATTTTGGATAGAACCATTGGGCATTAATGGATTGGCTAGATAGCACATCAGCCAATGTGTTCCTCTAGAAATCGCATTAATGGCGTCAGTGGGTAATCGACCCTAGTTTTATAAATAAAATGAGAATCATTGTGTAATAGTCATTGATAGTTTGATTTGCAACCATTATTTATTGAGTTATATGATTTCCATATTCTTGTTAGTTAACATTGGTGCATATTGTTAATGCATAATGTTCTTGATTATTATATGGAATGTCGATGGCTATATGAATCCCTACTTACTAAGCAAGTTGGAGCGCTCACCCCAAATTAATATTTCAGAAAAATCGAAGAGCGCAACGACTATAGGATAGAGAAGATTTAGGAATCTTGATATTCTCTTTGATGTAATGAATCTTCCATTGTCTTATATATTTGTATTGAATTATAGTTTTGTAATATCATAAGGGATGGGAGGTTTTGTATAACCGAGGTTTATTTCGGTTCAATTTAGTATTGTATATTGTATTTATTATCAAAAAAGTTTTTAATCTTTGCTACATTTATTATTTGTTTTACATCGATATTCGATATATAGTAATGTCTATCAAGAGATATAAGGAGATGATGATGGCTCAAGGTCACCCAAGAGGGGGGTGAATTGGGTTACCAAGTAGTTATTGCCATTTTAAAACTTTATGCGCAAATTGCAACTATAATGCATACACTATCAATGAATATATATATGCTATGCAAGTGAATGGAATGGAAGAGATGGAAAGTGACACACGATTTATAGTGGTTCGATCCAACGATCTACGTCCACTACCTAACCTTCCTTAGGATTTTTAACCCCCACTTATATTACAAATAAGTGTTACAACCTAAGCATACAAGCCTAGAGTGCCTAATTACAATTAGGACTTCCCACCTAGCCGCAACTAGGATTTGTGTTCTTCCCACCTAGCCGCAACTAGGATTTGTGTTCTTCCCACCTAGCCGCAACTAGGATTTGTGCTTCCCACCTAACTAGTCTCTCAACTAGTTCTTCCCCTTTGACTTAGATTCCACTAAGTCTTACAATCAAACAAATACAATAAGTTGCTGAAAAATAATGAGATACACTTTACAACACAAAGTGGTATCAAATTCAAACACTAGCAAGCCTCCTAGAGCCTAACAACTCTTATGCATGCAAGTATGAGAATAAATGGAATATGCAAATATGTCACCGATTTTGTTGCAAATCCCAAATGTGAAATCGTTTTAAAAACTTAATATATTAGTGTAAAACCGATTTCAAGTCTAAGAACAATAGTTTAACAAAAATCAAGTTTAAGTGCAAAACTTTTGTTCAAATCAATCTTAGGGTTTGATAAAATAAATTTAAGTGCAAAACCCAAGAAGAAGGTGTTCAAACACACAACAAAATGATTTTCAAATCAAATACACAAAACTATGTAGATTAAGCACAAGCAAGATTTTAGATCTAGGACTTTCTTACAAACAAGAGAATGACAAAAGAGATCACTTTGAAGAGATTCTTGTACTCCTTTTAAAGCCTCAAAAGTCTTGGATTAGAGAACTAAAGAACACCCACAAAGATCTCCTTTTGCTTCTTCACAAAAATCAAAGTTCTTCTCTTTGTAGATTTTGAGTTTTTGAGTGTGTTTCTTCCTTCTTTTGACAAAACCATGTTCTTGGTGGTTTTATAGTGTTAGGTATTCCATCTTGACAGCTTTATGACCGTTCTAGGGATCCAAGGGTCCAAAATAGATCAAGAATTCAAATTAAAGTGTGTTTTCCACCAAAAAAAAAAGTCATCGATATGCAATTAGCGCGCTAATGCTTTGAGACCTAGCGCGCTAACTCGAACTTAGCGCGCTAATGAAATCATTAGCGCGCTAACTCAGGGGACCTCAAAACAATTATTTTGTCCCTTTGTGTTAGCGACCCTTAAACTCGTTCGGGACCTAACCAACCCTTATATAACATGTTATACACGTTTATTATGAGTCATTAAGCCTAATTGGGTGGTCCGAATATTTTTACAAATCCCGAAACGGAAATTCACGATTTCATAATGTATTAGGGGCTTTTCTCGCAAATTTACGCTTTTCTTTTCGAAGACCTTTCAAAAACGAGTTTTTCTTTTTCGAAAACATTTACAATGATCTCGTAATATGCAAATGACCATCCACACAAAGTTTCACATTGTTTAAACTCATAGTCCTAGTTATGTGTTTAAATTCCACTTTGAAACTTGAAGTAAACTTATAACTTTTGAAGAATGGTTTAAGAAATTTGATATGCATGGACTAATGCATTTGGCTTGCGTGAAAGAATTTGTATACCTTACATTGAAATTACAAATTGCGGTTTGAACTTTCATCTTCATTTCTTCATTAATGCCGAGTCTTGAACTTGTATTTCTTGAGTACCCTTGATATGTTGTTTTGCATCCTTTAACAAAAACTCGAAATACACTAGATGTTTATTAGTACATTTTCACCTTGTTTGTTTCCATCAAAATCTCGGTTTGGAGTGTGAGTGACTAACCACTTAGTCCAACAATCTCCCCTTTTTGATGATAACAAACAATGTGAACTTTAAAGGTGTAAAACGTAATCTAAATGTATATCGCATTCATGATTTTATATTTCATATATGCAAGTTCAAAACACATCAACCTTTTCAAGTTCAACCACATTTTTCTCCCCCGTTTGATACCATCAAAAAGTGGGGCCAAGCATCCCCATAAATAAACACAATAGAAACAATACGAGAGAAATATACTCTCCCCCTCACTTTATGCATATCAATAAACAATAGTCGGTAGCGATACAAATGCATAGACGATAAAACATAGTGAAGCAAGAAATATCCATATAGAAAACTCAGAGATACGCAAAAAAAAAATTCATGATATAGATAGCATAAAGCAATGAGAGCATAGTTGTGGCTTAAACATGAGTTGGACAAAAAAAAACGAAACATCTAAGACTGACATATTGGAGCCTAATGCTCATCTAGTAGTGGTGTGTCTAAACACTCCTCCTCGAGGATGGTGGTGGACGTGCAGAGTGGAGGCATGATCATTACGCGCGGTCCGAATCGGGAGCAATTGACCCTCAATGCGACGAAGCCGATCATTCTGATGCTGGATACTCGTCTCGACGGCATTGAATGACCGAGTCATATAAGACGCTTTGATCGAACGACATTAGCGCGCTAATGATAAAATTAGCGCGCTAATGGGTCGATTCATATTCTCGCGATGCGCTATTAGCGCGCTAATGGGTGTTATTAGCGCGCTAATTTCCCTCTGAAATTTTTGGTCGGTGCATCATTAGCGCGCTAATTGTAACTATTAGCGCGCTAATTCCTCTCTGGAATTTTTGACAAAAAATTTTGGATTTTTGCAATATAGCTCCGATTCTCCTCAAACTTCATGGACACTTCACTAACACCATATAAAAAGGTTTGGAATAGCTAAAACATATGTAGAAGGTCCGATTCTCGAAACATGCCTAACTCACGCCGAATTTTAGAAAATTGTTCTCTAGGCAAAGGCTTAGTGAATATATCGGCTAGTTAATCCTCTCGTGTGCACATGGATGAGTTTAACATCGCCCTTTTGGACGTGATCACGAAGAAAATGGTGTCTAATCTACGGTGCCACAACCATGCATCACATTCACTTTGTGCACTCAAACATGAGACATTTTGCATATTCATCTCATCAAAGTTAATGGCATAAACATTTTTATCTCTATATGCAATAAATAAGGTTTCATGCTTCTCATTCCTAACAATGCATTTCGATGATTCAAACATAACATGAAATCCTTTGTCACACAATTGACTAATACTTGAGCAAATTATGTTTCAATCCATCAACAAGATAAACGTTAGAAATAGAAAGTGAATTGTTACCGACGGTTCCGAGACCAATAACTCTTCCTTTGTTGTTGTCTCCAAATGTAACCTTTCCACCATCATGCCGCTTTAGTTTAATAAATTGATGTGCATCTCCGGTCATGTGTCTTGAGCACCCACTATCCAAGTACCATGGGGTGCTCTTCCTCGCATCCTACTCAATGGGAAACACACTAGATTTTGGTACCCAAACACCTTTGGGTCCGAGAATGTTAGTGTAGTAAACATTTTTAACTACCCATGCTAGTCTATCCACTTTGGCCTTTTGTAATGCACATTTCCCGACCACATGAGTCTTGTTGCATTTAGAGCATCTATGATCATCATTTAGCAATTTCTTGTAACTTAACAAGTTTGCTCCATAACCTATGCCTCTTTTGTTGAGTGCACGTCGTTGTGCTCCCAACATCATGTCAAACATTTCTTTACCATTTGTAAACTTATGCACCGTACTAGTCAAGTCCTCTACTTCCTTGACTAAAGCATCTCTCTCCTCTATGACTTCATTTAAGTCACTTTGGAGATCATTAATGGTCTCATTTTGTGACTCTATTTCACTAATTGCAATGGTCAAGCTCTTTTTGAGTTGTTTGGTCTTTTTGACCTCCTTTTCCAACTCTTTCTTAAGCTCATCAAGATTTGGAACATCATCCAAATCATCAACATTATCAAAGTTAAAAGAGTTAGAATTTACCTCGCCTTGTGCCATGAGACAAAGTATTGCCTTCTCACTTTCCGATTCGATTCCGAACTTGATGATGATGAGTCATCCCAAGTTGCTTTGAAACTCTTCTTTCCTTTCTTCTTGTCAAACACCTTCTTGGATTTGCAATCCGCCATGATGTGACCCGGTTTGCCGCAACCGAAGCATATGATTTCATTTGAATTTCCTCCTTTGCTTCCACTTCGAAACTTCTTCTTATACTTGTCTCGCTTGTACATGGCCCTGTTGAGCTTTCTTGAGAGCATAGCTACTTCCTCCTCAAGATCATTGTCATCACATGATTTTTCATTTTCAATGATCTCTACCGATGCACTAGGGGAGCTATTTGCCTTCAAGGCGATATCTTTTCTTGAACTCTTAGTACCTCCACTTAATGCTTCCAATCTTGCTCGGTCTTTAAGTTCAAATTCATGGACTGTTAGCTCTCCACACAATGCATCAAATGTGTAATCTCCAAGATTTTGTGCCGATTGGATAGCATACTTCTTGGCATCCCATTCCTTAGGCAAGCCTCTAAGGAATTTATACACCGAGGTTTCTTGATCATAATTCTTTCCAAGATTCTTGATCTCATTCAATAGTTTAGTGAATCGAGTGATGGCGGTGGCTATGTCTTCATCGGACCCAACTCGGAAAGTTTCATAGTGCTCCTCAAGAATTCTCAACTTGGTCTTCTTCACTTGCATGGTACCTTCATAGTGTACCCCAAGCTTCTCCCATACTTCCTTAGCCGTTTGACAAGCACTTACTCGGTTAAATTCATTTTCACTTAGCGCACAAAACAAGTGATTCATGGCTTGATCATTTGATAGCTCAATCTTTATCTCCTCGGCGGTGTACTCTTTCAAGGGCTTATCCTGGTGGAGTGTAGCCACTTTCAATTGCATCCCATAAGAATCTATTTTGTGCTCTAATGTAGAATTTCATTCTCACTTTCCAATGAGCATAGTTAGTTCCATCAAAATACGGAGGCCTAATCGAAGAGTTGCCTTCCCGAAGGCGAGCCGGATCTAAGGTTTGCATCCTTGCACAAAAAGAACACTCAAAGATACGTTAGTAATACTTTGAGCAATAACCCGCTCGATACCAATTGAAGGTCACCCAAGAGGGGGTGAATTGGGTTACCGAGTAGTTATTGCCCTTTTAAAACTTTATGCGCAAATTGCAACTATAATGCATACACTATCAATGAATATATATATGCTATGCAAGTGAATGGAATGGAAGAGATGGAAAGTGACACACGATTTATAGTGGTTCGATCCAACGATCTACGTCCACTACCTAACCTTCCCTAGGTTAGGATTTTTAACCCTCACTTATATTACAAATAAGTGTTACAACCTAAGCATACAAGCCTAGAGTGCCTAATTACAATTAGGACTTCCCACCTAGCCGCAACTAGGATTTGTGTTCTTCCCACCTAGCCGCAACTAGGATTTGTGTTCCCCACCTAGTCTCAACTAGTTCTTCCCCTTTGACTTAGATTCCACTAAGTCTTACAATCAAACAAATACAATAAGTTGCTGAAAAATAATGAGATACACTTTACAACACAAAGTGGTATCAAATTCAAACACTAGCAAGCCTCCTAGAGCCTAACAACTCTTATGCATGCAAGTATGAGAATAAATGGAATATGCAAATATGTCACCGATTTTGTTGCAAATCCCAAATGTGAAATCGTTTTAAAAACTTAATATATTAGTGTAAAACCGATTTCAAGTCTAAGAACAATAGTTTAACAAAAATCAAGTTTAAGTGCAAAACTTTTGTTCAAATCAATCTTAGGGTTTGATAAAATAAATTTAAGTGCAAAACCCAAGAAGAAGGTGTTCAAACACACAACAAAATGATTTTCAAATCAAATACACAAAACTATGTAGATTAAGCACAAGCAAGATTTTAGATCTAGGACTTTCTTACAAACAAGAGAATGACAAAAGAGATCAGCTTTGAAGAGATTCTTGTACTCCTTTTAAAGCCTCAAAAGTCTGATTAGAGAACTAAAGAACGACAGCCACAAAGATCTCCTTTTGCTTCTTCACAAAAATCAAAGTTCTTCTCTTTGTAGATTTTGAGTTTTTGAGTGTGTTTCTTCCTTCTTTTGACAAAACCATGTTCTTGGTGGTTTTATAGTGTTAGGTATTCCATCTTGACAAATTTATGACCGTTCTAGGGATCCAAGGGTCCAAAATAGATCAAGAATTCAAATTAAAGTGTGTTTTCCAAATTGTAAAAAAAAAATTCATCGAGATATGCAATTAGCGCGCTAATGCTTTGAGACCTAGCGCTAACTTCGAACTTAGCGCGCTAATGAAATCATTAGCGCGCTAACTGCAGGGACCTCAAAACAATTATTTTGTCCCTTTGTGTTAGCGACCCTTAAACTCGTTCGGGACCTAACCAACCCTTATATAACATGTTATACACGTTTATTATGAGTCATTAAGCCTAATTGGGTGGTCCGAATATTTTTACAAATCCCGAAAACGGAAATTCACGATTTCATAATGTATTAGGGGCTTTTCTCGCAAATTTACGCTTTCTTTTCGAAGACCTTTCAAAAACGAGTTTTTCTTTTTCGAAAACATTTACAATGATCTGTAATATGCAAATGACCATCCACACAAAGTTTCACATTGTTTAAACTCATAGTCCTAGTTATGTGTTTAAATTCCACTTTGAAACTTGAAGTAAACTTATAACTTTTGAAGAATGGTTTAAGAAATTTGATATGCATGGACTAATGCATTTGGCTTGCGTGAAAGAATTTGTATACCTTACATTGAAATTACAAATTGCGGTTTGAACTTTCATCTTCATTTCTTCATTAATGCCGAGTCTTGAACTTGTATTTCTTGAGTACCCTTGATATGTTGTTTTGCATCCTTTAACAAAAACTGAAATACACTAGATGTTTATTAGTACATTTTCACCTTGTTTGTTTCCATCAAAATCTAAGTGACTAACCACTGGATTAATCTAATGGATTAATGGGGCTTAGTTAGGATTTCAAGCTGGGTATCGCCCTAATCGGGTTAGGGGATGCTACAGCTTGGTATCAGAGCCCAAGGTTTATCACTCCTAAGGTTTATCACTTTTGAATTAAGTGGTAACTCTGATATAGTTTGGTATCGGGGACTGGTCAGAGCCTACTCCAAAGTTTAAGGTAATTAACTTAGATACAGTGTGGTATTAGAGTTTACTTCAGAGAATAACCTTATTACTTGAAACAAGTGATAACTCAGATACAGTTTGGTATCGAAGTTTAAAGTTATTGCTTCTGATATATCTTGATACCATACCTTAAGTTTACTAACTCTGAGAGTTGTTCCTTGTTACGAAGAAGCTTCGGACATAATAAATGGTTTTATCGTGATTTTGAGGGGTAACCAAAAGATAAAATACTGAGATATGTTATATGTTGTGCTTTATTATATCTACGTGGTAAATATAAGAGTTATGTTTTTCCTGAATGATGATAAGATGGTTGAAGTCCATCAATTTCTCATGATATGAGAAAGCATTGAGGTAAGAGTTCAAGAGAATCTTAACCTTGAGGAGTTTGAAAAAGGAAATATATAAGGAAAATTTACAAAGATAAAAATTAAATTCATTCTTCAAGTAACTGTTTTCAGTGGTCTTTGTTCTCACTGTTATTATTAGACAAATAATAATCTGTGAAGAAGGATCTATTGGATTTGGACCTTAAGACGTGTATTAGGAGAATGAAATTTATGAAATAATTGAATACTGAATGACTTTAAGTGGAACTCAAATATGGTAAGCCACTTTGAGATATGATTTAATACTAGTATTGAGACTAGTTGAGAATTAATGGAAATTATTCAGTAAATAAATTAGTGGTTAATGATAAAAGCCTATTTGAGGTTGGAAACCACTAATGTATTTATACTTCATAAGTTGTTATGAAGTAGTAATTCTAGTTATGGTGTGAATCCATATTGGAATGACAAACAAATTATCAGGTGATGAAAGGTGAAATTGAATATATTAAACAAGTAACGTTTGAAGACAGATTAATCCAGAACATAGCAGTTAGTTGGTAATATATCCTAGTCTGATGTTTCAGACTGGTATAGTCTAAATTGGGGAGAATGAGTGGTTAATGAATTTGAGGATTTGAAGAATCTAAAGAAAAATATGTGATAGTGGGAATGAATATTCATTGCCCAAGATTGACAACCCATTCTTATAATAAGGTGAAATCAATTGTTCTCAAGATTTAGTTGAGATCTGGTTGTCACAGTGGTATGATCAAAGTTAAGGATATATTTAAAGATGATTTCAGGCGATTGTTGGATCACTATAAGTAAATGATGGAAATCATTAGAACTTACTAGAACTCATGCTATGTTCATAAATAAAGGGTGTCGAGTTTTAAAACCCTATTTTAATTAAGTTGTTATTGTATTATCAATAATAACAAGAATGGAATCTTTGAAGACTTAGAAAATGCATGAGCATTACCGTGAAAAGTTACAAATGTGACGGTAAATTGGTTTAGACCAGATTTTGCAAGTGCCAGTACTAAGTTTCAAAGGTAAATTGCTTGTATGAGTGTTGAATATTAACAACAAATCAAGGGATTTGACTGGGACTAAGACAATATGGGATTGTCATATATTCAACACAAAGGCAAAAAAGAAAAGTAAAGATGAGATAATTGAATATTACAAATGATTGATCCAGGGATCTTTAATATCATTGTGTAATTTATTTAGCTAACTCAAGTATGAGATTGATGTAAATTGAAATTAGATACAAGGATGTCTTAAAGGAAAGTTAAAGTATAGTTTGACTTCAATGTTTGCTTGATGGTACTTGAATTGTGGAAGAAGTTAGAGGTTCATCCTAAGACTTCTTATTCAGGTAAGAATATGTGTTGACATAATAAAGCAAAATTGTAGCTTACACTTCCTTTTAAGACTTATGAGGAGAACTATAGGAGATTGATAATCTCGAGATATCTATTTTGGTAACTGTACCAAATATGGATGACATCACTTGTAAATAAGAAGAAAAGTTTATTGAGAATCTTTTAATCATTCTTAGAGATTATTGAGAATCTTAGAAAAATCATTAAAAGACAATCCAGAGGTATAAAGACCAATAAATTGGTATAAGCAATGAATTTCAAACTATAGAAGTTTGAAAAATGGAATTGTTAGAGTGATAAAAAATATAAAGTGAGATTGATACCTTAGATTTCCTAAATGTTAGGAATTCACTTTGAAACATCACTCATTAAGGTGATTATGTTGATAATGCTTTGAATAGAAAAAGGACAGAGGATGTGGTTTCAATAAAAGTTGTTCAACAATATTTCTTGAACGAGATATGCAATGATAAACAATCGAAGTCCTACCTAGGCACATCATCAGATGAGTTGTATGGATTGTAACTAGAAGTTTATTCTTTAGAGCTTAGATAGGAGTTGAGCTAATGATGATTAATTGAGTGATGCAGTGTTGAAAAAATTGATTGAGATTATCTAGTAGGTCAAGGTTTTACTACTACTTATTAGTATTTTATATGGATAATCTCATATCAGAATATTGAGCATGTAAAGAAATTTCATGGAACTTGAATCAAAAAGTATGGCAAGAATGTTGTGAGAATCTCATGGATTTCCTTAAAAACTGATTCTGGCGAAATCCAAAATCATTGTGATAAGAATGAGTTGTTGGTGACCTGGAATGAAAATTGACAGTGTCAATTTTATAAAAAATAATGAGATATATCAGCAAGTAGAAGTTGGGTGATATTAAACTAGAGGGTTATATTATTTTTGCCTTATATGATGAAATTTCATGCTCGATATTTATGATGGATTAACCTAAGTTGTGATGACAACTAAAGGTTGTTGATGTTGTAATTGCACGATTGATAGAGTCTATAAATTTCTTGCCGGTATTATGGTTAGATTCTTGTGGAATAGTAAGCGAGATATATGTGTGTAGAAAGAGTTTAGAGTTATGGAGAACTAGGATTACTATTTCGGTGAGGAACCGAAACTTTGCTTCCCAATGGGGAAGAGATTTATAATAGCTGGGAGGGACCTTTCTCAATTTTAACACAATATATATGCAGCTAATCTTAGTTCCATAAAATATAATTTCTGAGCTTGTGACTTGGAAAGTGATAGTTACTGGAAGAAATAGGTTACTGTGTGAGTTCTTTGGTATTAATTTTATCAGGCTATGTATGATGTTAATGTGTTTTCCTTAAAAATTGGTGTTTTTTACTTCGTCGTCGATTGATGTGGGACAAGAAGTAATGATACAAGTTAATTTGAGCTTGAGTAATTAAGAACTACACAGAAAGGTGTTAACAGACTATCAGTATGCAATTACAACTCAAACAAATGGAAAGACATATGAGAAAGTGTAGATGGCTTAAGTTTCTCGAGAACTGCGACTTCACTTTAGAGCATCACCCAGGCAAGGCAAATGGAGTTGTGGATGCCTTGAGTAGGAGAAGAACGGGCATAGAGAAAATAGCTATTCCAGAGTTTCTCAATTTAGACTTTTTGAGGAAGTATCTATGATGATGATTCGTGTAAGTTTAGCTGACACATCATCAATTGAGAGAACTGATTGCAGAGCTACTAATATGTTCTTCTGAGCTTAGACTCGGACTAAACTGGAGATGAGTTAGTGGGTGATTGATTGTTAGAAAGCTGATCAAGATTATATAGAGCACCAGAGGTTAGCGGCTAGTGTAGATCATCATGATTGGTCAGTTTCTAATGATGGTGCGTTACGATTCAGGGATAGATTGTGGATTCCAGCTCAAGATCAGTTGAGGCTGGCGTTGCTCGGGAATCTCATAGATCTCTTTACTTTATTCATCTAGGTAACACTAAGATGTATTGTGATATGAGACGTGTTTATTGGTGGCCTGGGATGAAGACTGATATTGCTGAGTTTGTAAAGAGGTGTGAGATATGTCAGCAAGTTAAGGCTGAGCATAGGAAACCTGGAGGATAAATACATTCGCTGCCTAGTCCTAAGTGGAAATGGGAACATATATCGATGGATTTATTTCTGGTATACCTCTGAGTCATCATAAGCACGATGCGGTATGGGTTGTATTTGACAAGTTGACGAAGTCTGCATATTTCTTGCCAGTTTCCATGCAAGATCCTCTTGATCGATTATGTGAGATGTATGTAAATGAGGTGTTAAGATTTCCTCGAGTTCTAGTATCGATTATTTCGGACAGAGATCTGAGATTCACGTCGAGACTGTAGAATGAATTACAGAGACAGCTGGAAAGTGTTCTTAACCTCATTATGGTATACCATCCGCAGATTGAGGAGCAGTCTGAGCGGTTGATTTTAGTACTAGAGGATAAGCTTCAAGTTTGTGTCTTGAAGTTCGGTGATAACTGGGAGAAATACATTTCTCTGTGTGAGTAATTCATAACTACACAAAGAGAATTCAACAGATTTTCCAGCGTTTGACTACGGCACGCCTAAGACAAGAGATACACCGATAAACATCATAGGTTGTTAGAGTTTTCAAGGGATGATCTTATCATGTTGAAAGTCTCACCTATACAACAACAACAACATAGCCTCAGTCCCAAAATTAACTGGGGTCGGCTACATGGATCAAACTTTTCCATTGTGCTCGATTAAGTGCAATTGATGGTGAGCTTTTCAAACCATTCAAATCCCTCCTAATTAATGCATCCCATGTTAACTTTGGTCTGCCCCTACCTCTACGAATTGCTACAATTTTTATTGAGTCAAGTTTTCTAGTTGGGGCATTTGTAGGCCGTCTTTGCAGGTGACCAAACCACCGCAACCGCCCTTCCCTAATCTTTGTATCAATTGGTGCTATTCCTACATGTTTTTGAATTTCTATATTTCTTATTCTATCTTTACGAGTTTTACCACACATCCACCTAAGCATCCTCATTTCTGCTACGTTCATTTTATGTAATTGTTGTTGCTTTACCGCCCAACATTCACTTCCATAGAGCATAGCTGGCCTAATTGCGGTTTTATAGAATTTTCCTTTTAACTTAATAGGAACATTTCGATCAAAAATCACCCCTGTTGCACTCCGCCATTTCTTCCATCCAGCTCGAATTTTATGTGTGACATCATTCTCAATGTTACCATCATTTTGTATGATTGATCATAGGTATCTAAAGTGGTTTACTTTAGGAACTTCTACTTCCCCTAATTTTACCACTCCGTCATCTCGATGTCTAGTGTTTCTAAACTCACAATGCATGTATTCGATTTTCGTCCTACTCAACTTATAACCTTTAGATTCTAATGTATTCCTGCAGAGTTCTAATTTCCTATTCACTCCATCTTTAGTTTCATCCACTAAGACAATATCATCTGCAAATAGCTACACCATGGTATATCCTATTGAATATGTCTAGTTAGTTCATCTATAACTAAAGTAAATAGATATGGGCTTAAAGCCGATCCTTGATGTAGTCCTATCGTAATGGGAAATTCTTTTGTAGCTCCTCCAAATGTCTTTATACTCGTTACTACTCCATCATACATATCCTTAATAGTGTCTATGTATCTAGCATGTTCAGAGTACAGAAAAGGATTGGTCATGTTGCGTACATGTTAGAGTTGCTTTCTCAGTTATCCGGAGTTCATAATGTCTTTCGCATGTCTATATTTTGCAAAACAGATACTCGATTCACTCCAAGGATTTATTGGAATGAATTTGATCTTTGGGAAGACTTATCTTACGACGAACAATCAATTCAGATACTTGATCATAAAATTCAAAGGCTGAGAACCAAAAAGATTCCTTTAGTTAAGGTGAAATGGTAATTTCATGGAAATAAGGAACTAACTTGGGAGTAGGAATATTATGCGAAGGAGCAATTTCCATTTTTCTTCGAAACTACAGGTAATTATGTGTTTACTTTAATTTTGAGGATGAAATAGCTAAAAATTGGGGAGACTGCAACATCCTTTTACCTTAAGCTGGTGATTAGTGTTAATTCAAATCCTAATTAACCCAAGTTAGGCTCGTAGTTAAGTTCGGAGTACCTCGAATAGAGTGTGCGTGGATTTGTGTGATTATTTGTATTTGTTTACAATGTTAATGAATTTTATAGGTTGTGTGATTAATAAAAATTAATACAAGCCTATAATCAGAAAATAAGTAATTAAACAATAAGTTACCGGTACTTCAAGTAAGACGAGGGGGTCGTGAAATGAATGTACATGCCTTAAAATGCTCGTAGGCATGTCCGATGAATTTATTAGCGAGAAAATACATGATGTATATCTATATACATATTTGATATACAAATATAAATATAACTATAAGTTTGGTTTGAATTATATGGATCGTTTGATCAACCTTGAGATTAGCATAAGTGTTGATGAAGTTAAAATGTGTGACTTTAAAGAGTGTAATTTTAACGCATCAATCATTTGATCAGCCTCGAGATAGTGCGATACGTATCTTGAGGAAAATCCATATATAAATCTAAAAGTATCAAACTTGTCCTTAGTTTCAATTCGATCATTTGAGAGTGAAAGAGAATCAAGTAGCTGAAGGTTCTCATGATCTGATCCGATGAGAGTGGATCTGGAGAGGATTTTCTCAACGATTGAGGAGCTTAAACAACTGAAGGATCAGAGATCATCATTTTGGTAAGTCGAGTTTTGAGTTTCAAGTTGAGTTCATAGTTAAGTGATGATTTCTCTGATAATTGTTGTTGTTTATGGTTGGAAATGGTTTGTTACCTCACTAGAGGTCCTCCCTAATGATTTAGGAGAGCGTTTGAGGCTGTGGTGATGATTTGGTAATGGAACAGTGGCTGCTGCCCTATTCACTATCGACGTAGTGCAGGATGGAACGCGCTCCATCGAGCAGAGGAGCAGGCACCTTTCATCAATTTGGATTAACCCAGTTGGTGGAGCGCGCCACACTCAAGTAAAAGTGCGCTCCCACCCCCAGAAACAACAATTGTGTTGTGTTTCTCTTAGAATTTTCTGAGGACTTAAGGACTAATTAGGGGTTCTAAACATAGGGAATTAGGTCTATATTAATCACAAATGGTTTGTGATAGGTTGTGGAACACAGGGAAAGTGTAAGTGATCCAAAAACCTAGGAAGTTTGAAAATGGAAACCAGAACCGAGGTAAGTATAGATTCGCTTAATTATCAATGTTGCATGGCTATCCTAGAATATATAGCTCATGTAGTTTATGGACTGAATGAGGGACTATGTACACTATGATGATTTTCAATAAATGGAATACAGTGTGTAATGTGACCCACGAGAGTAACTCCTGGTTTTGAGAATAAATTTATAGGAGATAGGTTACCTTCCCAACCTATATATAACTCCTGCTAAATTTGATAGGTTGCGTGGATTACATACTCACTAAAGGGTTTTGGATAGAACCATTGGGCATTAATGGATTGGCTAGACAACATATCGGCCAATGTGTTAGTCTAGCAATCACATTAATGTCATCAGTGGGTAATCGACCCTATTTTTATAAATAAAATGGGAATCACAGTGTAATAGTCATTGACAGTTTGATTTGAATCGATTATTTATTGAATTATATGATTTCCATATTCTTGTTAGTTAACGTTGGTGCATATTGGTAGTTCATAATGTTCTTGATTATTATATGGAATGTTGATGGCTATGTGAATCTTTACTTACTAAGCAAGTTTGAGCGCTCACCCCAAATTAATATTTCAGGAAAACCGATGAGCGCTATGGCTATGGGATAACTAAGATTTATGAGTCTTGATCTTCTCTTCGATGTAATGAATCTTCCTTTATGTTATATACTTATATTTAACTACAATTTTGTAATATCATAAGGGATGGGAGGTTTTGTATAAGCGGGGTTTATTGCGATTTGATTTGGTACTGTATATCGTATTTATTATCGAATTTTTTTTTTTAATTTTCACTGCGTTTATTATTTGTTTTACATCGATATACGATCGTGTCTATCAGGAGATAGAAGGAGAGGCTACTGGCTCTAGTTAAGTCTAGCGGATTAATGGGGCTTAATTAGGGTATCAGGACAAGTATCGCCTTAATCGGGTTAAGGGATGCTACACCTGAATCAGCCCTTGCAAGGTCAACACAGGCCTAGTAAGCCTCCTATTCCGTTATTTATAAAATTTTCATGTTTAGGAGTTGAGTTATTAAGTCATGCAAGTTTTAAAGTAATTACATCGAAAATAAACTTAAAGCAATTATAATAGCTCAAGAAAATAGAGTCGGGATAACCTAAGGCATGGAACCCTGCAAATATATAGATAGCCAAACATATCTAGTGACAAAGTAGTAAGTAAGTGCGATAATACATGAGCCTGGATCTCTCTACCCCAAAATACCCAAAGTGTTATCAAAACAGTATATGTACATAATACAAAAGACTAAAAATGTTAGAAACCTACAAGTGAACAATAGGAGGAGCCGCTCTGAGAGTCCTCAAAGAAAGTAACCAATCACCGGCGCCTTGTCCTTGCTCGTCTGTGGATCTGCACTCAATTCATCAACGCGAGAATGACGATTCCAGTAAGTAAAAGCCAGTAGAATGTAGATAGTACTATTTCATGAATAAATAAAGAAGCCTAGATATCATGTTGGAATTTAAAAGACATATAAGTGAATGAAAGTGCATGATAAATTGGCTGAAAAGTAATAGAAGTGATAAAGAGTGTCTAGGAAATAAGGGAAGACAACTAAGTGTTCCAAATCCATCGAGAGCGGGTGCTACTACTCGACTATCTAGAATCACGACTCTACAAGTTGACAATTATGTTTAGTTTAGCGTGGGAGCATCAAAGGCGCCCTGAATACCTCGCCTATGTCTACGACCTACAATCCAGTACTCGGGGTAAGGTTATGTTTATCCATCTAACACCAAACCTGAAGTACCTTCTTGACATACTTAGGTCTTAGACACTCAAAATAAGGAATGGAAATCCAATGAATAAACATGTCGAATATCGAGAAGCAAAATAGATCATGAATTACTAAATATTTTCTATCTAGTTTTACTTACCTCATATCGACGTAAAAACCGACTTTAACGACTCCAACACCTCCCTAAACTAATCCCCGACACCCAAGCTAGTGTGTTAAGTCCCAGTTGTCAATATATGTATGTTGAATTTGGTGTATTAGTGTTCTTAGGTTAGTGTTTAGATTCCTAAACTCAAAACACTCCAATTGTGAAAATTCAATAAAACAGTTCTTTTTTCAATTTAAGAAACTAAATCTAATTAATTAGAAATTATTCTTACATAAGTATCAATTACTTATATGAACCACATTTTATATCTTGTTAGATATGTCAAGGGAATGTCCAATTAAAATGTACTCTAAGTAAATATCTTATCTTAACTCACTAATTAAAGTTATAACATTTTTTTTAAATGAATTAAACTCTAAATCAACTTATGAAGAAATTAATCAAGTACTATGAGTTTATATTGTAGTCAATGAACTTCTCTAAATAAGATGAAGTAATTTAGTTGCTAATTAGAATAACTTCCCTAAATAAGATGAAGTTATCAATTAGTAATTAGGATAATTTACACTATTAGTAACTTATGACTACTTTGTATATTTTAATCAGTTTTTCGAGTGGCTTAAGTTAGTCACCTAGTAGACATATGCACAATTAATTCGAGATACTTGTCTTAAGGTACCCTAATTAATCTCCTCATTAAATTCCTGGTTTAACCATGCATATACTTTGGTGGCATCTCCTTTTCCCTATTAGCTTTATATTAATTTGTAATCTCAATTTCGTTACATTGCCCATATATAATCAAAAATTTATGTACTATACATTAAAACACAACTATTTTACTCAATAAGGGATGATAGTAAGTACCTAGCTAATTCAAAGATTAAAAAGATTTTTAATGTTTAGATCTTAACAAAAGATACAAACTTATCAAAGAATTTTTTGTAATCTTGTTAAATGCTATAGCTAATGAACTTTTAATTTCACTTCATGTTACAACTTGATGAGTGTCTTAAACAATAGTATCACAATTATAAGATGATCAAGAATACGAACCTAAACTAGAATTAGAAATTAAGAGAGAAATAAAGTATAAAGAAGAAGAAGTAGCACTTGCCTCTTTAATTTCTTCCCTTAATGTGCTCAAACTTTCCTAAATATAGCTCCATTAATGGTAGATCCCTCTTCTCTTTCTTGATTTGATAAAGATGAGAAACTAATTATGAGTTTAGAGAATTATAGGTACTCTAGTTACATGGAGGGAGTTTCATGTAAATATTTAATGATTTGGACTTTGCATATAAATTATTTAATTTTTAAATCTACCAATGATTGGTTTTCAACCACTTCATGCACCCATAGAAATCTATTAACTTATCCTAGGATTGTCACTCTTTCTATCATTACTAGATGAATCTATGGTCATATGAGAATCCACATTAAATTAGGTATATTAATTAGTAAATTCCTTGATTAGCTTACTTCGAAAAATCAAACTAGCTTATATACCCATTTAATTAGTTAGGTCATATGAATTTATTAGTCAATTAGGCTAGTTTTTATTCAATATTTGATCTCATTAATTCACTTATGTACTCAATAAATTTTGTTATTTTCTCATCTAGCCTACGTAGGCATTTTCATTGTTTCCTTAACGTAGGCTAGATAAGCAAGCCTCATTCAATAACTTAAGCACATAGATTGAAATAAAAATGAGAATTTAAGTTATGAATTAACCTAAGTCTCAACATTACACTAATCTAATCAACGCACACGCACACTCCTCATGAAGAACACTCACTCGAAAATCGACGACTAAATAATTAACTAAGCATATGAGTCTAAATAGGTAATGCACATCTTAATTCATTAATAAGATATTTTGGGTTGTTACACGAGCCCAACCAAGCCAGGCTCGGTTCAGGAGCCTAACCCCTGTAAATTAATAATCTTTTTAAATAAATTAAATTAAATACAATTTTAAATAAAATAAATTACAAAAAAATGAGAAAAATAGATAAGAAATGATGGAGTAATTCAAAAAAATTGGAGAAAATATGAAAAATTGGAAAAATGTAGAAAATTGGTTTTGGGGACTTTTTCGGGTGTTTCACACTCCGGAGTAATTCGTAAAGCAAGCTACGATTAGAAATTTGGAATAAAATTCTAATTTTTTTTTTCAAATTATAAAATTATTTAGTGTGATACTAAAAAAGTTTAAATGATAAAAATCAGACACTAGCATAACAAGAATTTTGACCTACGACGACTTGTGCAAGACGTCAAGCAGTTGCATAAGTTGTCTAATACAATTTTTCATGACACGCGTAAAAATTTTTGTTGTCTTTGCCATCTTTTTTCATAAATCAATATAGATTACAACTTTTATTAAAAGAATGTTGTGCAACTCATAGTATAATAGCTGATGAATATATGTCGTAAAAGAATTTTGATATTTGATGACATGCTTAATGCGAATGTTGTGTCACACATGGTTTAAAGGCTTTAAAATATATGTCGTAAACAACTTTCCATTTAGACGACATGCCTGAGCGAATATCGTATAACTGATATTATAATGGCTAGTAAATGTATGTTGTAAAAGACTTTTAATATTCAATGACATGCCTAATTCGAATGTCGTGTCACGCATGGTATAAGGGTTGTCAAACATGTGTCATCAAAAACTTTCAATATTAGATAACATGCATAATACGAAAGTCGTGTAATGCATGGTATCATAGCTTTTAGATGTGTGTTGTAAAAACTTTCCATATTAGATGACATGTCTTATGCGAATGTCGCAGAACACATGATATAATGGTTGTTAAATGTGTGTTGTAAATAACTTTCAATATTCGATTACATGCGTGATGCGACTGTCGTGTAATGCATAATAATATGGTTATTAAATGTGTTGTAAAGTACTTATAATATAAGATTACATGCCTGATGTGAATGTCACATAATGATATTATGGCTATTAAACGTGTTGTAAAAAGATTCTAATATTTTGATAATAATCCTGATGCGAAAACCGCATAATATGTAAATACATGGTATAAGGGTTGTTAAATGTGTGTCATAAAATACTTTCAATATCAGATGACATGACTAATGTAAATGTCGTGCGACATGTGGTATAACGACTATTAAATGTGCGTAGTAAAAAAATATAAATATTAGATGACGCGCCTAATGCTAAGACATGTGTCACGTCATCCTAATGTCACTAAATAAAAATAAAATAAAAATTCAAGCGCTTCACAATAAACCCCCTCTTAATTATTTAAATTTATTGATTAAACATATTTTAGTAAATAATTAATTACCATGAATTTTTAGATATTAATTAATAGATATATACTTTCCTCGTAAGATTAAGATCAATAATATTTTATTAAAGAAGATTAATATCAATTAGTCACGCATTCTATTCGTCATCAACTGCACCGACAAATTCATGCTCGGGATTGTTGAAATTTAAACGATAGTCGACCCTCACAATTACTTAATGTTTTTCATCTTTTACAATTGAACTCGAGACTTCATTTAATAGGAATTGAGTCCCTTACAACTTAGAAAAATCATTTTTTGATAATTAATGTCTTTGTAGTCACATATAATATATTTTTTAAAAAATATTTTGTAACATACTTTTAATACATTTATTTGCATTAGAAATTTTTGTAAAGTGTTCCTAATATGTATCAAAAGTATGGTTCACATAGTCTCAATCGTTTGAAAGATTTATGTATATTTTTAAATTATAATTTTAGGCCTTTCAGGTACTAGCTACTTAATTATTAAGTGATCTTTATTCGAATTTTCTAAAAGTGATATTTGCTCATATTAATCGTGTAGTACACATTGTTTTATTATTTGTTGTTTGAGAAAAAAAATGAATTGTAATACATGCAATTTATAATTATAGAATTTATTTTATAATAATGTTAATATAACTTGAGCAAGTTTTACAATTGAATAGAAATTATAAACAAATTTCAATTATTTGTTATTTTTATAATTAGGGCGATAAATTTTCATCTATGCATAAAGTTAGATTCTCTAATAAATAAAATAATTTAAATAAATGAATTATTACTATAACAATTATTTTATTCAACAACAACATAGCCTCAACCCCAAATTAATTGGGGTCGGCTACATAGATCAAACTTTTCTATTGTGCTCGATTAAGCGCAATTGATGGTGAGCTTTCCAGACCATTCAAATCCCTCCTAATTAATGCATCTCATGTTAACTTTGGTCTACTCTTACCTCATTAAATTTTTTCTGTTTCTATTGAGACAACTTTTTTTAGTGGGGGCATTTATAGGCCGTCTTTGCAGTTGACCAAACCACTGCAACCGCCCTTCCCTAATTTTTGTATCAATTGGTGCTACTCCTACTTGTCTTTGAATTTCAACATTTCTTTTTCTATCTTTACGAGTTTTACCACACATCCACTTAAGCGTCCCCATTTCTGCTTGTGTTCATTTTATGTAATTGCTGTTGATTTACCACCTAACATTCACTTCCATAGAGTATAGCTGGCCTAATTGTAGTCGTATAACTTAGTATGAACATTTCGATCACAAATCACACATGTTGCACTCCGTCATTTCTTCCGTCCAGTTTGAATTTTACGTGTGACATTATTCTCAATATTACCATCATATTGTATAACGATTTTTTTATTCACTTAGCTAAATTTACCCGTTGAAGATAAATTTAGAAAATGCAAAAAATTATTATTATTATAAAGTAGCTAAACTTCGACGTTTAACACTTAATGCATGCAGATTGCGAAGCGGGGGTGATGAAAGTTGGGATAAAGGTATTTTTAATTTGAGTTATCTAAGTTTGTCATTCACCACACACGAATAAGAGAACTAGGGCATGACTATCCCTTCAAACCGTAGTTACATCCAATAATTAAATAAATAAATAAAAGAGTTCTCTTCCCCACTTGATTTTCCATATCAAAACCTTCAAAATTTTCACCTCCATCGCGTCACCTCAGATCGAAACCCTCAAACCCTCAAACCTTCAAACCCTCACCTTCTTTGCTCCACCTCAGGTCGAAACCCTCAAACCCTCAAGCCCTCTGCTCACCACCTCAAGCCCTCTTGTTGCGCAGTCCGTCGTCGCCACATCGTCGGCTCACCGTCGGAGCGGAGTCCGAGTCCCCAGTCAACCGCCCCTCTTCGACAATGATGGAGGTGGTCAGATTTTCGTTTTTGTTTGATTTTAAGTTTCGTTTTTTCTTGGCGAAGGCGGAGAAGTTGAAGGAGGCTTGATGAAGTGCTGGAACTCGAGTCGTCACTCACCAAATGAAGAATTCTTCTCTTCGTACTTCCCTCATGTACGTATATGTTACTAGAGTTTGATATTATAAGGTACTAATTGATTGATTTGTTGTGTTGTGTAGCTTTTGGCACCCTTGCCAATGGGGTTCGTGGTGTTCTTGGTACATCTTGCAACAATTTCAATTATTGAGACTAGCATCAACCCAGCTTGGAGTCTCGGTGCTGCCATTGTTTACAATAAGGATCAGGCCTGGGATGACTATGTAATTAAACCCAAAAGTCGCAAATTTTTTTTTTGATGATTTTGAATTGAAAAATAATATTGTTGCATGTCACACACCTATTTGAAAGCAGTGTAATACTTTTCGAAATGAAAATGCTCTGGTGCCTCAACATCGACACACATTTTATGGTGTATTGAAAGGTGGACGACAAATGCATATCTGTGCTAGGCACCCTAGAACTCGCTTTCTTGAAAATGGATAGTGATAGGGTGACCCAAAATAGAGACTTGAAATGGATACCCAATTGTATGTAATGTTTTTATTTGATTTTCGTTTTTGTTTGATTAATTTCGCTCATGTACTAACGAGATGCTTCTCTTCTTCCTCAATGGAGAATCCTATTTAGGCCTTGATTGTTACCGGGCCATTCGAATCATCACTCGCCATTGTTGGCCCTCCATGCTTACTTCCCTTGGCGATAACTTAATTTCTTTAACCCTTTAACGTGGTGCTTTTTTTTGTAAATGGATTAAATGACACAGAGATTGCTCTAATAGTTTGTTTGGTCTTGAAATAACTCTCGTTGCAATTTCCTTATTAAGAGGGCAATGATGCATATTGACTCTCGACAAACTTGCTATTGTAATTTTATAATTAGGGCTTATGTTGTCTTCGTATCCTAGATTTGTTTCTAAATTGTCTTTTATTTTACTACTTCTCTAATTTTATTTTCATGACATATTTTAACAATATATTTTTACCTTACTATATGAAGTACTTTTAATCCATGTAGCCGACCTCAATTAATTTGGGACTGAGGCTATGTTGTTGTTGTTATATATGAAGAAGTACTTTTCTTTTATTAATTCTCAGATAATCCTAGGTGAGGCATGCATTTGTATTAACCTCGTCAATTATGATTGAGAAAGAAAGGATCCACGAAATAATGAAGGTCAGAAGTTTTAGATATTTTAATAACTGTCTTTTTTTCTTCTATTTTGGTTATGTTAGTTATGGACGTCTTATCTTATATGCAACTTATTTTACTGCGGTTTACGAATATAATCTATTTGTTGCTTTATTATTGTATCTATTACAAATTTACAATATTTCCTTCTTTCCTTTTCTTTTCCTGCATTAATGTATTTATTTAATGTTCAATGCACTCACCTTTACCTATCAAAGGAATCTTAAATGAACCATTTGATGTCTCTTTGTCTTTACTGTCATATTCTCAAATGTGAAAGTATTCTGCCTTTCTCTCTAATGATGACTGAGAGAAATAAAAATGAAGAAACATTTAGGATTCTTTAGGATAACCATTGAACTAAAAGCAATGTGATGTAATTTAATAGTGGTTGGCCGAAAAGTAGAGTGGATCCAAAAAGGAGTAGATTACAATCTCTGCAATATCGAAGAGTTAACATTTCGTGTTTAAGAAACAGAAAGCTTTGATTCTTTTTTCTACATTTAGGATTTCGACATGTACATGTATTTTGGTTGTAAGGGGCGACGTTCTAGTTTATTCATTCTTGTTAATATTATTATGGTTGTAGCTCTTGGTGTTTACTATGCCCAAGTTCTTAAAAGAAACTAATTTGGAAGGAACTCATAAAGTAGAATGAGAGAACGTCTTTAATTTTAGAACATATAATGCATGGTTAGCTAGATTCATATGAATGATTTTTAATTAAAAGAACTGTCTTATTTTCCCTCAGCTAGGTCAGAATTATCGGAGTGGAGTCCTACTTTTTTTTTTTTTTTTGACTTCGTGTCGAGTCCTACTTACTTGATTCTATAGAACTCGGGTTGTAATCTAATCAAAAGGGACACTTCATTGATATCCTTGGTTTAGATTTTTGTAAAGCTTTCTATGTTTTGATTAAATGATGATAATTAGTAGTTGTAAGTACTTCATAATTTATTAACTTTTTTTCTTGGGCTAAATTAAAGGCCATAAAAGCTAAGTTGTTAAAGTTTCAATACTTGTCAGAACTTGTTGTGCTAATTTTATTTTTTATTTTTCCTTTTAATTGAAAGATATATGAATACTTAATTTATTTAACAAATTGATTAGTTTCCACAATGCATTTCTGATATTTTTTTCAGTGTGTTAAGTTGTAGAGGTGAAAATTAGCGACTTTTTTTTTTTTTAGATTATACGTTTGATAAATGACTTGTATGTGTTACAATATCTTTTTATAACATTTTTTTATTTAATATCTTATGTGTTTTCTTAATCATTATTAATTTTATTTTTAATTGTGCTGTAGGTGCAAACTTCAATTTTTGGGTTGAAAGAGATCGTGTGAAATTTATCTTTTGCAAGGTTGATGTAGAGTGTAGATTTTGTAGTGTCTTTTTGTATATGTTATCAAACTATTTATATGATAAAATTTGTTAGTTGTCTCATTTTGTTTAAAAGCGAAAGACTTGTATATGGTACAAATTCTTGTATGCACTTCATTTTGAATATAATATTCTATTTTACTCTTTGGAACTGTGAATTAGTACAATTGTTAATATTATTTATTTCGACTTCTTTCAAAATTAAAATATTTAAATTTAAATTTGTTGGGAAATATGACATTTATTATAGAGCCCCGCTATGGGCACCCCACCTATTAGTGAAGGCACACCATTGTTGAGGGCACCAAGTGGTTTATCAAGGGCACCCAAAAAATTTGACTGAAATTTCAAAATCGCCCTTAAGTGCACCTCACCATCAATCCACCAATTTGATAAAACAAAGGGGCAATTTTGCCATTTCAATCAAGGTAAAATTTAGAGGAGAGAATAACCATAAATTTTGGGTGCCTTTAATGATAGGTGGGGTGCCCATAGCTACGCTCTTATTATATGTCATTTAAATTAATGATTGCAGCATTAATGCAAGTCATAAAAAGTTTATTTGCAACATTCTTTCAGTGTTGTTAAAACAAGATTTATACAACATTAAATTGCAAGTTGTGGCTTCGATTACAAAAAATTCTTTTTATGTTGTTAACTTATACAATGACTTTCCTTAAAAGCTGTGAAATCTCATTGTTCATTAAAAGTTGAACTATAACAACATTCAAAAATGCTTGTGATAGCATGCCGAAAGAGCTATTGAAGTACTAAAGATTTTTTTATAGCAATCTCTTAGTATGTCATTAATTGATACAATGACTTTCTTTAGAAGCGGTGAAATCTTAGTGCGCATCGAAAGTAGAACTATAACAACATTCAAAAATGTTTGTGACAACACGCAAAAAATGTCTTCCAAAACTTTTGATAACGATCATTTCGTGTGTCGTTGACTAGTACAATGACACTTTGTAGATGCTGTAAAATCTCGAAGTACACCAAAAGAAATACAACAACATTCAAAAATTAGTGTAATAACATGCAAAAAATGTTAAAACCCTAATACTTTTGATGACATATATATAGAGGACTTATCGTTGCGTGTCGTCTTACACCTAATATGGCAAATATTGTGTGTTGTCGGAAGGTTATTTTTTTGTAGTTTAGGGACTTAGGAGACTAGTCGGGTGTTGGGTGCGCGGTTAGAGGTGCGAACGGGTCATTTAGGAGTGATTTTCACGAGCGTCGAGGTAAGTAAATCCACGAGAACGTCAGTTTAGCATTCCTTTTCTTTCAATAATATTACCTATTGTTATTAATATTTTCATGCGCTAGTTTAGGCTTCTTATATATCCCATTACCATGTTTATCTATGTATAATTGAAGGGGCGGTATAACCTCAACCTGACATTCGTTGATGACGATCCTGAAGTTGTCATGTAGTATTGTCGTACTTTATAATACGCGTGAGGTTTGTCTCCACGAGTCAATGAATCGAAGAGTATGTTGACGTAAGACTTGCCTCCATCACAGAGTTCCTCTCCTACGAGGCGTTGGACATAAGTCTAACTTCGGACAAATAAAATCCCTTGTTACGACCATGAAGAAGATGCGGGATTACCTCACCACTAGGGACTTCTCGGGTCAGTATTTGCGTCATAGGGCTCGACAGCTATACACCTGATAAATTATTATTTATGCATATATAGGGTTAGTTTAGTCATATATTTAGTATAAATATTCTCAAATGAGCTCTAAATCATGATATTATTTCATTTTCAGGGAATTAAGGTGTAAAAGAAGGAATTGATGAAAAACATAAAGAAACGGAGTAAAAACTCACAAAAAAACACTTGACGTTGTGGCTATAGGTGTCGACTGTGTGGGCATACAAGGCACGGCGTGGGAGAGAAGAAAAAGTGAAGAAAACCAACTCTGGAGATCCGACGCAATGGCGGCGCTTTGGAGCATAAAGGACGACGCCAAGCAAGCTAGGGACGGCGCCAAGACACTAGGAGCTCAAAAATAAGGAATGCAGTGGCAGCGCAGTGGGCTAAAGGGCACGGCGCCAGTGCAGTAAATGACATTGCCAAACACGCAGGAAATAGAAAATAGAGTTTTAATTCGAGTTAAATTGTAAAGTAGAGTTTCTAATTGTTATTAAGGTGTATAAATAGCTATTAGGATGTGGTAAACTCATAAAATACTAACTATTAGCCACCATTAGAGTAATTTAGCATATGATTTACATTAAGTTTGAGTATTAAGGAATTTATCTGAAAAAAACATTGAAAACTTCATGTTCGTAATTCAAGTTTGGTTTCGTTGATTAAATTCAAGGGAATATTTATATTCATCTCTGATTTGCAATAATTTTCATAATGAATTGTGATATGTGTGTTTCAATGAAGTGTAAGTAGTCTATTTATCTTAGGGATCAATGGGTCAAGTGGTATGAATGATATGCTTTGAATAGGAATAAAAAGTGATTATAAAAAGTGCAATGGTTAGAATTTTTATTGATTCTAAGCGTAATGCTTTAGACATCTTGATCACGTGTTTAATGAACTTAGGTTTTAAAAGTTATCATGGTCATTAAAGCTTTTAATCCGGACATGAACGGTACAACCGTAAAATACACAAGATCGAGCGCTAGTTGTTGATTCAAGAGGTACGAATAATAAACTTATTTGGTTATGAATCCAATAATTTGGAACTTAATGCAATGTTGAGCTTACGTTATTCACACCGATAGGTGCAGTTTCAGTTTGGACATTAGAATCTTCTCCTTTACGACAGTGAGTTGAAGTGGATTTGAAAGAAATCAGTCTATTCTAATTTGACATTGCACACAACATATTAAGATGTAAACATGAATACAAAGTATAGTAATAAATTACCTAGGTGAAGTTGTGAACTAAGATATTCTTAATATAAGAGTTGAAGTAAAGTTTAATTTGATTAGTTAGATAGTTTAGTTTAGTGCAAAACCAATTAAAAAATTATTTCCTTAGCAATAGTTTAAGTTAAATAGGTAATTAACAACTAGTGCAAAAACTTTTCCCTGAGGACGATATTCATGATCAACTTAAGTTGATTACACTATTACTACAAGCGAGTGTTATACTTGCGGCACGCATACCAACACAAAATTTGTGTTCCACATTTTTGCTTGTCTCCGCAACTTATATTCATGTTTTGCATTTCCATTTATGTACTTACCTGCATGACTTATACCCGCTTTATTTGGATTTCTTGTGAAGACTAACTGGATTTCTCCGGGATTTACTCACTATAACTTGTTATTGTTTTTATTGGCAAGTTGCAGATCTTACGACGAGCCAAATCTAAAAATCCCCAGTAGCATCACTTGTAGGTGTGTGTTTTATGTATATACTACTTTTGGGATCATTTTGGGAGACATATTACCTGATAAATGTATATTGACATCTTTTGCGACTTGACACCTCATTATGATATACATGACATATATTTGTCGGGTTTCCACCCCAGTAGGTTTGTTAACCAATGCAAAATTTTTTTACATTACTTATTTGCATACTTTTAAGACTACCGCTATTAAAATAACTTAAATGAATCAAAACAAATAAAATAGCTGTAAAAACTCTATAACTTAGTAAATTTCGACAAAATAATCATTTAAATAACGAGTTTGACTAAGTTAGGTTATTGGATGGTTAGTTCGTGGGCCATCATGGACTGGTGTGCAGGAGATGTGACATGACCTGGTGACATGGCAGTGCACGGTTTGCTTTAAAATTTAGGGTCGTCACATTTTATGTCTCGGCATATCTTAACATGAAAAAAAGCATGTAGTAGATTAAGTTGTCACGACCCAAACTCTTAATCCTAGTTTAATTCCTTAATAAGGATCATTGACCCATGGTGTGGATCCGCATCGAGATACATACACTGACCAAGGCAATGTGGTCGAGGTATATGTTAGATTTGTTGTAATGTATGCCTAATATATTATATATGTTAGATTTGTTGTAATGTATGCTTAATATATTATTTATCTTGTAATTTTAGTTAATAAAATATATGTTTTATTTGTTGTTTTATTATAAGTGATTGCATGTTTACCTTATAGTAAGATAATCCATGGGTACTTATTGAAATATCTTAAATGTCCCTAGTCGGTCATTATACAGGGAACTATAATGAATTAAGACTAGTGTGAATCTTGATTGATGGTCATGTGATGATCATGCGTATATGGATACGAATCAAGATCATGAGTACTTATTATGGAATAAGATACTGGACCGACCCACTATGAGAACACCACATGGATTAAGTCATAAGTGTTACTCATGATAGGTATATCATTTAGTCATTCGACTAGAGATTATCATAGAATTCAATATTATGAGCATGATAATTTGACACAATCAAATATTGTCTTTAACCTGAAAATTATAAAGATTGTGATTGGTTACCGTGCGAATAATATGTGAAGGTGTGTAATCAAGATAAAATTTGTCACTCTCGTATATAGAGAGATATCAGTGGATCCCTCGATAAGATAGATTGATAATGGCCAAGTCCATGTGAATTGATATGATCAATGTCACTTGGATGTTTTTCAGTTTACCTAAAGATTGAGACTAGTATGATTGAACATTAAGGGTGACTTTCCATACCTTATGTTTAATCAAAGGATATCGCATGACAAAATGATATGATATACGTTATTAATTAGGTTGTGTCGATGTTGATATTCATGCTACTTGGGTAGTCATAATGTCTTGCTAAAGACCGCTTATGACTTGTTTACCAAAATGGTTTTTGGTTCACTGTCAACGTCGCATGAACTTATTGGGTCGCACACAAAGAATGACTTTGCACAATTTCAATTGGTCCAGAGTAATGAGTTTTATATGATAAAATTCATGACATAAAAGCCCTTACGATTTGTTATATGATAACTTATTAATAGGGGCGTATGTGTAATTTGTTTAAACTGCCTAAATACAATAGTTGTATTACGAATAAGATTTTAAGTGAGGGCTTATCTACACATATAAATAAATGTTGAAACCCTAAAAACGAAATAAGATTTCGTTTTACAATTTTCGAGTTCTCTGGATTTATGAAGAGAAAGAGAAATCCTTTTCAATCTCTCTTGGGGCTAGCACTCCAAATTGTGGTCACCGTTCGTGTGTGGTTTTTTGATAGATGACGCGCACTTGAACGTCTTGAAAATCGAACAATCAAAAAGGAAATCACGGAATAAGGTATGATTTACTTTCGTAGATTTAGTTTAATGGAACTTATTTTCGATCTTGTTGGGGTTTTTCAAAATTTGTTTTGAATTTTTCGCCGCATGTGAAGCCCAAAAATCCTACAGTTGTATCAGAGCATTAGGCTCGGTTCTATTAAACGTTTGCATGTTTTCACTGATGTACATATGATATATGTGTGAAAACATAATCTTGATTAATGTATATATGATATACATATAGATTCTGTGATAATTGTTATCAATAATTGGTTTTAAAGCATGTTGTTAATTCATGTATATTGATACATCGCATGATATGATTCAATGATAGTATTCATGTTTAGAATATATAATTCTGATCTTGAACACATATTTTGTTTTGTTCGATAATTATGTATGTCTCCATGATAGAGATCATGATTAGTTAATATACTTAATTTAATATGATTCTGATGTTGAATGCATGATTAATATCTCGAAATTGATTTTGACCATATATCTCATTGTAGTAATCCGTTAGTATATTCCTATAAGATAAGAGATATACTTGTAATTGGATTAGAATTACAAATCTTATAAGATAGGTGAGATATAAAACAAATCCTAATTAGACAAGGATTCAAAGTATCTTAAATTCTAATTGGATTAGGATAAAATATCAAGTTAATGGTGGGCCCGAGATAATTAAAAGCGTTTTAATTAATATTTTTGAAATTAAAATAAGGGGCAGTTTTGGTTGATTAGATTGACTAAAATTATGAGAAATTTTAGGTGATTTTCAATTTTTGGAATTGAAATTTGTTGTCTAAAAATAAATGGGCGCCCCCCTGTACTCCTGTTCGCCGCTGACCGGCCAGTGGGACCGCCGTTAACTGTTCGTAGCATCCTAAAATTCGTACAATAGTCAATATTTGTATGATTTCCTAACCTTTTAGTGATTATTCATGCATCGAAATATATGATATTTATCTTATTTAATTATGATCACTAAAACAAACAAAAATCCCTCTTTCAAATTTTAAGTCAAGTGTCATCCATTCTTAAACACTTGTCAAGGCTTCGATCACATCAATATGGGTATGCCTTCGCAGAGTGTATTGTGTTATCTTGATGAGGCAAGTTGAGTAACGGTTACTCTATTGTTTGAAATGGTTAGATTTGATAAAACTATCAAAACGGTTTTGTGCTTTAAGCACTAGATGAGATAAAACACGCTAAGACATAAGATGTCATAATCTCATAAAATAACTAATAGTTACATATGATGTAATTGGTAAATGGTACCTACCTAAATAACCTAATTCGAAGTGTCATGCCTAAGCTGTCTTGGAATTAGGTGAAACATGGATTTTAGTCCCTTAAATTAACATAGCATTTTTAAGGAGGGTTGTTAATTTAGTGGGAGTTTATTCTTCTATACTAAAATGAACTTTTGCATAATCTTTGTTGTAGATCTATGGCCTCTTCAAATCACACTAATCCCTTGTCACTGCGATCCATCCTTGAGAAGGATAAGTTGTCTAGAACAAACTTTCTTGACTGGTTCAGAAACTTGAAAATTGTTCTTAAGCATGAACACAAGTTGTATGTCCTGGATGATCCTATTTCTGAGGAACCACCAGCCAATGTAATAATAGCCGTGAATGATGCACATACTAAGCATGTCAACGACTCAACTGATGTTGCATGCATAATGTTGGCAACCATGGTTCCTGAACTTCAGAAGGACATGGAACACATGGAAGCTTACGACATGGCTACGACGCTAAAGGAGATGTTCCAACAGCAGGCTAGGCAAGAAATGTTCGAGACAGTCAAGAATCTTCATTCTTGCAAAATGGCTGAGGGAGTCCTCATGTTTTGAAAATAAAGGGCTATATTGACCATCTTGATAGACTTGGATTTCCCATAAGCCAAGAGTTGGCTACGGATTTGATCCTGAATTCATTACCTGATAGTTATTCACAATTTGTGATGAATTATAACATGAATAACATGGAGAAGTCTATCTCAGAGTTGCATTTGATGCTTAAAACTCTGAGCAGAATGTCAAGAAACCCACTCCTAGTGTGTTGATGGTTCAGAAAGGAAAGGCTTTGAAGAAAAAGAGCAAAAGTAAGGCTAAAGTTACCAAGACTATTGTGACTGTCACAAAGCCTATAGAACAAGTCAAGCCCATGATGCTTCTACTTCACAATCCCAGAAGGAAAAGGAAAAAAAAGGAAATTGTCATTTCTACCATGCACCTGGACATTAGTTTAGAAATTGCAAGCTCTATCTTGAAGATCTAAAGAAAAAGAAAAGTAGTGCGACTACTGCTTCAGGTATTTACACTATTGAAGTTAACTTGTCTACTAGTGATTCTTGGGTATTGGATACCGGATGTGGATCTCGCATTTGTATTAATGTGCAGGGTCTCACCAAAACTAGAAAGCTATAGAAAGGAAAAGTCATCCTACGAGTTGGAAATGGAGCAAAGGTCGCTGCGTTGGCTGTAGGATGTTATGAGTTAATTTTACCTAGTGGACTTGTTTTAATTTTAAATAATTGTTATTATGTCTCTGCCTTGAGCAGAAACATCATTTCAGTTTCATGTTTGGATTTGGATGGTTTTAATTTCATTATTGCGAATAATAAATGCTCTGTTTCTCGTAAAGACATTTTCTATGTGAATGCTGATTTGTGTGATGGTCTTTATATTCTAAACATGAAAAGGTCCACATATACTCTCATTCTTAAAGTAAATACGAAGAGATTCAAGTCAAATTATTTGAATCGAACCTACCTTTGGCATTGTCGCCTTGGCCACATTAATGAGAAACGCATTTCTATACTCCATAAAGATGAACTTTTAGATTCATTTGATTTTGAATCATATGAAACATGTGTATCTTGTTTACTAGGCAAGATGACAAAGAGTCCCTTTACTGGACACAGTGAAAGGGCAAGTGATTTATTGGGTCTAATACATACTGATGTATGCAGTCCTATAAACACAATGGCTAGAGGTGGTTATCAGTATTTCATTACATTCACTGATGATTTCAGTAGATATGGTTACGTGTATTTTATGAAACATAAAGGTGAATCTTTTGAGATGTTTCGAACATTTCAAAATGAAGTGCAAAATTAACTCGGTAAAACTATTAAAGCATTTCCATCAGATCAATGTGTTGAATATTTGAGCCTAGAGTTTGATGATCATCTTAGAAACTGTGGGATTATCTCATAGTTTACTACCCTAGAAAATCCACAATGGAATGGTGTTTTTGAGAGGAGAAATCAAACTTTATTGGATATGGTTCGATCTATGATGAGTCATGCAGATCTTCCTATTTCTTTTTGGGTTTATGCCTTAGAAACTGCTGCGTTTACATTAAATCGTGTCCATTCTAAAGCGGTTGATAAAACACCACATGAGATGTGGTTTGGGAAAATGCCAAGTTTGATTTTCCTTAAGATTTGGGGTTGTGAAGTTTTCGTACGACGACAAATCTCATAAGAATTATCAGCCAAATCTACCAAGTGTGTATTCGTTGGTTATCTTAAAAAAACTAGAGGATACTACTTTTATAATCCCGCTGAGAACAAAGTGTTTGTTGCTCGGACTGGTGTCTTTATGGAAAAAAAGTTTATTTCGAAAGATAACAGTTGGAATAAAGTAAGTCTTGAAGAAATTCAAGAACCACAAATAAACACTCAACCGCCAGTGGGAGATTAACTAAGTTTTGAACTAATTGATCCTCCACATGTATCATAAGGCCCTCGTAGGTCTGATAGGGTAAGACATTAGCCTGAGAGATTTGAATTTCTTATTACTGATAGTAGTGAGGTGTTGTGTATGGATCAAAATGAACCTGCTACTTATCAGGAGACTGTTTCTAGCCTGGAGGCATATAAATGGCTTAGTGCAATGAATTCTGAGATGCAATCCATGTATGATAACCAAGTTTGGAACCTGGTTGATTTACTTAAAGGTGCTAAGACCATTTGATGTAAATGGGTTTTCAAGAAGAAAACTGACATGGATGGCAACGTGCATACTTATAAAGCACGGCTAGTAGCAAAAGGTTTCATACAGACTCAAGGTGTTGATTATGATGAAACTTTTTCTCCTGTAGTCATGCTTAAATCCATTAGAATTCTAATTGCCATAGCCGCATATTATGACTATGAGACATGACAAATGGATGTCAAAACAGCTTTTCTAAATGGAAAGTTACTTGAGGACGTGTATATGATACAGCCTGAAGGCTTTGTTCATCCTGAGACTTCTAGGAAGGTGTGCAAGCTTCAAAGATCTATTTATGGATTAAAGAAAGCTTCTCAGAGTTCAAATCTTCGTTTTGATGAAGCAATTAAGGAATTTGGTTTCATTAAAAATGAAGATGAGCCTTGTGTATACAAGAAGGTCAGCGGGAGCGTGGTTATTTTCCCGGTGTTGTATGTTGATGATATATTACTCATTGGAAATGACATTCCGACCTTGCAGAGTGTCCTTGTGTATACAAGAAGGTCAGTGGGAGCGTGGTTGTTTTCTCGGTGCTGTATGTTGATGATATATTACTCATTGGAAATGACATTCCAACCTTACAGAGTGTCAAGTCTTGGTTAGGGAAATGTTTCTCAATGAAGGACTTAGGAGATGCAGCTTACATCCTTGGGATTAAGATCTATAGGGATAGATCTAAAAGGATGATCGGGCTAAGTCATAGTGCTTATATTGATGAGGTACTGAATAGGTTTAATATGCAAGACTCTAAAAAGGGTGATTGCCAATGTCTCATGGTATAAATCTCAGCAAGACTCATTGTCCGATGACTAATGATGAGCGAGAGTGCATGAATACGATTCCATATGCATCAGCTATTGAATCTATCATGTATGCCATGTTATGCACTAGAGCTGATGTATCATATGTTTTGAGCGCAACAAGCAGATATCAGTCCGATCCCGGTGAGAGTCACTGCATAGCAGTAAAGAACATTCTTAAGTACTTGAGAAGGACTAAAAACGTGTTCTTTGTCTACGGAAGTTTGGAAGACGAGCTTGTTTTAAATGGTTACACAGATGCAAGTTTTCAAACTGATATAGATGACTTCGTATCGTAGTCTGGATATGTGTTTACTTTGAATGGAGGCGCAGTGAGCTGGAAAAGTTCGATGCAAGAAATTGTCGCAGATTCTACAATAGAAGCTGAATATATTGCAGTGTCCGATACAGCTAAGGAGGCAGTTTGGATCAAAAAGTTCATCTCAAAACTTGGTGTGGTTCCGAGTATAGCTAACCTCATTTGCTTGTATTGTGACAACAACGGGGCGATAGCACAGGTCAAGGAACCAAGATCATCACACCACCGATCCAAACATATACTTAGATGTTTTCATCTCAATTGAGAAATCATTGAGAGGGGAGATGTGAAGATTTGCAGAGTTCCTACTGAAGACAATGTTGTTGATCCTTTGACGAAGACTTTTCCACAAGCGAAACATGATGGTCATGTTAGGTCATTATGTATTAGATACATGAATGATTGGCCCTAGTGCAAGTGGGAGATGTTAGGGTATATGCCTTAAGTCAATTTACAAACATTGTTTATCTTATGATTTTCGTTAATAAAATAGATGTTTTATTTTTTGTTTTATTATAAGAGATTGCATGTTTACCTTATAGTAAGATCCATGGGTACTTGTTGAAATATCCTAAATGTCCCAGTCGGTCATTATACTGGGAATTATAATGAATTAAGACTAGTGTGAATCTTGATTGATGGTCATGTGATGATCATGTGTATAGGGATACGAATCAAGATTATGAGTACTTATTAGGGAATAAGATACTGGACCGACCCGCTATGAGAACACCAGATGGATTAAGTCATATGTGTTACTCATGATAGGTATATCATTTAGTCATTCGACTTGAGATTACTATAGACTTCAATATTAGGAGCATGATAATTTGACACATTCAAATGTTGTATTTAACCGGACAATTATAAAGATCGTGATTGGTTACCGTGTGAATAATATGTGAAAGTGTGTAATCAAGATATAATTTGTCTTTCTCATATAGAGAGAGATATCAGTGGACCCCTCGATAAGATAGACTGATAATAGCCAAGTCCATGTGAATTGATATGATCAATGTCACTTTGATGTTTTTCAGTTTACTTAAAGATTGAGACTAGTACGATTGAACATTAAGGGTGACTTTCCATGTCTTATGTTTAATCAAAGGATATCGCACGAAAAAAGGATATGATATACATTATTAATTAGGTTGTATCGATGTTGATATTCATGCTACTTGGGTAGTCATAATGTCTTGCTAGATACCGCTTATGACTTGTGTACCAAAATAGTTTTTAGTCCACTGCCAACGTCGCATGAACCTATTGGGTCGCACACAAAGAATGACTTTGCACAATTTCAATTGGTCTAGAGTAACGAATTTTATATGATAAAATTCATGATATAAAAGCCTTTACGATTTGTTATATGATAACTTATTAATAGGGGCATATGTGTAATTTGTTTAAACTGCCTAAATACAATAGTTGTATTAAGAATAAGATTTTAAGTGATGACTTATCTACACATATAAATAAATGTTGAAACCCTAAAAACGAAATAAGATTTCGTTTTACAATTTTTGAGTTCTCTAGATTTATGGAGAGAAAGAGAAATCATTTTCAATCTCTCTTGGGGCTAGCACTCCAAATTGTGGTCACCGTTCGTGTGTGGTTTTTTGATAGATGACGCGCACTTGAACGTCTTGAAAATCGAACAATCAAAAGGGAAATCACGGAATAAGGTATGATTTACTTTCGTATATTTAGTTTAATGGAAGTTATTTTCGATCCAATTGAGGTTTTTCAAAAAAAAAAATGAATTTTCCACTGCGTATGAACCCCAAAAACCCAACAGTAGCTTTAATAGTTAATTTTATATGGCTATAATTCAATTTATATTAATGTAACCTAAGTTAGGAAAATAAAACATTAGTCGTAGATATTCCTCGTGATACGTGTGAATACATCACAAGACTAATTGTGTTACATTATGTGTTATCAAGGAATAATTAGTAAAGAGTTAATGGATTGTGGAGTCACAATTAAGGTCATTAGATTGATCTAGAGATATGTGATGTATATAAGATTAGGAGCTAAAAATCTAACTTAATATATATAAGATTGAATGGGATTAACATGCAATCTAGAGAATTAAATCATAGAATTGTGAAGAGATTCTGGTAAAATTGAGAGATATTGATCAAGTTGGTGATGTTCTACAAGTAGGTAATTAAGCTAGTGTACACTATCATTTTGAAAAAGTTTGTAAAAAATTAGAGTCTTACTTCAGTCATGATTTTTGCTTAATCTCTGAGGATAAATGTAATCATTTTTGAAATTGGTTTATAGATTTGGATTCCTGGCGAAAAACCAATAAATTTGTTATCAAGAAAATCCGAATTTCGATTTGAAATGATATAATTATGACATTGTGAAGTTATAGGTGTTCTCGATAGATTTTTTTTAGCAAAAGTTATAAGTTTAGAGTTTTCTAATTAATTTAATCCAACTTTGATAGTTTTTATATGTCCTGAAACACCCTAATTAACCTCAGGAAACTAGGGAATAGTCTCGAGAGATTGTTGGCAAGATACATGATGTCAGAGACCGAATTAGCCTAGAAACATTGCGTGGATTGTAAGTAAACTGATTGAGGTATTTATTTCCATTTCTTTCCTATTATGCTTTTCATTTAAAGTCATTTGGACTGATTTACCTATTGTACTCTAGATGTCATGACTTAGTTGTTCTATCTCATTTTCATGAGTTATTTATCATGGCATTGTTTGATGTTTAATGGTTTCATTGATTTTAAATCATGTGCTATGTCATTCTTGGTTGTTAAGGAATTTTAGTCAAATGAAATAACATGCTATCAGGTAGGTGATTTATGGTATCGAGAATTCATTTTTATTTGTGCATTAGTTATGCAATCACATTTTTGGATTCCTAAACCTTGTCATTTCTTGAATTATGAAAGTAGTTCTTATATCTAAGATCATGATATGATGAGATAAGTGCAGCACACAGGGTCACTAGAATTATGGGGTTGTCGGGATCTCAACACTAGCTTATGCAGCACACGAGGTATGAGACTCGGGGTTGTTGACTAGTATACATCACATGTGAGGGGCATTTGTCATTATTTATTCATGCGATGGGCATTTAGGAGGATGTGAAGACATTCATGAGACTTTTTACGCCCTAAATAGTGGAAATAGGCTGACGTGATATAACTCACGGTAGACTGGCCCTAGATCATTACTACTCAGCCGAGTATCTGTTTCATATTGTTTAATTGAAGTATCTTATAGCATGATTCTTTTTAGCATAATTGTTATTGTTATACTTTCAGATACTTGTTGTAGATTTGGAAATGTGGATAAATGTCTTTAAGTGTTACTTTCTACTTTCATGTACTCACCGTCCTATTCATGATGGTGGGTGCATATCCATCGAGTAGCACAATGGGCAAGGAAAAAATCGACGACTACCTCTGAGCCATTGGAGTGCTGCTACCTCTGATATTGTAGGTTTTTGATTTTGTTGTATGACTTATATATATATATATATATATATATGTCTTTTATATACTTTTGGGGTTGTATATATAGGTTGAGAGATAGTTTTCCCGACCAAAGACATGTTGATATATATTTATCACCGTTATGTTATATATATATATGCTTGTGATCTTTGTTTCATGGTTTTCCATATATTTAGGATTTATGTTAATGGCTTTCGTTCATTTGTTAAGACTTCTGCTAAATTACGTTAAGTTATAAAAAATTTAATTAACTCTGAAAAATTGATTTACAAGATAACATTAGGTTGCTTATTTTAAAGTTAGCTATTTGGAGAAATGACTGGAAAGGCTGACTAATACGTCGTTAAGTCCTACGTGGTCGAGATTAGGGCTTAATAATAGGATTGGGCCGAGTTGTACCTTAATTTGAGAAGGGGTCATCACAGTTGGTATCAGAGCCAACTTGAAAAATAATCAACCTATGATTTTTTTGGATTTTTGGGGATCATACGCAGCGGAAATTACAAAACAATTTTGACAAAAACCCCAACAGGATACGAATCTAATTCCATTAAAAACATTTAAACCATGAAAACTTAATCATACCTCGGTCGCAATATACCTTTCTGAAGGTTGATCGATCTCTAAGGCGCTGCCAACGACGAACGTCCTCTACCAGCAATCCACACACGAACGGCGGTCGAGATTCGAAGTGCTAGCTTCGAGAGAATACCAAACCTTTTTGTTTCTCTCCAAAACGATCCAGAGCGTACCAGAAAACCCTAATTCATTTCTGAAATGAAAATAGAGTTTCGGCCCTTAATCTTTCATACGTGTGTTCTAACTTAAAGCGTCTATTTATATAACCCTTGTATATAGACAGTTAAGTAAATTACACATATACCCCTACTTAAAGAAGTATAAGTGTAATACACCACAAGGACATTTCTGTAATGAATTTTATCATATAAAATTCATTTTTCTGAACCATCTTAAAATCTCGCAAAACCATTCTTAGTGTGCGACCCAATAGGCCCATACAACGTTGGCAGTGTACCAAAACACATTTTGGTATACAAGTCATAAGCGGCCTCTAGCAAGACATTATGACTACCCAAGTTGTACGAATATCAAATCGATACAACCTAATCAATAGTGTATATAACATCATTTTGTCACACAATATCCTCTTGATCAAACATAAGGCATGGAATTGTCATCCAACATGTTCAATCGTACTAGTCTCGATCTCTAGGTAGACTGAAAACATCCAAGTGACATTGATCAATATCAATTCACTTAGACTAGGCCTTTTAACAGTCTAACACATCGAGGGATCCACTTGATATCTCTCTTTATATGAGAGGGACAAATTTTATCTCGATTACACAACTTCATCACATTGCTCACACAAGAACCAATCACAACCTTTATAATCGTCCTAAGCAAAGACAACGTTTGATTGTGTCAAATCACTGTGTTCCTAATGTTGAAGTCTCTGGTAATCTCATGTCAGAGGACTGAATAATATACCTATCATGAGAAACAACTATGACTTAATCCATGTGATGTTCTCATAGCGGGTCGGTCCATTACTTTGTTCCCTAACAAGTACTCGTGATCTTGATTCGTATCCCTATACGTATAATCATCATATGATCATCAATCAAGACTCACACTAATCTTAATTCATTATAGTTCCCAGTATAATGATCGACTAGAGACATTTAGGATATTTCTGTAAATACCTATGGATCTTATTATAATGTAAACATGCAAATTAATTATAATAATCAGCAAATGAAATCCTCTATTTTATTAACTAAAAGTATTCATAAATACAGTTAATGGATTGATCTAGGGCACAAGCCCCAACATCTCCCACTTGCACTAGGGCCAATCATACATGCATCTAATGCCTAATGATCTAACATGACCATCATGTTTTGCTTGTGGAAGAGCTTTTGTCAATGGATCTGCAACGTTGTCTTCAGTAGGTACTCTGCAAATCTTCACGTCTCCCCTCTCAATAATTTCTCTGATGAGATGAAAACGCCTGAGTATATGTTTGGATCTGTGGTGTGATCTAGGTTCCCGGCCTTGTGTTATTGCCCTGTTATTGTCACAATACAAACAAACATGGTTAGCAATACTTGGAACCACACCTAGTTCAGAAATGAACTTTTTGATCCAAACTGCCTCATTTGCTGCATCGGACGCTGCAATATACTCAAACTCATTATAGAATCTCGCTGCGCCTCTTGCTTCGAACTTTTCCAGCTTACTGCACCCCCATTCAAAGTAAACACATATCCATACTACGATCTAAAATCATCTATATCAGTTTGAAAACTTACATCTGTGTAACCATTTACAACTAGATCATTTTCAAAACCTCCATAGACCAAGAACATTTCCTTAGTCCTTCTTAAGTATTTAAGGATGTTCTTTACTGCTATCTAGTGACTCTCACATGGATCTGACTGATATCTGCTTGTAGTGTTCAAAGCATATGATACATCAGGTCAAGTGCATAGCATGGCATACATGATAGATCCAATAGCTGATGCATATGAAATCTTATTCATACGGTCTCGCTCATCATTTGTCTTAGGACATTGAATCTTGCTGAGACTTATGCCATGAGACATTGGCAACAATCCTCTTTTAGAGTCTTGCAAACTGAACCTATTCAAGACACCTTGTCTATGTATGCACTCGACTTAGACCGATTAGCCTCTTAGATCTATCCCTATAGATCCTTATCCCTAGGATATAAGTGCCGCATCTCCTAAGTCTTTCATTGAGAAACACTTCCCTAACCAAGACTTGACATTCTCGCAATGTTGGGATGTCATTTCCAATGAGTAATATATCATCAACATACAAGGTACTTAAAAAACAACTACACTCCCACTGACCTTCTTGTATACACAAGGCTCATCTTTGTTCTTAATAAAACCAAAATCCTTGATTGCTTCATCAAAACGAAGATTCCAATTTCGAGAAGCTTGCTTTAATCCATAAATGGATCTTTGAAGCTTGCATACTTTCCTAGAATTCTCAGGATGTACAAAACCTTCAGGTTGTGTCATATACACGTCCTCAAGCAGCTTTCCATTAAGAAATGATGTTTTTACATCCATTTGCCATATCTCATAGTCATAATATGCAGCAATGGCAATTAAAATTCTTATGGATTTAAGCATGGCTACTGGCGAAAAAGTTTCATCATAATCACACCTTGAGTCTGCCTGAAACCTTTTGCTACAAGTCTTGCTTTAAAAGTATGCACTTTGCCATCCATGTCAGTTTTCTTCTTGAAAACCCATTTACATCCAATGGTCTTACCACCTTCAAGTAAATCAACCAAGTTCCAAACTTGGTTATCATACATGGATTGCATCTTAGAGTTCATGGCACTTAGCCATTTATCTGAGTCTGGTCCAGACATAGCCTCCTGATAAGTGGTGGGCTCATTTTGATCCATAAGCAACACATCACGACTATCAGTAATGAGAAATCCGAATCTCTCTGGCTCATATCTTACCCTACCAGATTTACGTGGGCCTTGTGTCACTTGTGGAGGTTCAACTGGTTCAGAACGTTATTGAACTTCCAGTAGCGGTTTAGTGTTTATCTGTGATTCTTGAACTTCTTCAATATTTATTTCTCTCCCACTAGTGTCTTTTGAAATAAACTGTTTTCCATAAAGGCACCATACCAAGCAACAAACATTTTGTTCTCAGCGGGATTATAAAAGTAATATCCTTTTGTTTCCTTAGGATACCCCAACAATAAACACTTGTCAGATTTAGGTGCTAGTTTATTTGAGACTTGTCGCTTTACATAAGCTCACAACCCCAAATCTTAAGGAAAGACAAACTAGGTATCTTCCCGTACCATATCTCATATGGTGTTTTATCAACCGCTTTAGAAGGAACTCGATTTAGAGTGAAAGCTGCAGTTTGTAATGCATAACCGCAAAAGGATAATGGAAGATCTGCATGACTCATCATAGATCGAACTATATCTAATAAGGTTCGATTTCTCCTTTCAGAAACTCCATTCCATTGTGGAGTTGCTGGTGGAGTCAATTGGGAGACAATCCCACAATTTCTAAGATTATCATCAAATTCTAGGCTCAAATATTAATCACCTCAATCTGACCGAAGTGTTTTGATAGTTTTACCAAGTTGATTATGCACTTCATTTTGAAACATTCAAAACATCTCAAATGATTCAGCTTTGATGTTTCATAAGATATACATAACCATATCTGCTGAAATCATCAGTAAATGTAATGAAGTACTGATAACCTCCTCTAGCCATTGTGTTTATAGGACCGCATACATCAGTATGTATTAGACCCAATAAATCACTTGCCCTTTCACTGTGTCCAGTAAAGGGACTTTTAGTCATCTTGCCTAGTAAACAAGATACGCACGTTTCATATGTTTCTAAATCAAATGAATCTAGAAGTCCATCTTTATGGAGCTTCGTTATGCGTTTCTCGTTTATGTGCTCGAGACGACAATGCCAAAGATAGGTTTGATTCAAATCATTTGACTTGAATCTCTTTGTATTTATGTTAAAGACTGAAGTATTAGTAGACCTTTTCATGCTTAGAATATAAAGACCATCACACAAATCAGCATTTGCATAAAATATGCCTTTACGAGAAATGGAACATCTATTATTCGCAATAATAAAATCAAAACCATCTATATCCAAACATGAAACAGAAATGATGTTTCTGCTCAAGGCAGGCACAAAATAACAATTATTTAAAATTAAAATAAGTCCACTAGGTAAGACTAAGTCATATGATCCAACAGGGCAGCAACTCTTGCTCCATTCCCTACGGCGGAGGATGACTTCTCCTTTCTTCAACTTTCTACTTCTGGTGAGTCCCTGCACATTTATACAAATGGGAGATCCACATCCGATATCTAATATCCATGAATCACTAGTAGATAAATTAATTTCAATAACATAAATACCTGTAGTGGTAGTCGCACTACCCTTTTTCTTCTTTAGATCTTCCAGATAGAGTTTGTAATTTCTGAACCAATGTCCAGGTGCATGGCAGAAATGACAATTTCCTTCCTTTTCTTTTGGGTGTTTTGAAACAGAACAGGCTGGGGCTTGACTTGTTCCACAGGCTTTGCGACAGGTGCAGCAGCAGCCTTGGCAACTTTAGCCTTGCCTTCGCCTTTCTTCTTCATTCCCTTTCCCTTTTGGACCATCAACACATTACTATAGGGTTTCTTGATATTTTGTTCAGTAGTTTTGAGCATCAAATGCAACTCTTAAATTGATTTCTCCATATTATTCATATTGTATTACATGACAAATTGCGAGTAACTCTCCGGTAATGAATTCAGGATCAAATCTGTAGCTAACTCTTGGCTTATGGGAAATCCGAGTCTATCAAGCTGGTCAACATAGCCCTTCATCTTCAGAACATGAGGACTAACTGACGCACCCTCAGTCATCTTGCAAGAATGTAGGTTCTTGACTGTCTAGAACCTTTCTTGCCTAGCTTGCTTGTTGGAACATTTCCTTCAGCGTTACAGCCATGTCATAGGCTTCCATTAGTTCCATGTCCTTCTGAAGTTCAGAAACCATAGTTGCCAGCATAATACATGCAACATCAGTAGAATCATTGACATGCTTATTATGCGCATCCTTCACAGCTTTCGTAGCATTGGCTGGTGGGCCCTCAGTGATTGGAGCATCTAGGACATACAACTTGCGTTCATACTTGAGAACGATTCTCAAGTTTTTGAACCAGTCAAGAAATTTAGTCCCAGATAGCTTATCCTTCTCAAGGATGGATCGCAGTGACAGGGGATTATTGTTACTTGAAGAGGCCATTGATCTACAATAAAGATTATGCAAAGTTTATTTTAGTATAAAAGAATAGACTCCCACTAAATTAACAACCAAACTAAAACATATTATTTATTTAGGGGACTAATATCCATATTTAACCCAATTCTATGACAGCTATGACATGAAACACATAACTAGATTATTTAGGTAGGTAACAGTTACCAATTACATCTTATGTAATTTTAGATACTTTTATGAGATACGGGACATCTTATGTCTTAGCATGTTTTTTTTTTATCTCATCATGTGCCTCAAGTTCAAAACTATTTTGATAGCTTTATTAAGTCGGACCATGTTAAACATTTAGGTAACTCTTACCCAAATTGTCTCACCAAGATAACACAATACACCCAGCTATGGCTGAAACTATATTAGTGTGATCGAGGCCTTGACAAGTGTTTAAAATGGATGGCACGGGACTTAAAATTTAATAGAGGGATTTTATTCAGTTTTAGTGATTTTATGTAAACAATGAAATATCATATATTTTATTGATTTGTTCAATCTGATTTGTTCAATCTGATTTGTTCAATCACTAAACAATTTGGAAATTTTTATACTGTTCACTAATAAAAGAATTTCCGTGCGCTAGGATTAGTTAGACGGCGGTCCCGTTGGCCGGTCAGCGGGCGGTGGTTCCGTTGACCGGCAAATAGATGGGGGTACAGAGCGCGCCCTGCTTTTTTTTTTTTTTTTTTTTAGGAGACGAATTTCAATTCCAAAAATTAAAATTCGCTATAGAAAATCATATTTTTCGCTGATTTTATTATCCTAAATTAACCCCTTAATTTATCTGAAATTAAGTCAATTAAAACATTTTAATTAATCCGGGCCCACATCTAACTAATCATCTTATCCTAATCCAATTAGGACTTAAGATATTTGAATCCTAGCATATCACCAATAACAAAATTCTCGATATTTATCTCCTATCCAATAGGGATAACGAAACCGATCGATTTTGCTAATATCTCCTAATCTAATTTGTTATCTATCTCTTATCAAATAGAAATTTCGTAATAGAATAGATATAACGAGATAAATAAATAATTTCGTAAAATAATTATTTGCAATTTCGGTCCTCATCCAAATAATCACAAACATGTAATTGAATCATGAACTACTATCCCAATCAAACCTAATCATATTAGTTTCGAATTAATATTAAGACTTATACAATTTAAGAAACTTAAAACAATGTAACCTAAATATGCATACTGAATTACAGAGATTTCATCCATGCTTCAATACACGAAAAATAAAGATTATACCTAATGGTGTCATGGATCACAGAACACGAAATTCAAATCATTAAAATTATTCGAATTAACCTAACATGGTTACTAGCATGTACGAAACTGATTTCAATTAAATCACGAATATATGTATCATATACACAAAACATGATAATAAATCTCACTAAAAACTTATGTATATCACATATACATCAACTATTAACATGCTTTCAATCATATATCATGTATATATCAGAAGAAAACATGCAATGAATTTAATGGAATCGAACTCGAAGGCTCTGATACCACTGTTGAGTTTTTGGGGTTCATACGCAGCGGAAATTACAAAACAATTTTGCCAAAAACCCCAACAGGATCCGAATCTAATTCCATTAAAAACATTTAAACCATGAAAACTTAATCATACATCGGTCGCAATATACCTTTCTGAGGTTGATCGATCTCTAAGGCGCTGCCAACGACGAATGCCCTCTACCAGCAGTCCACACACGAACGGCGGCCGAGATTCGAAGTGCTAGCTTCGAGAGAATACCAAACCTTTTTGTTTCTCTCCAAAACGATCCAGAGCGTACCAGAAAACCCTAATTCGTTTCTGAAACGAAAATAGAGTTTCGGCCCTTAAGAATTTTCATAAAATACAAATTTTAGTTGTGGGAACCAGATGTTCATAGCCTAGAAATCACTAGTTTGGAAGCGAGTGAAAGTGAGTGAGATGGGGATTTCTTATTTGTACATGTTATATATATATATATATAAATGCACGTTATCCACGTAGCAGCTAGTGTCGGAAATGTCGTCAACTTGCAGAATACGATCGCATATCGACACAAGATCGAAGATTGCAACAACTCCGATTGTACAGCAATTGTGACAGTACTAGCCACATAGACAGGTGATAAAGTGTCGTCTCCCACTCCTACATCTTCTAGTTCGTCAGTCGAGGTTTAGTTAGTGAAGGATTTCATCCGGCTGAAACCAATTTATTTTGACGGATAGCGAGACTTTGAGAAGATTGAAAAGTGGATATTGTCTTAAGAGAAGCTTTACAGGGTTTTGAGGATTGAAGATTGTGAAATCCAAAAATTTCATAAACTTGATTACGCGACTAATTAAATAATATAGGATTTTAATTGGGATTTTAGATATCTGAAGTGGGACCCACGCATTATGGGCCAAAGCTCACGAGTTAAATATTATTTTTGTGTATTGTGTGCTTAGTGTGTGTAATATACATTATTTCGTCGCAAATTTGACCTAAATTAGGGTCAAATTAAGGTGTGAATGCAGTATCCGCGTGTACCGGAGTGCGTTGGCATTTTTGATTAAATTGGAGTATCTACCGGGGCTTAAATTGGGCATAAATAAAGAGATAAACATGAAGAAAAAATACAAAAAAACGTGAAATTACATACAAGGGCAGGGGGTTTTGTACTCAAAATGGGATAGGGATAAGGGTGTATTGGTCATTTACCAAAAATATAAACCAATTTAATTGGTGTGAACAGAGGGAAAAATTACAAAAGTACTGTTAAGAATAAAATAAATTAGTAAAATAAGTTAGGTTTTCTTTTTATTACAACAGTAAGGTAAATCGGGTTTTGCAAATGCGTTTTTAGTGGGGCAAAATTTTTACACTAATGGCGCATTCAGAGAATGCGCCATTAGTGTCCTACGTGGCGGGGCAAAAAGACATGAATGGCGCATTCTCTGAATGCGCCATTCGTGTCCAATGCCTCTAGGGAGAAAAAACACGAATGGCACATTCGGAGAATGCGACATTTGTGTTTTAAGGACCGATCAACGTGGACGCCACGTGGATCGACCCCTTAAACTAATGGCGCATTCTCCGAATGCGCCATTAGTTTAAGGTTCCTAATGACTTGGCGTCCACGTAGGCTAAACGTGCGGGCCACGTGTATCGAATGCGCCGGTAATGGCCGATCCACGTGGCGTCTGCGTGTGCGCCACGTGGGCCGGCCACATACACTAATTGCGCATTCTCCGAATGCGCCATTAGTTTAACGTCATATTGACGTGGCGTCCACGTGGGCTCTATGTGGGCGCCACGTGGGTTTTCCCATAGTACACGAATGGCGCATTCTTCGAATGCGCCATTCGTGTACTGTACCCCCCGTGATGTCCTCTTCCCCGAGAACGCAGGGAATATATTCCCTGCGTTCTCGCTAGGCTCAGGTGTACAAAGCATGGGGTAGGGGTTTAGGGTGCCTTGGGGGGTTTTATAAGATGGGTGTTGGTTGGGTGGAGCAACCGAGAGAGTCGCGAGAGAGAGTCCGGTGCGGGAGAGAACGAGCGAGAGAGGAGCCGATGCGGGAGAGATCAGCTGAGGGAGAGAGGAGAAAGTAGCGACCGAGAGAGAGTTGGACAGACCAGCAGATGGAGGAGAGAGCAGCAGCAGCAGAGACGGAGAGGAGGGGGACCGAGAGAGCGAGAGACCGTAAGAGAGAGAGAGAGAGAGAAAGCGAGAGTACAGTGACGGAGAGTGGGAGAGAGAGTTGGGGACCGAGAGACCGCGAGAGAGAGAGAGAGAGTTGGTGACCGAGAGAGAGAGTGGGGGGACCTTGACACCGAGAGACCGAGAGAGTGAGAGAGAGAGTTGGGGTGGCTTGGGTTGGGTTGTGGGGTGGGTCATTTTGTTGGTGTGATAGAGTTGGGTGAGTTGTGGGTTTGGGTTGTGAGGTGGGTCAATTTTTTTGTTTTTTCAGGGAATATCAAATAGAAGATAAACACTAGTGGGTTTGATTTGGGTTGAAGGTTGTGAAAAGGTTCGAATTTTTTTATTTAATTTTTACGTCATTTCGTTGTAGTTCGTAATATTTAATTTTTTATTTGTTTTTTGATGGATAATCCATTTGAAGATAAAGGAAAAAAAATAGGGAAATTGGTAAGTTAAAAATTTTATTTATTTAAGTTTGAGTAAGTTTGACTTGCTAATTTAGTAAAATTAAATAAATTTATTTGAGTTTGTTTGTTTACAAAAATAAATATGGGGAGTTTGTTAGTCGAAACCAAAAAAATTTATGCTTAGTTTTTTTTTTGAAAATATGCCCTAATTTGACATTGCTGATATAAATATGCGTTTTTAATTGATGTCATGTAGACGAATGAGTATGCTCTGTAGTTGCGCTATGAAGGCGATCATCTACATCAGAAAGTTTGCTTGCGATTTAAATCCTCCATTTGATGAATGAATGACGTTTGATACATATGCAATTTTTTTACATCATCATTATCCAATAAATTATGTAGGTCATGAAAAATAGGAACATCCCATAAATATGCAGAGATATATTCATGATCAACAATTTAATCAATCAGTACTCTTGATAGCCAGAAAAAGTAAATAAATGAATTGAAAGATATATATAGTCTTTCAAATTAAGCAATCGAGATGATAAAAAAACTTTTTTTTTCACCTTTCCAAAAGGTGACACTAGTTGCTGAAGAGCGGTGATTCGATCGCCTAACTTTTCTTTTCGAACCTATAATAAAATCAACATTGATTACTTAAGGGGTATAATAACTAAAAAATATATGAATGTATGTCATCAAATCAATAACTAGCTAGGAATATAAGCACAATATATAATTTATACCTTGAAAGTTGGCAATGGAGTTGGTGTCTTAATTCGTGGCCTTTTAAATGTGTTTTCGGTACTTGTACTACTACTATTGCTTTTCTTCTCTTCTTTATTAGTCTCATTTGATTAATATATAACACATGTCAATAAAAAACAAACCCTAATTATGAAACCCTAATATATTTTTTTATGTTGTGATGGTCATCACAATACATATGGTAGAAATTGGTTAGATATATACATACCTTCAAAGTAAGGTTGTTGCAATTAGCATTCTCGTCGAATACTTGGGCTTGCAATGTCGACAGCGAAAATACCCTAATTTGATTTGTGGCGAGGATATGATTTATTAATTGATGTCGTGTAGACGAATGAGTATGCTCTGTAGTTGCGCTATTAAAGCGATCCTCTATATCAGAAAGTTTGCTTGCAATTTAATTCCTCAATTTGATGAACGAATGACGTTTGATATATATATGCCATTTTTTTACATCATCATTGTTCAATAAATTATGTAGGTCATGGAAAATAGGGACATCCCATTTCTCTTTTATGCGAACGGTGAAATTGTAAATGGTAGGAATGACATTAGGTACAACGCACCCCCATCAGCAGTGTTGACGTTTAGGTTTGGGACGAGTAGACAACAATTAATGGATCACGTGTGTAACGCATTCAATATCTCATCTATGGAATCTATGGTAAGGATGACTTATCGTTACGCTATAACCCTCCCCGAGGGTTCACGGTTTTTTGTCCCCTTATTGCTGGAAGACGCGGCGCACTTCGACTTGATGTGGGCGACAGTGGCCAATCTACCATTAACTTCAAGGGTAGATATTTATTTAACATTTGAGCCAATCGACTATTTTCAAAGTCGTACAGTTCATTCGCAACTAGTAGATGAAGATGTCAGCACGTCAGACACTAGATCGATGATGGGAAAGATTGCAGATGCAATCACCACATGGCGATGATGAACCCAACGACGATGATGACATTAATGACGCGGACGAGGATGTGCATCCCCCGAGGATGCTGCACCAGCTGTCGATTGGGAAAACCTAAATGTTGTGGCGGATGACCCAAGGTATGAACCTCCAAGGGCAGAAAACATGCAAGATGATGAGCAGTTTGCTATCGATGAAGAGAATTTCATGGAGGAAGCAATCGATGCTGAAGTTCACCAACCATTGCCGGTGTAAAACGAGATCGATTGGGAGGTGGCTAACTCCACTGCGACCCAACATTCTCATCAACAGACTGGGGGTGACCTCTCTAATTTTGATTTGGAATTAGGGATGTGCTTTGACAACAAAAAAGACTTACAACATGCCATCAAAGTGTGGCATGTTAACAGACATTGTCAATATCATGTGATGGATTCGACTACAATTTTTTGGGCGATCAAGTGCAGAAGTGCGCAAGACGGGTGCATGTGGCGTCTTCGTGCTTGTTTGTGAAAGAGAACACAATTATGGGAGATCACACAATTAGACGCGCCGCACAACTGTATAAATCCCGACGTGGAATGCGGTCATGCCCAACTCGATGCCAACATGCTTGCGAGAGAGATCCAAAGCATTGTCCAGATAGATCAAGCAATAACTATCAAGGCATTAATACAAATAATTAAGGGAAAATACGGACACGAAGTAAACTACAAGCGAATGTGGGATGCCAAAAGGAAGGCAATTGCAAATGCATTTGGAGATTGGGATGAGTCATACGCTAAATTGCCAAGCTGGTTGGCGGCCGTGGAGATTAAGAGTCCGGGGACCGCAATTGAGTGGTCACATAGACAATGGGCTTCTTATGAGATAAGGACTGAGTGTCCTCAATTTCGTCGTGTGTTTTTCGCATTCGAAGCATCAATACAAGCTTTCAGGTTTTGTAGGCCTCTGCTTCACATTGACGCGACTTTCTTATATGGCAAATATAGTGGCAAGCTAATGATTGTCATATCTGTTGATGGTAATGGACACATACTACCGGTAGCATTTGCTGTTGCAGAAACCGAGTCTACGGATTCGTGGGGATAGTTTTTGAGGATGTTGCGCAAACACGTGACGGATAGAGATGGTATTTGCATTATTTCTAATCGTCACCCTGACATTCTGGAGGCGGTCAACACACCGACCAATGGTTTTTGTCCTCCAAAAAGATACCACTGTTATTTTCTGCGACACTTAGTCAGTAATTTCAACACTCAATTCAAAAATGAGCCCTTGAAAAACCTACTTTCTCGAGCTGCTGGTCAACATCAAGTTCAAAAATTTAATGTGTGCATGGAGCATTTTGCATATTTATCATCGCGAAGCCCTCAATGTTTGCAATATGTCAATGCCATCCCCAAAGAACTATGGACTCAATTGCACGACGGAGGAATGCGGTACGGATGGATGAATTCTAATGGTGTTGGTATGAATGAAATGCAAGTTATGTTTTGCACTCAACTATATAGTTATCGCTGAAGTAATATTACTTACACGAGTTTTATCGTCACTTGTAGAGTGTTTTAACGGTGTATTGAAGGGGGCTCGATTCTTGCAAATAACAGCAATGACTCAGATGATTTACTATAGATTGGTGACATACCACTATCGACGCAAATAGGAAATAAATGAAGCAATCTCAAACGGGCAATCGTACACGAAATATGTCATGGATAAACTCACACATTACGAACAAGCTGCAAGGAGGCATCAAGTCAATTTGATAAATCGTGACATAGGTGAGTTTGAAGTGCTTACTAGACGACATGGAGATCGCATGCATAAAGGCAACAATACACAAGTCGTTATCCTAAAGGACCGCATGTGCAGTTGCAATCATTGGTAATCGTTTGGCTTCCCTTGCTCACACGTGTTAGCTGCATGTTCCTTTATTCGAGTGAGCTACTCGCAATTTATTGAATCATACTACCGGATAGATTTGTACGCGCAATGTTACTCCTTTAATTTCAAAGCCATTCCACATGAGAAATATTGGCCGACTTTTGCGACGAAGATCATACCAGACCCAAGGTGCAGACGTGGCCGAGGGAGACCAAAGGGAACGCGAAGGCAAAACGAGATGGATCTTCTTAATGTGTTAAGAGCCTTGCGATGTGGCATATGTCATCAAGAAGGACATAAAAGAACAACACGTCCCAATAAAGATCGTGATCGAGTCCCTACTAGGAAGAACCGATGCGACATTTGTCGTGCAGAGGGACATAACAAAAAAAATTGTTCTGCCAGAGCTGAATCTTCCAATCAAAACCAATAGTCCAGTTTGTATATTGTTTACTAATGGCTTAAGTATGTAATTAGATTATATTGAGCCTTTTGAAGTATCCAGATAGTTTACGTCATGAAATTTTAGGTATTCGTTATTGTTTGAACCTTTAATAATGATTTGTGGCGACTTTACGAACAACACGACTAACTTTTAAAACTCCCTAAAGTGTAGTTTGTACACAAATGGATCCAGGTCCGTCAGATCCTTCACTACTACATCTCCAATCTACACACAGATTTTCGCGAGCGTGGACGGGTCAAGTAAACTTTTTAAGATGAATAAATGTATAATAAACATATATATCACAGCTTATTTTCAATTATAAGGTGTACGAAACATTGCGCGTGCATCGATGACGGGCTGTCGTTGATCAAACGGTGGAGTATCATTCTCGAATGATCCCATATCTATATTCCAGTGGCTTTTATGGGATTTCGCACGTATCATTTTTCAGCCTTGATTGGGCTTTGATTACTGCATTCATTGAGAGAAGGCACCCAAAAACACATACATTTCACATGCAATGTGGGGAGTGCACTATTACACTTCAGGACGTATAGGTGCCGCTTGGATTACCTATCGAAGGTATGCCTGTGACGGGAACCACCGATACAGACTATGTTGAGGTGTGTGAGAGGCTACTTGGTCGAATTCCTGTTGGAGATGACCTTCATGGAAATAAACTTAAAGTCGAATGGCTTGAACGTAACGTACCACCTATACATGACGAGAGCGATGAGGAGTCGGTGCGACGGTATGTTCGATCGTACATTCTCCAACTAATCGGTGGTTGTCTATTCGCCGATAAGTCAAATCGATATGTACATTTGATGTTTCTACCGTTGCTCGAGGATTTTGACATAGCTGGACAGTATAGTTGGGGAAGTGCCTGTTTGGCTTTTTTGTACAGGGAGTTATGTCGCGGAGCTCGCGCTGGTGCACATGAGGTTGCAGGGGCGTCAATTCTTGTACAACTGTTCCTAGAGTTCAACCTCGAACAATGGATGGAGAAGAGATGCTTAATGACGTCCCTTTAGGACACAGGTAATATAAATGTTATATCGTAATTTTTATAACATTAACTACATTTTCATTTTACTAATTAAGAGTTTTCTATACAGATGGATCGATGCATTCTTGGTTACTCAAAGTGCAACACACGTTTTATCATCTTACCGTGATGCACTCGATTCGCAGAATGAGGATGACGTGGTGTGGCAACCTTATGCTGAAGTCATCGGGTCTCTTCCTGAATACTGTACCGACGGTCACGGTAGTTGGCTATCGACGTGTCCCCTAATTTGTTTCCACATAGTCGAGTGGCATCGACCTGAAAGAGTTTTGAGACAATTCGGAATGATACAAGCCGTGCCACCAAACTGTCATTACGACACTCGACTGCACCGCATGGAGATGCGAGGACGTGTTCATGAAAATTGAGCGGCTTTTCACGCAAACTATATACAAATGTGGGAAAATCGTGGTGACAGTATAGTCACAGCGGAACAAGAAAAAGACCACGATCAACAAGACTACAAGACGTGGTATCGATCACTCACTAGACGATTCATTGGACATGACGGAGCTTTACGTGACTATTCGGTAACCTTTAAACTATTATTCTTCTTTCCTCACGATTTACATCATAAATTGTGTGTATTAACCTCCTATTTTTATATCAGTGTAACTTGGTGCGTCGACTGCAGCGAGTTTTCATTGACGATGGGTACGGGCAAGGTCTTGCTGCGCTTGATGAAGGCATCAAAATTTTAGATGAAAATCATAGGCAAAGGTCTACTCTATGGAATAGTGGAATTGATGTCGAAGAGGGCATAGATGAGGAGAATGAAGATGAAGATGAAGAAGATGATCAGGGCGAATCAAATAGAGATGTGAGAAGAAGAAAAACACAAACACAAACTGTGGGTGAGAGCACTAGACGTCCTCGTCCACCACGTCCTTCTTGTCGGACAGAGACTGCTGCTGAGAGTAGCAGACGTTCTCCTACACCACGTTCATCTCGTCCGAGAGCGAGAACAACAGAGACTGTTGGTGACAGTAGCCAACGCTCATCCTCACCACGTCATTCTTCTATGGGTGCATTCTTACATTGTCCCCAATGCAACCAGAACCTCAAATGTTTGTACCTAGCGCGCCGATCATGAATCTTCCTCCTTACCATTTTAATCCTTATGCACCCGGGTCGTCGTCTTCATATATGGACCATGGAATGCCTAGACATCCAATGTATCATTCATGAACACGTCGAGCCCGTTTATTCCACCATGTTATAATTATAATATGTCATATTGTGGAGATGGCTCATTCATGAACATGTTAAGCATGTCGTCGCCGCCTCATGTTCCTCTCGGCCAACCGCATAGAGGAAGCCAGTTTTTTGGGACAGTTCAACCTCCTATTTTTGGGAGCATTAGTACCAGAGGTGAGTCGAGTGAAGCACCAGAGGAAGAACATCAATCGACTCGACGACATTCAATGCAAGATCAGCAACCTCGACAAACTCAACCGGATGTACAAACACAACGTCCAACTCGACATAGAGTACGTCCGGTTTGCTTCACGGAGCAACAAGGTCAACGTAACCGTCGATAGACCTGTCTGATAAGTTTTTTTATGGAATGAAATTATACTTTCAAAACTTGTTTATTGCTTTAATTTTAAATCCTACACAAATATATAACGTGGTTTTGGCCTTTACAGTTTTTCATCTACAAATTTCTTCTTATGATCACGATTGTGTTGCATGGTTTATAGTAGATATGCATGGGTTGCCCCTGGAGATACGTGCGTAACGTTTGCATGGATTGTCAACCTTAAGATACGTTCGTGTTGTTTGCATGGGTTGCCCACCGCCAAATACGTGCGTGTCATTTGCATGGGTTGTCCCCTCGAGATACGTGCATAATGTTTGCATGGATTGTCAACCTCGACATACGTGCATGTTGTTGGCAAGGGTTGTCCACCGCCAGATACGTGTGTGTCATTTGCATGAGTTGGCCCCTCGAGATACGTGTGTAACGTTTGCATGAATTGCACGAGGTTGCATGCCACCTCGACATACCCGCGTCGTTTGCATGACTTCTCCGCCGCGAGATACATGCGTGGCGTTTGCATGAGTTGTCCACGTCCATATACGTGCGTGTCCTTTACATCATTTGTCTACCTCGATATACGTGCGTGATGCGGGTTGTCCATCTCGAGATACGTACGTGATGTAGCTTGTCCATCTCGATACGTACATGACGTTTGCATGGGTTCACTGCTTCGAGTTGAACAAAGTGCTCATTTTGTATAGATGACTCCTTTTTAAAAGGAATCATTCATTTTGTATAGATGACTCCTTTTCAAAAGGAGTCATTCACTCCACCTCATCAACACACATGCCACATGGAGCCACATCATCATCAATGACTCCTTTTCAAAAGGAAACATACCTTAGTTTTGTAATTTAAAAGTAGCCAACCTTATTTTTGGAATAAAAAAAGTTTCCCACCTTAGTTTTTGAAAAAGCCCGTGAACAGAGGTGTTTGATCAAAACCTTCCTCCCCATGTTCGTTCTTCGATCTTCACCTCTTATCACTCAACTCTCTCTGCCCTTACCTCTCATTCAATCTCTCTCTCGTGGTCGAAATCATCTCTCCACTCTCGTGTCCCTCTCTAATTACCCTTTTTACTCTCCCTTTGAACCCATTCCACTTCATCGCTCTCGTTCGTTTAATCAAGAAGAATCGATGTTTTTGAGGCGTGAAAGACATAAGAAAATTGGAGATCGTTGATGATGTTGTTGGTGTTTGTAGTGACGATGAACAGAGGATCCATCGTCATCTTTCTCTCTCGGTGAAATCTTCCTTCAAATTCATCTTCATCCTCATTGTCTCGTCTCTCAAGCTCACCTTCATCTCCCTCTCGACGATGCTTGATGGTGAAATCAGTGGCAATGAATATTGAATCAAACACTTGACTTAAGGTAAAATTTTGGTTCAAATTTAAGTTTGGTTGCTAAATAGATTAATGTTGTTGAAATTGTTGTTATCGGTCTTGGTTGAAAAAGGGAAGGGGGAATTGATGGAGATGGTGACGATGAAATAGGACAGCAATGTATCTGTTGCTATTGTTGTAGTTATTGAATCAGTTAAATCTTGAATTGGAAATGGAGAAAAGAGTAGGAGATGAAAATATCGATGCCTACTGTTGTGTCTTGATCGTATTGTTACTGCTCTATTGTTGTGATTGTTGAGTTGATTATAAGAGATGAGGAATAATAAGGCTTGGTTTGGGATAGGAATCAATTACAATGGAGCAAAGCAGGGTAACTACTGCTGCTGCTGTAATGGTTTAATTTGGGGAGACTTTAGATTTCTGGGAAATGAATATTGTGGCTGTTGTATTGAGATTGCTATTTTTGGGTATCTTTGTTGTTATTGTTGTAGTTGTTAATTTGAACAGTTGTATTGTATTAATTCATGGGTTTAATTATTGGAACTCTCCCTCTCTCTCGTTCCTTGATCATCTTCTTTTGTCTTACTCTATCTCATTGATATCATGCCTTCTACGAATCGATCACTTTATCTTTCTTTCGAATTTAAGAAAGAAAGGTTATTAATGTTGTTGATGATAGAGGTTGTGGTGGTTTTAAGGCAAATTAGAGGTGAGTTTTATTGGTGTTATTTATATTAATTGATTATGAATTAGTGGTCGATGTTTTAAGGATCTAATTTGAGGTTTTGAAACTGGTCGGCGATTTGGAATAAGTTTCGGTTGGTAAAATGAGTACAATTGGGACTCATTGAAGTTTCTTAGTTGAGGTTATAAGTAGGCAAAGCCTGTACTTACCAATTGGGTTAAAATTCCAATTTAAAGTTTATGATGGAATTCTTAATTGTGTTGAAATTCAAAATTAGTTGATAGGTTGTTATTGGAATTAAATAGGTGGTTAAGATCCTATTTAGATTCAATAAGTGACTTATGACTTAATGCTGTTGGGAGTTCAAGAACATGGAAATGAGTTCTAAAAGGTGGAGTTAGAGTGATTAAGGGACTTGAACTCCGTTATGACTCGAAAAATGAGATTTTAATCCCGTTGCAACTTAAAAATAGTTTTGAAGTATTAAAATAAAGTTTTAACTCTTCAATAATGATTTTTATGTTAAATAAGACATGTGGAAGTACGTGAAAGTCGGGAATGTTGTGTGAGACTTCGCAACCAACTTTGGGTTGGTTGGACTGTAAGTAAACCATACAGTAGTCTGCATTGCATTTTGCATCATTCATGGTGATGCATATACGACATCCGGATAGAGTTTTCCCCGCTTCGATCGTAAGAGTGTGAGGTGCTCCACTCAAGACTAGACGTACTGCAGGCGTCTAAGGCGGGTAATGTCGACTTCGGGGGTAGCATGCATTGAACTCATACGACTGTTCTAGGTTCATTGTGAGTAGGCCCATTTGTTATGAGCTTAGAACATGAAATGAGGGATCCACGTTGTTATATAAATTTGTTGTTATTTGGAAATGCAATTACATGTCTCCGTGTATTCAGACTAACATTTGTAGGAGTACTGAGCAATGTAGGAGTTTAGTTACCTAACATCTTAGAGTTGTTTTTTATGATGTCAGGTTTTCTATGAAGGCGAGAAAAAACAAACAAGACTCGGAGAACCTTGGTGAATGTTTTCATGTTTTAAAGTTTATTTGTCATTGTAATTATGTTATATGTTATTGTTTTGGGTTCCGGGGTGAGCGTAGGTCGTAAAATACTCTCAAATAGGTTATTTGAGTCTCCTAAATTAGTTTGAAGTAAGTCGAGAGGTTTTTTATTATGTTTCAGTTTATTTTGAGTATGTTAAGTTGTAAATAAGGTATCGAAGACTTTAAGGTAATATAATTGATTTAAATTGATATATATTGTGAACTGCGAGGAGTTGTGAGCCCTTTTAGGCTTCTCCCCTTTTTGTTGTCTATTAGATGGATTTTTTGGCATGCCACTTCTAAGGGAGGTACTGCCAAAGTTTCTACAAAAATACGGATAATAATCCGTATGATTTCCCAATTTGATCCAATTAAACAAGTCATGAATTGAGTTTGATCGAGGATATAAATTTAGTTTTGGAGCATTATCAAGGATTGAAATAAAAATTATTTTGAGGTTGAAGTTAATTGAATGGATTAGATGCCTAATTAGGGGAGTTAGACTAAGTCATGACTTAGTGAGACGACCCTGACAAGAATAGACTTCGTGCTGAGATTTTGTCGTATACACTACAGAGAGACGCTAATGTTTGGTGGCCTACAACGATAGCTTCGGATGGTGATTTCGAGTCTTGGGATGCATTCAAGAAGTTCTATCAGCAGTGCTTCCCATCTACAATGATGAAAATGTTGAGGAAGAAGTTCGTGAACCTGAGATAGGAAACTAATGAGTCTGTGATGAGGTATAGAGACAGATACGGCTATCTAATGCAGTTTGTTGGAGATTTAATGTTAGATGAATTTGAGGATGTGTGTAGCATCCCCTATCCTGATTAGGGCGATACTCGGCCTAAAACCCTAACTATTCTCTGGTAACCCAACCAAACTTAATTAGAGCCATCAGCTTCTCCGTCTATACCTGATAAACTCAACATGTATATTGATATCAAATAAACAATTAAAAATGTACGCAGTGGAAAATAAAAAACCTTTTCGATAATTAAACGATATACGTAAATTCAAAGTTTATCGAAACCTAAAACCTCATTTATAAACCTCCCAACCATGTTTATATACAACGAAATAACTCAAATAATGTCTATATATACAAGAAGGCTCATTACATCGTAGAGAAGATAATAAGATTCCTAAATCTTCTATTTTCCCTTCGCGGAAGCTCTAGGTTACGAACCAGAAATATTAAATTTGGGGTAAGCGTTCCAACTTGCTCAGTAAGTAAGGATTCACAAAGTCATCAACATTCCAAATAATAACCAAAAACATTATTTAATAACAATATGCATCAATGTTAACTAACGAGATTATGAAAAATATATAATTCAATAAATAGCTGATGCAAGTCCAACTGTCAATAACCATTACACTGTGATTTCCATTTCATTTGTAAAACTATGGTCAATTACCTATTGACACCATCAATGCCATTGCTAGACCAACACATTGGTCGATGTGCTGTCTAGTCAATCCATTAATGTCCAATGGTTCTATCTGAAACCCTCTAGTTAGTATGTAATCTACGCAACCTATCTAACTAAGTAGAAAGTTACATATAGGCCGGGAAGGTAACTCATCTCCTATATAACCTGATCTTAGTTCCAAGAAGTTACTCTCATTAATCGCATTAAACACCGTTTTCCATTTATTAAAAACATCACAGTGTACATAGTCTCTTCATTCACTCCATAAACTACATGAACTACATATACTAAGATAGCCAGACAACATTGATAAATAAGCAAATTCATACTTACCTCGTTTTAGGTTTCCGTTAAGAAATTTCATAACTTTCCGAGTCACTCACGTTTTCATGGTGATTCAACACCTATCACGAACCATTTGTGATTAATATAAGTCTAACGTCCTATGTTTAGAACCCTAAGTAAGTCCCCAAGACCTCAAGAAATTCTAAGTATATAATAACATAGTTGCTATTTTTTGACGTGGGACCACGCTCTTTCAGTGGGTGGGGAGTGCTCCACCAACTGGGTTCGTCCCAACTGATTAAGGGAGCGCGTTCCTCTGCTAGGTGGAACGCGCTACACCCTGTACTGTCTCAACAATAAATAGGGCAGCAGCCGCTGTTTCATCTAGAAATCATCCCAACAACCTTAAACACTCTCCCAAATCACCAGGGAGGAAATAGGCTAATGTGATGTAACTCACGACCGACTGGCCCAAGATCATTAGTACTTAGTCGAATGTCAGTTTCATATTATTTAACTGAAGTATCTTATAGCATGATTCTTTTTTAGCATAGTTGTTATTGCTATGCTTTCAGATACTTGTATATTTGAAAATGTGGATAAATGTCTTTAAGTGTTACTTTCTACTTTTTTGTACTCACCGTCCTTTTTATGACGGCGGTTGTAGATCCATCAAGTAGCACACCGGGCAAGAAGAAGATCGGCGACTACCTCTGAGCCATTGGAGTGATGCTAACTCTGATATTGTAGGTTTTTGGTTTTGTTGTATGACTTATATATATACATACATATACATCTTTTATATATTTTTAGGGTTGTATATATGGGTTGAGAGATAGTTTTCTCGACTAGAGACATGTTGAATTAGGTTAATTTATAAAAATCTTAATTAACTCTGAAAAATTGATTTACAAGATAACAATAAGTTACTTATTTTAAAGTTAGCTAGTTAGAGAAAATATTGGAAAGGCTGACTAATATGTTGTTAAGTCCTACGTAGTTGAAATTAAAGCTTAATAACAAGATTAGGCCGGGCGGTGCCCTAATTTAAGAAGGAATCATCATATAAGTACAACAATAAAAGATAAACCATACCAACAAACCGAGTTAAAAAAAGGAATTTCATCTGTCTCAATCAAGGAGTACTGAGACCCCTTCATAACGTCTCGATTTCAATTGGTGAGCACACGAAGACTAGACATGTTCACTGGGCCGAGGGCCCGCCCAGGCTCGCCCGACATGGGTCAGACTTGGTCTTACAAATTGAAGACTGGCCCGGCCTGGGCCCGAGCCCGCTAAAGCCCGCCGATTTGATGGGAGGGCCTGGATTTGTGCTTTTAACCTAGGCTCGGCACAGGCCCGGCCGAGACCTGCCCGCTTTGAATAAGAAATGTATTTTTTATAAATACCTTGTATGAGAATTACTACTTTATACAAAAATTAAGCTACACCCTCACACTCACACTCATTTGAATACATTCTAACCACTTCGCCACCCATTTTTTTAGGCTAACTCTTGAAAAAAATCCTGCCTAGGATTGGCCCGAGTTCGCTCAGGTTCGCTCGTTGAACAGGTCTAACGAAGACCTTAAAAGAGGTCTTGGGTGGTGTAAGCCGAAACCCCTCTGAAGGTGTGCATGAGACCTCTCATAAGTATCAACCTTGTATTCCAAAGAATTTTGGTCTCTGCCCTGTGAAACTGACCTTTGAGCATCCTCAAGCCGAAACCTAGAATATAATTTGACAGACCAAAATGCACAAAAACACCATGAAGTTATGCAAGAAAACAAGGGAAACAAAATCCAATAAGTTTTAATGCAAAAAACTTACCCAATAATGCCAAGATTCGGCTTAGAAGGTTGCAATTCTTCACCCCTCCTTGGCACTGTTGGCGCCAGATTCGATCTGAAATTGACCAAAGAAACACTCATAAGTCGCTCCCGAAACTAGTAGAAGTGTTAAAGAGGCCAATTAGGAACGGTAGGGTAGGGTGGACGGCTAGGGTTGGAGTTTGATTCGTTGGGTGGGTGTAGGGGAAGGGTTTATATTCATTGGAATGAGGGGTATTTCAGGAAAAAATGAGTATGTTTAGTAATTGCAATTTATATTCAGGGTATGCAATTAGTAATGGGATAAGTTCATTAAAAAGCGAGGACTATTCAGCCGCTTCCAAAAAATATATAATGTGGTGGTGCTATCCTATATATTAATGGCTTGATTGAAGATGTCCTTAGATACCCTTCAGGTTATGCCCAATACTACACAAGTACTCCTAGTCTCGTACTATTAAAAGATAAGGACTTCCAAGCAAACAGAACTTGTGCACGTCATTGTAGCACTAGTATAGTACTAATATTTCCTATGACGCATAATTGTAAAAACAACAATTTATATAGTACAACAATAATAGAGAGCAAAGAGATCTCGTATTTGTGGATGTGACATGCATTGAAGTAAAATTGACGTGCTATCTCACATATGCATGTACACGTTGTGTGCACAAGAAGGAAGCACTGTTTGGTTTCACAAGCCCGCGCAAAGATGTGTAGGTGCTTTATCCAACTTCCCAACAAACGAAACAAGCCATTCCAAACTGAAACCACTGCTTTGGATCTGAATTTGGTACATCATCCCCTTACCACCCAACAACCACACTAATGGTTGGAGGTCCCCAACCTAGCTATTTTTTTAAGAGAATAAAAGGAAAAATGCTTTTCGGACATCACTAAATAACGCACGTCGACAGGCACATCGGCCTCACGAGTTGTCGTGTGTGCATCAGGATATGCAACTCATGTGATTTGCATCGAAAATTATGTGCACACATCTCGAAATGCACATAGACAGCTCGTGTGGCCGATATGCGTTATGAGCGTGCGTTCAATGATGTCCGTGTGGCACCAATTCCTAAAACAAAAAAGAAAGGAAACGATTAAGTCGCCCAATTTTAATTAACACTCAGTTGTTTAAAGTAAGTTTTATGTGGAGAAATGCACACATATTCCCAAGGGTATTCAATGAACAACTAAGTGTCAAATAAATGATACAGTAAACGGAAAAAATGAATAAATATAAGGGCCTTTTTCAAAAAGTGGGGTGAATTTAGTTTGTATTTCGCAAAATAGTGAGGTTTACTTTTAAATTCTAAAAGTAAGGTATAACTCCTTTTGAAAATGAGGTATTGATGATGAGGTGGCATCCATGGTGGTGAGGTGGTGGTGAGGTGGAAGGCATTTGTATGGATAGCTCCTTTTGAAAATGAGTTATCTATACAAAATTATACACTCTATCAATGACTCCTTTTGAAAATGAGTTATTTATACAAAATTTTTTGCCCTATGAACGACACGTGCATATGGAGATGGACGACCCGCGTCACTCGCGTATATCGAGGTAGGCAACTCATGTAAACAACACGCACGCATATCGACGTGGACAACTCATGCAAACGTCACCCATGTATGCTGAGGTGGAGATTTCATGCAAATGTCAGGCACGTCTGTCGAGGTGGGCGACCCATGCAACCTCGTGCAACTCATGCAAACGTCACGCACGTGTCTCGAGGTGGTAAAACCAATGCAAACGTCACACACGTATCTCCTGGTTGACAACACATGGAAACGTCATGCACGTATGTCGAGGTGGGGGAGACATGCATCGTCGTGCAAACCATTCAAACGTCGCACACATATCTCGAGGTGTGGACAACTCATGCAACCTCGTGCAATCCATGCGAACCATGCGAATGTGAAACACATATTTCGAGGTAGACAACTCATGCAACCTGCTGCAGTCCATGCAAACCATCCAAATGTCATGCACGTAACTCGAAGTGGATAACTAATGCAAACACCAGACACGTATCTCGAGGTGGACAATCCATGCAAACATCATTCACGTATCTCGAGGGGACAATCCATGCATATCCACTACAGACCATGGACCCCATGCAAACGTCACGCACGTATCGCGAGGCGGACAACCCGTGCAACTCATAGTAAGCATGCAACTCATCCTTTAAACTTTTGTGTTACATCTATCTCGTGATGATAAGTAGAGATACGAAGAATAAAATAATTATAGGGCAAAACCACGTTATTTTTTTGTCGAAAGCTTAAAATTAAAACAACAATGATCCGTTGAGAAATAAGTTCATTCCATGAGAAGGTTGTATACATCAACTTCGTTCACCCAAGATATAAGCTGAAAAAAGTCACTACGACATCAAGAAAACTCATCATACAGGTCTATTACGACGGTTACGTTGACGTTGTTGCTCAGTGATGCAAACCAAACGTACTCTATGTCTAGTTGGACGATGTGTTTGTACATCCGGTTGAGGTTGTTGAGGTTATTGATCTTGCATTGAATGGCGTCGATTCGATTGATGTTCTTCCTCTGGTGCTTCACTCGACTCACCTCTGCTACTAATGCTCCCAAAAATAGGAGGTTGAACCATCCCAAAATAGTGGCTTCCTGTATGCGGTTGGGCGAAAGGAACATGAGGTGGCGGCATGGTTAACAGGTTCATGAATGAGCCATCTCCACTATATGACATATTGTAATTATAACATGGTGGAGTATATGGACTCGGCATGTATTGAGGCAATGACGGATACATTTGATGTTTAGGCATTCCATTGTCCGCATATGAAGACGACGGCCCAGGTGCATAAGGATCAAAATGGTAAGGAGGAAGATTCATGATCGGCGGCCTGGGTTCAAACATTTAAGGTTCTGGTTGTTGTGGACGATGTAGGAATGTACCCATGAGAAGAATGACTTGGTGGGGATGAGCGTTGGCTACTCTCGCCAACGGTCTTTGTTCTACTCGCTCTCGGACAAGATGAACGTGCTGGAGGAGAACGTCTTGCTACTCTTTGCACAGCAATTTCGGTCTGACTAGATGGACGCGGTGGACGAGGACGTCTGGTGCTTTCCCCCACAGTCTCTGTTCGTGTTCTTCTTCTTCTCACCTCTCTATTTGATTCGCCCTGATCCTCTTCATCTTCCTCTTCATTCTCCTCATTTATATCATGTTCGACATCGATTCCGTCATTCCATAGAGTAGACATTTGTCTTTCATCTTCGTCTAAAATTTTAATCCCTTCATCAAGCGCAGCAAGACCTTTCTCGTACTCATCCTCAATAAACACTCGCCTCAGTAGATGCACCAAGTTACACTGATATAAAAACATGAGTTCAAAGCACGCAATATAAGATATTAGTTGTTCGAGAAAAAAATAAGAGTTTCAAGTTTACCGAATAGTCACGTAAAGCCCCGTCGTGTCCAATGAATCTTCTAGTTACTGAGTGATACCACGTCATGTAGTCTTGACGATCGTGCCCTTCATCTTGTGCCGTTGTGACTATGTTGTGGCCACGATTTTCCCACATTTGTATAAAGCTTGCGTGAAAAGTCACCCAATTTTCTTGATTGCGTCCACGAATTCAATGCGGTGCAGTCGGGTGTCATAAGCACACTTTGGTGGCACCACTTGTATCATTCTGAATTGTTTCATAACCCTTTCTGGTCGATGTCACTCGAGTATGTGAAAACAAATTAGGGGACACGTCAAAAGCTAACTACCATGACCGTCAGTGCAGTATTCGGGAAGAGACCCGATGACTTCAGCATATGGTTGTCATACTACATCATCCTCATTCTGCGAGTCGAATACATCACGGTAAGCTGATAAGACGTGCGTCGCACTCTGTGTAACCGAAAATGCATCGAGCCATCTGCATACAAAACAATAAATTATGAAAAATGAAAATGGAGTAAATGTTAAAGAAATTATGAAATAATATTTGTATTACATGTGTCCCAATGGAACGTCCATAAGCATGTGTTCTCCATCCACTGTTCGCGGTCGAACTCTAGAAACACCCAGGTGCCGTGGTGCTATGAAAGGAAATTTGTCTCATGCCCACAGCTGTACAAGAATTGACGCGTCTGCAACCTCATGTGCACCTTCGTGAGATCCGCAACACAACTCCCTGTACAAATAAGTCAAACATGCACTCCCCCAAGTATATTGTCTAGCTATTTGGAAATCCTCAAGGAATGATAGAAACATCAAATGTACAAATCGGTTGGACTTGTCGGCGAATAGACAACCACCGATAAGTTGCAGTATGTACGATCGAACATAACGTTGCACCGATTCCTCATCGCTGTCATCATCTATAGCTGGTACGTTACGTTCAAGTCATTCGACTTTAAGTTTACAACCAATAATGTAATCTCCAACAGGAGTTCGATCAAGTAGCCTCTCGTACACATCAGCATAGTCTGTATCGGTCGTTCCCGTCACAGGCATACCTTCGATAGGTAAGCCGAGATGTACCTGCACATCCTAGAGTGTATTTGTGCACTCCCCACAGTGCACGTGAAATGTATGCGTCTCAGGGCGTCATCTCTCTACAAATGCAGTAATCAAAACCCAATCAAGGCTGAAAATGCTACGCGGGAAATCTCATAGAACCCACTGGAACGAATATATGGGATCATCCTCGAATGATATTGCACCGTTCGATCAACGACACCACGTCTTTGACGTACGCGCAATGTTTCGTACACCTTATAATTGATAATGTATTAATATATATATATATTATACGTTTACGCAAGAACATTTGACGTATACATGTAAAAAAGGTTACCTCACCCCTCCAGGTTCGTGATGATCTGTGTGTAGATTGGAGTTGCAAAAGTGAAGGGTCTGATGGACCTGAATCCATTGTTGTACAACTACAATTGAATGATTTAAAAAAAATTAATCATGTTGTTCGGAAACCAAACAATAACTTTTTCATATACGTTCAAACAATAACGACTGCTCAAACATTCCAAATAAATCAAATTACCAACTTAAGTCATGACAAACAATATACAAAATCGACTATCAGTTTTCATTGGAATGTCGAGGTCTGCTTGGACAGTTTTTTTGTTATGTCCATCTGAACGACAAATACCACACCGGTTCTTCCTAGTAGGGACTCGTTCACGGTCTTTATTAGGACATGTTGTTCTTCTATGTCATTCTTGATGACATATGCCACATCGCAAGGGCCTCGAGACATTAGGAAGATCCATCTCGTTTTGTCTTCGTGTTCCCTTTGGTCTCCCTCGGCCACGTCTGCACCTTGGGTCGGGTATGATCTTCGTCCCAAAAGTCGGCCAATATTTCTCATCTATGATGGCTTTGAAATCATAGGAGTAACATTGTGCGTACACATCTATCTTATAGTATGGCCCAATGAATTGCGCGTAGCTCACTCGAATAAAGGCACATGCAATTAACACGTGTGAGCAAGGGAAACCAAACGATTGTCATTTATTGCAACTGCACAACCGGTCCTTTAAGATGACGACTTGGGTGTTGTTGCCTTTATGCATGCGATCTCCATGTCTTCCAGTCAGCACTTCAAACTCACCGATGTCGCGATTGATCAAAGTTACTTGATGCCTCCTTGTAGATTGTTCATAATATGTGAGTTTATCCATGACATATTTTGTGTAGGATAGGCCGTTAGAGATTGCTTCATCGATTTCCTGTTTACGCCAATTGTAGTATGTCACTAATCTGTAGTAAATCATATGAGTCATCGCTGTTATTGGCAAGAATCGAGCCCCTTTCAATAAACTAAACTAAACTAAACTACCTAAACTAAATTAACTTAACTAAACTAAACTAAACTAACTAACCTAAACTTACCTAACTACCTAAACTAAACTAACTAAACTAAACTAAACTAAACTAAACTAAACTAAACTAAACTAAACTAAACTAACTACCTAAACTTAACTAACTAAACTAACTACCTAAAATCGATTAACTAAACTAAACTAAACTAAACGAAACTAAACTAACATAACCTAACCTAACCTAACTAAACTAAATTAACTAAACTAACTACCTAAACTAAACTAACTAAACTAACAACCTAAAGTAAACTAATCAAACTACCTACACTAAACTAACAACCGAAACTAAACCAACCTAACAACGTCAACTAAACTAAACAAATTAAAATTCATAAACTAACTAAACTAACAACAAAACAAAACAAAACAAATAAGGCCCAAAACAAAACTAACCAAACATCGTCAAGCCGCCCCTCCTTCTCCTTCTCCTTCTCCGCCGCCGCTCGTCAACTCACTCTCCTCCTTCTCCACCACTGCTCCGCTGCTCGTAAACTCCCTCTCCTCTTTCTGCTCCGCTGCTACGATGCTCACGCTCGCTGCTCATTCTTGCTTCGCTCCGCGCCTCCGTCAACTCCCTCTCCTCCTTCTCCGCCGATGGTCATCAACAACCTCTCCTTCTCCTTCAACCCGTCACCTCCTCTCTCTGGCCAAATCACGTCGTCTCTCGTCCTCTCCCCTGTCTGCCTCAACTCGCCCTCTGCCCCCTCCCCTCCTTAAATACCCGACGAACCCCCCCTCCAACACTCCCGTGACCTACCCTACCACCCTAAACCCTAGCACCTGCAACCTCCCGCCCGAAACAGGGACGTAGAGAATATATTCTCTGCGTCCCTGTTTCGGGGAAGAAGAATAGTGGGTACATAGATAGCGCCTTTTGAGAATGCGCTATCTGTGTACCCCGAGCCCACGTGGAAAGTACGACATCCACGTAGACATGGCCCGAACTAATAGCGCCTTGTGAAAAGGCGATATTCGTTTGGCCCATGTCCGCGTGGACATACCACGTGGATGTTTGCAAGAATAGCGTCTTTTAAAAAGACGCTATTTGTGCAAACACAGGCCACGTAGGACAGACTTACACGAATAACGCCTTTTGAAAAGGCGCTATTCGTGTAAGTCTGTCATACGTGGCCCGGACACATGAATAGCGCCTTTTCATCTATTTATGTGTCCACGTCAGCAACAAAAAACTTCCCCCAACTGATAGCGCCTTTTCAAAAGGCGATATAGCCTACTTTTTGAATTAAAAAAAATCACCCTTATTTTCCTCATTTAAACTAAAATACGCTGTACTTTTGTAATTTTTTCTAAATATAAGCGTCAAAAACGTGCTACTTTAACATTTCCAGAGAAGAAAAAAAAAGCTTATAATTAAGTATTTAGTAGTGTTATTTGGACTCAAGAGTCCGAAATCAAAAAAAAAATTATTTCAAAATCTTCTGCAAGCAATAATCACTTGTAAAATTTTTTTGATACCTCTTAAATATTTGTAAAAATTTTAAAAAACCTCGTATGAATTCAAACTCACGAGTCTTAGTAGATTTATTGTTAAGTATTTCCCTTGAGCAAAGGTCACAAACTCGTCGTCCACCCTGTACTCCTAGGGATTCATGGGCACTCGAAAATCAGGGGAGTTTTTTTAATTTTTTTTGTATAAATTTTTGTGTTCATTTACAATTTACAAATAAAAAAGATCCAAAACTACCGCATCCCTAACACACACCACCTCCCTCCATACCCACTGCCACCATCAATCACCGCCACACTCCGCCACTCCATCGATCATCGCTACACCCCGCCGCCTCATTGATCACTATTGTACTCTTTTGTCCCACCGGTCTTTGTCTTCCTCTACCTTCATTTTTCTCTAACACGCATATCACACACTCCTACATAGACACTACCACCGGAGGCCGCCGCCCACCAGTCATCACTGCCCACCGGTGTCCCTTACCGCCACCACTAATGGTCGTCGTCACCACAACCACTTCCTCCACAGCCGTTGCCATCATCTCTACCTCCTCCTCCACAACCCCTCCTCCATTAATCCTCCCACAACTGCCATCGTCGCCGCCCCCACCCTCTATTTATGCCACCCCACCCTCCTCCACTGTCCGTTTTTCTCTTTCCCTCTCTAGATCTGTTCGGACTCAGATCTGACCGAGTCTGGCCATATCTAGAGAAAGATCGAAAGAGGGAGAGAGTTGTTGGAGATGACAGTGGAGGACAGGTCGGTGGTGGGGGTGTGATTAGCATGGCGGCGAGGTGGTAAGGGAAGGCAACACCAAAAAATGGATGGCGGAGTACATCGATGACAGGTGGGGCATCATAGTGCGGTAGTGACCGATGGGGCGCGGAGCGCGGCGGTGACTAACGAAGTGGCGGAGTGTGGCAGTGACTGGTGGTGGCAGTAGGTACGAAGGAGGGAGGTGGTGTGTGTTAGGGGTAAGAGTAGTTTCAGATATTTTTTATTTCTGAATCGCAAATAAACACAAAGATTTATAAAAAAAATTAGAAAAAACTTCCTATTAGTATGGACTCATGAGTCCACATAGATTTGTTTTTAATGTAAGGGTACTGTTATTTGGACTCATGAGTCCAGACTCAAACACACCATAAAGACTTAAATACCCTTCATACAAATTCATATCCTTATTCTCTTTGGCATGAAGGAGCGGACGGCCTTTCACCCTCCTCCCTCTCTCTCCCGTCCAAATATGGCTGCCTCTCTTGACCAGATCTAGCCGCCTCTCTCTACCAAATCAGGCTAGAAAAGAATGGGAAAATGATGGCCAAAGGCTGCCTTCTCCTCTATGCCACAGAGAGAGAGGCCGCGGGTAACGGTGAAAGATGACGACGGTGGCAGCGGTGACCGGGTTGTCGCGGTGAAAGAGGAAGAGGGGGTCTCCATGCTAGTGAGAGAGAGTGGTCGCCGGCGGTGGAGGAAGATGACGGCGGTGGCGGCGGTGGCTGCGGTGAGCAGTAGCTATGGCAGTGGAGGTGGTGGAAGAGGTGAATGTGTCCATATGTATTGGTGTTAAGGGTGAGAGTGATTATGTCTTTTTGTTTAGTTGTGCATCCTAAATTATTAGTAAAAAGACCTTTGAGTTTGGACTCTTGAGTCTAAGTAAATTTATTATTAATGTAATTATCCCAACATTTATACTGTAATCAATTATATTTAAATCATTTCATAGATTTTCAAAAATAAAAATCATTTCATAAATAGTAAATAAACATTTCACGTCAATTGTCCACCAGTCAAAACCCTCCATCTAACTTGAAACCAACTTGGCAAAGGATACAAAACATAAAAGAAAATGTGTTCTACTTTTATGGTTTTCATAACAAAATGCAGATTAACTGCGATAAACTCAAACTATAGATAGTTATGGTGTAAAGCCGGCTATAATGACATATGATTGCAGACTGGCTACAATGCAAACTGGCTGCAGAAGAAGAATATGAAAAAGAGAATGAAAGATTATATTCTCTTTCTATGTGTTTATGAATACATACACCTCCTTTTTATAATCACATATGGGAGGGAAAGATTTAAATTACAATATCAATGGCTATATTCTTGGTAGCCAAATGGAAACAAATCAGGAAAAAATGATGGAAACAAATCAGGAGAGGATCTTCAATGGTTGGTTATTGATGAGCTGGCTGAGGTGTCACATAATAGCTCCCCGCAAGCTGGAGTATACAGGTTTTGTATGCCCAGCTTGTATAAGAATGTATGAAAAATCATAGGATGTGTAGCCTTGGTGAAGGCATCAGCCAATTGATTTGCAGAACTGACTGGCATGAGATGGATGAGACCAACTTGATACCTCTCACGAACTACATGGAAATCAATTTCAATGTGTTTCGTACGTTCATGAAACACTGGATTTTTCGCAATGTAAAGGGCGAAAACATTATCACAATAAAGTACAGCTGACTGACAAGTGAGGGATTTGAAGATCATCAAGGAGAAAACAAAGCCACTAAATTTCACAAGTAAGTTAGGCAAGTGCGCGATACTCAACTTCAGAAAATGAGCGCAAAACGGTACTTTGCTTTTTGATCTCCAAGAGATGAGGGAGTCACCAAGGAACACACAATAACCGAAAGTTGATCGGCACGTTTCTGGGAAGGTGGCCCAATCAGAATCGTAAAACCCCTTGAGCTTTAAATCATTCTTAGAAGGAAATAAAATACCTTGTCTATAAATTAAGAAAGTTGTAGAATCATATAATAGATATCAAAACGACTAGTAGTCAAGTAAAGAAGCTTCCCAATCAGACTTCAATTTTGATGATTGTCAGTCAACAGTTCACCGACTGTAGTTGTTAGCAACTGTTCAACTATCATTATTGATTTGGCTGGTTTACAGTCTGTAAATCCAGTAGCCTGCAAAATATCAAGAGCATATTCTCACTGGCTAAGATTAATATCAGCAGATGTTCGATTGATCTCAAGACCAAGAAAATATTTGAGAGGTCTAAGATCTTTGATGCAGAAAACACCATGGAGAAACATCTTGATGCATTGTATCTCAGCAACATTATTTCTAGCAAGAATGACATCATCAACATATATAAGTAGTGATGTGAACTTGCCATCAACATTGTGAAGAAACAAGGACGGATCAGAGGCTATTTGTTTATAACTTTGTTACTGCAAGGCTTCAGTCAGCTTGACATTCCACTGTCGACTGGCTTGCTTTAAGCCATATAGAGATTTGTGAAGTTTGCAAACACGGTTCAGCTAATTTATATGGAATCCATTAGGCAACTTCATGTACACTTCCTCTCCTAAGTCACCATGAAGGAAAACATTGTTGATGTCCAGCTGTTCTAAGGACCAATGCTTCGTTGCAGCAACTGCTAACAAGGTTCTGGTAGTAGTCATTTTTCCGGCTGGCGAAACGTTTCAAGATAGTCAATGTCATGCTGCTAAATGAAACCTTTTTGCCACCAGTTGTGCTTTGTATCGCTCGATAGAGCCATCAGTTTTACGATTCACTTCGCACACCCATTTACACCCAATGACATGCTTGTTTGGAGGGAGTTTAGTTATGTTCCATGTAGAATTATCCTACAAAGCTGCAATTTCTGCTTTCATGGCATCACGCCAACAATCATGTTGCACAACTTCATGATAAGATAATGATTCTTGAACAGTGTAAAGTGAAATAGAGAAAGTATGGTGCGAGCTATCAAGATTAAGTGTGGAATAAACGAATGATAAATAGTGTGGAGATGTGTGCACCTGAGACCTTGATGCCAAGGAAACATTAGTGTGACTATGAAGTGAATGGCTGTAGTAATTGAGATAGGCTGAAACTTGCTTTGGCCGAGTAGAGCGTCTTGGCTGTGCAGGATTAATAGAGGCTGCAAGCTGCTCTGGGCTCAATGATGATTCATTGGTGGCTGAAGCTAATTAGTATTGGCTATGTTCATTGTCTGCTGCAAATGACAAGTCACTTGGTGTAGTCACTTGTCGACACTCATAATCATCAGAGGTGTCCTTAAACAACTAGGGAAAAATTGGATCTGGTGTGCAACCATCGTTAAAAGGAAAAATTGTCTCATAAAAGCCAACATTTCTTGAGAAAAATACTTCATGATTTTGAAGATCATACAACTTACATCTTTTAGTCCTCAAACCATATCCAAGAAATATGCATCTTCTTGCTCGTGCGTCAAACTTCGATCTAAGGGCTGGAATAGTGCTTGCAAAACATAAACACCCAAAGACTTTTAATGATGAAAAATCAGGTGTCTTTCCGGTGAGAAGCTCATACGGAGTCTTGAAATCAGTGACTAGAGAAGGTATAATGTTGATTAATGAAACTGCATGACTAACACAATCAGCCCAAAAATGACAAGGTAACTTTGCTTGCAATAACAAAGCACGAGCAATATTAAGGATATGTTGGTGTTTCCTTTCAACTTTCCCATTCTGTTCAAGTGCGTGAACACAAGACGTCTGGTGAATGATGTCGCGATCTGCATAAAAGCTTTACATGTTGAACTCAGCTCTTTGATCGCTTCTAACTGCCTTGATTTGTGCATTATATTGCGTCCTAATAAAAGATCAAAATTTTTGTAGTAGAGATCTAGCCTCATTTTTAGATTTCATGAAGTATGCTCATTTGCTTCGACTATGATCATCGACTATTGTTAAGAAATATCGATAACCAAGTAAAGAATAATGAGGACTCGGAACCCAAATATCAACATGAATCAAATCAAAACAATTTTGTGCATTTTGCTCACTAGTTGAAAAGGATAATTTCTTTTGTTTTGTATAATGACAAATTTCACAAGGCAATTCTTAACGATCTAACTGAATAATGGAATCAAAATGACTTAAAGCCTTAATTCTTGAATGTGATGCATGCCCCAGTCGGAAGTGCCAGATGTTGTTGGCTGGTGTGCAAATATTATTACAGTAGGTTGTCGCTGGCTGAGGAGTGGTGTTGATTGCGGTAGGATGAATCGGTTGAGTTAGGTGGTATAAACCATTCACTTTCTTAGCCAAGCCAATGATTCTCTCAGATCGAAGGTTCTATATGATGCATTCACCAGATTTGAAAAAGGAGAGAACAATTGTTAGATGCATCAAGTTTGCTACCAGATATAAGATTAAAATGAAAGTCTGGAACATATAACACATTGATGAGCACAAAGGCTAAAAGGTGAAATGAATAGTGCCAATGTGTGTGACAGTACTCTTTTGGAGTTTAGCAATTGGACATGCATGTTATGTACTGGCTGATATGAGGATAAGTAATTGTGTGAACTAACAATGCGATCACTTGCACCAGTGTCCAAGATCCATATTATATCGACCGTGCAATTAAAAGAAGATATACCTTGCACCCCAGATATAGAAGAAAAGTCACCAGAAAATGAATTTACTTGAGTGAGCATAGTGGGAGAATGAATCAACGTCATGAAATTCTGATATTCCTCCGTGGTGAGGGTGTGCCTAGCTTGATTGTTTCCTACATTGTCGGTGGCTATTGAATTGAAAAGTTCAACTTAATTGGTTGTAGCTTGCTTCTTCTTGTAAGATTTGAAGCCTGTAGGAAATCCATGCTTCTTGTAACATTTTTAGACAAGAGCACAGTATGTCCAATAAAACCAGAATAGAAACATTGTGGACGCCTTACAGCCTTCATTTTACTGACAAAGGTTGATGGTTCAGTGGCAGTCTACTGCTGATTGATGGTCAGGGCACTCCTTGGTTGGAAGTTGTCTTTCATGCTGGATGACAAGAGCAAAGACTTTGCTCATGGAAGGAAAATGATCCATCAACATAATCTGTGATTTGACAGTTGAAAATTTCTCGTTTAATCCTTTTAAGAATCAAATCACATGATTTGATTGTTGATAGGCTCGTTGTTCGCACAATTGACAATGCACTGCACTTGCACTTCAGATTGCACGAACAAGAAGAAATTGATCTAAGATTGACTAGTTCATCCCATGAAGTCTTTAAGTGGGTGAAATAGTTTGTCACACTTTTTGCTCTTTGGTAAAATTGATAAATTTTTTCTTGAACCTCTGCTATTCGAAACGAATCTCCTTGAGCAAAATGCTCATTTACGTCAATCCAAACTTCACGGGCTATGTCAATCCAAATGAGACTCTTAGCAATGGAAAGACTTATAGCATGAAGTAACCAAGACAAAACCATCATATTACAACACTCCCTTGCTAAAAACTTGGAATCAGCATTTGGAGGCGAGATGGAACCATCAACAAATTTGAGTTTGTTCTTTGACTGCAGAGCCATTTTCATGGCTCTAAACCAAGAATAATAATTTGCTCCAGTTAACACAAAATACACCAAAACCAAAGAGGGATTCTCATTGGAATGAGGATAAAACATATTATATGGTAAATTCTTCGATTTCGTTGAAACAACATTCTGATTTTGAGTAGCGAGTGTATTCTCCATCTCAAAAAATCAAGAATGAATACGATTAAATGATAAAACAGAGTTCGCAACAATGCGCTCTGATACCATATAACAAAATGCAGATTGACTACGATAAACTCAAACTCCAGACTGGCTATGGTGTAGAGCCAGCTGTAATGACTTATGACTGCAGACTGGCTGCGAAAGAAGAAGATGAAAAAGAGAATGAAAGATTATATTTTCTTTCTATGTGTTAATGAGTACATACACCTTTTTATAATCACATATAAGAGAGAAAGATTTAAATTATAATATTAATGGCTATATTCTTGACAACCAATTGGAAACAAATCGGGAAAAGATCATGAAAACAAATCATAAGAGGATCTTCAACGGTTGGTGATTGATGAGCTGACTGAATTTCAAGACTTATTCCACTATCAAATTTTGATTATAAGCTAGCGATGAGTAACCTCATTAAGAGGCTCACGATTCCCACATCAACCATTCTAAGTTCACTTGGGATGCAAACTTACGCACCTTAAGATGTACCACACCGTAAGCGATGAAGGGTTCTGCTTTGCGGTCATAATGTCATTCTAGTAGTTATTTCCTTTTTGAGTTTCTTTTTCGTCACTAAACACAAACTAAGTGGGTGAATGATCATAATTAACTAATTCAGTTAATGAACTTGTTTTCTTTACAGTGCCAATTAATAAATTTGCAAAAATAAACTGTTATGGTGTGTTTGATAGCAAAGAAAATGAAAAAAATCATTGAAAATTGCCTACTTTTTTTGTGTAACCGTTTTTTCCATTGTTTGATAACTTTGTAACTGCACTGAGAAAAAAAATCACATTCCCCTATTTTCCTCATTTATTTTCTCATCTTTTAGCGTGAAAAATTGAAAATCTCTCAATCTCTCTCACGAACTGATCATTTCTTCCACCCAAACAAATTTGGCATATGCTACTCTTTCGTGGATACACACTTTTTCTTTCTCTTTTCGTCTCCGGCTTCGTCACCAACATCATCGTCGAGCCGCCCGACATCGACGATGATTTAGATGCGCACACGGATTGAACCATAAAAGAAAAATCTTTCTCGTGCAATCAAAACAACTATGAGAAAATTTTCTTTATAAAATTCTCTAGAGAAGATTTGCTAAAAAAAAAAAAATTTTCTCATTGAAGATTTTTTTTGCTATCAAACACACCCTTAGTAAAACCACTAAACATGCGAAAATTAATGAGGAACTGAATATGACATGATTCTCGTATTGGAGATACTATTACAACAGTACACTTGGGCTTTGGACGGCCAAAAAAAAATTACAAGCAATTTTGGAATACAAACTACTTGGAGCATCTCCAACCATAAAACTCCATTTCCCTCTCTATTCTAAAGTTCCGTAACATCAAACTTCATTTCTCCTCTAACCACAAACTCTATTTCTACTCTAAAACTATATTTCTTATTTTTATTCTTTTTGTTATTTACTTGTATTAAGTTTAATAAATTATTTAATCAGGAAAAAATCAAGGAAAAATAATTCATATTTTTTTGAAAAAGAAATAATTATAGATAATTCTTTAAAAGAAAAAAAAAGATAAAAAAGATAAAAAATAAAGGAACTCTATTTTGGAGTTCTGTTGGAGATGATCTTACTCTCTTGAGATTTATTTCAAAGAAAAAAAGTTATTAATTCAAAATATCCAGAAATAATTCTGGTGGGGGAGCTTCCCACATAGTAATTTTTTCCTTGATTGCTTTTTGTGCTAATACATGTACTCTCAATATTGGGGAGCTTCCCACATAGTAATTTTTTCCTTGATTGCTTTTTGTGCTAACACATGTACTCTCATATTGGGAGTTCTAGAGACGTAACAAAAACTCAAATGATCCCGATCCTTCACCAAATATAATATCGAACATCGAAGACTATTGTATCAGAACAGACTGTAATTTATTTGCCTAAGATGCTCAATCATCCAAATCACTGAAAACTTAATGAATGGCATCTGCTTTGGGGAATAATTAAGGTAGTGGTGCACACGGATTGCAATGATCCGCAGATCCAATCCAACTTGAACCAATTATCGCTAATTGGATCGATTTTTTGATCGCTTGAACTGGATTGAATTAAAAAATCACTAATCCACATGGATAGGACCGGATTACATATTCTATGATAAAAACCGTGGATTCAGTCCAATCCAATATATTTATAACATAAACACATATACATATATAATTATATGTACATAGTATCTTGAAGAGCATCAACCACAACTATCAACTCTAAATTAAAACCCAGACTTACTTAACTTTAACAACCGACAATCCCCCTCTCCTCATCTTGAAGAGCATCAATCACAACATATATGATTCTATGATAAAAACTCTTAATTAAAAAATCATCATTTTTTATCACTATTATTGTTCTCTTTTTGAGTTTTGTAATTTGGTTTGATATTTTGGGTTTTGATTTTTGTTAAGAAGTTAAAATTGTTCTTAGTTTTGATGTTTGTAGCAATCTCCTCATTTTTTTTCTTTTTTGATTGATCAAATAACACAGTTGAAGTGTTGTAGTAGGTAATCCTTCATTTTTGTCAAATGTGGGGAATTCTCAATCTTTAATTTCGTTTTGTTTTACTATGCATTTTATTTTTTATCCTAGTAATTAATATATATCTGTATATATTAGTAATATGAAATTAACTTACTTGATCATGACTCGTAATCTTCTTTTCTTTATTTTTGTGTATGTTCATGTGTGTGTGTTTTTTTTTTTTAATTTGATAAACTTAGATGGAGCAAATGATTAAGATATGAGAAGACTTAAGAAAATAGAGATTAATAATGACAAAAGTTTCTTCTTCCTTGTTATCACTTCACTTGTATATTTTGTTTAGGTTTGATAAGAAGTAAAAGGACTATGCTTGTTCTCAACTTTTTTATTTGCTTTAGACCTTTTTTTGTGGGTTGTATATTGCAACATGCACATTTTGTGTGCTTTTGTAAGGAAGTATGCTCTAGGTTTGCGAATGTCGTATTTACTTAAGAACTTGCATTTTGAAGGTTAATGTGATAACAAGCTTGTGGGAAATATGGTATAAATTTGTGAGATATATGTTATAAATTCGTCATTCATGAGGTACAAATTTTTGTGGTTCATTTGATCAAGTTTAATTTCATGAACCTTTCAATAAAAAAAAGGTCAATCCGTGAAACTTGATCCATTTCGGTCCGCATTATGCAAATTGGATTGAGTTGGATTGATGAATTATTTGGATTGGACTGGACTGTAATTTTTCAATCCGAAATAATTGGATTGGATTGCAAATTGATCCTAATCGGACTGGATCCAATCCATGTGCACCCTTAAATTTAGGCTACAACAATTAAGTTACTATGCTTTACTTAGAAATTAAGAAAAAATAAATAAATAAAAAGTATTAGAGCATCTAATCTAATGAACATGAGCAAAATATAACATATCAAATATATCATATAGTGCCTAATATGCTAAAAGATTTGAAGATATAATTGTCCTAATCTTTACATCAATTTATTCTACCAATTAAACCTAGATAAGAGTAAGACCATTAAAAAACCTTTTCCTTCAACATAGTCTAGCAAAGCAAAACCATGAAAATACAGACAGACAACTGGGCCCAAGAATATTTATCATATCTGACACCACATAGGTCCCATCCATCATCTTTTTGAAAGCAACATTAACATCCCTCCTAGTCAATAAATCTAATCACTCTCTCTCTCTCTCTCTCTCTCTCTCTCACTATACTTCTCTGGAAAGATTGAAAAAATCAAAAATCAAAAACAAATGCCCCTTCCACCACCCAACATCCAAAAGCTAACCTCCATAATCCTCCACTATAAAAGGGACCCACAAATAGCACGGGATTCCCATACTTTCTTAAAACCCACGAATCAAGACCAACTCCAATAAAGATAAGATAGAGAAATATTGAATAAATATATAAAAAGCAGATAATACTGACAAGAATACATAGAGTAAATTAAAGATAATGAAATAAATAATAACAATAATAATAATATCACAAAAAAGAAAGTTTCAATTCAGTGTTACATCATTCACCGAGAGGAACATATCCATCTCCCCTATCCCTCACTTTCAGACCCCACTATGGTTCATAATCAAATGTGACATGTCAACATTGTCTTTTTTTTTTTTAATTGCAGACCAGGTCAAAATAAGAAAGTAAACCTTCAAGGAAGGGAAATTTTTTTTTTTTTACTTCTACTACATCTAACTTGCCCAAATTCTCAGTTGAAATTCAACCCCTAGTTACTGATTGACTTAACAGAGGATAATTAATTGAAGAAGAAAACAGAAAGCTGTTTGTTTCATTTCAATCAATGAAACAGTTGTAGATCCGAACTGGAAAAAAACACTGAAAAGAGATCTCTATTGTTTGGGAGAAAAAAATACCTTTCCAGGGCAGTCCTTGAAATTTTTCACCCAGAGAGGCTTTTTAACCCTTCCTGACTTGCGCTGTAATAATAATAAATGGTGGTGAAAATGAATTTCTTCTCCTATACCTCCCCTCCAATTTCCCTCCCCCCTCTACCATTTTTGTGTCAGCTACCTTCTTTCTTACCTTCACCTCCCCACCAACAAACCCCAAAAAGAATTATTTACTGTAGTAATTTTTTTCTCGACTCTGCTCGATACCTTAGCGCTTGCTAAGCAACGAGCTGATCGAGCTGCATCTGCTCAAGCCAAGCTCCCAGAACTGAGTGATCAATTGACTCGACCTGGGAGTTAGAATTTGAGCTCTCGCTTGAAGAGGCGGCAGGTGCATTGGCTACTACCCCTCTCTTTTCTTTGATTTCTGGTGGTGATTCTTTCACTAGAGACTGAACCCATGATAAATCAGGCTCCTCCCCATTGTTCCCCATCTCGAATGAGGATGACCTTCGAAGTGGCCTACCTAGTTCGTCTCCTTGAACTGACCAATCTAACTTACCATTTGGAGATCCCCACTTAGTCCAAGAATTTACAGGTGAACCCACTATACTTGACATGCCAGGACCAAGGTCGCGCGAGCTGAGACTGCGAAGTTGTTGCTGCTGCTTCTCGCGCTGAGCAATTGATGTAAGCCGGCCACTCATTGGAGAGATTGGTTCAACATTTTGAGGTGACATTCTCCCGGGCGATGACAACCCAAAGGAGGACTGCAGGAGAGGATGATCCACATTTTTAGGGGAAAAAACACTAGTATTAATTGGTGCTAACATGCTCTGCTGCTGAATCTGATGGAGGACAGCAGATTTGTGAGACGGGGAGAAAACAGTTGACATGGCAGCCTGATCACATAGTCGGGGCGAGGAAGAGATCTCCGCCGTAAAGAGATCCTCAAGATTTGAAGGAGCCAAGGTTTTGGCTCTGATAGGACGGCTCATGGTGCCAGAACCAAGACGCGGCTGGGAGAAGCAGGCCAAGTCATTAAGAAGCTGCTGCTGCTGCTGCTGCTGAACTTCATATTCCATATTGAAATCCTCAGCTGGAATGTCTCTGGCATTGAGAGATGATCTCAAGCGGCTGGACTGAATAAGATTGCTACCAGGTAGATGCAAAGTTGGAACATTTGGTTGCTGCCAAGCCATGGATGAATGTGAAATGCTACCGGCAGAAGGAGACATAGGTGGGGTGAATGGCGATGGTGACATGACGGAAACTGAAGAAGGGGAACCAGGCAAGAGGTTCATGGCTGCAGCCATATCCATTGCATTGGCAGGTGAGGCTGCAGAACGAGGGGATGGCACGGCAGATCCAGTCGATACATAAAGTGGTCGGAGCTCCTCGGACGTGTGAGCAAAGAAGCAGACTCGTCGGGAGCAGCCAGTTCCATCCTTGCATAATCGAGTCCTGTATTGTGCAGGATGAAGCCAGCACTCAAACACACCATGCGCATACTCGCACATATCAGCTCGCCTGCATGCCCCTTTCCTAAAATCAGGACAGGGCACGCAACTGTAGTGATACTTCCTTGGATCCCTTCTCCGAGCATTTTCGCCAGGATGAACAAATGGGCACTCAGTCCAGTCATGAGAGTAGGCTCGTGAACAAGGTCTCACCTTGAACGAGAACATGCGGAACTCATCAGTAGAGTAGATGCTGTTTTTAATATCAGGAAGAGATGGATCAATTGGGTACTCTTTTTTCTCTGATGTCGAAGACTGGAGACCATTATATTTCATCATCGGCGAAGATGGCAAATCCAACTCAGACGACGGTGATCCATTATCAGGAGATGATGAAAGAGGCGGAGAATTAGAACTCTTAGTAGATATAGAGATTCGCAAATTGTGCTCATTAAGAGGACCTTCAAAACCATTTTTGGTGAGTAATAATTCCTCAAGAGCAGCTCTCCTAGCGGGAAACTTGTGCGGAACAACAACAACATCGGCAGGCCTGTGGCCATTACCATCGATAGCATTCATATCAGCGCCTGCAAGTAAGAGAAACTTGACAACATCGACGGCATTCACAGACCCCCCAGAAGCAGCACAGTGAAGAGCTGTGCTCTTATCAGGGCCACAAGAGCGATTCACATCAGCCTGTGACAAAGAAAGGATTAGCTTCAGAACATCAAGGCTACCATAAGTTGCCGCAACCATCAGCGGAGTTCTTTGCTCCAGAACCATCTGTCTAGAGCCTTTCTGCCTTCCATACCAGAGTCCAACATCATCAATACCAGACGGATCGCGCTCAATTGATCGCTTAAACCCATCAACATCGTTATTCGCAGCAAGCTCGAGCAAACTAGAGAAAGTATCATCGGTTTCAATAGTCAGGTGATTCATATCTCTATTAGTAGTTGTGCTATCTTCCTGAAGAGATGAAATCGTAGATGGAGACGAGACAGATGATTTTACATGGTCTGGGCCACCACACATGCTTCGTTTAGCTGGAAATCAAACTCAACAAATTAAAACAGTTTCCAACCAAAACCCTCCAGAATCAGAAAAGTTTTGCAAAAACAAATCTTAAATTTGAAGCACAAGTAGAACAATTAAAACAAACTTGAACATAAAAACAGAAACTGAAAATAAAATCTAGATTTCCTCAAGAAAAAGAAAATAATCTAGATTCCGACATAATATATGGAAACCCCTTTTATAGGAAGAAAATGCGGATCTTGGATTTGTTATTACATCCACAATATCTTAATCCCTAAAGAGTGTTTCGTCAAAAACAGGTCAAAGAAGGTAAAAGAACAGTAAAGACACCACTGAATAACGAACAGATCTTGAAGACCACAAAGGATCGGCGATCTGTAGCAATGAAAACAGGAGATCAAGCCCTGATAATGGTAAGAAATCTACTCCAAATAAATCTGCCTAGTTAAAGGTAAGAGAGTGAACGCAATGTAAAATGGGACACGATAACCTAACATTTTGCTCCAAAAAAAAAAAAAAAAAAAAAAAAAAAAAAAAACCAACATCGATAAAAACAAGGCAAAATCTTTACCAAAAAAAAAAAAAAAAAAAAAAAAAAAACACTACAAAATCCAACGGTTAGAGCATGAACAGATCAAATCAGCTAATTAAGTCATCAGATATCGCAACGAAAACCACAATGGATGAGCGACTCACAGATTTCGAGATTCGGAGAGGCGGAACCATCTAGAAATTAACCGATGTTGAAATCCATCAAACTTGGCATGGATCTGCCGCGATGAGACCGAATCGGAGTCGAAAATAAGTCATGGATCGTTCAACAGGGGAGACGAAGCTACTCCATCGCTGCTGTTCTTCTTCAACTATTCAACTCTTGAAACTCGTACAACAACAACGAAAAAAATAAGCAAAAAAATAAAAAAGGCTTTGTTGAAAAACTCGCCGAAGAGAGAGGGGGGGTTGTGAAAGAGCGCACCAAATGAACATGAAATGAAACGCTCAAATGAAAGCAAATTTGAATTAATAGGGAAGATCGTACGTTACCCCCCCCCGGTTTTTAATTAATTAACGATATTGCAGACACCCACCCGACACACAACTACGACTTATCCACTGAGTCATTGCCCTAATACTATCTTAATTAATATCCGCTGACAGAGATCGAAAATCGTGAATACGTATCTTAATGAGTTATGTAGTTTTTTTTTTTTTTTTTTTTTTTTTTTTTTTTTTTTTTGATGTATACAAGGCCCTTTTGTCTAAACCACACCGGATAACCAACCAAATACTCCGGATTGATCCCGAGTCGCGCACCACATAAGTGAGAGGAGTTCTTAACGTTGATATTTTCCGTCTTAAGATTCGAACTCTAGTCATTATATAAGGCCATGATTGATTATATGGAAAAAGAAATTCATTGTTAACTTTTTGTAACTTTTTGCTCATAAGCCTCAAAATTCTTCTAAAAAAATAAAATTTTTTGCGTTTTATAATCAAGACTTTTTCATATAAATTTTTCTCGCAATTGTTAAATTTTCATGATAATTCATAAGCCTCATATATTTTCTTACCTATAAATTGAGTTCTCTAAAAAAATAACTTTGAGCACATAAGGACTTTATATTCAACTACAATTATTATCATGTATTTGATTCTTTGTTAATAGTCGCCCCTCAACAAAAAAAAAAATCTAAAGTGAGAAATTTCCAAAATATCCTAATTATGCAAAATTATTTTTTACTCATGTATTAAATTTTTAAGTACTAAAATGCCCCTAACTACATAAATAATATTATTGCTTTATTTAAAATATTAAAATTACTAAGTGCCCTTACATGCGTAAAATCATAATTTTGCCCCCTATTAATAAAAGATAGATTTACCCTTCTTTGTATTTTGATAGGTTTACATATGTAAAATCAACATAATGGTAATATAAACATATGAACCAACCAAAACAATAAAAAATGACATCATAATCACAATTTATAATAGTATGGGCAAATTTGTAATTATTATAGATAATCAATAGGGGTGGGTAGTAGTCTCCGCAAATTTGCCCAAATCGCATAGTCTGGTTTGGTTTTCAAAACTCATAGTTTGGAGGTGGTTTGAAAAACTCGAAAACCGTGAAATCGCGATTTGGTAGCGGTTTCATTTTGAGAAAACTGCGGTTCACCAAACCGATGGATAGTTTAGTAAATTCTTTCAATTTACAACTCAAAAGTCAAAACCTTAACATCCTTGTTTACTCTCCACACTCCGGTCTTTCCCTCTCTCAACATCTCAAAACTCTCCAATCGTTCCTTTTCTCATCATCTTAAAACCCACCGCTGCATCCCACTGCCGTTTCCCACCAATCGTCGTCGCCTCCCACCGTGCCAGCCAGTCGACGCCTCCCACTGTCGCATCTCCTACCAATCGCCTCTCCAAGTCACGCCTCCCACAGTCCCGTCTCATACAGCTACGCCTCCCACAGTCGCCTCCCAGTAGTCCAGCCTCTCATAACCACGCCTCCCACCGCCAGTCACACCTCCCACTATCTTGCCTCCCACCGCCACCTCCTACCAACAGTAGTTGCCTCCCACGCAGAAAAAATGTGAAATCAAACTGATCAAACTGCGTAAACCGCGATCAGTTTGGGTACGGTTTTGAGGGTTTGCGGTTTAGTAGCGGTTTGTAAAATGGTCAAACCACGAACCCTCGATTCGGTTGTGGTTTGATGGTTTTCACAATCAAACCACGGTTTGCCCACCCCTAATAATTAAGGCTTTTTATTTAATTTATATATGTTTTATTGTGATAATTAATATAATTTTAGTATTTTACAAATAAATATTAATTTTTTATGATTTATTTCAAAAAATTTGTTGGTGCTTTGGGTGGGAGATGAGGGGAGGGGAGATTTTATGCCAATCAAATATGCATATGAAAATTTTATTATGAACATTTACTTGGAGAATTTATTTAAATAAAATGTTTGTTTCTTATGGAATATTTTCTTTATAATAAAATTGTTTGAATCTTTTTTTTCGGCTTCTCGTGACTACAGTTCAAGCAAGTTAGTCAGGAGTAAAATGTAACTAGACATACAACTATTAGAATTTGAAGTTTTTGTCTTAGTTAGAGCTATAATTTTGAAAATTGGAGACGAGCACTAGAAAGTTAATACTCATCTCATTGTCCTTGCATGCACTACACCTATTTAGGGCACTACTTTTATTAGATATAACAGTGTTTAATAGAAGAACGCACCTCGTTTGATGAGAGATGTGCTTTAAAAAATTATAAGGTTCAAATTCTTAACCACGAGGAAACACGATTTAACTACGTGTGGTGGTTCTTATATGGAACATACCAATCAATATCTCTAATAGACCTGATCATGGGCTTGAGGCGCCGTTTGGCTTGCCTAAGCTCATGAATAATCAATCGGAGTAGGGTACCTCTTTCCAAGAAAAGCTTGACTAGAGCCAAAGCCGGTTAGACCCGTTTTTAAAGTATCACTACAAAAAATTGGTGGCATCAGCAACGGGTCATCGCTGACCCGGCTGACCAAAATAGCGACGGGGTTAGTGACTACCCTTGTTGCTATTTTTTAGGCGAAAAATTTCTCGTCTAATGGCCAAACGATTTAGCCACGTGGTCGTCTATCCGCCACGTGGCCAATGGTGAAATGCACATGTGGAGAAATAGCGACGAGATTAGCCCGTCGCTAATCCCGTCACTATTTCTTGAGCCCATTGATCGACCAAAACCTTCCTTCCCCCCCCCCTTTCTTCTCCTCCACCGCCTTCGACCAACACCCAAACCTTCAAACCTTTGAAAACCCCCAAACCCTCCTCCACCCCTTCGACCGACACCCAAACCCTCGGGCCCTAAACCCTCTTCCAACCCTTTTGACCCCTAAATCCTCAATCTCCAGCATCGAAAACCCCTTTTACCCCACCTCCTCCACCCCTTCGGCCCTAAACCTTCCTCGCGGCCCCACTTCCCCCGCCTCTCTCTCCGACGAGCCCTTGCTTCGGTGCCACCTCGCCACGCCTTGCCACTGCTCGGCGCGCCATCCTGCACCGCTCCTCGTTGGTGTCGCATTCTGCGGTGCCGTAGGTAAAATATTATTATTTTAATTTTAATTTTAATTTAAAAATATGGAATATTGTAATGTGAAATATTTTTTAATTTGTGTTTGTATAACTTATGTTGAGAAATAAAATTAATTAAATTAAATTTTATAATAATTGTATTGTTTGATTTTGAATTATTTATATATACGAAAAAGAAAATATATGTATGTGTGATTATAATTTCTTAATATGATTTTTTTATTGTGAAAAATAGAAATGACATGCATGTTTGATATAAATTTTTTAAATTTGTGAAAAAAATAAAATGCATGTTTGATAAGATTTTTTTTTAATTTCTACATTTTAAAATAAAATGTATGTTTGATATAGATTAATTTTTATAATTGTGAGAAATAAAAATAAAATTCATGAAAAATGCATGTTTGATATGAAATTTTATAATAATTGTATAATTTGATTTTGAATTATTTATATTTGCGAAAAAGAAAATATATGCATGCGTGATTGTAATTTTTTAAGATGATTTATTTATTGTGAAAAATAGAAATGAAACACATGTTTGATATGAATTATTTAAATTTGTGAAAAAAATATAACTACTTTGATATGATTTTTTTAAATTTATGAAAAAAATAAAATGCATGTTTGATATATAAGATTTTTTATAATTGTGAGAAATAAAAATAAAATTCATGGAAAATGCATGTTTGATATGAAATTTTTATAAATGTTTTTTTTGTTTACTTTTTATTTTCATGATTATTTGTGATGTTTGTTGTAATGTGTTATTATTAATTTGTAGAGAAAAAAGTAAAATAATATTAAATTATATAGAATGTTGAGTTGAATTAAAAATATTGTTTAAAATTATATAAACTTAAATGATGTATATTTCATAAGAAAGTTTTCGTATAAATGGATAAATTATGTCATATAGAAGTTAGACAATATGTAATGAAAAAAAAACATAAAACACTTTAAAATTAAATAAAGAAAATAAATATTAAAAAAATATATAATTGATTGATATATATATATATATATATATATATATATGAAAATAGTACAATGCTTGTATACTATATATATTGAAGTTACACAATATGTAATGAAATAAAAACTTAGTTAAACACAAAGATTTAAAAATAAAATAAAGCACTTAAAAACTTATATATATACTATATGGATGTACAAATTATATTATATATACAACTTATACTATATATTTGTATTAATAAGCTCTTAAAAAGTAATAATTATATACGAATATATAATGACGCTATTATATTGAAACAAAATAGAATACTTCAAATTTTGAAATAAAGTAGCTTGTACTTATATATAGTATATATATAATTATAATAATTTATACTATATGTACAATTATATTAATGTACTTTAAAACTTTAATGAATAAAAAATAGTACTTATCGTATATATATTGGAAATAGACATAATTAAGCAAAATAAATTTGAAGCAAAATAAATTGAAACAATACAAAATAAATTTGAAGGAAAAATAGTACTTACCGTATATCGATTAGTTACGATTAACATTCGACTAAAATGTATGATATGTAGTACGCAAAGTAAGTACAAACATAACTAATTTGACTAATAATGGTTAACACTCGACTAAAAATTTCTAATATATATTACGCAAAGTATGTGCAAATGCAATCAGTTCGACTAATTACGGTTAACATTCGACTAAAATGTATATAGTGATTGGTATGTAAGTTTATTTAATTAGGGTTCTTTAGGTCTTTCGAGATGTTTGTGATGTATATAGTGATTGGTGTGTAGGTCTATTTAATTAGGGTTCTTTAGGTATTTTGAGATGTCTGCGTCTTGAGATTGGATCTATCAACGTATTGAAGGCGGTTACACCTGATTGGAGTTTGTTGCTAGTGTGAAGGAGTTCATAAAATTTGCCATGCAAAACTGCACAACTTTCCTAAACGAAGCAAAAATTTGATGTCCTTATCAAAAATGTCGAAACGAGAAATACCGCGATGTAAACACAGTAGAGCTTCATCTAGTGAGTCAAGGATTTGTTCCCTAATATTATTGTTGGACCGAGCATGGGTAAGAAAAGTTATTAAACGATGCAGACAATGAAGGTGATGATCCAATGGACAAATATCCAATGTCATATCATCATATAATACACGACTATGCGGGGTCGAGTTTTGATTGGAACCGTAAGGAGGAGGCGAACCCTGAAGCCAAAAATTTATTCGAAATGATCGAAGCAGAAATTAATCGCTTTGGTTCGGTTGCGAGAAAATGACAAAACTCTCAGCAATGGCGTGTTTGCTAACGATAAAGTCGAATCACCATATTTTAGAGCAAGCATTCGATGAAATCTTGCAGGTGTGTAAAGACATGTTGCCTGAAGACAACTGTTTGGTAGATAGCTTTTACAGATGTAAAAGTTTAATCCACTGGTTGGATCTGTCGTATGAGCGAATCAAGTGTTGTCCCCAACTATGCATGTTTTATTGGGGCCCCGACTCTGACCTTATGTCTTGCAAGTTTTGCAGAGAGCTTAGGTTTAACTCCAACAAACGGTCGCACAAGACAATGTTTTATTTTCCCTTGGTGTCTCATTTACAACGTTTGTTCGTGCAAAAGCTACTGCGAAACACATGCGATGGCATGCATAACACGTTACAATTGCTCCGATTCCATTGCGGGGAACCACTTCAATCAAGTGAACCGTACCTTCAGCTCCAAAGTTCGTAACGTTCGATTTGGGTTATGCACTGATGGGTTCTAACCTTTCAGAATGACCGACAAACCGTACTCCTCATGGCCGGTGGTTTTAACCCTGCACAACTTGCCTCCGTCAATGTGTATGAAGAAAGAAGTGATGTTCTTAACAGTGATCATACCTAGACCGACCAATCCGTCATAAAAAATTGACGTGTTTCTCCAACCGTTAGTGAAAGAATTGCAGGATCTATGGTATGACGGAGTGCATAGCTACGATTTATCAACTAAGACGATCTTTCAAACGCGCGCTGCACTTATGTGGACTGTGAGTAACTTTCTAGCATACATCATGTTGTAGGGATGGAGCACGCACAGGAGGACAACTTGCTTATATTGTATGGATGATACTAACGCTTTCCAGTTGAGATTTGGCGGGAAAGCAACTTGGTTTGATTGTCACCGACGTTTCTTGTCGCGATATTCAAAGGAGAGAAAATACAAGTTTAGTTTCCGTAAAGATAGAATTGTATCAGACAAACCACTGACCAATAAATCATGTGAAGATATCTTACATGAAACCGAGGCTTTAGGGTTGATGAAGGTTACTAAATTGGAATCAGATGCTATAAACAACGAAGTCTCAAAGACTAGTAGGTGGAGAAAACGAAACATACTGTGGGATTTGTCGTATTGAAAGACGAACCTTGTCAGACACAACTTAGACGTAATTCGAGAAAAATGTTTTTAACAACATTTTCAACATAATTATGAATGTGCTAGGGATGACGAAAGATAACGCAAAGTCGAGGAAGGACTTAAAGGAGATTTGTCATCGACCAAAGCTTCATTACGATCCAGTATCTAAAAAATATCTAAGGGCGCGATACGCGCTAGACGAGTAGAGAAAGCAATTGTTGTGTAAGTGGATTAAAGAATTGCGCATCCCTGATGGTTATGCATCTAACATTGGCTATTGCGTAGACTCTAAGAAGTTGAAGATGTTTGGAATGAAAAGCCACGATTTCCATGTATTCATGCAACGACTTTTGCTGATTGCATTTCGGGAACTTTTATAAGACGACATATAGATAGCAATTAACGAGTTGAGCATTTTCTTTCGAGATTTAACAGCTAGAAATCTAAATGTGGAGAATCTATGACTTTTACATGAAATAATTTCAAATATATTGTGTAAGATGGAAAAAATCTTTCTGCTAAATGGAGCATCTCCATATCCATCTAGCGCACGAGGCTATCCTTACTAGGTCCAATACAATTTCGGTGGATGTATCCTTTCGAGAGGTATTAAATTATACTCTTGTTGTACGTATACTTTTATTGTACACAATTAAAATCAATTGAAATTTACGTATGACTAATTTACCTCTATAAATGTAGGTATTTGAAACATTTGAAAATAGTGTTTGGAATAAGACAAGGGTTGAGGGCTCGATATGCAATGCTTATTTAGTGGAAGAGACAACTGCGTTTTGTTCCTATTATTTTGAGGAACACGTCTCCACATTGCACAACCGCCTGCCCAACAATTATGATGGTGGAGTCGACCTAACTCAAAATTTTGATGGTAACTTCTCGATCTTCACCCACCTAGGTTGGGCCTTTGGAAGATTAAAAATACATTTATCTCAATGATGAAGAGTGTAACGCTGCACACATTTATGTGTTGTTAAATTATCCCGAAGTTGCTCATTTCATGAAGTATACATAAATGTATACAATACACAATTTTCATGTTTATTATGCAATAGCTTATCTTATTCAATCATATTTTCAAATTTCTTTCATCTCCTTTTAAGGATGTACGTATCGGAGTTGCGTTTCAAACAGCCGAATATCACACAAAGTGAAATCGATGAACATCTTGAGAAACAATTCTCAACTTAGTTCCAACATTTTGCAAGCCATTAATAAATGCATAAGACATACAATGCTTCTTGGTTCCTCTATTAATTAAAAATGAAGTTTATTATACAAAATTGTTTCAATTGTAGGTGTTATTGTGTATTCAAGATCCAACACTTCTAATGTTTTCGTACGACCCAAATCGACTTTGCACCATATATCACACGTATCTTGTTAATGGGTACAAGTTTCACACAGTGTCACATAGCGTAAACCCCGATAAGCGTAGCAGCGGAGTGTGTGTTAGAGGAACAAATTATGCAGAATGTGATACAAATCGAATACAGTGAGTTTCTGTGTATTGAGTTATTCAAGTGTAAATGGTTTGATCCCACGCCAAACGTCGGGACAAGAATCACCGCTCCTTAAAACTCGTCGATGTACATCAAAATTTTGCGACTGAATGAATACGAGCCGTTTATACTAGCCATGCAAACTAGTCAAGTGTACTTTCTTTCTTACCCGAGTGTAAGAAGTGCGTCGAACAATTGGTTAGCCACGTGCAGACTTCAGGCGAAGTTCATCAATGAACACAACTTAATCGAAAACGTTGGCAGTGCACCTACCCAAGAAGACGCTTTTCAAGAGCAACTACCTGAACATGATACTGAGGTTGATATTGGCAACAATATTACAATCTTGCTAGCTGATCCCAGTGGCGCACACATGTCAGATGTCGACGAGGAAGACGATGAAACCGATAATTCCGAGTTATCATTGGATGATGGCAACGGTGACAAAGACTCATGATATAACCATTTATCTAGGTAAATGAATACGTAACATAGTCTTATATTTGTTGTCTTATTACATAATATCTAAAATGTAGAACATTTATATGTAGCTATTTCTAGCTTAGTTTTAATTTATTAATAAAGTCATGTCAAGCGAACAATACAGTTCATTACGTGGTGGATGATCCGGTGGACGATCCAGTAGCAGCAGAGATAGCCGATCTCGCTATTCGGATTGTTCAAACTTACAATCTCACGATGTTGCTCCAAAGTCTAGTTAGGGGCAAAAACCTCAGCATCCGCATGCTCAACAGCATCACACCCCACATGCCCTTTTCTTTCATCAGACACCTCCTTCTTATTTACATCCACCACCTCCCCCTTCAGCGTACGACATGTCTTTACCATATGTATTTACCGATGACCCGACCTCTATGCAGATGAAATCTACACTCATTTCTTCGCTACCCACGTCACCCGTCGCCGGTCACGTCACCACATGGCCATACTATGGGTCTACTTTTTCATTAGGGGGATCAACATTTATATCGCATTAGCCCGACCATCAGACGGTCGCACGACCAGGCCCATCTGATTTACATGCCTTAGAGTCATTGAGTTCTTCAACATACCCTTCTTGCGACCCGTCCATCGCCATGACCTCCCATTGACGATGACGAGGTGCTCAGGCCGCTAGAGCCCCTAGAGGTAACACTGCTACCTAAGCCGGAGATCGAATATTCTTAGTTGCCAAGGATGAGAGATAGTAAGTATACGTAATTTAGTTATGCATATCTATGTTTTGTTAATCGACCAAAAGTAAAGTCTAACATAAATTTTCAATTTAGTGGACGAAAGTTGCATTTGTCAAATAAAGCTACACGGGAGATGATGAAGGCATACAAGTACTCCTTGCACAAAGATGGCTACGTTTCGTAATTTAGTTTCCCAAATTTATTTCTTTTACTAATTAGAATATATACACTAAATTACAATTATTTTGTACATAACTTTTTTCTGATTGGGATCCATCAGATGATACGACTATTAGAGAGGCGTACGATAGACAGATCGCCACTCGTTATACCGACTTCATTAGCAAGATGTGTTCCAAAGATAAAAAGCTAGGGCATGTATCTACCGAGATCTTTGAGCACTATAAGAAGATGCGGTCCACCCAAAATTGAAATCTGAGCAAGCAAGGAAGAATCAGAGAATAGAGACAGGAGGACCCGGTGCGGGCGTTGTTGTGCATATAGGTGGTTCCATATCCATCTATCAACACTCGGATAGGCTGGTAAGTTATGCTATAATAAGTTCATATATAAATAAAATATTATATAACTAAGACAAATCGTATTTGAACATATATTTTGTAGGAGGAGAAATTAGGTCGACCCCCGACTGGTTTGGTTAGGTCGTATAGAGCAGACTTTGATAGACAGACTTGGATTTTCATTCGCGCCTCAAACAGATCTTGATGTTCATTCAGATACCGATGAGGATCTCGATGATTGAGCTACTCTTATGATGTATTTAGACTTTAGGCCTTTTTTCATATTTTTGTAGTCTCATGTACATATTTATATTTGTAAACTTTCTTTGTTTTATTTATTTCGTCATTTATTTCAATTATGCATATTTAATTGTTTTAAATGTATTTGTTCTTTAAAAATTATTGTCTTCACCAAATAAAATATAAAATATTGTTATTTGTAATTAAAATTATTATTTTATCAAAAAATTGTTTAATAACTAAAATGTGTTACATTTAAAATAAAAAACTAATTTCAATTTTAGTTTTAATTTAAAAATTTATTTTTAAATAATAATAAAAATGTTTTATAAAATAATTTTTGAAATCTATTTTTAAAAACAAAAACAAAAATAATTAGTTTTGAAATAATAAAATTATTTTTTTAAATCATATTAATTTAATAAATTAAAATTTGGAAATTCTGAAATTCTGAAATAATTAAATAAATTTAATAATAATAATTATATTCTGAGATTTATTTGCAAAGTAAAAACTAAAAACAATATTTTTATAAAAATATTTTTATATAAATAGCGACTGCGTCCCGTCGTTATTTACGTCCACGTGGCAGTCAACCGAGCCACATGACAGTAAATGGCGACGAGAATAGCGACGAGTACCCGTTGCTAAACCTAACACTCGTCGCCAAGAAAAATCGCGACGGGCTTCCCCGTCACTATTCCCGTAGCTATTCCATTATAGCGACGAATCGTATCAGAATAACGACGAGAAAGCCCGTCGCTATTCTGGTCGATTTTTTGTAATGTATGCTGGGCTTGGGCAACCGTAAAAAGCCCAAGCCCGACCTAAATATAAGTTAATAATTGATATTTTTTAAAATAGTGAATGTTGTAAGTGGGATTTGATTTTATGACTTAATGCACACACCATATGATGCTTACCTTTTAAGCTACTTTTTTTTTGCACGACGAATAAATATACACAAATAGAAACACACATGGTGTCGAGAAAGTCCAGAAAAAATTTATCAAATGAATAAATAATATATTTTTTATATTTTTTAATATTAAAATATTTATAAATGGGCTTGATGGGCTGGGCTTGGGTTTTGTATTTTTTATATGGGTTGGCCTGAGGCCTAGACCTATATATAGGCCTGCGTATATATGGTGGGCTGACTTTAGCTAAAGATCTTAATTAGGCCAGGCTCAAACTCGGCCTATAAACAAGTTTAGTATCTAATATTACTTTTCTTCCTTTTAACACCTAACACGGAATAGATGCAATTTAATGTGACCATAAAGCTTTTTATATTTTAAGATAAGATTATGTCTATACATATAACATGTCACACTATTTATTATTTAAACACTATCATCTCCATAGTCTTTTTTCTTTTTTGAATAAATATAAATTTTATGGCTCTCAATAAATTGAATGGAATAAGACGAGACATTGAATCAATCATCCTAGAAAAATTATTTGCTAATCCTAATTGTTCAAAAGAACATTGAATCGTTATTAAGGTTGACTTTCAAGAACTGCCACTGTAAAAATGAAACAGTTTGGTAATCAGTGATTAATCTTGACAAACATTTGAAACACGAAAATACATAAATACATTACTCGAATCATAACGAAAAATAAAATTTATGACAAGGGAAGTAAATTAATACAAAACTTCCAACGAAAGAAGATAATCTAAACCTTTCAACAATGGAAGGAAACAAAAATCTATAAAATAAAACTTAATGAAAAGTATCAACCCCATAAACACAAATCCATGCATAACTTTCAGAAGGATGCAGACATAAAGAAGTGCATGTTGCCAATAGTGAATTCGATATGCGCAACGAGGATGAACCTAATCATCTCATCAGATCTGAACAAATCCGAAATTTATTTGATAGATAAAAGGAAAAACAAGTTATTTGAACCACGGTCGATCAAAAGAAAAAATCGGCGGTGGTTCAAAAGGTTGGATCGACAAGGATAACCAAAGGAAAAAAAGGTTTTTGGCTTTCTAAATGCCGACAGCTCCTAGACGTTCGCCATACAGTTAACATGTGGCTGTTCAAAATATGAGTTATCATCTCCATAAACTTAAATTACGTATAAAATAAATGGTATCAAATGACTATATAGAAACCACCGCATAGTAGTTACGGTGTCCAAGGTCTAGCATTTCGACGTGGACAAGTAAGATTTAAGCATCATGGAATACAAAATAAATGCTAGACCTTTTAATTAATATTTTAATCCAAGTCCATCATGAATATTCGTGGAATAATAAATAATCTATATTCACTATGGAGCTTAGTAATTGTTAAGATATGTCCGGCCTACCAAGCTCACTTAAACTTCTATAGGTTCAATATGGCTGACATATGTTATATGGGTCTACTACTAATTATATCTATCAACTAAACATCAATAAGTTTGTAATTAGAACAAAAATATCTTTCAAAGGAAGCGAGATTAATTTCTCATTATCTTGTCATAATAAAAAATGATTATATACCAACTAATTAAGTGGATGGCTCATTGGTTTCACACAGAGTTACTCGGGTAAGAAGTCGAGAGTTCGAGCCAATTATAGTGGGCAAGTTGTGGTTTATTTCTTATAAAAAAATGATTATATGGTAAGTTACATTTGTGTTTTCTATAATACAATTTTTTCAAATTTGTACTTATTTACGTATAAATGTAACTTTAGAAATATGGGTAATTTCTCAATGAAGCCCAAATATATACCCATGTCATGAGAACTATGTATTTTTTCACCATTGGATTACCATGAAATCTTAATCCAATAGTAAATGATATTGAGCATTTAATGTGTTTTGCATTAAATGCACAATAAATGTTACTATATTTGGGCTCCATTTTAGAAGCACCCTAAAAATATTTCATAATATAATTTAGGCTTGATAGGCAAATATATCCTAATGTTTCAAAGTTTTTGTAAAAATATCTTCATGTTTCGATTTTAGCAAAAATATCATAACCTTTTAATTTTTTGTAAATTATGTCCCCACTTTATATTAATTATTATTTGATTGCATTACACTTAAAAATATAAAAAATCGTGCACACAATTAAGAATATTATTTCATATAATGCAATGGGCCGATATTCATCACTTTGATTGTAGCTTAATTAACACATAATAATAACAAGAAATGATGCAATTCGCATGAAATCAAAGGGTTAGAATATTTTTTGTAAAAATTAAAATATTAGGGTATATTTTTACAAAAATTTTGAAGCGTTAGGATATATTTTTCCATTAAACTTATAATTTAAATGGGGGAGGGAATTAATGCTTCAACAATCTTACTCTGTTATCAAAATATATAAATATGTCAAGGAAGTCTTTTTCTCTTGTTTGACAATCGTAACAATTGATGGTGCTAAACAGTCACTTAATATTTGTCTTTCTCCATTATGAGCTAAAAACCAAAGTCATTGCTGCTATGCTATGGATACTTTTTCCAAACAAAAAAGATTTTAAGTTATATTACTTTCTTGGCTATCATTATCGGTACTTTCGGCAATATATTTTGATCAAGCCACCTCATAGTGTCATACCGTCAAATAGAACTCTTTTTGTTTTCTTGAGAAAATCTAATAGAAGATAATAGAAACCTACTTATAAACTCTAGTGTATCATAACTCTTCGAGTATCTACGATTTTTGTTTTACTCCTATTTATTTTAATAATTGTTAATTAAAAATTAGCTTTTATATAGGGAAAATTTTTCGTATGGTTAAGAAGTGAACTCAACCAAATCCACTACATTTGATTTTGTAAGATTTTCTTGTATTTCTATTATAATCTTACCGATTCGCATTTGTAATTGTATTTTAAGTATACCTGAAAAGCAAACTGTATTTCAAGTAAAATGACATGTTTGATTAATGTGATGTGGTGTGAGAAGCCAAACGCACCGGCTAATCATGGGCATTGTTGATCCTTATATGGGGTGATCCTCTTAATTTAATTTTTCCATTCATGATACTCGAATTTGAGACATTTTTCGTCATGGATTGAGTAACATGTTTGTGTACTATTGTATTTAAGAAGTTTGTCAAGACAACAATCACTGATTGTTAAAATATTATAATACAACAATTGCAAGTTTTTGAAAGTCAACTTTATGACGGTTGAATATTCTTTTGAATAATTAAGATTACTGAATCAATATCTCAAGGTACTCCATCCGGTAAAAAAACATAAGACATTCTACAAAATCTCTCATTCAAAAAACAGAAGACATTCTACAAAATCTCTCCTTCAAAAAACATAAGACATTTTCGAAACTCGAAAGAACTTTGTACCTTTTATACCTATTTTACCTCTCTTTTAGCTTAAACATTTAATTATAATTAAACATTTGTTCTTATTTTATTGGCTGAAATAAGGAATCAAATGTGGACAAGAATGTAATTTGAACTCATAATTAATGCTTTGTTAATATGTGTGTTTTGAGCAAAAGGCCATATGTTTTTTTTTACGAGAAGGAGTAATTGGTTCTATGTCTGGAACTGAATGTATTAGGAGCAATTAATGATATTTTATTTCTTCAAAAAAGTAAAGAATATTACAAAGAAACTTTAGAAATTCAAAAATCTTTATATTAGGGAAAACTTCAACTCGGTTTTCGGCGGTGTTGCCATTTAACAAAAGGAATTGGATTTAGTAACCCATAAGTACATGCACCTGTTTGCATGCCATCCATTTCGTGGCGCACACCTCCCTAGGCACATCGCACGGCTCGCATACATCATTATGTATTAGATTCAATAAATCACTTGCCCTTTCACCGTGTTCAGTAAAGAGACTCTTAGTCATCTTGCCTAATAAACATGATACACATGTTTCATAAGAATATAAATCAAATGAATCTAAAAGTCCATCTTTATGGAGTTTAGAAATACATTTCTCATTTATATGGCCAAGACGATAATGCCAAAGGTAGGTTTGACTCAAATCATTTAACTCGAATATCTTTGTATTTAGGTTAAAGATATGAGTATCTAGAGACTTTTTCATGTTTAGAATATAAAGACTATCACACAAATCAACATTCGCATAAAAAATGCCTTTACGAGTAATGGAGCAATTATTATTCGCAATAATAAAAGAAAAACCATGTGAATCTAAACATGAAACTGAAATGATGTTTCTGCTCAAGGCAGGTGACAAGTCAATAATTAGATATGTTTTACAGTACATTTTAGGACGATTGTGACGGGCTCAAATTCCAGACCGCCTTGCTACCCGACACGTCGCATCCCACGTCAACTAGCCTTGCCACGTCATGGCCCGCTTCTCCTTGACGTCTCGCGACCTAACGAGTTGCTTACACTTTTTCAGCTAACCCTAGTTACGCTAACTAATCTTTACATAAGTATTAATAATTCAGTTAGCCAGTTACTCAATTTATTAAGTTATATTATAATTTTACAGCGGAAGTCTTTTAATTAGTAACTTATGCAATATTTAACAATCATAAGTAGTGAAAAACCCGGCAAAATATATCATGTATATATCAAGGCGAGATAAGTATAACAGAACTTTCATATACATGTAATCAATGTTCTATGGTCCCCAAAACCCAACAAATAAAAGATAAATACATACTGATATCACACGAGCTGGCCCCACAATCTCAGAGGTAGTCGCCTAGTACCTCCTTGCCCTTGCCCTTACTCGTCAAAGAACCTGCACTTAGTCACCCAACAAATACAGTGACGAGTCCAGTGAGTAAAATCCTAAAAGAAGTCCACACAATATTCATGAATTAAAATTAATAAACTACGAGACATGTGAATATAACACCTGGCAACAATACGCCATATTTCCATGAATGTAGGCAACATACGACAAGCAAAAACAGTAGCATGAAATAAATAAACAACATGCACCAACTAAACCAGCTCAGAAATACGACATTAATCAGTAAGCATACGTATAATCACGAGAAAACCCTGACCTACACCAGCCAGTAATCAATAAATTGAGTAGGAACCACGTATATACTTACAGGCTTACAGTGACTAAACCACAACTACGCTAACCGGATGAACCCCACCAGACGTTATTTCAAGCGAAGGGAACACCCTAAATTCCTCTTGACGATGGTAAGTATATCTTACTGCCGTCAACACGAGCACTAAACATAAGTAACCTGTGCAAGTTATTTAGCCACAACCAATATATACGCAAACCGAAATAGGAGAGAAACGTCATGTGTGCCCACCAACAGTCACACATGAAATGCGATAACGATAAACCAAAACCATGAATTCTATAAAGCATTCTCAATTGGTTTACGCACCTCAATCCGCGCTCCGACTTCCCCGGACTCCCGTATCCGACCCGACTAGCTCCCCGATACTCAAGCTACGGCCCCCTAAGTCCTTGAAGTCCAATTTTACATGTTTAGTATGTTTGTAAGTGTTTGGGATATGTATTTAGTCAAAAATCTCAAAACAACCCTTTATGTTCAGTTTCCGTTTGTTGTTAGCGCGCTAAGGGAATCGTGTAGCGCTCTATGTGTTGATAGCACGCTAGGGAATTGATGTAATGCGCTACTGTTCTTCAGGACGAAGAACAGTTGGAAACCCAAAACGATTAGCGCGGTAACCGTTCTAGGTAGTGCGCTACCTAGCCTCTGGGACAGAATTCTCAAGTTGAGAATTCAAATTTTCCCTTCAATTTGATTAATTAAACCCATCTAACACTCACTCCATATCCACACCAAAACAGTAATCAAAACACTTCAAAACATCTATTTTACCCAAATTCACTAAATCTCATGAATTTACCGAAATTTCAAATTTCCTCCAAAACTCTAATTCATACCATACAATTGTTAACTCACTATGAACATGATCCATAAACATGTAATTTATTAAGCTTTCACTAAAAATCAGGGACCTAACCCTCAAACTTGCACCTCACCAAAAATATATACAAATGAGTTCATTAGGTATGGTAGATGATGAAGATGATGATTACCTTAATTTAAATCCTCAAACTTGCCTCCAAAGTGGTTGAATTCTCTCTCCAGCAATCTCCTTCTTCTTCTCCAACAAAATGTGTAGATTTGGTTTACATGTTGTTTGATCAAACCATCTTATATATTAAATCGATGTGTATTTCTAGCCCTTGATCCTCATGTTTTTACGTATCCCGAGGTTCATCTAGTGATCCATCTCTTGCCATGTATCCCACTAACTCCCGCTAACTCAAGTCCATGTGACACCAATTTATACTCTCATAGCTCCTAGATATGCTAATGTGTATCTTAAGAATAATCCTATAGTTCCCAATTAATTAACTAAACTATAGGCCTTGATTTATTTTAATTTGATCAAACTAACTTAGGCCTATTTTAATACAAATGGTTAGTGTTTTATTTATAAAAATTAACCAAATTATGGTCCCACTAACCTTCGACTACCCGTTCTCGACACGCATTTTGAGGTACGCCATATCCTATTGTTTTAATTGAATTTTACTTGGCCTATGGTCACATTACCCATTTTAATTGATTAACTAGTTATCATGACATGGATTGGTCTAGTTTCTCAGTGTACCTGTAGTTTGCCTACTCACTACCCGCGTTGACACGCCTTTCGAGGCAAACACTCATCACACAAACTCGCCCGATAGCAACATACACACATGTGGTGCAATATAGTAATAATAATTTTAAACACCAGATATACACAACCACCATCCATAAATAACATATTTCCTCGGTTCTCGTGTCTTAGCAAACCGAGTTGTCTACGTAACGCCTGAACTACAACCGTTAATCCCTGAGATTAACGCTAATCCTAGTTTAATTAATTTGGGCGTTACAATTCTTCCGAACTAGGAGAATATCGTCATCAGAATTTAAATCTCGAGTATACTTTTGTGTAACTAATAACTATCCTATCCCCATGTGAGCACTCCTCACACCTTGATAGTCCCCTTCTACAGTCCCTTGAACACCCTACTACTCCCATAGCAGAGAACATAGTGTTACCCTGAGACATAGGCGCATATTGCCGATGTAGTCAAGATCAGCCACTCTCTTCCAACATCTCCGCAACCTACTCTTAGTTCTATTTTCGTGTTTAAGTTTCTCTAACTCAGTTACCTAACACCAATAACTGTAAACCTCTCTTATCATGTATCCCAATATGATAGTCCTAACCAACCATCACATACCATCACATACCATGACTTGGTGGAGAGCCAATTGAGGACTGCCACATGGCATGCTAGGCTGCTGATCACCTATTCTACCCACCGCGCAACGCGTAACTTGAGGCAAACTGTCCGGTGTCTGATCACTGCAAGTAAATGCTCCATTTTGAGTATTTTTCCACCATGAATTCAACCGCGCACTCCGTTTCACCTAAAAACGATCAAAAAATATAATTAAATAAATATTTTAGAGACTTTACATAATTAAATATACTAAAATAAAGTATTCAATAACTATAAATACCGACTTATCAAATACCCCCAAACTTAGGACTTTGCACCTCCCGAACAAAGGTGTAGATGAAAACATAAACTAAACTAGACTCCTAATATAAATATGCATTGACTCAACTAATCCTACACCAGACTTAAATTCATGGAGTTCATCTGATTTACATAGCCACCAAGTTAACAAGAAAATCAAGAAATTCCGGAGTTATGATATGTCAAGACTCGCAACCCAAACACAATTAAGATCCCACTTGTAAGGCATAGACCCGGTCAAAACATAGGCAATCAATTGCTCACAAGTTTTTTTGGTCTATACATTCAAGCACGCAAATTTAAATCTCACTTAATATAGTGAAAACACTCGAACTATATCTTTTATTTGAGGAGTTTCACAACTCCCGCCTTTATTTATTTATTTTATTCTTTTTTTTCATTTTTTTCTCCAAAACGTTTTTCAATTAATTAATACGGTCCCTGCTCCATTTCCTATGGACCGATTTTCTCACTTTTTCCCACCACAAGTCTCCCTGCTCCATTTCCTATGAAAACTTGTAGGACACTATATACTAAGAAAACTCTTGTTAGTACTTCTCACTTTCACTATAATCAAGTGAATTACCCCAATATGGGTTAAAATAATATAACTTGCACAATTATTTGACCGTCTACTCATTTTCTTTATTTAACACAAAGTTTAACCATCATACTAAGTCCCTAATCATGAAATCATAAAAATGCAAAGCTATGAACTCGATTGAGTGTTTCTCCTAATTTTTCCTAAGTTTCAAGTTAAAAAGACAATTGTAAATTACTCATCTACAACCAAAGGCATGAACAAAATTTCAGGTGACTCTAAATACTATAAAAAAATAAAAACCTATACTAAATATATATATATATATATATATATATATATATATATGCATGAAAGTGTATCAAATCCTATTGAAATGAGAGAGAAGTATGAAAGGGCAAGAAATGGAAGAAATGATATAAAACAACACCATTACCATCCGATATCCGCATATAACTGTATAAAAATAAAAATTAAATGATCTCACCTGCTGCCTTTCACAAAGAATCCATCCAAACTCATTCCACAATCCCTAAAATACCCCCAAGCTTATTCCGAACCTTGTCCTCAAGGTTCAAAACAAGTTAAGGGAATATAACAAAAAGAAAATAACAGTGGTAAAGATGAACATGAATAGGAAGATGATACAAATGCATGCATAACAAAAAGTCTCTAAAAACAGTGAACTCACAAAATCTCTCATGTGTAGGTGACTAAGGAAACTATGAAATAACAATCATAACAAGAGCAAGAACTAGTAAAAATAGGAATTAAGTCAAAAGATTCCAATCAAGTCTTACGAGCCCGAAGTCTTTCAACTAATGGTGAAATCAACAAGATGATAGAATAAAGTCTAGGGTTTTTGGTCTACTCAAAAACCCACCACTAATGCGGCGACTTAAGTTGGATGTAACCCAACCAAGTCTCAAAACATCTAAAATCTTATAAACATGGTAACTCCTAAAAAAATGCTCAAATTATGCTAAAAAAATGTAATCCAAAGTTAAACATACAAAACTCAGTGGTGCTCCAATCCTCCAATGAACGTCAAATATAACATATCACCTGTAAAAAGAAAGAGACCAAATTAGAGTGTTAGTAAACATAAAAAAACTAAAACTAAACTAAAACTGAAATAAATGCAAGAAATAAATAAAATAAAGCTGGGCTGCCTCCCAACGAGCTACCTTTCTTGTAAGTCTTTAGCTAGACTTGGTGTGACTGATCACGTAATGCCCTATCTTTTAGAGATGTCAAAAACGAATGACGCATCTAAGTGTTAGGGCAATGAAGCATGCACGCCCTCTTTCAGAATTATGAGCTCATTCGGGACTTCCAACACGAACGAATCTGTCACATCAGGATCATTCAACACAAAGGTGTCGGCAGTGTAGAAGATCTGCAATGGCTCCCTTACTTTCACCCGTTATAAGGTGTACCAAATATGCATTGGAGGGTGGGTGGTTGCACAAACACCAGAGGTTGGTCTTCCTCGCTCCCTATCTGCGGCTTCTCCGGCTTGTCTGAAATGACATCAATTTTCATCTCATTTTCCTCATCATCTAGTGCAATGATAATTTCTGGCTCAATCTGAAGGACTTTACGTCCTTCTTATATTCCTCTCCAATAGTCCTCCACTTGTGTAACCTCATTCACCTCAAAAATTTTCAACGTATTAACGCTCACATCCTCTTCTGGTGAAAAATTGGTTGTGTACTACACAACTCTTCCTCGTCAATCATATTCTAAAGCGTGTCATTCAACTGAATAGGTTGAATTTCTAGTTTCTGCCAGCTTTGAAACTCACGACTCCAAGAATCGGCTTTCGCCGAAAATTGTTGAACCTCTTCATGAAACCGTTGCAACTGTTGCTCATTATCTAGCAATTGCTTCATTAAATCTTCCAAGAAAGTGCTTTGATGAAACTATTGATTTCCTTCATGCCGAGGAATCTGTAGATTTGACATGAGCCCAAACAAGTCGGGTTGTGGCGATGCATAGCTAGAATAGTGGTAATTCTCATATTGTGGATAATAGGGACAATTATGTGCGAAATGAGAATAGTCTCCACAAATTTTGCAAACCTCGACCTATTGCACAAAAGAATGCATGTTAGAAAAAGGATATCCATTATGTGACATACCTACCCCATTCACATTATAATAATGTGAGTCTTCGAATCGACCATAATTATGAGGGTAGGAGGAGTCCATCGCGGGGTTGCCTGCATACATGTTAAGAACAAGGGACTAGATAGGCAAAATAAAAATAAAAATAAAAATAAAAATAAAAATAAAAATAAATAATAAAAAATATCAAAGAAAGAAAAATATCAATCCCCGGCAATGGCGCCGAAAATTAACGAGCGTTGAACGCGTCAATAAAATAATGTTCCTAAACCAACTACTTTGCAAAATAGTGGTATGAGGTCGATCCCACAGAGATCGGTACTCTTTCTTAGGTTAAAAACAACAAAAAAGGAAAATCGGGGGTTTTAAAATTAATATTAATTTAACTAACTAATCTAACTAAACTAAATAAAATAAAACAACTAAACTAATTTTCAAAACAATTAATTAACACGAAGAAAGCACCTAAGTCTACAGTTCCACAAATCTGGATCCGGATTCATAGGCACACATGGTCTTCAATCTTTCCCAAAAAGTATTAATTCAATTCTCTTAGATTAGCTATAGAAAATCGACATCTGCCATAAATTCCTTGTTCCCCTAATCTCGATAGCTAGAACGTCCGCCACTAACTACTTCCCTAATCAATGTATAACCCTAGACATCCGCCGGTTGGGTTTAACACACTAACCACAATAATATGGTTTTATGAGAACACTAATCCTAAATAATCGGATCGCGTTCGCTCCCCATTTAACCTAGATTCAATTGTTGCACACTCAAGAACCGAAAAGGGTTTTACGGTAAATGGGTGAGTGTTCGTCACTTTATTGGTCCAAAAGTATAATTACACGGATACTAATGATCCAAATAACTATAGGTTGTCCCCCTAAAAGCATGCACTGATCACATACATACCATAGATCTAAACCATAAACCTTAAAAGCAACAACAATGAAATATGAGAATTAAACTAAATTAAACTATTAAATTAAAAGATCTCACATAATATATGCTATGAATCTATAATCTCGACTTATTTCCCCTCCGACCTAAGCAAGGAGTTGATTAGTCGAACATGGCTGTCATTGAAAGTATGCTAAAAAATATATCAATCGGTGTTCCTCCAAAAAATACCTAGTGTTCCTAATACATAAAACTACTCAAAATTAGTTTTTGGAGGTGAGAGAAACTAATTTTGGGGGTTGGGGATGTGACTTGTGCGCCGAGGAGTATTTTATGGATGTTTCTGGGCTCAAAAACACGTTCTGAACACGTGTCACTGCCTGATTGGTTCTCCTGCGTTGCACGCTTCTATTCGATGGGACTGTTGCATTGATGTGGTTGTCGTGGGGTGAGCTCGACACGTGGCAGGAAGTGCAATAGAGTTGGTTCGCTGGTTGATTCGGTCATGCATTGGACACCTTTAACATGGATCTCGAAGAGAATCACGTGGCTGCTGAAGCGAGAAAAGTGGTTGGAACGAGCTGCGGGTTTGTTTGCTTGCTGAGGTGGCGAGACGGGATTGGTGGTGCAAAACCAATGGAATGACGTGTTTGACTTGGTGGAGAGCCAATTGAGGGCTGCCACATGGCATGCTAGGCTGGTGATCACCTATTCTACCCACCGAGCAACGCGTAACTCGAGGCAAACTGTTCGGTGTCCGATCACTGCAAGTAAATACTCAATTTTGAGTATTTTTCTGTCATGAATTCAACCGCGCACTCTGTTTCACCTGAAAACGACAAAAAATATAATTAAATAAATATTTTAGTGACTTTACATAATTAAATATACTAAAATAAAGTATTCAATAACTATAAATACCGACTTATCAAATCCCATGCCATGCCATAACCTATCCTTATTCACCATGATAATCCCATGTCATGCCACGACCTATCCGTACTCACCATGACAATCTCATGTCATGTTACGACCTATGACAATCCCTCGTCATAACACAATAAGCTACCATTGTACCACTATAATCTACCATCGTACCACTATGCATGCTTAAACTATAATTATTAAGAATTTAAATTCACGTACCCTAAATCCGCTGCTAGGACGTCTCCCGCCCTGGCTCAGTCACCACATGCATCAGCTTTTGAGTCTGCACCAGTGTCACCACTGCTGGAGTTGCGATCTTTGCGTACAGTCCCTCCTGACATGACCCTCATGTCCACATCACCAACATGTGATCCTTCATCCCGGTCCTGCCCGCTTACTCCCTGACCACTGGTCCTGACCCCTGTGATCTTCAGTCTCTGCCTCCCTAGTCTTGAGTCTGTCTTTGCAGTGGCACTAGTAGTGCAGGTACAACATACGATCTGGATGCCCGATCATCATCCCTACGACCTCGACTATACCATCTATCCTCTCTATCATCCCGGTCTCTTGGTCTCTTCTGCCTAGAACTCTGTCTAGTCTGTCGCTCCGACTCAGTAGATGAATGCCTGTCGCTCCGCATTAGATATGTCATATAAGTAAGCGTTCTATCATACATCTCCTGTAGTGTCTGTGCTCCGGAGGAAACTATGGCCTTGGCTATGTCCTCAATTAACCCGTAGACGAAGTAATAAATCTGCAGTCTCTCGGTGCCTGTGACGTCGGTGGCAAACTGTATCAGGTACAGATATCTATCCATGTATTACAACACTGACCGGCTACCCAGTTTCAAAGCCAGAAACTCATTTCTCAGCCTCAACCTCACCTCCATAGGTATGTACTGATCATAAAATAATTTTTTGAACTTTGCCCATGTCGTCGACTCCGGGTGAGTATCCGTGTATGCTGTCCACCACACAGCAACATCCCCTCTCATCATATGCCCTAAATCTCTCCGCCTCCATGAAAGTATCCAGAATCGAATTTGATGAACTCCCTCATCAACTTGACCTCTGCCGTCATTGAAGTCTTAAACATGTCTGCCTCAACTGATGTAGCAGTCGACATCTCTATCGGTGCATGCGTCGGTGTAGCAACCATAGACGGAGTCTCCTGTACCACTGCATGCGTCGGTGTAGCCTGAATAGTCGATGGAACCATCGTCAAAGCAACTGCCGTCTCAATTCGTGCTCTATACACGGACAACGGTGAGTGATGCAATTACTGCTGTTTGTGCATGCAACATATCCATTAATAGCTCGAACTGTCTATCGTGAGCTGCAAATCATGCAGTTACTATCGAATCTTGACCCCCATCTCTAGACTGGTCGCTCATTTTTCCAACATCTGTAGTAGGTGGAGTCGGCTGGCCATCCATCGTGACCTGCATCGAAAAGCATGCGCCGAATCACCTTCCGTATACGTGTATATAATATATACAATAAAAAACATAACACGTATATAAACCCTATTGGTAGCCGACTCAAGTTGCTTCCCAACTAGGATTCTAAGTCAGGATCTTTAGGTTTTCACATCTAAGGTTTGTTTATTAAGTTTTGTTCAGTTTTTTTAAACTACTCCCAAGGCTTCCTCAAAACCACGCTCTGATACCAAATTGTGACGTTTGGTATCAGGTTAAGTTACGCTTTAACCTCCTAGGCACCATCGACCTCTCTCTGATACCAAACTGTGATGGCCCCAAATTTCAGACCGCCTTCCTACCCGCCACGTTATATCCTACGTCAACTAGCCTTGCCACGTAATGACCCGATTCTCCTTGACGCCTCGCGACCTAACGAGTTGCTTACATTTTTTCAGCTAGCCCTAGTTACGCTTACTAATCTTTACATAAGCATTAATAATTCAATTAGCCAGTTACTCAATTTATCAAGTCATATTATAATTTTACAGCGGAAATCTTTTAATGAGTAACTTATGCAATATTTAACAATCTTAAGTAGTTGAAAACCAAGCAAAAGATACCATGTATATATCAAGGTGAGATAAGTATAACGAAAGTTCCATATACATGTAATCAGTGTTCTATGGTCCCAAAAACCCAATAAAAGTAAGATAAATACATACCGATATCACACACGAGCTGGCTCCACAATCTCAGAGGTAGTCGCCCAACACTCCTTGCCATTGCCCTTGCTCGTCGAAGAATCTGCACTCAGTAACCCAACAAATATAGTGACGAGTCCAGTGAGTAAAATCCCAAGAGAAGTCCACACAATATTCATGAATTAAAACAGATAAACTACGAGACATGCAAATATAACACCTGGCAACAATACTTCTTATTCCAATGAATGTAGGCAACATACGACAAGCAAAAACAGTAGCGTGAAATAAATAAACAACATGTACCAATTAAACCAACTCATAAATACAACATTAATCAATAAGCATACGTATAATCACGAGAAAACCCTGACCTACACCAGCCAGTGATCAATAAATTGAGTAGGAACCACCTATATACTTACATGCTTACAGTGACTAAACCCTAACTAAGGTTACCGGATGAACCCTTCCAGATGCTATTTTAAGTCAAGGGAACACTCTAAATCCCTCTCGATGTTCATAAGTATATCCTACTGTCGTCGATACGAGCACTAAACATAAGTAACCCATGCAAGCGATTTAGCCACAACCAATATATATGGAAACCGAAATATGAGAGAAACCCCATGAGTGCCCATCTACAGTCACACATGAAATGTGATATCGATAAATTAAAATCATGAATTTCTTTGAAGCATTCTCAATGGGTTTACGCACCTCAATCCATGCTCCGACTTCCCCGGACTCTTGTATCCGACCTGACTAGCTTCTCGATACCTGAGCTACGGTCCCCTAAGTCCCTGAAGTCCAATTTTACATGTTTATTATGTTTGTAGGTATTTGGGAATTGTATTTAGTCAAAAATCCCAAAACAGCCCTTTATGTTCAATTTCTGTTTGTTGTTAGCGCGCTAAGGGAATTGTGTAGCGCGCTATGTGTTGGTAGCGTGCTAGGTAATTGATGTAGCGCTCTACTGTTCTTCAGGACAAAGAAAAGTTGGAAACCCAAAATGATTAGCGCGTTAACCATTCTAGGTAGCACGTTACCTAGCTTCTGGTACATAATTCTCAAGTTGAGAATTCTATTTTCCCTTCAATTTTTACTACTTAAACCTATCTAACACTCACTTCATATCCAATTAACACCAAAACATTAATTGAAACACTTCAAAACATCTATTTAACCCAAATTCACTAAATCTCATGAATTTACCAAAATTTCCCAATTTCCTCCAAAACTATAATTCATACCAAACAATTGTGAACTCACTATGAACATGATCCATAAACATGCAATTTATTAAGCTTTCACTAAAAATCAGGGACCTAACCTTCAAATTTGCACCTCACCAAAAACATATACAAATGGTTTCATTAGGTAGGGTAGATGATGGAGATGATGATTACCTTAGTTTAAATCCTCAAATTTGCCTCCAAAGTAGTTGAATTCTCTCTCCAGCAATCTCCTTCTTCTTCTCCAGCAAAACGTGTAGATGATTTGGTTTGCATGTTGTTTGATCAAACCATCTTATATATTAAGTTGATGTGTATTTCTAGCCCTTGATCCTCATGTTTTTACGTATCCCGAGGTTCATTTAGTGATCCATCTCTTGCCATGTATCCCACTAATCCAAGTCCATGTGACACCAATTTATACTCTCATAGCTCCTAGATATGCTATTGTGTATCTCAAGAACAATCCTATAGTCCCCAATTAATTAACTTAACTATATGACTTGATTTATTTTAATTTGATCAAACTAACCTAGGCCCATTTTAATACATATGGTTAGTGTTTTATTTATAAAAATTAACCAAATTATGGTCCCACTAACCTTCAACTACCCGGTACTCGGTGCCCCGCGTCTCGACACACATTTCGAGGTATACCATAACCTATTATTTTAATTGAATTTTACTTGGCCGATGGTCACATTAACCATTTTAATTAATTAACTAGTCATCCTGACATAGATTAGTCTAGTCTCCCTGTGTACCTGTAGTTCGCCTACTCATTACTCGCGTTGACATGCCTTTCGAGGCGAACACCCGTCACGTAACTCACTCGATAGCAACATACACACATGCGGTGCAATATAATAATAATTTTAAATGCCACATATACACAACGACCATCCATACATAACAAATTTCCTCAGTTCTCGTGTCTAAGTTAACAGAGTTGTCCACGTAACACCCGAACTACAACCATTAATCCCCTAGAATAACGCTAATCTTGGTTTAATTAATTTGGGCTGTTACACGATTTTAGATATAAAGACTATATTACATGGGGTTTTCTCTTGTTTTTGATATTTCAAGTGATAATTGGAATATTTGAAGAAATGAAGGAAAAAGGGAAGAAAATGAAGGAATTGACTGAGTGAAAAGATTGCATAAAGATTCACCAAGGAATCAAAGAAAAAATTGGATTTTATACCCAGCGATTCCTACTACACACATAATCGCCCGCTAAATTGGTGAAACCAGGGACTCAGAATTATGGATTTATTCAGATATTCCACTTACACAAGAATCGCTAGGATTCGCTGGTTACGAATTCATGGATTTTAGATTACAACAAGGATTTTGAGTCGGTTTAGGACATGTATTACCTAATATACTATAAATACAAACCCTAGACTACGAAATTAAGGGCCTTTTGATTGTTTTACGCTTTTGCTTTAGTTTGGAGACCATTCTTTATTGTTTCTATTTGCTTTTAGAGAAGATTGAAGATTCAACTTATTATTCATGTATTTTAATTGTGTCTTTTAATTCTAATGTTATGGTGTTATTTATTATCATGAGTGATTAGTTTATTAATCCAAACAAAACTCCAAACATGAACTAGATCTATTTTGCAATGTAGTCATGATGAGATGAATGTGTACTTAATGCTTTAAACCAATTGTATTCTTTGATTTATTATTTTTATAGATTGTTATTTACGGATTACAATAATGGGTTTAAGTGTTATGTGCATAATGACCAATATGTATGTGATATTTTGATTTATTATTGATTTAAAGTAGTAACTAGGATTGTTTGAAAGACAAACTAATGTTGAAATGGCTTTCGAAAGGTGGTAGATTTAGTAGATCGAAGTTTTCATAAAGCGTAATGCGATTTTATTGCTTGAAGTTAATGTCTTTGTGTATTCAAAGGGGTTAACTCAATAAAATTAGAACTTGGCTTTTCCACCGGTATAAAGAGAACAAATGGCTGGCTAAAGGCTGTTAACTTACTTATGATTAGGGTTTAATGATCTAAGACACTTTATAAAGTATCTTCATGACTATATGATCAAAGTAACATGTTTGGATGCAAAACCGATTGAAGTGTTATTGTTTAGGGGGATTGTTTAGATATTTATTTATTATGTGTTTCATTGAATTTAATTGTTTTTGATTTAATGACTTTAATTTGTGTTATTTAAGTAAGTTTAGTTAGTTTAGTTGATTTTATATTCAGAAAATATTAGTTTAAATTCTGGTTTTATTTAAATCAAAAAAATAAAAATAAAACTTCTTTTCGTAACGAATTTGCAAAATCCCTATGGAGACGATTCCCACATACCACTACTACAAAATATTAATAGTATAATAAAGGTGGGTAATTTATTGTACACGCTCGACAGGTGTCAGAAGGGACATAATAACAATTGTTTAAAACTAGAACAAGTCTACTAGATAAAGTTAACTCATAACATCCTACAGCCAATGCGACAACCTTTGCTCTATTTCCAACTCGCATGATAACTTCTCCTTTATTCAGCTTTTTACTTCTTGTGAGTCCTTACACATTAATACAAATGTGAGATCCACATCCAGTATCCAACACAGATGAATCACTAGTAGATAAGTTACGTTTAATAACGTAAGTACCTGAACTAGTAGTCGTATTACCCTTCTTTTTTTAGATCTTCTATATAAAGATCACAATTTTTGAACCAATGACCAGGTGCATGGCAGAAACTACAATTTCCTTCCTTCTACTTTTCCTTCCGTGGCTGTGAACCAGGAGCAGCCTTAGGCTTGACTTGTTATATGGGCTTTATGACAAGCACAAAGGCCTTGACAACTTTAGCCTTGCCTTTGCTCTTCCTCTTCATTGCATTTCCTTTCTGAACCATCAACATATTGGTAGATGACTTCTTGACATTATGCTCAGTAGTCTTAAGCATGAAATGCAACTCTGAGATGGATCTCTCCATGTTTTTCTTATTATAGTTCATCATAAATTGCGAGTAACTATCTGACAATGAATTCTGGATCAAATTGGTAGCCAACTCTTGGCTAATGAGAAATCCAAGTCTGTCAAGATGGTTAATATAACCCTTCATTTTCAGAACATGAGGACTAACGAATGCACCCTCAGCCATCTTGCAAGAATATAGGTTCTTGACTGTCTCGAACCTTTCTTGCCTTGCCTGCTGTTGGAACATTTCCTTCAGCATCTTAGCCATGTCATAGGCTTCGATGTGTTCATGTCCTTATGAAGTTCAGGACTCATGGTAGCCAACATAATGCATGTAACATCAGTTGAATCGTTGACATGCTTACTGTATGCATTCTTAACAGCTTTCGAGGCATTGGCTGGTGGTTTCTCATGAATATGATCATCCAAGACATACAACTTGCTTTCATGCTTAAGAACATTTCTCAAGTTTCTGAACTAGTCAAGAAAGCTTATCCCAAATAACTTATCGCTCTCAAAGATGGATCGCAGTGACAAAGGATTGGTGTGATTGAAGAGGCCATAAATCTACAACAAAAGTTATGTAATGCTCATTTTAGTATATAGGAATCAACTCCCACTAAATAAATAACCCTCTTAAAACAAAAAGTTAATTTAGGGGAATAAAATCTATATTTAACCTAATTCCAAGACAACTAAGGCATGACATTTGACACTTGATTTACTAGTTATTGAGGAACTAATCATTTTTACACACATTTACAACCCCGATTATGACAAATTGAGGATACACCTTAATACACCCTGACTTTGCGACTAAATAACGTATATTACATTAACTAGGCACGTAACACGTAAAAATAATATTTAAACTTATGAGCTCCGGTCCATTACGTGTAGGATCCACCTCGCATACTTAATTTTCAATTAAAATTCGAAATCAACTAATCAAGTTTATGAAATTCTTGAATTTCACAATCTTCCCAACTAATTAAAAATTCCGTACTCGAAACTTAAACTTACAGGTTACTAAACCAAAAGAGTTATGAGAAAATGATTCTTCATATATAACTCTTTTAATCCAAACCCGCAAAAATCATTTCCAAGGTGAACCATTAAGTGGACTCAATCACTTTTGTTGTAATTAACAACTTTGTGGCAGAGACCATAAACATTTAAACTTTTCATTTCCAAACACTTGGTTTAATGAAAAGTTATTTTTGTTACTTTGCCAATCCTGGCAATTTATGAATTTCTAACTAGTTAATTAATCAACTTTGTGGAATATCTAGTAACCTTACTTTATTTTATATTTCATGCCTTGAATCCCATTCAAACATCAATACATATCAAGACCTAGCCTAAGCTTTTCATATGGTACTACTTTTTTTTAGTTGATAATAATTCCACAAACCGTTGATAATTCTTTCCCCATCCACCAAAACTATAGTACACATTCCAGTTTACTTTCTCATTACTAATAATCTTTTAACTTGAATTGTTGATTGATCAATTCTTAGACTATTATCAATCTAAATATAAGTGATGCAAATAAGGTTTGAGCACAAAATTAGATACTAAGTAGAGTTGCGTGTCTTTCTGATTTATTATCATTCCAGCATTTCTCAACAAAAATTTGGAATTACACAAGTCATCACATGACTATAGATCTCCAATTACATATGTCATCCCATAACAAGAGATCTTAAATTACAATCTGATCAGAAAATGAAAACTGAAGCATTGTGCAACTCTGACTCATTCTTTAAATGTTTACTCACAATGTTATTTAGGTTGTGGACTAGACAACAATTACCAATTCCATCTCACCAGCCAACTCACTTAACCTTCTATTTGATCGGTTAGAAAATCTCACGACTTTTCTAACTTTATCAAATCAATCTATATTCATGAGTTCACCAAGAACCTCATTTTATTCATTTAACTGCTAAATTTCTGATACTTTCCATCATCTCAATCATTACTATTCACTAAACTTCGTTCATTACCTGAATAGAGACAGTTATCCTTAACTTGAGTAGATATATGTTTCTAAACATAGATATCAACGTATTTAATGGTTATAATCTCTTAGCATAAATTTTAACTTGTACCTCATACAAGTTATAAATATGCAATCTCTTTTTCATTTCTACCCAATTACAGTAGAAGAATATTCAATTTTTCAAATACATTAAATTAGATATACTGTCACCTATTCAGTAATTCAAACCACCAAGGATAATATCGACTAACTGAGCTGTAAGTTGTGCATCTCTTTTCATTCATTTATATCTTCACTATCCATGCATGCATCTTAAATCATTTCCAATTTATAATAACTAGTGCTTTAAACTTCATCACTGACTAATCAAGTGGTATAACACTACAATTGAACCAATGTACAACATATTCATTGATATTAGTTGTATACTAATTTGGTTCAAAACTTTCAACATTTGGAGTTTGATTTTTAGTAAGATCATTGTGAAGATATATTAGATTCCATCAAACTTATAGTTTGACGTCCTAAGCCTTATTGGGACTTGTTCACCTGAATCTTTCCTATTTATAATAATGTGAGAATGTTTTGACCATTTAGTTGCCTATACTTAGGCTTCCAATTGACTCCGATGAAACTTCATAGACTATTTTATACCGAACCGTACTGATTCATTCGATTATTCAAAGAAAAGTGGATGCATCACACTAGTCTTCTACGCTGCGAATGAATCGCGATTATGAAACAGAGTTACTCAGACTTTTGGTCATGCATGACTACTCTAGTGTATGGCCTTAACTAAAAGAGTCCACTAGTGTCACTTCCAGCAGTCACAATTCATCTCAACGTCTTATTTTATTTTATACACAGTCTATTCTGTTCGGTTTTTGTCAATCTTAGCTATTCTCAAATTTATTTCAATATTGGCCCCTTTATAAACTTACCAAGACTTTTGTTTAATAACCAGGCCACTTATAGCTCCTTAATCTTGACTTAGAAAATCAATTTTTATTTGTTCTCTTTTTGAGAATACAGCTAAGGACGGTGTGACTTCTTATGACAATTTAATTAATTAAAGTCTTCCTTTGCTAAACATTAGTCAAAACAAATAAATTTTGTGACTCAAGTAGTTCTGCTATATGTTATTACCTTTATTTGTTTACATTAGTCTCAAATTTTCCCGACTTTTCTTTCTCTCAAAAAGAATCTTGGTACTTTTAAGAGATTGTGTAAGATATAAAAATATCTTACTGTTCATTAAATTAATTTTGATGAATTCGTCTTTCCATTATTATTCAACTAAAAAGATAGAAGAATTCGAATTTTTGACTATAGATTAACTTAATTTGATTAGAAGTGATTTTTGGGTACTTTGAATCTCAAAACACAATCACTTGTGTTACTATTTAATAGCTAATCCAAGCTATTATTAGAGCACTTTCCCAACACCTTAACTTCTAACTCATTGATCTTATCACTACATTTTTCATTTTCAAGTTAGAAATTTCGTTGATCTTTGTTTCACAACAACACCTAATCTGGTGTTAACAAATATTATTCTAACTTGTGTATTTTCATTTGTTTTATCATTTCTTTATTTGACTCATAGAACCAGTATACTCAACGTCACTTATGGAGTGATACACAATAAAAAGTTTTAATTACTTCTGTTTAGAAATTGTTTTTTTGTCTTAAACCATGGTTCTATTCCAATTTTACTTTTTGTTTTGTTTTGGAAAGGAGACAATATTTTGCTTCAAATTATTTTACTTTCGTAGAAACTGACTTAGACAACTTGATTAGTTCTATCGCAATCCCATTGTGATTTTTCATTCAAGTTCAGCTTGTGTAATCAATTTCTACTTTCAAAACCACATGTCTCCATTTTCCTAACTGAAACTATTTTAAAATTTTTCAAAGCATCTTATAATTGTAATAGTTTGATACTTTCGATTTCTAAGAATTCTATGTTCAGTACTTACGTACCTGACTCATTTGGACTTCCCTTTCAACCAATTTCCTATTGGTTCCATAACTGATAGTTTCATCAGTTATATTAGTACCGAACTACTAACAACACATTTATGAATTTAGACTTCCTAAGTCTTTTTTCACATCTAAGCACGTTCAGCATTTTATAAGTCTATTCTCTCTTTTAATTGTTCATTTCTAATCATATTTGTCACATCTTACAAGTAAAGTATCGAACGGACAAGGAGAATAAACTTCCTATCATATATCAAGCGATAATACACACATACAACACAAAGATAACACAATAATTCAGACACCCCAGCTCACAGTCATTTCCCAACTAATCGCGCTCAATCACCCTTTGGTTTCTAACCAAAGTTTATCCTCAAATTGAGCCAACCTTAGGTTCTGATACCAACTTTGTCAGCCCCGTCGTCATTAAGATGACTGACCGTCCTAGATTATCTTAATCCTCTGATAATGTAGTCGGCATAATCTATTTTCTCAACTTTGAACTCAAAATAATAATTACTTCAATCCTCAATAAGGCTCCAAAACTAAATTATATCCTTAATGAAACTCAATTAATGATTTATTCAATTGGAGCAAATTAGGAAATCATATGGATTGCTTTATGTATTTTGTAAATATTTTGGCGGCACCTCCCCTAAAAGTGGACTATCGAAAAAGTTCACTTACTAGACATGAGAATTAGGAAGAGGCTTAAAAGGACTAACAACTCCCGCAGTTCACAATATGTATCAATTTCAAATTAATAAACTACCTTAGAGTCTCCGATAACTCAATTTCAACTTTACAATCCCCAATATACCAAAATTTAAAATATAAACTCCTCAACGCATTTTGAACTAACATAAGAGACTCTCATAATCCTTGAACAAAACTTCACGTCCTATACTCACCCAAAGAATTTCAAAACTATATATATAAATAATTTAAAATAAAAATTTATTTTAAAATTTTGAAACTAATCACTACAATCTTCGAGTCTTGTCCATTCGTCCCTTGTCTTCACAGAAAATCAGACATCATCAAAAACAACTCAAAGAAGTCAGACAAGTAAATTCCTACATTGATTTGTACTCCTACAATGTAATTGCATTTTTAAATAAATAATAAGATATATGCTTCAACATGACATGCAATACCCTATGTCGCTTTCTCCTAACTATAATCAGAAGTTGACTTCCAAAAATAGTATAGAGACAATATCAAGAGATCATGAAATGAATTGATAACTTGTCGGCGTTAGACTCCGCTAGTTTCACTAGACGGTGTAGAGGCAGGATTGAAACCTAGTTTTAATCAAACCGGACTCTGAAACAAGCTTATCCCCTCATTTTCTCTATGTATGCATGACCAAGAATGAGAAAATGCAATGCGGACTATGATACAATTACATGTATAAAAATATTCATTCAATAGTAAAGATCACTGTAGGGTTTACTTACAATCAAATCAACTTTGAGCGTAATTTTTGTGGTTTCGAGAGCATCGGATCACCTTGAAAATGGATCCAATAGCTTCCCTCCATACCTAATTATATTATGTGTTAAGCTTTATGAAATGACCCGTTACCTTAAGCAGATGATTAATGTTAATCCAAAAGTTAATTAACCCGAATTAGGCTCGTAGTTAAGCCTGGCTTGTCTCAATTAGTGTGTACATAGATTTGCGTGTCGTTCGGTGTTGGAATGGTTGTAGTAGTATTTATTGAAATTATTGAATTAATTGGCGTACAATTAGATAATTGGAAAATTATGGGACGCCAAATACTTTGTGTGGGTCATGGGAGACGCACATGAGTCGTGGGGTAGCGTGCACACACGAGTGTACTTGTTGGCACACACGGTGAAATTATAAACGCATGAATATATATGCGTGTATATATATAGTTATATATAATTGCATATATAAATATATATTAAAAATAAATAAATAATTAATGATTGGTGGGCGCTTAGTGACACGCGGGGTTGAGGGTGACACGAGTGGGATGTACAATAGTGTGCACGCTTAACGTTTGTCGTTGGCACGCGCAATGAATTTATAGGCTCGAAAATACATAGGTGAACATATATTTGTATATATAAATATATATAAAAGAATCCTAAGGTTTAGATCAAATAAAAGTATAAATTGGATTCACCTCAAGATACTCGTAGCATGAGAGTCGAGGAGGTGAATATGTTGTACGTAAGTTCGAAGAGATTATCCACGCCTCAAGATGCTTGTGACCACATCACTAGGACAATCAAGTGGTGAATTATAGTTATTCATAAGATCTACCTCGAGATACGTGTTACAATCAAATGGTGTATTATTGGCCTCGAGATATGTAACATGAATCTCGAGAAAAATTAAAATACAAAATAAAACATTAGATTTGCCTCGAGATTCGTGTAATATATGACCCAAAACAATAGAACTGCCTCATTTTCATTAGATGAGCCTACTAGAGGAAGAAAAAAATGGTTTGACCCGAATTAGATTGAACCGCACTGGTCCGATTCAAGGTCAAACCACCTAATAAAAAATAGGATAAAAATTGAAAAAATAGAGAAAAATTGCAAAAAATTGAGAAGAAATCCTGAAAAATAATATTTTGATAAAATAAATATAAATTGACGAATTTCTATGAAAAATGAAGAGTTCAAGATTTTTGCGGGAGTTTATACTAGGGGTTTACCTCGAAAAATATGAAAATGGTCATTGGCCTAAAATTTGATAAATTGGTTATGGATTCGATTAGGACCAATTTAAGGGTTCTAATTAATGAGTATTAGACTCAAATTAATGGCAATTAATCTATTTTAGGTTTTTGATCGACGGGGAAAGGTGTATGGATCTCAGGAATCATGTAAGTTAGTATAAAGTTAGAAAAGCTCGGCACGGGTAAGTAGGACTCGCATTTTTATCAATTATGCAACGTAATTAATATAATTAGTTCATATAGCATTATGGACTGGGAATGGGGCAATGTATTGAGACTTGAACTTATTTTTTATGAGAAATTATCTGGAAAGAGGTATGACGAACGAATCAGACTTGAGTGACGATGAAGGCGATTGGTTAGCTACTGACATCTTCCCTTCAACAACCTTGATGTACCTAATTGTTGCTTTTTATTTGAGTTGGTAGCTACATTACACTTGGATACACCACAAAAATCACACGTTGACCAATGTGTGAGGTTTTGTGGACCATAATTCATAGTAACAGGAGTTTACAGCTCAGTTTTGAAATGAAAATAAAAGTCAAAAGTACAGTTGCAGTTGACCTGTGAACTTGCATTCCATTATCTATTGTTATATAATTTTAATGACTGAATAGATATGTTTTTGGATTCATATTGCTATTCATTGATTCATTTATATTAGTTGATAATTGATATGTCTACGAGCATCACTTACTGAGCAAGTTGGAGCGTTCATTCCCTAATTAACATTTCAGGTTATCGACGTGCGCTTCGATTCAGAAACAGAGAAGATTAGGAGTTTATAGTCTTCTCCATGGTGAAGTGATTTCCCTACTATTTATATATTGTATTGAATTAATATTTTGTAATAAATAGGGTTGGGATATTATTTTACAACCGAGGTTTATGCCAATTTTTGTATATCATATGTTTTATCAAAAAAGTTTTAATTTCGCTATGTTTCCAATTATTTATTTGATATACGATATATGGTAGGAGCGATTAGGCGTGAAGGACGACTGTACTGTTACTTTAATTGAGTCCGACTGGTGTACCAAGGCTTAATTAAGGTTTTCGATCAGGGTATCGCCCTAATCGGGATCGGTTATGCTACATTTCAAGTGAAACGAAATCATGAAATCCAATAAAAACAGCGACCAAAGTACGCTTGAGAATATTTTCCTAAAATATTAATTTATATAACTATTTCAACTGGTAGCCAATTTGAGGTAACTTTTTAACTTTGAAAACCTTATTATTTGTCATGATGACAAGGAAATTGTAGTACTCATGTTATACTTTCCATAGACTCCAAGAACATTTAAATTGGATCACCGACGGAGAAGTTATAAATATTTTAATATGGTCTATCAATTAGGCAAACTTTATTTATTTTGAACTGAAAAACACCTCCAAATCAGTATTTTCGCAATTAAATCCTCTAAACTCAACAACAAACACCACAAAACCATTAGATACCAATATCAAAATATTTCCATAGCCCATGGAGTCAAATTGTATCAAAATTAATAATCAATTCATCCAAAAAGCCAATGTAAATCAATATGAACTATAAAACATCTCTAAAATTGTTATCAACTTAATCATATTAGTTCAATTAATCAAAACCCTAACCTACGTCGGTGGAGTTTATTTCAAATTGGTGCAAATCAATCCGATATATCAATTCACAACAATCCCTACCAATTTCTATTAAAACCCCACGAAAGAAATCGGAAAATCGCTAGAATTCAAATTGAATTGAGGAAAATACCATGAATTGAGAATTTACCAAATTTTAAGCTGAATACCTTGTGTCTACAATAGAAACTTGGCTCCAACTGACCTTCTCGTAATACTCTACAGTTTTACAAAAAGAAAACGAGTGAAAATTAGACGTCGAGAGGTCACTGAGTATAAACCCGAGTTAAGAGGGTTTAGAGAACAAACAACAATAGTTCGTTCTGGTGAAAAATGAAATGAATCGATTCATTTCATTTTCTTTTTCTTATTTTTTCCTTATATATATATATAAACCCTCAGCTGCTTGTTAGCAGCTTAGATTTTTATTTATTAATTCTCGAAATCCTTATTTTGACGTGCTTTAACTTCCGGCGCTAGTTTTCAAGCTAGTTTTTCGCCAAATTGAGCCAACTTCGCGAAAAAATAGTCAAACTTCATAAAACGCCCATAACACTGATTTTGGTCACACCAAAACCTCAAAAATCTTAACTTTGCCATGACATACTGAACCCTTATGGACCAATTATCTTGCTATATTAAACCAAATTACACCTATTTGGACCCATTCTCCACCTCGACCACCGCCAACTAACATAAAGCTCGAGGTAAAGTCTTGCACCAACTTCATTCTTATCTTACACTGCAATCGATCCTAACTTGCACATAAATCGAGGCAAAATCCCATATGATATTTGACACTTGATTTACTAGTTTTCGAGGAACTAATCATTTTTATTTTCCTTGTGCCCTTCAGATACGCATTTACAACCTCGATTATGAAAAATTGAGGATACACCTCAATACACCCCGACTTCGCGACTAAATAATGTATATTACATCCACTAGGTACGCAACAAAAATAAAATAATATTTAAACTTATGATATCTAATCCATAACGTGTAGGTTCCCCTCACATACTTAATTTTCAATTAAAATCCGAAAATACTTAACTAGTCAACTAATCAAGTTAATTAAATTCTTGAATTTCACAATGCATCTACCCACTTATGCTTCTCATACGGGTTATGGGACTTGGGGTAGTCAGTAAGTATGTATATAAAATGATTTATTATGCGTAGAGCTCTACTCGACCTTTAGGGATTGAGATATAGATGATTTTGGAGTCGTAGAGCTCAACTCCGACCTTCGATAAAGGTGTAGAGCACAGCTCCATCTTGAGATGGTGGAATAAAGGCCTATGTAATAGGACTCACGGCCGATCGGACCTAGATCATTACTACTTAGCCTGTGTCAGTCTCATTTTATTTAACTGTGGTATTTTCTAGCATATTTCCATTTCAGCACTTCTTCGCTATACTAATGCTTTTAAATACCATTCTATTATGTTTGGGAAATGTACATAAGAATCTCCAGGAATTACTTAATTACTTATTGTACTCACCGTCCTTTTTATGATGGTGGGTGTAGATCCGTCGAGCAGTAGGTCGGGCAAGGAGAAGATCGGCGACTATCTCTGAGCGTTCAATGATTTTTTATTCCTATATTGTAGGTCTCGACATTTTGATGTATTATTTACTTTATGTCATTTCTATACTTTTGGGCTATATATTGGGTGTGAGTGTAAAGTTCCCCGAGTTGAGACTTAGACTATCACATTGTTTCCTTTTTTATGTTTTATATGAATGTGATGTTATTTCCTGAATTTTACACTAAGGATTTTTTAATAATTGCTTCTGCATAACTGTTAAGACTTCTACTAAGTATTTTTAACTGTAAAAAGTTTTAATTAACTCTTAAACTCAATAATAATGTGGCATGTGTATTACTTATCGTGAACATGAATAATGAGGCTAATAAGGTAAAAAGGCTGACTAATATGTTGTTGGGTCCTACGTGATTGAGATTAGGGCTTAATGACGGGATTAGGCTGGGCGATGCCCTGTCTTAAAAAAGGAGCTGTCACAGGACTGGAGGGACTTTATGCTTAGATTGGTGACATCCGTGGTAACGACACTGGTGCATTCGATAGCCGGTGCACATTGTAACTGAGTTAGGCCGGGTGAAGTCCAACAATATGCTCAGGGTATGTAAAGTTGGTAGTTGCAGTTAAAGTTCATTCATCCATGGTAGAAAATGGTATGTCACGGTAGGTCATGGTAGGCCTTGATGTGTCAACGGAGGTTATGGTGTGGCATGGTAAGTCATGGTTCGTTAGGACTATTATGCTGTGATACATCATAGGAAAGGTTTATAGTTACCTGGTGTTAGGTATCTGGGTTAGGATAACTTGGGCACATAATCGAGCTGAGAGTAGGTTGCAGAGGTGTAAGAGAGCGTAACGGATCATGATCACTTCGGCAACACGTACTTAAGTCTCAGTGCAACATTACGTCCCATATGATGGGTATTAGAGTAGTGGGGTGTTCAAGGGACTGTATAATGGTACTATTAAGTGCGAGGCGAAGTCACACGGGGATAGGTTAGTTGAACCAGAGCTTCCCCGAGATCTAAATTTTAGGGACGAAATTCCCCATAGTTGGGAAAATTGTAACGACCCAAGTTAATTAAACTAAGATTAGTATTAATCTCGAGGATTAACGGTCATAATTCAGGCATTACGTGGACAACTTGATTGACTCAGGTACGAGAATCGAGGGCATATATTATATATGAGTGGTGGTTGCTTATAATGTGGTGTTTAAAATCATTATTTATTGTATTGCATTGCCGTGTGTAAGTTGCTATCGGGCGAGTTGATGTAATAGGGAGTTACATTGGGAAGCGTGTTGACACAAGTATTAGGTAGATATTACCTATGGATACTAGACTAGTCTAGATAGTAGAATATGGTGTCTAATTAAACTATAGGCTAAGTTATTTAATTAAAGAAAGTAAAATATGACGTACCTCGAGATACGTGTCAGGGTGCAGGGCATAGGGTACCGAGTAATCGAGGGTTATTGTGACCGTAAATATGTAAAATATGTGACTAAACACACTAACCATATGTAATTATGTACCTAGGTGAATTAATTTGATTTAAGATGAAATAAAGTCATATAGTTGGATATGAATTAATTGAACCCTTGATTAACATAGTGATAATCCTAGATCGAAGAAACTAGGCAAGATGTATCACTGATTTGTGTCAATGGAGATGTGGACAACTTGATTAGGAAACCCAGGATAGTTCTCGAGATACGAGTAGCACATTAGATCACAAGAAAAGTATAAATACAACAATCTAGTGGGATTTATTATGATTCCACTCAACTAAACATGCAAATCTGAGAGGAAGAAGCTGGGTTTTTGAGAAGTTAGGAGCTGAATCTTAGCATCTGAGATCAAATTTAGGAGATCAAACTCAAGTTAATCATCTTCATCATCCTCAACTATTTAAAATGAGCTCAAAAACTTGAGTTTTGGACCAAAATGAATTTCAAGCTTAAATTTTGTTATCAAATGATTCTTAGGTGAATTGGAATCTAATTAACACTAAAATTTAGGTTCTTAAACATGTTTTGATGAAAATTTGGTTTTTGGTGATAATTGGAAAGTTGGATGAAAGTATGAATTTTCTAGAAATTTATTAAATTTTTTTTGGTTCTTATTAATGGTGTTTTTGGAGTTCTCATTGAGTGGAGAATGGGTTGTCAAGGTTAGGATAACCATTTATGGTGTTGGGGACTGTTAACCCCCTCGTCATTAAGACGACTGACCAGCCTAAATTATCTTAATCCTCTGATAATCTAGTCAGCCTAATCCGTTCTTTAAACTTTGACCTCAAAATAATAATTACTTCAATCCTTAATAAGGCTCTTAAATAAAATTATATCCTAAATGAAACTCAATTCATGATTTGTTCAATAGGAGCAAATTATGATATCATATGGATTACTCTCCGTATTTTGTAAAAATTTCGGCGACACCTCCTTTAAAAGTGGCTTGCCCGAAAATTCACCTAATAGACAACAAAATTGGAAAAAGGCCTAGAAGGACTCACAGCTCCCTGGAGTTCACAATATATATATCAAGTTCAAATTAATGAACTAACTTACAGTCTCTGAAAGCTTAATTACAATGATGTAATCCGAAATAGGCCAAGATTGAAATATAAATCTCTCAACTCAATTTAAACTAACTTATAAGATTCTCTTAAGCATTCAATGAAGTTTCATGTCCCACACTCACCCTAAGAATCCTAAATATATATATATATATATAACAATTTACAACAAGAATTTTTTTTAACTTTTGAAAACAATTACCACAATCTTCGAGTCTTGTCCATTCTTCCCTTGTCTTCATATAGAATCTGACACCATAAAAAACAACTTGAAGATGTCAGGCAAGTAAATTCCTACATTGAGTACTCCTGCAATTATTAGTATGATACATGGAGACATATAATTGCATTTCCAAATAAACAATAAGATTTATGCTTTAACATGACATGCAATCCACTTTGTCACTGTCTCCTAACTATAATTAAATGTGGACTTCCAAAAATAGTACATAGACAGTATTAAGAGATCATGAAATGCAGAGATAACTTGTCGGCGTTAGACTCCACTAGTCTCACTAGACGGCGTAGAGGCAGGACTGAAACCTATTTTCAATCAAACCAGACTCCGAAACAAGCTTATCCCCCTCGCTCACTCTATGTATGAATGACTAAGAATGATAAAACACAATGCAGACTATGATATAATTATAGGTACAAAAATAAATTTCTTAAATAGTAAAGATCACTGTAGGGTTTACTTACAACCAACCAACTTTAGGCTTAATTTTTGGGGTTCCTGTAGCGTCGGATCACATTGAAAATGGATCAAATAGCTACCTTGCATACCTAATTATATTATGGGTCAAGCATACCTAATTATATTATGGGTCAAGCTTCTAGTGAAGCCAAATCACTAAACCCAATGAAAACTGTGGCCAAAATACGCTTGAGAACAATTTCCAAAAATATTAATTTATATGACTGTTTTAACTGGCATTCAACTAGCCAACATGGGATAATTTTTTAACCTTGAAAACCTTAATATTTGTCATGATGACCTAAAAGGAACTTGTAGTACTCATGTCCCACTTTCCATAGACTCTAAGAACACTCAAATCATATCACCGACGGAGAAGTTATGAATTTTCCAATATGGCATGTCAACTAGGCAAACTTTATTTATTTTGAACTGAAAATATCTCCAAAAAATATTTTCGCAATTAAGTCCTTAGAACTCAACAATAAACACCACAAAATGCTTGATACTAATATCGAAATATTTTCATAACCCGTGGAGTTAACTTGGATAAAAACCAATAATCAATTCATCCAGAAACCTAATGTAAATCAATATCAACAATAAAACATCTCTAAAATGATTGTCAACTTAATCGTATTAGTTCAATTCATCAAAACCCTAACCTACGTCAGTGGAGTTTATTCCAAATTGGTGCAAATCCATCTAATATATCAATTCATAGCAGTCCATACCAATTTATATCAAACCCTTGCAAAAGAAATTGAGACATCGCGAGAATTCAAATTGAATTGAAGAAAATGCAATTAATTAAGGATTTACCAAATTGTGGGCCAAATGCCTTGATTCATCTATAAAAACTTAGCTTGAACTGACCGTCTCGCGATGCTCTACTATTTTATGAAAAGAAACGAGGCGAAAATCGAATGTCGGGAGATCGCGGAGCAAAAACCCGAGTTGAGAGGGTTCGGTTTCAACGAAACTAAAACGTTTCTGTTGAAACAAAACTTTCAATTTTGATTTTTGATTTGATTCTTTTTATTTATATAAAAACCTCAGCTGCTTGTCAACATCTTAAGTTCTTTTCATTTATTAATTTCCGAAATCCTTATTTTGACGTGCTTTAACTGCCGGTGCTCGTTGTTGATTCAATTTTTCACCGAATTGAACCAAACTCTCGACGAAACAGTCCATCTTCATAAAATGTCCATAACATTGGCTTCGGTCACGCTAAAATCCCAAAAAATCTTAACTTTTTCCACGACATACTAAAATTTTTTGGACTAATTCTGTTGACATACGTAACCAAACTTGCACCAATTTGGATCCAATCTCAACCTTGACCACCGCCAACTGATATAAAATCTGAGGTAAGGCCTTGCACTAACTTCGTTCTCATTTTACAGTACCACTGATTCCGACTTACACGCAACCAAGGAAAATCTTCATATGATACTTGACACTTGATTTATGAGTTTTTGAGCAACCAATAATTTTATGTCACTTGTGCCATTCAGACACACTTGCAACCCCGAGTATGACAAACTGAGGATACACCTGAATATACCTCAACTTCGCGACAAAATAACGTATAATACATCAAATAGGCAAGCAACATAAAATAATATTAAATTTATGATCCCCAATCTATAATATGTTGGATACCTAAATCCCAAATTAAATTCAAAAATAATTAATTAGTTGCCTAATCAAGTTTATAAAATTCTCGGATGTCACGGGGACAAAATTCTCAAGTTGAGAATTCTATCACCCAGCACGGGTAGGTGCTTAACTATTCTTCAAAATGAAGAATAGTAGCGTGCCAGGGGCCTCCCTAGGTAAGCCCCCTAGCGCGCTACTGACAGATGAAAATCCAATTTAAGGTATGTTTTGGTATTTCTCAACTTAATACATATCTAATTACTTATAAACATACTAAATAAATAAAATTGGGCTTCAAGAGACTAGGGGGACCGTAGCTCGTGTATCAGGGAGCTAGGCGTGGTTGGATTCGGGAGTCCGGGGAAGTCAATACGAGTATTGAGGTGCGTAAACCCATTGGGAAACTTCACAGAATTCATGGCATGTTTTATCAATATCAAATTTCATGTGTGACTACTGGTGGACACACATAGATTTTCACTCGAAATTCGGTTGCGTATATATTAGTTGTGGCTAAATCACTTGCACATGTTACGTATGTTAGTGCTCGTGTCGACGACTGTAGAATATATCTATGACCGTCGGAAGGGATTTAAGGTGTTCCCTTGACTTGAAATAATGTTTGGAAGGGGTTCATCCATTAACCATAGTTGGGATTTAGCCACTGTATGCCTGCAAGTATATACGTGGTTCCTGTCCTATTTTTTCGATTATCGACTTGTTTATGTCGGGGTTTTCTTGTGATTATTCAGTTATTTATTTATTAATGCATTATTTCCAAGCCTGGTTATTTAGTATGTGTTGTTTTAATTAATCGATGTTGTTTTTAATTGTCGTATGCCACCTACATTCATGGGAGTATTACTTACTATTTTCGGAGTTATATTCGCATGTCTCGTAGTTTATTAGTTTTATTTCATGAATGTCGAGTGGACTTCTATTAGAATTTTACTCACTAGACTCGACATTGTATTTGTTGGATGACCAAGTGCAATTCCTTCGACAAGCAAGGGCAAGGAGGTATTGGGCGATTACCCCTGAGATAATGATGTCAGCTCGTGTTTGACCTCGATATGTATATATTTATGGTTTATTGGGTTTTTTGCACTTGTAGACCACTGATACATGTATATGAATTTTTTTTGTACTTATTCACCTTTATTGTATACATGATATTCTTTTGCTGGGTTTTCCACTATTTAGGATTGTTAAATATGCATAAAATACACATATATTTCAAGACTTGCTGTAAAACTTATTGTAACTTTGTAAATTAACAAACTGGCCAAATAAACTTACTAAATACTAAATTGAAGAATAATTGACCAGGTTAGAGATTATTGGAAAATGTGTAAGCAACTAGTTACATCACTAGGCGTCATAGATAAGTAGGCCACTACGTGGCGAGGCATGGTGACGTGTGATGCGACGTGGTGGTGCCCAGGGTTGCCTTGGAATTTGAGGTCACCACATGAGCGTGGCATACGGGGTCACTAGATTTTTAGGGTTGTCGAGATCTCACCACTAGCTTGTGCAGCATACGGGGTATGAGACTTGGGGTTGTTGAAAAGCATACTACACATGTGAGGGGCACTTATGAGTATTTATACATATGTAATGGGCATTTATAAGGATAGGAAGGCATTCATGGGATTTATTACATCCTAAATAGTGGAATAAGGCTGACATAATGTAACTCACAGCCGATCGGCTCTAGATCATTACTGCTTAGCCGAGTGTCAGTTTCATATTGTTTAACTAAAGTATCTTATAACATGACTCCTTTTCAGCATAATTGCTATTGTTATCCTTTCAAATACTTGTTGTATATTTGGAAATGTGAATAAATGTCTCTCAATGTTACTTTATATTTTCCTATACTCACTTTCCTTTTTATGACGGTGGGTGCGGATCCAATGAGTAGCAGACCAGGCAAAGAAAAGATCGACGACTACATTTGAGTCACCGGAGTGATGATACCTCTGATATTATAGGTTTTGATTTTTGTTGTATGACTTATATATGTTTCTTATATACTTTGGGGGTTGTATATTATGGTTTATGAGATAGTTACCTGACCAAACGCATGTTGATATATTGTTATCGCTATTCTATTATATATAGGCATGTGATTGTTTGTTCCCTGGTTTCCACATATTTAAGATTTATATTAATGACTTTCACTAATTTATTAAGACTTCCGCTGAATAATAAGGTTAAGTTATCAAAATTTTAATTAACTCTGAAATATTAAATTGTACAAAGATGATTTAAATGATTATTTTTAAAGTAGTTATGAGGAGATAAGATTCAAAAGGCTGACTAATACGTTGTTAAGTCTTATATGGATGAGATTAGGGTTTATTGATAGGATAGGCCGGGCGATGCCCTAATTAGAGAAGGGGTCGTCACAGGGTCGGTCCAATACCTTGTTCCCTAACAAGTACTCATGATCTTGATTCATATCCTTATACGCATGATCATCACATGACCATCAATCAAAACTCACACAAGTCTTAATTTTTATAGTTCCTAGTATAATGAGCGACTAGGGAAATGTAGGATGTTTCAATAAACATACATGGATCCTAGTATAATGTAAACATGCAAACTAATTATAATAATGAATAACAAGTGAAGTCCTTTATTTATTAACCAAAATAACAATGTTCATAAAAATGACATAGGACACATGCCTAATAAGTTATTAGATATGCGATGTTTTTATATACATTTGTCGTGAATCCCGACACTTTCATCATCATTTATACTAATAAATCTTTGTTTTTGTGTTTTTAGGGTTAAAACAGACTATTAGTCGAAAAAGAGAGTCTTTCAACAATAATCAGTGAAAAGCTAAGAGAGTGCTCAGTGCTTCCAGTTGGTTACACATCGCCACAGAATCGTTGGGCTTAACTTATGCGTATTGAAAAGTTGACACTGAACTTAGACCTGGAAAAGCCTTACAAAGACGTAGGAGAAAACCAAGAGTCAAAGAGTCAAAACATACCCAGCACCTTGGCAGCGCCTTGGAGTGTACTTAAGGCGCTATGACATCGGTCGGCTCAACTCATAACAAAATAGGCAGAAAACATAGTATCGTAGCGATTGGGTAATGATTCTTTAGAGACATGCCAGTTATACGTATGACGCTGAATGAATCTAAGGGGAATCATCTCATCTTATTCTATCTATAGTTTTTAAGTTTGGAAGAAAGAAGCTCTATGGATTTTTAGTGTTTGTTCTTTTACTTTTAAGTTGCTGTTTAATTTGTTTTATTGCTGCAATTAGTTTGTGTATTAGTAACTAAGTCCTTACTAGATTAAGAGTTTTCTATAATTGCAAGTATTGATGATATGAGGTTTTTTTCTTTAAAGTGAATTTTCTTTTCATTGGAATCTTTTAACTTTGGTTGTATTGATCATAGATCTACTGGTTTTTCATTAGATTAAATTAAATATGCTTTGTTTGTGTAGTGGGCAATGCATAGGTGGGTGTAGGAGATCTACGTCAGTGAATCTACCGCCGCTCTATAAGGGGATTTACGTTAGGTGACAAATAGAGCCTTGTTTGTTGTCAATCGATGTGCTCTTGTACATTCAAAGTATAAGATGGTGACAATTCATGTTATTTACCACTTAGGGCAAGTGTTTTCATTTAACGGTAATGCTGCTAGCTCATCGAAAGAATATGGCATATCCAGTGGTTTTGCGAGTCTAGTTAGAATATGGTAGTGTCGCTCGTTCCTACCATTAACCGTGGAAAACAAAATGACCACACTTGAACTTGCCTATGAGAATCCAATAAGATGGATATCTTTTGTAACCAATGATTAAGTCAATTACTTGTCAATTGTGAAAGTGCTCTCATTCTAGGCTTTATTATATTGTTTGAATTATTGTTTTTAGTTGTCTATGTATGCTTATATTATTTTATTTAAGTTGTTTAGTTTATCCCTTCTAGATGAGGTTAATTAGAAATCCAACCCCCCATTTCCTTTTAGTTGTAGCCTAGGAATCCTTCTAAGTCTCTGTGCGTTCGACCCCATACTTGCCTCACTACATATCTAAGTAGTTGGTAAATTAGGACTATTATTGGTGCTGTATGATGCGACATCAATTTTTGGTGCTGTTGCCGAGGACTATGTTAAATGGTTTTCCAGGTTAACATAAAAAAATAAAAATGAGCAGAGAAGAAAAAGAACTCACTTTTAGGGAAGCAAACCAACTTCGAGGAAGTTCTCAACCTCTATGCATATAATTCCCTACTCAAGCCGGAGAGTTTATGTTAAAAACTGGATTTATTCAGAAACTTCCAACATTTCTTGGAAGAGATGATGAACATTAGTAGAAATTTATGGCGAAATTCGAATGGGTTGTTGTATGTATAAAACCTACTGCAGATGAGCCTGATATGATTAAGCTGAAGGCTTTTCCATTTTATCTGAGAGGAAATGCTCTAGATTGGTTATTTCACTTACCCCCTAAATCTATCCATTCTTGAAAGGATCTACACCTTAAATTTCAGGAACAATATATGCCAACGAGAAAGATTGTCTCTATTAGGAGACAAATCTCCACCATTTACATGAAGGAAGGATAATCTCTCTTTGAGTATTGTGAATGATTTAAAAGACTCTGTCATGCTTGCCCACAACATGGTTTCACTGAGAAATCATTGTTAGAAGATTCTATGAAGGGCTTACTAATGGTGAGAAATGGTGGGTAGATACTGTATGTAATAAGCGTATTTCATAAGTTACATCCTCTGAAGCCAAGAAAATCATTGAAAAAATGACGAATCAATCTAAGCATTATGGTGTAGCAGATGATACTTACAGGATTCGAGCTACAGTCAATTCGCGAGAGGATAGGCTTGAGAGCGAAATGTCAGAATTGAGGTCCATGATGAAGCAATTAATGTTAGGATCAGGGAGAGTCTGCACATGTCAACTGTGCATAATAGTTTCTCATATTTTCCTATTATTTGTAATAGTGGTAAGTGGGATATCATCTCCATAGAGATTTTGCAAACTTCTAAGGAAAGTATTTTTTCTTGTTCTATTTTTCTTAATTTAGTTAATCTAATTGAATGAGAATTGAAAAACTAAATAACTAAAAACTATGACTATTAACTCAATTAACCAAAATAACTTACAAATTCAAAAAATTCAATGAAAACTTAATTAAGCGAAATTCAAATTCAGTATAATATAAATATCTAATCAATTATCTAAACAAACCCCCACTAAACAATGTTATACTTGGATTGCATTAAAACACTAGAACATAACATTACCCCATAACCTAATTTTTAATTATATCACATGAAATCTTGGAATCATTAAATCCTAATTCATAATAGGTTGATAGCCTTTAGCGAACCATCGATTTTCCTATATTCAATGCAAAATAGCCATATGCTTATCATTGTAAATCTACTTATTGGATAAAACATAATAAAATAGAAATAAGGTAGCATTAACACTCAATGAAAATCATGCATAATCTAAACCAAATATTAATCAGAATATGCAAATCAATAAATAACTTTAAACACAATCACCTAGAACATCTACTCAGGTAATCTGGCCCTATAGATTAATCCTAGTTACTACTTCTATAATTATTGTCAATGATCATAGGCATAGATTTATAATCAAAATATCATAATATATATTTGCAACTATGCATACAATTAATATTAATCCTCATTAGCTGGAATACGCAAAAACAACTTATTAAAACTAAGATTGTTGTCTATGAATAAATTTAAAGCATTAAATACATGATTCCTTAATTATAACTATATAGCAATCCAAAATATATACATGTTTAGGGTTTGTTTAGATTAATAAACTACTCACTCATATTGGAAATTAAACAACGCAATAATATAATTGAAATACATAATTAAATAAATACATCTTATTAAAATTAACAAAGCTCAAACGTTTCTTCAAACATTAACTCAATAAATCTAACTTACGGCTCTCACAAACTTGTTAAGAGAAAAGATGGCATTGCGGAGCTAATTTCGAAGCCCTAAGGTCCTATCTATAGTTTCCTAAGCTATACAAATTATAGATAAACTTAGATTCTTCATAATAATCTAAAAAACTCGTCACTGACCTCAGCGATTTGGCAGCAAATCCTATGTTGTTCATAAGTCGTTGAGTTAATCATTGAAAATATCTCTCTGTGCTCCACCGATTCATCTAGCGATTACTTTGTAAATCTCAATTCGCCGACTCTTCGTTGGCTCTTCTCTACTGCCGATTTAGGCAGCTATTCTTGTGCAATTTCATATCGCTGATAAATCGCTGGATTTTTTCTTCAGTTGACTGTTTTGACTTTCTTCATTTTTTTCTTTCATTTCTTCATTTTTTCTAATGAAGTCCTGAAATCACAAAAACAAGAGAATACCTAGTGTAATATTATCATTTATATTTAAAATCATCCTAAATTATACTATAAAATATGTCTAATTATTAAGTTGTCAAATACCCCAAACTCAGCACTTTGCTATCCCAAGCAAAGGAATACTCTCAATCATATTCTCTTTTCATTCTTTATATCATGATTTTAATCAATTCATCTTAACTATAAATAATAGAAGTTTTAAATAGAAGTGATCTTCAAATAGAAACATATTACCCCTCAAGTAAATAGAAGTTATGATAGAATAGAATGATTTAAAAAAACGAATCGTCCCTTAATGATAACTCAATCACCCAATGCAATTCCTTTTAGAACTTAAAGTTCAATCAATACAAAGGCCAGTACACAATATATGTTTTCTCAATCTCCACTGACAAGCATCAAGCTTATGATGACTATTGTGGAATCTCAAAAAATGCAAAAACACTATATTAATCTTAATTTTAGAAAATACTTTATAATAGCACCACAATCAAAATTGATAATAAATTTACCAAAATACCAATGAATATATCATTTGAAACATGTTAAATTAAGAAATACTTCACCCAACCTTAGCTTCAAACACTTGAGCTAAATCTTTTATTTGAAGAATTTAAGAACATCCGTTTTTTTATCTCTCATTTTTTACTTCATCCTAATTATTTTTCAATAATATTTTTATTTTAAGTTGACTTTTAAGTTCCTACTCCATTTTCTATGGACATTCTCACATTTTTCCCACTATAGATTTTCTATGGACATTCTCACATTTTTCCCACTATAGATTCTCTGCTCCATTTCTTATAGATTTTATAGGACTCTATATATATTTGTAACTCTTGTTAGCACTTCTCACCGTCCACTAAAGTTGAAAAAAATATTCTTACTAACTTATAGAATTCATCAGTTTCTAACCCATTTCTTCTTTCAATTGTGGCATAAAAACTTTCCACATATACTATAACAAATACTTAATCAATAGCCTTTGCATCAATAGATTTTTAGAAATCTTTCTTGTTCATCTTGCACTATTATGTCGCGACCCAAATTTCTAATTGTGTTTTAATCCTTAATCAAAATCGCCGACCCGTGATGCGAGACCCACATCGTGATACGCATACTGACTGAGGCACGCGACCGATGTATATTTTATATTTGTGTGATAATTTCCTAGTGTATTGTATATGTGTAGACTACTAAGTCACCTCTACTTGTTATTTATATATATCAATATGTAAGTGGGGATACACCTCAAGATGAGTGCAATCGTGGGACCAGGTAGATAGTGACATGGTGAGTCACTTATTTAATTGAATGTATTAATGTGACCAACTTAATGACTTGTCTAAGTCAATGATGATTTAATTGAAGTCAATTTAATTAGCCTAAGTTTTATGTAAAACATAACTTAAAGTAATAGACAACCATAGACAAACCTTGAGATAAATGCTAATGACCTATTTGTGAGAATTTCGATGTCAACAAGGTTTAAATTAGTGGAGTAGGAGCTAATGTGAGCCATTAGATCTCATGAAAATGGATGGACATGATTTAAGGGATTAGGTTGTATATATACAACACTTAGCAACAATTCCATTCACTTTGCATGCTCTTTAATTAAAGAAAAGAGAGAGAGAGGGGCTGGAGAGAAAATTCAGAGCTTCTCTTGCTGGAATTGGGGCGTTCAAGAGGGAAATTTCATCATCAAAAATAGTACTCAAGTGTAGATAACAACATACAACCTTAGGTAATGTATCTATTAATCTATGCTTTCAATTTCATGAGTTGTAGGCATAAAGTCAAAGAGTTTTTCATTTAATTAGTTTCAAAGCATTTCATGAGTAATATGTGTTCAAATGGAATTTTGTTTGAGTTCTGAAGATCAAGTTTTAAGATTTGAAGTTTTGCTAAAAAATTGGGTTTCATTCCAATGAAACTAATTTTTTGAAAAATCCCGGTTCAAGAGGTGTTTATTTTCAAAATTCGTTTGCATATTTGAATTCCTTGAGATTTTTCTAATAGTCTATCTATCAAGAATCTTGAAAATTGGTTTTTCTTTGACAAAGTTATCAATTTCACAAAGTTTTGGGTGTTCTTGAGTTTTTCAACAAAATGCATGTTCAAATCTCTAAATTTTGATGTGAATGATGAATTATATCATATGAAGTGCCTGGTCTATGTTTGATAGAAGAGGATATTATGGATCCTTGGTGGCGGAGAACGGGGATTCAAAGCTTTGGAGGAGGCCGTTCCCGACAGGAAACCTCTGGGTTCCAATGCGAGTAGCACGCTAGAAAGTTTATCTAGCGCGCTAGAGAAATCTATTAGCGCGTTAAGGGTTCTGGGCAGCACAAAATCTGCACTTTCTTAAAACACACTTAACCTATCGAGCCTAACCTAAAACCCAAACTAAGGGCCTAAACACACTCTAATATATATAGTAAATTATATCAAGAGCTTAGGGAAAAGTTTCGGGAGTCTGGGTACGTGTTTTGGAGTGTCGAGAGGCCAGTTAAGCCAGAGAATACATTGCGTGACTTGTAAGTAATCTTGTTGAGGTTCTTGTATACATTTCATTGCTATTGTGTTCTGTTTGACGATCTTTTTGACTAGGAATTGCCTTGAATTCTGATATCATGAGTTTGTTTCATATTTTACTCATTATATTGGTGTTTTTATCATGATATCACTTGCTTGTGGATTTATTGACTCTATTATCATGTTATATGTCTTTCTTACAATTTCGATGAAAGTGCGATTGAGAATAGCATGCTATTAGGATTAGAGTAATGAAATTGGAATGTACATGAACTTATATTCTATGATTGTTGGCTTTGAAGCATATTGCCTTGTCTTGAAATCCTTAATGCGAGTGTTTCTTGATATTATAAAGTAGTGATAGAATCTAGGATCCATTGCATGATATGGGATGCGCGCCACACGGGGTCACTAGCATACCAGGGTTGTCATCACTCACTACTACATTTGTACGTCACACGGGTCTACGAGATCTGAGTTAGTCAGCAAGAATATGTATATGAAGATTATGGAGGTGTAGAGCTCAGCTCCGACCTTCGATAGAGGTGAAGAGCGCAGCTCCACCCTAAAATAGTGGAATGCAGGCTTATGTGATATGGCTCACGGCCGACCAAACCTAGATTATTACTACTTAGCCTGTTTAATCTCATTTTGTTTAATTGTGGTAATATCTAGCATATTTATGCTTTTTATAACGGTGGGTGCAGGTCCATCGAGCAACGAGCTGGATAAGGAGAAGATTGGTGACTATCTATGAGTATTCGACGACTCTTCTACTCCTTATCTTGTAGGTCTTGACTTTTGATGTATTACTTACTTTATCTCCATCTTATATATTTTGGTTGTATATTAGGTTGAGCAGTTTGTTCCTCAACTTGCCACTTAACTAGCTCAGTGTATTATCATCATTTTGATATTTATATGCATGTGATGTTGTTTTCTGGTTTCCACACTTAGGATTCTTAAAAATTTCTTTCGCATAACTGTTAAGAAACCTGCTAGGTATTATTAACTGTAAAAGCTTTAATTAACTCCGAAACTCAATAATAATGTGACATATGTATTACTTATCCTGAACTCATTTAACGAGGAGAATATGATAAAAGGCTGACTAATACGTAGTTAAGTCCTATGTGGCTGAGATTGGGGATTAATTACGGGATTAGGCCGGGCGGTGCCCTGTTTTGAGGAAGAGTCTGTCATATGTTGTTATGATCTTCTACCCATTCTCATGACTAACACAAGATAATCCAGTGAATACATCAACTAGTAAAGTTAATCAAAAAGAGTATAAAAATTGATTCATTCTATTATAGAATTCGCTGGGTAATAAGAATATCACTTCCATTGAAAATCTATTATATATTCATTCCATTATATTATATTTCTAACTAAAAATAAAGAAAAATGAAATTCATATTTGCTTGAATTCGAAAAAAATTTGAAAAATTTCATTAACTCACTTGAATATTGGATCAAAGTTTTTGAACTTTGCATCAATTCTGAACTTATCTTCTGCTTTTCATTTCTTTCCTTACTTTTTTTGCTATGATTGTCAAACTTCACCTAAAATACCCAAAAACTCATTTCAAACCTTATCACAAGGTTTAGAAATTAAGTCAGATTTTCAACAAAACACATATACCATGTGAAGTATAAACGAATTGATATAATCATAAATTGGATAATCAATATATAAAGTCAGTATAGAGATTTTCATCAAACAAAGTGCATTAAAAATACGAATAAACATCACCAATGTATAATAAATGTAGCATCGCCATCAAATGTATCACATGAAATCACATCATCAGGCATTGTATCAAAGAAAATATATCATTAGCATAGATCACATAGTATCGTCACCAGAGTTACAACTAAGACCTCACACATCATTACTCAAAGACAAATGAGATAAATTAGAGTAAAGAAATCAATGTTGTCGTCTTGAAGTCGCATCATCATCATCTTTCACTTGATCATTCATCTCGAACTAGTAACTAGTAGCAGGATCATAGAGGTTGCAGTCCTGACTTAGCAGTAGTTGATCATTAAAAATACCATTAATCAGTAGCCTCATTTATGTAGATGGTAGAGGAACCTATTCGCCTCCTTGTCTTCTATGTCTTCTTGACATCATCCTCTCCATCCCGTGAATGCTCCTTGCTAAGACCCTCTGGTTCTCGAACACCAGTTCTTGATTCCTCTGAGTTCTCACTTGATTGCGCAGAATTGAAACCATAAAGGCCAACTATGACTCCTACATTTAAAGTCCATCAAAGTCCGTAGCAGGTTGCTCCACATTCGAATCATTTCTTGCTCTCGACATTTCTTTTAAAAATCTCCTCATTTCATTTCTAATATTTCTTCTTTCTTCCATATCTCTGTTGTCTATCTCTGTTTTCTCCCTCTCATATTTATAGTCTTTATATCCATCATTTTTTTCGTAACTCTCTATTACTGCTTTCGTGATAGTCTTCTTTGGTAAAATACCCATATCAAGTCCGGCCATATTTACTCGATCTTCTCTGCAAAAAGCCGTGATCATCAAAGGAATTGGTAATCTTTCATTCTTCTTCATTATGATGGAAAACCTTATTGATTCGTTGCTAGTCTTACCAACATCTAAATACCCCAATCCCTTCATAATATGGTAAAGCGAAGTGGCTCTGTAGCTCACGATCTCGTAATATTACAGACTTGGCTGTAAGCTGCCGTTGATGAAATAACACTACACTTTCGTGATCTTCCTAAAATATTTAGTAGTGATGTGCTTCGAGCTTTGGGTATGATTGCCTCTAATCCTCCCTTAATTTCCTCAATAGGGTAATGGAATTTAATCGAATATTTGAGCTTTGGGTATTCATCATTCTTTTTTTTGAACTTCCAGTAAACCAAAATATCAATTTATTCTTGCAGAGAAATAATCAACTATTCTTCTTCTAACTCGTGACTCTTGCTGTCACTTCCATAAGTATTTGCATAAAAATCTCTTACTAAAATGTCGCATCCCTTCTTACTAGGAACATTAGCAAGGGCTAAATGGTTATAGTCCCTAGTCGATAATCCCAGTTTCTCACATCAATGATATCTAAGATCCTCTGCCTATATTTCAACTCATTCTTCACATTGAACCCCCTCTCTGGGATCAACTTCCTTCCTCTCTCTATATATCTTTCTTAATCTTAGTAAAGGCCTTATCATTGACAAAATCTTTCTTCCTAAGAACATACTTTTTCGCTCCCTTTGGTATCTCTGTTTCTACTCCCTCCCCTCATCCTCATTCTTCTTTTGAATCATAGCTAAATGATAAAGGTGGAGTAGGCTCTCTTTATGGTCTAACCCTTGGTTTATTGAGAGAAACTCCCGTGGGTCTAATTGAAGAAGCTTAGATTTATTCTTGGGTTTATCTACTAACTTCCCCTTTCCCATTCCTCCCTCGAATTTCTACTCTTTACACTTCCAACCATTTCAATAGGTACAAGTAAAAGAATAAGTCTGTAAAACCATTTCAAACCAAATTGTCGAAAAACTGTTCGGTAAAATTCAACTTATCTTTCTAATAAAGAGATATTAATCGAAAAAAGTCATTTATAAATCGAGAGTTTGAAATTCATATGAAATTCATTAATAGAACATCATTGATAAAAACAGGTGTTCGTAAGTAATTCAAGCCATGCGATCGATAAACATAAAACCCCCAAACTCATTTGAAACTTACTCTCGAATTAGTTTGCGTATAAAATTCAATCCATTTGCCATATACTAAAAATAGTTTGAAAATTTGATATCAATAAACAAATTATCACACCACTCCCATACTAGTATTATAATTGAAAACATTCGACATCAGAATGAATTTTGAACAAAAATTTCAAAATTTAGGCTCTAACCTAAATAAAAATCCAAAAATCTATGAAAAATTGAAAATATAATAGATAAAAGGCTAGTTCTCATTAATCACCTTCTTGAAAGTGAATCTTTCAAGATTGGAACTCTATAACTCCTCTAAAACACTCCTCTAAGCTCCAACTTTGAATTCCTCTTGCTCAAGCCTTAGTTGGCTATATACTGTTGAATGCGTGGAGATTGAGGTGAGAATTACTTAAATACACTAAAATCTAGCTTTGGAAGGTTGAATCTAGTCGAAAATTTTATCTTTGGATCGAAAAGTTGTAATGGTTTGTGAGTGTGAAGTGAGTAAATGTGGCGAATTTGGGTTTTAGTTTTTAAAAATGTTTATTCATTATCAACGAATCTGGGTTTAAATGGATTTTCTGGGAAATTGCTACCTAAATCACTCAAAATGAGCCTTAATGGCTCACCGACTAGTTTAGCGAATCTTAGTTATTAGTGCGAATCGCTATTAAATCATTGACATGAAATTACACTAAAAATTCTACAAACTTATAACAATTTTCTTAGAGCATTCTAGTACAAACTTGAATTGCTAGCATATTTTAACTGTTTTTGCAATTTAATTGATTTTTTCCTTATATTTATCACATATATGTCCAATAAAAAGGAAGAACTATTCAAAATTATTAGAATTTGACTATGATTCGTACTAAACAATAAATTCATTATTATAAATAACCGACTGGCATAAAAACTAATGCATAAAGACAATATAATGTAGAAAAACATTAACTCGATCAACTCCTCTTAGATGAAATTATTTCATAATTAAATTCCTAAAATATCCCCATTATAAGAGTCAAAATCGAGAGAAAACAAAAACAACTAACTAATCCTAATACTAAAACTGAAAGTAAAGATCGAGTATGAGCTGCCTCCCATAAAGCGCTTTTGTTTACTGTTGTTGGTTTGATTGAACCACACAGTTCTAAACTGGTTCTATAAACTTAAATGTAGGATTGTCCACTCTAGTGCAATTCCGAAAAGTGATTGCTCGGCCATGCACCCTAAAAGTGATTGTTTTGTTCATAGTATCCATGACAGCTTGTGAAGTGGATAAGAAAGGTTGTCCTAAGATTAATAGAGGATTTTCATTGATGAATTGTGGCATAACCAAAAAGTATGTGGGGATAATGTACTTGTCAATTTGAACTAGTACATTAGTAACCACTCCTATTGATTTAACTGAATAACCGTTTGGTAGAAGAACTTTTTCAAAAGCAAGTACATCCAACTCCATGTGACGACCCCTTCTCAAATTAGGGCACCGCCCGACCTAATCCCGTTATTAAGCCCTTAACCTCCACTACGTAGGACTTATAGCGTATTAATCACCTTTCAAATACACTCACCACATTAGTCACTTTTCTAATAAAGCTTACATCATTCTTAAACTTAATGGTGTTTCAGAGTAAATTAAAACTAATACAATTTAAAGATTATTCAGCGAAAGTCTTGACAAATTAGCGTAAACCATTCTTGTAAAACCTAAGTAAGTGGAAAACCAAGAAACAAAGATAACATGCATATATATAACAAACGACGATACCTATATATCAACATGTGTCTGGTCTAGTAACTATCTCTTAACCCATAATATACATCCCTAAGAGTATATAAAGACAAATATAAAATTCATATAATAAAATCAAGTAAACCTACAAAATCAAACGTAGCAGCACTCCACTGGCTCAGAGGTAGTTGCCGATTTTCTCCTTGCCTGTTCTGCTACTCGATGGATCAACACCCACCATCATAAAAAAGACGGTGAGTCCAAGAAAGTATAAAGTAACACCGAGAGGCATTTGTTGATATTTCCAAATATACAATAAGTATCTGAAAGCATAACAATAACAACTATGCTGAAAAGAAATCATACTATAAGATACTTCAGTTAAGTAAAATGAAACAGACACTCGGCTAAGTAGTAATGATCTAGGGCCGGTCGGCCGTGAATTACATCACATCAACCTTTTTCCACTATTTAGGGCATAATCAATTCTTTTTAGATGCCTTTACATCATTACAAATGCCCTTCCCATGTATAAATACTCACAAGTGCCCCTCACATGTGATGTATAATTGCCATCAACCTCGGGTCCCATACCCCGTATGCTGTACAAGTTAGTGGTGAGATCCCGACTACCCCGAAAGTCCAGTGCGTGTGCCACGCACATCTCTATCATATCATGGTCCTAGATAATAACTACATTTATAACCTAATAAATGACATGGTTTAAGAATCCAACAAATGTAATTGCATATCTAATGCACAAAAGAAATTATATTTACAATACCATCAAACACCTACCTAATAGCATGCTATTTCATTTGACTAGATATCTAAACAATCAAGAATGAAAAATCACATTATTTAGAGTCTATGAAACCATTTAAAACTCATAAAATGAGAATAAACAACAAGTCATGGCATGTAAAGTACAAAGAACAATTCAGTTCAAATAACTGAAAATGAATAACAAAATAGGAATGGAATATAAATAAATATCTCAATTAGTTTACTTACAATCCACGCTAATTCCTAGCTAATCTGACCTCTCGACACCTTAAAACACGTATCCAAACCCCTAAGACTTTCCCCTAGGTTCATAGTGTCATTTCATATGTTTTACAGTGTGTTTAGACCTTTAGTTAGGGTATTAGAGTTGTTTAGAATGGTTAAGTTGAAATTGGGAAATTGCTATTTTTTTTTCTGTCAGAGCACCTAGCATGCTGGGTGACTGGTCTAGTTCACTAGTGACCTCATTAGTGCGCTATACACAGGTAGCGCGCTAGCTAGCTCATCTAGTGTGCTATATGCAGGAAAACCCAAAATTATGCACTTAGAGTTTTGAGTTTTCTCTAGACATAGACCATCCCAACACTTTGGGTTCTCTTTTCTCGTCTACAAGAGACCCAAAGACACCTATTAACACCACAAGATCACCCATTCATCATTTATCACAATTCATCAAATTAAATAATTTACTAGTGTATGTAGAATTACCTAGTTGATGAACGCTTATAGCTTGATCTACAACCTCTTAAACCCACAAGAATTCCTCCATAGTTACTGATCTTCTTCTTTAGTTCTTCTTTTCCAGCAAATTTTCTTAACTCCTAAGTCTTGAAATGAGAATGAAATGGTTGCATGAGTTGATCAATTTAATCTTATATCTATAGATAAGATTGATTATTAGCTATTAATCTTTATGTATATACGTATCCTGAGACTAATCTAATAGCCTACATCTTGACACATTTCCTACTAACTCTCCACTATCTCTTACCAACTAACACCAAATGATACTCAATTGGTATCTTGATGTGTTAACACGTATCTCGAGAATCATCATACAACTATTATTTTAAATTGTTAACTTAGGTTACATTTAATCTAAAATCAACTATAGTCGCATTAATACTACTATTTAAGCTACATTAAGCTTAAATTAACTTACCACATCACTCTTTACCTCGGTCACACGCCGGCACGCATCTCGAAGAGTGTCCCCACTCACGTCTTGACGCTTAAATACAAATATGAGTGACTTAATAGCCTACACATATACAATACACTAGACATACATCACAACAAATCTAACATATACCTCAGCTACATGACGTCGGTCAGTGCACGTATGTCAATGCGGGTCCCATATCACAGGTCACTGATCCTGATTAAAGGATTAAATTCGAATTAGAAATTTGGGCCGTGACACTCCTGTTGAGTATGAAGAAATAAGTGAATTGACATATAGTTTGCTCTAGAACCCGTATCATAAATAGCTTTAAAATACCAAGCCCATTTAACTTTTATGTTTATGTATATATCTCTTGGATCATCAAACTTGACAATTGCTAGATTCTTTTTTTTCTTCTTCTTATTCTTCTTATTCTTCGTAACTTTAAACTCCTCCATTTTAAGATCATTCTCAACATTTTTTAGTTGCATAACCCTAAATTCTTAAGTTATTATCTTTTTATTTGAAGTATTTTAACTCGCTCATTTTTTGTCATAACATTTTAGTCTTCCACTGTTACTGTATTAATAACATATACTTCAACTTTTAAATTATGATGATTTAATTGTAAAGATTCATTAGAATTATCATAGACATCTTCATCAATAAAATCAAAAGTGACAATTTTCTTTTCAAATTCTATCGACATTGTTCATTCAAAAATATCTAACTTTATTTTAGATGTTTTAAGAAATGGTCTTTCTAAAAGTATAGGTGGAGATTTATATGATATTGAGTCTCCCATTTCCATGATATAGAAGTCAGCTGGAAATACTAAGTCATTTACTTTACTAAGACATTATCTAGTAAACCATAATGTTTAATAACTGTTTTGTCAGCTGAGGTAAGATTAATAGGTGTATTAGTTAATGAACCTATTTTCAATGTCTCATATAGTTTAAGGGACATAACATTAATTGATGCTCTAATATCACACATAGCAAAATATATAAAAGAAGTTCCTAATGTAATAAGAATTCCAAACATTCTTGGATTAGAATATTTCTCAGGTATTTTCTTTTTAATTAAAGCAGACAGCTTTCGTCCTAAGTTCTCATTAGATTCTTCAAAAAATTTATCCTTAAATTTAGAGAATTCTTTCAAAAGATCATCACAATTAGAAAATTGCATAATTGATTCCGTCAATGGTTTATTAATTTCAATTTTTCCAAATGCTTCAAGAATGTCTTCATTGTTTTCTTCCTCACTAACATCAGCTAATCGTTATGAAATGGTTGAATATGAATACATATCTTCATTCAAATTATCAAATTTTTTATCATTTTCATCATTATCAATTTTCTTAGACTTTTGTAAAGATTTCTCATATATTTCAACTCTGACTAAATACCATGAGTATAGCCTTTCAGGATAAGGTGCATATTTCTTGTGTTCAGCTATCCATTCTCTAGTAGGAATGATATTAGCCATCATTTATTCTTATTCTTCTTCAATAGTTTCATGTGTTTTCATTTTACTACCTTGTTTAAGTATCTTTCCACTTATAGGTGTGTCATTCTCATCACTGAATAAAGCATTGACTTTGCATGATTAGTAGGCTAACAACAGTTTGAGTATGTGATTTAGCTTGATTACTCTGTTGAGTACTTAACCTATTTATTTGAAAATTCATTTGACTTAACTGATTTTTCAATTCATTAATAGTAGTATCAGTCTTAATCTGATTGTAAGAAATTTGTATAAAGTTTTGATGACTTTGGTTCATAAAATTATGTAATATTTGCCCTAAATTTGGATTCGTAGATTGAGCATTTTGTTGAAGTTGCTGATTAGCTGTAGATTGCATCTGAGCTCTAGGTCTATAAGTATTAAAATTTTGATTTTGAGGACCATAACTAAGATTTAGGTGTTGTCTTCCAGGATAATAACTATTATTATTCTATTGATTTCTTAGAGGAACAAAAAATTGGTTCATCATTGCATTAACCTCTTCAGTATTCTCTTCATGTACAGTAGGATACGCATCCATAGGATGCGTAACCTTGTTACAAAATCCAAAAGCTTTAACTTGATTAGATCTATCTTTAATTAATAGCTTAACCATATTAGATAATTCACCAATTTTATCATTAAACATATTATTTCTTCTATTATCAACTTCATCAAGTTTCTTTCTTGACGATTCAATATTTTCACCGTATTGCTTAGATTGTTTAGCCATTTTATTAATTGCTTCATTTGCTAAAGTAGGTGTTGTTTCAAATAGAGATCCACCACATACTATGTCTAGTAACCTTTGTTCAAAGTGATTGAGTCCTTCCAAAAAATAATTAAATAAAGCTCTTTGAGTATACACATGTTGTGGATAAGAATAAATTAATCTTTGGAACATATCACAGAAATCATTAAAATTTTCACAATCTTTCATCTTTGGAACTGTGATTTGCTTTCTATTTGAAATAATTTTTCTAGCATGCATATATTCATTTAGGAAAGCCTCTAACATTTGAGTCATGTAGTTATTGAATCTTAGGGGAGATTGAACAATTAATATTGTGCTTGATCTTTCAATGCAAAAGGAAAAGCTTTAAGTTTGACTTATTCGAGGGTACCTTCTTTCAGTTTAATCCTGTTAATTTTATGTTGATATTCCCTTATGAATTTTTGTGGGTCTTCATTGTCTTTACCTTATAAGTTAGTTAAGGCACTAAATAATCCAAATCTAAGTTCAAATTTAGGAAATCCATCGTGGTATGCTATGCATATAGGCTCATATGCTGTAACATTTTGATTTGTTTATCTAAAAGTAAGTTCTCTATTATTATCGTTATTATTATTGATAACTCTATTATTATTATTATTAATGACATTGTCATTATTATTATTATTGTTATCCTCCATCCTATTAGCTAGATTTTCCCTAAGTTGTTATTGTCTTAAATTTTGATTAAAAGTTCCATCTATTTCAGGATCAAACGGATGTAAAGATCCTGTAGAATTAGAACGACGAGGTGTGTAGACCTTACAAAGTATAAAATACTAAGAAATTATTTAAAAATCCTCGACAATGGCGCCAAAAATTGACTTGTGTCTAGCGTGCATAATAGTTTCCCTATTTTCCTATTATTTGTTGTAGTGGTAAGTGAGATATCGTCTTTATAGGGATTTTGCAAACTTCTAAGGAATGTATTTTTTCTTGTTATATTTTTCCTAATTTAGTTAATCTAATTAAACGAGAAGTGAAATACTAAATAATTAAAAACTATGACTACTAACTTAATTAACAAAACTAACAAAACTAATTCAAACAATTCAATGCAAACTTAATTAAACAAAATTGAAATTCAACATAATATAAATATCTAAACAAACATAAACAAAACAACACTAAACAATGTAATATACTTGGATTGCATTCAAACACTAGAACATAACATTACCCCGTAACCTAGTTATAATTATATCACAAATTTTGGAATCATTAAATCCTAATTCATAATAGGTTGATAGCCTTTAGCAAACCATTGATTTTTTTATAATCAATGGAAAATAACAATATCCTTATCATTGTAAATCTATCAATTGGATAAAACACAATAACATAGAAATACGATAACCAAACACTCAATGAAAATCATGCCTAATGTAAACCATGTATTAATCAGAATATGCCAATCAATAAATAACTTTGAACACAATCTCCCAGAACATCTACTCGGGTAATTTGGCCCTATAGATTAATACTAGTTATTAGTTCTATAATTGTTGTCAATAATCATAGTCATAGATTCATAATCAAAATATCATAATACATATTTGCAACTATGTATACAATATCAATCCTCATTAGTTGTAATACGCCAAAACAACCTTTTAAAATCGTGATTGTTGTATATGAATAAATTAAAAACATTAAGTTCAATATTCCTTAATTATACTATATAGCAATCTAAAGTATATACATGTTTAAGGTTTTTTTTAGATTAATAAACTAATAACTCATGCTGGAAATAAACAACGCAATAATATAATTAAAAGACATATTTAAATAAATACCTCTTATTGAAATAAACAAAGCTCCAATGTTGCTTCAAACATAAACTCAATAAAACTAACTTACAGCTCTCACAAATGTGTTAAGAGAAAAGAAGGTTTATAGAGAGCTAATTTTGAAGCCTTAAGGTCCTATCTATTGTTTCCTAAGCTATACAAATTATAAATAAACTCAAATTCTTCATAATAATCTAAAAAAATCATCATTGACCTCAGCGATTTGGTAGCGAATCCTACGTTGTTCACAAATCGTTAAGTTAATCACTGAAAATATATCTTTGTGCTCGACTGATTCATCTAGCAATTATTTTGTAAATCTAGTTTCGCTGGCTATTCGTTGGCTCTTTTCTGCTGCCGATTTAGGCAGCAATTCCTGTGTAATTTTGTATCGCTAATAAATCTCTAGACTTTTTATTTAGTTGACTGTTTTGACTTTCTTCTTTTTTTCTTTTATTTCTTAATTTTTCATAATTAAATCTTGAAATCACAAAAAAATTAGAGAATACCTAATGTAATATCATCATTTATATCTTAAGTCATCCTAAATTACACTATAAAACATTTCTGATTATTGGCATGTTAGAGTGCAAGCTAGCAGTACTTGTTCTAAGTACATATATACTACGAATAATTGTCCTTTACATTTTAGGGATAAATGTCAAGTTGATGTGGTTGCGCAATTTCCAGGATAATTTCGGGAGAGAGGTCTGGATGATTAGATCTATGGCTTTTAGGGCCATCATTTAGTTGTTCCTGAAGCACATCAATCACTCGTATTGGTGAAAGCAGTCATTATGGGAGAACTTCATAATCTATTTGAGTCTTATAGTCAAAAGTGGGACATGAGATTTAGTGAGAAGGCAAAGTAGATCGAGCAAGTCCGGACTGAAGCTTAAGCAAACAGGGAAGAAATACTATGCACTCGGCATTCTATTAGGGCTAGTAAGATTACTTTGAGGAGTGGAGTTGAAATTGAAGGACCCCAAACAACCGGACCTACCAAGTAAACCGAAGGATGCAAGAGCAGTGGATGAGTATTAGATAAAAGTTACTGCTGTACCACTTGAGAAACTTAGGGTAGAACCAATAGTAAAATATTGTTATTCATCCACCATTTCCCCAGCGTCTCGTAAAATCAAAGAAAAATGAGCAAGACAAAGGAATCATATATGCCCTTAAGAAAGTATAGATTAATATCCCTTTGCTAGATGCTATAACCAACGTGCCTAGGACTGCCAATATCTTGAAGGAGTTGTGTAACAACAATTTAAAGCTGCATGAACATGAAAGGGTCATCGTTGGTGAAACTGTGTCGGCCATCCTTCAAAAGAAACTGCCTCATAAATGTGAGGATCCAAGAATGTTCTCAATGCCAATTACCATTGGTGATAGACAATTTCTAAGGCAATGCTAGACTTAGGAGCATCTATAAATGTCATGCCTTTATCTATGTTTGAGTCTCTTAATTATAAAAACTAAGGGAAACCATGATAGTGATCTAGTTATCAAATATATATGTTGTACACCCTATAGGAGGCTTAGAGGATTTCATTGTTGTTGTAGGATCGTTATACTTTCCTGTAAACTTTTTCATCATAGACATGAAAGGGGAACCATTCCCTAATTCCTCTTTGATTCTATTAGGATGTCCTTTCATGAAAATGACATAGGCTAAAATTAACATCATAAATGAGTCTTTGATTGTGGAGTTTGATAGCGATGTTATGAAACTCAACATTCATGATGCCATGAAATATCCTGCTGACGTATCATCCCTATGTACTTTAGATGCAATTGATCACTAGTACAAGCAAGTACTGATTACTTTACGAAAGATACATTGAACTCACTCATCTATCAAAGAGTGACTTCTGATGATTTAGAGTACATCTACTCACTCGACAAAGATGTCATTAAGGAGTTAAAGTCTTATGAACTCCATTCTGAACTCCTTGTCCCCATAGATTTGTTCTCATATGGTCCCAAGCTCGAGCCTTTGATTGATAAACCCCCAAAGCTTGATTTAAAAGAGCTTCCTGATTACCTGAAGTATGCCTACTTAAGTGAGAATGAATTACTTCTAGTAATCATTTCCAAAAAACTCTCGAAACTTGAAGAGGAAAGACTAGTGCGCATTCTACGAGACTACAAGCAAGCAATCTGATGGACATTTGCTGATATCAAGGGATTGCATCCTTCCATATACACACATAGAATACATCAGAAGGATGATTGCAAACCCTCGAGGAAAGCTCAAAGGAAATTAAACCCGCTTATGATTGAAGTAGTTAAGAAGGAGATTCTAAGACTTCTTGATGCAGGGATGATTTATCCCATATCTGGTAGCAAGTGGATTAGTCTAGTGTAAGTCTTACCTAAAAAGACTGGAGTAATCATTGTGACCAATGCCCAAGAAGAGTTGGTACCTACCCATGTCCAAAATGGATGGCGAGTTAGTATTGACTATAGAAAACTCAGTGCAACTACAAGGAAAGACCATTTTTCCTTGCCATTCATAAATTGGATGCTTGAGCGTCTGGCTGGAAAATCCTACTACCGTTGTTTAGATGGGTATTTAAGGTTTCATCAGATTCCTGTTGCATAAGAAGATTAGGAGAAGATCACCTTCACCTGTTGTTTTTGAACATTTGCTTACAAGCTCATGCCGTTTGGACTATGCAATGCACCCATAACATTTCAGCGACGCATTGCAAGCATTTTCTCTGATTTTGTCAAGAACTTCATTGAAGTCTTCATGGATAACTTCATTGTTTATGGAGATTCTTTTGATAGTTGTCTTGACAATTTGACCAAAGTGTTATCCTGATGCATTGAAAAGAACCTTATTCTCAATGATGAGAAATGCCGTTTTATGATATACCAAGGGATCATTGTGGGTCATATTTTTTTGTCTAGAGGCTCAAAAGTTGATCTAGCAAAAGTGAATGTCATTCTTACCTTGCCCATCCTCCACTATGAGAGATATACGTGCATTTCTAGGTCATGCAGGCTTCTATAGGCGGTTTATCAAGGATTTTTCAAAGATAGACTAGCCTTGACAAGTTAATAATTAGACACATTTTATAGTGTGATTTAGGTTGACTTTAGATAAAAATGATGATTTTACACTTGGTATTCTCTTGTTTTTGTAATTTCAGGATTTAAATAAAAAGGTGAAGAAATAGAAGAAAATGGGATTAAAAGTGAGGAATTTGGTTAAGTGCAAGAAAAAGTGCAGCAAAAAGTGCAGTGCAGCAAAAGACCAGTGATTAGCCAGCGAGTCCAAAACACACTAGGAATCGCTGTCTAAATCACTAGCAAAAAAAGCCAGTGATTTCCCAGAGATTTAGCAAATACACTAGGAATCACCATCTGAATCAGTGGAGCGTAGAATGCTATTTTTAGTGATTTACTCAGCGATTTGTGTACAAAATGAAATCACTGACAAATCGCTGAAGTTAGTTATGGGTTTTTATGATTAATATGAAGGATTTGAGTTTATCTATGATATGTATATTTATGGAAGCTATAAACAGAACCCTAAGGCTTCAAAATAACTATTTGTAGAGGCCATTACACATTTTTTGGAAGCATTCTTTTAGTCTTAAGTTTAGTTTTATTTAGTCTATGTTTGAAGCTACATTGGAGATTTGTTTATTTCATTAAGAGGTATTTATTCATTGTATTTTAATTTCATATTTGCATTGTTTATTTTCAGCATGAGTGAGTAGTTTGATAATCTAAAAAAACCCTAGACATGTAATATACGTTGGATTGGTAGATAGTTATAATTAAGGAATCATGTGTTTAATGCTTTAAATCTATTCATACATGTCAATTATGGATTTAACAAGTTATTTTTGCGTATTACAACTAATGAAGATTGATATTGCATGCATAGGGCGCAATTTGTATTTTGATATCAGGATTCTGATTCTATGTTTATAATTATTGACAACAATTATAAAAGTAGTAACTATGATTAATCTATAGGGCATTTCTTGAGTAAATGTTCTATGTGATTATGTTTTAAGTTGTTTATTATGCGGCTTTGGTAATATTGGCTTAGATTAGACATGATTTTCATTAAACTTAATGCAATCGTATTTCTACAATGTTGTGTTTTATTTAATGGGTAGATTTACAATGATAAGAATGTGTCATTTCCATTGAATTTAGGAAAATCGGTGGCTGGCTAAAAGCTATCAACCTATTATGAAGTAGGACTTAATGATTCCAAGATTTCATGTGTTATGATTATAAGTATATTATAAAGTGATGTTATGTTCTAGTGTTTGAATGCAATCCAAGTTTATTATATTTTCTAGTGAGAGTTTGTTTAGATGTTTATTAAGATATTTATATTACATTGAATTTGAATATTGTTTAAATTAGTTTACATTAACTTGTTTGAATTATTTTAGTTAGTTTGGTTAATTAAGTTAGTAGTCATAGTTTTTAGTTATTTAGTATTTTAATTCCCGTTTGATTAGATTAACTAAATTAATAAAAATAAGAAAAAACACTATCTTGAGAAGTTTGCAAAATCCCTGTGGAGACGATATCCTGCTTATCACTACTCCAAGTTATAAATATACGGGAAATTTATTTTTGTGCATGTAGACACGTGTCAAACCTATGTGTCGGATACTTCAGAAAGATGTTCCATATGTCTTTGATGATAAATGTAAAAAGTCTTTTTCCACACTAAAGACTGCACTCATCTCCACCCCGAGCATCAAAGCTCCTAATTGGTCATTTCTTTTTGAGAGGTGTGATGTGAGCAATTATGCTGTGGGAGCCGTGTTAGGACAAAAAGTAGGGAGAGAATCTCATGTGATTTACTATGCATCTAGAACTTTAAATGATGCTTAAATGATTACATAACCACTGAGAAAGAACTCCATGCTCTTGTCTTTACACTTGAAATGTTCATGCCTTATCTTCTAGGTACCAAAGTCATTATCTATTCAGACCACGCAGATTTGCAATACCTAATTTCTAAAAAAGAGTATAAGCCTAGACTCATAATATGGATACTCTTACTTCAAGTATTTGATCTTACAATCAAAGACAAGAAATGTGTTGAGAATCGCCTAGAGAATGGAAAACCATCTACTGCTCTCAATGACGAGTTCCCTGATGAATGCGTTTATGCAGTGTCTTTTAAAGTTCCATGGCATGCTGACCTAGTTAGCTATCTAGCCACCAAGTAGTCACAATCAGACTACTTACGTATACTAAAGTAAAAGCTTGTGTATGATTCAAAACATTATTTGTGGGATAATCCATATTTATGGAAGTTTTGTGTAGATCAAATGATTCGCAGGTGGATTCCTTAGTAGGAAACACATTTTATCTCATCTCACTGTCATTCATACGCATGTGGCGGTCATTTCGGTCTACAAAGTACAACTAAGAGAGTTTTGGAATGTGGATTTTATTGGCCCATACTGTTCCATGATGCTTATACCTTCAGCAAAACTTGACCTAATTTTCAGAAGTACACGTTATTGCGACCAATAGATCAGGTGTCGATGACTAAGATCCTTTTCTGTGATCTTTGACATATGGGGCATTGACTTTATGGGTCTATTCCCACCTTCTAATGGGAATATTTTTATCCTATTAAGGGTGGATTATGTCTTAAAATGGGTTGAAGCTAAAGCCACCAGAAGTAATGACTTCCAAATGGTGGTCAAGTTCCTAAAGTCTCGTATCTTTTCAAGATTTGGAGCTCCACGCTCAATCATCACTGACAGAGGAACTCACTTTTACAATAAGATTGTAGAGCTTTTGTTCAGGAAATGTAATGTCACCCATATAACATCAACAACCTATCATCCCTGTGAAACCTGAGAATTTCGTAAACTTGATTAGGCGACTATTTAAGTATTTTCATATTTAATTTGGTATTTAAGTATGTGATGTGGAACTCACGTATTACGGACCGAAGATCATCAGTCTTAATATTATTTTTGTGAGTTGCGTGACTAATTGGTGTATTATAATCTATTTGACGCCTAATAGGGTCAAGTTGAATTGTATACGTGGTGTTCACGAGTTTCAAAGCGCGTTGGGAATATTTCTCCAATTTTAGCAAAATTGGGGTATTTTTCGGGATTTAATTTGGACCTAAATGTAAGAGATAATCATGAAATTAAATAGAATAATAAATATATTGATGGGCGCCTAATGACATGCGGGGTCGAGGATGACACGCGTGGGATGTAGAATAGTGTGCACACCTGAGAATGTTTGTTGGGCGCGTGACGAATTTATAGCCGCGAAAATACATAGGTGTATATATATTTATATATATAATATATAATTTATATATAAATATATAAATGAATCTTATCATTTAATTTAAATTAAAAGTATACATTGGATTCGCTTCGAGATACGCATAACGTGAGCATCGAGGAAAGAAATGGTTGAATGATTGGTTTTGGAGAGGTGTAGCCACACCTCGAGATGCATGCAACCACATCTCAAGGAAAATCAAGTGGTGTATGGTCACTTATAAAACCATTTGATTTACCTCAAGATACACGATACGTATATCGAAGAGATCAATACAATTGATAATTGTAAGTCATTCAGTGATGATGATCTTGTTAATAGCTATAAGATTGACCTGGAGATGTGCAGCATGTATCTCGAGAAAGATAAAGGAACCATCAGATCTGCCTCGTAATTCGACTGATGCGAATCTTAAGAAAATTTTAATATTTATCTAAAATACACAACGGTTTCATCTGTGTCAAAACCGATCTCGACATGAGAATGAGAGAGGAAGTGAGAGAAATCAAGATGGAACCATGATGATGAAGGTGAAGGTGAGTTGTGTGTATTAGTGTTGCTGTTGTTGATTATTGAGCTATGTGTAGTTGTTGTTGATTGATGTTTTGGTTGCTGTTGTTGGCCGTTGTATTATTTTTGTGTGTTAAGGAAGAAGAACATGTGGATGGGGAGGCTCGACTAAGACCGAAGGAGACGATGGCAGGGGAATGGTCTCACCTATAAAACCCAACCTGGGGTTGGGGGCTAACCCCTAATGAAGAAGAAAAAAATGGTTGTCGAAATCGAGTTGCAGGTAGAGAGCAACAAGAAAAAAAGGGGGTTTGATCTCCAGATCGAACTGAACCAGGTCCGATTCACTTGAACAAGACCAGTCCGGTTCAGGGGTCAAACATTTTTCATAAAAAAATAAAAAGAAAATAAAATGCTAGAATCTTGAATAAATTCTAGAAAAATAGAAAATATAGCAAAATTATATTTTTGGACAAATAAATAGAAATGAGAGATTTTTATGAAAAATAAGGATTTTAAAATTTTCTCGAGGATTTATATCGAGTTTCCTCGTAATACGTGCTACGATACCAAAAAATATCTGAAATTCAAAAAATTGTTTAAAAGCCCAGTCATGGTAATTTTTTGATTTTGAACGACAATTTGCAGTGAAAATTAGGATCTAGACTTCCGAGGAGTTGATTTTGAATGATTATGGGTTTCTAGGACTCTAGAATACTAAAATAACTCGAAAATTGGTTGAAAACTTAAGAAACTCGAATATGAAACTTATATGGATTTCTAAATTGTTTTAGGAAACATTGAGGATCCTAAATAGTACTCATAACGAAGCCTGGGGAATAGTTTTAAAGTACGTGAAAGCCGGGGAAACATTGTGGGAGGCTTTGTAACCAACTTTGAGTTGGTTTGGTGGTAAGTAAACCCTACAGTGATCTTTACTATTAATTGAATATCTTTATACCTGTAAGTGTATCATAGTCTGCATTGCATTTATCATTCTTGGTCATGCATACATAGAGAGAGTGAGGGGGATAAGCTTGTTTCAGAGTCTGGTTTGCATGAAACTAGGTTTCAATCCTACCTTTACGACGTCTAGTGAGACTAGCGGAGTCTAACATCGACAAGTTATCTCTGCATTTCATGATCTCTTAATACTATCTCTGTACTATTTTTGGAATTCCATATCTAATTATAGTTAGGAGACAATAAAAGACTGGAATGCATGTCATGCTAATGCATATATCTTAATGTTTATTTGGAAATGCAATTACATGTCTCCATGTATCATACTAACAATTGCAAGAGTATAGATCAATGTAGAAATTTACTTACCTAATATCTTCAAGTTGTTTTTGATGGTGTTAGATTCTATATGAAGACTAGGGTCGAATGGACAATACTCGAAGATTGTTTTAATTGTTTTCAAACTTTAAAGTAAATTATTGTTTTAAATTTTTTATATATATTATTTTGGGATTCTTTGGGCGAGTGTAGGACGTAAAGTTTCGTTGAATGATTATGAGAGTCTCCAAAGTTAGTCTAAAATGTGTTGAGAAGTTTATGATTCAATTTTGGTCTATTTGGAATTATATAATTGTAATTTAGCTATCAGAGACTTTAAGTTAAATTATTAATTTGAATTCGATATGTGGCGCCCTGCCACCCCAGGGTGATGTGTCTCCATGGACTCCTTGCTCGGTGGGCCTAACTACACGTGTCCGACACCTGCCTGTCCACCTCTTGTCTCAAAATTCGTGTCAACGTGTGTTTTATCATATTAGTTAGTGGATTATTCATTTTTTCCTAACTTATTCTCTTTGGGTATGTAAAAAATTCTTATGTTCCTTAATTTGTAGTTTATTCTAATGCCTAACCTTACTAGTAGGTTGTATCTTACAAGTTAGCATAAAATCAGCGAAAGCCTTAATTGATAAAATTTGGTAAGGTAAGTTAGCATGGTAAACATTATTTATAAGAGCAACTCCTACTATGGAAAACCCGAAAAGTACTCGGTATATAAGCGACAATATAATAAACAAGGTATATATACATGTACTGTGTCATCTCAAGTCCCCCAATACCTGAAATAATACAAAATATCAAAATAAGCATGTACTAGTAGGTCCTCGACGGTGGGCAATCAGATGTAGTCGCCTAGGATCCTCTTGCCCCTACTAGTACTAGGATATGCACTCAATCGTCACAAAAGACAGGTGACGAGTACAGTAAGTAAAATCCCAAGGAACCCCTTTGAGCATTCGTGTAAATAAAGTAAAGAACTGCAAGAAGTATTGTCAAATAAATATGCGGAATGTAAAGACATATAAGTGTAAATGGCTCATCGCATAAATAGATAACAGTTAAGCTAAATGTGTGTGCTCGCTCTAGATGGACTAGACTGTACTTTGGGTCACCAAGTTCCCACCAGTGGTCGCGCCCAACTGGCCCGACACTTAGTCCCTCACGGTGCTGGCCAAATCCGCTGAGTCACCGACACGTGCACTAAGGGCAAGCTCAGGTTGACATTCACTGAGGGCCGGGTCACATGTGCTGCAGTCCAGTGCATCATGAACATACAACCAGGAAACCTGGGGGAGTAACCTCAACCCACATCCTAATGAACGAATGGAATAGTAAAACAACAATGAAATAATAGGAATGAAATTTAGAACATAATCAAATATTCAGAGTTTTTCAATTGGGTTTTATAAACCTCAAACCGCTATCCGACCTCACCGGACTCCTGTATCCGACATGTCAACCCCCGACATCGCGCTATGGTCCACTAAGTCCCTGAAGTCTTATTTAATAAGTTTAGGTTGTTTATTAGTGTTTAGACATGTATTAAGTTGAAAATCACCAAAACAAAAATTAAATTCATATTGAATCTGTCATTAGTGTGCTAATAGGTCTATGTAGCACGCTAGGTGAAGTTAGCGCGCTAGGGGATTTGTCTACTGCACTACTATTCTTCATTTTGAAAAAAAATAGTTGGAAACCCAGAATGATTAACACTTTAACCATTCCAGGTAGCACGCTATCTGTCCTCTAGAACAGAATTCTCAAGTCGAGAATTATGTCCATTCTTTCTCAATTAGCTACCTTACTTATTTTAACATGCTTTCCATACATTATTAACTTCAAAACAATAACTAGAACACTCCAGAACATCAAATTAACCCAAATTCTCTAACTTTCACGCATTCACCAAACTTTCCAATTTCATTAAGAATTTCAATTCTAGTTAAACCAGTTGCAAATTCTCTATTAAAATGATCTAATAACATGTAATTCATCAAGTTTTCAATAAAAATAAGAGGTTTTAATCATCGAACTTGAATTTCACTAAATCATACCAAAAATGGGTTCATTAAAGAGTATAGAAGATGAAGATCATGATTACCTTGGTTATATCTATTGAATTAGTCTTTAATGTGTTGAATTCCTAGCTTGAAGTCCTTATTCTTCTCTGCTTTTTACTGAATTGCATGAATGGTTTGAGTGGTTTGATCAACACTCCACTAACTTCCTGTATATATGTTTGATTAAGATCAAGTGTGCGTACATATCTCGAGGATTATCTTGTGGCTCATAAACTTGCTGTCCCATACCACCTGATGACTCCATTGATAACTCCAATAGCACACTCCCTTCCTCGTTTGTCCCATTATGATCATCTAAATGGCCATCTTATGGTCCTCATTATATAGTACAAACTATAGGCTTTTCTTAATTTAATTAAATCACATTATATTTAGCCTCATCAAACCATATGGATAGTGTTTCATTTATCAAAATTAACTAAATCATGGTCCCACTAACCTTTGGCTACTTAATATACGATGCCCTGCACCTCGACACACATTTCGAGGTGCGCCATAGCCTATTTTTTAAATTTAATTTACTTAGCCTATGGTTACATCACTCATTTCAATTGAATTACTTAGTCATATTTACGTGAGTTTGCTGAGTTTCTCTAGTGTACTCGTACTTCGCCTCTCGATATTTGCATTGACATGCACTTCGAAGCGACTACCCATCACACAACCTCACACGATATCGCTATTCAACATACACACATGCGATGTATTTACAAGTAAATTCATAAAGTGCATCACAATTTAAACAACATAACACACAATTCACTAGTGTACCTAGGTCGATGTGTGTCCTAGCTTACCCATGGCGTCTACGTGGATCAGAGCCGGTGTCCATGTCTGAAATTACAAAATAAATAACCGCGTTAAGAAAATAGGCTGTTACACGATACATATTATGAAATACGGGGAGTTATGAGTCCTTCTAGGCCTCTCCCCATCATGTTGTCTATTAGGTAAATTTTATGGCAGACCACTTTTTGGGGAGGTGCCGCCAAAATTTTTATTAAATACGGATACGATTTTTGAATTTGCTTCAATTGAATAAATCATGAATTGAGTTTCATTGAGGATATGATTTTTACATTTGTGGAGCCTTCTAAAGGATTGAAATAATTGTCGTTTAGAGGTCAAAGTTAAAAAATGGATTAGGTTGACTAGATTATAAGAGGATTAAGGTAATCTAGGCTGGTCAGTCATCTTAATGATGAAAGGGCTGATACACTTAGTATCGGAGCCTAGGGTTTGCTCAATTGAGGATAAACTTTAGTTGGAAACCAAAGGGTGATTGAGCGTGATTAGTTGGGAAGTGACTGTGAGTTTGGATGTTTTTGTTATTATGTTATGTTTGTGTTGTATGTATGAATTATCGCTAGATATGCGATAGGAAGTTTGTTCTCCTCGTCCGCTTGATACTTAACTCGTAAGATACGACAAGTAAGATTAGAAACATATAATTTAAAGAGAAAATAGGCTTACGGAACGAAGCTGAGCATAAATGGATATGAAATAGATTTGTGAAGTCCGAATTCACAAAGGTGTTGTAAATAGCTCGATACCAATATAACTGATGAAAGTATCAGTTATGAAACCAATGGGTTATTGGTTGAAAGGGATGTCCAAATAATTCATGTACGTAAGTACTGAAAATGGATTTCACGAAAATCAAAAGTATTAAACTATTACAATTATAAAACGCTCAAGAAAATGTTAAAATAGTCTTAGCAAGGAAAATTGAGACATGTAGTTTTCAAAGTAGAAATTGATTAGACAAATTGAACTTGACTGAAAAATTACAGTGGGATTATGATAGAACTAGTCAAGGTGTTTAAGTCAGTTTCTACAAAAATAATATTCTTTGAAACAAATTATTGTCTCTTTTTTGAAACAAATACCAAGTGAAATTTGGAATAGAACCACAGTTGAAAATAATCAAATGACTTCTACAAAGAAGTACTAAGTGATATTGAGTATAGTGGTTCTATGAGTCGAATAAGGAAATGATAAAACAAATGGAAATACACAAGTTAGAAGTAATCTTGTTAACAACAAATTATGTATTGTTATGAAACAATGATCAACAAAATTTTCTAACTTAAAAATGAAAGGTGAAGTGATAAGATCAATAGATAAGAAGTTAAGGTATTGAGGAAGTGGTCTAATAATAGCTTTGATTAGCTATTAAAAATCAATAAGCTATTAAAAATCAACACAAGTGATTGTGTTTTGAGATTCGAAGTACCTAATAATCACTTTTAATGACATTAAGTAATGATGCTTATCACTACAACCTAAAATAAAACCAATGAAGAGATAGATGTACTAATTAAATATTAGTAAGTGATATGTATAAGACGTTAGTATAAGCTCCTATATTATAAGGGAATTCATGAAAAGTATTTTGATAAACAGTAAGATACTAAGTTACCATACAAAGTCTCTTGAAAAGTACCAAACTTATTTTCAAAGAAAATAAATGTTGAGAAATCTAAGATATATGGAAAGAAATTAAGGCAGTAACAAACAACATAATTGTTTGAGTCACAAAATTTCTCTATTTCGAATAAAAGTTGGACAAGGAAGACTTCAATTGATTGAATGATCATAAGAAGTCGTATTATCTTTAGCTAAGTTTTCGAAAAGAGAAGAGATATAAATTGACTTTCTAAATCAATATTAAGAAGTTGTAAGTGGCCTGGTTGTTGAGCAAAAGTTGTGGTAAGTTTATAAAGCGACGAAGATTGAGATTAATGTGAGAACAGCTAAGATTGACAAAAACTGAACGGAATGGACTCTGTGTATAAAATAAAATGAGACATAGAGATGACTTGTGACAACTGGAAGTTTCACGAATGGATTTCTCTAGTCAAGGTAAGGCACTGGAGTAGTTGTGCGTGATCAAAAGTCCAAGTAACTCTGTTTTATAATCACAATTCATTCTCTAGGTAGAAGGCTAGTGTAACGCGTTCACTTGTCTTTGAATAATCGAATGAGTGGTGAGATTCGATATAAAAGAGTTTATGAAATTTCATTGGAGTCAATTGAAAGCTTAAGTATAGGTAAATAAATGGTTAAAATAGTCTTACATAAGTATGAAAAGGGAAATTTTAGGTGAACGAGTCCTGATAAGACTTAGGACATCAAACAATAAGTTTGATAAAACCTACTGTATTTTTATAAGGTTCTTACTAGAAGTCAAACTTAAAATGTTGAAAGTTTTGAACGAAAGTAGTATACAACTAATATCAGTGAATATGTTGTACATTGGCTCAATTTTAGTGCTATACCACTTGATTAGTCAATGATGGAGTTTAAAGCACTAGTTATTGCAGATTGTAGTTGATGTAAGATTCCTGAAATGTCGGTGGAGATACAAATGAAATTAAAAGACACGTACAACTTACAACTCAGTTAGTCAGTATTATCCGTATTAGTTGAAAATGCTGAATAGAGGATAATGTATCTAACTATGTATGTTTGAAGAATAGAATATTCTTCCACTGTATTAATTAGAGATGAAAAAAAAGATAACATATTTATAAAATTATATGTGATACAAGTTAAAATTTATATTATGAGAGTATAATCATGAAAAAAGTTGATATATCTATTTAAATACGTATGTCTACTCAACGTAAGGATAACCGTCTCTATTTACGCAATGAGAGAACTTGGTGAACAGTAAGTGATTAAGACATGAGATTATGAGAGATCTTAGTAATTAAATGAAATGAGGTTCTTGGTGAACCCATAAATAGAAAATGATTTGATGAAGTTAGAAAAGTCGTTAATTTTCTAACTAGTCTAATAGAAGGTTAAGTGAATTGACTAATGAGTCAAAATTGATAATTGCTTTCTAATCCATAACCTAAATGATATTTTGTGTAAACATTTAGAGAATGAGTGAGAGTTGCACGATATGTCATGTTTCATTTTTTGATCATATTGTAATTAGAGACCTCTTGTCATGGGATGATAAATGTAATTAGAGATCTATAGTCATGAGATGATTCGTATAATTCAAGGTTTTTGTTGAGAAATGAATAGTGATGGATCAGATAGACACACAACTCTACTTTTTTTCTAATATCGTACTTAAATACTATTTGCATCACTATATAAATATTTAGACTAATGGTAGTCTAAAAATTAATTGGTCGATAATTCTGATGAAAAGATGATAAATGATGAAAAAACAAACTAGTATGTGCATACTGGAATTTGGAGGATAAGGAAAGAATTATCAAAGGTTTTGTGGAATCGTTATCAGTTAAGAATAAAAATGGTGTTGTGAAAAGCAAGATAGGCTACATCTTGTTAAGTATTGATTCTTGAATATGATTCAAGGTATGGGATTATGAAATAAAATGTGGTTATCTGATATTCCACAAAATTGATCAATTAACTCGTCGGAAATTCACAAATTGCTAGGATTGGCGAAGTAACAAAGAAAACTTTTCATTAAACCAAGAATTTGGAAATGAAAAGTTGAAATGGTTATGATCTCTACCGCTAAGTTGTTGAATCCAACGAAAGTGATTGAGTCCCCTTAACAATATCACCTTGGAAATGAGTTTTATAGGTTTGGATTGAAAAAGTTGCATATGAAGGATCATTTTCTCATATTTCTTTTGGTTCAGTAACTTGTAAGTTTTAATTTCGAAGATTAAATTTTTAATTAGTTGTGAAGATTGTGAAATCCAAGAATCTCATAAACTTGATTAGGCAACTAATTAACTATTTTCGGATTTAATTTGGGATTTAAGCATGTGAGGTGGGACCTACGGATTACGGACCAGAGATCATAAGTCTTAATATTATTTTTGTGTACCGCGTAACTAATTGGTTTAATATACTCTATTCGATGCGAAATAGAGTCAAGTTGAAGTGTATATCGGTGTCCGCGAGTTTCAGAGTGCGTTGAGAATATTTCTCCAATTCTAGCAAAATTAAGGTATTTTTCGGGATTTAATTTGGACCTAACTATAAAAGATAATCATGAAATTAAATAGAATAATAAATAAATTAGTGGGCGCCTAATGACATGTGGTGAAATACATGAGATGTATAATAGCATGAGGATGGTCGTTGGGCGCGTGACGAATTTATAGCCGCAAAAATACATAGGTGTAGATTATATAGTTTAATTTAAAATTATACATAGGATTCGCCTCGAGATACGCATATCATGAGCATCGAGGAAAGAAATGGTTGAACGAATGATTTTGTAGAGGTGTAGCCACGCCTCGAGATGCGTGCAACCACATCTCAAGGAAAATCAAGTGGTGTATGGTTAGTGATAAAACAATTTGATTTACCTCGAGATACGTGATATGTATCTCGAGGAGATCAATACAATTGATCTTTGTAAGTCGATCAGTGATGATGATCTTGTTAATAGCTACAAGATTGACCTCGAGATATGCAAAGCGTATATCAAGAAAGATAAAAGATAAATGAATCATTAAATCTGCTTCGAGATTCATGTGATGCGAATATCGAAAAAATCTTAATATTTATTCCAAACACACAACTGTTTCAATTATGTGTTAAAATCAGTTTCGACTGTGAGAACAAGAGAAAAAGAGAGAGAAAGAGAAGTCGAGATGGAACCACGATGATGAAGGTGAATGTGAGTTGTGTGAATTGGTGCTGCTATCGTTGGTTGTTGAGTTGTGTTGTAGTTGTTATTGACTATTATTTTCGTTGTTGTTGGTCATTGTATTGTTGTTGTGTATTGAGGAAGAAGAAAATGGGATGGGGAGGCTCAGCACAGACCGAGGGAGACGATGGCAGGGGAATGGTCTCCCCTACCCAAACCCAACCTGGGGTTCAGGTTGGGAGCCAACCCCAACAAAGAATAAAAATTGATTGTCGAAATTGAGTTCCAAACATAAAACAACAAGGATGAAGAAGGGGCTTGATTGCTAGACCGAACCGAACTAGGTCCGGTTCAGGGGTCAAACCTTCCTCATAAAAAATAAAAAAGAAAAGAAAACGCTAGAATTTTGAAACAAATTCTAGAAAAATAGAAAAAATCAAAAAAATTATATTTTTGACAAATAATTAAAAATGGAAGATTTCTATGAAAATGAGGATTTTAGAATTTTCTTGAGGAATTATATCAGGGTTTTTCCTCATAATACGTGTTACGATCCTGAAAATGTTCAAAATTTTGGAAGGTTTAAAAGCCCAATCAAGGTTAACTTTTTGATTCTGAACTACAATTTGCAGTCAAAATTGGGATCCGGACATTTGAAGAGTTGATTTGGAATGATTCTGGGTTTTTTTTACTTGAGAATACCAAAATAACTTTAAAATTTGTCGAAAACTTAGGAAATTCGAATATGAAACTTATCTGAATTTCTCAATTGTTTTAGGTAATGTTGTGGATCCCGAATACTACTCATAACAAAGCTCAGAGAATAGTTTTAAAGTACGTGAAAGCCGATAAACGTTGTGTGAGGCTTCGTAACCAAATTTGAGTTGGTTTGGTGTTAAGTAAACCCTACAGTGATCTTTACTATTAATTGAATGTCTTTGTACCTGTAATCGTATCATAGTCTGCATTGCATTTTATCATTTTTTGTCATGTATACATAGAGAGAGTGAGAGGGTTAATCTTGTTTCGGAGTCTGGTTTGTTTGAAACTAGGTTTCAATCCTACCACTACACTGTTTAGTGAGACTAGCGAAGTCTAATGCTAATAGTTATCTTTACATTTCATGATCTCTTAATACTGTATCTATACTATTTTTGGAAGTCGACATTTAATTATAGTTAGGAGACAACAACATAGTAGATTGCATGTCATATTGACGCATATATCTTATTCTTTATTTGGACATGCAATTACACGTCTTCGTGTATCAGACTAACAATTGTAGGAGTACAAATCAATGTAGGAATTTACTTACTTGATATCTTCAAGTTGTTTTTAATGGTGTCAGATTCTATACGAAGACAAGGAACGAATGGACAAGATTCGAAGATTGTGGTGATTGTTTTGAAACTTTAAAGTAAATTCTTATTTTAAATTGTTTATATATATTAATTTGGGATTTATAGGGTAAGTGTAGGACGTAAAGTTTTGTTGAATGATTATGAGAGTCTCCTAAGTTAGTTTAAAATACGTTGAAAAGTTTATGTTCTAATTTTAGTCTATTTGGAATTATATAATTGTAATTAAGCTGTTGGAGACTCTAAGTTAGTTTATCAACTTGAACTTGATACATATTGTGAACTGCGGGGAGCTATGAGTCCTTTTAGGCATCTTCCCATTTTATTGCCTATTAGGTGAATTTTCCAGTAGGCCACTTTTAGGGGAGGTGCCTCCGAAATTTTTATTACATACAGATATGATTTTTGAATTTGCTCAAATCGAATAAATCATGAATTGAGTTTCATTGAGGATCTAATTTTTATAGTTTTGGAGCCTTATAAAGGATTGAAATAATTATCATATGGAGGTCAAAGTTAAAAAAATAGATTAGGCTGACTAGATAATTAGAGGATTAAGGTAATCTAGGCCGGTTAGTCGTCTTAATGATGAGGAGGCTGACAATCCCCAGGCCAATGGTCAAGTCGAAGTCTCTAATAGAGAGATTAAATCCATATTTGAGAAAACTGTTCACCTGTCAAGGAAAGACTGGAGTCCGCACCTTGATGATGCATTATGGGCATACAAGATAGCTTTCAAAACACCTATTGGAATGTCTTCATATAGGTTAGTTTTTGGAAAAACATGTCATCTTTTCGTAAAGTTAGAACATATAGCATATTGGGTAGCTAAACATTATAACATGAATTACAACAAAATTAGTGTTGAGCAAAAATTGGATATTCAGCAACTAGAAGAGATTATGAATGATGCATATAAGAATGCAAGGATTTACAAGGATAAGATGAAAGCTTATCATGATCGTCATCTGACAAGAAAATCCTTTGTAATAGGTAAAAATGTCATTCTCTTCAATTCTAGGATGAAAACCTTCTAGGGAAAGCTTAGGTCTAGATGGGTTGGTCAATTTCTTGTTACTAATATCTTTTTCCATGATGCAGATGAAATATAGATTATGTAGAGCAGGAAAACTTTCAAAGTGAATGGACACATGTTGAACCCCTTATATGAAGACTTCAACAGGACCCTGAAAGACAAAATTGACTTGGAACTAATTGAAACACCAGCAGATCATACAGGAGGAATTCGTAAGGCATTATGTGTCATGACTTTGGATAGCTAGCAAAAGTAAGAATGGCAGGTGAAGTCAAAGCCAGGGGAAAGGACTAAGGTGAAAATAGCAGGAAGTAAGAAAAAGGAAATTACTGTAGAGAAAGTCGAAGTCTTTATTCAAAGGAAGCCAAAAGCTTTAAAGACCTAGGTGAAAAACAAGCAGAAAAAATGGGATGTCGTTCAACAAGTAGCGATACTGCCGGTCAGAAAAATGAAAGATACAGGTCCTATAGAGATTCCTGTAATAGTTAATGGAGAAACTTTTGAGAAGGAACTTCTGGACACCAGAACTGAAATCATTGTCATGCCTTTATCATTCTTCAAGAGAGCCAATATTATGTTCATGAACACTAAAAATGTGGAAATCACCTTGGGAAATGGCAAGACCATTATTGCAGTTGGGATGACGAAGAATGTCTGCATGTATGTTAATTGATTCATTCATGAGGTGGACTTCTACATTCTTGACACTTTAGATTTGATGAATCATGCCATGATACTTGGGAGGCCTTTCATACGTTTTGCTAAGATGTTGATTGATGTAGAGAGCAAAGTTGTCTTAATGAGATGGCATGAGGACATCAATCAAATGCGTGATATGACAGTTATAACTCTACCTAAAGAGTATGACTCGATGCCGACACCACTGGTGCCATATTTTAATAACCTGAAGTTCCCAATGATTAAGTTCATAGGTACTAATATATCACCCAATTAGGAATAGAGGTTGAAAACATTGAGCCATTGATGTTAAAAACTGGCGCTCGTAGAAGGCAGCCTAGAGATGTAGGTTAGGATTATGTTTGGTTATCTACTCCTTTAAATAAGTGGTGGATGGCACAGTTGGAAAACATATGGGATAAATTAGAGAAATTCGACATATTCACTTGCTAGGTGATTATTCATCATAATGTAGTAATTGTGATTTTTTTTTGATTGAGGAGTTCATGTTTTTGTTTCATAGCATTTACCTATTTTTAGCTTCTATTTTTACCACATCACTCCATTTCATTTCTTACCTTCCATTTTAATTTCACTTGTTCTTTTGGATTATGTATGGTTTTTCGAATTTCATGAACCTAGAGAAAAATGTTCTTGATAAGTTTGGGGGTATGCAGGTATGCAGATTTAGATGTAATGCATGGACGAACTGTAAGGATTTTTGGTAAAAATTTTCATGATTTTTCTAGCGAAATTTAAGTAATACGATTCCATTTTATTTAATGATAAATGGATTGGTATTTTGAACACATCTCCATAACTTGTGAACTCTTTCTTTGTTTCTTTTTATCCATTGTTATGAGCCTAAATGAATGCTTAATTCTAGCTTAGAATAATGGTTGACAATTTGAGAATTCAATATGGATTGATGAATGCCATAAAATGGACAAGACCTAGGTAGAGCATAGGTGGACCATCATGTTCTTATGATTGGTCAAATGACTGAGGCTACACCAACAAGTGCTAGTGTGGAGTCAACGCTCTATGCTAGATATGAAAGTGGGTAGAAGGCCACAATAGGACAAGAGTCAACGTAATCTCTACAGATCCAGAATAGTTTTGAATCCATTTAAAACTGAGTATAACTTAAGAATAAGTTTAGGGGAAGACATAGACAATGTTATTTTAGCCCTTAGCCTTCGCCCACCTATAATTTATCCCTAGTTAGCCTAGTTGAGCCGACCCAACCTAATTTCTTTTTCACCTATCATGAAACCCATAACCCAAAAGCCTTATAATCCTTTTACCTACATTGGAAGGTTAACTTAATCATAGCAAAAGTGATCTAACATAAGTTTTTGAATAAAAAATAAAGTGTCCCACGAGTTCCATAGGAAAAAGTAGCAGGGAATCTAGTGTTGGGAAAAAATGAGAAAAAGTGGAATCCACTGGAAATTGAGCAGGGGCCTTACTAAAAAAATACTTGAAAAAAAAAGAATATATATAAGTAAAATGAATAAAGTCGGATGTCTATAAAATCTCTCCAAATAAAAAGATTTAGCTTAAGTGCTTGTAGCTAGATTAAGCGAAGATTTTCAATGCTTTGAATCCCTTAATATCCATTCCATTGTTACTCCATCCTAGCCATAATAACCCAAAAGAAAGTCATATTGACCCCAAATGATATTTTGAATGTGTAAGTGCAATGGTTGTATAAGTTTCTATTTGTGGAATCTTGGTATCCAATGCCCTACTTAGAGATTATATATTTTTGGCTTTATATACATTCTGAGATAACTCGTGATTAAGAGATGGCTTTAGCCTTGATGAAGCCTAGTGTTTAGTGGAGTATTCCTTAGGAAAGTGGCCGAAATATCTTGACTTAAAGTAACTGGCTTTGTTTTAGTGTTCTTGTTTCCATTTGGCAAGTTTGTTGAAACAAATTGAATGAAACCATTTAAGTTAGAGTTGGGCATTAGAGGGGCTGAATGGTAATTTGTGTTACTCCTTTACTCGAGACAAGCAATTGTCTAAGTTTGGGGGTATTTGATAAGTCTTCAGATTTGCTATGTTTTTGTACACTTTTGCTGTGAATTTCAGCACTTTTATCATCAATTATACTAAAAAACATATTTTTTTTTGTGTTTTCAAGGTTAAAACAAGCTATTGGACAAAAAAGAAGATATTTTCCATAAGAATCAATGAAAGAGGCAAAGAAAAGGCTCATCGCCTTCATAGCGCCTCAAATTGGTCTGACATCGCCATAGAATCATTGGGATTAAATTATGCGTATTGTAGAGTTGACAGTGAACTTGGACCAAGAAAAGCCTTACAAAGACCCAGGAAAAGAATAGAAAGTCAAAGAGTCTAGACACACCCAACACCTTGGCAGCGCCTTGGAGTGTACGTAAGGAGCTATGATATCGTTGGGCTCGATTCAGAACAAATTGGGTAGAAAACAAAACATCACAGCGATTGGGCAGCGATTCTTTAGTGATGTGCTTGTTATACGTACGGTGCTGAATGAATCTAATGATTTCGAATCCTGAATTCAATGGAATTGTTAGATTTAGTGAATCTATTCATTGTATTTTCAACCCATATAAATACCTAAGGTTGGACATGCGAATGGGAATCATCTCATCTTATTTTATCTCTAGTTTTTAAGTTTAGAATAGAGGAGCTCTCTGGATTTTCGATGTTTGTTCTTTTACTAGTAAGGTACTGTTTAATTTGTTTTATAGTTGTAATTAGTTTGTATGTGTATTAGTAAGTAAGTCTTTACTGGATTGAGAGTTTTCTACAATTGCAAGTGATATGAGGTTTTGTTCTTTAAAATGAATTTTCCTTTCATTGGAATCTTATAACTTTGATTGTATCTATCATAAATCCACTGGTTTTCATTAGATTAGATTGAATATGCTTTGCTTGTGTAGTGGCCAACGCATAGGTGGGTGTAGGAGATCTAGGTCAGTGAATCTATCACCACTCGATATGGGGATATACGTTAGGTGACAAATAGAGCCTTCTATGTTGGCAATCAATGTGATCCAGCACATTCAAAGTATAAGATGGGTGACAGTTCATGCTAGTTACCACTTAGACCAAGTGTTTTTATTGAACATTAAGGCTGCTAGCTTTTTGAAAGCCTACGATATATCCAATGGTTTTGAGAGTCTAGTTAATATATGATAATGTCATTCGTTGCTAACATTAACCGTGGATTACATACTGATTGAACTCGAACTTGCCTATAAATATCGACTAAGATGGATATCTTTTGTAACCAATGATTAAGTCAATTACTTGTCAATTGTGAAAGTGCTCTCAATCTAGGCTTTTATTATATTATTTAAATTATTGTTTTTAGCTGTCTATGTATGCTTCTATTGTTTAGTGTAAGTTGTTTAGTTTATCTCTTCGAGATGAGGTTAATTAGAAACCAAACCCCTATTTCCTTTTAGTTGTAGCCTCGGAATCCATCTCAGTTTATCCCTTTTAATAGCTAATCACAACTATTATAAGACCATTTTCCAAAAATCTCAACTTCCTAACACGTTGATACTATCACTAAAACTTTCATTTTTAAGTTATAGATTTTTTCGATCTTTATGTCGTAACAACATCTGACATTATGTCAAGAAAGATCAGTCCTAAATCATTTCCATTCATTCTTACCATTTCTTGATTTTATTTGTAGAACCATTATATTCAAACTTCGCTCAAAACTAGGCAAGTAAAATAAGAAACGATCAAAATATACAGTACTTCTATGTAGAATTTATTTAATCGTTTTCAACAATTTTTCTATTATAATTTTACTTTGTGTTTTGTTTTGTAAAGGAGACAGTACTTTGCTTTAAAGTATTATATTTTTATAGAAATCATCTTAGATAATGTAACGACCTGTTACCTTAAGTGTAACATCCACTAACCTGATTAAAGAGATACTCGGCCTGAAACCCTAATTAAGCCCAGATTACCTAATAAGACTTCACAAGAGCTAGCCGCTTTTCCTCCTTCACCTGATAAGCACCATTGTGTATCGATATAAAACAAATAATAAATGCAGTGGAAATTTTAAAAAATTTCAATAATTAAAATATAATATATAGTAACAAATAAAATCGAAATAAACCTCAGTTATATAAAATGTCCCATCCCTTATGATATTACAAAACTGTAATTCAATACAAGTATATAAGACAAGGCAAAACTCATTACATTGAAGAGAAGATCAAGACTCCAATATCTTCTCTTTCCCGTAGTCGTAGCACTCGTCGACATTCTTGAAAAGTTATTTGGGGTGAGCGCTCCAACTTGCTCAGTAAGTAGGGATACACAGCCATCAACATTCCATATAATAATCAAGAACATTATGCAATAACAATATGCACAAATGTTAACTAACCTGAATATGGAAAGTATATAATTCAATGTATAACGGATGCAAAGCAAGTTATCATGGACTATTACACTGTGATTCCCATTTTATTTATAAAACTAGGGTCGATTACCAACCGACGCCGTTAATGCGATTGCTAGACCAACACATTGCGCATATGTGTTGTCTAGCAAATCCATTAATGTTTAATAGTTCTATCCGAAACCCTCTAGTGAATATGTAACCCACGCAACCTATCTAACTGAGTAGAAGTTACGTATAGACCGGAAGATCATCCCTGCATCCTATACAACCTGGTCTCAGTTCTTAAGAGTTACTCTTATGGATCATATTAGACACCATTTTCTGTTCATTAGAATAACATCATAGTGTACATAGCCCTCATTCAGTCCATAAACTACATGAACTATATATACTAAGATAGCCAGACAACATTGATAAATAAGTGAATCCCTACTTACCTCGGGTTAAGTCTCCGTTGCCAAATTCCCCTAACTTTTTAGTTATCTCACACTTTCTCGGTGTTTCACAACCTATTACCAATCATTTTTAATCAAGATAGTTCTATTACCCTATGTTTAGAACCCCTAAGTCAGTCCCTAAGACCTCATGAAACTTTATGCAAAACACGACACCTTTACTGTTTTCAAGGGTCGGAGCGCGCTCACAGTCTCGATAGTGAGAAAGGCGGTAGCAATTGCTCCATTACCAAATCATTATCACAGCTCAAAAACTCTCCTAAATCATCAGGGAGGACCTCTAGCGAGGTTACAAACTATTTTCCATCATTGAATAATATAATTCTTAGAGATTTCATCACCTACTAAAAATTAAACTTCAGCTAACTCAAAAATAAAACTTATCAAAGTAATGATTCTAGCCTTTAATCTGATTAAGCTCTAAAATTCATGTTGATTCAGCTCCTTGAATCATCCATCTCGATCAGAATCAAACTCCAAACCCTCTCTCGACTGTTCTGGATTAATCGAACGAGATAACAATTAGAATTTTTGATTTATATATATCGATTTTCCTCGAGATATGCATCGTGTTATTTCAAGATTTATCTAGCGATTAATGTGTTAAAGTGACACTCCTTAACGTGACATAAATCTTGACACATCAAGCACTTATGCTCAACTCGTGGTTGATCAAACAATCCATATTTTTCAAACCAACTTTATAACTTTAATATATATATTTATATATCCAATATATATAAATATATATATATCTCATGTATTTTCTTGCCAATAAATTCAGCGGACATGCCTACGAGTATTTTCGGTCTTGCACATTCTTTTCACGCCTCGTCGCACTTGTTGTACTAACTGCTTATTGTTTAATTACTTATTTTTCCCATTATAGGTTTGTATTGATATCCTATTAATCCCATGACCTATTAAACTCATTTAGCATCCCAAACAAACACAAATCATCACGCAATCAAACGTACATGTTAATCGAGGTACACCTAACTTAACCACAAGCCTAGTTAGGGTTAATTAGTATTTGGATTAGTACTAATCACCAACTTAAGGTAACATGTCATTATATTAAGTAGATAATTAACATTATCTTGAATCTTAATTTACCCAAGTAAAGCTTGTGGTTAAGTCGAACGTACCTTGATTAGCACATGTATGGGTTTGCGTGATGTTTGGCGTTTGTGTGTCATGTTTAATGAACTAATGGGTTTATTGTAATTAATACAACCTATAGTTTGAAGACCAAATCAATTGTATAGTTGAAACCATTGGATAAGCCTTGAGATGAGTTGCGTGTCAAGATTGGTGTCGTATTAGCATCTCATGTCATTTTAAGCTTGGAATCCTTAAATTTACCTTAAGATATGCGCCGAGATGATGATGAGATCAAGCATGAGGTGGATTAAGTAGGAGGTGTTAATCTTACTAGTTAAGTAAGATGAGATGATAAACATCATCTCTCCATTAACACTATTTCCACCTCCTTTATTGCAGCACCACCACACCATCATTGTCATCATCACCATCATCATTACTGTCTTTAGCCTCGCAAGGAGAGAAGGAAAATAGGATAATCTTCCTCGCAAAAATGGTGAGTTTCTATCTCTTTTGTGGTGTATGTATCGTTTTGGTTGTTGCAATAGTTGTAAGATTAATAAGGAAGGACAAGAGGTTCACTAAAACCTTCGGTTAGTGGTGTTCAGGGGTGGTGGTTAATGGTTTAATTAGTGGTTGGTGTTGTTGTTTATATTTTTTGAAGCTATTGTTGTTGTTGAAATCATGAGTTTTGGTTATGTTTGATGTTGGTGGAGGGGTTGCTAACGTGATAAAACCTATTGGTGGACTTCCTTAACCATGTATGGAGGTTGCGACGATAGCGGCACCGTGGGCATGAAACCTACGATGCCACTTACGGGTCAAGGGGTGTCATGGCTGGCACTGCCAATTCCAAGGCCACGATGCCATCCAAGTCATTATAAGCCTAAATTTGGGAAAAAATATGAAAAGTTGGGTTTCAGTTTTCAGATTCAAACGAGATTCAAGTCGACGTTCTATGGTCATACTAGGATTATTATAACATCAAAACTGACCTCAAATGGTTTGCAATAGGTTCTAGAACATTGGGAGAGGTTTACATACCTCGAGAGCTAGGAAACTTAGAACAAAACTTAATCAAACTTAACCAAAGTAAGTGGAACTCATATTCTTATCAATTATGCTTTGTAAAATAAAATTATTAGTTCATATAGTTTATGGGCTAGGAATCGGGGAAATGTACCATGTTTGACTCTATTTTATATGAAAATACTCGGAAGTGGTTTAATAAGGCGAATCAGAACTGGGTTGACGAAAAGGTAGCCAAGAGTGAACTCTGCCCTTTGTCCTAATTAGCCCTAACTTACCTTAACCGCTACTATGTAGTTAGAAATGGTAGCTCAATCACAACTGAATACATCACAGAATCACATGTCAACCAACATGTAGATTATGTGGATCGTATTCTTATGTACGGTGAGAGTACGACCTTGAAATGAAAATCAAAATACAAGTCACAGGTACAGTTGCAATTCACCAATTACTTGACGTCCGTTATTTATTTATTATATAATTGTTAACACCTAAATAGATATGGTTAGGATTCGTATTACTATTCATTGATTCATTGATATTAGTTGATGATTGATATATTTATGAGCATGACACGTGTCAAGCGTGCACAATAGTTTCTCATATTCTCCTATTATTTGTAGTAGTGCTAAGTAGGATATCGTCTCCACAAGGATTTTGCATACTTTTAAGGAAAGTGTTTTTTTCTTGTTTTTCTTAATTTAGTTAATCTAATTAAATGGGAATTGAAATATTAGAGAATTAAAAACTATAACTACTAGCTTAACTAACCAAACTAATTCAAACAATTCAATGCAAACTTAATTAAAAAAAATCAAATTCAATATAATATAAATATCTAAACAAACATCTAAATAAACCTCCACTAAACAATGCAATGTACTTGGATTGCATTCAGACACTAGAACATAACATTACCTCATAACCTAGTTATAATTATATCACATGAAATCTTGGAATCATTAAATCCTAATTCATAATAGGTTGATAGCCTTTAGCAAACCATCGATTTTCCTATATTCAATTGAAAATAGCCATATCCTTCTCATTATAAATCTACCAATTAGATAATACGCAATAAAATAGAAATACGATAGCATTAACACTCAATAAAAATCATGCCTAATCTAAATCAAAATATTAATCAAAATATGTCAATCAATAAATAACTTAGAACACAATCACCCATAACATCCACTCTGGTAATTTGGCCCTATAGATTAATTTTAGCTACTACTTCTAAAATTGTTGTCAATAATCATAGAAATAGAATCAAAAAATCAAATATCACAATACATATTTGTAGCTATGCATACAATATCAATCCTCATTAGTTGTAATATACAAAAACAACTTATTAAAATCACGATTGTTGTTTATGAATAGATTTAAAACATTAAGTACAAGATATCTTAATTTTAGCTATATAGCAATCCAAAGTATATAAATGTCTAGGGTTTGTTTAAATAATAAATTACTCACTTATATTGGAAAAATATGAAACAATAATATAATTGAAAGATATAATTAAATAAATACCTCTTATTGAAATAAACAAAGCTCCAATGTACCTTTAAACATATACTCAATAAAAACTAACTTAAAGCTCTTAGAAACTTGTTATGAGTAAAATGGGCTAGGAGAGAGTCGAGAGAGAGCTAATTTCGAAGCCCTATGGTCCTATTTAAAATTTCCTAAGCTATGAAAATTATAAACAAACTCGAATTCTTCATAATAATCTAAAAAACTCGTCACCAACATTAGCGATTTGTCATCGAATCCTATGTAGTTCACAAATCGCTGAGTTAATCATTGAAAATATCTCTTTGTGCTCCACCGATTCAACTGGTGATTCCTTTGTAAATCCCAATTTGCTGGGAAATCACTAGCTCTTCTCTGCTACCAATTTTCGTAGCAAATCTTTTGTATTCTTTTATCGCTGGGAAATCGCTGGACTTTTTCTATAGTTGATTGTTTTGCTTTTCTTCCTATTTTTCTTCTTTTTCTTTATTTTTCCTAATTAAATCCTGAAATCACAAAAACAAAAGAATACTTAACGTAATAACATCATTTATAACTAAAATCCACCTTAATTATACTATAAAACATTTCTTATTATTGACTTATCAAATACCCCAAAACTCACCACTTTGCTGTTCCGAGCAAAGGAATACTCTCAATCATATTCTCTTTTTATTCTTTATATCATGATTTCAATCTAATTCATCATAACTTTAAATAATAGAAGTTTTTTTAGTTGAAATAATCTTCAAATAAAAATGTATTATCCACAAGTAAATTGAAATTATGATATAGTAGAACGACTTAGAACAAATGAACCATCCCTTAATGATAACTCAACCACCCAATGCAATACCCCTTAGAACTCAAAGTTCAATAAATTATCAAGGCTAGTACACAACATAGGTTTTCTCAATCTCTACTAACAAGCTTCAAGCTTACCGACAACTTAATAATTAGACATGTTTTATAGTATAATTTATGTTGATTTTAGATATAAATGATGGTATTACAAAAGGTATTCCCTTGTTTGTATGATTTCGGGTTTTGATTAGGAAAATGAAAAAATTGAAGAAAAGAGATTTTAGGGTTTAATTAGGAAGATGAAGAAATTAAAGAAAAGGGGAAGAAGAACAAAATATTTAAACTGAAGAAGAAGTCATGTGATTTGAATTTACATTGGAAATCACCATCTAAATCGGTAGTAGAGATTACCAAGTGAATCAACAGCGAATTGAAAAATACACTAGAAATAACTAGCTGAATCAGTAAAACATAGAGAGATAAATCCAGTGATCAACTCAACGATTTATGTACAAAGAGGAATTACTGATAATTGCTGAGGTTGGTGATGAGTTTTTTAGATAAGAATAAGGAATTCATATTTATATATGATTTGCACACTTAGAGAAATTATAAATAGGACCTTATGGCTTTGAAATTACGCTATTCTTTCAGCCTTTTGCCTTCATAATTTTAGTTTTATTGAGTTTATGTGTGAAGCCACATTGGAGCTTTGATTTATTAAGAGGTATTTATTTATTTAATCATGTCTTTCAATTATATTATTGTGTTATTTATTTCCAGCATGAGTAAGTAGTTAATTAATCTAAACAAACCCTAGACATGTATATACTTTGATTGCTATGTAGTTATAATTAAGGAATCATGAACTTAATGCTTTAAATCTATTCATACACGTCAATCACGTATTTAATATAATTTATTTTTGCATATTACAACTAATGATTCTTTGTATCAAGTGCATAGTGGCCAATGTGTTTTTTTAGTATAGAGTATCTACATCTATGTCTATGATTATCAACAACAATTATATAAGTAGTAACTAATATTAATCTACAGAGCTATTTTCCCGAGTGAATGTTCTAGGTGATTGTGTTCTAAGTTTTTTAGTAATTAGCATATTCTGATTTATGTGTGATTTAGATTAGGCATGATCTTCATTGAGTATCGATGCTATCGTGTTTCTACGTATTGCGTTTTATCCAATATTTTGATTTATAATAATAAGAATATAGCTTTTTCATTGAATATAGAAGAATCGATGGCTTGTTAAAGGCTATCAACCTATTATGAATTAGGATTTAATGATTCCAAGATTCCATTTGATATAATTTCAACTATCTTATGAAGTAATGTTATGTTCTAGTATTTGAATGCAATCAAAGTAATTACATTGTTTAGTGGGGGTTTGTTTAAATGTTTGTTTAGATATTTAATTCATATTGATTTATTTGATTATTTTTTTAATTGCATTATATTAGTTTATTGAATTTTAATTGTTTATAGTTTAATTATTTTAATTAATTGTTTATTTTATTTTTAGATTGATAGTATTTGGTTCCCATTTTTAATTAGATTAGTTAAATTAAAGCAAGTTAAATCAAATAAAACTTTAGGATAGACTTAATTCATAACAGATTTGTAAAATCTCTGTGGAGATGATATCCCATTTACTACTACTACAAAGAATAGAAAAATATGAAAAATTATTGTCATGCTCGATACGTGTCAATTCTTGGCACCGTTGCCAGGGATTTTTAAAATATTCTCTTGGAGACATTCTTCTTAAAGGTCTTATAATATGGTTGAAGACGAGGAAGAATTACCTTTTAGGCAATCTGATAGGAATGTCACGACTCATGAACCTATGTGTACAACTTTTACAACATAATTTTCAAAATTCGAATTGAAGTTCAGACTCATAAATTCTTTACCATGTTTCTATAGTGAAGATGCTCAAATTTTTTTTTAGGGAGTCTGCACACAAAGTAAGCACGTTAAAACCTAAGAATATAGAATAGATTATGTTAAATTAAAATCTTTTCCTTTTGTATTAAAAGGCCAAGCTTTAGATTGGTTATTTTACCTCCCTTAAAATTCCATAACCAATTGGTCAGAGATGGTAGGAGTCTTTCTTGATCAATATGTCCCAGTAAGACAAATTAGTTTATATAGACAAAAAATTAATAATGCTTGGATGGAGATTGAAGAAACTTTTGATGCATTTTGGGATAGGTATCAAAGATTGATTTCATTATATCGAATGTACGGATTTACATAAAAAATTTTAATGCAATATTTTTATGAAAAATTAAATCACTTAGAATGAAGATTCCTAGACATAGTATGTGGAGGGTCTTTGCTCGACAAAACACCAACTTTAGCAAGAGAAACTATAAATAAAATGGCTAAACAATCTAAGCAATATAGTGAGAAGAATGAATTAATCAATGAAAATCTAAGTGAAATGAATAGGACATATAAGACACCACACGATAAGATAGATGAGCTAAAAACCATGGTTGAATTATTATTAAAGTATAGATCAAGCAAAGTAAAACTTTGTGTTTATTGTAATGAATTAAGTCATTCTAATGATAAATGTCGTTTGAGACAACAAACCAAAATAGAAGATGCTAATGTTATAATGAATCACTATTATGGGTTTATTGATCCCACTTATAACTTTAATAGTTATATAAGTTACTTACAACCAAATATAGGTAATCATATTAATAATCAAGGTTATCAAAGATAAAACATCAACTAATTCAGAAAGAGAAAAAGATCAAATAATTCATATATTACAAAATGATAAGATCGAGTTGAAAAACCAATTGAGTTAGATGGTAACATATATGAGTGAATTCATAAATCAAGGGAAATTACCATCTCAACCCAATCCTACATTATACGAAAACACACTAGCTTTAATATTAAGAAAAGGTAAGTAAATGGATGAACCTAAAATGCCAAACTAATAAGTTTCTAGAAAAGAAATAGAAGAAGAATTAGAGAAAGAAATTGAAGTAACAAGTAATAGGATTCCCAACAAAAGGGTGATGAACCTGATAAAGACATACACATTAATATAAAACCACAATTACCTTATCGTTTGGAAGATAATAAAAATGCTAAGAAATTGCAGGAAGAAAAAAATATCTGACACATTAAAGAAAATAGTAGTTAATATACCTCTGTTTGAAGTCATTCAAAATGCACCCAAGTATCTGAAATTTATAAAAGATTTATGCACTAATAAGATTAAGGCTAATGAAAAGGTGAGTCTTACAGAAAAAGTATCAACACTAATATAAAATAAATTGCTTCCTAAATGTTCTGACTCTGAAATGTTTTTTATTTAATGTACAATTGAAAATATAGGAATTTCTAAAGCATTGTGTGATCTAACAGCCTCCATAAATGTTATGCCTTTATTTATATATTTACAAATGACGGATGTACATTTAAAAGAAATTGGTATAGTGGTACAATTAGTAGATAGATACAATGATAAAGCAGTAGGGTTGCTAGAAGATGTGCTAGTCAGGGTTGATGATTTAGTCTTCCCAACTGATTTCTATGTTTTAGATATGAAAGAAGATAATTTCTCTAATAGAACTTCTCTAATCATAGGAAGATCATTTTTGAAAACAGCAAAAGTAAAGATTAATGTTTCAAATGGAACATTAACAATAGAAGTAGATGATGATACATCGAACTTTAACATATATGAGGCAATAAAATACCTAATAGATGTTTTTTCCATATGCATAGTAGATATGATAGATCCCTTAATAGATAAATCTTATAGAAACGATAAAATCGATAAATTAGAATTGGTAATAGAAGATTTAGAGGAAGATGATGATAGAGATGAGGAAAAAAAAAGATAATAATTACTTTATAATCATACAATGAACTACTAAAACTTACGTATTACCTAGATTTATCTAGATCTAATTCAAAATTTTTACTTTCTATAGTTAAAGCCCAAGAATTAGATATAAAAACTTTACCATATAATTTGAAATATGTTTATCTAGGGGACTATGATAAATTACCAGTAGTAATTTCTAATAAACTGACACGTTTGGAAGAAAATAGATTAATAAATGTATTGAAAGAATTTAAAAGAGCAATATGATGGATCATAACTGATATTAAAGGAATAAGTCCAATTATGTGTAAGAATATGATAATTCTACAAACTGATAAAAAAGATTCTAGACAAGTTCGACATAGATTAAATCCATATATGATGGATGTAGTAAAAGTTGAATATTAAAACTATTAGACACAGGAATGATATTTCCAATAGCTGATAGCAACTGGGTAAGCTTAGAACAAGTAGTTACCAAAAAGACAGGGATTACAATAATATAAATGAGCATGGGAAATTAGTACCAACTAGAACCCAAAATGGTTGGAGGGTAGGTATAGATTATAAGAAATCGAATGCCTCAATTAGGAAAAACCATTATCCACTCCTATTTATAGATCAGGTGTTAAAAATATTAGCTGGGAAAATCCATTACTACTATCTAGATGGTAATTTAGGATTTCATCAAATACCTATAGCCCCAAAAGATTAGAAAAAAAAAATTTCTACTTGCCCCTTTGGTATATTTGCTTATAGATGTATGCCTTTTGGTTTATGTAATGACCTTCAACTTTTCAAAGGTGTATGGTTAGTATTTTCACTAATTATGTGGAAAATCTTTATTGAAGTCATTTCACGGTTTATTTAATGACCTTCAACTTCATGGATGATTTTACTATTTACGGTAATTTTTTCGATGAACGTTTAGTTAATTTAGCTAAAGTGCTAAAAAGATGCATATAAAATAATTTAGTATTAAATTATGAATAATGCCATTTCACAGTTGATCAAGGACTTATATTAGGACATATAGTGTCACATAAAGGAATAGAGGCAAATCTAGCAAAAAATCAAGTAATCAAAATGTTACCTTACCCCACTACGGTGAGAGAAACACGTTCATTTATTGGCCATGAAAGATTTTATAGAAGATTTGTAAGAGATTTTTCTAAAATTACACAACCTTTATGCAAACTTTTATAAAAAGACGTTTCTTTTGAATTTACTAATGATTGCAAAATAGTGTTTGTCAAATTAAAAGATTACTTAACAATCTGTGATTAAATCATCAGATTGGTCATTAGCCTTTGAAATAATGAGTGATGCAAGTAACTCTGCAACTGGAGTTGTTTTAGGTCAAAAAGTGGGAAAAGAATCTCAAATCATATATTATGCTTCTAGGACACTAGATCCAGCCCAACAGAATGATACCACCATTGAAAATGAACTTTTAGTGGTAGTGTTCGCCTTATAAAAATTTAGACCTTATTTATTATGAACAAAAGTAGTAGTTTATTTAGATGATGCAGCATTGCGATACTTAATGACAAAACAAGATGCTAAACCAAGATAAATGAAATGGATACTTCTTTTAACCTTACTATAAAAGATAAAAAAAGAGCTGAAAACCTAGTAGCAGATCATTTAAGTAGGTTAGAAAATGGAGAACCATATGTACAATTAAGGAATGAGTTTTTGGATGAATATTTATATAGTATAAAGACTGATGGCCCATGATATGTTGATATAGTTAATTATCTTACCACCAATAGGTTATCACCTTATTTGACGAAAGCTAAAAAGAAGAAAATTAAAAAGGATTCTAAACATTATTTATGGGATGATTCCTACTTATAAAAATTATATACTGACCAAAAATTAGGAGAGGTATACCACTGTCGGAAGAACAATCAATTTTCCATTGCCATACTTATGCCTGTGGAGAACATTTTAGTCCACGTAGAGTAGCTTGAAAAAATTTAGATTCCAGATTCTTTAGCCCCACTTTATTTCATGATTGTTTTCATTATACAAAATCTTGTCCAAATTGCCAATGAACTGGTAATTTAGGACGTAGATATCAAATGCCTTTACTTTCTATTCTTTTTTGTGAAGTGTTTGATGTATGGGGTATAGATTTCATGGGACCTTTTCCACCATCGAATGGTTATGTTTATATTTTACTTGATATGTATATTATGTGTCTAAGTAGGTAGAAGCAAAAGCTATTAAAACTAATGATTCAAAAATAGTGGTTGTTTTCCTTAGATTAAAGATTTTTACAGTTTTTGGAGCGCCTAGAGCACTTATTAGTGATAGAAGTTCATATTTTTGTAATCGAGTAGTTGCTAATATACTTGCTAAGTACAACGTCACATATAGAACATCTACTATATATCACCCATAAACTAGTGGACAAGCTGAAACTTCAAATAGAGAAATTAAATCAATACAGGAAAAAATAGTTAGTCCAACACAGAAGGATTGGAGTCGTAGATTAGAAGATTCATAATGGGCATATGTAACAACATTTACGACACATATAGGTATGACAACTTATAGACTAGCATTTGGGAAAGCATGTCAGTTACCAGCAGAGTTAAAACATAAATCCTATTGGGCAATAAAAACATGTAACATGAATTATAATGAAGTAGGAAACCAATGTAAGTTGAGTCTTGAAGAATTAAAAGAATTTAGGAATGATGCTACTTATGAAAATGCATCAATTTATAAAGATAAAACCAAAGCATTTCATTATAAGAAATTAGTTTCTAAAAATTTTCAAGTAGGAGATAAAGTTCTACTCTTTTGTTAGAGACTTAAATTATTTCCTGAAAAAGTCCATTCACGATGGATTAAACCTTTTATGGTTATAAATTTATTACCTCATGGCGCAGTAGAAATAAAAAGCTTAGAAATAGGAAAAAACATTTAAAGTAAATGGTCATAGATTAAAACCTTATTACAAAAATTGTGTTGAACATGATATGGAGATAATCAATCTCGAGACTGAAAAATAAAGTCCGCAAAGTAATGAAAAGAAGTTCAATGTTCACATCCACGCAAGTGAAATCGTTAAGAATGAAACCATTACATTTTGGATATATAAATAGCTATACAATAAGAAGAAGAAATCAAAGAAGCAATAACCTGAAGAGCCACAACCTGAAGTGCAACATCAAGCAGGGAAGCAATCAACAGAAGAAGAATTTACTTATGAGCAACTGAAGCTTCAAGATCTAGGAAATATGATTGAAATTTACAAAGATGATCTAGGGAAACTCTTCCTCCACGTGATGATCAATGACGTCAGATCCCTTGTGTTCTATTTGACACATGGGTCGATATGAATATCTTACCAGAACAATGGTGCAGAAAGGCCAAGTTGAGGATTGATTTTATACCACCTTTTATTCTCAATAAAGTAAATGGGGATAAGATCTTTCCACTAGGAATGTCCATAAATGTGCCAATGCAAGTGGGACAATTCAAGTATCTCACCAATTTCTTAGTGGTACCATATATTCTAAAGAATGACGTGATATTGATGGGACAAACTTTTCTCAAAAAGGCTGAAGTTGTTCTCAATGTAGAACAATGTATAATTAAGCTTGGGATGAGAAATGATTATATGTGCCTTCAGGATGGTTATAAGATGGACGATTATGTGAATGGCGCTAATAATAATGATGGTTATGAAGGGGAGAACTCTTAGCGTGATGATTGCCCTAAAGAACGTTATGCGGATGCTGATAAAGAAGCTGAAGATGTCAAGAATGATGAAGAATCGACTGATGGTCGGTTTGACTCGCTCAAGCTGAACCATGAGTAGTCTCATCTATCAAGTCAAGCCAATGACTACAGACAAAAGTGCTCTATGGGAGGCATCCCATACTCTATCTTTACTTTCAGTTTTAATATTAGGATTAGTTAGTTGTTTTTATATTCTCTCAACTTTTGACTCTTATGATGGAGATATTTTAGGAATATAATTTCGAAATAATTTCATGTAAGGAGGGTAGATGGAGCCAATGTCTTTCCATATTAATAGATTTCACATAGTTAGAATATTCATTTTCTCTTTCCTTTAAATTTTCTTTTTTGGATATTTCCAATTAGAAGGGGGATGATCGAGTTGTTTTTCAGTTAAACTATATTTGTCTTTAATTATTTTAAGTAATAAAATAGTTATTTAATAGTATAATGTTTCCTAATTACAAATCATATTTCATTTTAAAATATTTCTTATTGAAAACTAATCAATTCTACCTGAAATATGATGAATATGTGTGATAAATAAATAACATATTTGATATATTAGAAAAATAGCAGGAATATGTTAGTGATTTCCCAACGATACCAAATAACACTGGGAGCCGCTGGATAAATCGGCTGCAATTTGCAGATTTTTAGGAGGAAAAATGACTTTGCGATTTCTTAACGATTCATGTTTTATCCTAGGAATTGCTGAGCTAGTTGCTGAACTACCGAGACCAATTTGCAGCAATTTACCAGGTGATTTGTCAGTGAATTCACTTAAACACTGATTTGCTGAGCACGAATATGTGTTTTTCAAAACAATAAACCTTTTCACACCTAAAACCCTTGCACCCATTCGATCTATTAATCGATTCTTATCTATATTCAACCCTTGAAAGCTTGAATTATAACTTATTTAAGTGTATCCTACCTTGTTTAGAAGCGATTCAACCCTAGAAATTTTGAATTCAAGTTCATACAACCAAGTTAGGGTTTTGGTGGGTGTTTTTCGAATCGAAGCTCGGAGTTGGAGCCTAAGGAACTAATAGAGCATATAACTTGAGAGATTCACTCTCAAGAAAGTAATAAACAATATTCTAGTATCTTTTTTATTTTGATGTTTTGAACAAAATCAAATTTAATGATATTTTCAAAGAATGTGATTTTTTAATTTTTATTGCAAAATTGTTTTTGAAAATGGGTTTAGATACAAATTTCAAATTTAAATGTGTTTTCAAATGAGTTTTGGGATTTTTCACGAATTTCCCCAATATATGCATATTTATGATATGAATATGTCGATAAATTATTTTTAACGTACTATTTTCATCTCTTTCGAGACTCAATGATAAAAACCTTTTTAAATTTTTTTTACTTACCTTGATAGTTTGAAGTTTTTGAATACATGATTTCAAGTTACCTATTTCATTGTAGTTATGGCGGGAAGAGGTAGGATTAGTAAGCAAGAAAAGAGGAAGGGGCTAGTGCTAGCAAAACCTAAGCAGAAATATGCATGCCACCTAATGAATATTATACCTACAAGGGTTAGTATTAAATCACCTAGAACTGGGAAAGCGGAGCTTAGAGAACAATCTCCATTGGCATCCAACGAGGAAGAATATTTTGAGAATCCAAACCCTAGTCATTTAGTGCCTTATGACCTTTTTTATTTGTGAGACCTAGAGCTCAGAGGAGGTACTATACAAATAAAAAGTGGGTCAAAATTTCTAAGAGATGGTTTAATATCCAAAATATGAGCAAGTATGAGGATAAGATTGTGAGCATCATTAGAGATATAGGATGGGAGAGTATTTTGAAAGACTATGCGAGTAAAGGCGAAAGAGGATGTTCAGAAATTGTATGACAATTTTATGTGAATGTTCATGTTAGTAAGGAATGGGATAAAGTAGCAGTAAAAGGATAAAAAAATGATATTTCACTTGCGAGATTGAATATATTTTTCGATCCACTACAAATAGACGGAGGACAGAGTATGATTACCCAAATGTTATATATGTCAATAAGGAATCTTATCCATTTATGATGATCCAAGACGCATAAGAGATTTTTCTAGGGAGGGGATTCATGCTTGATAGTGATGGATACTTGAAATTTATTGAAACAATCTATTTTAGGAAAATCACGAAGAGTCGGAGTTATAATATAGGTGCATGTTTTTATTCAGCCAAACAACACTTTGAAGTAAAGAACCCTAGAGCTGCTATACTTTATCATATAGTTATGAAGAAGGGTTATATCTATGTTGGGAAGATTATACATGATTTTATGAAGTTTGCTATGCAGACAAATAAGAATGAAGGACTATAATTCTCAATTTTAATCACTCAATTGTGTAGGAAAGCCGGGGTTGGTTTTGATACTGAATTTGATGTATTGCTCGAGAAGATAATAAATGATACGAAAGTACAAAGAATGAAGAAGGTGGTAGTATACAATGACTCAAAGGATGAACTAGAATCATTTAATGCGATAAATGCAAAAGAATCAAGAAGGTAGAGCACAACTGAAAATAGGGGGAAGATAAGGGAAGACGCAAAAAAATCGACAAGATTAATGGCTAGAGTGAACATACCGAGTGTTGATGCGAGTTCGACACCATCTTCGCCATAGCCTAGGATGGGAGGACTTTTTAGACCATATTTTCTTTACTTATGTGGAGCTAGACGAAATTTCATCGCAATAAAGAAGTGATAGTAGCAAACGAGATGACTTTACAAAGTTACCAGTCTATGTCTGAGAGAAGGCATGATAGTCATTTGCAAGACTCGAGGAGAAGCGTCAACATTCCATCTTTGTAGTTACAATTTTTGATTGGGTCTTACAACCCAACTGATAGTTATGGTTCCTAACTTTTTGCAGGAATGGCTAAAGATGATGAATCTAATGATAAATTTACTTCTAGACATCTACATGTGTAGTTTATTTTCTCTTGTATGCAATGAATGAATGATTAAATGTATTACTCTTGATTAAATTTTTGTTTATGAAGGAAATATGTTTCCTTTGCGTTCCATTCATTTGAAATTTGTTGAATTCCATATTTTTCTATTTATTTACATTTTTATTATTACACATATCAATTTGTTTTTCTTCACGATGTTTATTTATTTTGTTGAATACCCAACTTAACTTTAAAATCTTGAGAACAAAGTTTGAAATGAGTTTAGGGGTATTTTAGGTGAAGTATGACAATGATATCAAAGAAAGCAAGGAAAGAAAAAAAAGGTAGAAGATAAGTTCTGAATTGATCCAAAAAGTTCAAACTTTTGATTCGATATTCAAGTGAGTTAATGAGATTTTTCAAATTTCTTTCGAATTTAAGTAAGTATGAATTTTATTTTTCTTTATTTCTAGTTCGAAAAAGAATGAGAATGAATGTATATAATACTCTTTCAATGGAAGTGATATTTTTATTACCCAAGTAAGTTCTATGATAGAAATAATCCAAGTTTATACTCTTTTTTATTAACTTTGCTAGTGGATGTATATACCAAATTGAATGTCTAGTGTTAGTCATAAGAATGGGCAGAAGATCGAAACAATAGTGCAAGATAAACAAGATAGATTTCTAAGAATCTTGTAATATAAAAGGCTATTGATTAAATATTTTTATAGTATACATACTGAATGTTATTATGCTATAATTGAAAGAAGAAATGGGTTAGAAACCGATGAATTATATAAGTTAGAAAGAATACTTTCTTCAATTTTAGTGGATAGTGAGAAATGTTAACAAGAGTTTGCAAATATATAGAGAGTCCTATAGATTCTATAGGAAATGGAGCAGGGAATATATAATGCAAAAAATGTGAGAATATGTATAGGAAATGGAGCAGAGACTCAAAAGAAAAAGCGAAAAAAAATATAATAAAGAAGAAATAATTAGGACAGGTAGAAAAAAAATGAGAGATGAAAAAGATGGAAGTTCTTAAACTCTTCAGAGAAAAGATTTAGCACAAGTACTTGAAACTAGAGTTGAGTGAAATATTTCTTCATCTAACACGTTTTAAATGATGTATTCATTGGTATCCTGGAAAAAATGTTATTGATTTTTATTATGGTGCTATTATAAAGTATTTTCTAAAATTAAGATTAATCTAGTGGTTTTTATGTATTGAGATTCTATACTAGTCATCGTATGGTTGATGCTTGTCAATAGAGATTGAGAAAACCTATATTGTGTACTAAACTTGGTAATGAACTTTAAGTTCTAAAGGGTGTTGCATTGGGTGGTTGAGTTATCATTAATGGATGTTTCATTTTGTCTAAATCATTCTATTCTATCATAATTTTCATTTAATTATGGGTATTATGTTTCCATTTGAAGATAACTTATATTTTAAAATTCCTATTGTTTATTTAAAGTTAAGATGAATTAGATTGAAATCAGTTTATAAAAAATAAAAAGAAAATATGATTGAGAGTATTCATTTGCTCGGGAAAACAAAGTGTTGAGTTTGGAGGTATCTGAAAAGTCAATAATTAGACATATTTTATAATGTAACTAAGGTTGATTATAGATATAAATGATGGTATTACACTAAGTATTCTCTTATTTTTTATTTCGGAGTTTAATTAGGAAAATGAAAAATGGAAGAAAGTGGAAGAAGTGCAAAACAGTCAAATTAGATAGGAAGTCCAGCGATTAGCAGCGATTTGAATTGACACTAAAAATCGCCACATAAATCAGCAACAAAGATTACCTAGCGAATCAGCAGCGAATTGAAAAACACACTAGAAATTGCCAGCTGAATTGGTGGTTAACAAAAAACTTTATCCTGTGATTAACTTAGCGAGTTGTGTACAAAAAGTAATCATTGAGGTCGGTGACGAGTTTTTAAGATAAGAAAGAGGAATTATATTTATCTATGTTTTGTACATTTAGGAAAACTATACATAGGACCTTATGGCTTAGAAATTACTCTATTCCTTCAGCCTTTTGCCTTCATCAGTTTAGTTTTATTGAGTTTATGTGTGAAGCTACATTGGAGCTTTGGTTTATTTGTGAGGTATTTATTTATTTAATTATGTCTTTCAATTATGTAATTGTGTTATTTATTTCTAGTATGAGTGAGTAGTTAGTTAATATAAACAAACCTTAGACTTGTATATACTTTGGATTGCTATGTAGTTATAATTAAGGAATCATGAACTTAATGCTTTAAATCTATTCATACATGTCAATCACAGATTTATTAAGTTATTTTTGTGTATTACAACTAATGATTCTTTGTATTAAGTGCATAGTGGCCAATATGTTTCTTAGTATAGAGTATCTACATCCATGTCTATGATTATTCAGAACAATTGTAGAAGTAGTAACTATGACTAATCTATAGGGCTATTTTTTCGAGTGGATATTCTAGGTGATTGTGTTCTAAGTTATTTATTAATTAGCATATTATAATTTATATTTGCTTTATATTAGGCATGATTTTCATTGAGTGTTAATGCTATCGTATTTTTAAGTTATTATGTTTTATCCAATAGGTAGATTTACCTTGATGAGAATATGACTTTTCCATTGAAAATAAGAGAATCGATGGCTTGCTAAAGGCTATTAACCTATTATGAATTAGGATTTAATGATTCCAAGATTCCATGTTATATAATTATAACTATATTATGAGCTAATGTTATGTTCTAGTATTTGAATGCAATCCAAGTATATTACATTGTTTAATGGCGGTTTGTTTAGATATTTAGTTCATATTGATTTATTTGATTGTTTAAATTGCATTAGATTAGTTTATTTAATTTGAATTGTTTATAGTTTAACTATTTTAATTAATTCTTTATTTTGTTTTTAGATTGATAGTATTTTACTCCCATTTTTAATTAGATTAGTTAAATTAAAGCAAGTTAAATCCAGTAAAACTTTAGGGTAACTTTATTTCTTAAGAGATTTGTAAAATCCTTATGGAGATGATATCCTATTCACTAATATTACAAATAATAGGAAAATACGAAAAATTATTGTGCAAGCTCGACACGTGTCACTTACGATGATTAGTGTAGAATCTCAAAACACAAAAACCACTAGAGTAATCTTAATTTTAGAAAATTCTTTGTAAATAGTACCACAGTCAAAATCAATAGGAATTTTGCCAAGATACCAATGAATATATCGTTTAAAACACGTTAAACAAAGAAATACTTCACTCAACCCTAGCTTCAAGTACTTGAGCTAAATATTTTCTTCGAAAAGTATAAGAACGTCCGCTTTTTAATCTCTTAATTTTTTTCTACTTCATCCTAATTATTTTTTATTTATAATTTTCTTTTGCTTTTGAGTCTCTGCCCCATTTTCTATGGACGTTTTCACATTATTCCCAATAAAGATTCCCTACTCCATTTCTTATGGAATCTATAGGACTCTATATATATTTGTAATTCTTGTAGCACTTCTCACTGTCCATTAAAGTTGAAGAAAATATTCTTTTTAACTTATAAAATTCATCAGTTTCTAACCCATTTTCTTTTTTCAATTGTGGCATAAAATTTTTCTATATATACTATAAAAATACTTAATCAATAGCCTTTCTATTACAAGATTCTTAGAAATGTGTATTGTTCATCTTACACTATTGTTTCGATCTTCTACCCATTTTCATGGCTAACACAAGACAATCCAGAGCATACATCAACTAGTAAAGTTAATAAAAAAGAGTATAAAAATTGATTCCTTCTATCACTGAATTCACTTGGGTAATAAAAATATCACTTCAATTCAAAATCTATTATATATTCATTCATTCTCATTCTTTCCCTAACCAAAAATAAAGAAAAATGAAATTCATACTTACTTGAATTCGGAAGAAATTTGAAAATTTTCATCAACTAACTTGAATATCAGATCAAAAGTTTGAACTTGGATCAATTCTGAATTTATCTTCTACCTTTCTTTTCTTTCTTTGTTATGCTTATCATTGTCATACTTCACTTAAAATATCCTCAATTTCATTCCAAACCTTGTTCTTAAGTCTTAAAAATTAACTCGGGTTTCTAACAAAACAAATATACTTCGTGAAGTATAAATGAATAGATATAATCATAAATTGGATAATCAATATATAAAGTCAGTATAAAAATTTTCATCAAACAGAGTGCATGAAAAATATGAATAATTATTACCAATGCATATTAAATGTATCATCACCATCAAATGTATTACCAAAGTATCATATCGAATGTATCACATCACCAATCATAGTATGAAAGATTGTATACCATTAGCACAAATCACATAATATCATAACTAGAGTTACATGTAAGACCTCACACATCATCACTTTGAGAAAAAAAAAATAAAGTAGAGTAAAGAAATCAATGTCGTTGTCCTGAAGTCACATAATCATCATCTAATGGATCAATCCTCTAGGACTTGAAACTCGCAGTGGGATCATAAAGGTCATAGTCCTCACTTGGTAGTGGTTGATCATCAAAAATAAGATTAATCGGTAGCCTCATTTATGTAGATAGTATAGGAACATACATGCCTTCTCGTCATCTATGTTTTCTTGAAATTTTCCTTTCCATCTTGTGAATTCTCCTTGCTAAGACTCTTTGGCTCTCGTACTACAGTTCTTCATTCCTTAGAGTTTTCACTTGATTGCACAGACTTGAACACTGAAAGGCCAACTCTCACTCATCCATGTAAATTCCATCGAAGTCCGTAGCAGGTTACTCCACATTTAAATCGTTTCTTGATCTTGACATTTCTTCCAAAACTTCCCTCGTGTCATCTCTAATCTTTCTTCTTTGCTTCATCTCTCCGTTTTCTGTCTCAGCTTTCTCCCTCTCGTCTCCCGGGTCTCATATCTATCAATGTTTTCATAGCTCTTTATTATTGCTTCTTCTTTGGTAAAACATCCATCTTAAGTCCTGCCATACTTACTTGATACGCTCTGCAAAAAGTCGTGATCATCAAAGGAAATGGTAATCCATCATTTTTCTTCGTTGTGATGGCACTCCTTATCAATTCATAGATAATCTTGCAACATCTAAATATATCAATCACCTCATAATGTGGTAAAGCAAAATGGCTATGTAGTTCACGATCTCGTAGTATTGCATATTTGGTTGTAAGCTGGCGTTAATGAAATAATACCATGCTTTCGTGATCTTCGTAAAAGGTTTGGTAGTGATGTGCTTTAGGTATCCTTTGGAGTCTAAAATGAATCCATTACTATGGATTGCTCTAATCCACCCCTAATTTCCTTAGTAGGGTAATGGAACTTAATCGAATATTCTGGCTTTGGGTGGTCATCTTTTTCTTTTTGGTAAAATTTTGGTAAACAAAAAATCGATTTATTCTCGCAACTGGATAATCAACTGTCCTTCTTCTAACTAGTGACTCTATATTGTTGTCACTTCCATAAGCATTCGCATAAAATTGTGTCACTAAAATGTCACATCCCTTCTCACTAGGAACATCTTCAAGGACTAAATGGTTATAGTCCCTAGTCAATAATCCCCAGTTTCTTGCATCAATGATATTTAAAATCCAAGGCATATATTTCAACTCATTCTTCACCTTGAATCCCCTCTCCGGGATCAACTTCCTTCCTTTACCTATATATTTCTTAAACTTGTCAAAATACTTCTTAATGATAAAATTTTCCTTCCTAAGAACATACTTCTTTACTCCCTTCGGTATCTCTTTTCTACTCCCTCCTCCTCATCATCATATTCTTCCTCTGAATCATAGCTAAATGATAAAGGTGGGGTAGGCTCTCTTTGTGGTCTAATCCTAGGTATATTGAGAGAGATTCTTCTGGGTCTAATAGGGGACAACTTGGATTTATCCTTAGGCATCCCTACTAATTTCCATTTTCCTTTTTCCTCCCTCGAACTTCTACCCTTTCCACTTCCGACCATTTCAATAAGATATAAGTAAAAGAATACGTCTGTAAAACCATTGAAAACCAAATTGTCATAAAAGTGTTTGATAAAATTCAACTTATTTATCTAATAAGAAGAAATTCATCGGAAAAAGTCATTTATAAATTGAGAGTTTGAAATTCATGTGAAACTCATTGATAAAATATCATTGATAAAAATAATCATTCGTAAGTGATTCAAGTAATGCAATAGACAAACACAAAAATCGGCAAAATTATTTAAAATTTAGTCTCGATTTAGTTTGCGTGTAAAATTCAATCCATTTGCCATATTCTAAAAATAGTTCAAAAATTTGATATCAATAAACATGTTATCATACCACTCCCATACAAGTATTATAATTTAAAACATTCGACATCAAAATCAATTTTGAGCAAAAAAATTGAAATTTGGGCTCTAACTTAAATAAAAATTTAAAAATCTATGAAAAACCGTGAAATACTGAAAATAAAATCAATATTAGGCTAGGGTTCTCATTGATTACCTTCTTGAAAGTGATTCTTTCAAGATTAGAACTATAGAATTCCTCTAGAACACACCTCCAAGCTCCAACTCCGAATTCCAATTGCTCATGCCCTGGTTGGCTCTACACTTTCAAACTCACAAAATTCTCGGTTCAATGTGTGAATATTAAGGTGGGAATCACTTAAATACACTAAAAGCTAGCTTTTGAAGGTTGAATCTAGTCGAAAATTTGGTCTTTGGGTCGACAAGTTGCAAAGGCTTATGAGTGTGAAGTGAATATATATGGTGATTTTGGGTTTTAATTTTAAAAACGCGTATTTGTTATTAGTGAATCAGGATTTAAATGGATTCATTGGGGAATCGCTACTTAAATAGCTGAAAATTAGCCTCAGTGACTCACCGACTAGTTCAACGAATCCTGGTTATAAGTGCAAATCACTCAAGAATTGCTGACCTGAAATTACACTAAAAATTTTGCAAACTGGTGTAGATTTCCACAGCAAATTCTAGTACAAAGTGGAATCGTTGGGAAATTACTGGCCTATTTTAACTATTTTTGCAATTCAATTGATTTTCTCATATATTTATCATATATATGTCCAATAAAAACGTAGAATTACTCAAAATTATCAGAATTTGACTATGATTTGTATGAAATTATAATTCCAATACTATAAATAATTGATTAACATAGAAAATAATGCATAAAGACAATATCATGTGGAAAAACATTTGCTCGATCAACCTCCCTTATATGAAATTATTTCATCTAACTAATCTTTATTCTAAAACTGAAAGTAAAGATAGAGTATGGACTGCCTCCCATAGAGCACTTTTGTTTACTGTCATTGGTTCGACTGAACCACGCAGTTCTAAATTGGTTTGATAAACTTAAATGTGGGATTTTTCACTCTAGCGCCATTCCAGAAAGTGATTGCTTAACCATGCACCCTAAAGTGATTGTCTTGTTCAAAGTATCCATGATAGCTTGCGAAGTGGCTAAGAAATGTCGTCCAAAGATTAATGGAGGATCTTCATTGATGAAGTGTGACATAACCAAAAAGTATGTGGGAATAATGTACTTCTCAATTTGACCTAGTACGTTAGTAACCACTCTTACTTGTTTCACTGAATAACCATTTGGTAGAAGAACTTTTTTTAGAAGCAAGTACATCCAACTCCAGTTGAGTATAAAGAAAGAAGTGAATTGGTATGTAGTTTTCTCTAGAACCTGTATCACAAATAGCTTTAAAATACCAAGCCCATTTAACTATTTCCTAGATTCTTCTTTTTCTTCTTCTTATTCTTCGTAACTTTAAACTTCTCCATTTTAAGATCGTTCTCAACATTGTTTGGTTGCTTAACCCTCTATTCTTGAGTTACTATATTTTCATTTGAAGTATCTCCGATTCACTCATTCTTTGTCATAACATTTTCGTCTTTCTATTATTACTGCATTAATAACATATACTTCAACTTTTAAATTATGATGATTTAATTCTAATGATTCATTATTATTAGTTTGTTCATTATTAGGTTCATCAGAATTATCATAGACATCTTCATCATTAAAATGAAAAGTGACAATTTTGTTTTCAAATTCCATAGATATTATTCCTTAAAAGATACATAACTTTGTTTTAGGTATTTTAGGAAATGGTCTTCTTAAAAGTTTAGGCGGAGATTTAGATAATGTTGAGTCTCTCATTTCAATGACATAGAAGTCAGTTGGAAATACTAAGTCATTTACTTTTACTAAGACATCTTTTAGTAAATCATAAGGTTTAATAACTGTGTTGTCAGCTACAGTAAGATTAATAAGTATATTAGTCAATGAGCCTATTTGCAATGACTCATATAGTTTAAGTGACATAACATTAATTGATGCTCCAAGATCACACATAGCAAAATCTAAAAAAGAAGTTCCTAATGTAATAGAAATTCCAAACATTCCTGAATCGAAACATTTCTCAGTTATTTTCTTTTTAATTAAAGTATACACCTTTTTTCCTATGTTTTCTTTAGATTATTCTAAAAAATTATCTTTAAATTCCAACAATTCTTTCAAAATTTTATCATAATTAGAAAATTGCTTAATTGATTATGTTATAAGTTTATTAATTTTTATTTTCCTAAATGCATCAAGAATGTGTTCATCGTTTTCTTACTCCTTAGCATCAACTAACCATTGTGGAACTGTAGAATATGAGTACATATTTTCATTCTAACTATCCAAAATTTTATCATGTTCATCCTTATCAATTATTTTAGACTTTTGTAAAGACTTTTCATATGCTTCAACTCTGGCTAAATACCTTGGTTACAGCTTTTCAAGATAAGGTGTATATTTCAATTATTCAGCTATCCATTCTCTAGTAGGAATGACATTAGCCATCATTTCTTCTTCTTCTTCTTCAATAGTTTTTTTTGTGTGTTGTTTATTATCATGTTTAAGTATCTTTCGTCAATTACACTTAATCGAGCACAATGGAAAAGTTTGATCCATGTAGCCGACCCCAGTTAATTTGGGACTGAGGCTATGTTGTTGTTGTTGTTGTTGTATCTTTCGACTTATAAGTGTGTCTTTTTTAACACTGAATAAAGCTTTGACTTGTGCTTGAATAGTAGTAGTAGCAGCTTGAGTAGGTGCTTTAGCTTGATTACTTTGTAGAGTACTTAACCTATTTATTAGTAAATTCATTTGACTTAACTGATTTTCAGTTTATTAATAGTAGTATCAGTCTTAATCTGATATTGAGAAATCTATGTAAAGTCTTGATGACTTTGATTGATAAAATTATGCAAGATTTGCTCTAAATTTGGATTCGCAAATTAAGTATTTTGTTAAAGTTGTTGAATAGGTGCAAATTGCATATGAGCACTTGGTCTATAAGTATTATAATTTAGATTTTGAGGACCATAACTAAGATTCAGGTGTTATCTTCCAGGATAATAAGTATTGCTATTATATTGATTTCTTGGTGGACCAAAAAATTGATTTATCATTGCATTAACCTCTTCGATATTCTCTTCATGTAGAGTAGGCACACATTCGTAAGATGTGTAACCTCATTACAAAATCCACAAGCTTTAACTTGATTAGAACCATTTTTAATTAAGAGCTTAACCATATTAGATAATTCAATAATTTTATCATCATATGTATTATTTCTTCTATTATCAACTTCATAAAATATTTTTCTTGAGGATTCAATCTTTTCACCATATTGCATAGATTGTTTAGCCATTTTATTAATTACTTCCTTAGCTAAAGTAGGTGTTGTTTCAAATAAAGATCCACCGCATACTATGTCTAATAACCTTTGTTCGAAGTGATTGAGTCCTTCATAAAAATATTCTAATAAGCTCTTTGAGTAAATCCATGTTGTGAATAAGAAGAAATTAATTTTTGGAATCTATCCCAAAATTCATTAAAATTTTCATCATCTTTCATCTTTGGAACAGTGATTTGCTCTCTATAGGAACTAATTTTTTTAGCATGCATATATTCATCTAGGAAAGCTTCTAGCATTTGAGTCCATCTAGTTATTGAATCTTGGGGGAGATAGAACAACCAATCTTAAGCTTGATCTTTTAATGCATAAGGAAAAGCTTTAAGTTTCACTTGTTCTAGGGTACCTTTTTTGATTTCATCCTGTTAACTTTATGTTGATACTCCCTTATGAATTTTTGTGGGTCTTAATTGTCTTTACCATAAAAGTTAGATAAGGCACTAATAAATCCATATCTAAGTTCAAATTCAGGAAATCCATCGGGGTATGCTATGCATATAGGCTCATATGTTGTAACATTTTGATTTGCTTGTCTAGAAGTAAATTCTTTATTATTATTGTTATTATTGTTGATAATTCTATTATTATTATTAATGACATTGTCATTATCATTATTGTTGCCATCCTCCATCCTATTAACTAAATTATTCGTAAGTTGTTGTTGTCTTAAATTTAGATTAAAAGTTTTATCTATTTCAGGATCTAACGGATGTAAATATACTGTAGAATTGGAACGACAAAGTGGTAGACCATACAATGTCTAAAATCCTAATAAATTATTTAAAAATCTTTGGCAACAACGTCAAAAATTGACAAGTGTCGAGCGTGCACAATAGTTTCCTGTATTTTCTTATTATTTGTAGTAGCGATAAGTGGGATATAGTCTCCATAGAGATTTTGCAAACTTCTAAGGAAAATGTTTTTTTCGTGTTTTTTTAATTTAGTTAATCTAATTAAATGGGAATTGAAATACTAGATAACTAAAAACTATGACTACTAACTTAATTAACCAAACTAACTAAACTAAGTCAAACAATTCAATGCAAACTTAATTAAACAAAATTCATATTCAATATAATTTAAATATCTAAACAAACATTTAAACAAACTCCCATTAAATAATGCAATATACTTGGATTGCATTAAAACACTAGAACATAACATTACCTCAAAACCAAGTTATAATTATATCATGTGGAATCTTGGAATTATTAAATCCTAATTCATAATAGGTTTATAGCCTTTAGCAAACGATCAATTTTCCTATATTCAATGGAAAATAGTGATATCCTTATCCTTGTAAATCTACCTATTGGATAGTACGCAATAAAATAGAAATACGATAGTATTGACACTTAATGAAAATCATGCCTATCTAAATCAAATATTAATCAGAATATGCCAATAAATAAATAACTTAGAACACAATCACCTAGAACTTTCACTCAGGTGATTTGGCCATACAGATTAATCCTAGTTACTATTTCTATTATTTTTGTCATTAATCATAAAAAAAATTGAATATCACAATACATATTTGCAACTTTGCATACAATATCAATCCTCATTAGTTGTAATACACAAAAATAACTTATTAAAACCGTGATTATTGTGTATGAATATATTTAAAGCATTAAGTACATGATTCCTTAATTATAACTATATAGCAATCCAAAGTATAAATATGTCTAGGGTATGTTTAGATTAAAAACTACTCACTCATACTAGAAATAAATAACACAATAATATAATTGAAATATATAATGAAATAAATACCTTTAATTGAAATAAATAAGGCTCCAATGTAGCTTCAAACATAAACTCAATAAAAACTAACTTACGGCTCTTACAAACTTGTGAAGAGAAAATAAAGCCAGGAAAAGGTTGAGAGAGAGCTAATTTTGAAGCCTTAAGGTCGTATTTATAGTTTGCTAAGCTATAAAAAATAAAGATAAATTCCAATTCTTCATAATAATCTAAAAAACTCATCACCGACCTCAACGATTTGTCATTGAATCTTATGTTGCTAACAAATTGATAAGTTAATCACCGAAAATATTTCTTTGTGCTCCACCGATTCAACAGGCAATTCTTTTGTAAATCTCGATTCAAGGAGAAACCGCTGGCTTTTCTCTGTTGCCAATTTATGTAGTGAATCCTTTGTATTCTCATATCGCTGGAAAATTGCTAGACTTTATCTCATATGACTATTTTACTGTCCTTCCTTTTTTCATTTCTTCATTTTTCCTAATTAAATCTTGAAATCATAAAAATATGAGAATACCTAGTTTAATATCATCATTTATATCTTAAATCAACCTAAATTTTACCACAAAACATGTCTAATTATTGACTTATGACAGCATCACTTACTAAGCATGTTGGAACGCTCACCCTATTTTACATTTCAGGTTCTCTGCCCGACGCTTCAACAAAGGGTAAAGAGAAGGCGTAAGAATTTTATAGTCTTCTCTACGATGTAATGACACTCTTTGTATATATATCGTATAAGTAGCCAATTGTGCTATATTTTAGTGTGATATTACTATGAATTACTAGATTCTTATCTCCCTTCATACTCAAAAACCTTTGTGTTTATATTTTTAGGGAAAATACAAGATATTGGATAAAAAAGTTATTTCCCATCTAAATCAAGTCAAAACGCAAAACATAGGTTCAGTTATATCCTAGCGCTTTTAGGAACACTCAAATTGCCAAGGAATCAATGGCCTTAACTTGAACAGATCAAGGAAGACTCATTAAGAACGTTACGTATAAAGCCTAGTGAAGACCCCAGGAGTAAGACGAAGCTTAAATTCCAAGAAAAAGGTCAACACCTACAACATCTTGGATGTGAACACATGGCGCTGGCAATGTGTTGGGCTTAGATCATGATAAAATCGAAAGAAAAATATAGTATCATAGCGCTTTCTCAGCAATTTGAAGCACTTTAGAGTTTAACACATACGACGATGGACATGTCCGAAGATTGGTAATTTTGTATTTTGTGAATTTGCAAGATTCGGGATTAGATTACCTCTTATCACACTTCTAATATAAATAGAAAACCCTAAAATGACTTTACACCCTCTCCTTCATTCTCTTGCCTTTGACTTTGGATTGATCTCTTGAAGGGCGAGAAAAGACTTCTCTTAGATTTTATTAGTAAGTTTTTATTTTTTTGTTTTCTATGTCGATGAGTGACTAAGTTCATGTTTAAGACCAATGTGATTGAGTTCCATAAATTAAGGATTCAGAAGGTTTTAGGCTTTTCGTTCTATTATTGTATAATCCTAGTTTTTATATTTTTCATTATATTGTTGTATAAAGTTTGTATGGTTTTTCCCTTTTTTCGTGGTGTAAGTGACATGCACCCTGGTTTGGTGCGAGTGATCTTATCATTGCTTGGTAAGGGGGCTCACATTAGGTGTCAACTAGGGATTTGTCTGTTGGCAATTGATGTACCTTTGTCTTGTTGAGATATGAGATGTTAGCAGTTCATGCAAGTTACTACTCATGGTAGGTGTTCTCACAGAGTTTAATGCTACAAGTTTGTTAAAAATCTATGGCGTATCCGGTAGGTTTTGCGATCTAGTTAATATGTGATTGTGTCACACGTTGTTTACATTGAAATGAGGAGAATGAGGTGGCGAGAGTCACTATAAGCCTATCTATGGAAACTAGTACCAAAACAACCCTTGAAAATCGACGAACGAATCCGATCCTTTGAATTTCAACTCACATTTTGTTCTAAAGTTTTATAGTTTTTGAAGCCCATTTTCTAAGTAATTGAGTTTATTGTCTACGCATTTAAATTCTAGTATACTTTTGTTTTGTTTTTAAGAAACCCCCATTTTTTAGTAAGCTAAAAAAGAACATCCCAATACCTGTAGGTTTGACCTCGTACATACCTCACTATAAATCTAAGGTAGTTGGTGAATTCAAGGCTATTATTGGTGCCTTTAATGGGGCATACCAATTTTTGGCATTGTTGTCGAGGATTTGTGCTAATTTGTTTTCTTTTTAGTTTTGTTTAGTTTAGTTTAGTTTTGTTTTGTTTTGTTTTATGGTTGCAGGGTTTAGGTAGTCGGTGAATTCGAGACTATTATTTCTGCAGATGGTTTGGTTCTACTTGATCTGAAAGTTGACAGGATATATAGAAAATGGGACATGGATAGTAAAAAAAGGGAAAGATCATAGGTGACTATGGATCTAAAAGGAAGATATCAGAATCTTATAGTTGCGTAGGATGCTGGGTACGATAACTAGCAAAATATGAGGCATGAACCGAGGTAGGAAAAAAAACTCACATTTAGGGAGGCGAATCAATATCACAGAGGGTTGTTACCCTTATATGTCGAGTATGTAGCTACTACCGATTAGTTTGAGCTTAAATCAGTTTGAGATGGTGGTAGTAGGCATGAAGCCTGCTATAGTTGATGCTAACATAGTGAGACTAAATGCATTCCTTTTTTCTTGAAGATGTTGCACAAGATTGGTTATTTCACTTGTTGGCCAGTTCTTTCAAGAACAGGAATGAGCTACATTAGAAATTTCAAGATGATTGCATGTCAGCTAGGAGGAATACTTAACTTTGGATGCATATATCTCATATTGTTATAGAAGTTGATGAATCGTTGTCACAGTGTTGGAAAAGATTCAAGAGATTGTGCAGGGCGTGTCCTCAACACAGTCTCAGTGAGAAGTCCATGATGGAAAGCGCATATGAAGGGTTGAGTTATGATGAAAAAAGACTGCTCTATATAGTGTTCAATGGGAGCCTTGCAAATATCACACCTACAGAGTCTATGATGTACAATGAGAAAGTAGCTAATCAAGCTAAGAAGTATTGTCCAATTAATGAAAGAAGAACAATAAAATCTTCAGGGGAAAGCCAATTCGTGAATGATCATTCAGAACTCAAATCTATGGTGAAATAAATGATGCTCGTAATAGGGACATCAAAAGCCTGTGGTATATGTTCAGAGCCGAATCATTTCATAGACCAACATCCCAAGTTTTTGAGGATACTGGGGAAGTCATGGCAACAGTCCAATTTCCAAGGCCATCTTGATCATAACCGCAAGTATAATGGTTCAATTGTAGTAATAATGTGATCGACAAAGGTTGATTACGGATATCGTTCCTCTGGGAAAGGTTTATATGGACATGGCTACTTAGTTAAGTTCACTATATTGTTAAGAAGGTGTCTTTTGTTTTGATTTGAACTAAACTACTTTATTCTATAAAAACAATGTAAATTAACTTGTATTCTTATATTGAGAAAACTCTTAGTTTACAACTTTACCTAGATAATGAATTACTAAGCTTCTCATATCACACTTTCTTCATCTTTCTTATGTGTGTGCAACGCATAAATATAATATATGGATTTCCTTAATATTCACTTCAACCCACTGTCGTTGTGAAAAAGATCCTAATGTGCAAACTAGAACTCCACCTATCATTGTAAATAATGCAAGTCTTACATAACATTAAGTACTAATGGCCTGTTTGGTTCGTGGGATTAGCCCGGATTAGCCACACCGGACTAGTTAATCCGTTGTTTGCTTGGAGGATTAACTAGGCCAGCGGATTAGTTAAGGGGCATGGTAGTGGATTAAACAATACCACCATTTTTGGTGGGATTAACTAATCCATTGTAACGGAAAGTGGAGATTACCACTTTAGCCCTCACATTAACCAAATCACAATTCTCCAAAACTCTCCACGTCCCTGTTTTGCTCTTCTTCTTCCTTCTGCGGCTGTTTTTTTTTTTTTTTTTTTTTTTTTTTTCGTTTATCGCTTTATCGGTTCATTAGGATTCCGGTTTGGCAATATGGAAATCGTTCCGTTCCGATTCCGATCAGACGTTAACCCGAAACTACCCACCAAGAAAAAAAAAACAGAGAATTCTCTAATTCTCAAACAATCACCTCTATGAATTCCAAGTTTTCATCCTTTCTGTTCGTCCAAATCTCAAAACCTAGGGCGCGTTTGGTGCCGATTTCGAAATAGGAATGATAAGTGGGGGCAAAAACCAAGATGATGAGAAAAAACCGCCCAGATTTTTAGAAATGCTTCTTCTTCTTCGGGTCTATATAGTCGTCCGCCACTCCATTTCTACCAAATGGCGGAGGAAGCGTGGGCTCGCCGTCGAATCAAATCCGAGTCGAAGGTCACTCTTGAATTGGACGAAGGTGAGGTGCGATTCATGGACGCAGGCCGATTCAAGCAGCAGGAGATGAGAAATGTGTGAAATGGGGGGACTTTTGGTGTTATTTATCTAAGGGTATTTTGGTAAATGTACATGTACAACCTCATTTAATCCCAACCTTAAAACTCCCAACCAAACAAGATACACAAATGAGACTAAACTATCTAAACCCATGTGTTAGTCCCATCACTAATTAATCCCATGTGTTAGGATTCACTAAAATGTGAACCAAACAGGCCATAAATCTTTAGACTCATAAATACTTAATTTTACTCTCCATGTCTCCCTAATTAACGACTATCTATCTATGTTATATATTTTAAGGTCGTGTTGTTCAATCGGGCTTAAAAGCTCCAATGACCATGGTAACTTCTACAACCCCTAATCAACAAATATGTGATCAAGTTGTTCATAACATTACGCATAGAATCAAACAAAAACTTTAACCATTGCATTTCTAAAAAATTGTAATTAATTTATACTTCTTTGTATAGTATTCAAATCATAGGATCCATTGATTCCTAAGATAAATAGACTACTCACTCTTCATCATAAAAAACATACAATTCATGATATTCATTGCAATCAAAGATTAAATCAAATAAACTTTAATTAAATTAAAAAATAATACCGAATCACCACAATTGGAGTCTTCAATGTATCTCCTTCAAAACTCATCTCAATACTCAAATCTAATGTAAACAACTTTATGCTCTTGTGTTGTGTATATTTACCACGTTCTAATACCTATTTATACTTCTAAGACTCCTAAGAGTACAATAAGAAACCCTAATTAACAATTCCAAACGAACTAGAATTCCAAAACTTTCTATTTTTATGTCTTGACGCTATCTGTAAATAAAAATTCATGCTCCCCGTGTAAAGTGACAGCGCGGCCACAACTTTAACCTTTTATGTGTATTTTTTCCTCTTAGTAGACTCGGCGCCTCCTGTGTAACTGCCCGGTGTCGTGTGTTTAAACCCCATAGCGTCAACTTTTCATGCACAGTTTCAACTTTACATGCACAACATCAACTCTCCTGCACCTAATTCTTTGGTCTCTATGCCTTCTCCATGCATTGTGCTCATTCTCCACGGCGTCACATGTATTTTTGTGCTTTTTCTCCTTATTTCACCATAAAATCACTCATTTTTCTCTTTTATGCCTTGTAGATCAGAAAACATATAAATACCATCAACTAGAGCTCATTCTGGGATATTTATACCAATTATACGACTAAACTAGTCCTATATGTAAGTCTAACTAAACACGAATCAAATACCCTTAAACTTAAGATTTTGCAAGTCTCGAAGAAAAATGTATTATACGAAGTACGCATACTAATACTAATTATAGTCCTTAATTATTTTACATAGTTCATGGAGTATCCTTTAATCCAAATAAGTTCAAAATAATCCACTCAAGAGTTTTTATTTATAAAAACTAGTACTTTCAAAACACGTAGCTTTAACAATATATATAATTCATTTTCGAAACTCACTAGTAGTTCACAATCAAGACCATCATTACTCACAATTTTACTTTACCTCGACACTCAAGTAACAAGTGTACAATCTCATGACTTCTCATTAAGCTCAAGAATTCACAAATAAGCATATATTTTACTAAATTTTTGTAGACTATAATACTTCTAGAGTCAGTAGGACTTCATATAGTTGAAAGGATAGTCGAAATGATAGTTGAAAGGAAAACTTAACTCAACTAAGTTACTCGTACTCGAGCTAAATCTTTTCATTCAATGAGTTTTATTTGATTTCTGCCTTTATTTCATTATACATCTCTTTTTTCTTATCTTCTTATATATATTTTAGTTGTACAATCCCTTTACCTTTTCTTTTGGATTCTGCTTTTCTCATATTTTCCAACCATCAAATTCTCTGATCATTTTCCTATAGAACTTGTGGGACTCTCTAATTTTTATTTAAAAATATTGTTAGCACTTCTCACTTTTACTTTTATTAAGCAAGTTTTAATTCTAACTTTTCATTAAACACCTTGCATATCTCTTCCCCTTGTAGTACTAAGTCTTCATTTATGTTCGACTCAAGTAAGATTCATGCTTATCATAGAATTCTTTAGAGATCTAACTTTTTTCGCAAGAAGTGTTCTTCTATTCTTCTTGCTTTGGTTTCAAGTTCATGATCTTCCCTAACTCTAAGTTTCTAATCGTGAAATCATACTGTTATTTGGTACAATTCTTATTTTCTTCAAAAATGATAGGATTCTCTTAGTTTTATCAATTGGATACTTATATTCTTACTCATCTTCAATTAAAGGCATGAACTTTGCAAAAGATGTATTCATTTATTACTATACTACTATATATAACTTAATATATATTACTTATATAAATTAAACAAAGTACACTACCATTCTTTCCTATTTAATTGCTTCAAAAATTAAATTTTACAATCATATACGCAGTGTTTATCTTTAATTCATCATTTCTCACCACTTTCCATAGTGTTAATGCCCCCAAATTTAAATCAAACCTTGTCCTCAAGGTTTAAAAATAAGTCCGAAACATAAAACACTACAATCATATATAATATAATATAGTAACTACATAATAGTAAACAAAAAAATGCATAACAATAAAGTTTAAATAACTACTAAAAGGTCAAAATGTCCCAAATTTAAAATAATCAGTATTTAAGTATTACTCATCTCCCGAAGATCTAGAGAAATCCTAAGACTCAGACTATAGGACTATGCATCATCATCATCATTATCATAAGCTCCTGCAAAAGATGTTGTCAAATGACGCTCCACTCTTATGTTCTGCACTACTTCATGGTCAAACATGTAGTTCGATGCTGCTGAAAATCTGATACACCATCAGTAGGTCTCAACCTTCTGCTTGTAATGACCATTATCTTAAGTTGGTGATTAGTGTTAATCCAAATCATAATTAACTCGAGTTAGGCTTGTGGTTGAGTCTGACATACCTTAATTAGCGTGTGCATTTATTTGTGCGATGCTTTAAGTTTATTTAGAATATTTAATGAATTTTGTAGGTTGTAGTATAAAAAAGAATTTATATACAAGCTTATAATCAAAAAATATGTAAAGAAATAGTAAATAGCCAATACACCAAGTGCAACGAGGGGGTCGTGAAATGAATATGCACACCTGAGAATACTCGTTAACATGTCTAGTAAATTTATTGGTGAGAAAATACATGAGGTATATATATTTATATATATATAGAAAATACATGAGGTATATATATTTATATATATATTAAAAGCTATTAGTTTGGTTTGAATTATGTGGATCGTTAGATCGCCTCAAAATGTGCGTAAGTGTTGATGGTGTCAACATGTGTGTCACTTTAAAAGTTTCATTTTAGCACATTAATCATTCGATCAATCTCAAGATAGCACGATGCGTATCTCGAGAAAAACTATATATTTAAACTAAAACCTTTAAACTTATCCTCACCATTGATCAAGTGAGAGACATAGAGAGAAATTGAGGGTTTGGTGTTCTGATATTTAGGGAACTAATTGAGGGAGCTATTTCTGTGTGAATTAAGGAGCTTAAACAACTAGAAATCCAGAGATTATCGTTGTGGTAAGTTTAGTTTGGATATTTTTTAAGTTTGATTCGATAATGGATGATGATTTCTCTTTGAATTGTTATTGTTGTTGATTATAAATGGGCTTATACCTCCCTAGAGGTCTTCCCTAGTGTATTTGGCGAGTGTTAACTATGGTTTTGATGATTTGTGGATTTGATCATGGTTGTTGCCCTGTTCATTGTCAAGATAGTACAAGGTGGAACGCACTCCACTTAGCAGAGGAGTGTGTTCCCTTCATGATTTGGAAGGAACCCAGTTGGTGGAGTGTGCCACCAATTGAGTTGAGCGCGCTCCTACCCTAGAAAACAACAATTGTGTTGTAAATTACTTAGAATTTTCAGAGGTCTTAAGGACTAAAGTAGGGATTTTTAATATAGAGTATTAGACCTATATTGATTGCAAATGGTTTGTGATAGTTGTTGGATCATCAGGAAAGTGTGAGTAACCCGAAAAGATAAGGGATTTCTTAACGGAAACCTAAATCGAGGTAAGTATAGATTCAATTATTTAGCAATGCTGCTTGGCTATCTTAGTATATGTAGTTCATGTAGTTTATGGACTGAATGGGGAGAATATATGTACACTGTGATGTTTTTACTAAATGGTAGATGGTGTTTGATGTAATTCACGAGAATAAGTTCCTGGAACTGAGACCAGGTTATGTAGCAGGTGGGTTAAGTTCCCGGCCTATGTGTAACTTCCTACTAAGTAAGATAGGTTGCGTGGATTGCATACTTACTAAAGGGTTTCAAATGGAACCATCGGACATTAATGGACTGACTAAATTGCACATCGGCCAATGTGTTGGTCTAACAATAACATTATTGGTGTCAATGGGTAATCGACCCTAGTTTTATAAATAAAATGGGAATCATAGTTTAATAGTCATTGACAATTGTACTTGCATCTACTATTTATTGAATTTTATGTTTTTCATAATACCGTTAGTTAACATCCGTGCATATTGTTATTGCATAATGTTCTCAGTTATTATATGAAATTTTGATGGCTTTGTGAATCCTTACTTACTGGGCAAGTAAGAGTGCTCGCCCCAAATTTAATATATTAGGTTGTTAGGCTAGCGCTTTAGCAAAGGGAAAAGAGAAAATTAAGGAGTCTCAATATCTTGACTATGATGTAATGAATTTTCATGTATATAGATACATTATTTGTTTTATTTTATTATATATAAACAGGGTTGAGAGGTTTATAAATGATGTTTTGGATTTTGATAAACTCTGTATTTATGTATATAATTTAACTATCGAAAAGTTTTAATTTTTTGCAAGTGTATATTTTGAATTATTTATTCGATATAGTTATGCAAGATGAGTTTATCAGGAACAGACGGAGAGGTTGCTGGCTCTAGTTAAGCCTGGCTAGGTTACAGAGGCTAAATTAGGGTTTCAGACCAAGTATCCCCCCAATTGGGATAGTTATGTCCCTTTGATGATCTACAAATAACATGAAATTCCTCTGTCCATTCAATCGGTCCTGAATCCTTCTCTGCGTGTTGATAAATGATTATTTAGACTTATATATAGTTAGTTTAGTAGTATATTTAGTATAAATATCCCTAAATGAGCTTTAATAGATGATGTTTATGCATTTTTAGGTAAACAAGGCGTAAATGAAGGAAAAGAGTGAGTTCGAGGAGAAACAGAGCAAAAACATAACTAAGGAGGTTTGGCGCCGTGGCTATATAGGTTGGCATTGTGGGGCATTGAGGCCCAGCATGGGAAATAAATGCATGGCATGAGAGAGCAAGGAAGTGGAGAAAAGTGATCAAGAGGCTCGGTGTAGTTCCGACGTAGTGGAAGTCAAGGGGCAGCTCGAGGGAAATCTAAGGGACAACGCCTGGATAAATGAAGAGAGAAAATGCATACAGAATGCTCGGCACCACCACTGCAGTGCCGTGGGAATGAACACACAATGTCGGGATTTAAGTGACATTGTCAAGAGAGAAAAAAATAGAAATGGACTTCTATTTCATGTTAAATTGTTAAGTAAGGTCTCTAATTATTTCATAACATTATTAGGGAGTATAAAAACTCATAACATAGTTTAGCATAGGTTTACTTTATTCATGAATATTAAGCCAATTTGTGGAGAGAAGTCATTGAACACTCTTGTGTGGTGACTTGGGTATTATGTTTGTTGATTTAATTGAAGTTATTTCATTATATCTCTGATTTCAATGACTACCACTGTATGCATGTTTGTTTTAATGAAGTGTGAGTAGTCTATTAATCTTAGTGATCAATGGATCCCATGGTATGAATGCTATGCTATAAACATGAATAGAATAGAAATATAAAAAGTTTATTGGTTAGAATCTATATTTATTTTGAGCTTAATGCTACGAACATCTTGATCATGTGCTTTTGATATTAGCTTTTAGGAGTTATCATGGCCAAAGAAGCTTTTAAGCTGGATATGGACGGTACAACCTAAAATACATAACATCAAGTGATAGTCGGTGATTAGGGAGGCACATATACTATACTTAATTGGTTATGAATCTAAAGATTTGGAACATTAAAGCAATGTGGAGCTTACGTTATTCACACTGTTAAGTGGAGTTATAGTTTGCATATTAGAATTTTTTCTGCTATGACAGTGGGTTAAAGTGGATTTGAAGGAAATCTATTTATTCTAATTAGGCATTGCACATACATAATAAATATGATAAAGTGAGTTGAAAAGCATAATATTTCATTACCTAAGTGAATTTGTGAACTAAGATAGTCTTAATATAAGAATTTAAGTAATTCGCATTGATTTGTTAGTAAAGATTAGTTTAGTTTAATTATAAAACTATTTAAATGGACTTCCTTAGCAATATAGTCATTTTAGTTAACTATGTAATGAGTGCATACACCTTTCCCTGAGAACGATATATATAGTCAATGTAAGTTGGTTACACTATCACTACAAGTGAGTTCTTATACTTGCAGCACGTACACCAAGTTTTTGGTGTTGTTGCAGGGGAATGGTAGCCACTTACACTTAGTTTGAAAAGTTGATAAGTTTTATTTTAATTAGTTTAATTTTAATTTCATAAAAAGAAAAAGAAAATTAAAGGTTTAAGTTTCAAGTTTGACTTTTATCACTCGATCTTTTATGATTTCTTTTCAGGAAAAACTAGTGCATGTATAGCAAAGGAGAGAATGACTTAGTAACTTACGAACCTGAGATTGACAAAACCAACAAAGGATGGAAAAAGAAATGAATCAAGATGGTTAAGGATCAAGAAAAATCCAACAACAAGGCCAAGAGAATAACCAATCTGAAGGTGATCCGGTAGTGCAAGATAGAGTGTAAGGACAGAGATGCCTTCATGACTACTTCCAGCTAACACCACCGAGTTCGAACTAAGACCATCTCTAATAAAAATGGTGCAAAATAGCTTGTTTAACGGGATAGCCAATGAAGATCCAGTTGCACATGTAGAGAATTTCTTGGAGAATTGCAACACCGTGCACATTACTGAAGTTACAAATTAGGTGATCAACATTAGAATTTTTTCATTCTCATTGGGTGGAAATGCCAAATCCTGGTTCCAAAGACTGAATGCAGAGAGTACGACCTCATGGGTGGAAATCAATGAAAGATTTCTAGACAAGTTCTTTACCCTAGTGAAGGTCAGTGAAAGGAAGTTGGAAATCAATCAATTCAAATAAGAAGATGTCGAATCTCTTGGTGAGGCTTGGAAAGATTCAAGGAGATCCTAAGGAGATGTCCATGACATGGATACGTGAAATGGGCGCAACTCCATATTTTCTACTGTGGGATGAACCACAATATGCCAACACTAGTAAATGTAGCAGTGAGTGGTTCTTTACTAACGAGGGATGAGGATGGAGCATTGGATCTCTTAGATCTTTTATCTCAAAACTTTGTAGCTGGTACTTGCTCCATAGTAAGGAAACCAATAGGCGTATATGAGATTTATTCGCAAGCCGTGATTATGGCACAACTATCCAACCTGAGAAATCAAATGAAAAACCTTTAATTAAGACGACAAGGTCTGCGAGTGCAGGCGATACATGAACTTATTAATCAAAAAGCCTTAGTGGTTAAAAAGATGGACATGCAACAACAAATGAAATATGGAGAAGTAAACTTCATGAATAACCAAGGCCATGGAAACAACTTTAGACCGAGAGGAATGGCTCCTCCAAGGTTTATTAAGGATACAATAACAACCTAAACTTTTCATATGGGAATTCTGAAAATGCACTCAAGTTTCCTCCAAGCATCAAACAACAAGTCCAACAAAGGAAGTTAGGTTAGAGCTAAGAAATGACTTCATTGAAGTCAATTGAGAAACTCTTGCACGCCATGGACATGAGCAATAGGGAACACCATGAGAAGCATGAGAAAGAGATGGAATGAGTGAAGCAATCTATGAATAGGATAGATGATGAGAGATCACAATCCATCAAGAACCTAAAGAGACAAATTAGTCAGTCCGCCAATGCCTTGAATTCAAGGAAGGAAGGACAATTTTCAAGCGACACAATCAACAATCCTAAAGAGAACATCAGCGATTGCATCACTCACCACCGCCAAGGTACAGAGCACGACTAAGACGACGGTTGTTTTGATGAAGGTTCCATCGACTATCAATACCGTTCCGACGCCGGGAGTGGTACATGAGACTTCGGCCGTGGCATAGGTCGAGACGCCGCCTACTACGCAAGCACAGGCAGACATGTCTTGGGACTTTGTTGACGAATTAGGTCAAGTAGATGCGAGAGTTTATCAAGTTTGATCCTGGATATTTTCATAGAGGTAGAGACCCAGAGGCAGCCGGGAAGTGGGTGATTGCATATTAGAGATTACACATGCTACTACGGATTTCGGAGAGCATACAGGCCAGTATATTAGGGCATATGCTGAGAGGGGAAGCTACTGTGTGGTGGACAGCGTATACAGATACTCACCCAGAACCGATGATATGGGGAGAGTTCAGAGAGTTATTTTATGATCAATAAATACACACGGAGGTGAGGCTGAGGCTGGGAGATGAGTTTTTGGCTTTGAGACAGAGCAGCGGGTCAGTATTAAAATACATGGATAGGTATTGGTACTTGATACAGTTTGCCACAGACGTCACAGGCACCGAGAGACTACAGATTTATTACTTCGTCTGAGGGTTGATTAAGGACATGGCCAATGCCATAGTTTCCTCCGGAGCACAGACGCTGCAGGAGATGTATGATAAAACACTTACCTATAAGACACATCTGATGCAAAGAGTTGACAGGCCTTCATCTACTAAGTTAGAGAGACAAATTGGACAGAGTTGTGGGCAGAAGAGACTGAGAGATCAAGACAATAGAGAGGACAGAGGGTACGGTCAAGGCCATAGAGATGATCATCGGGCAGCCAGAGCGTACGTTGTACCGGCACTACCAGCACCGCCGCAGAGACAGACTCAGGACCAGGGAGGACGGGTCTAGAGATTATATGGTCAGGGCCAATGGTCAGGGATTCAACGAGCAGGACCGGGATGAAGGATCACTTGTTGGCGATGTGGACGGTAGGGTCACATCAAGAAGGACTGTACGCAGAGATCGACGACTCCAATAGTGGTGACACCGTTGCAGACTCGAGAGCCGGTGCACGTAGTGACAGAGCCAGGCTGGGAGACGTCCCAGCAAAGGGTTCAGGGTAGGCGATTTTAAATTTATGAACAATTCATGTTAAATTGTATGCATGCATCATAGTATTATGATGGTAGATCATAGTGGTACGACGGTAGATGATTGTGTTATGACATGGGATTTTCATAGGTCGTGGCATGACATGGGATTGTCATGGTGAGTAAGGATAAGTCACGGTATGACATGGGATTGTCATAGTGAGTAAAGGTAGGTTGTAGCATGGCATGTGATTGTCATAGTATTGATGGTTGGTTAGGACTATCATGTTGGGATACATGATGGGAGAAATTTACAGTTATTAGTGTTAGGTAACTGGGATTAGAGAAACTTGAACACGAAAATTGATCTGAGAGTAGGTTGCGGAGATGTTGGAAGAGAGTGGCTGATCTTGACTACCTCGGCGATATGCGCCTATGTCTCAGGGTAACATTATTTTCCCTGCTTTGGGGGTAGTGGGGTGCTCAAGGGACTGTAGAAAGGACTATCAAGGTGTGAGATCGTCACACGGGGATAAGATAGTGGCACCGGAGTCTACTTAAGATTTAAATTTCGAGGACGAAATTCTCCTAATTGGGAAGAATTGTAACGACCTAAATTAATTAAACTAGGATTAGTGTTAATCTCTAGGATTAATAGTCGTAATTCGGGCGTTACATGGACAACTCGGTTGGCTCAGACACGAGAACCGAGGACATATGTTATTTATGAATGGTGATTGTATATATGTGGTGTTTAACTTCATTTTATTATATTGCACCGCATGTGTGTATGTTGCTATTGGGCGAGTTTGTGTGACGGGTGTTTGCCTTGAAAGGTGTGTCGATGCGGGTGTGGAGTAGGCGAACTACGGGTACACTAGGAAACTTGACGAATTTACGTTAGAATGACTAGTTAATCAATTTAAAATATAACCATAGGCTAAGATTGATTCAATTAAAACAATAGGCTATGGCGTACCTTGAATGCCTGCCAAGAAGCGAGGCACTAAGTGTCGGGTAGTTGAGAGTTAGCGGGACCACAAGTTGATAATTGTCGGTCACTAAAAACACTAATCATTGTCATTATAATGGGCCTAAGCTAAGGTGAATAAATGCAATAAATCAAGGCCTATAGTTGAGTAAATTAAATGGAAAGCATAGGATTGGTCTAGAGATACACATTGGCACATCTAGGAACTAGGTGAGTAATGAAATGGTGTCACTTGAGGTTGAGTTAATGGGAGTTAGTGGGATACATGGCAAGAGGTGGACCATTAGATAGTCATCGGGATACATAAATCCAAGGGATCAAAGGCTAGGAAGGAACATCACCATAATATATAACATTAGTGATCAAACAACATGCAAAGAAAATCATTTATTCATTTTGCTGGAGAAGAAGAAGGAATTGCTGGAGATGAGTGAATCATCAAGTTGTTGAAGGAATCCATTGGATTTGGTGAGAAATTCTCAAGCTAGCGTGTTACATCAACTAGTACGTATCTTTCTAGTTGAATTTGAAACAAGTTTCAGTTTTATGCTGATTTCAGAGGGTAGATGATTGAATATTTGTAATTGGATTATATATCAGGATTCCTCATTTCAAGTTGATAATCTAGCTATATTAAAGTTCTTAATTTGGTTTTGAAATCATAAAGATATGAATTTTTGAAATTGCAACACTAAAACTAGAATTCTGCATGTTATTAGGAATCAACCTGGGTAATTTGGTCATAACTTGCTCATTTTAGATCCAAATTTATCCAAACCAGTGGCATTTGAAAGCTTATTTAAAGGGAAATAACTTTGATTAACCGAAGGTATTTCAATTCAAATATTTTTATGTCGAAACATGTTGTACAAGTAGGTGCTGGAATATAAAAGGAAAGTTTTGAAACTAAACTTGTTAAGGGCATAACTCCATAACTACTTATCCAAATGAGCTTATATTTTAGTATGTTGTATTTGGATATGTTTTCTGCCTCGTGACTAAATATCACATTTTTGGGAACTATATATTGGGAGAAATAGATTTTCTAAGTCGGCTGGTCGGATTAGATTACAATTAGACCTATGTTTAGTAAAATCATGATATCTCTTTCATTTTACTTGGAATTTCACAAACTAAACCTTTCCGGAAAGCTAAGAGAGAGACCAACAATAATTGTTCTGATGGAGGATTTCGATATTTGGACCATTTCATGCCTAAAAGTACGTTAAAATGTAGGACTGAAATTGAGAGTTAATTTAGTACTTAGGGGCCGATTTAGGAAGATTGATTTAAAGTCTATTGAACCAATTTGAATACAAAATAAACACACTTAATTGACTTAAGGGACTTAGGGGACCATATCTCTGTGTCGGGGAGGTTGTCGGGTTGGATACGAGAGTCTAGAGAAGTTGGAGCTCGGATTAAGGTGTGTAAACCCAATGATAATGCTTCACGAATTCATGGTTTTTGTTTTATCGATATCACGTTTCATGTGTGACTGCTGGTGGGCACACATGGGTTTTCATTCCTATTCGATTTGCGTATTATTGGTTGTGAGTTAATCGCTTGCACGAGTTACTCGTGTTTAGTGCTCATATCGATGGTAGTAGAATATATATACGACTGTCGAGAGGGATTTAGGGTGTTCCCTTGACTTTAACTAGAGTCTGGAGGGGTCATCCAGTAACTGAAGTTGGGATATAGTCACTGTAAGCCTATAAGTATATACGTGGTTCCTATTTGATTTATCGATTACTGGCTGGTGTAGGTCAGGGTATTTTCGTGATTAGACGGATGTTTTTTGATTATTGCTTTATTTCCAAGCTTATTTAATTGGTACACGCTGCCTATTTCCTTCACGCTATTGCTTTAGTTTGTCGTATGTTGCCTACATTCATGGGAATATAATATATTGTTGCCAGGAGTTATATTTGAATGTCTCGTAGTTTATCAGTTTTATTTCATGAATATTGTGTGGACTTCTCTTGGGATTTTACTCACTGGACTCGTCATTGTATTTATTGGGTGACTGAGTGCAGATCCTTCAACGAGCAAGAGCAAGGGCAAGGGCAAGGGCAAGGGCAAGGGCAATGGCAAGGAGTTACTGGGCGACTACATCTGAGATTGCAGAGCCAGCTCGTGTGTGACTACAATATGTATTGATTGTACTTTTGTTGGGTTTTGGGGACTGTAGAACACTGATTACATGTATATGGAACTTTGTTTATACTTATTTCGCCTTAATATATACATGGTAACTTTTGCCGCTTTTTCCACTACTTAGGATGTTAAATACTGCAGAAGTTACTCATTAAAAGACTTCCGCTGTGAAATTTATCATATAACCTGATAAATTGAGTAACTGGCTAACTAAATAATTAATACTTGTGTAAAGATTAGTTAGCATAACTAGGGTTAGCTGGAAGAGTGTAAGCTACTAGTTAGGTCGTGAGGCGTCAAGGATAAGCGGGCCATGAAGTGGCACGCCTTTGTGACGTGGGATGCGATGTGAAGAGATCTTAAAGCAGCCTAGAATTTGGGGCTGTCATAGTGCAACAATTGAATCTAGGTTAAATCGGAAGTGGATGTGATCCGGTTATTTAGGATTAGTGTTCCCACGGACCCATATTACTTCAGTTTATGTGTTAAGCCCGATTGGCGGATGTCTAGGGTTATGCATTAATTAGGGAAGAAGTTAGTGGCAAACGTCTTGGCTATCGAGATTAGGGGAATGAGGAATTTCTTGCAGATGTCAATTTTCAATAGCTAATCTATGAGAATTTAAATTAATATTTTTTTGGGAAAGATTGAAGACCATGATTGCCATTGAATCTTGATCCTTATTTGTGAAACTGTAGACCTAGGTGTTACTTAGGTGTTCATTAATTGTTTTCAAAATTAGTTTGGTTATTTTATTTATTTAGTTTAGTTAGATTAGTTAATTAAATTATTTATTTAAAACCCCCGATTTTTCCTTTTCGTTGTTTTTAACCTTAGAAAGACCACCAATCTCAGTGGGATCGACCATTTACCACTATTCTACAAAATAGTTGGTTTATAAGATTTTATTTTATTGATGCGTTTGGCGTGCGTCACATGTGTAATAACCAATTGCATTGTATTCCAAGATATTAAACGAATAATAATATCGCAAGGAATCATAAATATACAAATATGCAATCCCTCCCATTTCTATTGACCAACCACAATAAGATGACATCTTCCAAAAGTGGTAGGTAAACAGTAATAAAGATTCATGAGTTTGAGAGGAAGTCCCTCGAAAATCCACCCCCTCGACTCTCTACGGAGTATGATCATGGCCAACATCATAAATCCTCCTAAACAAGTGTCTACAACAATTAGTAGCCGTAGAGCACCACAATGTTCATCCTACCGTACATATAGCCAATGAACACAATAGAATCCACAACAGCTTCCTTCCTTTCCTACATGTGAATGCATGACCAATAAAAATGCAACGATAAATCGTGCATGCAATTATATTCGAGAAATACTCATAAAATGTAAAGGTTAATGTGAGATTTACTTATAGTACAACTACAACTCTACAAAATCTTTGCACTTCGTGTCAGTAATCTAATACACAAGTTTCCAATTGCGTTCCTACAATTGATTTGTAAGTTCGGTAAGTTTCCATAACAGTTCTATATTTTTTTCAAATTAGTTGTAGTTTAATTGACCCAATTGCATCATGAAATCCTTAAAATACCTCCAAAATGAATTCTCCGATGCTCGCATTTTATTTTTGACTCAAAATTATTGTTCGCTGTAGAAAATTATGTTGTCTAAGCTTAAATCTAATTTTTCCAATTTATTATATATTTATTGGTCCTGTCATAACCCAAAAACCTTGAAATCATTCTAAACCAAGTCCACGGATTTTCGGATCCCAATTTTTACTCCAAATCGTGATTCAGAATAGAAAAACTAATCTAAACTAGGCTTTAAAACAATTTTCACAATTTTGGCATTTTCATAGTCGTAACACGCAGTACGAGGCAAAATCCCTGATATAAATCCTCAACAAAATCACAAAATCCTCATTTCTCGGAAAAATTTCCAATTTCTATTAATTTATCCAAAAATCCCATTTTCTGAATTTTCTCAATATCCAAGAATTTTTATTTAATTATTTCAGTTTTAAAAATACTTATTTTATTTATTTATTTATTTATTTATTTAAATGAGGAAATTTTTGATCCCTGAACTGCATTCGGTTCGGGATTAATCGTCTTCTTCTTCCTTCGATTTAAAACAGTTCTCTGTTTCGAACCATCATCATCTTTTTTTCTTATTCGTTCATTTCGTTTGGGGTCTTCACAACTGTGGAGTCCAACTGGGCAGGGGAGCTCAAGGCTCCCCCATCGTCTTCCCCAACCTGCTTCCTCCTCTCCCTCCCTAAATGCCTCTGTTTCTTTCTTATTCTTTCACTATTTTTTTCTTACTTCAATCTTTCTTCTCTTTCTCTTTTATGTGAATCGATAAACCCCAATAAATTCCAGTTCAAATTCAAATTAAAACAGTCCCCTAACACCATTTATCCTTGAATCAAAAATTGAAATTGTAACTCACCAATACTAACAACACCACCACCAACCAACTCACGGCTCCTCTTATTTGGTCAACACAGGGATGAGAGATAGAGAGAGAGAGAGATATTGAAAGACAGTACAGGCGATGAGGGGAGGAAGGACAATGAAGACAATAAGAGGATGATTAACTATTGAGGACGTTGAATTGAAGAAGATGAAGACGGTGAAGTAGTGAATACATACCCCATAGATCCATTTCAATTGTAAATAAAAACGTTAGAGAAATTACCAAATCGCCCCTTTCTATTTATCGTCCCCTATAGTAAGTCAATACCTTTTTGGTAATTTGGAATTTTTCTACTATTTTCATATTTATCTCAGTTTTTTGTCCAAATTAAACTTCAAAAAATACCCCAGTTCGACAAAAAATTGGAGAATTTATCAATGCGCTCCAAAACTCCTGAATAACTAGTCTTGCACACGAATCAAGTTGTGGGATCCATGTCGGCTTGTCAAATCCATTTAAAAGACAAATTCATATTCTTAAACTTAAATACCCTTATTTTTCTCTACATCCAAAACGGAGGTTCCGGTCAACATTTTAACTCTACTTGAACCCATTATGATACATATCTCGAGATAAAACCCTGTGAATCTTGAATTTACTCGATCGACTTGAATCTCACAAAATAATATATTATACAGTACACAACACTAGGCATACATCACACAAAAATAAAATTACTTAAAAGTCTCAATTTCACAAGCTTTTAACACTCGACTCGTGGCTAAGATCCTAATGAGTCTTCGTTAATCCCTCATTAGCCATAATTACTGATTTAAAATTTTAGGATTTGATAAAAACTGGTAGAACCGGTGCACTAAAAAATGTAGTCCCTATTGACCCTTTCCATGTAGTTGTTCTAGCTGCACTCCTCTGTCTCTTTGATGGACGAAAATAAACAAATTCCTAGGTTCTCTAACTCCTAGGGAACTGTGGCCTAAGTGGTGGCTCAGATGTTGCTCCGGAGGGTTTAGCTAATATGGTTGCATTCACCTCCATCGCACTCTTAAATATACATGCATAGCTAGTACAAGGATGAGAGGAAACCACAACAAGAATCTCATTATTCAGCCCACCAAAAAACATATCTATTTTGTTTTCTTCTAACTCCACCATTTGAGGAGCGAGCTCGCTCAACTCAGTAAACCTCCACTCATATTCCCGTATAGATAAGGCACCCTGTTTCAACTGTATAAACTCAGTCTTCTTCCTGTTCCTAACTGATTACGAGAAGTACTGCCTATAAAGTATAGTCTTGAGCTTTGGCCAAGTGGTGACAGACTTCCACTATTTCTATAGAATTCCACCACTTTCGAGCAGATTCAATTAGTAAGTATGGCGGCCCCGCGCCCTAAAGTTGCCCCGAGATGTCGTCTCTCCATGCACCTCTTGCCCAATGGGCCCAGCTACACGTGTCCAACACCAGCCCATCCACCTCATGTTTCAATTATCATGTCCACATGTATGTTATCAATGTGTTTAGTTGATTATCCATACTTTCTTGAGTTATTTCTTTATGTTCTTAGATTTACTTAAGTTCAACTATTTAAAGTTTATTCAAGTCATAGCCGTGCTAGTGGTTTGTAGTTTACAAGTTAACAATAATCATCAGAAGTCTTAGTTGATGTAAATAAAGTATTTAATTAACATGATAAGCATTATTCATGAGAGCATGTCCTATTGTGGAAAACCCGGCAAAGTACTTTGTATATAGGCGACAATGCCATAAAACAACGTATATATACAAGTACAATGTCATTCCACTATCCCAATACCTAAAATAATAAAAAATATCAAAATAAACATGTACTAGTAGGTCATCAATGGTGGGCAATCAGATATAGTTGCCTAGGATCCCTTTGCCCCTAGTGGTAATAAGATATGCACTCAATCATCACAAAAAGACAGATGACGAGTCAAGTAAAAAAATCCCAAGGACCCCTCTAAGCATTCGCATAATAAAGTAAGGCAACTCTAGAAATATTGTTAAATAAACATGCAGAATGTAAAGACAGGCAACTGTAATTGGCTCATCGCATGAATATTTAACATATAAGCTAACACAAATGAGTCTGTTCACTCCCGATAGACTAGGCTATACTTCGGGTCACCAAGTTCCCACCAGTGGACGCACCTAACTAGCCAAACACCTAGTTCCTCGTGGTGCTGGCCGAATTCTCTTAGTCACTGACACGTGCATATTCACCTACAGTCGGGTCACACGTCCTACAATCTAGCGCATCATGAACACACAACAGAGAATCCGGGGGAGTAAACTTAACCCACAGCCAAGTAATAGAATGGAATAGTAGAAACATCTGGAATCGATAAATAATGTAATTAAAAATATAATAAAATACTCATGGTTTTTCAATTGGGTTTTACAAACCTCAAACCACTCTCCGACCTCCCCGGACTCCCGTATCTGACCTGATAAGCTCCCCAACACCAAGCTACAGTCCACTAAGTTCCTGAAGTCCAATTTTATGAGTTTAGGTTGTTTACAAAGTGTTTAGATATGTATTAAGTTGAAAATCATCAAAACAACCCTTAATGTTCAAGTTTCAACTGTCATTGGCGCGCTAATGGGTCTACCTAGCGCACTTGGTGGAGTTAGCATGCTATGGAATCGATCTAGCGCGCTATTGTTCTTCATTTTGAAAAGTAGTTCAAATCCCATAATGATTAGCGTGCCAACCAGCCTAGTTAGAGCACGAATTGCCCTTTGTGACAGAATTCTAAAGTCGAGAATTTTGTCCCGCCCATCCCAATTAGCTATCCTAACCTGGTTTACATACTCTCCATACAATGGTGACTCCAAAACATCATTCAACACAATCTCAGAACATCAATTTGATCAAAATCATTCAATTCCCATGGATTCACTAGTTTTTCCAAATTCATCGAAACCCCAATTCATGCAAAACCAGTTATAAATTGTCAATAGAAATGATCATTAAACATATAATGCATCAAGTTTTCATCAAAAACTAGAGATCTAACCCTCAAATTTGAAATATATAAAAAACACATAAGATTATGTTTATTAGAAAATGTGATAGCTAGAGGATGATTATTTTAGTTTATTCACTTGATTTGCTCTCTAAATCTTGTTTTTTAGCTCCAAATGATCCTTTCCTCCTTTGGTTTTCTCATTATTTACATGTGAAATTGAGTGGTTTGAATGAAAAAACCCACTAACAATGTTATTTATATGTTTGGTCTTGATTAAGTGTGCTATGCGCATCTTGAGGATTATCTTGTGGTCTATTTTTAAGCTATCACACACCACTTCATGACTCCAAAACACACTCACTATCTTAGATTCACTCACTAGGATCATCGTAATGCCCATCTAGAGTCTACATTATTTAACTCAAACTAGAGGCTTTTCATTAGTTGATTTATTGACATTACATTAAGGCTCATTAGCATATGGTTAGTGTTTCTATTGACCAGAATTAACCAACTTATGGTTCCACTAACCTTCAACTACCCGGCACGCGGTGCCTCGCGTTTCGACATGTATTTTCAGGCACGTTATAGCCTAGTGTTCTAATTTAATTGGATTAGCCTATGGTTACATTACCCATTTCATTTGCTTAGTCATACTAACGTGAATTAGTCGATTTTTCTAGTGAACCTTAAATTTGCCTCTCCGATACTCGCGTTTGCACGCATTTTGAGGTGACTACCCGTTACATAACCTCGTACGATATAACCATAAAACATACACACATGCGATGTATTAGCAAATAAATTCATAAAATGCATCTTAAATAAGCAATACAACACATAATTAACTAGTGTACCTAGGTCGACATGTGTCCTAGCCTATCCGCAGTGTCCAAATGGATCTTACCTAACATCCATATTTTAAATTATGCAATAAATAACGGAATTAATAAAATGGGCCATTACAATAAAAAAGGGACAAGTTTTACCTTTAACAAGTCCTTAACATCCACATCGACAAATCATTGCTCCATTTTCAATATTCAGGTCTCAATTTTCCCTTTCCTCCAAAGTGTCATTGAACCTCATAATGAAATATTTCATAAATTCCTTGTGATTTCTAAGAAATGGAGCCTTCTAAGAATCAACTAGCACTGTTATAGCTGTCTTTGAAACTTGAACATGTGCCAGAACTGGTTGAATAGAAACTACTTCTGTCTCAACCCCTCCCTCAACTTTGCTAACCTTAGGACAAGTTGTAGGTTGTGCCTCAGGTTGCTATGCTGGTGGTCCAATCAAAGCCATCAACATTGCCATAAGATTTGCTTGAGACTCCATGAGCTCTCCCATTTGTTGCTCCATTATAGATTTCCATTGAGCCTCATTCTCCTGATTACCCTGAGGTCTAGACCTCTGCGAACCCTCTCCCTAATATGCCATTAGATTTTGAAATCAAAGGAGGGATAAGACCGTTAAGGTAACATTTAGAGAAGACAAGGAAACTATATCTCTACAATATATAACAATAAGTGCAGCAAATAACATATATGAGGTTGATGAAATGATTAAGCAGCGACCAATTAGGGTAATTCCGAATTGCTATGTGTGTTAACCTATTATAGGAGGTTGATATGCCCTTTTTCATAACCAATAAGGATAGTACCTACGTTCACTACTAAATAAGTTATTACCTAAGGTCTATGTGACCAAAAGAGTAATATTCGGGCTAATGTGTTGGATATACGGTCGACTGGATTTAGTTCTTCGATAATATTTGTGTTAATATCACTTGGTTTAGCTGTGATGTTATATACCATGTCATGTTTTCTATATTGTTGTATGGTGTACATATGCCTTTCCATGTATTCTTGTTATGTTTGAAAATGTGGATAAATGTCTTTTTGTGTTACCTTCTACATTATTGTACTCACCATCCTTTTTATGATGGTAGGTGTAGATCAACTAAATAACAGACCAGGCAAGGAGAAGATTGACGACTACCTCTGTGCCATGGGAGTGCTATTGTATTAGATTTTGTACGTTTTGATGTTTAGTTGTATGACTTATTTATGTCTTTACGTACTTTTAAGTTTTATATATTTGGGTTGAGTGATAGTACCCGACTAGACACTTGTAGTACACTGATTATCACCGTTATGTTGGTTATATACATGTAGTCGTTGTTTCCCAGTTTCCATAGTAGGTGTTTTGTAATGCTTCCATAGATTTTATTAAGTCTTCCGCTGATAATATTAAAATGATTAAAAAGTTTTAATTAACTATGAAATAATAAAAATATTGTGAGTTGTTTAATGCTCATTCTGAATATAGTTAACGAGGAGAATAGGACGAAAAAGCTAACTAATACGTTGTTAAGTCATACGTGGCTACATTAGGGCTTAACGATGGGATTAGGCCAGGCAGTGCCTTAGATTAAAGGAGGGGCCGTCACATTCACCATGTTTATGAGCAAGCAAGATCAGGACAACTCCAGTGACTCTAAGAGTTGATTTCCTTATTTCTACATGTATTTGAGAGAGGAACTGAGAAACTTAATACTAAGTCAATTTTTTAATATATTTGGAGGAGATACAATGTAATAATGATGTAATTTTGTAATATCACTACAAAGCACATCATTTGCATACATTTTCAGCCTTTCGTATAAAGTTATTTCATTTCATTCCAATTCTTTCCATTTTCTTATCTTCCATTATTATATTTCACTCGATCTTTTGGAATGTGTATTGCTTGTCCTACTTTCTTGAACCTTGAGGGTGAGGTTCAGGATAATTTTTGGAGTATGCAGGTATACGGGTTAATGGAATACATGAATAAACATTATGTAAAATAATTAGGTTAAAATTTTAGCAATTTTTAGAGTTTTTTCAAAATTTCTTGTGAAATACAGGTAATACAGTTTCGTTTTAAAGATTAAAGTTTTGGTAGGCTGGTTACAAACTTCCATACTTATGAATTCGTTCTTTTCTTTTTTCCATACGTTGTTTTGAGCTTAAATGAATGTCTAAGTCTAGCTTCGGATAATGGTGGAAAATTTAGAATTCAAATGTGCATTGATGTTGCCATGAATGGACTTGACCTTGAGTAGAGTTTAAGTGAAAATTTTATTTTTGTGATTGGTCTACTATATGAAGTCTACTCCAAAGAATGCTTGTGTGGAGTCGATGAAAAAAAGTCAACTAAATCTCTACAGATTCCAGGATAGGTTTGCAATCCATATACAACTGAGTAATAACTAAAGAATAAGTTTGGGGTATGATATATGCCTTGTTTGTCTAAAGCTCTTATCCTTTAACCTAACTACAAAGTTGTCCCTAGTTGACCCAGTTTGGCCAACACAACCTCACTCTATCGTCACCTATCATGAAACCTATAAACCAATAAAATATAATCGTTTACCTAGTTGGGAACTAGTCTTAGACTTGAATCATTAAAAAGACAAGAAAAAAAAGTGAAAGAAGAAGAAGGAGAAAAGAAAGGAAAAAAATATAAAAGCGAAATATTGTTTACACAATCAAAATGAAAGGGGAATTGATCATGATGAAAATCCAATCAATCAAGTCATGATTAGAAAGTTCCACATAAAAATGGTATCTAAATGAAATGGAGCAGGGAACCCTGTAGTAAAAAAATGAGAGTTCCACATAAAAATGGTATCCACAAGAAATGGAACAGAGAACCATGTGGTTAAAAAATGAGTGTCCCATCTAAAATGGTATCCACAGAAAATGGAGCAGGGAGCCGGATGGTTGAAAAAAAATGAGGACTGCACAAAGTGAAAAGAAAAATTGAGAAAGGTGTAGTCCAAATCATCTCATGTTCTCTGAAAAATCCTTTGACAAGTCTAAGTCTAAAGTTTTAAAACGTTTTGAATCCATAAATTACTTTTTTCTGTCAACTAAACCAACTATTATAATCTCAAAAGAAAGTCCTATTGATTCCAACCAACGTTTTAAATGTGTAAGTGGAATGGTTCTATAAGTTCTATTTGTGGAATCTTAGTATTTAATGCTCTATTTAGAGATTGCAAGTTTTCAGCTTGTTAAAAGTTCTGAGGCAACTCGTGACTAATAGATGACTTCAGTCTTGACAAATCCTATTTTTTGTGGAGTATTCTTCGAGAAAGTAGCCAAAATATCTTAACTTGAAGTAATTGGCTTTGTTTGAGTGCTGTTGTTTCTATTTGGTAAATTTATGAAAAATTGGATGAAACCATTCAAGTTACAGTTGGGCATTAATGAATCTGAAATATATGATGTATTTAAAATTTTTATACATCATTGCTTGAGACGAGCAATTGTCTAAGTTTGGGGATATTTGATAAGTCACCAATTGTGTTATATTTTTGTGTGATATTACTATCAATTACAAGACATTTATCTCCATTTATAATCTAAGACCTTTGTTTTTGCATTTTCAAGGTATACACAGTCTATTAGACAAAAAAGTGATCTCCCATAAAAATTCGGTCAAAACGCAAGAGATAGGCTCAGTGCATTCCCAACGCCTCGAGGGGCACTCAAATCGCCAAGGAATCGCTGGCTTTAACTTGACTGGATCAAGTAAGACTCATTAGGGACATTGCATATGAAGCCTTGTGAAGAATCAGGAGAAATATGAAGCTCAAACTCCTAGAAGAAGGCCAATGCCTTCACAGCGCCTTGGAAGTGTACATATGGCGCTGGCAAGACGTTGGGCTTAGATCATGACAAAATCAAAGGAAAAACAAAGTATCGTAATGCCTTCTCAGCAATTTGGAGCTTCTTGGGGTTTTACACATACAGCGCTGGATAAATCCAAAGATTGGTAGTTTCGTATTTTGTAGATTTGCAAGATTCGGGATTAGATTACCTTATATCACACTTCTACTATAAATAGAAAACCCTAGAATGACTTTAAAACTTATATTCCATTCTCTTGACTTTCACTTTGGATTGATTTCATGGAGGAGGGGAGAAGATTTCTCTTAGGTTTTATTATTAATTTTTTATTTGTTTATTTTCTATGTAGATGAGTGGCTAAGTTCCATGTTCCAGACAAATGTGATTGAGTTCTTGGATTTAAGGATTCGGGAGGTTTTGTGCTTTTTGTTCTAATATTGTTTAATTCTAGTTTTCGTATTCTTGATTAAATTGTTTTATAAAGTTCATAAGGTTTTTTCTTTTTTCGTGGGGTAAGCAACATGCACTCCAGTTTTGGAAAAAGCTATTACCATTGATCTTACCGCAGCTTGATATGGGGGATCATGTTAGGTGGTAAGTGGGGTCTTGTCTGTTGGCAATCGACGTACCTTTGTGTCATTGAGATATGAGATGGTGGCAGTTCATGCTAGTCACTACTCATGTTAGGTGTTCTCATAGAGTTTAATGCTCCTAGTTCATTGAAAATCTACGGCATATCCGACAAGTTTTGCAGTCTAGTTAGTATTTGATTGTGTTGCATGCTCCTTCCATTAACAAGAGGAGAACGAGGTGGCGAGAGTCATTATAAGCCTATCTATGGAAACTAGTACCAAAACAACCTTTTAAAATTGACAAACGAATCAAATCCTTTTAATTTCATTCACATTGTGTTCTAGAGCTTTATAGTTATTGAATTCCGTTTTCTAAGTAATTAAGTTTATTGTCTACGCATTTAATTTCTAGTATATTTTCGTTTTGTTTTTAAGAAACCCTATTTTTCTTTAAGCTAAAAAGGAATATCCTAACCACTGTAGGTTTGACCTTGTACTTACTCAATACAAATCTAAGGTAGTCGGTGAATTCAAGACTATTATTGGTGCCTTTGATGGGGCATACCAATATATATATTGTTTGAATTATATGATTGTAATATAACGTGGTTGGGAGGTTTTGTATGACCGATGGTTGATTTGAAAAACTCTGTATTTTCGTATATTTTATGTATTATTGAAAAAAATCAAATTTTTCGCTACATTTACTTTGAGTTTTATTTCAATATCAATATACAGGTTAAGTTTATCAGGTACTGGAGGAGAGGTCGTTAGCTCCTATTTAGTTTGGCTGGTGTACCGGGGCTTAATTAGAGTTTCACACTGAGTATCACCTTAATCGGGATATGGGATGATACATTTTGGTATCAGAGCCTGATACAACTTTGTATCGAAGCTTGACTCTATTACTTTTCCTTGATTTGGAATTAGGGAATAACTCTGATACAATTTGGTATCATAGACTAAGTTAAATGACTTTGACACAATTTGGTACCAGAACCTAAGCTCACTAACTTTGAGAATTTTTTTGAGTTGTGAATGAACTTAGGACATGATAAACAATTTTTATGGTGGTTTTGGAGGAAAAATGAAAATGAAAACACTATTATACATTATTTGTTGCATTTATTGTTATCTATGGTTTAGATATGATTTTCATGTCTTCTCTGAATGTACCTTAATAGCACGTTCGCTTCACAAACACAATAGTCCAGTATGTATGGGATTAACTTTACATAGGATGTGGCTTGGATTAAGTAATTAGTCCCGAATAGGTCACTTGTTCGATTGGATGTATTAATATTAGGATTAAATTTTTTTGAGTTGGTGGAATGACCAACATGCCTCACACTCTATTCCTTCATCAAAATTATTTCTTAGGAACAAAAAAAAGGTGAGTACGTTTTAGAGGAAACGTAGGATCGTAATGGTTTGCAGCCAATTTGTAATGGCCATATTCAACAAGTTTTTAGGTTAGGGAGGCGCGAGATTTGGAAGCCAAGTCGAGTCCATGTGAAGTGGCAAAGTTATGAGCAGAGATGGCGTCTAGTGCGAAGGAAGAGTTGGCGATCAGTCGGTTGAGTATGCTGCACGTAGATGTGATGAGGCCTCTGGAGATTAGTATGTTTGCTAAGGAGAACCAGTAGGATTTATGGGCTTCTTAAGTGGTTCTTGTTGTGTTTGCAGAAGAGCAAAGGCGATATGGCCATGAGGGGATTGATGTGTTTTTCTTTGCTTTCATGGCTTTCATATCTGTTACGAATTGTCAAATTGGCTTGGTTTTATTATCACAAGATTCACGACTTCTAAATTTCACAAAAATAAAAAAACAAATTACAACTTCTAAAAATAAAGATGATGCATTTGCGCAAGTGGATCTAACCCCTGCACACTAACAATGTCGATGAACTGCGGTAGTGCTAGTGAATCTACCCCAGTACACCAACAAAGTCGACAACTTCTCCAAATGAAAAGAAATGATTTTGTTTAGGAGGCAGGGGTACTTTGGTAATGTTCAAAGCACAAGCATTGGGACTAATTAGTGATGTCAAAAAGGATGGTTTAGTTTAGTCATCTGTATTGGGTATTAAGTAGTCCCGTAGACTAGTTAATCCTCCAAGCAAACACTGGATTAGCTAGTCTAGTGTGGCTAATATGAGCTAATAAGGTGATGCAAACATGCCATAATGGTCTTATCTCTCCTTTAATTTCAGATACTATTTCTGAACAAGGAGAAGGCTTACAAAGGCCTAGACCTCAGGGTAATCAGGATAATGAGGCTTAGTGGAAATCTAAGATGGTGCAACATATGAAAGAGTTAATGGAATCTTAGGTAAAACTTATGGCTATGTTGATGGCACAAATGAGACCACCAGCACATCGACCTGAGACTTAGCGTATTTAAAATCTAGAGTTAGAAAGGCTGAGGGAAAAGCAAAGACTATAGTATCTCCTATAAAGCCAGTTGTGGTAAAAATTCCTCTTGAGATAATAATAGTTGTACAAGTAAATCTTGAGATGGAGTAAGGTCTTGTTGCTGGAGATGTTGAAAACTGACCTAACATCAAATTGTTCACATTTCTTCTGGTTGAATATGCTTCGAAGTAGTGGATTCTCAAAAGAGAGAGGGTAAGACATTCGCCACGTGGCCATAGTTCATAACTATATTCTACAGGTAGTATATCTTGAAGTCAATCAGAAAGAAGAAGAAGGCTGAGTTATTTAGTTTTAAGCATTGAGATATGACTATGAGGTAGTACGAGCAGAGATTCACGGAGTTGAGTGAGTTTGCTCTGGAGATGGTTGAGTTAGATGATAATAAGATTGATATGTTTCCCAATGGGGTAAATTATGAGATATGAGTTGTGGTTTCATCTCATCCTCATACTAGATTTAAGTTTATCTTTGAGAATGCGATGGAGGTGGAAGCAGCAGTATTACCTAAACCATAAGGGACAGTGCCAATTCAACCAACAGTTCCCTATTATCTTAGTAGTCAGTAGGCTTGGGATTTAGTTCATATTTTGTTGGCTCAATCATCTACGAGTTAGATGAACCAAGATTATTTCCACCAAAGAGCAAGGAAGAAGGGTTATCGTGCTAGTTCGTCTTCTTTTGATGTACCAGTTCAGTCACTTCCTACTGGTACTACTTATGTTAGTGCGTAAATACGTTATGTTTCGCACCCTCTAGTGGCAAAACCTATTTTACCACCGTCACCTCAGTTAGGAGGTAGAGGCAGAAGCATGGGTCAGCTGGTCCCAAGCTAAGCAATTTCGGGTAGGTTACTAAGACCATTAGAATGATTCATATCCATAATGTGATTTGTCATCATTTTGGTTAGCATAGCACATTCAAGGGAATTGTCTTATACTTCCAATTTTTTCGCTGGGCAGTGTGAAGCAGATTGCTGATTAGTCCCATATAGTGGCAGAGGCTGGTCATAAGGCTACTCAGAGTCTAGTGGAAGGTATTTTACATTATGCTCAGGATATGCATGTTCTTATTGATGCTGATTATGCATTTTCTTTTATTATGGGTGCAATAGTTGATGAGTTGAAATTGAAACATGTTAAACCAGTACTTTGTTGATTTTGGGCATAACAGTGAGTGAGAAAGTTTATCCTAAACTGATATGTAAGAGATGTGTTGTTAAAATCAGGGAGAATGAGCTCCCAATTGATCTAGGGATTATGAAGTTCTAGAATTACGATTGTTAGCTAAGGATGGGTCGATTAACAACATACCATGCCAGTATAGATTGTTTCCACAAATAGGTAATATTTCAAATTCCCAAACATTCTAAGATTATAGTCTATAAAGGCTATAATCCTTCGCGATTTGCTACTCATGGCACAGAGGCTACTCTTCGAAATTTAGAGGTTATGGCAGGGGTTGTTACTTTTGGTGAGCCTACTTAGGAACCTAAGATTATTAAGATACCAGTGTTTTATGAATTTTAGGAAGTTTCTCCATTTGACTTGCCTGGAATTCCACCACCACCTATCATTGACTTCATCATTCATCTTATTCCTAGCACCAAAATTATATCTATTCATCCATAATGTATGACACCAAAGGAATTGCGTGAGTTGTAGACTCGGCTTGATGAGTTGTTACATAAAGGGTTTTTCCATCTTAGTATGTCACCATAGGGAGCACCGATTCTTTTTGCGAAGAAGGAAGATAAAACCCAACGTATGTGCATTGATTATAAGCGCTTCAATCGAGTGACAATTAGGGATGAGGATATTTCTCAAAGATTGATTTGAGGTCTAGTTATCTTCATCCAAGGATTATGGCTAAGGATATCTCGAATAGAACTTTCAGTACTCCATATGGGCACTTCAAGTTCGCGATGATGTTGTTTGGGCTCACTAATGCTCATGCTATGTTCATGGATTTGATGCACATGATGTTCAAACCATATCTTGACTAGTTCATCATCGTGTTTATCGATGATATTTTGATATATTCAAAGACTTAAGAAGAGCATTCTAACCAACTTAGAGTTAAGTTGTAAACTCTAAAGGATAATCTGTTATATGCCAAGTTCAGTAAGTGCAAATTTTCGGCTTCAGAGGTCATATTTCTTAGGCATGTGGTTAATGTTGAAGGCATATCTGTTGTTCTAGCAAAGGTTGAGGCAATCCAGGATTGGCTTACTCCTACTATAATGTTATAGATCTATAGTTTTCTAAGGTTATCGGGTTATTACAAGCAATTTGTTGAGGGTTTCTCCCGTATCATTCTGTCACTTACTCAGCTAACATAGAAAGATGTTGAGTTTGATTTGTCAAAAGAGTGCAAGAACACCTTCAAGGAGTTGAAACTTAGTTTGACTACAACACATGTGCTTACATTACCTAAATAACTAGAGATTTAGTGATATATACTAATGTTTCTCATTCAGGCTTGGGCTGTTTGGTGATGCAGGATGGTAAGGTTATAGCTTATGCTTCAAGGCAATTCAAGATTCATGAAAGAATTAACTTGTTTATTATATTGAGCTTGCAACAGTTGTGTTTGCCTTCAAGATTTGGAGGCATTACTTATAAGGTGAGAAGTTCATAGTATTTTCAAATAATCAGAGTCCGAAGCACTTATTTACTCCGAGTGAACTGAACACGAGGCAACATAAATGGCTCGAGTTTCTCAAGGACTGTAATGGCCCAAAAGATTTACTAATAGCAAACCACTCCCAAATTAAGGTCACTGACCCGTGAAGTGACCCGAGACCGGGTATAGGGTTCTAACACTCGACTCAGAGACTGAGAGGTATGATATTTTTTAGTGATGAATGCCTAATGTAATGTATGTGTGTACATTATGCTCAAACATTTAATTAGTTTGCCTATATTGTTAATTCAGAGCAAGAACGAAGACAGCCTTGGGATGCGTGCGTGCGTGGGACCGGGTAGAGAGTGATATAGTTAGTATATAATTTGGCATTAAATATAAATGTGTTTAGGTAACTTATTTACTTACCATATGGTTGAGATCAAATCAATTACAAGGCTTAAAGTTTAGATAAAAATATTGCACACATGCATATGCCACGAAATGCATGCTGAAGTCAGGGCACCGAGTGCTGAGTAGTCGAGGTTAATGGGACCACTAAGATGTTAAGTAGTGTGCCTAAGTAACTAACTATAGGTATAAAAGTACCTAAGTTAAATTAATTGAAGAATTGATAACAAATGCCTATAGTTGATTTTATAAATAAATGTAACCTAAGTTAGTAAAATAAATGACACACCAAAGATATACCCTGAGATTCGTGCAACCATAAATCTCAATAAAACTTTGAATACACTTGTGTGTTAGAAAGTTGATTTTAGTGGGGTAGTAGGAACAAAAGGGGCAATTGAACATCATGGAGATGAGTGGGTGTTTGCTTAATGAAAAGTTATGTATATATATATATATAGCATGCATAGTGTCTTTTTCATTTTCCATGGTTTCAAAGAGAGAAAAATCAGAGCTGAGACTTGGGGAATTATTGAAAGAATTGGTTGTTCAAGATAGTAAAGCATCAACAAATTGAAGTCTAGGAACTTGGTTACCAGCAAAGAACACTAGGTAAGCTAAGTTTGCTCAAAATTGGGTTTTTAATCATATGAAATTTATTTTCTAAAAAATTTTATGTTGTTAAGAATCAATTTGATCATAACTTTCTCATTTTAAATTGAATTAGACTCATTCTGGTGGCACTTGAAAGCTAACTCTAAGGGGATCAACTTTTTTCTACTGAAAGATTTTGAAAGTCGAATATTTTAATGTCTTAATATCCTCACCAACTTTGGTGATGAATTTGAAATCTCTGATTCGCAGTTTTGCTAATGTCCTGTTTTTTTGAGCATAACTCCCTCATTTCTTATTGGATTGAGCTCATCTTTTAGTATGATGTTTTAGGATATGTTTGTAGGCTTTGGTAACAAAATCATGAGTTTTGAAGTTATGGTTTAGGAGAAATAAAATTTTCAAAGTTGTTGGTCGAAATCTAAAATAGTTTTGAGTAATTATGGTAAAATTTACATATCTCCCTCATTTCTTGTCAATTTGTGCAAACCTTATAGTTCAAAAAAGCTTAGACATAGCTCTTAAAACTTTTCTTTAGACTAAAATATATAATTTAAATATTTTGGTAACTTAAATCAACTCACAAATTGTTGCATCAAAACTGCCTTTATTTAGTAAAGTAGATTTCAACATAAACAAAGTATTAAGGGGGGTTGATTGTGAAACATTAGAATTTTTAACACATTAACCAACATATAACAAGCTAAATTAAATTTGTTAGGACACTTCAGGAGCTTAGAGAGGACTTACGGGTTGTGGAATAAGAGTTTAGAGCGGACGAGAGCCAGATTAAGCTAGGAAACTTGCGTGCTTGTTTAAGTAAACCTTTTAAGGAACTTCTCTCCATTTCGTTTCCATTATTGAGTTGATATTTATTTACCAAACCTATTAAAAAGCATGGTAGAGCTGTTACTAAAAGATAGATCAATTCAACTCAAACCTTGTGCTTTTTGCAATGAAACTAATCATCTAGGAGATAAATTTCCTCTGATGCTTTGAAACAAAATGGAAAAAATCAATTATGTAATGAGTCATTATTATAGGTTGGTGAACCTAATTATATCTCTAGTGACAATACAAATTATCTACGACTGAATATAGGCAATGGTATAGGCAACTGTGATTATCAAAGGCATGAAACATCCACATTAATTGAAAGAACCATTGCATTAGAAAAACCAAATAAAGAAAAAGATAAGAAAATTCAAGCTTTAGAAGATGATATAATTGAATTAAAAAATTAATTAAGTCAGATGAACCTCTAAATTAATAGGTCAAATAATCAAACTAAAATATTTACTCAAACTACTACTCATACTAATCAAGTACAAGTTAATGCCTTATTTTGTGATAGTGAAAAAGAGACTTATATGTAAGAAAAGATATGGGTAAAAAGAAAAATAGAAGAAAAAGAAGAAGAAGAAGACATTCTTGAAGTATTTAGGAAAATAGAAATTAATAAACCTTTAATGGAATCGATTATGCAACTCTCAAATTATGATGAAGTTTTGAAAGAACTCTATAAATCTAAAGGTAAATTTTTCAAGGAATCCAAAGAAAACTTAGGGCAAAAAGTGTCATCATTATAAAAAGAAAAATACCTGAGAAATTATCCGACCCAAGAATGTTTGTAATACCCATCACAATAGGAGCTTCTTGTATTAACTTTGCAATGTGTGATCTAGGAGCATCAATTAATGTAATGTCACTTAAACTATATAAATCATTGAAGATAGGATTGTTTAGTAATACGCCTATTAAACTTACTTTAGCTCACAACACATTTATTAAACCATATGGATTATTGGAAGATGTTTTAGTAATATTGATTGACTTAGTATTTCAAGCTGACTTTCATGTCATGGAAATGGGAGGTTTAACATCACCTAATTCTCCACCTATATTATTAGGTAGACCATTTCTTAAAACAACTAAAACTAAGTTAGATATTTTTGAAATGGCGATGTTTATGGAATTTGAAGAATGAATTGTTACATTCGAAATTAACGATAAGCATAATTATGATTATTCTAATGAATTACTTGATTATGCAATTGATGAGAATGATTCTATAGAATTAAATTATTATGATAACATTAACACTGAAATTTATGTAATTAATGAAGTAACTATGGAAAATGAAAAAAAAAGTTCCAAAGAAAGAACAAGTTGAAGACACTTTAAATGAATAGAAAGTAACTCAAGAATGGAAAGTTAAGAAATCAGAGAATGGGAAGAATATTAATGAGCCTGAATATTTTAAAGTTAAAAAGAAAAAGCAAAAGAAAAAGTCCAGCTTAAGTCCTATGAAGCTTAATGATCTTGGAGATATACATCTGAATATAAAAGTTAAAGGGCAATGGTACTTTAGAGTTCAGTGTGATACGGTTCTAATGCAAATCTCATGCTTGTACAATTCTTTCTACCCACTCAATTGGAGTTGGATGCACTTGCTTCTAAACAAGTTTCTTTACAGAATGGTACTTAAATTCAACCAAAAGGGGTGGTCATGAATGTGCTAGTTCAAGTGAACAAAAACTTTCTTACCTACGGACTTTTTAGTGATGCCACACTTCATTAATGAAGATACTCCTTTAATTCTAGGATGAACTTTTTTAGCCACTATTCAAGCTGTCATGGATATTGTGAATAAAATAATTACTCTAACAATCAATGGCTTAACACTCACTTTCTGGATGGCACCAGAGTAGAAAATCTTAAATTCAAGTTTAGAGATCCAACTTAATTTTGGAATGATTAAGTTGAGCCAACGATAGAAAACAACAACGCTTGTTGGGAGGCAACTCAGCTTTATTTAATTAATTTCATACGCTTATTTCTATTTTAACTTAGTTTAGTTTAGTTTACTTTATTTTAGTTAGCTAACCATTTTAGCTAATCCCAAACTCCATTTATTTATTTGACTTTCAATTAAATTTCAATTAGCATGATTTGAGTTATTTTTTTGGGAAGTTGACTACTTGCTAGGATTTTTGTGTTTTGAGACTTGGTTGGAAATAACAAATCTAACTTTAGTTGTCGCATTAGTAGCAGGTCTTTAAGTAGAACCCGAAATACTAGATTATATTTTCAATATTTTTTTTATTTTACCCTTAGTTGAAAAATTTCGAGCTCGCAAAAATTGGTTGAAATTTAGTAGTCAATTCCTTGATTTATCATTTCACACTCTTATTGTATTATGGTTTCAAAGTTTATAAAAAAAAAATTATTCTCTCATTTTTTGACTCTTGTATTTAAATATTATTGAAATTTAAACTCCGAGATAATTTCAAATGAGGGGGAGTGATCGAGTTTTTTCTATTATTCACTTGCTTATTTATTTATTTCATTATTTATTTTATTAATAAAATTATTAGTTACTTACATATCCTAATCAAAATTTCGTATTTATGGTAAATTCTACCTCTATATTAGGTTTTATGGATGTTGTATATGTCAATTATGAAACAAATTGGAAAAAATAGCAAAATAGGCCTAATGATTCCTGGGAAATTCCAAATAATACAAGGAGTCATTAGCTGAATCTGTAATAGAAACCCTTGCAAACCCTTGCACCCCTTAGACTAAAAAACTAAACTATTGTCAAGATTTAACTCTTCAAAGCTATTACACCTCGATTACGATTACTATATGGTTTAAAAGGTTTTAAATTGAATGGGTGGTGATTGAATTTCATCACTTGATTTTTGGATAATTTGGATAAATACTTGAAACTTTTACCCAATGTGTGATTTTAAACCGAATTTAGATAATGAAGGTTGTGTTTGAATTAGTAGTGTCAAGAAAATTAGTCTGGGGTGTGTGTTTTGTTTGAGAAGACTTGAATTTATCGCAAGATTAGTTCTTGTTATGAGATGATGGTGCTTGGCAATTTATATTTGTCATGTTTTCTTTGTTATAGAAAATTTATTCATATAATAATAATGTGTTTATTAATTATTATTTCATTTATTTCGTTTATGCTTCACGAAATAGGAGGCGTTGCGGACAAAGAAATTGTTAGAGTTATCTTTTTTTTTTTATCTAGCCTGAACATGTTGGGCTTGGTATATTTGTTTAGTTGGAAATCCAACTTAATTTTTAAACCTCAAAGATAAGGTTTGGAATGAGTTTGGGGGTATTTAGCTGAAGCGGAGTATAAAGAAGCAAAGTATGGAACACTCGAAAAGTAGAATCTATCTATTTATTCAAAATTGACTAAATTTTTCTAATTCTTCATGATACAAGTAATATTTTTCCATTTCATGTCATTTTATTTAGTTAGGAATATGAATTGAATGAAATTTGGATTTAAATAGAAGTGATAGATTTTTATTATCCATAAAAATAGAAAAGTTTATAATGGAAATGAATTGTTATATCATATTTGACTTTAACCTAGATTGTGTATGCACTAAAGGAGTTTAGAAGGGATTGATTGCTTTCTGTTAAACATTATAATGGGTAGATGATCGAAACAAATGTGTAAGGTAAAAAAGATAGATTTCGAAGAATCTTTTTATACAATGATTATTGATTAAATATTTTATATATATGTATTGAAAAGAACTTATGCCACAATTGAGTAAAAAAATAGGAAATAGACAATAAACTTTACTTAATTGGAAAAAATACTTGCTAGACTATACCGAAAGTGAGAAGAGCTAACAAGAGTTTTTTTTTATAAAAAAATATAGAGACCAACATATTTCAAAGGAAACGGAGCAAGGAATCTAGTGGTGGGGAAAAGGAGAGAAACATTCTAATAAAAAATAATAATAACGGTATCCAAAGGAAATGGAGCAAGGAACCATAGAAATAGAATATGAAGAAAAAGAATATATATATATATATATATATATATATATATATATATATATGAAGAAATGAAAAGAAAGAAAGAGCGATATATAAAAATCAAAAGATGTTTATGAAAAACTCTCTAAATAAAAACTTTAGCTTTAGTGCTTATAGCTAAGTTAAGTACATCTTTTTATTCAAACAAATAGATAAAATGATGATTATTAGTGAATATAAATTCTTATCGACTTTGATTGTGATGATATATTAAAAATTATTTGAAAACGAGGTTGATTTAGTGATTTTTGTATCTTGAGATTCTATATTAGTTATCGTTAGCTTGATTCTTGTCATTGGAGATTCAGAAAACCTATATAGTGCCATGACCTTGGTGATTTGTTTAACTTTGAATTCTGATGTGTATTGCATAACTAAAGGTTGAGTTGTCAAATAAAGGGACGGTTCTTTAAATCTTTTTATTCTATCATGATTCTTATTTTTATGAAGTGACGCGCGCCGAACACGTCAATAAAATATAATTTATAAACCAACTATTTTTTAGATAGTGGTAAAGGGTCGATCCAACAAAGATTGTTATTCTTTCTAAGGTTCTAAAAGAAAAGGGAAAATGGGGGTTTTAGAGAGAATGAACAAATTGACAAATCTAAATAGCAATAAAATAAATAAAGTAATGGAAATTATTTTAAAATCAATTAATGAAAAATACTTAGGTCAAGACATTCAAGTTCGATTCGATAAAAGATTGGATTTGGTCATCAATCTATGTATATGCAAATTAAAAGTATCCTAGTGTAGCTATAGACCCGGTAACGTACGCGGTTCCTCGCACTTCCTAATCTCGATAGTCAAGTTACGATAATGACTACTTCCCTAGCCAAACGTATAACCCTATACTCAAGCACATTAGGCTTAACACGATGACCGCAATGTGTTTTGTGAAGGTACTACACCTAGACAACCGGATCACTAGTGTGTTCGATTTAGCCTAAATCCCTAAGGTATTTGACTAGTCCCTAAAGGGGCGAATCAATTGGTATGGTCAATTGACACTTGTTTGATCTTATTGCACAAAGACGGATGCTAACGACTCACTGGCAAAAGAATTAGGTTTAAATCTAAATTTTACCCTAATTAATCAATCAATAACAAAGGGAATAAAACAACAATTTAAAGCAATGAAATTAAAATAAATAAATCTCATAAATCCATAGATAAGAATGGTCGAACATCCCTCGTAGTCTTGACTAGGCCATGAGATTTTTGTCTCATGGATGAAGAGCATAAAACAAAAAGAATAGAAATCTGAGAGAGAGAGAGAAAGAGTAGAAGAAATAGTAGAATAATGTCTATTATATAAAACTACTAAAATTAGTCTGTAGAGGAGAAAGAATGTTAAAATTAGTCTATAGAGGAGAAAGAATGTGATTTTCGTGGCATCATTATTGTTACGTGCGCAGAGGCAGATCGAGTGGCTGTTGTGCATTCACTACTGGTTCAAGACACGTGGCATGCGGTCATTGGAGGAAGCTGCTGGTCTAACTGACATGGCAAGCTCAGATTGGAGGGAGAGAGTTTGGTTGACTTCTCAGTTGACGCCACATGGCAGCCGACTGGTGGATGAGAGGCGAACGAAAGGCTCGACCGAAATTTTGGGAGACAACACCGACGCGTATCTTGAGGCACATCAACTGCTGCTGGTGAGAAAGATTGCACAGATAGTTGCTCGTACGAGATCATTGGAGATGGTGCTAGCACAAATACCGAGAGTCGATGGCTGCTGAGGCGAGGAGAAATAGCATGGGAAGACCAAATTCGTGAGTTAAAGTGATGCACGCATCCCGAGGTGAATCAACACCTTCCTTTCTCATTTGATTCAATCTGATGTGAAAATCCCGAGGTGTGACAAACGGGTTTGGATGGACAGTGACTAAGTGTGTTACCCTCCTGCGTTGCTTGGCCTGTTGGTCACACTCCATCTATTGTGTAATGCGTATTTCAATTCAAATCCTCTAGTAGCTATTCCACTGCATGCAAACACTTTATTTTTAGTAGTTTTTTTGCTCTAGATTCAACTGCGCACTTCATTAACCTTGAAAATAACAAATAGGGATAAGTAGGCTAGTATTTTGGACACTCAAACATAAAAATATATAAATAACTTATATATAATTAAATAATTAACGACTTATAGTGAAGGTAATATGTTTTTTTTTTCTTTTAAGATTACTCATGCTTAAGAAAAAGAGTAAATAATGATGAAATTAGAATAAGGAATGAAGAGAGAATATGATTAAGAGTATTTCTTTACTAGGGAAAGCAAAGTCTTAAGTTTAAGGGTATTTGATAAGTAAAGAATTATACACATTTTAAGAGACATTTCAGTATGTTTTATAAGATAAAGTCTCTAAAATATGGTCGTAATAGCTTATATTTCTCAATTTCAGGTTTTTAAGGTGTATAAGTAAAACAGGGTTGAAAAATGATATAAAATGCATATATTATAGTTTTATGTTGGATTTACATCGAAAAATATGTTGCACGGATCCCAAGGCAGTGAAGCGTGGCCCAGAAGGCTTATGTGACGTGTGATGACGTGATGGTGTGTAATTGAAATATATGAAGAAAGAAAGAAAGTGAAGGATTTGATCTAGTGGAAGTGGTACGCAAAGAATCATCTACAAGTGAAAGAAGAATTGAGTTTTTGTACTAGCGATTCCTAATGTGTAGGAATCACTAGCCAAATCGGTTCAATAAGAAAAAAAAACAAAGAGCTCAGTTTTTTGGATTTACCCAGTGATTTAGAATTGCTGGGATTTCTGAACCCGATTTTGTGGATATAAGATAATTACGTGTTGTTTGAGTTAGTTTGGGATGTTTATTACCTAGAATACTATAAATAAGAACCTAAGCCTTCGAAATCAATTGCCCTTAATTGCTTTTAGAGTCATATTTACTAGTTTTATCAAATTTTAGTTTTGATTTAATGTTTATTGCTTTTAGAGACTTTTGAAGATTCAAATATTTAATTAAGAAGTATTTTTATTTATGTATTTTATTTATCTTATTGCAATGTTAATTATGATCATGAATGAGTAGTTTATTAATTTAAATTAACTCCAAATATAAACTTGATCAGTTTTGCAATGTGGTTATGGTGAGATGAATATGTGCTTAATGCTTTAAACTGATTGTATTCTTTGATTCACTGATTTTATAGGTAAATATATATTAATTTGAATCATATTGTTTGTATTGCATGCATACCCTAGAATGTGTATGTGATATATGGTTTCATTATCTAATTAAAGTAGTAACTAGGATTGTTTGAAAGGCAAACACCGTTTAAATGTCCTAGGTGAATTTGATTAATTTTAAGGTGGCTTTACGAAGATATTAGATTTAGTAGTACAAATTTCTCATAAAGTGTAATTCGTCTTTATAGCGTGAAGTTAATGTGTTTATGTATTCAATGGGTTTAGCTCAATAAAATTAGAACGTGGCTTTTCCATCGGTATAAATAGAACAAATGACTGGAAAAACGCTGTTTACTTACTTATGATTTGGGTTTAATGATATATCATGCTTTATAAAGTATGTTCATAACTATATGATTGAATTAACATGTTTGGATGCAAAACGGATTGATGTTTCATGTTTAGGATGTTTGTTTAGATGTTAATTTATATTATTTTTCATTTAATTGAGTTGCTTTGAATTTAGTGACTTTGATTTGTGTTAATTAAGTTGTTTATGTTAGTTTAGTTGATTTTTACATTTAAAAAGTATAAATTTAAATTCTAATTTTTTTTTAAATTAAATTAAAATAAAAAATTAATAAAATCTCTTTCTTAAAGAATTTACAAAATCCCTGTACAAATGATCCCACTTACCACTACCACAAATTTAATAGTATAATAAAGGTAAAAAATTTATTGTACACGCTCGACATGTGTCATGAACCTAAGTTGAAGTGGTCGATCGATCTACCTGTGGTATTCGAGAAATACGGGCTTTGGGGCTAGTACCATTTGAAATTTCAGCTAGGGTAGTTATCAGGAAAATGAAATTTCAATAAAGTATCCCATATTCTTGAAATGACTGGGAACTAAGAGTCAACTAGTGAGTGACTATATTTTTAAGGATATTTATAGTATTATGAGATCAGACATATGATTAAATCAAATTTAATTTTGAGGACCAAGTTTTGATTAGTTGGGAAGATTGTAACGGCCCAAAAAAACTTACTAATAGCAAATTAGTCCCTAATCATGGTCACCGACCAATGATGTGGCTCGAGAGTGGATACGCGGTTCTAACAGTCGGCTCGAGCATCGAAAGGTATGATGTTTTTTAGTGATAAATGCCCAGCGTGATGTATGTATATACATTATACCCAAACATTTAATTAGTTTGCTTATTCGTTAATTCAACACTCAAGTGAATACATGCTTTGGGAAGCGTGCAAACGTAGGACCAGGGTATAGAGTAATATTGTTAGTCTCTAATTTGACATTAAATATTAATATGATGACCCTTTCTCAAATTAGGGCACAGCCCGACATAATCCCGTCATTAAACCCTAACCCGTACTACATTGGACTTAACAACGTATTAGTCAGCCTTTCTAATACGCTCACCACATTAGGTACTTTTCTAATAAACCTTACACCAATCTAATAATTAATAATATTTCGGAATAAATTAAAATTTTAAAAAGTTTAAACATTATTTAGCAGAAGCCATTCATATAAAACCTGAGTATGTGGAAAACTAAGTAACAAAGATCACATGCATATATATAACAAACGACGATAACTATATATCAACACGTATCTGGTCGGGTAACTATCTCACAACCATAGTATACATCCCCAAAAGTGTAGACACACACACACATATATATATATATATATATATTTATATATACGTCATATAACAAAATCAAAAACCTACCAATTAGACGTAGTAGCACTCCACTGGCACAGAGGTAATCGTCGATCTTTTCCTTGCCCAGTCTGCTACTAGATTGATCTACACCCGCCATCATAAAAAGGACGGTGAGTACAAGAAAGTGGAAAATAACACTAAGAGACATTTGTTCACATTTCCAAACATACAACAAGTATCTCAAAGCATAACAATAGCAATTATGCTGAAAAGAAATCATGTTATGAGATACTTCTGTTAAGTAATTATGAAAATGACACTCGGCTAAATAATAATGATCTAGGGTCGGTCGGCCGTGAGTTATGTCACATCAACCTTGTTCCACTATTGAGGGCGTAAACAATATCATGAATGCCTTCAAATCCTTACAAATGCCCATCTCATATATAAATATTCACAAGTGCCCTTCACATGTGATGTATACTTGTCAATAACCCTGGGTCCCATACCCTATGTGTTGCATAAGTTAGTGGTGAGAACTCGACATCCCCGAGAATCTAGTGACCCCATGTGACGTGACTATCTCTGTCTATATTGGTCCTAGATACAAGAACTACTTTCATAACCAAATAAATGACATGGTTTAGGAATCCAATAATGTATTTGCATATCTAGTGCTCAAAGGAAATTAGATTTACAATACCATCAAACACCTACGTAATAGCATGCTATTTCATTTGATTAGATATCTCAACAATCAAGAATGACATAGGACATGATTTATAGGCAATGAAACCATTTAATCAAAAACCAATGTCATAATAACAAACTCATAAAATGAGAATAAACAACAATTCATGGCATGTAAAGTACATAGGACAATTCAGTTTAAATAACTGGAATTAGATAACAATACTGCAATGAAATGTAAATGAATATCTCAATTAGTTTACTTATAATCCACGCAAATTCCTAGCTAATCTGGCTTCCCACCACCTTAAAACACGTACCCGAACCCTTGAGACTTTTCCCTTGGCTCCTGGTATCATTTCATATGTTTTATAGTATGTTTAGCTCTTAAATTAGAATATTATACTTATTTAAAGAGTTTAATTTTAACTTAAAAAATTGCAGATTTTGTTCTGCCAGAGCACCTAACGCGCTGGGTGGAATGTCTAGCATGGTAGTGACCTCTTTACCGCGCTAGTCAACTTTATTAGTGCGCTACATGCAGGTAGCGCTCTAGCTAGTACGTCTAGAGCGCTATGTCCTAGAAAACCCAAAATTCTGCACTTTGAATTCTGAGTTTCCGCCACACATGGCCAACTCCAACACCTTGGGTTCTTTCATTCTATCCTACTAGAGACCCAAAATGCACCAACAATATTACATTAGCTGCACTTCAAATTTATCATAAATTTATCAACTTAAACTAAATGACTAGTGTAAGTAGAATTACCTAGTTGATGAACACCTAGGTTGATCAACTCCTTCCCAAATCAATCAAACTTCCACCATAGCTTGCTGATCTCTCTGATCTTCTCCTCCAACTTTTCTTAACTTCTAAGTTTATGAAATGAGACTGAAATGTTTGCATGATTTGATCTATTCAATCTTATATATGTATACATATGATAAGATTAATCAATGGTTATTGATCTTAATGTACACAAGTATCCCAAGACTAATCTAATGGCCTATATTTTGGCACAATTCCACTAAATCACCACTAATTCCATCTTACTAACACCAATTGAAACGCAATTGGTCTTTTAATATGTCAACTCGTATCTCGAGAAATATCAATGACTAATGTTTTAATTTTTCTAAGTTAGGTACATTTAATGTAACTTCAACTACAGCCATATCAAATTCAACTAATTAAGCTAAATAACTCAAGTAAGCTTACCACATCACTCTCTACTTCGGTCCCACGTGCATCCCCATTCACGTATTGACACCTAAATATAAGTAGTAGCCTAGACATATGCAATACACTAGGCATACCTCACAACAAATCTAACGTATACCAAGGCTATCGCCTTGGTAAGTGCATGTATCTCAATGTGGGTATCACTTCATAAGTTAATTATCATAATTAAGTAATTAAACTAGGATTTAAAAATTTAGGCCATGACAAATCTTCCTAACTATTGACAATTCCGTCTTCAAAATTAAACTTAATTTAAAATTATACCTGACTTGAAAAAGTACGAAAACCTATCTAGCAAATAGTCTTCTCTCTCTCAAGTGAGTTTCGAGTCACCACAAAACTGCCACTTGACTAACACCCTTCGGGATAGACTTGCCTCTCAACTGCTGCACCTTTCGGTCTAGGATCTATATTGGCTTCTCCTTATAAGAAACATCCTCACTCAGATCAATCTGACATAAATAAACCGTCAGTCTCACACCAACCTTCGGCTTAGCTAGTCGAAGCATAGAAATATGGAAGACTAGATGAATCCCCGACATCTATGCTTGTAATTCAAGTTTATAAGAAACCTTTTCGACTTATCTCTTGATTTTGAAAAGCCCGATGAATCTTGGCGCTAACTTGCCTTTCAAACCAAATCAATGAAGACTCTTCCGCGAAAAAACCTTCAAATATACAAATATTTCCTCAGTATACGTGAAATTATTGTGATATGTGTCTGCACACTTCTTTTGCCTCTCTTGGGCCCCTTTAAGCCTTTGATGAATCTTCTATACCTTCTTTGTGTGATCAACAACAATCTCAGGCCCTACTAACTCGTGGTCCTTTGTCTCACAGCCCAATAAGATGGCGAGCGACACAGTCTGCCTTATAAAGCCTCAAATGGCACCATCCCATTGCTAGCCTAATAAATGTTGTTGTATGCAAACTTACACAATGGTAGGTACTCCATCCAAGACCCGTTAAACTTAAGTACACAAGCCCTGAGCATATCCTCAAGAACCTGAATCAACCTCTCAGCCTGTCTATCAGTTCGAGGGTGAAAGGCTATGCTGAACTGTAGGCGCATACCATACAATTCTTGCATACTCCACCACATCCTGGACGTATACATAGCATCTCTGTATGACATAATAGTCAATGGTACCCCATGCAGTCTGATAATCTCCTTCTCGAACGTTATACTTAACTGGTCAGATATGTAGTGAGCTGCAACTGGTAAGAAATTGATAGATTTCGTCAATATGCCCACTATTACCCAGATGGAATCATGTCATATAGTAGTCCTTAGCAAATCTTTGACAAATTCCATGGTTGTCTTCCCATTTCCATCGTGTAATGGGAAGCGGTTGCAATAATCCTCTAAATCAACGATGCTCAACCTTCACCTGCTGGCAAATCCTACAATTCCTGATGAACTCTAATATGTCCACCTTCATTCCAGGCCACCAAAAATGTCTCATCATATCATTGAACATTTTGGTCATTCATGATGAATAGTGAATCGGGAACGGTGTTTATCCTGAAGAATCTCATCTCTCAGCTCTACGAATGACGGTATCCATAATTTGCCTCTAAATCTCAGAAACTGATATGTCGTCTTAATCCAATCGACACAATCATCACCGGAGCTAATTCACTGAACCTCGGGTATAAAATGTCGGCTCTCTGACCCTCTAACACTCTTTGTGTAAATACTAGCTGAAGCCTCATCTGTGACTAATTCACCATCGCCATTCCCTCGAGTAATCCATACTCATATGTCATATAACATCTAACAATCTCGGCATCTCTTTTAGATATCCTACTAAGCGCATTAGCAACTACGTTAGTTTTTCTTAGGTGATACTCTAGAGAAAAGTCATAGTCCTTAAGAAACTCCAAAAATCTGTGTTGTCTCATGTTCAGCTCTTTTTGTGTGAAGAGATACTTTAAAATCTTATAATCAATGTAGAGTGTGAATCGCTCTCCATACTAATGATGTCTCCATACCTTCAGAACAAACACCATCGATGCCACCTCTAAGTCATGAGTGGGATAATTCTTCTCATGTATCTTCAACTGTCTAGAGGCATAAACAACATTATCTTTATCCGGCATCAACACACATCCTAGACTCGTATGAGAAGCATCAATATATACCTAGAGCCCTTGTCCGGCCTCTGGCAAAATCAACATTGGTGTACTTGTCAACAATCTTTTCAGCTGAGCAAATGCCTACTTGCATTCCTCAGACCAATCAAATTTAACGTCTTTCTGGTTTAATCTGGTAATCAATGAAGCGATATTCAAGAAATCCTTCACTAATATGCGGTAATACCCTGCTAATCCTGAAAATAATTTTGATCTCCGTAAATGACATCGGTGCAGGCCAATCTATAATATCCTGAATCTTGGCTGGATTTATAGTAATACTCGATGCTCTAACAATATGCCCTATAAACTTGACCTCTGAAAGCCAAGATTCACTGTTGCTGAACTTGGAGTCTAGTCGTTGCTCCCTCAAAGTCTGCAATGTCTCCATGAGGTGTTGCTCGTGATCCTCTCAATTCCTCGATTATGTCAATATATCATCAATGAAGACTATCACAAAGCGGCAAGAAACGATCTCATCACTTGATGCATCAAATCCATAAACATGGCAGGGGCGTTGGTCAAACCAAATGGCATAATTGTAAAGCAATAGTGTCCATATCTCATGCTGAAAGTTGTCTTGAACATATCATATCCTCATCTCTGATCCCAAGCTGATGATACCTTGATCTTAGGAATATCTTTGAGAAAAACTTTGCTCATCTCAACTGAGCAAATAAATTGTCCATCCGCGGTAGTGGATACTTGTTCCTGACTGTGACCTTATTCAACTATCTGTAGTCGATACACAGTCTCAAAGTGCCATTCTTCTTCTTCACAAATAAAATGGGCGCTCCTCATGATGACATAGAAGGTGTGATGAATCCCTTATGTCACAAATCTTGGAGTTGACTCCTCAACTCCTCCAACTCTATTGGAGCCATGCGGTATGGCGGTATAGAAATAGGTCTAGTGCCTGGTACCAACTCAATAATGAAGTTTATCTCTCTCGGTGGTGGTAAACCAAGTAAATCCTTCGAAATCACATCAGAAAACTCGCACACAATCAAAATATCCTTAAGTCAGGGTCCCTGACTCTCTACCTTGTATACAATAATACCAGAGTCTCCTCTCACTAGTAGCAAGTTGACCTCTAGTGCCATCAGCTCTTTGTAAAATACTACTATATGTGAATATTGGACGCCCTGAGATCTCAAATATTATTGTCTTACTGAAACAATCGATATAAGCAAGAATCTCTCCTTAACAATGCGTCGAAGTCTAAGAACTCGAGCACCCCGAATTCTATAGGTAACTCTACCCCGCCTATCTCTACTAGACATCCCTTAATAAGACAATTAGGGTAAACCATATCCTCGGTTGCGATACTCAAAATCAAATGTATGTTACTCTAAACTGTGTCAACCTTAAGATGCCTATCATGCGACCAGAAATGAAAGATATTATAGAACCTGAGTCAAACAAAATATATAAAACTCTACCACTAACACTGCTCCTACTGCGTGATCACTGCATCGCACATTATTTCAAACATAGAATCTCAATCTAGTACAACCACTATTTGTGCCAAAATTAAAGTTACTTTTAAAGACTCAAATGCTTGTATGTATGTGTGACAACCCCTCCCTTAATCTAAGGCACCGCCCGGCCTAATCCAGTCATTAAGCCCTGATTCTAGCAATGTAGAGCCAAACAATGTGTTAATCAACATTTCTAATAAACCTTACACCATTCTCATACAAAAAATAGTATTTTATAGTTAATTAAAAACTTTTTATAGTTTATTAAGTTTAGCGGAAGCCTTGAAAATTATGCATAAGTCATTTATATAAAACCTAAGTGTGGAATCTAGGAAACAACGATCACATGCATATATATAACAAAACGGCGATAACTGTACATCAACATGTGTCTGGTCGGTATACTATCTCTCATCCCATACATACAACCCCAAAAGTATATAGAATATATATATAAGTTGTACAAAAAATAAAAAACCTACAAAATCAAAAGTAACAGTAACTTCAAAGGCTCAGATGTAGTCACCAATCTTCTCCTTGCTCGTTCTGCTACTCAATGAATCTGCACCTACCGTCATAAAAAGGACGGTGACTATAGAAAAGTAGAAATTAACATTGAGAGACATTTATCCACATTTCCAAACACAACAAGAGAAGCATTTCACAATACATGCATTAATTATATAACAACTATAGGTACATAAACACATTACCAACCAATATGACATCAATGAACTATTCCAATGAACCACACATATTAAATTATGTGCCTAACATATTAGCCCCATTAATACCCGATTGTGTTGGGTTTTTGTGGTTCATACGCAGCAACAAATTCAAAACAAAATTGTAAACCCCCAACAGGATCGAAAATAAGTTTCATTAAACTAAATCTACGAAACTAAATCATACCTTATTCCGCAATTTCCTTCTCTGATTGTTCAATTTTCAAGACGTTCAAGTACGCATCCTCTATCAGAAATTCATACACGAACGATGACCACAATTTGGAGTTCTAACCCCAATAGATATAGAAAATGATTTTCTTTCTCTCCTAAAATCCAAAGAACTCAAAAATAGCAAAAATGAAAAAAACTTCTTTCGTTTTGGGGTTTCACCATTTTATTTATATGTGTAGATAAGTCCTTACTTAAAATCTTATTCGTAATACCATTATTATATTAACGCAGTTTAAGCAAATTATACATACGCCTCTATGAATAAGTTATCATATAACAAATCATTAGGGCTTTTATGTCATTAATTTCTTCATATAAAATTCATTACTCTGGACCAAGAGAAATTGTGCAAAGCCATTCTTTGTGTGCGACCCAATAGGTTCATGCGACATTGGCAGTGAATTAAAACCATTTTGGTACACGAGTCATAAGCGGTCTCTAGCAAGACATTATGACTACCCAAGTAGCATGAATATCCAAAAATTGATACAACCTAATGAATAACATATATCATATTCTTTTGTCGTGCGATATCATTTGATTAAATATAAGGCATGGAAAGTCACCCTTAAAGTTTAATCGCACTAGTCTCGATCTTTAGGTAAATTGAAAACATCTAAGTGACATTGATCATATCAATTCATATGGACTTGGCTAGTATCAGTCTATCATATCGAGGGATTTACTGACATCTCTCACTATACGAGAGTGAAAAATTATATCTTGATTATACACCTTCACATATTATTCACATGGTAACTAATCACAATCATTATAATCGTCCGTTTAAAGACAACGTTTGATTATGTCAAATTATCATGCTTCTAATATTGATGTCTATGGGAATCTCAAATCGAAGGACTAAACAATATACCTATCATGAGTAACATCTATGACTTAATCCATGTGGTGTTTTCGTAGCAGGTCAGTCCGTACCTTGTTCCCTAACAAGTACTCAAGATCTCAATTCGTATCCCTGTACGCATGATCATCACATGACCAACAGTCAAGATTCACACTATTCTTAATTCATTATAGTTCCCGGTATAATGACCGATTGGAACATTTACGATATTTCAACAAATATCCATAGATCTAACTATAAGGTAAACATGCAATCACTTATAATAAAATAGCAAATGAAAACCTCTATTTTATTAAAAAAATTATAAAATAAACAATTTTTGTAGATTAACCTACGTCACATGTCTCAACAGATTGATCACATAGACTTTGGGTATTGATCACATAGACCTTGGTTAGTCATTTATTTAGCACGGCATATCGACCTCATGTAATAGGTCCGCACACATAATACTTCGGTATTACCCTTGCTGGTCTCCGCTTACGTATAGGAATTCTCCTTATTAGCTATTAAACACGGCATATCCACCTCATATAATAGGTCCGCACACATAGTACTTTGGTATTACCCTTATTGGTCGTCGTTATGTATAGGCATTCCCCTTATTAGTTGTAAAACACAAAATATCGACCTCATGTAATAGGTCCATATTCATAAAACTTCGGTATTACCCTTATTGGTCGCCTCTTAATCATTTCACATAGTGGCCTATATATTACCTTTCAGGAAATAGCTTATATATCATATCCTTGTTAGCTATGAAACACGGCTTATCAACCTCTTATAATAGGTCGGCATACATAGTACTTCGTATTACCCTAATTGATCTCCTCTTTACATTTTATCAACTTTATATGGTAGGTCCGTGGCACGAACTAGTCAGCTATACCGAAATCTTCGAGTCTCATACCCATGTGTCGTGTATATTCCAAACCAAGCCATGAAATCTAAACACACATGTTCTAGTTCAACAACTACTACATAACAATATAAAGCACACCAATTATAATATAAAGACTTCTACAAACATAACAATACAAAACTATGTAATCAAGTAGCAACATCAAGACATGAAATTGAGAGAAAAAATCTCAATCAGTTTACTTACCTCTACACCAATTTCCTTGCCAATACAGCCTTCCGATACCTCGAAACACATACTCGAACCTTTGAGATTCTTCTTTAGGCTCCTGATACCATTAGACATGTTTGATAATGTGTTTAGACCATCAGTTAGGGTGTTAAACTTGTTTAAGGTGTTTAAGTTCTAGTTAGGAAATTGCAGATTTTGTGCTATCAAAGCAGCTAGCCCGTTGGGTGGAGTGTCTAGCGCGTTAATAATCTCATTAGCACGCTAGTCAGCCTCATTAGCGCGCTATAAGCAGGTAGCACGCTACAAATAGGTAGCACGTTATTAAGCACGTTTAGCGTTTTGTTGAGTCGTTAATTATGTAATATTATATAGGTTATTTATATATTTTTACTGTCAAGTCTCCAAAGTACTAGCCTAATTACGTTTATTTATTATTTTCAGGGTTATTGGAGTGCGCGGTTAAATTCGGGGCGAAAAACTACGCAAAAATCGAGTATTCATATGCCCGGATCCATCAACATCGAAAATCGTATTAGTGCGTATCTCGAGGCAGATTTGGTGGGCCCACACGTGTTATGGTATTTAAATGAAAATAAGTGGAGCATCATGGCGTTGATAACAATAAGGCATGAGTTGGTTGGATTTGCATTATATATGGGAAAATATATACATATCTATCGATATATATATATAGTTAGATATTATGTTGGAGATATATGCATATAAAGCAAACAAAAAAAGGAAACAGAGAGTACGTCCAAACTTATCTCTTCTCTCCAGCAGCCTTGGGATTAACCTCCAGACACGCATCGCTACTGTCTCCCACAAATTATCGAACATTCGCGCGTCTTGACCACGCCAATTGCTGCCACGCGTCCTCTCCACGTTCCACAGCAGTTGCCCTCAACCAATCACACGATGACACGTGGCAGTGGATGGAGCAAATTCATCACGACCGTTCGATCGTCCTCGGCGCACGTGTCACAAACAGTTTTATAGGTTTTCGCGAATCGGGACAGAGAGATATATATTTTTTTTCTTTTCACTTTGGAAGGAGGCAGGAACGCACAGGGGGATCTTCTACTCGGCCATTGGGGGCGAACTCCTTCTCCCCATTCTTTTTTATTTTTCTTTGTTCTTTGTGTTCTTTGATGGGAGGCTAAAACCTTTAGCCTAGGCAAGACTGCGAGGGTGGTTCGTGTGCGCATATCAATGGATTTGTGAGATTTATATATTTTAATTTCAATCTTTTCATTATTATTTTATTTTCTTTGGTATTATTTGAACAATTGAAGTTAAACACTTGTTTAAACCTTGATTTATTTGTTAGTGAGTCGTAAGCACCCGTCCTTGTGCAATAAGATCACACTAGTGACAATTGACCATACCAATTGATTAGTCTCTTTTGGGACCGGTTGAATACCTTAGAAATCTAGGCTAAATCGGACACACGAGTGATTCGGTTGTCTAGGTGTAGTGCCTTCACGAAACCCATTGCGGTCAACGTGTTAAACCCAATACGCTTGAGTATAGGGTTATACGTTTGATTAGGGAAATAGTCACCGTCGTACCTTGGCTATCGAGATTAGGAAGTGCGAGGAACCGCGTACGTTACCGGTTCTATAGCTACACTAGGATATTTTGATTTGCATATTTTACCTAAATCGACGACCAAATCCAATCTTTTCTCGAACTGAACTTGTATGTCTTGACCTAGGTATTTCTATTAATTGTTTTCAAATTTATTTCCATTGCTTTAGTTATTTTGTGATTGGTTAATTAATTCATTTTCTCTTAAACCCCGATTTTCCTTTTCGCTATTTTTGACCTTAGAAAGATTACCAATCCCTATGGGATCGACCCTTTGCCACTATTCTACAAAATAGTTGGTTTAGGTATTTTTAAATATTATTGACGCGTTCGGCGCGTGTCAGTGCTAAATACAGGAAAACCCAGAATTCTGCACTTCAAATTTTGAGTTTTCTCCTCCATATGGCCATCTCCAAAGCCTATGGTCCTTATTACCCTCCACCAAGGACCAAACACATCCACCATAACCACAAGAACAATCATACTTCAACAAGTATCATCTAATTGAGCAAATTTAACACAAACTAAAGGTGTAGACTAAGTTACCTATTAATGGAATACCTCTAGCTTGATTGTCTCCTTCAATCACACAAAAATCTCTCCACAAGCTTTTTGATCTTCTTCTCTCCAGCTTACTTAACTTCTAAGGAATGATTTGCATGTTCAACCTTCCATTCATACATGTCGATAAGGTTGATTAAAGCCATGGATCTTAAAGTGTACTCCTATCTCGAGACTGATCTAGTGGCTTATATCAAGATTTACATCCACTAACTTATCCTTAGTAACACCAATTGCAACTTAATTGGTCTCTTGATGTGTCAACACATATCTCGAGGAACATCAATTGGTTATTGTTTTAACTTGCTAACTTAAGTAAATTTAATGTGAATCAATTATAGCCTTATCACATTTAACTATTTAAACCACATCAACTTAAATTAGCTTACCACATTACTCTTTATCACGATCTCACACTGACACGTATCTCGAGGCATATCATCCCTCACATCTCGACCTCTATACATAAGTATGAGTTACTTACTTTGTCTACGCATATACAATGCATCAAGCATACATAATACCATAAACAATACATTACTTAGTCTTTGTGTTGAGTGTTAGGTTCGTGCACCCACTCCCGAGCCACGTCACGAGTCGGTGACCCTTAATTACAGAATAAATCCACTATTAGAAATTTGGGTTGTTAAAAATCTTCCTAACTAATGGAAATTTCATCCCAAAAATTTACGTAGTGTAAATGATACTTGCCCCAAAGCCTGTTTTTCACAACTGACATAGTGGATCCATTGACCACTTCAACCTAGATTCGCACATCTCAACAAGTAAGTCCACACATAACAAACTCCTATATTTAATCCCCTATAGACAGTACTTTGGTCGTAGTACTCAATGGAAATTTTGTTAAGCTTAATTTTCTAAGGAGTTTTAAATGTTTCTTATTCAGATAACACTACTCCTTATTATCAACCGTTTAATTTAATATCATGCTCAAAGCAAACAATACACATACATAGTGCAAAAATAAAGAAATTCACTTGCCCTCAGTACGGTCACGTACCGTCTTTGGGTCCGATCGTGTCACTACTTAAGCTCTCTCCCTAACATATGACTGTGATGCAGCCAGCTGTTAACCCGTTGGTTGTAGACACTGATGAACAATATGTCCAACCTGAAGACATTTATTACATGTCAGTGGTCCCTTTCATCTTGTGGATACGGTCTGGGTTTGCCCCTACATCGTTGCATCTTTTCTTCTGCGGCCTGATACCTGCTGTACTTGGGGAGCCAGTAATGCTAACCTAACTGGAGCTGGCAAGGTAGGAACATTCGAACCATGCTCCGTCGAGACAGCAGATGTTTCAGGCCCTACATTTTGAGATCTTTCAATCCAATTTTTTGTCTTTTACCTTCCCACCTCTTCCTTTCAAGATCAGTATTCAAATATGTCGTCACTCATGGACCTCGTGCTGTCCCATCAGAAATCCTACCAAAATGATATGTCTCATGGGAGATAGCACGCTCGTATATCTCGCTAAGTGTCCTAGCTCTAGTACTGACAACATAATATATCATATCAGGCCTTGGTCCATCTCTAAAATTGTATGCATCATTTAAATCATCTATAACCAAGTCTCCGACAAACTGCCTCAAATAGTCGTATCTATCTCGATACTGCATCAGCGACTAATCAGCTCTCTGTCTCAAGTCCATAAATTTATTCTTCAACCTCTTACTTACTGTAGGTGGAAAGTAATGTTAATAGAACTTTTTCTTAAATGCATCCCTAAACTAAAAATCACCATCTAAAGCTATCAACGCATACTACTAAACATCGGTTCTCTCTGCAGTGTATATGACAAAATCTTAGCACAAAGTCTATCCTCAATCTTCAAGACTCTACCTAACTTCTCCTGAGATAACACCCACTTCTTAATCTTCTCAAAGTCTCGCTGACCATCAAAATACACTGGCTTTAGTCTGATGAAATCCTTCACCAACTAAACATCTGCTAACGAGCTAGAAGATATGGGAGTGGAAGAAAGTGTATCAACCGTCTCTATGATTGGTACTATCACTATCGATATGGTATATACTACAAGAACTACTAGTGGCGTAGTAGGTAGCTCTTACGATGGTAGTGTAGGCGTAGTAGTAACAGAAGGAACCGGTGTCTGGTCCGGTGGAGTAGAACAAGTTTTCATCATGATGATGAAATCGGTCAACTACTACCCTTGAGCTAATACACGCTCAGACTCCCCTTGTATATCATCCATAGAAATAGGAGGCTAACTGTCGCAGGCACCCGTATCCCTGCTATCGCGTGAATCAGCCATCGATATCTACAAATTGATAGCAAACGTGATATCACCTACTACATGACATAACGCGTATATATTTATATATATACACATATCAAATATAACACGTACATATAAAATTCCCAACTTACATCCACTCACTTCCCAACTAATAGTTTATAAGGAATATTTGGTTTCCACATCTAAAGTTTGTATTTTATTCACGTTTCATTTCAAACTTATTAAATCAACTAATACTCGCTTTACAAACCTACGCTTTGATACAAATTTTAACGGACCCTCCCTTAATCTAGCGCACCGCCCGGCTTAATCCTGTCGTTAAGCCCTAATTATAGCTACATAGAACCTAACAATGTATTAGTCATCCTTTCTAATAAACTTTACACCATTCTCATAACTAAATAGTGTTTCAGAGTTAATTAAAACATTTTATTGGTTATTAAGTTTAGCAGAAGTCTTGACAACTATGCGGAAGTCATTCATATAAAACCAAAGCGTTTAAACTAGGAAACAACGATCACATGCATATATATAACAAAACGACGATAATTACATTTCAACATGTGTCTAGTCGGTATACAATCTCTCATCCCATACATACAACCCCAAAAGTATATAGAAGACATGTATAAGTTATACAACAAAAAAAAAAACCTTTGAAATCAAAAGTAACGGTAACTCTAAAGGCTCAGAGGTAGTCGTCGATGTTCTCCTTGTCCAGTTTGCTACTCGATGAATCTACACCATAAAAAGGACGGTGAGTACAGAAAAGTAGAAAGTAACACTGAGAGGCAGTTATCCACATTTCCAAACACAACAAAGGAAACATTTCACAATACATACATTAATTATATAACAAAAACTATAGATACACAAACAAATTACCAAACAATATAACATCTATGAACTATTCCAATGAACCACACATATTAAATTGTGTACCTAACACATTAGCCCAGTAATACCCTATTGATCACATAGACCTTGGGTAGTCATTTATTTAGCACGGCATATTGACCTCATGTAATAAGTCCTCACACATAATACTTCAATATTACCCTTGCTGGTCGTCATATATGCATAGGCATTCTCATTATTAGTTATGAAACATGGCATATCGACCTCATTTAATAGTTCTGAGTACGTAGTACTTCAGTATTACCCTTATTGGTTGTCACTATGCATAGGTATTCCCCTAATTAGTTGTGAAACATAGCATATCAACCTCATGTAATAGGTCAGCACACATAGTACATTGGTATTACCCTTATTGGTCGACGCTGAATCATTTCACATATTGCCCTAGATATTAACTTTCAGGAAAAAGCTTATATATCATATCCTTGTTAGTTAGGAAACAGGGCTTATTGACCTCATGTAATAGGTCGGCATATATAGTACTTCGTATTACACTAATTAGTTATCGCTTGTACATTTCATCAAATTTATATGGTAGGTCTATGGCACTAACTAGTCAAATATACACACATCCCTGAGTCCCATACCACGTGAGTCGTGTGTACCCCAAACCATGTCATTAAACGTAAACACATATATTCTAGTTCAACAACAACTACATAACAATATAAAGCCATTAATTATGGCATTAAGAGTTCTGCAAACATAACAATACAAAACAATGTAATCAAGCAGCAACATCAAGACATGAAATGGAGAGAAATATCTTAATTAGTTCACTTACCTCTACGTGAATTTCCTAGCTAATTTGGCTTTTCGATACCTTGAAACAAGTACCCAAAGCTCCGAGGCTCTTCCCTAGGCTTCTGGTACCATTAGACATGTTTCATAATGTGTTTAGACCTTCAGTTAGGGTGTTAAACTTGTATGAGGTGTTTAAGTTCTAATTAGGAAATTATTGATTTTGTGCTCTCAGAGCACCTAGCGCATTGGGTAAAATGTCTAGCACGCTAATGACCTTATTAGCGCGCTAGTCAACTTTATTAGTGAGCTAATTACTGGAAAATCCAAAATTCTGCACTTCGAATTCTGAGTTTTCTTCTCCATATAGCCGTCTCTAAAGCCTCGGGTCCTTGTTACCCTCCACCATGGAACCAACGCATCCACTATAACCACAAGAACGGTCACACTTCAAAAATAATCATCAAATTGAGCAAATTTAACACAAACTAAAGGTATAGACTACGTTACCTATTAGGGGAATACCTCTAGCTTGATTGTCTCCTTCAATCACACCAAAATTTCTCCACAAGCTTGCTGATCTTTTTCTCTTTGATCTTCTCTCCACTTTGCTTAACTTCTAAGGTAGGAAATGAGAATGATTTGCATGTTCAACCTTTCATTTATACTTATCGATAAGGTTGATTCTTATCCATTGATCTTAATGTGTACGTGTATCTCAAGACTAATCTAATGGCTCTGGTCATGATTTACATCAACTAACTCTCTACTAACTCACCCTTAATAGCACTAATTGCAACTCAATTGGTCTCTAGATGTGTCAACACGTATCTCGAGGAATATCAAGTGGTTATTGTTTTAACTTGCTAACTTGGTACATTTTTTGTAAATTAACTATAGCCTTATCATATTTAACTATTTAACCCACATCTACCTAAATTAGCTTACTACATCACTCTCTATCCTAATCCCACACCGCTACACATCACAAGGCGCGTCCCCTCTCACGTCTCGACCTCTATACATAAGTAGGAGTGACTTACTATGTCTACACATATAAAATGCACCAAGCACACATCATATCATAGACAATATATTACTTAGTCTTCGTGCTGAATGTTAGGTTTATGTACCCATACTCGAGCCACCTCACGGGTCAGTGACCCTTAATTACAGATCAAATCTACTATTAGAAACTTAGGCCGTTACAACATGTTGGGCTCATTTTGAATGTAACAGTTTTTTTCAATAATGTGCTTAATGGATTAGTGATTTTTGAAAAATCCATAATAAACCTTCTATATAAATCTGCATGCCTTAGGAAACTCCTTATATCTGTAATGTTCCTTGGTGTAGGAAGTTTCTCAATTAGCGATATTTTTGCTCTATCAACCACCAATCCATGAGCAGACACTCTATGTCCCAAAATAATTCCTTCTTGAGCCATGAAATGACACCTCTCCCGCTTATAGTGGGCAATTCGTGTCAACGAGTCGTAAACGTTTCGTGTCGTAAACGTGTCGTGTCATAATTATCCTAAACCCGCATTACGACACGTTTATTAAACGAGTCACTATTTGTAAACACGACACACGACACGTTTAATAAACAGTAACCTGTTTATGACACGTTAACACGTTTATTAAACTGATCATGTTTTAACTCGTTTAACTCGACTCGTTTGCGTGCACTGCTTAACACGTTTATTAAACAGATCATGTCTAACTTGTTTAACTCGCGACTGCGACTTCGTTTGTGTACATGTTTATCAACCTTTGCTAAACATGCTACAGCTTGCTACTAGATTAATGATAAACCCATCTTATACAAGGAAAAATTAAAAATACAAGTTCTCAAATAGTCAAGTGACTCAAGTTCAAGTTTAATAACCCAACTACAAGGTTATATGAAGTTAACATAGAAGTAAGAGATAAATTCAAGGTTAATGAACAAAAAAGCTACGAGTTCTCTAGTTTCCAACAGAGTTTGAGCAAGTAGTTGACCGTGGATCATCACTCACACTCAAGTTAAGTACATCTTTTGTAATATTCTCCAAATCCAAATTTTGACATCTTGCCCTACAACAAATAAAAAATGGAGTTTATTAATAATTATAAAGCTTGAGTATTCTAGCTTTCAAACTAAGCTCATTCTTCAAATTCATTTAGAACACGCTATTAAATCAAATCCATGCATATGAAAACGCTTTAAAAAAAGCAACAAAAATGCAAAAAGACAATCAAATGGATGGTTTTCCAATTTTCGATATATGACAAATGCATCCATGATTCTCAAACTTCCTAATTAGAGAATGTATCGCCGATGAACTATAATTAAAAACATATTAACTAGCATCTAAATGGTGCCACATTGTGTTTTTGTATACAATGCTTTGAATGCAAGACTTAGCAATCCACTTTTTGACGAAAAATACGTCGAAAAACCAAGAAAAGACGAGTAATTAAAAACATACTAACTAGCATCCAAATGGTGCATAAAATTCTAACTACTCTTGACTAGTGAAATCAAACTTGCACATATCAATGATATCATTATGGAACCAAAGGTCAATAGAATAGCAAATGCGCTACAAAACAACAACATAAACAATATTCTTCAATTTCTTAAAGTCCACTTATTCCAACAATTTTTTTCTTTAGCCCATAACTCCAAAACCAAAATGCACAACACCGCTACAGACGAAACAGCCATATCATTAACAATCACAAAGCGTGCTTTAACACTCCCTTGCTCTCGTAATCATATGATTCATATTTCACAACCTCGTAAAAAGTCTTATAACCTCACTTTGCTAATGCTAACAACAACAAAAGCCAAACTTTGTCTCAAATGAAACAAAAGGCAAACCCTAAGTCCTATTCCCCACCCTAAAACACCAAAACACACACAAATGCGTGAAATTTTAAAAATTGTTCAACATTGCAACGAAAAACCTAACATCAATCAAACAAAACCAGTGAAGAATCTCACCCAAACGAGAAGCTCTGCGTGCTCGCGAAGTCCCGGATCTCGCTGTAGAACCACATTGATCCCTCGATCATCCGACGCATTCAACTCCGAATCATGTTATCAAACTGCGCCCCGTACAGCCTTCCTCGCCACCGCGAGAATCGTAGAGGTCTTCCCAGGTCCCAGGCGGCCGTACAAAGAAGAAATGCGGCAACTTGTTCTCGCTCGTCGGCCTATCAACTACATCAACGCCGACACAAAATCATCAACACAATCAACAAGCAACAACGACGACGACAATGAAAACAAGAAACCCTAACCCTAGAAAGCGCGAGAGGGGTCGTACTCGTGTCGACGATGTCTCGGTGAGCTGCGACGTCGGCTAGGGATTGGGGCCTGTATTTCTCGACCCAGGGAACGAATGTTGACGGAGGCAATCGAGACAGAGACAGAGGGAGAGAGAGAGAGGGGGTGAAGAAGCCGAAGTGGTGAAGAAGCCGTGAGTTGTGAACTTTTGATACTTTAGGGTTAGGAAAAATGAAAAATTTGTATTTATATGTAAATAATTATGCGAGTCATAAACGAGTCACACGGGTTAACACGTTAACGACTCGTTTATTAACCGTGTATAAACAGGTTAACCTGTTTATGACCCACATACATTTTTGACAAACCCACGACATGTTTAAGGTCGTGTCGTGTCGTGTCGTGTTAAACGTTTCATGACTCAAATTGCCAGCTCTACCCAAGTTAATTACCAAGTTTGTGTCTTGACACCTTTTCAATACTAAAACCAAATTTTGCAAGCATAGATCGAAAGAAACCCCAAATACAAAAAGTCATCCATAAATACCTTCATAATATCCTCTACCATATCATAGAAGATATCCATCATACATCTTTGAAATGTTGCTGGCGTATTGCATAATCCAAATGGCAACTGTCTAAATGCAAATGTTCTATAAGGGCAAGTGAACGTCATTTTTTCCTGATCTTTTAGTGCTATAGAAATTTGATTTTATCCCGAGTACCTATCTAGGAAACAGTAATATTCATATCTAGCTAATTTTTTCCAACATTTGATCAACAAATGGTAACGAGAAATGATCTTTCCTCATAGCTTTATTTAACTTTTTGTGATCTATTCAAACTCTCCAACCAGTTACTATTCTCGTGGACAAGGTTTCTCCGTTTTCAGTTTAAATAATGGTCATTCCTCCTTTCTTTGGTACCACATGTATTGGTGAAACCTATGAATTGTCTGAAAAGGCGTAGATGATTCCAACATTCAACCATTTCAAGATCTCTTTTTTTACCACTTCTTTCATTACTAGATTCAGCTACCTCTGAACTTCAATTGATTGTTTATGGTTTTCTTCCATTAAGATCTTATGCATGTAAAACTCGAAGTAATTTTTCTTTTTCTAACTCCGTCAACTATGCAGAAATGATCACATGATATGTTGAATTTTCTTCCTAATACACGTATCTCAGATGCTATGGTAGAGGCTTCAATTCCATTTTTGGTTAAATAATTCCACTTTCAACTTTCATTTCTAATTTCTCGAAACCTTGATGAAATGTAGCAGGTCCTATTGGTGCAAAAGCACTTACTACCTCATAAAGTTCACCTTTTGCTATAGAACTTGTACTTATGCTTCGGACTAGACATCGCTCCAACAGAGCATCTGGCGCATACTCATGGGCTCTCTCAGTGACACAATCAGAAATCACATCTCTTACTTTGATTCTCTTGCAGTGTTCTCCATCACTTGGAAATCTCAAGGTTTTGTAGATATTAAATATGACTTCCTCGTCATTTACTCATAACCTTAACTCTCCCTCTTGAACGTCTATCAGTAATTCTGTAGTTGCTAAAAAAAGTCTCCTTAAAATTAATGGTACCTTCGAATCCTCTTCCATATCCAATACTACAAACTCCACCAGAAAAATGAACTTATCCACTTTCACCAACACATCTTTGATCACTCCTTTTGGATATGTCACTGATCGATCTGCCAATTGCAAAGTCATATTATTTGACTTTACTTCTCCCAATCCTAATTTTTTGAGAACTGATAAGGGCATCAAATTTATATTTTTTTAGAACTGATAAGGGCATCAAATTTATACTTGCTATCAAATCACTTAGGACCTTATCGAACAGGTGCACTCCTATCGTGCATGGAATGAAAAAACTTCCTAATCCTTCAACTTCGGTAGTAACTTCCTTTTGTAGTTTGCACTGAACTCTTCAATCAAATTTAATTTTTCATAAGCTTCTAATTGAATCTTTTTTGTCTTTATTGCCTTCAAGAATTTTATGTAATTCGACATATATTCCAATGCATTTATGACTAGATGTTTATGTGCAGCTTGTTAAACATTTCCACAAATTTCTAGAGTTATCCTTGATCTTTCTATTTCTTGAACCGTCGAGGATATAGTAGGGGTGCATTTATTAGTAGCGAATTATCCAGAAATGTGACTCTCCCTAGTACCATATCTTTTTTCTGCCTATCTCTCCATATTTTCCTTTGAGTTAATTTTGATTCTCCTAATGGTGTTACTTCTTTTTGGTTACTGGTTTCGTTATTCAAGTGTTCTGCATCTCTTAGTTATTGGTCATCGATTTTCTTCCTTGTGTCATTTATTATATCTTTTGGTTGAACTGGATCATTAATTTTTCTTCCATTCCTTAATTGGACTACATGTGCATTTGGCATGTGATTACTAATATTGTTACTCAGGAACTATTCTTCATTTTGTGAGTTCCAAGCACTGGTAAGCTGACCAATTTGTCTATCAAGATTCTTAATGAATTGTGATTGCTCATTATCCATTCTCTTCATAGCGCGTTTTATTCATTCCATCTCTTTTTCGTGCTTCTTATGACGTTCCCTATTGCTTATGTCCATGGCTTGCAAATACTTCTCAGTTGACATCAATGAAGTCATCTTTTTGCTCTGCCCCAGCTTCCTTTGTTAGAATTGTTGATCGAAGCCTTGAGGTAACATTAGTGCATTATTAGGATATCCATAGGAGAAATTCGGGTTGTTGTTGTATCCTTGATAAAATAGTTATGGAGCCATTCTTGTAGCCATAGTTGTTCATGAGGTTGGTGTCTTCATACTCCATTCCCTATTGTATGTCCATTTGGTTAACCATTATGCCTTGGTGATTAATGGGTTGTTATGCGACTTGTAGACCTTGGTGTCCCATCTAAAATTCCACCATTTGATAGCTCAGATTTTATAATTGTGCCATAATTGCAGCTTGCGAGTTAATATCATAAAAGCCTACTGGTTTCCTTACTGTTGAACGAGTACTAGCTATGAGTTTAAGACGTAAGATTAAGGAGATCTAATGCTCAAGCCTCATCCTTGGTAAGTAGCGAGTCACCTAATTCGGCATCTATTAGCATTTTGGTGTTGTGGTTCATCCTATAGTAGAAAATCTAGAGTTGTTCCCATATCATCCTATAGTAGAAATATAAGCAAAACTACTCGATCACTCCCCCTCAATTAAAATCACCTCGGGATTGAAATTCCAAAAATATTTCCATTAAAAGAGTTAAAAAATGAAAGAGTAAAAACATAATAAACTAAACTAAACTAAGTTCTTAATAAAATTAAATAAACATCGAATATGGGCTACCTCCCATAGAGCACTTTTGTTTATCATCGTTGGCTCGACTTAATCCTTCTAGAATTACTTTGGATCTCTAAACTTGAATTTAGGTTTTTCCGCTCTAGTACCATTCTAGAAAGTGAGTGCTCGACCATTAATTGTTAGAGTAATTCTTTTGTTCATAATATCCAAAAAATCATGAGAAGTGGCTATGAAAGGTCGTCCTAATATTAAAGGACGATCGTCATTGATAAATAGTGGCATGACCAAGAAGTTTGTGGGTACGATGTTGTTATCCATTCAAACAGGCACATCCATGACCACTCCTATTTGTTTAATTAAAGTTCCATCTGGTAAAGAGAATTGTTCAGAAACAAGTGAATTCGACTCCAATTGAGTGTGTAGAAAGAAATGTATAGGCATAAGATTTGCATTAGAATTTGTATCACACTAAGCTCTGTAGTACCAAGCCCATTTAATTTTAATATGTAAGTGTATGCCTTTAGGATCATTAAGCTTTATAAGATTCAAGTCTGGCTTTTTCTTTTTCTTATTGTACTTGGACTTAGAAACTTTCGTCTTGTTAATAGTTTTTCCATTGCCTAGTTTCTTAACTCGCCACTCTTGAGTTACTTTATTTTTTAAAGTCTCTTCAAATGTTTCTTTCTTTTAAATCCATTTTATCAATGTAGTTAGACCTTATTTTACTATGTTTGGGTTGGTCTTTCTTTTTTGATAATATATTTTTAAAACAAGTTAAGTAGGGTACATGCTGCAATCAAGATGGGAAACTTGACCAAATAAGATGGTTCGAGAATAGACACAACTCAGAGAAAGACTACAATGCAAAATCCAGTGAGCATTACAGTATCAAAGTCAAGGTCGAAGATGAAAACAGATCTGAAGTGGAAGCATGAATCGAATACGATTTGGATACTAAAATAATGTAATTGTTAGTATTAGTCTACAACAATGAAGAAGTTTCATACTACAAGTAGAGAACTTTGAGATGGATTAGAAATACAAAATTCGAGAGAAATGTGCATGAAGGAATGAAGAACTTTATTGAGACGATGAGTCGAGATTCTTGAAGGAGTAGAAGAATTAGCTGTTGAACATCGGATGATTCCAATAGGATTTACAATTGCAGACCGAGAAGGTTTTCCGAGTTGTATTGTATTTAGAACTGAATTCCTAGATAGAGTAGATAGACTGAGTCTATAAATACTTGAGATCACCATTGTGTGGATCATCGTTCATTACTTAAGTTTTGTGAGAATGAGAGATCATTATAGTGGTTGTACACATTATCAATTTGATTAATTAATTGTTTAGATTGAACCTACAAAGAGGAAGACATTTAAGTCATACTGCGATATCAATTCTCTGTTTAGTTTTAATGTGTGCTTATTAGTTCATCAATAATTCGTTAATCTCATTAGTTCCACTAGATTCTAAAACTTAATAGTGGTATTAAAGTTTTATCACTTTCTTAATTCTATAAACATATCTGGAGAGTTTTATTGCCATGGATCGATTGATGAGTTGCTCAGACAACAAATTTGAAAAGGATGTGAAGGTGGATTGATATCTCGGCCTCCATTTTTGGATGGAACCAACTATGCCTACTGGAAGGTTTAAATGGCTCACATTGTCTCTGCCATTGCTAGTGAATTACTAAAGAGAGAATACTCTGCTCTAATGCAACTAGATAAGGATGGGAATGTTGTTCTAAAACCTGCATATATGTGGACAGACGCCGAGAAGAAAGAGAAAGTTACCAATCATAAGGCAATCAATGTTATCCTTAGTGTAGTTGATGCAGAATGCTTTAAATCATTTACAACTTGCACTATTGCAAAACAAGCATGGGATGTTTTGAAGACAATCTTCAAAGGTACGAATTGTGTTAAGATTTCCAAGTTACAGTAATTGAGTTCTATGTTGGATCGTCTTATGATGAAACAGGATGAAAATATTGCCTCTTTCAATGGTCGTCTGCGAAACATTGCTATTTAAGCCTTTCAACTTGGAGAAAAGTATACTAGACGAGCAGTTAGTTCGACAAGCTCTTTGTGCTTTCCCTTCATGATTTGACTCCGATATTACTGTAATAAAAAAGGGTCGTGACATAACTAAGATGTATTTGGGCGAACTAATAGGGTCTCTGCAAGCATATGAGATGAATATGTTTAAAAAACCAGTTCTTCAAAATGCTTATTGTGTTGACATATCTGCTGTTAAAGGTTCTTTGGGAGATGAGTTTGCTATGATGGCAAAGAAGTTCTATTAGTTTCTAAGAAATTATAAGAGAAATTCAGTTGGACCAAGCTACAAGAAGGGTAATAATAGCAACAAGCCTTCTACTGATGATAAGAATACGAATGCCAAAAATAAATTGAAAGGCATCAAGTGACATTAGTATGGAGGAGTTGGACATATTCAAATTGAATGTCATACATACAAGAAGAAGAAGTCCTTGAATGCTTCATGGAGTGAAAGTGATTCTTAAAATAGTGATAAATAGTCAAACAAGTCTGATACTGCACTCACGGCTATATTAATAGAGTCAATTGTGGTTACTGCTTCATCTTCTGTTGATGTTTCTAAACTTAATTCCATAAAATCTGATATGGAGAAAAGTAAAGAAAATAGCAAGGAATGTTGGCTGATGTTAATAATGAGGATTCTACAAAGGATCTTCAGGCTTCCTATAATCTACTATTCACTGAATGGGCATATCTATGATCGAAATCTCGATTTAAAGATTAAGTTCTTCTTTGTAAAATTGGAATTTAAGGCTCTTGAAAGAGAACATAGGACTTGCCATGCAATGTTGAAAGAGTGTGACAATGACATTACTATACTGAAGAAATGATATAGCTCATTATCAAGTTGTTACTACAAAGTTCTATTCCTGTTAATGCTGAAAACTAGTCAATTTTTGTGAGTTAAGCATGGTATTGGCTATAATGACGATCTGTAACTACTTCTACAGTCTTTGTCAAAGGTATTGTGATCAATTAGGGTCAATCAAGCAAAACTCTAGTTGACACATCAACGGCAAAGAAGAATCTGCCACAGAAGGTTACTGCAAGTGTAAAGAAATAGGTGATTGTTGTTGTTGACAAAAGAGCACCTCCTACATGCCATTATTATGGGACTACTGGTGATATTCGACCACGATGCTATAGGATGTTTAAAGATCTAAGTACATTTCAGAAGAAGAAAATATCTAAGAATGTTTAGATAGCTAAATCTCATAAGGCTATGATAGCACATCTACAACTCTCGACAACTACCACTGAGTTATGGTATTTGGATAGCGGCTGTTCTAGACATATGACAAGTGACAAAAGCTTTCTTAAGAACTATGAATCTTTTAAAGAATGTAATGTTATGTTTGGTGATGGAAAGAAAGGCAAGTTTGTTGGTAAAAGAACTCTTAATGTTGTGGGACAGCCTAATCTCAATGGAGTTGTGCATGTTGATGGGTTGAAATCTAATCTGATCACCATAAGTCAGCTATGTGGTTAGGACTTGTTTGTCAACTTTACTAAAGATCATTGTCAGATAATTAATGATGAAAGACAATGTATAATGTATGGAATCCAAACATCAGACAACTGTTATATGCTACTTTAACATTTTGTATCGCCTCATAAGCTGCAAGTATGTGCAACTTTATTTCCCTATCAAATACAGAGATTTGGCATAGAAGACTAGGTCATCTGAATTTCAAGCGAAACTTTAGAAATTAATCTCTCATGATGTTGTAAGAGTTATTCCTAACCTAACCTGTAAGTCTGATTCCATTGGTGAACCATGTCAAAAGAGTAAATAATGCCCTTCTTCATATGTCGGCCTCAATGACATACTGAAAACACATATATTGGAATGATTGCATATGGACTTATTTGGCCTAATGCAAGTTGAAAGTTGTAACGACCCGTTACTTTAATCTTGTGATTAGTGTTAATTTGAATCCTAATTAACCCGAGTTAGGCTCATGGTCAAATCTAGTGAACCTCGATTAACGTGTGTAGGTTTGTGTGATGATCTGTGTTTGTTTGGAATGTATGTTGAATTTATAGGTTGTAGTATAAAAATAGAATTTATATACAAGCCTATAATCAAAAAATAAAAAAATAAATAATTTTCGATAAACCAAGTGCGACGAGGGGTTGTGAAATGAATGTGCACACCCGAGAATACTCGTAGGCATGTCCGATGAATTTATTGGTGAGAATATACATAAGGTATATATATTTATATATAATTGATACATAAATATATATATATAATTAAAACTATAAGTTTGGATTAAATTATATGGATCATTGGATCACCTCGATATAAACGTAAATGTTGATGGTGTTAAGATCTGTGTCATGTTAGAGTGTGTCATTTTAACACAACATTCACTTGATCAACCTCGAGATAGCGCGATCCGTATCTCGAGAAAATCCATATATATAAATCCAAAAGCTTAAAACTTATCCTTATTGTTTCATTTGATCCACCGAGAAAGAGAGAGATCAAAGCAACTGAAGGTTTTGATTTTAAGGATGGATTCAGGAGTGATTTCCAGTAGAGTTGAGGAGATCAAAACACTACAAACCAAAGATCATCACTGTGGTAAGTGAATTTTAGTGTTTTGATTCTCAATTCAATGGTGGTTAAAGATTTTTGTATTATTATTGTTGTTGATCACGGGAAGTGGATTGATACCTCACTAGAGGTCATCCCCGATGTATTAAGGGAGTGTTTGATGATGTTTTGATGAATCAGTGGATTGGATAGTGGTTGTTACCCAATTCACTGTCGAGACAATAAAGAGTGGAGCTCGCTCCCTCTAACAAATGAGCATGCTCCCTTCATCAGTTAGGAGGAACCTAGTTGGTGCAGCACGCTCCTACCCTAGAAAATAAATTGTGCTATGTTTTGCTTAGAATTTCTTGATGACTTAGGGACTGACTTAGAGGTTCTAAATATAAAGTATTAGGCATATATTAACAACAAATGATTTGTGATAGATTTTGGAACACCAAGAAAGCATGAATGGCCCAAAAAGTTAAGGAATTTGGAAACGGAAACCTAAGCCGATGTAAGTATGGATTCGCTTATTTATCAATGTTCCATGGATATATTAGTATATGTAGTTAATATAGTTTATGGACTGAATGGGGAACTATGTATACTGTGATGTATTTACTAAATGGAAAACAATGTTCGATGTGATCGGCGAGAGTAACTACTGAAATTGAGATTAGGTTACATAGGATATGGGTTTGATTTCCCGACCTAATGTTAATTCCTACTCAGGTAGATAGGTTGTGTAGATTACATATTCACTACAGGATTTAGTATAGAACCACTGAACATTAATTGATTGGCTAGACATCACATCGGCCAATGTGTTGGTATAACAATCGCGTTAATGGTGTCAATGGATAATCGACCCTACATTTACAAATGAAATAGGAATTATATTGTAATAGTCATTGATGGTTTGACTTGCATCCGTTATTTATTGGATTATATACTTTCATAATCATGTTACTTATATTTGGTGTATATTATTATTGCATATTACTCTTGAATATTATATGGAATATTGATGGCTTTGTGAATCCTTACTTACTGAGCACGCTAGAGCGCTCACCCCAGTTAAAATCTCAAGAATACTAATGAGAGCTACAACTACGGGACTAAGAAGGTTTAGGAGTTTTGATCGTCTCTTCGATGTAATGAATTTTCCCTTGTCTTATATATTTGTATTGAGTTATAGTTTTTTAATATCGCAAGGGAGGGGAGGTTTTGTATAACCGAGGTTTATTCTGGTTGGATCTAATTTTGTATATTGTGTATAATATTGCAAAAAAGTTTTAATTTTTGTTGCGTTTAATATTTGTTTTACATCGATATTCGATATACAATTGTATTTATCAAGAGATTGAAATAGAGGCTGTTGGCTTTAGTTAAGTCTGGCTGGGTTACCGATGCTTAATTAGGGTGTCAAGCCGAGTATCACCTTCATCGAGATAGAGGATGCTACTACTAGGTATCAGAGCCTACTTCAAAGCTTAAGTTGACTAACTCTGATATATTTTGGTATTAGAGTCTACCTCATAGTATAATTTTATTACTTGGAAACAAGTAATAACTTGATATAGTTAGTATCGAAGAATAAGGTTGTTGGCTCTGATATACCTTGGTACCGTAACATAAGTTTACTAACTCTGAGAGTTGTCTCGAGTTGCAAAGAAGCTTAAGATGGGATAAATGGTTTTATCGTGATTTTGGTGTAACTAAAAGATAAAAGGCTAAGATATGTTATTTGTTGTGCTTTATTATATCTACATTGTATATCTAAGGTTATTTCTTTCCTGAATAATAATAAGATGGTTCAAATCTATTGATTTCTCACTATATAAGAAAATGTAGAAGGTAAGAGTTCAAGAGAATTTTAACCTTGAGGAGTTTGAAAAAGGAAAGACATAAGGAAAACTTACAAAGATTAAATTAAACTCATCTCCTATTAACTATTGTCAATGGTCTTTGTTCTTAACGATATTATTAGACAAATAATAGTCAGTGAAGAAGTATCTATTGAATCTAGACCTTGAGACGTGTATTAGGAGAATAGAATTTATGAAGCAACGGAGTACTGAATAACTTTGGGTGGAACTTAAATATGGCAGACCACTTTGAGATGTGATTTAATACTAGTATTGAGACTAGTTGAGAAATAATGGAAGTTTTTCAATAAATAAATTAGTGGTTAATGATAAAAGCCTATTTGAGGTTAGGAAACCACTAATGTATTTATACTTCATAAACTATTATGAAGTACTAATTCCAAATGTAGTGTGAATCCATATTGGAATGACAAGCAATTTGTTGGATAATGAAAGGTAAAGTTGAGAATTTAAAACTGGTGAGATTGAAAGATATTTTAACCCAGAACATAGCAGTGAGGTAGTACGATATCCTAGTTCAATGTTTTAGACTGTTATAGTCTAAATAGGGGAGAATGAGCTTTCAAAAATAATGTACGGTAGTGCGAATGAATATTCATTGCAAGATTGACAACTCACTCTGAAAATAAGGTGAAATCGATTGTTCTCAAGAGTTAATTGAGATCTGGTTGTCACCACGGTATGATCAAAGTTAAGGAAATATGGGTGATTGCTCGATCACTTTAAGTGGAAGGTGGAAACCATTAGAACTTACTAGAACTCATGCTATATTCATGAATGAAGGATGTTGAGTTTTGAAACCCTATTTTAGTCAAGTTGTTATTGGATTATCGATAACAAGATGGAATCTTTGAAGACTTAGAAGATACATGAGCAATTAGCGTAAAAAGTTACAAATTGTGACGATAAATTGGTTTATGCCAGATTTTGCAAGTGCCAGTACTAAGTTTCAAAAGTAAATTACTTGTATTTGTATTGAATATTCACTGCAAATCAAGGGATTTAACTGGGACTGAGACAATTTGGAATTGTCAAATATTCAACATAAAAGCAAAAAAGAAAAGTAATCTTGAAATAATTGAATAATACAAACGATTGATCTAGGTATCTTTGGTATCGTTGTGTAATTTATTAAATTAATTCAAGTATGAGGATTGTTTTAAGTTAAAATTAGATACAAGGATGTCTTGGAGGAAAGTTGAAGTATAGTTTAACTACGATGTTTGCTTGATGATACCCAAATTGTGGACGAAGTTAAAGGTTCATCCTAACACTTATTATTCATGTAAGAATGCGTGTTGACACAATCAAGTAAAATTGTAGCTTATACTTCTATCTGAATAGTTCAAGACCCTTTAGAAGAACTATTAGAGATTGATAATCTCGAGATAACTATTTGGTAGTTTTACCAAATATGGAAAGGTATCACTTGTAAAACAAAGAGGATAATAAGGTATTTTGAATGATTGAAGTTTAAAACACGGATGTATTTAAAAAAATGGTTTGTTAAGATTCTTTTGTTCATTCTTAGAGATTATTGAGAATCTAAGAAGAATCATTAAAAGAAAACTTAGAGGTATAAAAAAACTAGTGGATTAGTGTAAGTAGTGAGTTTCAAACTGTGGATATTTGAAAAATGTGATGTTCAGGTGACAGAATTGGAAGGTGAGATTGATAACTTGGATTTCTTAAATGTTAGTAATTCACTTTGAAACATCACTCATTAAAGGTCATTATATTGACAATGCCTTGAATAAGAAAAGGACAGGGGGCGTAGTTACGTTAAAAGCTGCTCAGTAACATCTCTAAAATGAGATGTATAATGATGGTCCATTGAATTCCTGCGTAGGCACATCATCAGCTGAGTTGTCTAGATTAGTAACTACAAGTCTATTCTTTGGAGCTCAGATTGGAGCAAAGCTATTGATGAATAATTAATTGATGAATTATAAGAGAAATTGATTGAGATTATCTAGTAGGTCAATGTTTGACTACTAGTTATTGGTATTTTATATGGATAATCTCATATCAGAACATTGTGCATGTAAAAAAAGTTCGTAGAACTTGAATTAAGAAATAAGGCAAGAATATTATGAGAATCTCATAGATTTCCTTAAAATATTCATTTAGGCGAAATCCAAAAGCATTGTGATAGGAATGAGTTGTTGGGAACTTGGAATGAATGTTGATAGTGTCAATTTTATGAAGAACTATGAAATATTGTTATTAACCTGAAGGGTTATATAGTTTTTGCCCTATATAAATGATATTTCATTTTCAAAGATTTATGATAGATTAACCTAAGTGTTAATGGCAACTGAAGGTTGTTGATGTTGTAGTTCTAGGATTGATAGAATCTGTAAATTTCTCGCTAGTATTGTGGTTTAAATCTTATGAAAGAGTATGCGAGATATATGTGTGTAGAAAGAGTTGAGATTTTACAGAGAACCAAGATTATTATTTCGATGAGAAACTAAAAATTTACTTCCCAATGGAGAAAATATGTATAATAGCAGGGAGGAACCTTTCTCAATCTTATCACAATATATATGCAGCTAATCTTAGTTCCAGAGAATATAATTTCTGAGCTTATGAGTTGGAAGGTGGTAGTTACTCTAAGAAGTATTTTGTTATGTAAATTATATGTTATCGATATCTTCAGGCTATTAACATTGGGGTGTTTCCTATAAAAGTTTGTATGATTAACTTTGTCGTTAATTGTTGTGGGACGAGAAGCAAAGATACAAGTTAATTGGAGCCTAAGTGATTTAGAACTACACAGAAGGGTGTTAATAGACTATCAGTATGCAATTACAAGTTAGATAAATAGAAAGAATGTGTTGGCAAGGAAAAGATATATGACGCAGCTTAGATGGCTTGAGTTCCTTAAGGATTATGATTTCACTTTAAAACATCATCCGGGAGAAGCAAATGTGGTTGCGGATGCCTTGAGTAAGAGAAGAACAGGTAGAGATAATGTAGCTACTACTAGAGCTTCTTAGTTTAGACTTCTTGAGGAAGCATCTATGATGAAGATTTGTAAGGGTCCAGCTAACACATCACCAACTGAGAGAGCTAGTTCAAAAGCTACTAATCAGTTCTTCTATGCTCAAATTCGGGCTGAACCAAATATGATTCAGTGGGTGATTGATTGTCAGAAAGCTAATCAGGATTATGTAGTGCATCCAAGGATTGGTGGCTAGTGTGGATCATTCTGATTAGTCAGTTTCTTGTGAGGGTGCGTTACGTTTCAGGGATAGATTAAGGGTTCCAGCTCAGGATTTGTTGAGGCAGGAATTGCTGCAAGAATCTCATAGATCACTTTACTTTATTTATCTTGGTAACAATAAGATGTATAGCAATATGAGGCATGTTTATTGGTGGCCAGGGATAAAGAATGATATCGTTATGTTTGTTAAGAGATGTGACATATGGCAGCAAGTAAAAGCTGAGCAAAGGAAACCTAGAAGGTTATTGCATTCTCTGCCTATTCGTGAGCGGAAGTGGGAACATATATTGATGTATTTTGTTTTCGGTCTTTCTTTGAATCAATGTAAGCATGATGTCATATGGGTTGTAGTTCACAGGCTGACTTCGTTGAGTTATGGGGTTCATACGCAGCGGAAATTACAAAACAATTTTGACAAAAACCCCAACAGGATCCGAATCTAATTCCATTATAAATGTTTAAACCATGAAACCTTAATCTTACCTCGGTCGCAATATACCTTTCTGAAGGTTGATCGATCTCTAAGGCGCTGCCAACGAAGAACGCCTTCTACCAGCAGTCCACACACGAACGACAGCCGAGATTCGAAGTGCTAGCTTCGAGAGAATACCAAACCTTATTGTTTCTCTCCAAAACGATCCAGAGCGTACCAGAAAACCTTAATTTGTTTCTGAAACGAAAATAGAGTTTCGGTCCTTAATCTTTTTATACCTGTGTTCTAACTTAAAGCATCTGTTTATACAACCCTTGTATATAGATGGTTAAGTAAATTACACATATACCCTACTTAAAGAAGTATAAGTGCAATACACTACAAGGACGTTTCTGTCATGAATTTTATCATATAAAATTTGTTTTTCTGAATCATCTTAAAATCTCGCAAAACCATTCTTAGTGTGCGACCCAATAGGCTCATATAACGTTGGCAGTGTACCGAAACACATTTTGGTATACAAGTCATAAGCGGCCTCTAGCAAGACATTATGACTACCCAAGTTGTACGAATATCAAATCGATACAATCTAATCAATAGTGTATATAACATCCTTTTGTCACACGATATCCTTTTGATCAAACATAAGGCATGAAATTGTCATCCAACATGTTCAATCGTACTAGTCTCGATCTCTAGGTAGACTGAAAACATCCAAGTGACATTGATCAATATCAATTCACTTAGACTAGGCCTTTTAACAGTCTAACACATCGAGGGATCCACTAGATATCTCTCTTTATATGAGAGGGACAAATCCTATCTCGATTACACAACTTTATCACATTGCTCACACAGCAACCAATCACAACCTTTACAATCGTCCGATTAAAGACAACGTTTGATTGTGTCAAATCACTGTGTTCCTAATGTTGAAGTCTCCGGTAATCTCAAGTTAGAGGACTGAAAAATATACCTATCATGAGAAACAACTATGACTTAATCCATGTGATGTTTTCATAGCGGGTCGGTCCAGTACTTTGTTCCCTAACAAGTACTCGTGATCTTGATTCATATCCTTATACGTATAATCATCATATGATCATCAATCAAGACTCACACTAGACTTAATTCATTATAGTTCCCAGTATAATGATCGACTAGGGACATTTAGGATATTTCTCTAAATACCCATGGATCTTATTATAATGTAAACATGCAAATTAATTATAATAAACAACAAATGAAATCCTCTATTTTATTAACTAAAAGTATTCATAAAGACAGTTAATGGAATGACCTAGGGCACATGCCCTAACAGACTTTCCATACGAGATCCTCTTTACCGATTGTATGAGGTGTACGTACATGAGATGTTGAGATTTCATGGAGTTCTAGTGTCGATTACTTCGATTAGAAATCTAAGATTTACATCCGGTTTGTGGAGTGAATTGCAGAGATAGCAGGGAACTATTCTTAACCTCAGTACGTCATACCATCCATCGCCTGATAAGAAAACTGAGCGGTTGACTTTAGTTCTAGAGGATATGCTTCGAGCTTTTGTCATGAAGTTTAGTGGTAACTGGAAGAAATACATTCCTCTGTGTGAGTTCTCTTATAACAATAGCTATCAGGCTAGCATTGGAATGACTCCTTTTGAAGCTCTGTATGGTCGGCCTTGTCGTTCATTTGCTTGTTGTGCAGAGGTTATAGACACATATTTGTTAGGTCTAGAGTTGATTCAAGACTACACAGAGAGAATTCAACAGATTTTTTAGCTTTTGACTACGGTATTGTTAAAACAGAAGACATAGGCTGATAAACATCATATGTTTTTGGAGTTCTTAAAGAACAATTACTTTATGTTGAAAGTATTACCAATGAAAGGATTGTGCAGATTTAGATCGCGAGTTAATATAGCTTCAATGTACATTGGGCCATTTAGAGTGCAACGAAGAGTTGGTCCCGTTGCTTATAGGTTTAAGTTACCTCAGCTAACTGGAGTTCATAATGTCTTCCACGTTATTGTGCTTCAAAAAATAAAAACTCAATTCACTCCAAGGATTGATTGGAATGAAATTGACATTCGAGAAGACTTATCTAACGACGAGTAGCCAATTCAGATACTTGATCGTAAGATTAAGAGGCTAAGAACCAAAGAAATTCCCTTGGTTAAGGTGAAATAGCAATTTTACAGAGATGAGGAACTAACTTTAGAGCGAGAGCCTTATATGAAGGACAAGTTTCATTTTCTCTTCAAAACTATAGGTAATTTTACATTTAATTTAATTTCAAATATGAAATTGCTTTAAATTGGGGAGACTGTAATGACCAATTATCTTAATCTGAATCGTAATTAACCCGAGTTATGCTCGTGGCAAAGTTCAACGTACCTCGATTAGCGAGTGTGTAGGTTTATGTGATGATTTGTATTTATTTGAAATGTTTGTTGAATTTATAGGTTGTAGTATAAAAGCAAAATTATAAACAAGCTTATAATCGAAAAATAAATAATTAAATAACAAATTGTCTGTACACCAAATGAGATGAGGGGGTCGTGAATTGTTGTGCACACCTAAAAATACTCGTACGCATGTACGGTTAGGGTGGCAATTCGTATCGGTGAGTCGTAAACGTGTCGTGTCATAAACAGGTCATGACCCATATAATGCAAACCCATTACATGACATGTTTATTAATCGTGTTAATCGTTTTTTTGTCTAAGTGTGTCGTGTTAAACATGTCGTGTATTCGTGTCACCCATTTATTAAATATTGTATTTAAGAATTTTATTTTATTTAAACTTTTATAATTTGGTTACTACTTTTTAAAATATATCTAAATGATTAAATTCGTTTAAACATACTAAAATAGTCAATAAAATATAATGTTGTTGTATATAGTCGTTAGTTTTACTTTACTTTTTTCATTCAAATCTTTATTACTCTTAATAATAAAGCAAAAATGACTCGTAATAATAACATAAACAAAATTATAAGAATCATCTAAAAAAATATCTAAATTTTACTTTGGTGAAAAGCTTTAGTTTTTCTTAATATATAATTATTAATAAAATCTAAAACATAAATAATATATTAAAAGTAAAATGAATATTTCCTCTCAAATATAAAATAAAATATGATAAAAGATGTTTATAAATAAAATAAATAAATCATGCTATTAACATGCATTCAAATGGGTGAATTTTGTATCAATCTATTTATTATACTATATTTATTATTTATACATTATTCTTTAGTCGTGTTAAGCGAGTCATAAACGAGTTAACCAGGTTGACATGTTAATGACTCGTTTATTAACCGTGTATAAACGTGTTAACATGTTTTTGACCCAGACCCACTTAAGCCAAATCCATGACATGTTTATTACGTGTCGTGTTATATCGTGTTAATCATTTCATGACTCAAATTGCCAGCCCTATGTACGGTGCATTTACTAGCGAGAAAATACACAAGGTATACATATTTATATATAATTGATATATAAATACATACAATTAAAAGTATAAATTGGTTTAAATTATATGAATCGTTGGATCGTATCGAGATGAGCATAAGTGTTTATGGTGTTAAGATATGTATCACTTTAGAGTTTGTCATTTTAACACATCATTTACTTGATCAGTGATAAGTATTTATTTACGCATATTATATATAGTTTATTTGATTATTTTTATTGTTGAATCTTCGAAATATGGGCCTAATTATCTTTAATTGTTATTTTCAAGATTTTTGGAGTGCGCGGTTGGATTAATGGCAAAAAATTGGGTAAAATGGACTACTCATACATGATCAAGTGCTGGAGGATATGTCTCCAGACACGCACGCTTTGTGCGATTTTTCACTTCCCGTTCCACTTGTCACTCCATCGTTAGCGGCGTCCCCAGCTGCGGCCCACGTGTCGCTATCCCATTCACCCACGCCAGCACTGCTGGTGCACCAGACACCACGCGTTAAGCCATCATTCGTGTGTACCCCACACCAGGAGGTCAGCAAGTCAACATGCTGCAGACTTCCTCCAGTCAAAGCCCGACACGCGTCCTCCAGACGTAGCAGCAGCAGCTGCTCCACGAACCACTACACAACACGTGGCGCCGTCCCCACCTGGAGCGCGTCAGCAGCAGTTCTCTCCACTGCCTGTCAAGCCACATGTCGATGACTGATTAGTCCACGTCAGCTATCTCTGCACGTCACAGCAGCCCTTCATCCAATCCACGTGCGAAACGTCATCTGGCTGCAGCCTGTTTGGCCAATCACGAGCTGACACTTGGTAGAGACCCAGAAAAAACCCGAAAATGCCCTACGATTGTCCTCGGTGCACGTGTCACAAAACAAACTCGAAAATAGGCATTGGGAACCAAATTTTAGCAGTTTTAATTAGGTGTTTTGGGGGAAAGGTATCGACAACTTTATTTCTCTTCTCCTTGCGGCTTTGACTGTTCTCTGCTCCTTCTCTTCCCCACAAACCATTGTTTTACACGTTGTTTTTGGTTTTTGATGGAGTTTATGACTACGATGGCCGGTTAAGTTCATCAATCTAAATCAGAGATAGATCAAATCACACTTTTTGGCATAAAAACATACGTGAGATCTATTTATTTATTTATTTAATTTGTTTTTCTTAGTATTTTATTCCTTGTCATATTGCTTGAATTATTGAGATTAAACACGTGTTTAAATCTTGATTTACATGTCAGTGGGTTGAACGCACCCGTACATGTGCAATAAGACCACATTAATGGCATCCGACCATACCAGTTGATTAATGCATTTTAGGACCGGTTGAATACCATAGGAATCTAGGCTAAACTAGACACACTACTGATCCAGTTTTCTTGGAGTAGTTCCTTCACAAAGCTCATTGCGGTTAGCACATTAAACTCAATTCGCTTGAGTATAAGGTTATGTATTTGACTAGGGAAGTGGTCATTGTCCTACCTTGACCATCGAGATAGGGAAGTGCAAGAACCCGCGTACGTTACCGGGTCTATAGCTACACTAATTTACTGTGAATTGCATGTTTTGATTAAATTGATGACCGTATGTAAAATTATGCCAAACTGTGGAGATTTGTGATACCGATGGTTTAGATTGTTTCCCTCCTGATTGAGTTATTTACTTGCTATTTTTGTTATTGTTTTTAGTTAATTTAGAGATTATTCATGTGAACACCCCGAGTTATTTTTAATTTTATAACCTAAGTTGAAGACTTGGTCTTCGTGGTTCGACCCCGTGCTTGCCACTACTGCAGTTCTTATGGTCATTGGTAATCTCATAGGGATTATATATTTTGACGCATTCAACACGCATCAATCAGCCTTGAGATACCATGGTGCGTATCTCGAGAAAATCTATATATAAATCCAAAAGCTTCAAACTTATCCTCAATGTTTAATTCAATCCATCGATAGAGAAAAAAAGAGAAAGAGTGAGAGAGTGAGAGAGAGAGAGAGATATATATATATCAAATCAGCTGAGGGTTTTGATTTTAAGGATGGATTCATGAGTGATTTCCAATGGAGTTGAGGAGATTAAAACACTACAAACCAGATATCATCACTATGGTAAGTGAGTTTTAGTGTTGAGTCTCAATTCATTGGTAGTTGATGATTTCTCTGTTATTGTTGTTGTTGATCACTAGAAATGGATTGAGACCTCACTAAAGGCCATCCTAATGTATTAGGGGAGCGTTTGATGTTGTTTTGATGGTTTGGTGGATTGAATAGTGGTTGGTGCCATGTTCACTATCGAGACAGTGCAGGGTGGAGCGCGCTCCCTTCATCAGTTAGGATGAACCCAATTGGCGGAGCACACCCCACCAAGTGAGGGAACGTGCTCCTACCCCAGAAAACACCAATTGTGATGTGTTTTTTTAGAATTTCCTGAGGTCTCAGGACTGACTTAAGGGGTTCTAAATATAGGGTATTAGGCTTATGTTAACAACAAATGGTTTGTGATAGGTTTTGGAACACCGGGAAAGCTTGAATGGCTTAGAAAAATAGGGAATTTTGAAACTGAAACCTAAATCGATGTAAGTATGGATTCGCTTATTTATAAATGTTGTCTGGATATGTTAGTTTATTTAGTTTTATAGTTTATGGAATGAATGGGGGACTATGTATACTGTGAAGTATTTACTAAATGGAAAAATATGTTTAATGTAACCGGCGAGAGTTACTCCTAAAATTGAGATTAGGTTATATATGATATGAGTTTGATTTTCCGGCCTAAATGTTAATTTCACTTAGTTAGATAGGTTGCGTAGATTATGTATTTACTAGAGGGTTTGGGATAAAACCACTGAATATTAGTGGATTGGCTAGACAGCACATCGACCAATATGTTGGTCTAGCAATCGCATTAATGGTATCAGTGAGTAATCGACCTTAAATTTACAAATGAAATAGGAGTTGCAGTGTAATAGTCATTGACAATTTGACTTGCATCAATTATTTATTGGATTATATACTTTTAATAATCATGTTCGTTATTTTTGGTGCATATTATTATTGCATATTACTCTTGAATATCATATGGAATGTTGATGGCTTTGTGAATCCTCACTTACTAAGCAAGTTGGAGTGCTCATCCCAATTAACATATCAGGAATATTGATGAGCGCTTGAACTACGAGACAGAGAAGGTTTAGGATTTTTTATCTTCTCTTCAATGTAATGAACTTTCCCATGTCTTATATATTTGAATTAAATTAATGTTTTGTACTATCACAAGGGATGGGAGGTTTTATATAATCGAGGTTTATTCCGATTGGATTTGGTTTTGTATATCGAGTATAATATCGCGAAAAGGTTTTAATTTTCGCTGTGTTTAATATTTATTTTACGTCGATTTTTGATATACAATTATATTTATCAAGAGACTGAAAGAGAGGTTGTTGGCTCTAGTTTAGTCTGGCTAGGTTATTAGGGCTTAGTTAGGGTTTCATTACAAATATCACCCTAATCAGAATAGGGGTGCTACAAAAGTCTTAGGAGAAAGAAATATGTTTTGTTATTGTCGATGACTAGTCAAGATTTACATGGATTCGCTTACTACATGATAAAGTAGAAACTTTTGATGAATTTAATAAGCTATATATTCGACTTCTAAATAAGAAAAGGAATGAGGATGTATCCATTGACCGACTACGCAGTAATCATGGACGTGAGTTTGAGAATCGACAATTTGCTAATTATTGTGTTGAATTCATAATTAAGCATGAATTTGCTACTCCTAAAACACCACAACAAAATGTTTTGTTTAAATAAGAAATCGAACAATTTAGGAGATGACTAGACTCATGCAAGCTAAGAAGAATATGCCTATGAATCTTTAAGGGAAGCAGTTAACACTCCTACCTACATTATCAACGGAGTTTATTTCAGGCCACTGACTGCAAAGACTCCTTATAACATTTAGAAAGGCAAAAATATTTCTCTCAAACATCTTCATGTTTTTAGTAGAACCTACTTCATTCCAAATGATAGAGATAATCTGGAAGGATTTGATTCAAAAAGTGATGTTGAAGTTTTTCTTGGGTATTCTCAGCATAGTAAAGCTTATAGAGTCTATAATAAGCAAACTATGTATGTGATGGAATCTCTCAAAGTAATGGCTGATGACTATGCAAGAACATAATAATTGAATATTCAAAAGGATGATGAAGATGAGCTATCAACGCCTATGAGGTTAGCACCTACTACTCTGCCTACTACAAAATTATTTGATTAACCTACCACTACTCCATCTAATGATGATAAAGATGTTGATGATCTAAAATCATCTACTACAAAACCTGGTTCTACTTCTACGTTTGCTGATCCACAGTTGAAAATGCTGAAAGATCGTCAAATTGAGAAAATTATAGGCTCAGTGAATTATCTAGTGCAGACTAGAGAGATTCCTCTTGTTTAGTACAAGAATATAACACGCTTTGATTGTTTTATATCTCAGATCGAGCCAAATTTTTGTAAGGAAGCTATTATGGATGAATGTTTGGTGAATGTTATGCAAGAGGAACTCAACGAGTTTGTCAGATATAATGTGTAGGAGCTTCTTCCATGACCTACTGGTGTTAATATCATTGGTACTAAGTGGATATTCCGCAATAAGATATATGAGAATGATGTTACTGTTCACAATAAAGGCAAGTTTTTTGCACAAGGATACACACAAGTTGAAGGTATTGATTTTGATGAGACATTTGCTCTAGTTGCACGATTGGAATCTATTCGTCTACTGCTAACCATTACTTGTAATAGAGGTTTCAAGTTGTCGCAAATGGATGTCAAAGGTACTTTCCAAAATGAGTATTTACTGGAAGAAGTTTATGTTGCATAACTTAAAGGATTTGAGGTTCATGATAAACCTAATAATGTATATCATCTGAAAAAAGGCAATTTTTGGTCTAAAGCAAGCACCACGAGCTTGGTATGAATGATTGACTATGTATTTGCTGCAGAAGGGTTATACTAGAGGGTCTAATGATAAGACTTTATTTTTCAAAAAGCAGAGTAAACAGTTTTTGGTAGCATAGATCTACATTGATGATATTGTATTCGGAGCTACCTGTGCAAAGCTCGCTTCAAAGTTTGTTGGTTGGATGAAGAAAGAATTTAAGATGAGCATGGTCAGAGATCTTACTTACTTTTTGGGTCTATAGATTTCACATTCTATTGACAGTATATTCATATCTTAGACAAAATATGCTAAAGCTCTTGTTAAGTGCTTTGGTTTAGACACTGCTAAGTTCATTCGAACTCCTATGATCTCAAATGAGAAAATTCATAAGGATGACAAAGGTGTTGATGTCAATGCCACAATATACAATGGCATGACTGTGAGCATTTTATATCTTCCTGCAAGTAGACCAGATATAGCTTTCAGTGTTGATATTTGTGCTCGATATCAGGCATGTCTAAAAGAGTCTCATTTGGTTACTACAAAAATGACTCTACGCTATTTGCACGGAACAATTGACTTTGGTATTCTATTTAATAAGGGTGGTGCAAGTGACTTAATCGGGTATAGTGATGCTAATTGGGCTAAAAATATCGATGATCGAAGAGTACTACTAGTGGATGCTACAACATGAGTTCTAATCTTGTTGCTTGGACTAGAAAAAAATAAAGCTGCATTTTGTTATCTACTGCTAAAGCCAAATACATTGCTGCTAGCAGTTGTTATACACAGTTAATATGGATGCAGCAAATGCTCAAAGATTATGGTACTGCGTTATATCAGTTGAAAGTCTACTGTGATAATAAAAGTTTCATTGGTGTTTCGAAGAATCCATTTCAACACTCTAGGACGAAGCACATTGATATTCGTTATCACTATATTAGGGATCTAGTGGAAAGAGGTTTGATTAGTATTCAGCATGTTCCAATAAAACTACAGCTAGCTTATATATTTACAAAAGTCTCGACATACTGATTTTTGAGCGATTGTGCTATGAGATTGGTGTTCACTCCCATTATGGGTCCCTACACTAACCTGATATTTAAGTGCATAAGCACAGAAACCTATGTGTTTGATATTTTATTGTGAGCTACTTTCGTGTTTGCATAAGAAAGTGCCACTTGGGTTTTCGCTGCAACACATGTCGCTCCAAATAAGTCTGCTTTTAAAAAACTAGCCCTTACATTGGGTGATGGGGAGTAATTATAGTTCTATAAGACATAATGGATTATATTTTAGGGGATTTAAGGGAGTTTTGATTCTAAATTCGGATTATCTTTGCTAGATTTTGTGCGATACACTTTTACACGCAAATTAGTCTTTCTAATTTACACTTCTCCTTAGCTGTGAATCCTTCTCTCACTGCCATTTTCATTACTTTTTTGCTTCGTGTTATTGCAAGATTGTCTCAATCATATTCTTCAACTTCTCACAGCGACTCTACTGCTACGGCTAATCTTTCGACGATAGATACGATGGGCATTTCCTATTATCTTCCTTCGAACAAAGTCTACATCGGTAAGCCATCTGATCCTTGTATAACTATAGTAGCACAAGGGTTAAATCAGGGTTTATCCATCAAAGACATTTTAAAAGAAAATCTAGCTCTTCCAAGAAAGCCCGAACTGCTGCCAATGGAAAGAAAAGGATTGATGTTGAAGAGAAAGTTTCCTTTGATTTATTGGAGAGGATTCTAGATGAATCTGAGGCTATCAGCAAGGCATCTTATTAGATGCAGATCGCTTTCATCTCATAGTACTTTTTTGTTCATACTTAAACTGCTTTTGGTCATTATCGATCAATGGAGTGCGCTGAGAAATACAAAGAAATAGCGAAGAACAAATACAAGTTTGATCAACCGATCAACGTCTCTTATTTTCATGACACGTGCTTTGAGAGATTACTAGTACAGACTGGCATTGACAGCTTGGTGACTCATGCTTGCATCATGAACGACTCCATTGTCAATGAGTTCTATATTAATTTTACTAACAAAGCTAACTTGTAAGGCCTACATGCTGTAGAAGGTCTGGATGACGAGCGTTGTGGTCACTTCTCTTCAGACACATGTATTCAATGAGAGCTTACTAATGTTGTATGCTCAGGCTCTAGGGAAGAAGTTTAATGTTGGCAAATAGATCTATGACTCCATGATTCGCTCAGGGAAGAAACAAAACAAGTTATTTCTACCATGCTTCCTAACTCACTATTTGGTAAATACTCTATCATTGATCAACGAAAGACAAGTCATAAAAGGTGGTAGACGAGGTTAGACTGACTCACCAGATGAATTCTAACAGTCGAATTACTAATATTGAATTTTCATGTCTACACAAGAAGTCGTCAGTTGGTTCAACTCTTACTGCTGCCAAGCCAACAGTTAATGCTCCTGTTCAGACCTGTCATGAAGCCTATCCAGAAGTCAAAAGGATCTTGAAATGAAATATTGCTACAGTTCAATGAAATGTGGACAAAAGTTTTATTGAAGTCCAATCTTTAAGAGATGAAATTGCAAAAGGGGAAAAATTTTCCTATTGCTGCAGGACAGACGAAACTGCGACCTTATGCATGTTCATCTCCTCTACTTCCTAATAGACCAAAGGAAGTCACCTCGCCTGCTGAGTTTTGAGAGACAAAGTAAATCAATGTAACTTTATTGAGTTACACTTTGATTTGAATGTTGTTACTGTTGGGACGACTACACTTGAGTCCCATATAATGAATTATGGAACTTATGGTGAAGATGCTGAAACATCTTGGGACGTTCCTAGTGAGAATGTTGATTCACATGTAGAGTCTGTAGCAACATCAAAGATTCCTCCTATTAAGGACATGACTGATGTTAACCTTAAGGGTAATATGCTACATTCGATTAATGCAACCACGGGACATATTGATGAGGCTCTAGTGAATGAAGCTTTGCAATCTGAGCCAAGTACGTCAATCCATCCTCCTACTCACTTTAAGTATGATGATATCGAACTCATTCAAGCCATTCCTACTGTAACAACATGTTACCTTAAATTGGTGATTAGTGTTAATACAAATCTTAATGAACCATAGTTAGGCTCGTCGTTAAGTCCGACATGCCTCAATTAGCCTGTGTGTAGGTTTATGTGATGATTTATGTTTGTTTCGAATGTTTGTTGAATTTATAGGTTGTAGTATAAAAGAAAATTTATATACAAGCCTAAAATCATAAAATAAATAAATAAACAATAAATAGCTGGTACACCAAGTGCGACAAGGGAATTGTGAAATGAATGTGCACAATCGAGACCACTCGTACGCATATCTGGTGAGTTTATTGGTGAGAAAAAACACAAAGTGTATATATAATTATATAATTGAAATATAAATATATATAAATAAAACGATAAGTTTTGTTTGAATTATATGAATCGTTATATCACCTTGAGATAAGCGTAAGTGTTGATGGTGTTAAGTTGAATGTCACTTTAAGATTTTTCCCTTCAACACATAAATCACTTGTTTAGCCTCAAGATAGCGTGATGGGTATCTCGAGAAAAATCCATACATATAAATCCAAAAGCTTTAGACTTATCCTCATTACATCGATTAATCGAGAGAGGGTTAGAGAGAGCAGCTGAGACTTTAAGGTAATTGAGGAGTTAATTAAGAGAGGATCCTCATCTGAATTTAAGTGATCAAACGACTGTTAGATCAGAGATCATCATCTTGCTAAGTTAAGTTTTGAGTTTCAAGTTGAATTTATAGGTAGACGATGATTTCTATATGAATTTTTGTTGTTATTGATTGGAAAGTGGTTTATACCTCATTAGAGGTTCTCCCTGATGTATTAGGGGAATCTTTAATGTTGTTTAGTGGTTTGGTGGATTGAATAAAGGCTTCTGCCCTGTTCACTGTTGAGACGGTGTAAGGTGGAGCGCGCTCCACCTAGTAGAGGAACGCACTCCCTTCATCAGCTAGGATAGACCAAGTTGGTGGAGCGTGCCCCACCAAGTGAGGGAGGGCGCTTCTACCCCTGAAAACAATAACCATGCTGTAATTTAGCTAGAATTTCCTGAGGTCTTGGAGACTCACTTTGGGGTTCACATGGAATATTAGGCCTATATTAACCACAAATGGTTTGAGTTAGGTGTTGGAACACTGGGGAAGCATGAGTGACCCATAAAATTAGAAAGTTTGAAAATGGACAACTAAACCGAGGTAAGTATGAATTCGTTTATTTATCAATTTTCCTAGATATGTAAGTATATGTAGTTCATATAATTTATGAACTGAATAGGGGTGACTATGTACATTATTATATTTTTACTAAATGGAAAACGGTGTTTCATGTGATATGCGAGAGTAACTTCTAGAATTAAGATTAGGTTATATAGCATATGGTTTTGGCTTCCTGGCCTATATGTAACTCCTACTCAATTCGATAGGTTGCGTGGATTACATATTCACTAGAGGGTTTGGGATAGAACCATTGAACATTAATGGATTGGTTAGACAGCACATTAGCCAGTATGGTGGTCTAGTAATCGCTTTAATAGTGTCAATGGGTAATCGACCCTAATTTTACAAATAAAATGGGAATCACAATGTAATAGTCATTGATGTTTTGACCTGCATCTGTTATTTATTAGATTATATTATGTTCATAATCTCGTTAGCTATCTATGGTGCATATTGTTATTGCATATCATTTTAATTATTAAATGAAATCTTGATGGCTTTGTAAGTCTTTACGTACTTAGCAAGTTGGAGGGCTCATCCCAATTAACATTTCAAAAAAAATCGACAAGCGCTACGACTATGGGACAGAGAATGTTTAGGAGTATTTATCTTCTCTTCAATATATTGAATCTTCCCTTATCTTATAAATTTGTATTGAATTATAATTTTGTAATATCACACGGGATGGGTGGTTTTGTATAACCTCGATTTGTTCCGGTTTGAATTGATTTTTTAAATCGTATTTAAATATCAAAAAGAATTAATTTCCACTACGTTTAATATTTTTTTTGCATCGATATTCGATGTAAATTGTGTTTATCTAAAGATAGAAGGAAAGGCTACTAGCTCTAGTTATGTCTAGATGGGTTACCAAGGCTTAATTAGGGTTTTGGGCCTAGTATTGCCCTAATCGAGATAGGGGATGCTACAGTCTGGTATCAGAGCCTAAATTTAATGGCTTTGTTAGATTTAATAACTCTAATATAGTATGGTATCGGAGACTGGTCATAGCCTACTTCAAATCTTAAAGTGATTAACTCTGATACATTGTGGTATTAGAGTTTACTTCGGAGTATAATTTTGTTACTTGGAAAGAAGTGATAACTCAGATATAGTTTGATATTAAAGTTTAAAGTTATTGACTCTGATACACCTTGGTACAATAATCTAAGTTTACTAACTTTGAGAGTTGTCTCGAGTTACGAAGAAGCTTAGGACGTAATAAATGATTTTATTATGATTTTGGGGGGTGAGAAAAGACTGAGATATGTTGTTTATTGTGCTTTATTATATCTACATTTTAGATATAAGAGTTATGTCTTTCCTGAATAATGCTAAGATGGTTGAAGTCTATCGATTTCTCATTATATGAAAAAACATTGAAAGTAGGAGTTCAAGAGAATCTTAACCTCGAGGAGTTTGAAAAAGGAAAGACATAAGGAAAATTTACAAAAATGAAATTAAACTCTTATCCTATTAATTGTTGTCAATGGCCTTTGTTCTCGTTGATAATATTAAACAAATAATAGTCAGTGAAAATATATCTATTGGATCTAGACCTTGAGACGTGTGTTAGGAGAATGGAATTTGTGAAACAATGGAATAATGAATGACTTTACGTGAAACTCAAAGATGGCAGACCACTTTTAGATATGATTCAATACTAGTATTGAGACTAGTTGAGAACTAATGGAAGTTATTCAGTTAATAAATTAGTGGTTAATGATAAAATCCGATTTGAGGTTAGGAAACCGCTAGTGTATTCATACCTCATAAGTTGTTATGAAGTAGAAATTCCAGGTATGGTGTAAATCCATATTGGAATGACAAGCCACTTGTTGGATAATGAAAGGTGAAATTGAGAATTTAAACTAGTGAAACTAGAAATAGTATAATTCAAAACATAGCAATGAGTTGGAAGATATCCTAGTTTGATGCTTTAGACTTGTATAGTCTAAATTAGGGAGTATGGGTGATTAATGAATCTAAGAATTTAAGGAATTCAAAGAATAATATGTGATAGAGGGAATGAATATTCATTACCTAGGATTGACAACTCATTTTGATAATAAGGTGAAATCAATTGTTCTTAATAGTTAGTTGAGATCTGGTTGTCATCGTGTTATAATCAGAGTTAAGGATATATTTAAATATGATTTCAATTTATTTCTAGATCACTTTAAGTGGATGGTAGAAACCATTAGAACTTACTAGAACTCATGCGATGTTCATGAATGAAGGGTGTCGAGTTTTGAAACCCTATCTTAATCAAGTTTTTATTGTGTTATCAATAACAAGAGGGAATCTTTGAAGACTTAGAAGGTGCGCAAGCATTACCGTAAATAGTTACAAATCATGACGGTAAATTAACTCATGCTAGATTTTGCAAGTGTCGTTATTAAGTTTCAAAGGTAAATTACTTGTATGAGTGTTGAATATTAACAACAAATGAAGATATTTGATTAGAGTTGAGACAATTTGGGATTGTCATATATTCAACACAAATGTAAAAGGAGAAAAATAATCTTAAAATAATTGAATAGTACAAATGATTGATCCAGGGATCTTTGGTATCGTTGTGTAATTTATTTAGTTAAATTTAGTATAAGGATTGTTTTAAGTAAAAAACGGATACAAGGATGCCTTAAAGGGAAGTTGAAGTGTATTTTGACAACAATATTTGCTTGATAATACCTAAATTGTGGAAGAAGATAAAGGTTCATCCTAATATTTTTATTCAGGTATGAATGTGTGTTGACACAATAAAGCAAAATTGTAGTTTATACTTCTAGCTATTATGTACTTCAAGACATTTGAGAGGAACTATTGAGGATTGATAATCTCGAGAGAACTATTTTAGTAGTTGTACCAAATATGGATTGGCATCACTTGTAAATAAAAGGAAAACCAGTGGATTGGTGTAAGGTTAAAGCAGTGAGCTTCAAACTCTGGAAGTTTGCAAAGTAGAATTGTCAGAGTGATAGAAATGGAAGGTGAGATTGATACCTTGGATTTCTCAAAAGTTAGAAATTCACTCTGAAACATCACTCATTAAAGGTGATTGTGTTGACAATGCCTTGAAAAAGAAAGGGACAGTGGACATAGTTACGATAAAAGTTACTCAGTAATATCTCTTGAGTGGGATATTTAATGGTGATCCATTGAAATCCTGCGCAGGCACATCATCATCTGAGTTTTCTGGATTGGTAATTACAAGTATGTTCTTTGGAGCTCAGATTGGAGCTGAGCTAATGATGATTAATTGAGTGATGAATTATTAGGAAATTGATTGAGATTATCTAATAGGTCAAGATTTGACTGCTAGTTATTGGTATTTTATATGAATAATCTCATATCAGAATATTTAACATGTAAAGAAAGTTCTTGGAATTCGAATAAAAAAATTGAGGCAAAAAAGTCATGAGATTCTCATAGATTTCTTTAAATGATTCATTCATGCAAAATCCAAAATTGTTGTGATAAGAATGAGTTGTTGGTAACCTGAAATGAAAATTGACAATGTCTATTTTATAAAGAAATGTGAGATATATCAGCAGGTGGAAGCTGACTGATAATAACCTAAAGGGTTATATTATTATTACCATATATGATTGAAATTCATGCTCAGAGAGTTATAATGGATTAACTTAAATTGTAATGACAATTGAAGGTTATTAATATTGTAGTCGTTGTATTGATATAGAGCTTGTAATTTCTTGCCAGTATCGCGGTTTAATTCTTGTGAAAAAGTAAACAACATATATGTGTGTAAAAAGAGTTGAGAGTTTATGAAGAACCAGGATTATTATTTTGGTGAGGAACTAGAAGTTTGTTTCCCACTATGAAGAAATGTATAATAGATGGGAGGGACCATTCTCAATCTTAACACAACATACCTGCAACTAATCTTCGTTCCAGAGAATATAATTTTTGAACTTGTGACTTGGAAGGTGGCAGTTACTGGAAGAAATATCTTATTATGTGAGTTCTCTAGTGATGATATTATTAGGCTATATATAATGTTTGGGTATTTCCCTTAAACGGTTGTATGCTTAACTTCGTCGTCATTTGGTGTGGAACGAGAAGTAAAAATACAAGCTAATTTGAGCCTGAGTAATTTAAAACTACACAGAAAGGTGTTAATAGATTGTCAATATGCAATTACAACTTAAATAAATGAAAAAATATATGAGGAAGTGCAAATGGCGGATGCCTTGAGTAGGAGAAGAAAAGGCATAAAGAATGTACCTATTGCTGAAATTTCACGGTTTAAACTTCTTCATGAAGCATCTATGATGATGATTCATGTAAGTTCAGTTGATACATCAACAACTGAAAGAGCTAGCTCTAAAGCTACTAATCTGTTCTTTTGTACTTAGATTCGAGATGAACTGGAGATTATTTAGTGGATGATTAATTATGAGGAAGCTTATAAGGATTATATAGCGCATCAAAAGTTAGTTGCTAGTGTGGATCATCCTGATTGGCCAATTTCTGGTGATGGTGTGTTAAGGTTCAGAGATAGATTGTGGATTCAGGATCAGTTGAGGCATGAGTTGCTATAGGAATCTCATAAATTTTTTTGCTCTATTCATCCAGGTAAAACTAATATGTATCGCGATATGAGACGTGTTTATTGGTGGCGTAGGATGAAGACTGGTATTGATGAGTTTGTAAAGAGATGTGAGATATGTTAGCAAGCTAAGACTGTGCATAAGAGATTGGAGGCTTATTACATTCTCTGCCTATTCCAGAGTGGAAATGGGAACATATATCAATGGATTTTATTTCTAGTCTACATCTGAGTCAGCGTAAGCACGATGTAATATGGGTTACAGTTGACAAGTTGACGAAGTCTGTGCATTTCCTGCTAGTTTCCATACGAGATCCTTTTGATCGATTATGTGAGGTGTACATACATGAGGTGTTGAGAGTTCATGGAGTTCAAGTGTCGATTACTTAGGATATAGATATGAGATTCATGTCCAGACTGGGGAGTGAATTGCAAAGACAGCTGGGAACTGTTCTTAACCTTAGTATGACATACCATCCGCAAACTGACGAACAGACTGAGTGGTTGATATTGGTGGTATAGGATATGCTCCAAGCTTCTGTCTTAGAGTTTGATGGTAACTGAGAGAAATATATTCCTCTTTGTAAGTTCTTTTACAACTTTAGCTACCAGGCTAGCATTTGAATGGCTCCTTTTGAATCTCTGTATGGTCGACCTTGTCATTCACTTGCGTGTTGGGCAGAGATTGGAGATACAGTTTTGTTGGGGCCGGAGTTGATTCAGGACAAGACAGAGAGAATTCAGCAGATTCACCAGAGTTTGACTAGGGCATAGCTAGGACAAAAACGATACGTTGATAAACATCATAGGTTTTTAAATTTTCAATGGACGATTATGTTCTATTGAAAGGTTTAGCTATGAAAGAATTGTACAAACTTGGATTACGGGATAGGCTAGCTCCAAGGTACATTGGGTCATTCAAAGAGCAGGAAAGGATTGGACTTGTTGCTTACATATTAGAGTTACTTCATCAGCTAGCTGGAGTTCACATTGTATTCCACATGTATATGCATCGCAAAAGGGAGACTCAGATCACTTAAAGGATTGATTGGAATGAATTTGATCTTTGGGAAGACTTATCTTATGACGAGCAGCTAATTCAGATACTTGATCGTAAGATTTAGAGGTTGAGAACAGAAGAGATTCCTTTGGTTAAGGTGAAATAGCAATTTCATGGAGATGATGAACTAACGTGGGAGCAGGAATCTTATATGAATAAGTATTTTCCTTTTCTCTTCAAAACCACGGGTAATTTTAAAATTATTTTAATTTCAAGGAAGAAATTGCTTTAAATTGGAGAGATCTTAATGCCCCGTTACCTTAAGCTGGTGATTAGTGTTAATTCAACACTTAATTAACCAGAGTTAGGCTTATGGTTAAGTCCGGTATACCTCAATTAGTGTTTGCATGGGTTTGTGTGATTATTTGTGTTTGTTTTCAATGTTTGTTGAATTTATAGGTTGTAATATAAAAAATGAATTCAAATACAAGCCTATAATTGGAAAATTAATAAATAAACAATAAATTCTCAGTCCACCAAGTGCGACGAGGGGATTATGAAATGAATGAGCACACCCGAGAACACTCGCAAGCATGTTCAGTGAATTTATTGGCGAGAAAATACACAAAGTGTATATATTTATATATAATTGATATACAAATATACATAAATCAAATTATAAGTTTGGTTTGAATTTTATGGATCTTTGGATCACGTCGAGATGAGTGTAAGTGTTGATGGTGTTAAGTTGTGTGTCACTTTAACACATCAATCACTTTATCAGCCTTGAGATAGCGCAATGCATATCTTGAGGAATATCCATATATATAAATCCAAAAGCTTCAAACTTATCCTCATTTCATCGACTAATTGAGAGAGTGTGAGAAAGAGGTCAGCTAAGGGTTTAAGGTGAGGACTTGATTAGGAGAGGACCCTCAACTGAATTGAAGTGATCAAACCATTGTTAGATCTGATAGCATCATTGTGGTAAGTTAAGTTTTCAGTTTAAAGTCAAATTCATAGGTAGGTGATGATTTTCTCTGTAAATTATTGTTGTTATTGATTAAAAAGTGGTTTATACCTCATTAGAGGTTCACCCTAATGTATTAGGGCAGTGTTTGATGTTGTTTTTGGTGGAATGAATAAAGACTGCTACATTGTTCACTATCGAGACAGTGTAAGGTTGAGCGCGCTCCACTTAGCAAAGGAGCGCATTCCATTCATCAGTTGGGACGTGCCCAGTTGGTAGAGCATCTTGAGGCATGTGCCCTAGTTCAATTTATAAACATTATTTATCTTATCATTTTATTTAATAAAATAAAGGTTTTCGTCTATTGTTTAATTATAAGTGATTGCATGTTTACCTTATAATAAGATCCATTAGTATTTATTGAAATAACTTAAATGTCCCTAGTCAGTCATTATACTATGAACTATAATGAGTTAAGACTAGTGTGAATCTTGATTGATGGTCATGTGATGATCATGCGTATAGGGATACGAATCGAGATCATGAGTACTTATTAGGGAACAAGGTACTGGACCGACCTGCTTTGAGAACACCACATGGATTAAGTCAGAGGTGTTACTAATGATAGCTATATCATTTAGTCCTTCGACTTCAGATTGCCATAGACTTCAATATTTCGAGCATGGTAATTTGACACAATCAAATGTTGTCTTTAACCGAACGATTATAAAGATTGTGATTGGTTACCATGTGAATAATATGTGAAGGTGTGTAATCAAGATAGAATTTGTCCCTATTGTATAAAGAGAGATATTAGTGGGTCCCTCGATATGTTAGACTATTAAACGGCCAAGTCCAAGTGAATTGATTTAATCAATATCATTTGGATGTTTTCATTCTACTTAAAGATCGAGACTAGTACGATTGAAAATTAAGGGTGACTTTCCATAATTTATGTTTAATCAAAGGATGTCACACAACAAAAGAATATGATACATGTTATTCATTAGGTTTTATCGATTCTTACATTCATGCTAGTTGGGTAGTCATAATGCCATGCTAGAGGTCGCTTATAACTGGTGAACCAAAATGGTTTTGGTTCACTGCCAACGTCTTATGAACCTATTGAGTCGCACACAAAGAATGGTTTTACGTAATTTCAATTGGTCCAGATTAATGAGTTTTATATGATAAAATTCATGACGTAAAAGCCCTTATGATTTGTTATATGATAAATTATTAATAAGGGTGTATGTGTAATTTGCTTGAATTGCCAAAATACAATAGTTGTATTACGAACAGGTTTTTTAAGTAAGTTTATCTACATATATAAATAAAGGCTAAACCCTAACACGAAATAAGATTTTCAGTTTTATTATTTTCGAGTTCTCTGGATTTTAGGAGAGAAAGGAAAATCATTTTTAATTTCTCTTGAAGCTAGCACTCCAAATTGTAGTGATTGTTCGTGTATGGATTTCTGATAGAGGACGCACACTTGAACATCTTAGAAATCAAACAATCAGAGAAGGAAATCACGGATTAAGTTATGGTTTACTTTTGTAGATCTAGTTTAATGGAATTTTTTTCGATCCTGTTGGGGTTTTTCAAAAATTATTTTGAATTTTTCGCTGCGTATGAACCCCAAAACCCAACAGTGGCATCACAGCCTTAGTCTTGGTTCTATTAAATGTTTGCATGTTTTCTCTGATGTATATATGATTTATGTATGAATACATGATCTTGATTAATGTATATATGATATACATATAGGTAATATGATAATTGTTATCAAGAATTAATTTTAAAACATATTGTTAATTCAAGTATTTGATACATCCGCATGATTTGATTCAATGATAGAATTCATGTTTAAAATATTTCGATTAACATATGTTTTTAATATTTAACTATGCGAATTTTGTATGTTCATTGTAGAAGTCATGTTTAGGTTAATGTGATTCTAATGTAGACTACGTATTTCATTTTTGTTCAATAATTATGTATGTCTTCATGATAGAAATCTTGATTAGGTTAATATTATTAATTTAATATGATTATGATGTTGAATGCATGATTAATATTTCATTTCTTGATTCAATTACTTGTTTTGTACGAATAAGAATTGAAATCGATTTTTATCATATATTGCATTGTGGTTATCCATTAGTATATTCCTATTAGATAGGAGATAAACTTGTAATCGGATAAGAATTACAAATCCTAAAAAATAGGTGAGATATATAACAAATTCGTATTGGATAAGGACTCAAAGTATCTTAATTTCTAATTGGATTAGGATAAGATATTAAGTTAGAGGTGGACCCAAGTTAAATTAGAAACATTGTAATTAATATTTTTCAAAATCAAAATAAGGGGCAGTTTTAGTCAATTGGATTCAATAAAATAACGAGAAATTATAGGTGATTTTCAATTTTTGGAATTGAAGTTTGTTGTCTAAAAAAAAAGGGGTGCTGCCCCCTGTACCCCCGTCCGCTGACTAGTTAGTTGGACCGCCGCTACTGTTCGTAGAGCAAGAAAATTTGTATAATAGTCAATATTAATAAAATTTACTAACTTGTTTAGTGATTGTACATGCATTATAGTATATGATATTTATTTTATTTAATTTATGATCACTAAAACAAATAAAAAATCCCTATTCCAAATTTTAAGTCAAGTGTCATTCATTCTCAAACACTTGTCAAGGCTTTGATCACATCAATATGGGTCTATCTTTGCAGAGTGTATTGTGTTATCTTGGTGAGGCAAGTTGAGTCGGTTACTCTATTGTTTGAAATTGTTAGACTTAATAAAGCTATCAACATGGTTTTCGGCTTTATGCACAAGATGAAATAAAACATGCGAAAGACATAAGATGTCATAATCTCATCAAAAAATAACTAAAAGTTACATATGATGTAATTAATAATAGGTACCTACCTAAATAAACTAATTCAAAGTGTCATGCTTTAGTTGTCTTGGAATTAGGTGAAACTTAGATTTTAGTCCCTTAATTTAACATAGTGTTTTTAGGAGGGTTGTTAATTTAGTGGGAGTCTATTCCTCTATACTAAAATGAACTTTTGCATAATCTTTATTATAGATCTATAGCCTCTTAAAATCACACCGATCTCTTATCACTGCGATCCATCCTTGAGAAGGATAAGTTGTCTACGACAAACTTTCTTAACTGGTTCATAAACTTGAGAATTGTTCTTAATTATGAACGCAAGTTGTATGTCCTAGATTATCTTATTCTTGAGGAACTACTAGCCAGTGCTTTAAGAGACGTAAATGATGCACATACTAAGCATGTCAACAACTCAACTGATGTTGCATGCATTATGTTGGCAACCATGGTTCATGAACTTTAGAAGGACATTCAAAACATGGAAGCTTACGACATGGCTCGATGTTGAAGGAAATGTTCTAACATAAGGCTAGGCAACAAAGGTTCGAGACAGTCAAGAACCTTCATTCTTATAAAATGGCTGAGGGTGCATCAATTAGTTCTCATACTCTAAAAATGAAGGGCTATATTGACCATCTTGACAGACTTAGATTTCCCATAAGCCAAGAGTTGGCTAAGGATTTGATCCTAAATTCATTACCTAATAGTTATTCACAATTTGTGATGAACTATAACATGAATAATATGGATAAGTGTATCTCAAAGTTGCATTTGATGCTTAAAACTACTGAGCAGAATGTCAAGAAACTCATTACTAATGTGTTGATGGTTCAAAAAGGAAATGCTATGAAGAAGAAGGCCAAAGGCATGGCTAAAGTTGTCAAGGCCTGTTGTGACTGTCAGAAAGCCTGTGGAACAAGTCAAGCCTAAGGTTGCTTCTACTTCACATTCTTAGAAGGAAAAGGAAAAAAATAAAATTATCATTTATGTCATGCACCTGGGCACTGGTTAAGAAATTGCTAGCTCTATCTTGAAGATATGAAGAAAAATAAGAGTAATGCGACTACTGTTTTAGGTAATTACGTTATTGAAGTTAAGTTGTCTACTAGTGATTCATGGGTATTGGATACCAAATATGGATCTCACATTTATATTAATATGTATGGTCTCACCAAAAATAGAATGCAAAAGAAATGAGAAGTCATCCTACGAGTTGAAAATGTAGCAAAGGTTGTTGCGTTGGCAGTAGGATGCTATGAGTTAGTTTTACATAGTGAAATTATTTTCATTTTAAATAATTGTTATTAAGTCCCTACCTTGAGCAGAAACATCATTTTAGTTTCATGTATTGATTTGGATGGTTTTAATTTCATAATTGTGAATAATAAATGCTTCATTTCTTGTAAAGATGTTTTCTATGCGAATGTTGATTTGTGTGATGATCTTTATATTTTAAACATGAAAAGCCAAAAATACTCATATTCTTTACGTAAATACAAAGATATTCAAGTTAAATGATTTGAGCCAAACCTACCTTTGGCATTATCATCTTGACCATATAAATGAGAAACATATCTCTAAAGTCAATAAAGATGGAGTTTTAGAGTCATTTGATTTTGAATCATATGAAACATATGTGTATCTTGTTTAATAGGCAAGATGACAAAGAGTCCCTTTACTGGACACTGTGATAAGGAAAATGATTTATTAAGTCTAATATATACTAATGTATGCGGTCCTATAAATACAATGATTAGAGGTGGTTATTAGTACTTCATTACTTTCACTGATGATTTCAGCATATATAGTTACGTATATCTCATGAAACATAAAGGTGAATCTTTCGAAATGTTTTGAACATTTCAAAATGAAGTACAAATCAACTTGGTAAAACTATAAAAGCTCTTTGATCAAATCAAGGTGGTGAATATTTAAGTGAATAGTTTGATGATCATCTTAAAAACTGTGGTGTTTCTGAGAGGATAAATAAGACTTTATTGGATATGGTTTGATCTATGATGAGTCATGCAGATCTTCCTATTTCTTTTTAGGGTTATGCCTTCGAAACTACTGCGTTTACACTAAATCATGTTCCTTCTAATGCAGTTGATAAAACACCATATGAGATGTGGTTTGAGAAAGGACCAAGTTTTTCTTTCCTTAATATTTGGGGTTGTTAGGTGTTCGTACGACGAAAAATCTCATAAAAATTATCAGCCAAATCTACGAAGTGTGTATTTGTTGGTTATCCTAAAAAAACAAGAGGATAATACTTTTATAATCCCACGGAGAACAAAGTGTTTGTTGCTTGCAATGGTGTCTTTATGAAAAAATAGTTGATTTCAAAAGACAATAATGGAAAAAAATAAGTCTTGAAGAAGTTCAAGAACCACGATTAAACACTCAACTGCCTGTAGGAAATCAACAAAGTCTTGAACTAGTTGAACCTCTACAGGTATCACAAGGCCCGTGTAGGTCTTATAGGGTAAAACATCAGCTTGAGATATTTGAATTCCTTATTACTGATAGTAGTGATGTGTTGCTTATTAATAAAAATGAGTCTACTACTTATCATGAGGCTGTGTCTAGCCTTGAGGTAGATAAATCGCTTAGTGCCATGAATTCTGTGAAAGCAATCCATTAATAATAGCCAAGTTTTGAACCTGGTTGATTTACCTGATTGTAGTATGACCATCTTATGCAAATGGGTTTTCATGAAGAAAACTGACATGGATTTCAATGTGCATACTTATAAAGCACGGCTAGTAACAAAAGGTTTCAGACAGACTGAAGATGTTGATTATGATGAGATCTTTTCTCCTATAGCCATGTATAAATTCATTAGAATTCTAATTGCCATAGCCACATATTATGACTATGAGATATGGCAAATGGATGTCAAAACAGCTTTTCTGAATGGAAAGTTACTTGTGAACGTGTATATGATACAACCTGTAGGGTATGTTCATCCTAAATATTCTAGGAAAGTGTGCAAGCTTAAAAGATCTATTTATGGATTAAAGCAAGCATCTCGGATTTGGAATCTTTGTTTTGATGAAGCAATTAAGAAATTTGGTTTCATTAAAAATGAAGATAAGCCATGTGTATAAAAGAAGTTCAGTGGGAGCGTGGTTTTTTTTTTTCCGAGTATTATAGGTTGATGATATATTACTAATTGGAAATGACATCCCAACCTTGCTGAGTGTCAAGTTTTGGTTAGGGAAGTGTTTCTCAAAGAATGACTTAGAAGATGCAACTTACATCATTGGGATCTATAAGGTTAAATGTAAAAGGCTGATTAGTCTATGTCGAAGTGCTTATATTGACAAGGTACTATATAGGTTTAGTATGCAAGACTCTAAAAGAGAGTCGTTGCCAATGTCTCATGGTATAAGTCTCAGCAATACTTAATGTCCTAAGACTGATGATGAGCGAGAACGCATAAATACGATTCCATATGCATCAGCTATTGGATCTATTATGTATGTCATGTTATGCATTCAACCTTATGTATCATATGCTTTGAGCGCAACAAGCTGATGTCAGTCTGATCCTGGTGAGAGTCACTAGATAGCAATAAAGAACATTCAAGTACTTGAGAAGGACTAAAGAAGTGTTTTTGGTCTATAGAATATTTGAAGATGAGCTTGTTGTAAATGGCTACACAGATGGAAGTTTTCAAACTGATATAGATGACTTCATATCACAGTCTGGATATGTGTTTACTTTGAATGGAATGGCAGTGAGCTGGAAAAGTTTGAAGTAAGTCACTATGGAAGACTCTACAATAGAAGCCGAGTATATTGCAATGTCTGATGCAGCTAAGGAGGCAGTTTGAATCAAAAAGTTCATCTTTGAACTTGGTGTGGTTCCGAGTATAGCTAACCTCGTTCGCTTGTATTGTGACAACAACGGGGCGATAGCACAGGCCAAAGAACCAAGATAACACCACCGATCCAAACATATACTTAGGTGTTTTCATCTCATTCGAGAAATCATTGAGATGGGAGACATGAAGATTTGCAGAGTTCCTACAGAAGAAAATGTTGCAGTTCCTTTGACGAAGGCTCTTCCACAAGCAAAACATGATGGTCATGTTAGGTCATTAGGTATTAGATACATGAATGATTGGCCTTAGTGCAAGTGGAAGGTGTTGGGGCATGTGTCCTAGGTCAATCTATAAACATTGTCTATCCTATAATTTTAGTTCCTAAAATAGAGGTTTTTGTTTAATGTTTTATTATGAAGGATTACATGTTTACCTTATAATAAGATCCATGGGTATTTGTTGAAGTATTCTAAATTATCCCAGTCAGTCATTATACTGAGAACTATAATGAGTTAAGACTAGTGTGAATCTTGATTGATGGTCATGGGATGATCATGCATATATGGATACGAATTGAAATCATGAGTACTTATTAGGGAACAAGGTATCGGACCGACCTGCTATGAGAAAACCACATGAATTAAGTCATATGTATTACTCATGATAGTTATATCATTTAGTTCTTCGACTTGAGATTACCATAGACTTCAATATTTTGAGCAATGTAATTTGACACAATCCAACGTTGTCTTTAACCGGACAATTATAAAGATTGTGATTGGTTACAATGTTAATAATATGTGAAAGTATGTAACCAAGATAGAATTTGTCCCTACCGTATAGAGAAAGATATCAGTTGATCCCTTGATATGTTAGATTGTTAAATGGTCAAGTCTAAGTTAATTGATATGATCAATGTCACTTGGATGTTTTCAGTCTACTTAAAGATCGAGACTAGTACAATTGAATATTAAGGGTGACTTTCCATGTCTTATGTTTAATCAAATGATATCGCACGACAAAAGGATATGATATAAGTTATTCATTAGGTTGTATCGATTTTGATATTCATGCTATTTAGGTAGTCATAATGCCTTGCTAGAGACCACTTATGACTTGTGTACCAAAATGATTTTGGTTCACTGCCAACATCACATGAACCTATTAGGTCGCACACAAAGAATGGCTTTGCGTAATTTCAATTGGTCTAAAGTAGTGAATTTTACATGATAAAATTCATGACATAAAAGCCCTTACGATTTTTTATATGATAACTTATTAATAGGGAAGTATGTATAATTTGCTTGAATTGCCTAAATACAATAGTTATATTACGAATATGTCTTTTAGGTAAGTTTATCTGCACATATAAATAGAGGCTGAAACCAAAAAATGAAATAAGATTTTCATTTTTACTATTTTCGAGTTATCTGAATTTTGGGAGAGAAAGAAAAATGTTTTCAATTGCTCTCGAAGTTAGCACTCCAAATTATGGTCACCATTCGTTTACGGATTTATGATAGAGGACGCACACTTGAATGTCTTGGAAATCGAAGAATCAGAGAAGTAAATCACAAATTAAGGTAAGATTTACTTTTAGAGATCTAGTTTAGTGGAACTTATTTTCGATTCTGTTGGGATTTTTCAAAAATTGTTTTGAGTTTTTCGCTGCGTATAAACCCCAAAACCCAACAAAGCGTACCCCACCAAGTGAAGGAGTGCACTCCCACCCAGTAAACAGCAACTATGTTGTAATTTAGGTAGAATTTCCTGAGGTATGGTACTGACTTAAGGGTTCTAAATATGGAGTATGAGGCTTATATTAACCACAGATGGTTTATGCTAGATGTTGGAACACCGGGGAAGCGTGAGTGACCCGAAAACTTGGGAAGTTTGGAAACGAAAACCTAAACTGAGGTAAGTATGGATTCGCTTATTTATCAATGTTGCCTGTATATGGTAGTATATGTAGTTCATATAGTTTATGGACTGAATGGGGGGACTATGTACACTGTAATATTTTTACTCAATGGAAAATAGTGATTTATGTCAGTAACTCTAGGAATTGAGATTAGGTTATATAGGATATGGGTTTAGCTTCCGGCCTATATGTAACTCCTACTCAATTCGATAGGTTGTGTGGATTACATATTCACTAAAGGGTTTGGTATAGAACCATTGAACATTAATGGATTGGCAAGACGACACATCGGCCAGTTTCTTGGTCTAACAATCACATTAATGGTGTTAGTGGGTAATCGACCCTAGTTTTACAAATACAATGGGAGTCACAATGTTATAGTCATTAACGGTTTAAACTGCATCCGTCATATATTGGATTATATTATGTTCATAATCTCGTTAGCTATCTATAGTGCATATTGTTATTACATATCATTTTTTATTATTATATGGAATGTTGATGGCTTTATGAATCTACTTACTAAGCAATTTGGAATGCTCACCCTAATTAACATTTAGGAAAACCGAGGAGTGCTACGACTACGGGACATAAAAGGTTTAAGAGACTTGATATTCTCTTCGATGTATTTAATCTTCCCTTGTCTTATATATTTGTATTGAGTTATAGTTTTGTAATATCACAAAGGATGGGAGGTTTTGTATAATCAAGATTTATTCCAGTGTGAATTGATTTTGTATATCGTATTTAAATATCAAAAAAGTTTTAATTTCCATTATATTTAATATTTTTTTACATCGATATTCGATATACAATTGTGTTTATATGGAGATAAAAGGAGAGGTTACTAGCTTTAGTTAAGTCTTGTTGGGTTACTGGGGCTTAGTTAGGGTTTTAGGTCGAGTATTACTATAATCGAGATAGGGTATCCTACACCTACCACTTCAATCGAGCCACAAACTACGTTTGATGTTACTGTTAAACCTGCATCTTCTGCTATAACTGCTACTGCTACCAGACAGAGGCTGTTGAATATGATTTTACTCCAACTCGGGATGAATCATTGCAAGCTCCAAGTTCTCCGATGGTGATGAACTGCTACTGCTACTAGACAGAGGTTGTTGAATATGATTCTGCTCCAACTCGGGATGAATCGTTGCAAGCTCCAAGTTCTCCGATGGTGATGAGACCACACCCGTTGTTGTTCGACTACTTGTTAGATCGCATTGCCTATCTCACAGTTTATAGGGAAGATGTAGTTGCACATATGCGACCAATGCAAGAAAGCTAGACATTGCTGATGTCAAACTTCGCCGATTGAGACGGATGGTTAGAACACAGTTGTAATCTCTTTGACGTTGTTTAGTCAAAAAAAGGAATGAGCAAGAGAAAGGGTTAAGTTATTTTTTTGGTATTTTAAGTACATGAACCTGTTAATTGCATTTCATGATTGTACTTATTAGTTGTGGCTATAATTTTTTTGAGGATACGACTTTTATGAGTTATTCCATTAATCCATCAATAATAGTACAATTTAGGAAGTTACTAAAAAATATGTTATCTTGCTAACTTATTATTTTTGACAAATCTACGCAAAAGGGGGAGATTTTTAGACCCTAGTTTACAATATTTGGGTCGGTCTATCCTTGTTGGCAATATATTTTCAAAACATAAGTTAAGTTTGGTACATGTTGGAATCAAAATGGGAAACCTGACTAAGCAAGATGGTTTGAGAGTATACACAACTTAGAGAAAGACTACAATGCAAATTCCAAGGAGGATTACAGTATCAAAGTCGATGTCGAAGAGGAAGACATATCTGATGTCGAAGAAGGAATTGAATACGAGTTGGATACTGAAATAGGGTAACTGTCAGTATTAGTCTACAACATTGAAGAAGTTCGACACTACAAGCAGAGAACTTTGAGATGGATCACAAATACAAAATTCGAGAAAAGTTGCATAAAGGATCGAAGAACTTTATGGAGACGACAAGTCAGATTCTTGAAGGAATAGAAAACTTAGTTGTTGAACATTGGATGATTCCAATATGATTTACAATTGGAAATCGAGAAGGTTTTTCGAGTTGTATTGTATTTAGGACTGAATTTCTAGATAGATTAGATAGACTGAGTCTATAAATACTTGAGATCGTCATTCTGTGGATCATCGTTCATTACTTGAGTTTTATGAGAACGAGAGATCATTATATTTGTTGTACACATTATCAATTTGATTAATTGATAGTTTAGGTTGAACCTACAAAGAGGAAAACATCCAAGTCTTACCGCAATATCAATTTTTTGTTTAGTTTTGATGTGTTTTTATTAGTTCATCGCTATTCGTTAATCTCCTTAGTTCCTCTTATTTCCAAAACTTTAACAAGTTTCCATTATTGTTGATTGGATAAATTTCGGCATTAAAATTATAATAATAGTATAAGTCTAAGAGTTCATTATCAAATAATTCATCATATTCTTCATAATTATTATAGTTAAGTTCATTATTAATCTTGAATTTAACAATCTTGTCTTTAAATTTCATAAACATTGTTCCTTCATAAATATATAACTTAGTTCTAGCCGTCTTTAGAAAAGGCCTACCTAATAGTATAGGCAAAGGATTGGGTGATGTAGAATCTCCCATTTTCATTACATAAAAATCAGCTGGAAATACTAAATCATGTACTTGTACTAAGATGTCTTCAAAATATGGTATTATTTGCTATAGTGAGATTAATAGGAGTATTAGTTAACGATCATATTTTCAATGATTCATAAAGTTTAAGTAACATAACATTAATTGATGCTCCCAGATCACACATAGCAAATTCATTAGAAAAGTTTCCTACTTTGATTGGTATGACAAACATTACTGGGTCTGAACATTTCTCAGGCATTTTCGTTAAAGATGGGATCTTTTGTTTAAAGTTTTCATTAATTTCTAGTTTCCTAAATGGTTCAAATATCTCTTCTTAAGGTTCTTCCTCCATAGCAGTTGCTAATCATTGTGGAACAGTAGAATTAAAATGCATATCTTCATTCGGTTCATAATTATTATTTAATTTGTCTTAATTAATTAATTCAGAATTTTGTAAAGATTTTCATAGGCTTCTAGTTTGGCTAAATACCATGAGTATAGTCTTTCAAGAAAAAGGTGTATATTTCAATTGCACGGCCATCCATTCCCTAATAGGAATGACATTTGCCATCATTTCCTCTTCTTCTTGTTCTATTGTCTTAGGTACTTTAGTTTCCTTTTTACCTCTTTTTGGTGTCTTTTGTTGCATATTCGTTTCTTTTTTATTTTCATAAAATAAAGCATTAACTTGTGCTTGATAAGTGGCATTCATAGGTTGAGTAGTTTTTTTTAGTTTGATTACTTGTTGATTTGAAAAGTCATTTAACTTATTTGATTTTTCATCCTATTAATAGATTCATTGGTTTTAATTTCGTTTTAAGAAATTTGCGTAAAGTTTTGATGACTTAGGGTCATAAAGTTATGTAATATTTGTTCTAGATTCGGTTGCGTAGGGTTAATGGTTTGTTGAGGTTATTGCATTGGTGTAGGTTGTGTCGGTGCACTCAGTCTATAAGTGGTATAATCTGGATTTTGTGGACCATAGCTAAGATTTAAATTGAGTTTCTCATTGTAATAATTGTTATTGTATTGGTTCCTTGAGGAAACAGAATATTGGTTCATTGTTTTCTTTTTGTAAAGTAGCACACGCATCCGTAGGATGTTTAACTTCATTACAAAATCCACATGGTTTAACTTGATGTGATCTATCTTTTAATAGTAGTTTAACCAAGTTAGATAATTCTTCAAGTTTTTCGTCAAATTTATTACTTGTTCTATTATTAACCTCATAAACTTTCTTTCTTGATGTATCGGTCATTTCACCATATTGTTTAGATTATTTCGCCATCTTGCTTATAGCTTCTTTTGCTAGAGTTTGTGTAATATCGAATAATGATCCACAACATACGGCATCTAATGGTCTTTGTTCAAAATGATTTAGTCCTTCATATAAGTATTCTAATAAAGCTCTTTTAGTGTATCCATACTGTGGACAAGTTGAAATTACACTACAAAAAAATGTGTTTTTAACCACCAATTAATAGTGAGGGTAAAAAAATCCCATGGTTTAAAGCATAATTTAGTGAGGGGAATTATTTTTAGTGGTTAAAACTTTGCTAATTAATGAGGGGAATTGTGTTTCATGGGTATTAATGTAAATCCCAATCACTAAAAAGGTTCCCAAAAAATTTGGCGCTAAGGATCCCGCCTATTTCATTTACATATTTATTTTTTTCTTTGATTTATATCGTATTTACTTGTTTCGGTCAAAAAAAGGGAAGAATGGGTAGAAAAACAAATAAACTATTGATAACAAGAAATATGGAAAGAAAACAAATAAGAGAAACAAAGAGGCAGAAGAAGAGTTGTAAACGAGTAAGAAGAGCAGTAAACGAGGAAGTAGAGCGAGACTGCGTGCGAACGAGGAAGAAAAGTGAAACTGCGTGTTAACGAGGAAGAAGAGGAATAACAGTCGACTGCAAACGAGGAAGAAGAGTCGACCGCGTGCGAAGGATGAAGATTAGGGGAACGTGAATTGGGTTTACGGGTTGTTCTGCGAGGATTTTCACGGAAGAAAGCACTCCTGGTGATTGACCTTGGTGAGTTCTTATCTCTTTTTGAACATCTCCCCTAATTTTCTTAGTAAAAGCTTGCAAAGAAAAGTAGGGTTTGTTTGAGAAAGAAGTCTTTGAGGGTGAGTGACTTATTTGATTAGATTTGGAACAATTGTTGCACCGATTTGCAGGTTTGGTGGCTCTTGAATATTAGATTTCATTTACATTGATTTGATTTTGTTGTTTCGTTGTTGAGCATTATGAGTTTTGATAGGGTTTTTTGGTACAATGCTTAGATGATTTTTTTTAATCTTTAGTTGTGTGATTTCTTTTTAGAAGCTTGCAAGGAAAGGTAGAGTTTGTTTGAGAAAGTAATCTTTGATAGTGAGTGACTTATTTGATTAGATTTAGAACAATGGTTGAATCAATTTGGAGGTTTGGTGATCCCTGCCCCAAATAGATGTTGGTGTTTATGTTATTAATATACTATTGGCATGTTGGTGTTTATGTTATTAATCGACTAATAGGAATCAAATCACTCTAGAAGTTGAAAAAATATTGTCTTGGTTGACCATATATCAACGATAAATAATGTGATGAGATAATTGATGATCGATGACCCACCGCCCTATTTATGGCATGTTGGTGTTTATGTTATTAATATACTATTATGCCATATTAAAATTGGAAAAATCTTAATGTTTCTCTATATAATCACTTGTAATCAATATAAAATTGGGTCTTAATTTGTTGCTCTAGATTTGGATAGGCACTTGTCAAGTTGATGAAAAACATGTGGATTAATTTGGTTTTTTTGAGAGGCAATTTAATAACGATCTTGATAAATTTTATATCTTATTTGGTCTTTAAAGTTTGGAGTTTTTTTTAAAGTGTACCTTTTATATAAGACATGAATCAGATATGAAGGAAATTAAATTCCTTGTGACTCGAGAAAGTAAATACCTTTTCTCATCAAGTTTATTTATTTACAAGTTGTAGATACATTTAGTTCTTATATATTATTGACAAGATGGAATTCTCATAAAATCTCTTACTTTAAGTAATATAAGTACATTATAATTAACTTTATATAATAAGTTGGATCAAAGAATATTATAGGTTCAATTCGTGTTAGATTTATATTTATTTCTAGTTAGTCATCATGAGTTGGTCATCCATGGAGTTGTGAGCATTTGACTAACATATGTAGGACTAATCTAAATAAAGAATGAAAGTAACTTAAGTTTAGAGATCACGATAAAATAAAATAATAATAAAAAAAACTTTCTCTTCTAGATGGATCCTTGAACTATTTAGAACTTAGCAAATGAAGTTTTTTTCTATTTTGTTGAACATCTCCCCTAGCTTCTTCTCTGAGGGGAGTTGTAGTGAGGTTCATGTTATTCGATTGGTTAGCTACAAAAATACATACATTAAAAAAAAGTGAAAATGGGAATCAAATGCCTCTAACAAGTTGAAAAAGATTGTCTTACTTGACCATATACTAATGATGAATAATGTGATGAGAGTGTTGATGATCGATGCCCCACACCCTATTTATGACATGTTGGTGTTTATGTTATTAATAGACTATTAGGACATATCAAAAATGAAAAAATCTCAATGGTTCTCTATCCATTTGTAATAATATATAATCACTTGTAATCAATATAAAATTGGGTTTTAATTTGTTGCTCTAGATTTCGATAAGTACTTGTCAAGGGGAGGAAAAACATTTGGTGCCTATGTGATTAGTAGATCTTATTTGGTCAAGAAAGTGGGCATTATATCTTAGTAGTGTCGCATCCCTTCTTTAAATTCAACAGAGAGTAAAGCCTCTACTATGATATGTTGCTCTCATTAGTTAGGTTATCTACATAAATTGATGCATGGGACGCAAAGCACACATGCAAGTTCTTTGTTTATTGTGTGATGCACCTTGATTAAGTTTCATGTTTATCATGTCAGTCAAATGATAATCAATAATTTGGTGTATATGTTGTTACTTTTGCAAGAGTTGAACTTATTTTCTTGCTATGTTTTCTTTTAAATCCTTGTTTATTTTACTTTAATTTTTTTATCATTATATTTATTTTATTAAGTAATTATCATAGTAAGTATTTATACATTTTGAAAATTACAAAATATTATAATTTTTGTTAACAAAATGGCGCCCGACAAACAGTGGATCAATCTTGTTAACACAGATTGACTTAGTGAAATATATATTAAGGGCATAGGAAAATTTCTAGATTATGCTTTTACCAAGACAGGTGCAAGAGGTGAAATTCATTACCCGTGTATTAAATGTACTAATACATACTCTAGAACTCATGATATTGTCCGTTCTCATTTAAAAGCATATGGAATAATGGAGAATTTTACTTTTTGGTATCATCACGGTGAACGACGAGGTGAATCTAACTCTGGTAGCGATGATCTGCAAGAAGTTGATGATCATGATGATGATGATGATGAAGATGATAATGTTGAACACGATGAAGTTGATGAAATGTTACAAGATATGTATCAGTGGTAGTTATGAAAATGAATTTGAAGTCAATTTGTCTAATTTTGAAAGTAATGAGGAGTAACCTAATGATGAAGCCAATAAGTTTTATAAGCTGATAAGTGATTCAGAGTTACCTGTTTATCCTGGTTGTAAGACATCAAAACTAGCTGCAATTGTTAAATTATTGCATATCAAGAGCTTCGGTCGATGGAGTAATAAATCATTTGATATGTTACTTAAGTGGTGCAAAGAAATACTCCCTAATGGCTCGACATTACCCGAATCACACTATGAGGCGAGAAAAATTACAAAAGATTTGGGCCTTTCTTATAAAAAAATAGATGTATGTGTCAATGATTGTACATTGTTTTGGAAAGAAGAAAATAAGTCAAACTCGTGCAAAATATGTGATGCCCCAAGATGGAAAGTCGATAGTCGCCCAGGAGAAGTTAAAGGGGGTGCAATGGAAAAATATATTTGAAATCAATGCGTTACTTTCCTTTAAAACCAAGACTCAAGAGGTTGTTTATGTCCAGAAAGACGGCTTCTTTGATGACATGACATTGCAAATGGAAAGACAATGGAGTCACGAGGCATCCAGCGGACTCTTTGGCTTAGAAATCCTTTAATGACATTCACAAGAATTTTTTGCTTGAACCTTGCAATGTAAGACTGGCTCTTGCTAGTGATGGATTTCAACCTTTCAACCAGTCTAAGACTCCATATAGCATTTGGCCTGTAATGTTGATTCCTTATAATTTGCCTCCATGAATTTGCATGAAAGGATCCAATTTTATTCTTTCAACACTTATACCCGGTCCGGAGAGTCCTGGAGATGCAATTGATATTTATCTTCAACCTCTAATAGAAGAATTGAAAGACTTGTGGGAAGAAGGTGTTATAACATTTGATGCGTCACGTTGTGAAAATTTAAAATTACATGCGATTTTGATTTGGATGATCGATGATTTCCCTGCATATGGAAACTTATCTGGTTAGAGTACAAAAGGAAAATTAGCATGTCCTGTTTGTAATAAAGATACTTGTTCAATGCGGTTAGTTAATGGAAAAAAATAATGTTATATGGCTCATCGTCGTTATCTTCCAAAAAATCACAAATGGCGAAAGGATACAATTAGTTTCGATGGAACTAAGGAGTTGAGATTGCCACCACAAAAATCACTTTCTGGAAGTGATGTTCTTGCTCGAGTAAATGACCTTGAAGGGATCAATCTGACAAAAAATAGTAGCAAAAAGGTGAAGATATCACATGATAAAAGAGATGACAATTGGAACAAGAAGAGCATTTTTTTTTAACTTCCTTATTGAAGTACTCTTTTATTGCGACATAATTTGGGTGTAATGCACATAGAGAAGAATGTGTGTGATAACATTGTTAGGACAATATTAAATATAAAGGGGAAGACGAAAGACACAATTATGCCTCGTCTTGACATGGAGCTTATGAACATGAGACCAAAGCTACATGCGATTCACAAAGGAGATAAACTTGAGTTGCCTGTCGCGCCGTACTCATTTTCTCAATCAGGAAAGCATTTATTTTGTTCATTCTTAAGGAAACTTAAAGTTCCTGATGGGTTTTCATCAAATATTTCTCAATGTGTAAATATGAAAGAACATAAACTTTCTAGTTTAAAGAGCCATGATTGTCATGTTTTATTACAGCACCTACTTCATCTTGCAATTCGTGGTCTTCTTCCAAAAACGTTTATGAACCCCTCATCGAGCTATCATTATTTTTTACAAGTGTGGGTGCTAAAACATTAAGAGTTGAGGACTTGGATAAAATTGAAGCTCAAATTTCTATAACATTGTGTAAATTGGAGCAAATATTTCCTCCATCATTTTTTAATGTGATGGTGCACTTACCTGTTCATTTAGCTAATGAGGCTAAGATTGGTGGTCCTGTTCAATTTCGATGGATGTACCCTATTGAGTGTTCATTATATGAATTAAAACAACATGTTCGAAATATGGCTCGTCCATAAGGTTCAATTGCGGAAGGCTACATTGGAAATGAGTGCATGACTCTTTACTCAAGGTACTTAAAGGGAATCGAGACAAAATTTAGCAAATTGGAAAGAATCTATGAAATTAATCAACATCAACTCAATGAAGAGATTTCAGTGTTATCGCAATGTGGACGAACATTTGGATTAGGCACGTCTCGAAATCTTTCTAGTAAGGAGTGGGAACAAGCTCATAACTATGTTATAAGAATTGTGATGAAGTTCAGACTTTTCTTGAGTAAGCGATTATTTTTAAAATTTAATTTGTTGTTTATCATTATACAAATTATAGGTCTAACTTAAATACATGTATAACTCATTACAATGTTGATATTCAGAGATTACTTTAAAATTCACGACGATAATGTGCTACATAAGGCGAACAATGAGTGCAACAAATCTTTATATGCGTGGTTTAAAGCTAAAGTGAGCGCAAACTCTTTTTATATGTGTGATAAAATTATTTTTTCAAATATATATTATTAAAGCAATACATGTTTTATAGATTGCAGAACTTCATTTGCACGATGAAGGAACAAACATAAACTCTATGTATTCATTGTCTCTTGGTCCTACTAATATGTTACATGTTATAATGGCTATATAGTAAATGGATATCCATTTCGGATAGAAGATTGTGATCAAAGGCGAATAACACAAAATTGTGGAGTGTGAGTGCGCGGTGACATTGGACTTGACACGGAATGCATCGATTATTATTGGGTCTTGACTGAGATTCTTGAACTGCAATATCTTGGTGGGAGACGAGTGATGCTATTTCGATGTAAATGGTTTGACGTCCATGATAAAGTGAAGGGATTGATTATAGATCCATTTGGATTTACATGTATTAATCCACAAGGTGTTTTGAAAACTGATGAACCATTTATCTTGGCAAATCAAGCATCATAAGTATTTTTTGTCATTGATAACATAAATAAAGGTTGGAATGTCGTTGTAAAGACACAACCTCGTGATTTGTATGACATACGTACTCAAAATGAAGATGAAAGTGAGAATGTCGACGATTTTGGTGAAGCATTCCAACATCATGAGTCATTTAGTTTTTAGGGTAACAATTCTACTTCCATGAATGTTGATGAGCTGCATGAAAGTATTAGGAATGATTCAGATCCATTGATAAGTGAAGCACCTGTTGCAAAAAGAAAAAAGAAATGGTAATATGTTTGATGAAATTTATTATTTCCTTTGAATTTTGTAAAAGTTTATGATTTTTTATTTTGTACTCTTGTGTACTATGTGTTGTTTCATTGCAATGGAATTATTTTTTCTTTGAAGAAATAATGAAGTGATTATTAATTATAATTGTAACACGATGTTTTGTTCTTAAACAGATTTGCAGTATAGATAATGCATCTAAACATGGCAAGAGAAGAGAAAGGCATGTCAACCAGGGTTAAAAAATTAATTGCTCCCGGTGCATTAAAAACACGTGGTAGTACATTGATGAAATTGTCTCGTTCTATGGAGACTTCACGTGGTATTATAAGTGCAATTACTTTGCTTTATTTTTTTTTATAATTTTATATCTAGTGTGCAAGCCAATCTTTAATAAATAAATCTGATAAGGAATTCTTATTTTAAAGGTACATTCACGACTCTCAATCTGATTTTTCACTTTGATGATATTGAGTATATTGAGAAAGATTTTAGTGAAGAAAGTTGTTTCATGGATCTACTTGCGATATGTATGAAATTTATTGATATCTACTTGGTTGGATTCAAACTCACTGACGGAGATGGTAAGCCATTGAGAATGATAGCGATGTTTTGTTTATGATGAAGGAACATAAGATGGTTGAAGAAATCCACATTTACCTTGATAAAGATGAGACTTCTCAACCTTTATCATTTAAGATGCCTTTAGACAACCCAAATCTTGGTAAACATTGTTATAGTTTGTTAATTTGAACTTGATGGTTGCTTATATATTTATTTTCTTACATATGTTTAATTGTGTATCTATAGATTCTCATACTCCAGTCATACCAAAAGTGATAAATGTGAAGATCAAAGGCGTTTGAAAGATAAAAGGAAGGTAGTTGGGAAAGGTGATGTCATTGATGGGAGCGAGATGTTTAGTACTGTTCAATTGTTCATACTAATTTCAAAGGAAATTTGATAATAAAGAGGACTTGGAACCTATTAGTGAACCAAAAATTGATCAAAAGGTATCAAAGATCAATCAATTCATTTACAAAAGGAGAATTCTAAATCCACTAAATTATTTTTCTTTGCAAAATATTTAGTAGTACATTAACTTTTCTTTTTCAACATTGAATTTGTTTAGGAGTTTCAACTACAGAAAAAGCTATTGATCATTACCTCGTGGCAAAATATACACCTATCGCTGCAGACGGTCAAATTGGTGTACCTGTGTATGTCGTTTTTGACAAATGTGTTGAACGTAAGTGGATGATAATAAAGTTTTACTTGATTCAAGTGCTAGTTCTTCACAAGCTATTTGGTAATTCTTTTTAAATTGTAGGTTCTAAATCAGGAAAAGTGCGAGGGAGAAATCAGAACAAAGCAATTGTCAAACTCAAAAGTGGAGAAAAATATCTAATTGAATTTGAAGATAATCGTGGGTTGGGACCCTACCATAAATATTGGTCAAGACATTTGGGAAAAATTGTTCGTGATCCCAATATTTGCCCAGTACGAGTGCAAACATGGAAGGACATTAGTCAAATCGAAAAAAACCACATGTGGTCCGTGGTTAAGGTAAATGATTGTTTTTTTTATTATTCACATTTTTTGTTAGAGCTAAATAATATTAATTTTTAAGTTCAAATTATTTAGGAATCCTTCTTCCATCCCAAGTTAGAGAAGTACAAAGAGGACACCTTAGAACACATGAACTCTTTATGGATGTGTTGGCGGTCAGATTTGAATGTTCAACACATCAAGTAGTGTAACACTAAAGAGGATGTGTTAAAAAAGGTTCCTAAAGAGATGCATCCTAATGATTAGGAATGGCTTGTAAAAAATAAATTTTTATCGACAAAGTTTAAGGCATGAGCATTTGAAATTAACTTTTTTTATCAATATTAGTTTATGTTTTGATGATAATTTTTTTGGTTTTTTTTTTAATAGGAAGCCAGTGGTCGAAATGCAATAAACGGGTCTAAAGCTAAAAAAACTGCCTCATAGAACCGAAAGCCAACCTCATAGACAAATAAGACGTTAAAAGGTTATTTGGTAATCTTAATATGTTATATATATAGTTGTTATTATAAAATTCTTATAACCCATGTTACTCTTATAGAGAGGGAAAGATGGTAACCCTCCAACTTTGGATGACATGTTCTTTTACACAAGACAGAAAGGGGGAAAGTTGGTTGGCCCATAAGCATAAAAGAAATATGTAAGTAATGTTTTCTTTTATTTCTTTTTTTCTCATGTATTTAAGTTTAAAGTTGTATAAAAGTTTTCTTGGTTGGTAGGAAGAAATTGTCAAGACTATACAGTCTGAGCCAAATCTTACATAATTTGAGCTTGTTGAGAAGTGTTTTGGGCCACAACGGCATAGCAATGTGTTTGGGTACGGAGGTGGAATCAAGAGAAAGCATCTGGAAGAATCTAGCTCCTCAAAAATCAAAGAGCTTGAAGCTAAACTTTTTAAGAAAGATGAGGCCAACAATAAACTTCAGAAAACACTTGAAACTATTTTCGAGAGATTGGATAAACTTAAAAAGGAACGTGCATAACCATCATCATCCGCTCCTTCAATTTCCAATGAAGAGCCTAGCCAAGTACTATATGTTTACAATTAATTATTTTATTTGCATTTCATTTTTTGAAACTAATTTTTTTGTACTTGTTTATTGTAGGATGATACTAAACATTGTTGTTAAGGTTGGTGATTCTTTTTGCTTTAATTTCTAGGTTTCAAATTATTATATTTATTTGATTTTTATATTAAAAAACTAGCTAAACACACGTATGTATGTATTTTGTAGGTTGCTATGGACCAAATTAAGGAAGGAATGAATGAAGGAGTTCTCATTTTGATAAAGAAAATATTTTGACAACTTTTTTTAATTAGCATATTTGAATGAATACTTTTTCTATGAAGCTTTTGATCTTTTGATGAAACTTTTACAGACTTGTGTGACTTTATCTTCGTCGGATCGATTAGACTTTTTGTGTCTACAAAAGTTATTATTTTCTAGAATAGTCTTATTTTTATTTGTTATTGTATTGTTCTTGTTAAACTATATAGAGCTTATGGTAATGTCATTACAAAATGAAGATCAAGATTGTGATGACGACCAACATATATTGTTATTTTCCTCGTATTAGATTGGAAATGATTACTTTTAAAAGATGAGTCTTCAATGATTAGGTTGTAGGTACTTCGTCGTATGGTTTATGATGAAATAGAACCAAGTCTTATTTTATATGAAGCACTTGTTGATGGATGTATCAAAGGTATAAAATAGTTTTATTGCATTCAACACATGAGATATTAAGATCTATGGAGAGTTTTAAGGTTATTTCACGATGTTGCCTTAGTTTTTATTATTACATTTGAAAATCATATCTTACTTCCTTAATTCTTTCATGACTTTGCTAATTAGGATGTCCTTGTGCAAATAATTCCAATCTTTTGTTGGTTGTGACTTTGATTTTTCAGGGTCTTCAAATTCATGAGTACTACGAAAGTTTTTGTATTCGGATTCCTACTGATGTTGATCGATCATCATGCGGTCAGTATTTTACGTTACAATTATAACATAGGACTATAACCGTCTTAATCATGATTTTACTTGAGTAGAGAAACTACTAATATGATGATTGATCTAACAACAAAGCAGATAGAATGTATATTCTTTTTTTTTAGCAACTAGCTCATACCTTTAGCCTATTAAGAGTTTTTGTCTTTTTGAAATTGAAGAACTTACTTTTGGTGGCTACACTCTTGCAATTAGTTTTTTTTTTTTTTTTAAAAAAAAGATTTCAAACTTTTTTAGGAAATGTTGAAATCTTATATATGACTATATGGGTTTTTATTTCCTTTACATAACCTGCTGGTGTGTATGTTCCTTGTTCATATTTGCCACTCATTTTTATAGAGAATTGCATGATTGAGTTGGTGAGTGTTATTTTTTTGGGATCCTTGTAGTTCACAATTTTCGCTTAAAAAGAAGATGCACTATTATTTAATTATTGAGGTTGTGATTTTATTATATAATCGATGACATTCTAAGGTACATAATCTTCATAGTGAAATTCATAGTTCATAGCGATTTTTTTTTATCTTCGATTTGTAAAAGGATGTTGGCTATTCATTATCTTCATTCTAAATAAGGTACGTAGTTAGTTTCTTATGTTTGTTTCTTTGTTTTCCATATTTAGACTTTATTATTATATTACATAAGGATTTTAGGGTGAAAATTGTTTGATGTATCCTTATGCGCTAGAGGGTGATGTATAGCTATTATGCTCCTCGTTGTCACTCTTTCTAGTGAACATGTGAAAGATGAAGTGTCAAGTATATTGAAGAATGATGAAGGTAGTTTTATGTTAGTAACGAAGTGAACCTTGAAAAAGTATCACAATTGTTTAGTGTCAAGTATATTGAAGAAATTCCTACTCAAGTACTACTAGTAGTTCATAAATATGTTAAGTGCATTACTTTTTTCTTTCTTCTAAAGGAAATTAATTTGTCAAGTCAATTGACTCTTTCAAACTTGATTGACATACATATCTTTTTTTAATCTATCTAACATTGTTAGGATTGTGATGATCCCTCCTTCAAGCGCATCTTCAAGTATGACGTATATATGTTGCATTTGTTGTATAATTTATTGAAAGAATTTATCTTCAAATATTTTATATCCAATCTTTTTCAAATGAATTATTCGAGTTAGAAATCAAACAAAAATTTTGCAAAAACTTACTTTTCATTTATTTTTTCTCTTAAAATTCCAAAAGTCAATATAATTTTTTACTAGTGCATGGTGTAGGTGTTCGCCTTTGCTGAGAAGAAGTACAAGTTATGGGGGTTCATTTGGTTCTCTATCAAAGTTGAGGGGACAAAGAGATACAATTTCTTTTCTTTCTTTTTTTTCATAGTAAGCGATAGTTCAATTGCTTGTGCTTCCATAGAGCAAGCAAGAGATGCTTTAGTACAACGTATCTTATTCTACTTGGTGACCTTCTATTAAGTTGTTGTGATTTTTTTGCAGTTGCCAAGGGAAGTTCACCTAAAGCTTGAATTAAATTTTGTAAGGTGTGCTTGTTGAAGAAACAAGAAAAAAATTAGGTAGCAAGTGTGGATAATATTGTGCCAACCGACACTTCATTCAAGATGCACTTGGGAACATCTTTAGTCTATATGTTTCATTAGCATTAATTACAGTTTTTATCAAGACTTTTTGTTGCAAACATATTTTTAATTACTTAGCATTAATTTATTTTTGTAAGTTGAAATTAATTATGTGATATGTACATTATATTTTTATTTCAATAAAATTATAGATTTATGTCTTTCAATTTCAAAGTCGAAAGTTGGTTCTCAGTGCAATTGAAAATTATAACAAAAAAGGATATGATTTTTTGTTGTAATATAAAGTGCCATAAAAGTTCAAATGTCACAATAAATACTATTTACTGACGGTAGAATAATATAACGGTAAATTATGTGTGATTTAATTTCTACTTTCTAGTGATAGAAAAATTTAAATAATGAGGGTAATTTTAGTCATTAAAAGAGCAATTTAGTGATGGGAACAATGTGGTGGGTAATAAGTTTTAACCATGGGACTCCAACCCCATCATTATATACTTTTACCCACTGAAGCTTTAGTGAGGGGTGACGACGGGATTTTTCCCGTCACTAAATTCATTTAATGACGGGAACTAAATGTTTAGTGAGGGGAAATCCCATGGTTAAATGTCAATTTTCTTGTAGTGTTAGTCTTTCAAATCTATCCCAAAATTCGTTAAAGTTTTCATCATTTTTCATCTTCACGACTGTGATTTGTCTTCTATAAGCACTAATTTTCCTTACAGACATACATTGATCTGGGAAAGCTTCTAACATTTGAGCCATGTGGTTATCGAGTCTTGAGGAAAATAAAACAACCAATCTTATTCTAGATTTCTCAATAAAAAAAGGAAAAGCCTTATGTTTGACTTGTTCTAATGTGCAGTCTTTAAGTTTCATCCCATTAACTTTGTATTGATATTCCCTTATAAATTTTTGTGGGTCTTCATTGTCCTTACCATGAAATTTAGGTAGAGCACTAATGAGTCCAGATCTAAGTTCAAATTCAAGATATCCCTCAAAATAGGCAATGCACATTGGTTGATAAGCGGTGATATTTTGATAAGCTTGGCTTAAAGTAAGTTCTCTATTATCATTATTATTGTTATTAAGATTAAAGATATTATTGGTTTCCATTGTGGTAAGTTGGTGTTCTTTATGTTATTGTTGTCTTAAATTACGATTAAATTTCCTATCTACCTCAGGATCAAAAAGATGTAAGGATCCTGTGGAATTAGAACGACGAAGTGGATAGACTATACAACGTCTAAAAGTCTTGAGAAATTGTGTTTAAATCCCCAGCAACAGCGCCAAAAATTGACAGTTTCAGGAGTGTATAATAATTTCCCCTTTTATATTATAATTTAAATATTTTGTAGTAATGGCAAGTGGTAATCGTCTCCACAGGGATTTATCAAACTTCTCTAGGAAAAAGAATTTTTAAAGGTTTTTATTATTTTATTTAATCATAGTAATTAAACTAACTAATAACTAATTATAAAATAATACTTTACTAACTATACTATCTTAATTAACTAACACAATTCAAATTCATAATCAATCAAATATATTAAATTCAATAATAAATAAATATCAAAACAAACATCTAGAACAATGAAACATAAACCCATTTTGCATTCCAAACATGTAATTCCAATCCATATAGTCATGAAAATAGTTAATGAAGTAAGATAGATCATTAAACTCTAATTATAAGTAAATAGCCTTTAGCCAACCATTTGTTCTCCTTACACCTGTGGAAAAAGTCATGTTATAATTCTAATGAGCTAACTTTTTTATTTACACAAAGACATTAACTACACGTAATAGAACTGCATTAAACTTTATGAGAGCTTCGAACTACTAAGTCTAACATCTTCAGAAAGCCACTTCAACGCTAAATTTAGATCTCAAATTCACCTAGGACGTTTAAACGGTGTTTGCCTTTCAAACAATCCTAGTTACTACTTCAAATAGATAATGAAACCATATATCACAATATACATTTTAGACTATGCATGCAATACCAAAATCAAGATTAAAATCAATAGATAATAACCTATTAAATCAGTGAATCAAATAATACAATTGGTTTAAAGCATTAAAGCACGTATTCATTTCATTATAACTAGATTACAAAATGGATCTAGTTCACGTTCAGAAATTGTTTGATCAAACAAACTACTCACTCATAATCATAAATATCATTGTAATAATATAAATAAAAGACATAATTGTAAATACCTCTGAATTAGTATACCTTAAATCTTCAATCTTCTCCAAAAGTAATAAAATATAAAAATAATAGACAATGGCTCTAAGAGCAATGCAATTTTGATCTACGTACTCAAAGGCAACTAATTTCGTAACCCTAGGCTAGTATTTATAGTATTCTAAATAGTTAACATCCCAAACTAACTCAAACAACTCGTAGTTATCTGATATTCATGAAATCTTGCCCAGCGATTCCTAGCAATTTGTGTAAGTGAGGAATCATTGAGAAAATCCAAAAAATTAGGCTCTCTGGTCTTTTCTTGTGTCCACCGATATGGTAAGTGATTCAGGTGCTATGCAGTTCGTCCGAGGAAGGAGAGTGTAGAGGGATTCGTCTCCCCTACTAATGAATCAAGAAAAAATTGAAACAATAGAACAGAGCATAACGAAATGAGGAGGAAGAAGAAGGACGTTTAATCCCTTAAATTGGACCATATTGGGTCTAATGGGTCTGGTTCAACTGAGCCGAACTAGTCCAATTCAGGGCTCAAACCCCTCTTATAAAATAAATAATAAATAAAAGGATGGAATTTTGGATTAATTCTAAAAAACGGGAAAAACTAGAAAAATAGTATTGGTGGACCAAATCAATAGAAAATTTGGATTTCTTGAAAAATAGAGAATTTGGAATTCTTTCGGAACTTTATACTGAGTTTTTTACCACAAAAAAGATGAAATAGTCGCATTCACCTTACAAGTGGCAAATTGGTTTCGGATTCAATTAGGACCAGTTCAGGGGTTTTAACTAATGAATATTAGACTCAAATTGATAATGATGAATATATTTTGGGTTCTTAATCGAGAGAAAAAACTATGAATTTCGGGAGTTGAGTACATCAGTATAAAGTTAGGAAAGCTCGGCACAGGTTAGTGGCACTCATGTTCTTATCAACTATGCAATGTAATTAGTATATTTAGTTCATATAACATTATGGATTGGGAATGGGGCAATGTACTGTGACTTGACTCTATTTTAAAAAAAATGTGAAAATCCTCGAAAGTGTTGATAAGGTGGACTGTGACTGAGGGATGTGAAGGTTAGCCTAGAAATGGATTTCGTCTTTTCATTCCCAGTAGGATGGAGTTTTACCTTAGTCGTTTACTATCCATTTAAAGGTGGTAGCACAGTTACACTTGAATACACCGACAGAATCACATTATGACCAACATGTGGGTTCTATGGATTGTATTCTTGGGTGCGGTGAGAGTGAAACTCTCAAGTTATTAAGAGTTAATAGCTCGATTATATTTGAGTACACTGGCAGAACCCCATGTCGGTCAACATGTGGATTCTGCAAACATATTCTTGAGTAAGGCGAGAGTATGACTCTAAATAAAAATCAAAAATAAGTCATGGTTGCAATTGACCTTTGAACTTGCATTCTGTTATTTACTGTTTTATCATTGTTAATTTCCGAATAGATATGTTTTAGATTCATATTGCTATTCATTGGTTTATTGATAGTAGTTGATAATTGATATGTTTAAGAGCATCACTTACTGAGCAAGTAGGAGCGCTCAGAAATGGAGAAGATTAAGAGTCTATAGTCTCCTATATGGTGGATTGATTTCTATATTGTTTTACATGTTGTATTGAATTACTTTTTTGTAATAAATAAGGTTGGGATGTGATTTTACAACTGAGGTTTATGCTGATTTTTATATATCTTGTGTTTTATCGAAAATGTTTAAGATTTCGCTGCGTTTTTTTTAATTATTATTCAATTATCAAGATATACGGTTGTGTTTATTAAGTATTGAGAAGAGGCGGATGGCTCTAATTAAGTCTGGTTAGTGTATTGAGGCTTAATTAGGTTTCAGGTTGGGTATCACCCTAATCGGGATAGGGATGTCACACTAAATCTCTTAATTGACTTCAAACACAACTTACAAACCCATTATGAACTCCAAATAGGGATTTTCATCCATTTAACACGTTTAAGCTATTCCATTTCCAAGCTTTTTGATTAGGAACGTAAACAAGTCTCTATTTGACTCATTCCAACTACATACAATGTCATTCAAATCATTGCATCACTATGTTATGCCATTCATTTCCATTTTAAATACCAACTAACTTAAATCACTTGTTAATTCAACAAGTAAATCCAATTTATAGCTTGTAGCTCAATTTCCCATTTCATTATAAGTTGTGTTCATGTTTCCTTTTATTTTTTCCTTCCCCGAGTGTAATGACATCAACCGATCCTAGGCTCGGCCTTGTCATACACTCGGGTAGACCTTGAGTACCCTAAGTATTTAAAAAACCTATTTATTCAAAAACCATTTACTATCTTGATACAATTCATATTAATAATACCTTACTCAATCAATGTGAGAAATTCAATAATCTTATTGGATATTTAGTTCACTTAATATGAATAAAGTCCCAATTGGTATTTAATAATCCAATTAGTCTGATTAAGTCCCCATCAAAATAGTCCAAAATCCCCCATATTAAAATCAACATCACAAGTATAGATTTTCCTCCTTGAAACACCTAATTCATTCAATTCTTCATTTCAAAAACAACAAGAACTTGCCATTATTAATTATTCTTCATATTTTCTTTCTTCTCCCAAGTGTCGTCTTGGCGTTGCTCGAGTTTACCACGCAGGCACTACCTCGGGCAAAGCTCAGGGCACCCTTGGTCTCTCTTAGGGATGGGCCTTGCACTCTGGCTGAGCAAGGCAACTCCCAGCCATGCATGCAAGGCATGAGCTATGTCGTTTCAGGGCTAGGGTTTGCCCAAACCCAAACCCTAGGTTTGGTTTGGTTGGGGAGAACGTACGTATCATTATAATGTTCCCCCTTCATGGTCATCTTCCCTACAGAAACACAACAGCGTCTCGGTATTTTCATTTTCTTTTGATTTTCCAAATTCCATCATCTATCCATTAATCCCGTGCAACAACTCAAACCATCAAAACTTGAATTCCAAATCAAAACCTACACATACCTAAATCGATGATCTTCTCCATCGTGCCCACTGTCCTCATGCTCTATCTGAGAAAGAGAGAGGAATGCACGAGCTTGATGATAGGAGAGCACTACAGAGAAAGGTGGGAGAAAACACAAAAAGAGATGAAAGAGAAGGCACCAAGAGAGATGAAATTTGAGAGAGGAGTCGAGAGATTTTAGAATTGAAAATGAAGAAGAAAAAGAAAAAGAAAAATAAGAAGAAGAAGAAGAAGAAGAAGAAGAAGAAGAACAACAACAACAACAACAGCTAAGATGGGTTTGACATTCAACAGAGGAGTCGAGTAGAGAAGGGTTTTAATTGACAAATTACAAAACTACCCCTCTATACTTATCCAATATTTAACTAAATAAATGCCCTTTTTTGGTCATTTCGATATTTTTCTTTTTAGTTTTCATATTTGTCTGTTTAATTCAAACCCAAATTAAACCATGATAAATTTCCTAATTCCACCCAAAAATGGAGAAAATATCAACGCTCTCTGAAACATGTGGACGCTGCATCTAAACCTCAACTTCACTATTGAGTCGATAATTATGTAATATTATATATATGTTATTTATATATTTTTATTGCAAGTCTTCAAAATACTAGTCTAATTGCATTTATTTGTTATTTTTAAGAACATTAGAGTGCGTGATTGAATTCGTGGCAAAAAACTCCGTGAAATGGACTATCTATATGTACTGATCAGATACTGGATGATACGCCTCGAGACACGCACACGTTGTGCAATTTTCCATCTTTTGCCAAGTGTCAATCTCTCATTGGCAGTGTTCCTGCTGCAGTCCACGTGTCGCCTCCCAACTGGTCTGCCAACTGCAACCGCCTGCATCAGCTGCCTGCAAGGCACCACATGGCATGCCCAGACTCGTCCACGAATCCCAGCAAAAGTTGTTTCACGTCAGCTGCATGCATCATCAAAATCAGCTTCGTTCAATCCCACAACGCCATGTGTCGGTCTTCTGCTACAGCAGCGTCATCACAGCAGGTTCTCCTCCAATCCAACAGCGCGCACGTCATCCATGCCAGCAAGCCCAACCAATCACGATGTGACACGTGGCAGAGACCCCCAAAACACCAAAAAATAGCCACAGCAATAATGATGCACGAAAAATAGACTCCAGCGACCGAATTTTAGTAGTTTTGCACTATTAGAAGTTTAGGGATTTAGGGAGGAATAGTCAACAACAATTTTTGGACCTTCTATTCGGCGATTCTTCTCTCCGAAAGGCCGAACCCTCCTTCTCCCCCATTCTACTTTATTTTTCTTTCTTTTTTGTGTTCTTTCATGAGAGGCTAAAATATGTAGCTTAAGCAAGACTGCGAGAGAGGTTCGACTGTGCACATCAATGGATTTGTGAGATTTATATATTTTAATTTCATTCTTTTCATTATTATTTTATTTTCTTTGGTATTGTTTGAACAATTATAGTTAAATTCATATTTAAACTCTGATTTACATGTCAGTGAGTCGTAAGCACCCGTACTTGTGCAATAAGACTGCACTAGTGGCAATGGACCATACCAATTGATTAATCACTTTTAGGACCGATTGAATATCATAGGAATCTATGCTAAATTGGACACACGAGTGATCCGGTTGTCTAGGTGTAGTGCCTTCACGAAACTCATTGCGATCAACGTGTTAAACTCAATACGCTTGAGTATATGGTTATACGTTTGATTAGGGAAATAGACACCGTTGTACCTTGGCTATCGAGATTAGGAAGTGTGAGGAACCGCGTACGTTATCGATTTTATAGCTACACTATGATATTTTGATTTGCATATTTTACATGAATCGACGACCAAATCCAACTTTTTATCGAACCAAACTTGTATGTCTTGACCTATGTGTTTTTTTATTAATTGTTTTCAAATTATTTCCAATGTTTTATTTATTTTGTTGATATTTAGATTAGCTATATTATTCACTCTTAAACCCCGATTTCCCTTTTTGTTCTTTTAAAACCTTAGAAAGAATACCAATCCCTATGGAATCGACTTTTGCCACTATTATGCAAATAGTTGGTTTAGGTAATTTTATTTTATTGTCGCGTTCGGCGCGCGTCAATTTTTGGCGCCATTGCCGGGGATTTGTTTTTTTTCTTTCTTTGGTTTTTTTATTTTTTTATTTTTCTTTGGTTTTTTTATTATTCTGTTTCTAGTTCCTAGTTTCTAACATTTTTGCAGGTAATTCCATAATGGCCTCATACGCCCACAATTATGGTCGATTCGAAGACTCATACTAGCATGGTGTGAATAGGGTAGGTATGTCACATAATGGATATCAATTTTCTAACTCGCAACCTTTTGTGCAACAAGTCGGGGTTTGTGGAAATTTTGGGGAGTATTTTCATCCCACGTATGTTTGTCCTTATCTGAAGTATAGGAGTCATCATGGTTCCAATTATGCATCACCACAACCTAACTTCTATATGTCTCGGTGAAGTCCACAGATTCCTTAACATGAAAAAAGGTCTATACGAGACATGATGAATGACTTGATCTTCAGAGAACTACATTTTCAACAAAGTCATCAGCATGAACGGAGAACCATCGCAGACATTGAGAGAGACATGATCTCGGACTGGCTTTCTCAAAGCACCACTCAGCAGCCCTTGCAAAAAAATATGCAGCATATGAACCCAAGGTTGCAAAATTCAGAAACTCAAGTTACTGCTATACTTCAGCATTTAATGGATGAGAAAGAGTTGTCTCCGCAACCAATTTATGACTCAGATGAAACTGTGAATGCTGCTACATCTAAAAGTGTTGAGTCTGATGAGTTCTCAATTGTGGCAAGTATTTGAGCGAACCAGAGGAAACACTAGAAGTTTCTTCACATGAGCCAGACATTACCATTGCACATAGTACATATGATGAAGTTGAGAAAGAAATTGAAGTCATTTCAGAAAGGTCGGAGGAGCCGCAGAAAGAGAACAAGGAAGACCAACCTCTGGTGTTGGTGAAACCACCCACCCTCCCATGCATATTTGTTAGACTTTACAATATGGTGGAAGTGAAGGAGCGTTTGCGGATTTTCTACACTGCCGACACCTTTGTGTTAGATGATCATGATGCGACAGATTCATTTGTGTTAGAGGTCCCGAATGAGCTCCCAATTCTGAAAAATGGCGTGCATGTTGCATTGCCCGAAGCTATAGATGCACCGTTTGTTGTTGACATTTCCAAAGGAGAGGGCATCACGTGATTAATCACAGCAAGTCTAGCCAAAGACTTAAAAGAAAGGCGCTCGTTGGGAGGCAGCCCAGCTTTAATTTTGTCTTTATTTTATATTTCTTGCATTTATTTCAGTTTTAGTTTAGTTCTAGTTCTTTTATGTTTAATAAAGCCTTAACTTGGTCTCTTAAATTTTTGTAGGTGTCATGCTTGATGAGCACTAGAGGCACTGGAACACCCCTTGAGTTTTGCTAGGTTTGACTATGGATTACATTTTTTGGACTAATTTGAGCATATTATTTTTTGGGAATTAACATATTATTAGAGTTTTAGGTGTTTTAAGACTTAGTTGGGACATATCCAACTTAAGTAGCCGCATTAGTGGCGGGTCTTTAAGTGGACCCAAAACCCTAGACCTCATTCCATCATCTTGTTGACTTCACCCGTAGTTGAAAGACTCGGGCTCACAAAAGTTGATATGAATCATTTGAGTTAACTCATATGCTTATTAGTTCTTGCTCTCATTATCATGATTTTTTTTCATAGTTTCCTTAGTCACCTAGATATGAGCGATTTTGAGCATTCACTAGTTTTTGGAGACTTTTGTTATGCATATATTTGTATCATCTTCCTATTTATTTATCCATGTTCTTTTCACCACTATTCTTTTTCCTTTTTGTTGCATGGATTCCTTTACTTGTTTTAAACCTTGAGGACAAGGTTCGGAATAAGTTTGGGGGTACTTTAGGATTTATGGATTGAGTTGGATGGATTGCTTTGCGAAAGACCGCAGGTGAGATCGTTTAAATTTTTTTTCAGCTATATGTGGTTGTTGGATGGTATTGGTGGTGTTTAGTATCTCTTATTCATTCATTTCTTCCATTTCATTTCTTTCATATCTCATTTCATTAGGAGTTGATACGCTTTCATGCATGTATTTAGTATAGTTTTCATTATTATATTGTTTAGAGTCACCCAAGACTTTGTTTCATGCCTTTAGTTGTGGATGAGTACATTTATGGTTCCCTTTTTGACATGAAACTTAGGAAAAATTACGAGAAACACTCACTCGTGCCCGTAGCCCGATATTTTTATGATTTCATGATTATGGACTTAATATGATGGTTAAGCCTTGTGCTAGATATCAAAGGGGTAGATGGTCAAAATTGTGCAAGTGATGATTTTTTAACCCACATTGGGGAGTTTTCTTAATTGTAGTGAAAGTGAGAAGGAATAACATGAGTTTTCTTAATATTGAGAGTCCCACAAGTTTCCACAGGAAATGGAGCAGAGAAACTTGTGGTAGGAAAAAGTGAGAAAAATTGTCCATAGGAAATGAAGCAGGGACCGTATTACTTTAAAAAAAAATTGGAGAAGAAAAATATAGAGAGTATACATATAAAATGAATAAAGGCGGAAGTGTTTGGAAACTCATCAAATAAAAAAGATTTAGCTCGAGTGCTTATAACTATATTAAGTGAGTTTTTAAGCTTTAATGCGTTATTTTTTCGCAAATAGTAAACTTGCGTGCTTAAATGTATAATCCAAGAAAACCCACGAGTAGTTGATGGCTTTTGTCTTGACTGCATCTTTGTCTTAAAAGTGTGATCTTAGTTGTATTTGGGTTGCGATTTTCGACATATCATAACTCCAAAATTTCTTGAGTGGCTCGTTAGCTTGGCGACTATGTAAACCAAAGGAACTCCGTGAATTTTGAATCGGGTATAGGATTAGTTGAGTTAATACATATCTATAATAGGAGTCTAGTTTATTTGTGTTTTGTTATTTAAACATTTGCTCGGGACGTATAAAGTCTTAAGTTTAGGGGTATTTGTTGAGTCGTTAATTATGTAATATTATATATAGGTCATTTATATGTTTTTATTGTCAAGTCTTCAAAATACTAGTCTAATTGCGTTTATTTATTATTTTTAGGAACGCAGGAGTTCGTAGTTGAATTCGTGGCGAAAAACTACGTGAAATGGACTACCTATATGCAGTGATCAGATACCGAAGGATATGCCTCGAGACGCACACTTGGTGCAATTTTCCATCTTGTCCCACGTGTCACTCTCTCATTGGCAGGTCCCTGCTGGAGTCCACGTGTCGCCTCCCTACTAGTCTGCCAACTGCAACCGTGTGCGTCACCGCTGCCCGAGCGCCAAATGGCGTGCCCAGACTCGTCCACGCATCCTAGCAAAAGCTGCTTTGCGTCAGCTGCATGCTTCATCAAAAGCAGCTTCGTCCAATCCCGCAACACCACGTGGCGGTCTTCAGCAACAGCAGCGTCATCACAGCAGGTTCTCCTCTAATCTAGCAGCGCCACGTCATCAATGCCTGCAAGCCCAACCAATCAAGGTGTGACACGTAGCAGAGACATCCAGCAAACACCAAAAAATAGCCACATATTTACCTCGGCGCTCGTGTCAATAATGATGCACGCACGAAAAATAGACTCTCGGTACCAATTTTAGTAGTCTTGCACTACTAAAAGTTTAGGGATTTAAGGAGGAATAGTCGACAACTATTTTGGACCTTATATTCCGCGATTCTTCTCTTCGAAAGGCCGAACCCTCCTTCTCCCCCATTCTATTTTATTTTTCTTTCTTTTTTGTGTTCTTCCATGAGAGGCTAAAACATATAGCCTAAGCAAGGCTGTAAGGGAGATTTGACTGTGCACGTCAATGAATTTGTTAGATTTATATATTTTGATTTCATTCTTTTCATTATTATTTTATTTTCTTTGGTATTTTTTAAACAATTAGAGTTAAATTCATATTTAAATTCTGGTTTGCATGTCAGTGAGTCGTAAGCACCTGTACTTGTGCAATAAGACCACACTAGTGGCAATCGACCCTACCAATTGATTAATCCCTTTTGGGACTGGTTGAATACATTAGGAATCTAAGCTAAATCGGACACACGAGTGATCTGGTTGTCTAGGTGTAGTGCCTTTACGAAACCCATTGCGGTCAACGTGTTAAACCCAATACGCTTGAGTATAGGGTTATACGTTTGATTAGGGAAATAATCATCGTTGTACCTTTGCTATCGAGATTAGGAAGTGGGAGGAACCGCGTACGTTACCAGTTCTATAGCTACACTAGGATATTTTGATTTGCATATTTTACATAAATCGTCGACCAAATCTAATCTTTTATCGAGCCGAACTTATATGTCTTGAGCTGGTGTTTTTTTATTAATTGTTTTCAAATTATTTCCATTGTTTTATTTGTTTTGTTGATATTTAGATTAGCTATATTATTCACTCTTAAACCTCGATTTCCTTTTTTGTTCTTTTTAAACCTTAGAAAGAACACCAATCCCTGTGGGATCGACCCTTTGCCACTATTATGCAAATAGTTGGTTTAGGTAATTTTATTTTATTGACGCGTTTGGCGCGCGTCATTCACCATATTTCACGTCGAATAGAGTATAATACATTAACTAGTCACACAGTAAGCAAAAATATTATTTTACCTTATGATCTATGGTCCGTAACGCGTTGGTTCCACCTCAGATACCTAAATTGCAAATACAATCTGAAAATACGTAATTAGTCGCATAATTAAGTTTATGAAATTCTCGGGTTTAACACTGACATTACCCTAATTAACTTAATCTCACGGATAAAGCCATTAATGATTTCCATTATTCAAAGTCCTCGAGATAAGTGACACTGCTCAAGTCATATTCTAAGTACTAATCTCCAAATATGGAGCAATTTAAGAAATTATTGTATTAAGATTTTCACATTTTATAAAAATTTCAGCGTAGTTTCTCCTCAAAATGGATTGTTGGTACGAAAAACCTGAAAAACAATAGCTTTAGGAGAACCCTAGAAGGACTCACATCTCCATAAAGGTTAATAATATAATATCGAAATGAATTAAAAAATTAATTTTGCATCAAGTGTACAAGTTTTACCTTTAAAACTCGTTTACAATCATATGAGATCCAAAATCTCTATTTGTTGTAAATGAAACACAAACCGTTTCAAGATTCTTTCAAACTATCTCATAAAGGTTTCCTATCAGTTTCATAACCAAACCATGACATATTTGTGACTCGAGAATTCCAAAACACAATACTTAATAAAAACAATATATGATAAGAAAAAGAAGTCAAAGAAAATCCCAAATAGATTTTTACGTTTGTTGTTCTCTTTCTTCTGCACCGTATTCCTCACATCATCAAAATAACTCGAGGATGTCGGGTAAGTAAATTCCTACATTGACATGTACTCCTGCAAATGTTAGTGTAATACATGGAGACATATAATCGCATTTTCAAATAAACCAACAAGCTTATACAACAACGTGGATCCCTTTTATTTTTGTTCAATGTTCACAAACAGGTTGGGCGACCTAAATATGAGCCTAAAACGATAATAACATTCCAATGCATGCTCCCCAGAATCAACATTGTCGACTTACAGATTTACTCGCGTCTAGCCTATTTCACCTAAACGGGATAATTAGTCTCGACTAGATTTACTCGCACTTAATCTATTTAACCTAGGCAGGATACCTCCTCAATACCGAACCTAACAATGTGACCTATATGTCATGTATGCATGACCAAGAATAATGTGAAATGCAATGCAGACTGAAATAAAATTGCAGGCTCAAAGTTAAATCATTGAAAAATAGAAGTCACTGTTGGGTTTACTTACAACTACCTCACTTTGAGCTTAATTTTTGAGGTTCCCAGAGCGTCAAATCACCTTAAAAGTGGCTTCAATAGCTTCCCTACATACCCAATTGTAATAGGGGTTACACTTCAAGTGAAGCCAAATAATGAAACCCTACGAAAACAACGGCCAAAATATGCTCGATAACTATTTCCAAATATAATTATTTATAACAACTTCAATTAGCATTAAACTAGCAAACTTGGGTTAACTTTTTCACATTGAAACAACAATATTTTCATATTGACCAAAAAAAAACTTGCAGAGCTCACTTCATACTTTCCATAAGCTTCAATAACATATAAATTAGATCACAAATGGATAAGTTATGAATTTCCCAATATAACATGTTGACTAGGCAAACTTTATTAAACTCGAACTAACAAAACTTCTCCAAATCAATATTTACTTAATTATAACATCAGAACTCAACACCAAACACCAAGAAATCGCTCAATATCATAATCAAAATATTTCTACAGCTTATGGAGTCAATTTGGACAAGAATCAATAATCAATTCGTCCAAAATCCGAATGTAATAAATTGAGAATTGAAAATCGCAAGAATTCAAATTGAATTGAGGTAAATGTCATATATTGAGAATTAACTAAGTTTAAGGCGGAATCTCTCGTTTCCACCGCGGGATCATGGCTCAAACTGATAGCGACGCTATATTGTTTAGTGGAGAGAAAACAAATGAAAATTGGACGTTGGGAGATTGTGAAGTGAAAGAGCGAGGTGAGATGGTTATGAAACAAAAAATTTATTTCAATCTGTTGAAACAATTTTCATTTGATTTTTTATTTTTTTGTCGTTTCGGCGCTCGTTTTGGACTCAGGTTTTCACCAAATCGAGTCAAACTCTCGATAAAACAGTCCATCTTTATAAAACATCCATAACACTAGTTTTGTTACACCAAAACCCCAAAAGTCTTAACTTTATCCACGACACCAAATTCTTACACCGATTCTCTTGCCATACATAACCAAGCTTGCAACAATCTAGACCCAATCTCAACCTCGACCACCGCTAATCGACATGCAACTCGAGGCAAGGTCTTGCACCAACTTCATTCTCATTTTATGCTATGCCAATCTCGACTTGCACACCAACTTAGGCAAAACCTTAACATTTGATTACTAGTTTTTGAGCAACTAATAATTTTATTTTCACCCGTGCCTTTCAGAAACGTGCTTGCAACCCCAATAATTATAAAAATTGAGGATACACCTCACACACTCTAAGTTCACGAAGAAATACCATATAGTACACACAATAGGAATTCACCAACGAAAAATAATATTGACCTAGTAATTTCTCTTTTTCACTGATCTGAGTCATAATCCATTACATGTGTCTTTATTAAGACCCACTAATCTCATAATTAGATTCAAATATAGGTTTATTGAAATCAAAGATTTAACATTTCCAATTAGGATTCTCTAATTAGATTTAGAACTTGCATATCTCGAATCCTTTCGTCCCATTCATATTCTTTTTTTCGAGTAGTCCCCAATCTCTTTCGTAGATTTGAGAGACATAATTCTAGTAAATATATAGAGACGACACCAAATTAATTAGTCTTTGTCTTTGACTTCTTTTTTTCTTTCTTTATGATTTTTTATTTGAGTCATTGTAGTATTGTGTGGCAACAAAGGGATTTCATAATCCCCTTTTACCGTTTCCCACAAATTCAAATCATCAAAGTGACCATCTTCACCACCCAAAGTTGGGTAGTTTTCTCCATCAAAGATTAGATGAGCAATCTTGTTGAAACTTTTTTTAAAATCTATTCAATAAATCCCTTAACAAAATAGCTCTGATACTAAATTGTTGGTTTTGAAACCAAAGAAAGATAGGAATTACAATTGTAATAACTTTGCACTAAGGAGAGAATCAACAATGGAGTCCAAAATACAACGTTTCGATTATCCCCATAAACAGTTGCACACACCTATGCAATTTCTAAAAACTGAACTATGTACATTAAGTGCCTAAAACTCAAACAACGAAATAAGAAAGTGGTACCTAAAACACTAATTCAATCATCGTCATCAATATCACTAATAGCCGGATCATTGACCTCAGCTAGTCTCATTGCCTCAGCTAATCCCATTGCCTCATGTGACGACCCACAAATTAATAATCAAATTAATTTCCTATTTTCAGAATAAGACCCATAGCTCGGACCCATGTGGACGCCACCGATAAGTCTATGGCACGCTTGACAAGGTATAAAGTAGTTATTTTGTGTAATAACGTGCATAAAAGTTGTATTATTTATTTTTTACCGCATCGCACATGCTAATTTCCATTCTCGCGTTGTGTACATGCGTGTGTGTGAGCATGAGATGCCTCAAGATGCTCGAAACACGTGTATTGGATAATTTATTATTCAGGATATGTGGCTTAGTGAATTAGTCGATTAAAACAAATATCTCTTAAGTTATGTTCATGAATAGATTTAATTTACCTAAGCAACTATTTTGAATCGAATAAATAAAGCAAAGGGCAAGCTTTGAGATGCGTAATGGCACGATGGTGTGCGTGCCACAAGTATAATGAATAGCTTGTAGTAATAGTGCAATCAACTTACGTTGATCACGGATATTGTCCTCAGGTAAAGGTTTTTGCACTAAATGGTATTTCACCTACTTAACTTGAACTATTGCAAAGGAATTCTCTTTTAATTGATTTTATATCTAAGCTAAACTATTCTAACAAATCACTTTAAACTTTAGTTGAACTCTTATATTAAGGATATTTTAGTTCACAACTTCACCTAGGTAATTTAATACTATGCTTTATATTCAGGTGTACATCTCTATATGTTTTATGCAATGCCTAATTAGAATAGACAGATTTCCTTCAAATCTACTACAACCCATTGTTGTGATGGAGAAGATTATAATGTGCGAACTAGAACTCCACCTATCGGTGTGAATAACATAAGCTCCACATTGCTTTAAGTCCCAAATCATTGGATTCATAACCAATAAAGTTTACTCTCCGCGTCTCTCTAATCAACAACTATCTCTCGATATTGTGTATTTTACGGTTATACTGTTCATGTCCGGATTAAAAGCTTCAATGACCATGATAACTCCTAAAACCTAAGTTCATCAAACACACGATCAAGATGTCTAAAACATTATGCTAAGAATCAATATAAATTCTAACCATTGCACTTTTTATTATCACTTTTTATTCATATTTCAAAGCATAGGATTCATACCATAGGATCCATTGATCCCTAAGATAAATAGACTACTCGCACATCTCTGAAACACACACACCACAATTCAATATAGAATTCATTGTAAAATGAAGATGAATATAAATATTACCTTGAATTAATCAATGAAGCCAAATATTGATTACAAATGTGGAGTCTTCAACATTTCTCCAACAAAAACTCCTTAATACTTAAACTCAATGCTAAATTACTCTAATGGAGGCTAATCAACATCTATGTGGTTGGCTATTTCTTTTTTACGACGTCCTAATACCTATTTATACTCCCAAATAACAATTAGAAACTCTAAATTACAATTTAACCCGAATTAGAACTTCATTTTCTAATTTCTACGAAATTGGCGCTGTCGCTAATGCCCCAGTGCCATGTGTGTTACGTCACGGTGCCGCCACTACGCCACAACTTCATTATATGATTTTTAGCTTTAGGAGCCTCGACGCCTTCCCCTTTGTGTCCCGGTGCTATCCCTTGTTAGCCACGGTGTCGCCACTGCATCGAACCTTCAAAGTTGGTTTTTCTTCATTTCTTCTTATGACCCACGCAGTGCCTTTCATCTCCATGTCATGCCTTATCTTCCCACAGCGTCAATAGATACACCCATGCACCAACTTTGTTTTTGTGAGTTTTTCTTCGTTTATTCTCGTTTTTCCCTGATTTCTTTCAATGCACCTCAATTCCCTGAAAATCCAATAATACCATGAATTAGCACTCATTTAAGGATATTTATATCAAACATACTACTAAATTAACCCTATATATACGTATAAATAATCACTTATCAAATACCCCCAAACTTAAAGTTTTGCGCGTCCCGAGTAAAAGTGTATCATACTAAGTTTTCTAATAACTAAATTTGATTCGATTCACATTGTTCTTAGAGTATCCATTAATTAACTAAGTTTCAAGTTAATAATCTACTCAAGAGTTTTTCTTTACAAAAACATATATTTTTAGGACATGTAGCTTTAACAACAAATATAACTTCACTTTCAAAACACTAAAGTGGATCTTAACAAAAAACCATCACTACTCACAAGTTTGTATAGTTTTAACACTCAAGTAGCAAGTATACAATCTCATGATTTCTCCTTAAGCTCAAGAATTCACAAATAAGCATAGATCAAACTCGTTTTTGGTATACTTTAGCACTTCAAGAGTCAATAGGACTTTCACATAGTTGGAATGGAAACTTAACTTAATAGCTACTCGCACTCGAACTAAATCATTTATTTGAAGAGTTCTAGTTTAATACGACCTTTTTTCTCTATTTTTTCTCTCATTTCTTTTTTTCTTCTTTTCATTTTTATTTAACAATCTCTGCTCCTTTTCCTATGGACCTTATTTTTCCTCACTTTATCCAACCATCAAGTTATTTGCTCCCTTTCATGTAGAACTTGTGGGATTCTCTCATTTTTTTCTTTTTTATTTTTAAACAATTGTTAGCACTTCTCACTTTCACGAAATCAAGTAAGTTAATTCCAACTTTTACTATGCAATGCCTATTTCTTTCCCTCTTTGCACTGAGTCTTTATGTACCTTTTATTATCAAGTAAGATTCACACTTATTATAGAATCCTTAGAGATCTAACTTTTTCCACAAGAAGTGTTTTAATTTCTTGCTTTTGTTTCAAGTTTAAGGTCTTCCCTAACTCTCGGTTTCTAATCATGAAATCACACTGTTGTTTGCTATATTTCATTGTTTCTTTTTTCCAAAACTTTAAAATATTCTCTTGAGTTTCTTATCAACTAGATACTTGTAATCTACTCATCCACAATTAAAGCATGAACATGCAAATGAACTACTTATTCATTACATATTACTATATATAACTTAATCTATATTACTTAAACATTTATATAGTAGATAAAAAAAACAAAAAAATTATACACTACCATACTTTCCTTCTTAACTACTTCAAATTAAAAATCTTAAACGATCATACCCGTAGTGTTTATCTTTATATCTCAGCCTATCTTACCACTTCCCACAGTGCAGTGTAGCTTCAATGCCCCCAAACTTAAACCAGACCTTGTCCTCAAGGTTTAAAAGTAAGCATGAAAAATGAAAACATTAAAATACGCAAACATACATAATAACACAAGTTATAATAAACTAAACTAAACATAGAATTGAAATAACAAAATAGTTAACAAAATACTTCATTGTTAAACATAAATGGTATTAATGTCACTCTCAACTCCCCAAGTCAAAAGGATTCCTATTACACTAACTTTAGGACTGCATGTCATCATCGTCATCTGCATCATCAGCTCCGGCGTGGGATGATGTCAATGGGTGCTCCACCTTCCTGCTCTGCACCAAATCTTAATTAAACATGTATGTTAGTGCCGCTAGAAACCCTATTGACTTATCAGTAGGTCTCAACCTTCTACTCCTCTCATATCGAGCTATGGCTCTTTAACGATAAACAAACAACATGAAATTGCACTGCCCATTCCGCCTATGCTGCTCTCTCCTCTCCATATCATGCTCATATCTCAGCATGGTTGTTTGGTATTACACCTTATCCTCGTAGTATTGTCTCCTCATATCTGCTATCCATAACCTCTGCAGTCGTGGAGTCAAATCCTCAGGTGGTGGTAGGTGCCTATGGTGGAGGAGGTGGTGGAACAACTTCATAACCGTCCAAGTCCTACCTTCAATCTCTAGGTCTACAAACTCGTAGCCCTCGGTAAATCCTTACTATTGTTGCTCCTCATCTCCTTCATTCTCTTCATCTTCTAGCTACTGGGCTAGTTCTGCTGCTGCAACTTCTTTTGTTATTACTTGATCTTTAAGACTCTTGGCCAACAACTCGGTCTCACGTTTAGCTCCCTCGGCCCTCTCTCTCTCATACTCGGAGTCTTGGTAACCAGGTGGTGATTTCAACATGAGCATGAAAGCTTCATCCATGGTTGGTTGGGCCTCTATATCAAATTCTTTGTTGTCTCTCAGCCTTACTTCAGCCCTCAAGCACGTTTGAGTAATCAATATAGAAAACAACAACTTGTTGTCCCTTTCCAACATGATGGACTACCTCATATTGGTTTGTATGATCTTCCCAATGTTGATTTACCCGTACTTAGTAATCTCATAAAGCAAGCTGCTTTTGGCTTGTTGATCTCACCATGTTGAGAAGTGGGGCATAGCAATGCAACAAGAAAATGTATTTTCTGATACTCCCCTTCTTAATATGCTTCGACACATTCTTAGCTCCCGTTACTCATCATTCTTGTCTTGAGACAACTAATGTATTTTCTATGGCTCTAAATGAGTATAGGTTATATGGCTTCTCATATAATCTAGCCGGGAAACTCGGTGTGGATTCATACGAACTTAATTTTTCCAACCCATAGAAATTATTGATCTCACGTCTATTGAAGGGAACTAAAACCCCTCTCACCTTCACTGGCTCATCTTTAGCCGTGAACTTGCATTAGCATAGAATTCAAAAATAATCCCACTCACTCTTTTAACTTCATCCTTCCTATATTCTTGAGTGAGCTGCTCTCAATTTCGATGCCTAATCAAATTGTTCACTCTTTTATCATACTTGGCAGGCAAATTAGTTCTCGTTTTACAAATGAACTCCCTACGTAAGATTTTCTCATATCGTTCCTTAGCCTCTTTACAAATGAAATATTTGGATTTAAAAGGTTTAGACTCCTCTTCGTTGGGATTCTTAGAGGTAGATGCCTCAAAATCATTTGCTCTCATTTAGCAAACTTGTTTCCTCGTTCTTGCCATTTTTTCCAATTTCAAGCAACTAACACAACAACGCAACGCAATTCGGTCTTTAAATCACCTAAAAAAAATCAAAATTCATATAATATGGGTCATGTATATGCCAAATAATGCAAAGATATCAACTAAGTCTCCATGGGTAACATTAATGCTCATATTCACAAAATCTTGCAAAACCTATCCTACAACCTTAATTCCATAATTTCATACAATATCATCAAAATTTTCAAAATTCAAACATAACTAGATGAAATTGTAAATGTACCTCAATGCCATATTAATTATCGGTGTAGAACACTCCTCCAAGTCTTTATCAATCCAAGCCCTCTAACTTTTCTCACCAGCTAGAACCCTAGCTCTCCTTGGAATCAATTTCCAAAAATCCAAGCCCTAGCTCTTCCACTTGTGCAAATCCACAATGTGTCTTTATCTTCACTCTTAATCACTAGGAACTTACAAAACTCACTTGAAAATGATCAAACTTTGGCTCTAGAAGGGTGCTTGGTGGTTTTAGTAGGGTTTAAGTGTAAGTGTAGATAATTGTGTGAAAAATGGGTTTAAAACCCTTGTTTCAACCTTGGCATTGTGTCTTATAGGCACGTCGTCGTAACAGGGCCCCCACTTCGTCAATGGTGTAGTGGGGCAATTTTTAATTTGGTGCTTGCTGCCACCTCGGTGTTGTGGCCTATTCCCACGGCGCTATGGGTAATACCCATGGCGTCGATTCATCTGCCCATATCTTCACATATGATTTTTCTCTAATTCTCCTTTGACGATCCTTCGACTTTATATACAACTCAAACAAAGTGTCGTGACCGCATAAAATCTATGAAAATATGAAAATTAAAAAATTTTACCTTTGATTTGCCTATGCACATTACCTTCACTGCTTTGAACTCCTTTACTCCTTTTCGCTCTTTAAATGAGTTCGCGAGACATTTCCATCTTGATATCAGCACTCGGCGAATGGTATTTCCTGCACATTCGATACAAATTTTCAAAGTTAGAACTAAAACTTGTTAATTGTGATTCTTAAACTAAATAACTAACTTCTAATTAAAATTCAAAAAATTGAAATTTAAAAACCCTTGGGCTGCGTAGCGCTTAATTTAACATCATTAGCCTGCGTTTTTTTAGCTCGTTTAGTCCGAGTCTAAATCAAGAAGCTATATCTGCAAATTGGAGATTATGATATCATTCTTGTTTGGATGTACTTTTTTACTATCGGCAAAGAAAATCTTTTTAGCATCATTGCCCTCATCGATACTCATCATAGTCTTCCTTTCTCTCACATCCAAACTTGTTTTAACCATGTTCAAGAATGGCCATCCAAGTATCCTAGATACATCATCGTCCATGTTGTAGTTCATGAACTCAAAATCCACGAAGAATGTGAATCTACATACTTTCACGTGCAATTCAAAACTCTTCCTACAGTAGATATCAAGTTACCGCTTGCTACTTGCAAATTGTGGTATCCAGACAATTGATCTTCAAGTCTGCATGAATCATGTCGATCAATGGCATGACATTGACTGAGGTTCCCGTATCACATAGGATATTTCAGAACTGGTCCCCGTCAATGTTATCGGTATGCTTATCTCTTTAGGATCTCTCCTTTTAATAGGTTGAAGTCGCGAGATGAACTTGAGTTTTGGTTCCGATTTCTTCTGAACTAACTTGATGTCATTGCCTTATGGGTCTTCTTCGGGAGGTCCTTCATCTTTTTTCTTGGCCTTCCATGATTGTTTCCCCTTTTTTTTCTTGAAGGCATTCATTTTTTGGTTCTTGAAACCATCAAGCTTATCTTGCCTTCCTTTCGTGTTGTGCTCATGCATCTCTTCATGCTTTTACATTACTTGGTCTTGTCTTGGCTGCCATAGTGCTCATCATGCGAATGACAATTACGTTCTCCTTAAGATAGGTGATGGTGTTGCTGGAAACCTGTAGCATCCCCTAACTCAATTAGGGTGATACCCAGCCTAAAACCCTAATTAAGCCCCCATTAATCCCGCTAGACTTAACTAGAGCCAGCAGACTATCATATTCCACCTGATAAACTCCATTGTATATCGAATATTGATGTAAAATATGTAGTAAATGCAGCGGAAATTCAAAAACTTTTTCAATAATAAATATGATATATAGTATCAAATCAAATTGGAATAAACATCGGTTATATAAAATCTCCCATCCCTTATGATATTACAAAACTGTAATTCAATACAAATATATAAGACAAAGGAAGATTCATTATATCGAATAGAAGATCAAGACTACTAAATCTTCTATATCCAGTAGTTGTTACGCTCGTCGATTTTCCTGAAATATTAATTTGGGGTGAGCGCTCCAACTTGCTCAGTAAGTAGGGATTCACTAGCCATCAACATTCCATATAATAATCAAGAACATTATGAAATAATAATATGCACCAATGTTAACTAACAAGAATATGGAATCATATAATTCAATAAATAAAGAATGCAAATCAAACAGTCACTGACTATTACATTGTAATTCCCATTTTATTTATAAAACTAGGGTCGATTACCCATTGACGCCATTAATGAGATTGCTAGACCAACATATTGGCCGATGTGCTATCTAGTCAATCCATTAATGCTTAATGGTTCTATCTGAAACTCTCTATTGAGTATGTAAGCCATGCAGCCTATTTAACTGAGTAAGAAGTTACATATAGGCCAGGAAGGCAACCCATCTCATATATAACCTGGTGTCAGTCTCAGGAACTTACTCTAATAAATCACATTAAATATCGTTTTCCATTTATTAAAGTCGTCACAATGTACATAGTCCCCCCTCATTCAGTTCAGAAACTACATGAACTATCTATATTAGGATAGCCAGACAACATTGATAAATAAGCGAATCCATACTTAACTCGGCTTAGGTTTTCATTCCAAATTCCTAACTTTCCACGCACTCTACCTTTCCCTATGATCCAACACCTATTACAAACAATTTGTGATCAATATAGATCTAGTACCTTATATTTAGAACCCTTAGTTCAATTCCTAAGTCCTCTAGAAATTTCAATCAAAATATATCAGGATTGCTATTTTTTGGGGTGGGAGCGCGCTCCCTCAGTGGGTGGGGTGCGCTCCATTAACTGTGTTCGTTCCAATTGATGAATGGAACGCATTCAACCCTGTACAATTTTGATAGTAAATAGGGCAGCCACCATTGTTCCATTACCAAATCATCACTACATCATCAAATACTCTCCCAAATTATCAGGGAGGACATCTAGTGTGGTAACAAACCATTTCCAGTCATCAAACAACACGATTCACAGATATATCATCACTACCATCGAATTGAACTTCAAAAACTCAAAAACCAAACTTACCAACGTGATGATCTATGGATTTCAAGTTGTTTAAGCTCCTCAATTCATGCTGAAACAGCTCTCTACATCAATCCCTTAAGATCCAAAACCCTCAGCTATTTGTCTCTCACTCTCTCGAAAGATCGAATTGAACTGAGGAAAAGTTTGATGATTTTGGATTTATATATTTGGGTTTTTCTTAAGATACGCATCGCTCTGTCTCGAGGCTGAACAAGAGGTTAATGTATTAAAATGACACTTCCTAAAATGACACAAATTTTAACACCATCAACACTAATGCGCATCTCGAGGTTGATCAAATGATCCATATAATTCAAATCAAACTTATAGTTTTAATATATATATATATATCAAATATATATAAATATATATATATATATACTTTGTGTTAGGGCATGTGCCCTAGGTCAATCTACAAAAATTGTTTATCTTATAATTTTAGTTAATAAAATGGAGGTTTTATTTGTTGTTTTATTATAAGTGATTGCATGTTTACCTTATAGTAAGATCCATAGGTGTTTGTTGAAATATCCTAAAATTTCCATAGTTGGTCATTATACTGGGAACTACAATGAATTAAGACTAATGCGAATCTTGATTGATGGTCATGTGATGATAATGCGTATAGGGATATGAATCAAGATCATGAGTACTTGTTAGGGAATAAGGTACTGGACTGACCCGCTATGAGAACACCACATGGATTCAGTCATAGGTGTTACTCATGATAGGTATATCATTTATTCCTTCGACTTGAGATTACCATAGACTTCAATATTATGAGCATGATAATTTGACACAATCAAATGTTGTCTTTAACAGGACAATTATAAAGATTGTGATTGTTTATCGTGTGAATAATATGTGAAGATGTGTAATCAAGATAGAATTTGTCACTCTCGTATAGAGAGAGATCAGTGGATCCCTCGATAAGATAGATTGATAATGGCCAAGTCCATGTGAACTGATATGATCAATGTCACTTGGATGTTTTTCAGCTTACCTAAAAATTGAGACTAGTACAATTGAACATTAGGGTGACTTTTCATGCCTTAATTTTAATCAAAGGATATCGCACGACAAAAGGATATGATATACGTTATTAATTAGGTTGTATCAATGTTGATATTCATGCTACTTGGGTAGTCATAATGCCTTGCTAGAGACCGCTTATGACTTGTGTACCAAAATGGTTTTTGGTTCACTACCAACGTCGCATGAACCTATTGGGTTGCACACAAAGAATGACTTTACACAATTTCAATTAGTCCAGAGTAATGAATTTTATATGATAAAATTCATGACATAAAAGCCCTTACGATTTGTTATATGATAACTTATTAATAGGGGCGTATGTGTAATTTGCTAAAACTGCCTGAATACAATAGTTATATTACGAATTGGATTTTAAGTGAGGGCTTATCTACACATATAAATAAAGGGTGGAACCCTAAAAATGAAATAAGATTTCATTTTACAATTTTTGAGTTCTCTGGATTTAGGGAGAGAAAGAAAATTCGTTTTCAATCTCTTTTGGGGATAGCACTTCAAATTGTGTTCACCGTTCGTGTGTGGATTTCTGATAGAGGACGCACACTTAAATGTCTTGAAAATCGAACAATCAAAAGGAAATCACGGAATAAGGTATGATTTACATTTGTAGATTTAGTTTAATGAAACTTATTTTCGATCCTATTGAGGTTTTTCAAAATTTGTTTTGAATTTTCTGCTGCGTATGGACCCAAAAAACCCAACACTTTGCATATTTTCTCACAATAAATTCATCAGACGTGCCTACGTGTGTTCTCAGGTATGCACATTCATTTCACGACCCCCTCGTCGCATTTGGTGTACTGACTATTTATTTTTTAGTTACCGATTATAGGTTTATATTAATTTTCTATTAGTCCCACAACCTATAAAATTCATTAACATTCCATACAAACACCAATCATCACACAAACTGGGGTACACGCTATTTGAGGTACGCCAGACTTAACCACGAGCATAACTCGGGTTAATTAGGATTTGGATTAACATTAATCACCAGCTTAAGATAATAGTTTGTTATAGAAATTGTCCTTCTTTCCTTGAGTTCAAGGCTATCTCAAGTTGACCAATTTGCCTCTCTAGATTCTTAATGGATTGTGATTGCACATTATTCATCTTTTTCATGGCCTGCCTTATTACTTCCAACTCTCACTCGTGCTTCTCATGGCGCTCCCTATATCTCGCTTCCATGGCTTGCAAATACTTCTCAATTGACTTTACTAGATTCATTTCTTCGATCTGCCCTAGCTTCCCTTATTGGACTTGTTATTCGAAGCCTCGAGGTAACTTCAGTGTATTATCAGGATTTTCATAAGAAGAGTTTGGGTTGTTGTTGTATCCTTGATAAAACCATTGAGGAGCCACTCCTCTCGGCCTGAAGTTGTTCCCGTAAACCTGGTTGTTCATGAAGTTGATGTCTTCATGCTCCATTCCCCTCTGTACATCCATCTAGCTAACCACCATGTTTTGGTGATTCGTGGGTTGTGCTACTTGTGGACCATGGTGTCCCATCTGAAGTTTTGCCATCTGACTACTCATATTTGATGGATGTGCCATATGTACTGCTTATGAGTCAATCTTATAGACGTCTGTTGATTTCCTGACTATGGAACAATTACCAACAGTAGAATTTTGAAACATAATATCAAGGAGATCCAATGCTCCATCATCATCCTTGGTAAGTAGAGAGCTACCTAATGCGGTACCTACTAGCTTTTTTATGTTGTGGTTCATCTCAGAGTAGAGAATTTTGTATTCTGCCCATTTCACGTATCCGTGTCCTGGACATCTCCTACGCATATCTTTAAATATTTCCCACGCCTCGCCAAAAGACTCGTTGTCTTCTTGCTTGAACTGATTAATCTCAAGTTTCCCTTCGTTGACCTTCATTACAAGAAAGAACTTGTCAAGAAATCTTTCATTGATTTCCGCCCATGAAGTCATACTCCCTACATTCAGTTGTTGGAACCAGGATTTGGCTTTTACACCCAATGCGAATAGGAAAAGTCGCATCCTGATCACCTCTTTCGTAATTCCAATGATGTGCACAGTGCCGCAATTCTCCAAGAAATTCTTAACATGTGCAACTGGATGTTCATTGGATAGTCCGTTGAACAGGCTATTTTGCATCATGTTTATTAAAGACGGTCTCAGTTCGAACTCGATAGTGTTGACTAGAAGCTTCATCACTTCGTTGTAAGTCTCTTGAACTTCTAGCTTGAAGTAGTGATTAAAGCATCCCTATCATCGCGCTCTCTCATGCACTACTAGATCACCTCCACGTCGGTTATTCACGCGGCCCTGTTGTTGGTTTCTAGCTTGCTCCTCAGCCATCTTTACTCATTTCTTTTTCTTTCCTTTGGTTGTTCTCTCAATCTCCGGATCATACGGCATTTGGTCCTTCTCTCCTTTACTACGCATGCACTAAGTATCCCCAAAAAGAAAATACAAAAAGATCAAGTGCAGAAATTCAAACTAAAACTCAAGCCTATTTTTTATTTTTGTTTTTATGAACTGAAAATTGAAGTACTGAAAATAAAAATTTGCAACTTTTCAAACTAACCAAGTAATACTAATGGCTACCTATCCCCGGAAACAGTGCCAAAAACTCGGTTTGCATGCCGCAAGTATAACGGCTAGCTTGTAGTAATAGTGCAATCAACTTACGTTGATCATGGATATCGTTCTCAAGGAAAGGTTTTTGCACTAGTTATATATCACCTACTTAACTTAAACTATTGCTAAGGGATTCTCTTTTAATTGATTTTATATCTAAACTAAACTATTCTAACAAATCACTTTAAACTTTAGTTGAAATCTTATATTAAAAAAAATATCTTAGTTCACAACTTCACCTATGTAATTTAATACTTTTCTTTGTATTCATGTGTACATCTCAATATATTTTGTGTAATTCCTAATTAGAATAGACATGTTTCCTTCAAATCCATTTCAACCTTTATCATGACGGAAAAGATTCTAATGTTCAAACTAGAACTCCATCTATCGGTGTGAATAACGTAAGCTCCACATTGCTTTAAGTCCCAAATCATTGGATTCATAACCAACTGAGTTTACTATTCGTGCCTCCCTAATCAACAACTATATCTCGATGTTGTGTATTTTTATGATTGTACCGTTCATATCCGGATTAAAAGCTTCAATGCCCATTATAACTCCTAAAGCCTAAATTCATTAAACACGTGATCAAGATGTCTAAAGCATTACGCTCAGAATCAATACAAATTTTAACCATTGCACTTTTTATTATCACTTTTTATTCTTATTTCAAAGAATATCATTCATACCATAGGATCCTTTGATCCTTAAGATAAATAGACTACTCGTGCATTATTGAAACACACACATCACAATTCAATATATAATTCATTGCAAAATATAGATAAATATAAAATATTACATTGAATTAATCAAAGAAACCAAATATTGATTGCAAACGTGGACTCTTCAACGTTTCTCCAACAAAAACTCCTTAATAGTCAAATTCAATGCTAAATTACTCTAATGGAGGTTAGTCTCCTTCTATGTGGTTGCTCTTTCTTGTTTACCACGTCCTAATACCTATTTATACTCCCTAATAACAATTTGAAACACTAAATTACAATTTAACATGAATTAGAACTTCACTTTCTAATTTATGTGAAGTTGGTAATGTCAATAATGCTCCGACGCCATGTATGTAAAGTCACGGCGCCGCCACTGCGCCATAGCTTCATTATGTGATTTTTACCTCTTGGAGCCTCGGTGTCGCCCCTGCACCGGACCTCCAGAGTTAGTTTTCTTCTTTTATTCTTCTCTCCCACGCCATGCCTTTCATTCACACACTATGCCTTGTCTTCCCACAGCGTCAATACATTCTCCCAATACGCCAACTTTGAGTTTGTGGGTTTTTGCTCCGTTTCTTCTCGTTTTTCCTTGATTTCTTCCAATACAGCTTAATTCCTTGAAAATGCAATAATACCATGAATTAGCAGTCATTTGAGGATATTAATACCAAATATACTACTAAATTAACCCCATATATATACGTATAAATAATCATTTATTACACGGGCGTCATAGTAGCCAATGGCTTAGTTTGTAATAGGAGTTAATAAGTTGGTATATTCATTGTCATAAGCTAAGAAAATTAGAAGTTTATGTGCCTAAAGTCACACTTCTAGGCTATGTTGAAAAGAAATACAAATCACTACAAGAAAAAAAGCAAACAGCAACAAACTAATCTGTTGTTGAATTGGTACGGATTTGTTGCTAAGGGACTCAAAGAACAGATCAAGAATGATTAGAGGTGTTGCTAAACTCTTTGTTGCAGATTGAAGTTAGCAACAGATTTTGGTTCTCATTCTTTGTTCAAAGAATGATTTGTGATGTAAATTTGTTCTTTGAAGAATAGACTAAAATCATTATGCATTGAAAAATGAGTTTCATTGCAAATCATTTGCAAATCAACAATGCAGACCAAATCTGTTCTTGATTTGCCCAAAAAAAGCTATCTGTCATTGATCTGTTAAATCGTCAATCGATCATGATCAAGAATGATACCTTTTTTGATTGTGCAAATCAAGAATGACCAAGTCTGTTCTTGATTTATATATCAAGAATCGTTGTCTGTCATTGATCTGTTGCAAAAAAATGACAGATCAAGAATAGACAAATTTTTTGTTGATCAGCAAATCAACAATGATTTGGTCTGTTGCTGATTTGGAATGGTATTTTTTTAAAAAAAATTACAATTCACTGTAAATAGTAAATGATATTCCTGCAAGAAAAAATCAAAAAAAAAATAATTTTTCCCGTACTTGCAATTAAAACTAAAATTGAAAAATTATTTGTATATTATCAAAATTTGACAAAAAAAATGTACAAAATGTAGAAATTAACATTTCATAATTAACTAGTAGTATAATATATACTACTAGATGAACATTATCCAACAAAATACAAAATACTACACAAATTAATATGGCAACACAAATTAATTTTACATATATATCTAAATGTAAATCTCACACCCTTACTCAATTGTGTCACCGATACAAAATATGCACTATACAATTTATGGGCCTAGGAGTGCTTGTCCCATCAAAATCCTGAAAATGAAAAGGAATAATTTGAACAATATTCGAAATGAAATCAAAATATTCAAATACAAATGAAAAAAATTATATGTAATTAAACAAAGATTTAAACTTAAACCCAAGTTTCACGAAGCAAGAGATTAGGAATAACACACCTTTTGAAAATTTAGGGGCTTAGGCAAAATCCAGTTTGACCTTTCCAAAACAGAATTACAAAGAATTATGCAACAGCTTATTCACTAGACTCAATTTTCTGAAAGTTTGCCTCAATTATATTTAAAAATCTTAATTCATGAATAAGCGCATCTGATAAGTTTTGAAAGTCAAGTACTGAATGAAATTTATCATGTATTGTCCCAATCATCTATAGATAACAAAAAGAAAATGTGAAAAAAGAAGCTGAATCTTAAATCTTTCAAATTAAATTCACGCATCAATACCTATGAAATATCAAATCAGAAAAGGCAAGTTGTATAGCTAACATAAGAATTGCTATTTAATGCAGTGCAAGAAAATATCAGCCATCCTCAATGTAAATTCAATTCAGCCACTCATTTTGAAACCTCCACAGAGAGGCGTTGACTTTTGGAGTTGAAACCTCAAATAACAACAAAAACAACAAGAAGAAGCCTTAACTAAAACCAAGCAAATGATATACTTTAATCGAAATTAAAAAAAGGACAAACAATATAATTTTAATATTAGAAAGTTACAATGATTTTAAGCAAGGGAATCAAAAACACTAGCCTTTTAAACATTTAATGAAGCAGAGAAAATAGAGTATCCACGATGTGCTGTACAAGGTTCAAGTGAAAAGACATGAGGATTGAACATAGAAAAATAAAACATTTGATTAATTAAGAGCAAGTCAAGTAAATGAAATCTTGAATAACCATTACCACCAAAAACTTTATTTATTAATGAGAGTGTGATCATACCACATAAGAACCAGCAAGCACACGAATGACCCAATACAACCAATGAGGAGCTGAAGTCAACGTGGACGATGAAGAAGAAACAAATTGGTGATACCTACAGCAGTAACTGCAGATACATTAGCAAGATCTATTGCTCCAAGAGAAGCCAATTGTCAAATTTTATATAAACTGATAAGCACACATGAACTTCATTAATATATAGAAACCTCTAAACTACCTTGAGCATAGGCCTATAGCTTCGATTGCTGTTTTCACACGCAATTAGTAAAGGAAGAGCTCTTTCAACAAAATTAGTACGATTTCAGTTACGAAGATATTCATATGACAAGGGACTAAGATGACAATATTTCAGATGTTTCCAACTCTTTTAAGCACTTCAAAAGAAAGACCATGAACTGATTTCAACAGGTTTCTCTCAGATACCAACAAGCTAATACGGGGCTTGCACAGGGCAGAAATACATGGGCTACTGTATACTTTCCATTGGACCTAAATTCATTATTAGAATTTGAAACTTGTGTGTGTACGTGCTTTAAGTGGTTGAGATCTTTTCTTTCTTTATTGATGCACCATTTTGTTTCTATATACAACCTAGCTTGAACCTTACACCAAGTTGTCACTCTCAGTATTTGAAACTAAGGCCCATTAAAATCTTTCCCTATTTAAAATGTTGAGGTTTGGACTAATCTGGTGCATTCAAGAGGAGTAAAAGGACAAATATAATGGCCCTTATAGGCCACTTACAAACTAAAACAAACAAGCCTGAGCCAACCAAACTAAGAACTCAATAGTGAATAACATTGTGGAGTCCAAGGAGAGAAGTTGGACATAACAACCACAGCAAGCCATGCTTCATTGCAAGTTAGTTGATTCCAGAATATTGAGCATGGAAGTTCAATCAAAATGATTTTCATAATGACCAACATCAGTTGCAAAGTACCCATTTATCCCAACCTATTCTACCAGTCTTCACAAGAAAATTCTAATTTGAAGTACTAAGTTTGTGAATTTGATGATGTATAATTTCTAGCAAGATAGTTTGTCATCAATGATCAACAGCGACAGCAACTGAAGTAAAAGGTGAAGATATCAAGAAAATGCAAACCGAAGCTTGTGCGACCAGCGGCGGAGGAGTCGGGCCGAGCAGCGGCGGCGGCGGAGGCGGGCCCAACCAGCGGCGGTGAAGATTGCGGAGGCGATGAGGCGGAGGGCGGCGGCTGGGGTATCCTTCGAGCTGCGACGGCGCGATTCGACCAGGCGGATGGCGGCGCAAGGACCGCGGAAGGCGGCGCAACTCCGACCAGCGGCGGCGCGGGACCGAAAGCGGCGGCGCGGGACCGACAGCGGCGGCGCGGGTCCGACCGGCAGCGGATCACGGTGCGTGCAGCGGCGGCAAGGGGTCCAACCAGCGGCGGCGCGGGTTCGACCAGCAGCGGCTCAGAGGCGTCCAACCAGCGGCGGCGACGGCTTGCCTCGGCGGCGGCGGATCTGGTGTAGGGCGAGGCGGCGGCGACGGCATGATGACGGCGGCGGATCTGGCCTTGCGCGCAACGACGGTGCGGCGACGGCTCACGAGCAGCGACGGTGCAGCGACGGTGCATCGGCGGTGCGGCGGGTCTCCGGCTGTGGTCGCGGAGAGTCTCCGGCGGTGGTCGCGGAGGGTCTCCGGCGGTGGTGGCGGGTTGGCAGTGAAAATGGGTTTGGAGGTGAAATGGGTTTGGAGCAGTGAAAATGGTTTTGGAGGGAGGTGAAAATGGTACGTGAAAAATTGAAAATGGTTTGTAACAAGTAAAACCATTTAGATATTGATTTTTAAATGGTTTGTTGCTAGTTTGTTGCTAATCAATCAGCAACAGATCAAAATCTGTTGCTGATTAGCCTACGTGGATAGCCTACGTGGCATTTGTTGTCGTTTTGTTCTTGTTCAATGAATAGATCAAAATCTGTTCTTGATCACCTACGTGGACATTAATGATCTATTCTTGATTTGTTCTTTGTTCAAAGCTCAATGAACAAATCAAGAATAAAACTAAATGTATATCAATTTTGATATAAACAAAGTGACATTAACTACATTATTCACATCTCCAAGCATCAACACCTGTAGTTTACACTATTAACTTTTTATCATTTTTTTATTTAATTCGATTTGCAATCTCAAAATAATACAATTACAAAAATAATTTAAAAAAAATACCAAAACAAAAAAGAATAAAAATAATTAATAGTAATATGATATGTGAATAGTGCCACACCGAAATGATGTGACACTATTCATTCAACTCCATGACATTTTGGCAAAACATCACCGTAGCTCCACTTTGGCGCTTTATCGAAATCGAAAAAAAAAAAAAAAAAAAAAAAAAAACTTTATATATCCAAACTTCTAATATTAATGAAAATTTAAATTAAATCTATATGTATATATGTTTTCAATTTAATTTCAACATCTCATGAAAAAAATTTAATTTCAACTAAAAATTTTAATTTCAACTACATCGCCTAGCTAAGGCGACCATGCGTTTACGATCATTCCATAGTCCAAGGAAAAGAAAAGACAAAGCATAGATATATTTTGATGTAACTATATATATAAGGGCTTCTGAATTTGTTTTTAGCCATTTTTTTAATTTGGCTCATCCAATCTAATGGAAGTCGATCGGCTGTCCCAACTCCATGGTTCGAAAGAAACCAAGAAAATATAGTTGTAAGAATTAAACTTGATGTCTCCGCCTCAATTAGAGTATATATGGATGCTCATTTTTTTCCCACTATGCACGCTATACCCCTTAAGGACCGTGAAGATTAAATATAAATAAACACATGTGGGCTGTTTTGATGATGTTGATATTTCGAAATGTATAGTTTGACAATTCAATTAATTTCATTATATATGTTTGGTGGTACAAATTTCGACAATGCCCTTAATTATGTCTCTGTTTGGGCTTAATCAAGCTAACTATATACAAAACTTATCTTAATAAGATTAATCGATTAGCTAATTAATTTAAGTTTTCATGTACAATCGAGATATATCTTTTAATTAAAAATGGGGTTTTCCTAAAGTAGCTTCAAAGCGATTTTTTTTTGTTGCTCTAGCCTATGATGACAAAATTGAAAGTAGGGGCACATTAGGAAATTAAGCAATTTTGCCATTAATATTGAATAGATAGATAGATATATAGATATATTATACATATAGATATAGATCTTGAAAAAAATAATTTTTGGGTTCCAAAATTTTTAAAACGTGGTTTTTATTTTATTTATGTAAATGTGTTGTTTTAAAGTAAAAATAAAATCCATGATTTTAGGAAACAACCTATTTAATTATCAATGGTTCTCACTTAACTAAACTGTTAATTAATCAATTCGCAAGTTTTTGTTCTAAGTGCAATTTGCAACATAAAACACCAATATAAAAGGGATTTTTGTTAAATTACTACATTACCTTAAAATTAAACAATATATTGAATTTTTTTATCCAAAAAGGTGAGCCCCTGGTTTGAAAAAACCATTTAAAATTTAGTGACATATCGCAAAACAGTAGTGTGTCATTCTTGATTTGTTTGTTGCTAATTTTTCGCTAATCGTGACAGATCAAGAATGCATTTTTCTTGTCATTGACAATCATTCTTGATTTATGTCTAATCAAGCAATGAAAATTGAATCTGTTCTTTGGTTAGCGACGGATCAAGAAATGCAATTGAATCATCATTGATCAGAGAGATCTGTCACGATTTAGCTACAGATCAAACGACAAACTAGGTTCTCGTGAGCGATCCGTCGCAGATCTGTCACAAAATGGGCGGAAAATATTGGCGGGAGAAATCGAAGAACAGATCAATGACAAAAAAAATTTGTCACAATTGTTGTCACAAATCATCATCGATTTGTTGTTTTTTGGTCAACCGAGTCAAACGCTCTATCTCGATGCAAAATTGTTGCCTTGATTTGTTGTTGTTTTTAGCAACAGATTCAATCTGTTGCAATGTTTTGATGCTATTCCACATTTTTCTTGTAGTGAAATAAAAAGGCCTAAAGTTGCTAGTGTTATTTCTAAGCCTTAGATCATACCAAGTGATATATATATATATATATATATATATATATGTTGATGGGATCCAAGGCCATTTAATGATGATCATTGGTTCCTTGGTGGACTAAATATTGGCTCTTGATGTGCCAAGGGACAAGTGTGTGAGGGGAGATGAGAGACTTCGATTACTTTTTCTAAGTACTATATAAACGAGTGGAGTGCTCCTACATGCAATAAAAATAAGGAATTTTCTCCAAGTTCGAGAGAAAAACGAGTTCAAAAGACGGATTTTGGGGCTGAATTTTGCTGAACCAAAGGTTGATAAAGTAGAATCATGGAAGGTTTCAAGACAAAAACATCTATAGAAGCAAAATCAAGCCCCGGGTGAGCTATTTCTTTCAATTTCCTATGCAAAGAGCGAGCGAAGTGTGTTCTTGATGCCATGTAAATGCAAGCTCTCTTAAAAAAATGATAAATTATTGCTCTATAAGCTCTAGCCATGTCCATTCTATCATTGAGTCATAAGTTAAACTTTAACTTGAATGTATGAGTCTCTGAAGAGGCGATTTCATCTTTGGAGAATAGACAAATTGTCTATGGGGAAACTTCGCACGCACGCGTACATGCTTGCGAAGTCCTAGGCCAAACCTAGTGAACCGAACCCGATTTAAGGAGAGGCTCAACCCCTATTAATTATTAAAAAACTATTAAAAAAAAATGAAATAGATATTAAAAGAAATAAATTGCACTAAATCAACCACAATGGAAGAGTTTGATCTATGTAGCCGACTCCAATTAATTTGGGACTTAGGCTAACTTCAATTATCATTAAATGAAATAAATTATAAAAAAATAAGGAAAATAGATCAAAATCATAAAAAAATCTCAGAAAAATCAGAAAAATATAAGAAATTGGAAAATAGTATGAAATTGAGTTTAAAGACTTTTCAGGGGTTTTGCACCAGGTGTGTCACTCGTAAAACGTGCTACCACTGATATTTGGACTAAAAATCTTTATTTTTAGTTTCACATTATAACCCAATTAATTTGACTCTAAAATATTTAAAATAGTACATTTGGACATCAAGGACTTAAGAGACAAAAAATCAGATGTTCGGAGCACACTTCGAGCCGCGAGCGAGGCGTTTCGGATGGGTATTTACGATTGTTTGAGGCAAGTAAACCCACGAGGAGTTTAGTTAGAAGTCACTTTCACCACTTGATTTATTTTAAATTTTGATTTATCTATTGTTTTATTTATTGCTAAATTTATTGTTAATTCACTCCCGCATGTATATGTGTGTTTGTTGACTGGATCAGGCATGACACGAACTCACACCCCGGGGTAGCCGCATTGTTAGAATAGTTGGCTATGTCGGGCTATGTGGTGACTATTTCCCGCGAGACCTACTAGGTTGAGAGATGTTTAATGGAGACCTAAGTCCCCGTTACGGGTTTCCTCTTGGGAGTTGTTTGGACGGGGTTCTTCCATTCATGAGTTTCCTCCCATTCGACTGTGAAACGTTTGGCGAGGTTTATCGTCATAGGTTTCCTCTGGTTTAGCATAGCCAATTTTTTGATGTCGATCAGGGTTTTTATGTCATGCCGCACTCATGTCGAGTATTTGATATCTCTGCGACTTTTTCCCATTCTATATCTTTAATTTTCGTCTTTATTAAATTGCATGAATTATAGCCGCTTTATTGATACTCTCGAATATTGGGTAACTTTTTATGGGATTTACTCATTGTAACTTGTCTCTTTTTGTGATAAGTTGCAAATCCTATGATGAGCCAAGGGAAGGCAGTGCTTGGCAAATACCTCTGATTCGGAAGAGCCCCCAGTAGGTTCACTTGTAGGTGTTTGTATATATGTTTTTACCATTTTATGAGATCTTTTGGGAGACTATTAGTACCCAATATATGTATATCGACATTTTTGCACTGTTTGTCACCTTATATGATGTGCATGGTATCTATACCTGGTTTTCCTCACTATAGTGTTTTTATTAATGCAAGAAAACTAACTTTATATCTCTCTTGCATGCCATTTAAGACTTCCACTCCAAACTAATCAATTTGAAATGAAATCTAAGTTGCAAAAATACATTTAACCTTAAAATACAGGTTGATAAACAACTCAAAAAAGTAAACTTCCTGTAAATGACTAATAATACTTGAAAATCTAAGTTGGCATGAGTAAAACACGGATAAAAGGTTAAGGTTACGAGTCATTAAGGGCAAGTATGCAGTGACATGGCGTGCATGGTGACGTGTTCGGTGACGTGGCGGTGCACTATTTGCCTCAGGGCTTAGAGCCGCCAGACCTCAACTGATCCCAGTGCTTTGGCTGATCCCATTACCTCTGTTGATCTCATTGCCTCACTTGATCCACAGTCACCATTATCCCCATTATCATAACCTAAAACAGCTGCTGGTTCCATAAGCTCATTTAAATCAAAGTTAGCCTCCATGACGCAACCTAAAAATCAATGGAACTAAGTGTTCAAAATGCATGAAGGTTATGTTTCAAGTTAATTTTTTACGCCAGATTTTATTCATAATGTACAATAGTACACCAAGATTTTCTTAAACTATAAAAATCATAAACTAAAATGGGTTAAAGTGTGTACCAAGTTCAATAAAACCTTTGCAAATTGTTCAAATAAAAAATCAGCCTTTATGACAATACCTAAACCTTAAACCATAGACAATACCTAACAATCAACGGAATCAATTGTTCAAAAACCATGGAGATTATTTTCGAAATTACTTTGTTATGTGCAATTTAGTTCTTAATGTTCAATAGTGCATCAAGACTTTATTAAGCCTTAAAAAACTCATAACTACAAATGGGTTCAAGTATGTATCAAATGCCTAAAACCGAAGCAAATGCAATAAAGCCAGCATATCATTAATAATTTTCACCATTTAAGCCTAATAGTAGGTTCAGTCGATAAAAGAAGTCGAACCCCTGTTCACTTAGCCACCAACTTGTTAGCCATGGATGGTCCTCATTAAGACCCATCAAACAAAGAAGAATTTATGTACAAGACAAGAAAAAGAGAGATTCGATGCCTGACTTACCAAATTCAGGCTCAAGAAAATCTTGCATGGGCTACTTTCACCAGGGAATGGGATGGTGGTCCTCTTTATCGCTTTAAAAAGCCCAAATTCAATTGTTGACCCTAAAGAAAAGACTCAAAATCAAATCAGCTGAGGAACACTCAAATGGTTCTTCTAGGTGTGTAGGTAAAAGCTAGAAGATTCGTTCAAAATGAGCCATAAACCATAAAAAATAAGAGAACAAAGGGCTTTAGGGGTGTATTGAATTGGGTTGGTAGAGCAAAAGAGGGAGATGATGTGGCGGCCCCAAATCCCGAGGCAACCCTGGCACCGCCACGTTGCATCACACGTCACCAAGCCCTGCCACGTTATGGCCTGCTTATCTATCACACCCCGCGACCTAACTGGTTGCTTACAAGTTCCCAATTAACCCTAGCTTAACCAATTATAACTCATGCAATTACTGATGAATTCGTTTAGCTAGTTAGTTAACTATCAGATTTCATTATCATTTTATAGCGAAAGTTTTAAGTGTGAATGAATTATGTGAATTAACAATCTTAAGTAGTGGAAAACTCAACAAAATGATACCATGTATATAACAAAGATGAAACAAGTATAGCAAGAGATCCGTATACATGTATTCAGTGTTCTACAGTCCCCAAAACCCAACAAAACATAAATATATACATATTGTAGTCAAACACGAGCTGGTGTTAGTAACTCAAAGGTAGTCACTCAGTACCTCTTTGCCCTTGCTCATCGAAAGATCTGCACTCAGTCATCTAACAAATACAATGATGAGACCAGTGAGTAAAATCCCAAGAGAAGTCCTTACAATATTTATGAAATAAAACCGATAAACTATGAGACTTATGAATATGACATCTAGCAACAATAAGTCATACTCCCATGAATGTATTAGGCATACGGTAAGCAAAAATAATAGCGAGTAATATAACATTACATAAAAATTAAGCAGGCTCGGAAAATAAAGCAGTAATAAATAAATAATCGAATAACACCAGAAAACCCGGACCTAAACTAGTCGGTAGGAACCACGTTTATACTCGTAGGCTTACAGTGACTAAAACCTCAACTACGATTAACAAACGAACCCCTTCATATGTTATTTCAAGTCAAGGGAACACCTTACATCCATCCCGACGGTTGTAGATACATTCTATTGTCATCAACACGGGTGCTAAAATAAGCAACCCGTGCAAGTGATTTAGCCACAACCACTATAAATGTAATCGAAATTAGAGTGAAAACACATGTATGCCCACCAGCAGTCACACATGTAATCCGATATTTATAAAATACACCATGAATTATGTGAATCTTTTCAATGGGTTTACGCACGTCAAATACATGCTCCGACTTCCCTAGACTCCCGAATACAACCTTAACTAGTTCCCCGGTACCCCGAGCTGCGATTTCCTTAGTCCCCAAAAGTTAACTATGTGTTTTAGATTGATTCCAAATGTCTTAGGTTGATTAAAATTGATTTTCAAAACCCACAATTAAGATATAGGATTTAGTGTATTAAGGGGTCCTGACGTCGTGCATGTAAACGCACGGCGCCGTAACGGCGGTGAGGTTCCTGACCAGGCCCTCAACCTAGGTCACGACGCTGTCCTAGCGTCGTGCCTTCATGGCCTGGCACTGTGCCCTTATGGCCACAGTGCACAGTGCCGGGATGGCGTCACGCTTAGAACAGAGCTGTTGTATTACATGATTTTGGGTCTTTCGATGGAGTTTTTGACTCAGGATCGTGGTGAACCTCACGCGGGATGATCTTAAGTCAAACCCTCATCCAAATACAGTAACAACAACACATTTACATCATTTATCATGTTTCAATTATCTCAATTCATCATTCATTCAAAATTTGACAAAAACACCATTTTCATGTGTAGAATGTGAAGAAGATGATTAGAGTGTTACCTAGTTGATAATTCTCTTCAACTTGATTCAAATATCATCAATTTCTCTGATCTTCCTGCTCCAGCTCATTTGGTTTCTCTTTAATTTGCATGGATTATGTTAATGGATTTGTTGAGAAATCCATTAAGTGGCCTTATATAGTTGTTGCTCAAATCAAGTGTGTGCGCGTATCTCGAGGACAATTTTATGGCTCCTAATTAAGCTGTCCACATTCTTGGTGACACTTGGCTCAATCTATCCTAGTTAAACTATCTAAATGCATATCCAAGGTCCACATTTAATCAACCTAACTATATGCCTTATATTATTTAATTTGATTTAATTAACTTAGGCCCATTCAATCATATGGTTACTAATCACATACTTAACATATTTGCGGTCACACTAACCCCTGACTTCTCGACACCCGGTGCCACGCACCCTTGACACGCATCTCGAGGCGCACCCAAATTCGCATTATCGAATAAACTTAGGCTATGGTTTAACTAAACACACAATACTATAGTTAGCCTAGTCTAGCATCCCCGAGTAACTCCTACTCGATTCTTGCGTCAACATGCTTCCCAATGTAACTACTCGTCACAACAAGTCACCCGATAGCAACGTACACACATGCGATGCACTACCATAAATAATAATTTAAAACACCACATTATAAACAACCATCATCCATAAATAACATATTTCATTGATTCTCATATCCGAGCCAACCGAGTTGTCCGCGTAACGCTTGAATTATGATTGTTAATCTTCGAGATTAACGATAATGATAATCTAAGTTTAATTAATATGAGCCGTTACAGATGAGGTTTTTGCTCTAAAAAATGAAAGGGAAATTCAAATTTTTAGGCTTTAATCAGTTACAATGACCCATGTCAAATTCTTGCAGGTAGTCGTCAATTAATCGTCAATCGATCGGAAGTACAAAATAATTTTTTATTTTTCTTTTTTTTGTTTACAAGCAAAAAAACGAGTGGGCTCTAATCGTCAGAATCACGTAGGATCTACGTCAGTTCAGCTGATCAAGTCGGTACCTCATGTAAACTCTAGCATTTTTCTGTTGCCAAAGCCCTCTCGAACTCGTCCAAAGCTAGTCCGAGTCCGCCTGAGAGTTCCTTACGGATTCGCTGTGTTGTGACACTGACAGCATCAGAAACAGGTCCCGGTTCGAGATACCGGTATTGGCTCGACCTGTGACGTGTATTTCATTGAATTTGACACGGACGACCTAGATCAACTTCATTTACATTTTCGTCCGTTAGATGAAGCCACGTGTGTACGTACATGTGTCCTACATAATTAATAACTTGAATCGAACCGTGGCTTGTTATCTGGTGGAACGCGACGTACCGATTCTGCGAAAATAATGTGAGTCCACGTGGCATCTTGTACGTGCACCGCCCCGCTTGTACCTAGAAACCTGACGTTTTTGTCGTGTTGCGGGACTTCTAGATTGCTCACTTTGTCGAGTCTCCGACATGTAAAATGACTCTCTTAGTCATGGACTTTTACGTGTGTGTGTGTGAGAGAGAGAGAGAGAGAGTAATTAGGAAGACATTGTGCAAATGAAAAATTATATATATGCTGCTGCTTCGATCCCGTCTGGGGACATACATGTCAAACGTGAAACTTTAGTTTTTTTTCATTTTTATGAAGTAAAATAAAAAAAAATTTCATTATTTTCTTAAGCTTAATATTTCATTATCAAATGAGTTTGTATTGATGTGATTCTGACTCAAATAAAATATTTAATGAAAAAGAGAAATAAATGACAATAAAACACAGATCGACAGACGTCAAGAAAAAGAGAAAAACGCAAATAGCTTCTTCTTTTTTTTTCAAGAAATAAACGCAAATAAACGCAAATAGATTGTATTGAGGTTGTAAATTGAATGACCCTATCAAGCATTTATAACATCAACACATGTGTGATTTGTATATCTCCATATTGCTTGTATCTCCTCACTTTGTACACCCATAATTGATTATTCATGTGTTATCTAAGTAACTTGTAACACTTTTATATTGTACAAGTTATGTCAGTGTATTGTCCACTTTGTGTACACTATACATATATTTGTAACTTAAACACTTTAGATTACTTGTAAGTTATGTTCAAGTACATGTATTCATGATTATTAAGGGCTTATACAAGAGGTGTCTTCATTTGTAAATGACACACCGTTGAATGAAGAACTTTTCATTTCAACTCTCTGATTTCTTATCTTCTCCTTTGTAATAGTAGTTTATAGTAGTTTATAGTAGTAGAAGTTCTTAGTCTTTTATTTTTTCCTTAGTTTCTAGCATATCTCAACTTAATTTACAACACGTTATCAACACGAAATTGCTCTACAAGAAGAGGTGTTGAATATCAAAAAGCTTTTCAAGGAAACAAAGCTAAAAATGTATAATTTTTGTTAATTTAAATAAGTTCAATTTATTTCTATGTTATCATGATTAATTTTTTTTGTTACATGCATTATTTTATTTATATATATATATATGTACTTTAGTCATACGTTATGCATTGTAATGTCACCGACTGCGAAAGTATGCTCTGTAGTTGCGTCTTAGACGATCTTCTACATCACGAATCAAAAGTCAATGTGACAAATAGTTTTTTTTTTCTCCATACTATAAAAGATTAGTGGTGCTCTATTCTTGATTTTATAATGCAAATAGTACTATGAATTTGAATTGATACTAGGTAAGTCTTGTCCTCAGTAAAGCTAAACATTGAAAGGGAGACGAGTTATCCCGTTCGAGGAGACATGATATTAAGTAGACTTTGTATCGCCAACCAATTTGGAGGTTGTCTCACCGACTCATACGAATAGTACATTTTTTTTACTAATGAATCAAGTTGTGAATATATATATTTAATCATATGTTCTTTTTTTCACATAAAAAATAGAAAACTATTTTATATTACATTTATTTTCAACATATTATTTAACCATAGTTGAATGTGTTACCTTATTATATTACTACAATGACAATTAGATACTAAAATTTATGAATAAAGCATCTATGCAAAACTGTGTGTTATACACAATCATTCGCCAATAATTCTTTATAGATTTTAAAAGTGAATATTTCACTTTATATATATTTTCACCTTATGGAGTTATATATATAAATGTCAAAAAATGGTAATGCTCCAAAAAGCTCAAAATGAGCGGCTGGGTCTCAAGCTACAAAATTTAATTAGTCAAATATTAATTATAATTCTGCAATTTTAATTACCTCTATGTTGAGGCTATGTAGAAATATGACTGATGAGACAATAATAAGAAGGTCACGTGGCCCGCCTCAATTTATTATTACAACAAACATCGAGTGTACACGTCAATCCAATAAATATTAAGGACTGATTTCTTGTCTCAAGGTAGCTGAGTAAAATAATGAGATATTATAAATATAATATCGCTTCCGTCTAATTGGTTCAACTTCAAATTAAGAAGCATATGTTGCATATAATGACCATGGTTGCAATAATAAATTTTCAGACGTGAAAAAAAGTGAAAAGATCTGGCAAAGATCATATAGACAGTTCCGCTAAAAGTTGGAATAAAAGCGGTGCACCAATAGAAATGACAAATTAGTATTGACAATGAGCGCTCATAATTATGACATTTTTTATCACATACGAAAGGCTATGTTGCTTGAATATTGCCATATGCATACCCAAATATTTTTGATCTTTTACCATGCCTTCAAAATCAAGGCAAAATTATGAATTTTTGTAATGGCCCAAATTTTTAATAGTGAATTTTGTCACCGACCCGTGACGTGGCTTGAGAACGCATACACGAACCCTACACTCGGCACAAAGATCGAGTAATGTATTGTTTGTGGTATGATGAATGCTCAGTACATTGTATATGTGTAGACATAGTAAGTCACTCCTACTTGTGTATAGAGGTCAAGACGTGAGCGGGGACGCGCATCGAAATGCGTGTCTGTGTGGGACCAGGGTAAAGAGTGATGTAGCAAGCTAATTTAAGTTGTTCTCGTTTAAATAGTTAAATTTGATAAGGCTATAGTTGATTTACATTAAATGTACCTAAGTTAGCAAGTTAAAATAATCACTTGATGTTTCTCAAGATGTGTATTAACACAGCAAGAGACCAATTGAGTTGCAAATGATGTTACCAAGGAGGAGATAGTGGAGAGTTAGTGAAATTGTGAAACAAGATGTAAGCCATTAGATCAACCTCAAGATACGTGTGTACGTTAAGATCAATGACCATAATTCAACCTTATCTATACATGTATATAAATGGATAGTTGTGAATGCAATTTTTTTCATTTCAAACTTAGGAAGAAAGAAAGCTGGAGAGAAAGATTTGGAGAAGAAGATCAGAGAATTAAAGGGAAATTTTGTTGTTTTTGTAGAGGGTTGATCAAGCTAGGAGTAGTGTACAACTTGGTAAGTTGATTTACACTATTAACTTAGTTTAATTCATGAGTTTAATAATAATTGTTGAAGTGTTGTTGTTATTATTGTTTTGGTGGATGTATTGGGTCTCTGGTGAGGGAGTATAGGGACCCAAAGCTTTGGAGATGGTCATATGGAGGAGAAAACTCAGAATTCGAAATCCAGAATTCTGTGTTTTTCTGCAATTAGTGCGCTATAAGTTTGAATAGCGCACTGGTAGGTTATTAGCGAGCTAATCATGCTATCCAGCGCGCTATGTGCCTTGATAGTACAAAATTTGCAATTTCATAACTAGAATTTAAACATCTTATGTCAGCCCCCTCGTCATTAAGATGACTGACCAGCCTAGATTACCTTAATCCTCTGATAATCTAGTCAGCCTAATCCATTCTTTATATTTTAACCTCAAAATACTAATTATTTCAATCCTTAATAAGGCTCCAAAACTAATTTTATATCGTCAATGAAACACATTTCATGATTTATTTAATTGGAGGAAATTCAGAAATAATATACGTATTTCATAAAAATCTCGGTAGCACCTCCCCTAAAAGTGGCCTGCTGGAAAACTTCCACCTAATAGACAGCATAATTGGGGAGAGGCCTAAAAGGACTCAAAACTCCCAATAGTTCACAGTATATATCAAATTCCAATTTACAACTAACTTAAGAGCCTTCACAAGCTTAATTACAACTTTACAATATCATAATAGACCAAAATTGAAGTATAAACCTCTCAGTTTATCTTAAAATAACTTAGGAGACTCTCATAACCATTTAGTGAAACTTCACGTCCTACGCTCACCCCAATAATCCCAAAACAATATATATAAACTATTTAAAACTAGAAAATTAAATTTATAACATGAAAATAATCAACGCAATCTTCTAGTCTTGTCATTTCTTATATTGTCGTCATATAGAATCTGACATCATTAAAAACAAATCAAAGATGTTAGGCAAGTAAATTCCTACATTGATCTGCACTCCTGCAATTGTTAATCTGACATATGGAGACATGTAATTGCATTTCCAAATAAACAATAAGATATATGCTTCAACATGACATGCAATCCACTCAGTCATTGTCTCATAACTATAATCGAACATCGATTTCCAAAAATAGTACAGAGACAATATTAAGAGATCATGAAATGCAGAGATAACTTGTCGGCGTTAGAATCCGCTAGTCTCACTAGACGGCATAGAGGCAAGACTGAAACCTTGTTTCAATCAAACCAGACTCTGAAACAAGCTTATCCCCCTCACTCACTTTATGCATGCATGCCCAAGAATGATAAAATGCAATGCAGACTATGATACAATTACAGGTACATAAATATCCAATCAATAGTAAAGATCAGTGTAAGGTTTACTTACAGTCCAACCAACTCAAAGTTGGTTACGAAGCCTCACACAACGTTCCCTGCCTTTCACATACTTCAACAAGTCCTATTTAAATCATAAAATTCAGGTGTTAGAGTTACAACTCTAATTTAGTACTTCAAAACCATTTTTTCAAGCTCAGTGGAGTTCAAACCACTCAAAACTCCAACAACTTCATCTTAAGTCTCAAAACTTAATTTATGTCTTCAATTTCGGTCATAAACTACTTAATTGGCTTCAAAATCAAATTACAAATCTACTATAAATCTTAAATTGAGATTTTAACTCAATTGGGAATTTTAACCTTATCAATTCCAAATTTCAACTTTAGAACTTTAACAAATCCCAATTTACTCATTTTATCGACTTTTGGAGCCTTTTCCTTAGCCAAAACACCTCAAAATTGTTTTGCAATGTTTATATGAGTCTCTCATTCACATCCCAAGTCAAAACTACCCCGAAATAAGCCTTCAATACATAGTCAAATTATAGGTAGTGCAAATTTTTCATTAGAAAGACCCTATGTTTGACGCTAAATTTCAACCTCTAAACCAATAAACTTCGCCACAAGCCTTATTGACCATTGAAATAGGATATATCAAGATTCAAACAAACCTATTCGAAATCATTTTGGACGTCTATAAGGTTTTTGAATCATTCTTCAAACATGGCTACTCGCATCTGCCAAAATTGTTTACAATTTTGACAGTGCTCGTAGGCTACCTTTGCACCACTCTTTCACTACCAAAACAAATGATTCTAAGTTTGTACCTGTCCATTCTATAAAATATGATAGACAACGGTTAAAATAAGCTCAACCCAATGTAATTTGGATATCGTTTGATACCTCAACTTATCGACCCAACTTGCTTGCTTGCAAGCAATTTTCTATACTTCGCCAATTTTTCAGCAAGTCAAACAACAAGGTTTCGCCCCACGTTCTTGACTATGAAAATCCCACAAAAACTACTCCGATCTCAAATCTGATTTTAGGTGACCTCGATTGACATATAAACACGAGAATCTATAAAGAATTTCGATCGAAAACCTTCATTTAATTGCCCAAAGCATTACCTCAAAGTAACCTAAAAACTAGACTGTATTACTAATTTCTACAAAACTAATTTTTAGGCTACCAATTTGACCTCAAACAACCCACAACTTTTTCAAAACTTCAAGTTGTTTCTAAGGGACTAAGATTGATATATAAACATGAAACTTCGTTGAAGATTTTGTTCAAAAATACTTGTTTCATCAATCGAAATCAAACCCAACATGGCCAAAAAACTAAAACTGCTCAACTATCCAAAACACCAATTGATTTTAAAAGACTTGTTTAAACCCTATCAAATCCATTCCAGCAACTTAAAACTATCTCAAAAAAATTAAAGAACATCAATAACTAAAAATAGTCACAGTCCCTCTCCTTATCTTTTATTAGCCTCTGCCCAATCAATCAAAACCAACAACTTCAACCAAAACTAACTGAATTCATAGCTTTCATTTCCAAATCAACAACAACGATTTCAACAATCATCTCCTCCACTTAACTGAGATAAACAACATCAAATCCAAACCAACCAATTAATTGAATAAATACTAAATTTTGAATTACAAGCTCACCTTATACAACAAAAACAACACCACCAACACATTTGTTTTCTCTTTCTTCTTAAAACCGAGAGAGAGAGAGAGAGAGAGAGAGAGAGAGAGAGAGAGAGAGATGATCATAGCAGAGAGAGACTATCGAGAGAGAGGAGATCAGAGAGCTTAAAACACTACAAGAACATGGTGGAATAGCATAAAAAATAGTGACAGAAAGAATATGTTGCTAAAAAGCAACAAATCAGCAACAGCTGGCATCAGACATTCCGTTTGACTCGGTTGACCCAAAAGCAACTATTCAGTGACAGATTTGTGAAAAAAAATTGTAACAGATTGTATGTTGTCACAGATCTGTCGCTGATTTATCCCGCCATACATTCTTGCCTAATCTCATGAAGATAGAGATACGAGTAAATGTGGCTATGACAGATCTGCTACAGATCAACGACAGACATGATTCTGTCGATGATCTGTAGCAAAGCGAAAAATAAAAAAAAATCTAAACCTATCCTCCTCGTCTCTTCTCTGCGTAAACCACCCCCAAACCCCCAAACTCATCTTCTGATCCTCCTCATTTTTCTCATCTACGCCACTAACCTTCTTCTCTCTTATATCTCCCCTCTTCTCCATCGTCTTCCCTTCTCAACACCACCCTATGCTCCATCGTCAACCCACCCTCTGCTCGCCACCAGGCTCTACTTGTCCCACTCTCTGTTTGCCCAAGCCTCTACTCCATCGTCGCCTTGTCCGCCGTCGCCATTGTTGTCAGAGCGAGTCCCAACCACCATCACCAAGCCTCATCTACAGCAGCGCCTCCCGCAGTCTCCTCCCCTGCTCCGCCACAGCTGCCGTGACGATGAGGACTTCGGTGCGGGCCTTCTCGAGCAGTCTGCCGGCAGAGCAGTCCATGGAATCGACGTTCGTTGAGGCATGGAAGAAGCTGATCCCCAACATCGAGCCCCCCAATACCTCTCTCTCCTTCATGAAGGCCCACCCCCACCCCTCATCTATCCCCTCCAAGCTCATCGTCAACTTTGTCCTGCCTTACCAGTTCGAAATCACCTCCAAAGAGGTCAGATTGATCCATTCACTCATCTATTCAATAAAAATGTAATTGTTTGCACCGATTTGTTTAGATTTAGGTTTTTCTCGATTTATGATAAAATGAAGCTTGCTTTTGTTAGACACTTAGGATATCTGGGAATTACCATCATTTTGTTGTTGTTTGGATTTTCAAGCCTTACCAGAATTTGTGCATATATAATTGCCTTTTGTGTATGTTCGTTCAAGTTTAGCACATATATTATGTTCATGGTTTTCCTAATTAATATTGAACTTCTATTACTATGTGCAAGAGTTGGCTTTCAATTGCTTATGTATTTATTTTACATTTGAATTTATATGTACACATATACTTAGCTTTCTATGCACACTTCTGAACTTCTCATTTGCTTCAAGTAAATATATATGTTTGTTAGAGTTAGGTCCATAGCTTTTTCATTAATTTTTGATTGTTTTAATTTTTGTGCTTGAGATACATAAAAATTTTGGGACTTTAGTTGGGTGAGCTAAGAAGTGTATGCATGTTGGAACTAAGGAGCTAAATTTGAGTGTCATTTGTTTGCTGAAAGTAACTCATTTGTTTCCTAAAGCATATTTCTTGGAAATGAATGAGCATATATTCTTTCCCTATTGTTTATTTGTTTTTTTTTTTTTTTTTTTAATTTTATATGAAAGCAAGTGATGATATTTTTTCAAAGTTCATTGTTTTAGGTTGTTACTCTTGAAAAAAAAATGATTCATGTTATTCAATTTGTTTTCTCCCTTGCTATATATATATTAACTTCACAACTATGTTATTAATCTAGTTTATTTGAGCTGACATTAAATGATATGATATTCTTGGTATATTCTTGGTAAATGATATGATTCCTGTTATTCTTGCTCTAATTTGGTTCCTGGCCAAAAAATTGGTGTTAGATTTAAGGGTTTGACAAAGAATTGGTTGTTCATTATGTAGGGGTTTTCTTTTGTTCATATTTATCCCCAAATCTCTCTCTCTATTATTTTTGTTTGTTAAAATCTATATTTTCTTTAAGAGACTAGAGCTTGTCGTATTATTCTCTTCAGCTTGTCATATTATTGTGAAATGCTATATATTAAGATAAATTCAGTCAACGAAGAAAGTAAATTACTTATAATATACATGAACAAACCAAACACTTAGCTAAGATGTAAACATTAGCTCAAGTAGTTAAGTTATCTAGTTTCTAAAGTTTGGAAATAGTACTTAAGTTATCAAGCATTGTGCTCACTAAATGTCATTTCTACTTCAATTATGTTACAGAAATCCACCTCTGTAGTGGAGGAATTCGTGCATGGTGTTAATTAGGGCTTCCAATCTCGGTGCTTTTCTTCGCTCTTCCCCTATTTCGCTTTGTTGATTCTTCGATTTTGTTGAATTTTCATGGTTTGGTCTTCGATTATGAACAATTTCGTCCCTGATTTGTTGTTGATGTGAAAAAGTTTGCTTTTTGAATTGGTTGGTGTGGGATTGACTGCAAGTTCGGATCTTTATTAGTGTTTGTGTTGAATATTGTTGTAATTGTTTGGTTTGTGAATGTAATTTTAGGCTTTTGTTTGTTTGGGTTCTTGACAATTTTTAGGGACTGTTTATAAGATTAGGCTTTTGAAAGCATGATAGGGAATGTCAGCATTCTTACACTATTTGAAGCATTCATGATGAAAAAGAGTTATATCTTAGAAAATTAGGGAGTTGATTGTGGTGATCCTTCTTGTTCAGTGATACAAGTCCAAAGTACTACTGCTATTCCCAAATAGAAACCCAAAAGTAAATTCAAACAAAAAAAGCAAACTATAGGAAAATATATAACATAAGAAAACTCTTAAACCTTTTGTTGATGTTGATGTTGATGTTGATGTTCTATTTTTTGTTGATGTTGTTGTTCTCTTTTTTCTTTATTGTCGTGGTTGAGAATTGGTTGATGCAAGTGATATCCAGTAAATTATACAAATACATTATTTATAAGAGCTCTGCAAAATTATATTGTCTAAAGCGACTGAAGGGTACAATTTGCATTCTTAACTGGTCAGAAGGCCTTCTCAAGACACCAAAGATCTATCTTTAATATGTACAAAAAATGATGAAGTTAGAGACGAACTTGTGAATGGATTATAATTAAACACATTGTAGATCACCAAGTGCTTCATTTCCACTTGAACAATGACAATTCAACATGACACATGTAATTCTTATTTAGGACTTTTGGCTCATTAAGGCATGATACGACAGTCACCAACGCACAAAACACACTTATATTTTCTAGTCACATGACACATGTGATTCTTCATTTGCAGGTATGTGCAGTGGTGGCATTTGGTATTGGTGTTGCTTACAAAGAAAGAGTTGGCAATGCTTCTTTGTTTTTGCTAGGTAAGATATAATTACTTTACAACTCCCAGGTTGAATTTTATGTTTTTCAAGTGTAGGGGGTTCAAATAGATATTGGTTCTGCGTGGAAGCTTATGTATCAATTAAGAAGTCCAATGATGCTAACTTTTTTCCCTTGTTATGCTCTTTTTTTCTTAAGCATGGTTTACTTATTGTTTAATCAATTCTTAAATACATATACATCAATTGCTATTCAAAAATGATAATTTTAAGATTTCAACATTTATATTCTAAAATTATTCTCTTTTGGTAAGCCAGATGGACTGAACAATTAATTAGCTATGGTTCCAAATTGTGAAAGCCATATCCCTTTGAAACATAAAGACAAATTAAAAAACAACTATATAGAAAACTGCCCTAAATAGTATAGTTTGAATAATGATCCGTTCAACTTTCTTTTTTGTGTTTTCTTGTCTATTTGGGGTTGGAGAGGTTGGATGCTTGGTGGTCCTAGCTTGTATCATTAAAATGCTATAAAACTATATGCTTTATAAAAGTTTTTGTTCTAAGTATTTTTTTCTGGTTTTGGAATTTCTTGCCATTACATGCATGGCCCTAGAGTATCTTAGTGGGTCAAATAAGACCCACAAATATATAGTGGGCTCCAAACTTACTCATGCAAATCCAGATCCATAGTGGACTTTTATTATACAATAGCTTACCGATGAGCTACATACTTACTAAAATACAATTTATTTTATGTTTACTATAGAACTCTTAATTTGATTGTGCATGACTCAAATCTCCTTGCATGTCCAAAATACTTCATCAAATGTTTAGCGAATTCAACAACTCTAAAGAAATCAAACTTCTTTTTTTTTGGGGTTCATAAACTGTTATTTTTCAGTGTAAAGTGGCTAGTTAAATAGTAACTATTTGTATACTGAACAAATTAACTTCTCATATACAAGTTCTTAATTATGCAATCCATCAACCAAGCACATCTGAAAAAGACGAAAGATATTCTATTGATCTTATAAAAACATTTATATTCTATTGATCTTATAAAACAAATAAATCCCAAATATGTGATACTTATCTGCTTTAGAGCAAAGATTATTGTACTATGAGTTGTTGTTTTTAGGTGGAGATAAAGTGCAATTGATTGTTTGATACTTATCATGTAAGGTGGAAGAAAATCATGTCTCGGCGGAGGAGCTTGGCAAGGGGATACAACAAGATCACCAAGTGATTCTTAACCATGAAATGATTGTTTTTCAGGCATGCAATTTATTTTTTCCTATCCTGTTGTCTACACTTTTTTTCATCATATATATATATATATATATATATATATATAGATACATATATATATATATATATTTCATTACACACGTGGTTGCTTCAAATATGGTGACATAAAGTGCTGGAATTCGAATCTTATTTTGTTCCCTTTCACTTAAGTTACTACTTCTTTGCCAATTCGATTTAAGTCCAATCATAATAATTGACCTCTCCCAATCAAATTAATTCAGTTTAAGTCCAATCATAATAATGGGTCCATTTGAGAGAATGCTTTCTTAGTGTATGAGTTGGCTTTAAGCAGGAGAGCCATGTGAGCAGACAAATTTAAAGAAATTGTTCATGTGTTCAATGCTTTCATTTCGGTTGCAACTTGCGTGTTCACTCGTTGAATATCTTGAGTTGTTAATATGAATTGGATTTAGCATTTTAGTTCATGTTAATATGATATTGTGAATTATTGAGGAGATGTGAGTCCTTCTAGGCATTCTCCCACTGATGTTTATTAGGTTTCGATTTTTTTGGTAGTCTATTTTATAAGGGAGACTCTGTCGAATTTTTTGCAGAATATGCAAAACTAATGTTGAACTTAATGCCATATGTTGGTTGCATGTCGAATAATATTGATGTTCCTTTTAATTTTTAGGATTTGGATGAGATCACACTCTGCTAGCTAAAGAAGTGTAGTGCCTATCTATTTACTAGTGAAAGAATGCTATCGGAGTGTTTTGTACACATTGTATGTATGTAAATTCGTTTAGCCAGCTTGTGTAGTTGTTTGTCGATTGTTGAAAAATGTTTATCTACTACTTTATAGTATAGTAGTAATTATGAAATGTTGGAACTCATTTTTTTGTAAACATTGTTTGTAAAATTTTGATATTTTACATATATATTTCCAATTAAAAGAATATTGGTGGCTTTTAAATTGTTTTGGCAGATTTTACTGCAGGATATTTTTTACTATTTATTGTTTACAATTTTTTTTAAAAAATTACTATTCAAAAATTAGCGACAGCTCAGCGCTATCGCTAATTTGTCGCAAGCGTCTGTGCTGACTGGACTTCGATCAGCAACATACCCGTTTCTGTTGCTGTTCAGCGACAGACGTTTGTCACAAATCTGTCGCTGAATAGCAACATAATACCTAATTTGTCGCTGAGTTGCACCAACAACAAAGATTTTAGCAACAGCTACTATATGTCGCTGATTTATTGCAGAGTGCTTTAGCAACGTAACTATACCAATTCAGCATCAGATTAGTTTGTTGTTGATTTGGTTTTTTCTTGTAGTGAAATCGGGAGAGAGAAAGAGAGACAGATATACAAGTGTTGGAAAGCCGAGATGAGAGAGAACACCAATAAAGGATTCGAGAGAGGAAAGCAGAGAGGGAAGAAAGCACCGAGAGTAGGGAGTCGAGAGAGAGTAGAGCCCTCAACAAATAAGAATCGATGAAGAGAAAAATGAAATGAAGAACCCTTCCCCCCTGATTCGTTTTCATATTAGGATGGAAAGGGTTTTCGGGTAAATTACCATTTAGCCCTCTCATTTTTATCCTTCACCCTATTGTACAAAAGCCATTTTTGGTCATTTCACATTTTAAAAAAATTTTCCATGTTTCTCTCTTAATTTCATGTTTATCTCTTGATTTTTAAACCCAAATCAAACCCCTGAAAATACCCCAATTTCGTCAAAAATTGAGAAAAACATCCATGCTCTCCGAAACGCACGAACACCGCGTTTACACCTCAACTTGACTCTATTTCGCGTCGAATATAGTATAATACATCAATTAGTTATGCGACATACAAAAATAATATTTTAACATATGATCTCTAGTCCGTAATGCGTGGGTCCCACATCGGATACTTAATTTTCATTTTTAAATCCGAAATTACTTAATTAGTCGCCTAATCAAGTTTATAAAATTATCGGATATCACACCTTAAATATGTTTGACACCCTAACTGAGGGTCTAAACACATTGTAAAACATGTCTAATGGTACCAAGAGCCTAGGGAAAAGTCTTGACACCCTAACTGAGGGTCTAAACACATTGTAAAACATGTCTAATGGTACGTGTTTCGTGGTATCAGAAGGCCGGATTAGCTAAAAAATTGGCGTAGAAGTAAGTAAACTGATTTATATATTTCTCTCCATTTCATATCTCGATGTTGCTGCTTGTCTACAATTGTGTAAATTGTTATACTTGCTCAAATTCTTATGATGATTTGTGTGTTTACTTAATTGTATATTGTAGTTAAATTAGAATATCTGTGTTTAGGTTTCATGATGTGGCTTGGGATTTACGCGACACATAGTGTATGGGACTTGGGGAAGTTTGTATAGCTGACTAGTTAGTATCACGAACCTACCGTATAAAGTTGATGAAATGTACAAGCAATGGCTAATTAGGGTAATACGAAGTACTATGTGTGTCGACCTATTACATGAGGTCGATAAACCGTGTTTCACAACTAACAAGGATAGGATATACAAGCTATTACCTGAAGGGTAATATCTAGGCCAATGTGTGAAATGATTAAGCGGCGACCAACAAGGGTAATACCGAAATACTATGTGTGCGGACCTATTACATGAGGTCGATATGCCATGTTTCATAACTAATAAGGAGAATGCCTACGCATAAACGACGACCAATAAGGGTAATACCAAAGTATTACATGTGCGGACCTATTACATGAGGTCGATATGTCTTGTTTCACAACCAATAAGGAGAATGCCTATGTGTACAACTAAATAAGTGACTACCTAAGGTTTATGTGATCAATAAGGTATATCTAGGCTAATATGTTAGGTACATAATTTAAATAGGTGGTTTATTTGAATAGTCTATGCTAAATTTTTTGATAATGCATTTGTGAATCAATGATTATTGTGGTGCAATGAAAGTATGTATTATGAGTTGTTATCTTGTTGTGTTTGAAAATATGGACAAATGTATCTCAGTGTCACTCTCTACATTATTGTACTAACCGTATTTTTATGACGGTGGGTGCATATCCATCGAGTAGTAGATGGGGTGAGGAGAATATCAACGCTACCTCTGAGCAAGTAGAGAGCTATTACCTTTGATGTTGGGTTTTGGTTTTGTTGAATGACTTATATATATGTCTTTTATACCCTTTTGAGAATGTATATTATGGGTTGAGAGATAGTATATTGACCGGACATTTGTTGATATATAGTTATCTTCATTTTGTTATATATATATGCATGTGATCTTTGTTACCTGGTTATCCACATAATTTGGTTTTATATGAATGGCTTCAGCTAAATTATCAAGACTTACGCTGAATAATCTTTAAATTGTATAAAATTTTAGTTAACTCTGAAATATTATTTAGTTATGTGAATTGTATAAGGTTTATTGTTGACTAATACATTGTTAAGTTCTATGGCTAGGATTAGGGCTTAATGACCGGATTAAGCCGGGCGGTGGCCTAGATTAAGGGAGGGGCCAACACGGTTGGTATCAGAGCCTAGGTTTGTAAAGCCTAGGAAATAGGAGTATTAGTTGATTCAATGAGTATGAAATAAAAGGTGAATAAAATACAAACTTTAGATGTGAAAACTAGATGATCCTTACTTAGAAACTATTAGTTAGGAAGTGAATGGATGTGAGTTAGGAATTTTATATGTATGCGTTATATTTGATTTGTGTATATATACGCGTTATGTCACGTAGTAGCTGATATCGCGTTCGCTATCAATTTGCAGATCACGATGGCTGATTCACGCGATAGCAGGGATACAGGTGCCGGTGGTAGTCAGCCTCCTATTTCTATGGATGATCTACAAAGGTTGTCTAACTGTGTATCAGCTCAGGGGTTGCAGTTGATCGATTTCATCACAATGATGACAATTCTTTTTGCTCCACTGGCACAGACATTGGTTCCTATAGTTACTTCTATGCAAAGCTTCCTACTACGACACAAGTGTTTTCTGTGGTACAAACTATTCCAACAGTGCAGTACTAGCTGCAAGGACGATTGATACACCATATCCTACTCCCACATCTTCTAGCTTGATAGCAAAGGTTCAGTTGGTGAAGGATCTCATCAGACTGAAACCAGTGTATTTTAATGGTCAATGAGACTTTGAGAAGATTGAAAAGTATATGTTGTCTTAGGAGAAGTTACATAGGGTCTTGAGGATTGAAGATAGACTTCGGACTGAGATTTCGTCGTATACACTGCAGAGAGACGTCGATGTTTGGTAGCATGCGACGATAACTTTGGATGGTGATTTTGAATCTTAGGATGCATTCAAGAAGAAGTTCTATCAGTAGTATTTTCCACCCTGCAGTAATGAAGAGGCTTAAGAAGGAATTTAGGACTTGAGACATAGAGCTGATGAGTCAGTGATGCGGTATCGAGATAGATACAACCATTTGAGGCAATTTGCCGAAGACTTAGTGAGAGATGACTCAATGGATGTATACCATTTTGGAGATGGACCGAGGCCTGACATCGGATATTATGTTGTCAGTACAAGAGCTAGGACACTTATCGAGATATATGAGCCTGCTCTCTCCCACGAGACATATCATTTTGGTAGGATTGCTGATGGGACAGCGCGAGGTCCAGGAGTGATGGCAGATTTGAGTATCGATCTTGATACGAGGAGGTAGGAAGGTAAATGACAAATAAGTTGGACAGAGGGATCTCAGAATGTAGGGCCAACAACATCTGCTATCTCGATGGAGCATGGTTTGAATGTACATACCTTGCCAGCCCCAATTAGGTTAGCGTTATAGGCACCTCAGGCACAATAAGTATCAAGCGGTAGAGGCCGAGATGCACCGATATAGGGGCAGACCCAGACCGTATCCACATGACAGAGGAAACCTCCGACATGTTATAGATGTCGTCAAATTGGACATATTTTTTGTCAGTGTCCACAGTCAGAGAGTTATCAGTTGGCGACATCACAGTCACATGCAAAAGAAAGAAATCAAGCACTAACAGGATCGAACCCAGAGACAGTACGCGACCGCAATAAAGGTAAGTGAATTTATTCATTTTTGCTATGTGTGTGTATTGTTTACTTTGTGAATGATATTAAATTAAACGGTTGATAAATAGGAGTAGTGTTATCTGAATAAGAAACATCTAAGGCTTCTTAGAAAATTACGTTTAGCAGAATTTCATTTGAGTACTATGACGAAAGTACTATGTATAGGTAATGATATAGAGGAGGTTGCTTGTTGAGGCATGTGCCCTAGGTCAATCCACAAATATTATTTGTCTTATAATTTTAGTTAATGAATTGAGGTTTTCATTTGCTATTTTATTATAAGTGATTGCATGTTTACCTTATAATAAAATCTATGGGTATTTGTTGAAATATCATAAATGTCCTTAGTCAGTCATTATACTGAAAACTATAATGAATTAAGACTAGTGTGAATTTCGATTGATGGTCATGTGATGATCATGCATATAGGGATACGAATCGAGATCATGAGTACTTGTTAGGGAACAAGGTACTGGACCGATCCGCTAAGAGAACACCACATGGATTAAGTCATAGGTGTTACTAATGATAGGTATATCATTTAGTCCTTAAACTTGAAATTACCATAGACTTTAATATTATGAGCATGTTAATTTGACACAATCAAACGTTGTCTTTAACCGGACGATTATAAAGATTGTGATTGGTTATCATGTGAATAATATGTGAAGGTGTGTAATCAAGATATAATTTTTCACTCTTGTATAGAGAGATATTAGTAGATCCCTCGATATGATAGACTAATAATGGTCAATTCTATGAGAATTGATATGATCAATCCCACTTGAGTGTTTTCAGTTACCTAAAGATTGAGACTAGTACGATTGAACATTAAGGGTGACTTTCCATGCCTTATGTTTAATCAAAGGATATCGCATGACAAAAGGATATGATATATGTTATTCATTAGGTTGTATCAATTTTGATATTCATGCTACTTGAGTAGTCATAATGCCTTGCTAGAAACCACTTATGACTTGTGTACCAAAATAGTTTTGGTTCATTGCCAATGTCGCATGAACTTATTGGGTCGTATGCAAAGAATGACATTGTTTAATTTCAATTGTTCCAGAGTAATGAATTTTATATGATAAAATTCATGACATAAAAGCCCTTACAATTTGTTACATGATAACTTATTAATAGGGGTGTATGTGTAATTTGCTTAAACTGCCTAAATATAATAGTTGTATTTCGAATAGGATTTTATGTGAGGGTTTATCTACATATATAAATAGAGGTTGAAACCCTAAAATGATATAAGATTTTTGTTTTTGCTATTTTCGAGTTCTTTGGACTTTAGAGGAGAAAGAAAAACGTTTCTATCTCTCTTAGGGCTAGCACTCCAAATTGTGGTCACCGTTCGTGTGTAGAATTCTGATAGAGGACGCACACTTGAATGTCTTAGAGTTCAATCAATTAGAGAAGGAAATCATGGATTAAGGTATGGTTTACTTTTGTAGATCAAGTTTAATGGAATTTATTTTCAATCTTGTTAGGTTTTTTCAAAAATCGTTTTGAATTTTTCGCTGCATATGAACCCCAAAACCCAACAGTTGCTATGTGTGGACTAACTTGTTGAGATGTGTGAACTCAGGATTAAAATGGTCAATAGATCCACCTATGGTAATTGAGAAAGGCAGTCTTTGGGGCTAGTATCAATTGATGTTTTGGCTAAGGTAATTACAATAAGAAAGTGAAAGAAATTAAAGATAAGAATTGGGAATAAGTAAATTTTAGGGATGAAATTTCTATTAGTTGGAAAGATTGTAGCGGCCCAAATCTGTAATAGTGGGTTTGGTTAATAATTAAGGGTCACCAACCCGTGATGTGGCTCGAGAAAGGGTACACGAACCCAACACTTGGCAGGAAGTTCGAGTAATGTATTGTTTGTAGTATGTTGAATGTTTAGTGTATTGTATATATGTAGACATAGTAAGTCACTCCTTCTTGTGTATAGAGGTCAAGATGTGAGTAGGGATGCGCCTCGAGATGCGTGTCAGTGTGGGACCAGGGTAGAGAGTAATGTAGTAAGCTAATTTAAGTTGATGTGGCTTAAATAGTTGAATTTGATGAGGCTATAGTTGATTTACATTAAATGTACATAAGTTGGTAAGTTAAAATAATAACCACTTGATGTTCTTCGAGATACGTGTTGACACATCAAGAGACCAATTGATTTGCAATTGGTGTTACCAGAGAGGAGATAGTGGAGAGTTAGTGGAATTGTGAAACAAGATGTAATCCATTAGGTCAGCCTCGATATATGTGTGTACATTATGATCAATGGTCATAATCCAACCTTATCTATAGATGTATATAAATGGATGGTTGTACATGCAATTCTTTTCATTTCAAACTTAGGAAGGAAGAAAGTTGGAGAGAAAGATTTGGAGAAGAAGATTTGAAGGAAAATTCTGGTGCTTTTTGAGAGGGTTGATCAAGCTAGGAGTTGTGTACAACTTGGTAAGTTCATTTACACCATTAACTTAGTTTAATTCATGAGTTTGATAATAATTGTTGAAGTGTTGCTGTTATTATTGTTTTGGTGGATGTATTGGGTCTGTAGTGAGAGAGAATAGGGACCCAAGGCTTTGGAGATGGCCATATGGAGGAGAAAACTTAGAATTCAAAATGTTGAATTTTGGGTTTTTCTGCAATTTAAGTGGGTCATTAACGCGCTAATCATACTATCCAGCGCGCTAGGTCCCGTGACAGTATAAAATCTGCAATTTTCTAACTAGAACTTAAACACTTTAAACAAGTATAACACCTTAACTTAAGGTCTAAACACATTGTAAAACATGTCTAATGGTACCAGGAGCCTAGGGAAAAGTCTCGGATGTTCGGGTATGTGTTTCGAGGTATCGGGAGGCCAGATAAATTAGGAAATTAGCGTAAAAGTAATTTAACTGGTTGAGATATTTCTCTCCATTTCATGTCTTGATGTTGCTGCTTGTTGATAGTTGTGTAAATTGTTATTCTTGCTCGAATTCTTATGCCATGATTTGTGTGTTTACTTAATTGTATATTGTAGTTAAATTAGAATATGTGTGTTTAGGTTTCATGATGTGTCTTGGGGTATATGCGACACACAGGGTCTGGAACTCGGGGATGTCGGTATAGCTGACTAGTTAGTGTCACGGACCTACCATATAAAGTTGATGAAATGTACAAGCGGTGACCAATTAAGATAATACAAAGTACTATGTGTGTCGACCTATTACATGAGGTCGATAAATCGTATTAGACAACTAACAAGGATGGGATATACAAGCTATTACCTGAAGGATAATATATAGGCTGATGTGTGAAATGATTAATCGACGACCAATAAGGGTAATACCTAAATACTATGCATGCGGACCTATTACATGAGGTTGATATGTCTTGTTTCACAACTAATAAGGAGAATGTCTATGCATAAACGGCGGCCAATAAGGGTAATACCGAAGTACTATGTGTGCGAACCTATTACATGAGGGTGTTTCACTTTTAAAAAAGGAGAATGCCTATGTGTACAACTAAATAAGTGACTACCCAGGGTCTATGTGATCAATAGGGTATATATGGGTGTATTAGGTACAAAACTTAAAATGGGTGGTTTATTTGAATATTCTATTGACGTTACATTGTTTGATAATACATTTGTGAATCAATGATTATTGTGGTGTAATGAATGAATGTATCGTAAGTTGTTATCTTGTTGTGTTTGGAAATGTGAACAAATGTCTCTTAGTGTTACTTTCTACATTACTGAACTCACCATCCTTTTTATGACGGTGGGTCCAGATCCATCGAGTAGCAGATCGGGCAAGGAGAAGATCGGCGACTACCTCTAAGCCAGTGAGAGTTGTTACCTTTGATGTAGGTTTTTGGTTTTGTTGGATGGCTTATAAATATGACTTTTATACCCTTTTTGGAATGTATATTATGGGTTGATAGATAATATACTTGTAACGACCTGAAAATTCTAACTCGTGCCACATGTCAATTTCAGGACAGTGACATGGACAAGACCTGACGTGGCGAGCATAGTCAATCCTTGGGAGTCGACACCGAGGTATGTTATTTATGTGTGGTGTATGTAATACCTATTTTATACTCGAGAAGTGTCAAATTTAAGTAAATTATTAGTCCGATTGTGTCGAAATGCGTGAAAGGATTCCTTGAGATGCATGCGACATAGGTACGGGGCTATTTAGAACAAAAGAGCTTAGATGTACAAATTACCAATTTATATAATGAGATACTAAGCTAAGTAATTAACAAACTTGATCAAGTTGGATAAAATGGCAAATATGGATCCGTCATGCCTCGAGATGCGTGTTGAGGCATGAAGCACCGAGTGTCGGGTAATCAAGAACTAGTATAAGATCAATACATAATGATAAGTCATTAATAGACTATCCAATTGAGTTAATGTCTCTAAGCTTATCTAAATTAAAAAAATTACATAAGCCTATGGTTAGGAATGATTTATTGTGGCCTTTGATCCTTCTTGAGATGATCTTAAGAAGTGTCCTATTAGGAGAGATGAGTTAAAAATGGTGTCAATCAAGTGTAGGGCTGAAGTAAATAAGGTCCTTTGGATGTTATATGGATTAGAAAGTGATTGATGATGAAATTAGGTAGTATAAAGGGAAATTTGGCAAAATAGCCCAAAAGTTAACATAATAATGAAAACTAACCCATGATTTTCGGAATTGTTTTTTAGCCCAAATCTAGGGTTGAAAAGTCATTTCTGCCCTTCACTTAACAACAACCAATTTCCCTCCAGATTCCTCTTCTCTCCATCGTCCTTTCCATATCTCCATCCATTCTTCCTCCAAGTAAGGAGAGCAACCAGCAACAAGCATCATCTTCATCATCTGTACCAACCGTCTTCATCTGTTCAAATATTTTCACAGCTTCATCCGTTCGTCCAACATTCCCCAGCGCATTAATCAATGTGTTGTACATAACAATATCAAGATATCTTCCTCGCTTCATAAGCAAACTTCTTCATCTCTTCAAACTAGAAGATGCTTCTAAACAAGTCTCTCATCGATTTTAGTTATTTTCCATTTATTAGAATCTATTTTTTCTTTCAATCTATTTTTTATTTTAGGTTTACACATTGTAGTCATGACTAATTTATACTTTTATTTGCTTATGTGTTAACTAGTTTTATTGTGTCATAGACAAGTTGCTCACTCCTTGCAAGCATCAAAGGCACAAAGTGTGTCATAGACAAGTCTCTCACTCCTTGCAAGCATCAAAGGCACAAAGTCGGATCTCTCATCATTCGAAACAATCAAATATTGGGTTATCGAAGTTATTGAATCCCTTGTTTCTTGTAAGTTCATCATATATGAATTTTGTTGCATTTATTTGCTTAACTTAAACCTTCTCAGACAACTAATTATTACATACATTTTACCTACAGGATTATTTGATGGTCTTGGGAGACTTCATTACCATGAATATGAGTTGTCCAACACCTTTCATTGCTAGTAATTATTAAGTGTAGTTCTACAAATCATATTGACAATTATGTTTATTTTGACAATATCATTTATAACAATAATAATACTAGTTATGAAAATAGATTGCAAATGGTTTAGTATATAACGATTAAGTCCCTATTTACTCAATAGTTATATTCCTTTATTCATTTATGTAATATCTTTTATAATGACAGTAATGCATCTCCAATAATTGTGTTTTATCAATATCATCAATATTGACAATATCGTCAATGATTAAAGTTTATTAATTTCTACAAACTGCAATTAGTTGCACATATATTTTATTCTTATTGACTATAAACTTAATAAACCATCAACTATTTTCTCTGTTTTTATGATTCATGTTAATAGTTTTTTTTTCTTAATTTAAGATGTACCACATGTCAAAATTGTTGTCCAATATGGCGGAGAGTGGGTCACCACTGATGGTGGCAATAAGATGTATAATGCCAACACCAATGCTGAGATGATATATGTGCCAAGAAATTGCTCATTCCAACAATTGGTCAAGGTTCTTGCAACTCATTTCAAGATTAACACTACATCTCACTCAATCACATTAAGTTATGGGTGCAAAACAGTTATTGGCATTGTTGTCTTCAAAGTGAACAACGACGCAGATGTGCAACATTTTGTTCATGACTTCAACATGTCTACAAATAATATAACTCCATTGTGTTTAAGTGCTGAGTTGATAGATCTACCTAATGAACATGATTATGAAGACCAACATGCACAACATTTTAATATGGTACAAGAAAGCATGGAGTTACATATTACAAGCCAATGGGAAGATTCTAATAAGAATGCTAATAGGAAAATTGGGTTAGACAACTCGTGCGGAGATGCATTCATTCCACTTGATGAAGAAGATGAAGCGGGGATTGAAGACATTGTTGGCAGTGGCACTATTAATATTGGCATGGAGTATGATGATCAGTGCATAGGTTTTGATAATGAGTTCAACATGGACACGTATTCTTGTGAGTATGCTGGGCTTATAGATAAAAACCACGAAAAAAATATTGACAATGTTGACATACTAGAAATTCAGGTTGGAGATAAGGAGAGAGGCGGTGTTCGACCATCCACCATGTCTTTTGAATCGTTAACATCGGAAGCTTTCACAAAGGATCAATTATTTGTCAATAAGAAAAAGTTGCGTCACAGTCTTGGTATCTTTCCAATGAAGAAAATTTTTGAATATAAAGTTATTTGTTCAACAAAAGAATTGTTTCTGGCTAGATGTGCACAAAAAGGGTGCGAATGGCAAGTCAGGGCAACAAAGTTACCATATTCTGATTACTTTTGATTGAGGAGGATAAACATGAATCATAGTTGTTCGAAAGATATTATGAACCATGATCATAGGCAAGCAAGTAGTCGGTTGATAGGAGAGTGCATTAAATCTAAATATGAGGGAGTAGGTCGCATCTACAAGCCAAATGACATTGTTAGTGATATACGCATAAAAGCATGGTGTGAATATAAGTTACGATAAGGCTTGGAGAGCAAGAGAGCGTGTTCTTGATTCTATAAGAGGTAGTGTAAAGGAATCATATGCATTATTGCCACATTATTGTTCATTGCTTGAAAAAAAGAATCGAGGTACAGTGACACACATTGAAAAGGAGAATGAGATTGACTTCAAGTATTTCTTCATGGCATTAGGTGCCACTATCAGGGGGTTTCGTTGTAGCATCCGACCAGTCATTGCGCTTAATGGAACCTTTTTGACCAGTAAATACTAAGGCACACTGTTTGTTGCTGCGTGCATAGATGGGAACAACCAAATTTATCCCTTAGCATTTGGGATTGGTGACTCAGAGAATGATGCTTATTGGACTTGGTTCAGGATGAAATTAAAAAGTGCGATTTTAAACGGAATTGATAGTAATTTAGTGTTTGTGTCAGACAAGAATAATAGCATTGCAAAGGCTATAAAAGAGGTTTTTCCGGATGCATTCCATGGTTTGTGCATTTACCATTTGAGTATGAATTTAAGTGCAAACTTTCATAAAAGGGGTCGATTCTATTATACCTTTATATTTTGTTACTGCGAAGGAGTACTTAGAATCAGATTTTAAAGGTTGCTTATGGAGATAGAGAATTGTGATAAGGATATAGCAACTTACCTTCGAAATGTTGGAGTTGAAAAGTGGAGCAGAGCTTATTCTGACCAGAGGCACTATAGTATCATGACTACAAATATTGTTGAATGTCTTAATCGAGTCCTTAAGGAAATCATAGCTCTTCCTATAACCATGGTGGTTGATCACATACGTGGGCTTGCAAGATTGGTATTACGAACGCAGGAACATGACATCAAACATGAATTGCCACTTGACAAGTTGGGCCGAGTCTGTCGTAAGAGAAAAATCAGTGAAGTCAGCACGATGGAGAGTAAAACCAATTGATTGTCATGAGTTTGATGTGTTCGATGATGAAAAGAATGCCCATGTTAATCTTTACACAAAGTCATACACATGTCGTGAGTTTGACTTTGATCAACTACCTTGTGGTCATGCGATTGCTGCAGCTAGCCTTAGAGGGATTTCATTGAACTCCCTATCATCAAAATATTACACTGCGAATGCTCTAATAGCGGCATATGGGGAACCGGTGTATCCAGTTGGTCGTCCTGCAGAATGGATGTTGCCTATTGAAGCAAGAGATATGATTCTTCCCCCAGTTACAAGAAGAGCCCCGGGAAGATGTCGAAAGCAAAGGATACCATCAAATGGAGAAAAAAGGAAAAAGAATAAGTGTGGTAGGTGTCATGGATTTGGTCATAACCGTCAAACATGTAAGGAGCCCATCCCATTACATCCTAGTGGTTCTCCTTAAGAAGTTGATTTCAGTGGATGTGTTTTTTGAGCTAATGTATCTTTTGTAGCACTTGTACACACTTTTTGTACATGCCAATATTGTCAATATTGTTGAACATGTCAATATTGTTAATACTATCAATATTGTCAATATTGTCAGCATTACTAATGTATCTTTTGTAGTGGGGTGAGCTTTCATATTTATGTTAGTGGCTATAATTTTTATTGATTGAATTTATCTAACAATTTTTTTACAGGGTTCTAATGGATTTGCAGTTGTTAGTCGTGCATATAATGCACTTTGTAACTATCGTCAATATTGTTAATGTTGTCCATATTGGTAATATTGTCAATATTATTAATATTGTTAATATTGGTAATATATCTTTTGTAGTGCGGGTGAGCAGTTGTTAGTAGTGCATTTTGTATGTCAATATTGTCAAAATTGTCGATATTGTTATTGTCAATATTGATAATATTGTTAGTAATTCCAAACCAATGAGGAAAAAGATGTAACGTAATTCACTATAAAATGTCCACTGTTGTTAGTAATTCCAAAAAAGTCAATTATTGTTGTTTAACATGAACTATCCAAACAAATACATACAAAAATAGTTTACATAACGTCTTCCCAAAAATACATGAGAGTAAACTTCAATCATTTTATCTTCCCATCTTCCTCCGCATCTTTACAACTCGAAGATGTTGACGGCAATGTTCCCCATCGAAAAAAATCAACAGCCTTTTTTTTTTGAATTTCGTAATTTTTTATTGAGTCAACAAAGCTGGATCTTTCCTAAACACCAAGTACTCTAAATGCATGAGAGTGAACATTCAGCAGTCTCCCCTGCCAAACAAGGAATTTGAGAAAATGATTTGAAAACAAAATTATTATATTAATAGAATAATGATTGGTATCAATTACCCCATTTGTTGTGGTATTCTTGGAATAATGATGTTTCATTCCTTGTTATGCACCTCCCTCCCACACACTGAGCATCTTGTCTATTGTGTTAGAGAGACATTATATTTCTTTTTCCCAATTACTTCTACTACTCATCATAGAATCAAGAACATAAATAACGTGATCATTAACGTCACAATCGAGTGCAACCCAGTGACTGTTTATAACATTGAGTGCGAAGGCAATCTGCACCAAAACATGATATTAACATTATATGTATAAGATTGTAAGTAGGCATACAATAACATATAAATTAAATAGCTCCTTTCATAAAAACTCTTTAAAAAAATTACCTTGTCTGCTTCCTTGAATGAAATTAATGGGTTTTGACTGCAGAAACTTTCATCCATATAACGAAAAAATGTGTCATCAATTGCTATCTTGCTCCTTTGTTTATGAAGCATTGACTGTAAATCATTCAATATAAAATCAACGCATTTTCTATTGCATAGATGTAGACAAAAAGAAAATGATTTGAAGTTAAAGTGCATACAGAAAACATTGTTTCAAGTATAGCCACACGTGGTTTGTGATTAGGTGACTTAGGCATTTTCTTCCACAACCACCATGTCCCCGCATCAAGATGCTACTCATATTATTGGAAACAAAAAAAAACAAATTAGTAGCATGCATATTTGATCATCCACAATGAAAATAATATAAAAAGAAGGAATTAATATAAGGATGTGAACAATTTTGTGTAGATATACTAAGAAAATATACTTTGTTGTCCAACCAATTGTCTTTTGTCCACAATACCCTAAACTATGTGCGGTCTCCAATGCATAATTCAAATCAACTATCGCATCATCCTTAGATGAAAACCAACATTTGATCTTCATTAAGTCATCATGGGGATGCTCTTCATCAAGATCATAAGAATCTTCCTTTTCTTTAAGCTTCTTCCTTTGTGCGGTTGGCTCCACAAATGGTTCAAGGCAAGATGCAGCCTTCTTCCTTTTCCTTTTTCCTTTAGCAATGCCAAACCAATGAGGTATACAATCCAACAAATTTTCTAAATATTTACCCTCAATTTCATTTTCCTGTGAGAACTTTATTACGTGAGGAGTGTAATTTTGACTGGCAGTTTGCGTAACTTCATCAACAACATCTTTTTTAGGGTCAACTTCCTCATTTGAAGTTGTTTTTTCCTTTGCCATACGACTTCCATTTCCATTTGTATCACATGAAGTTTGCTTCAACAACAAATCTAGCTTCTCATGCATTGTCTTTATTTCTTTTCCTATATCACACTTGAATGCATTAAAATAACATTTCATTGCCTTAAAATCCACTTGAATACAATTTACTTTACACTCTAAATTCTCTAACAAACTTTCATTTTATTTATGTTTCTTCTTGGGTATATCTTCAAATCCATTTTCACTATTAGACTATATTCCAACATCTTTGTTGCCCTCGAAGATCGCGTTTACTACATTGTAGTTAAGAATTCCATGAGCAATCCATTTGAAAATAATAGGAGCTCCTTCGATATATTATTCTCTATTCGAAGCATATAGCTCACTCAATCCAATCACCACCTTATAAGCCCAAACCTACAAAAAAAAAACAAAAATGTGAATTAATCTCAATCTTTTAACCCAAAAAAATATGAAACTGTATATGTTAAGATGTAGTTGAACTACCTGAATTGCGTAGGGAAATCCAGCAATACTATAGCCCTTTTGTTTAGGTTTTTTCATCGCTATCCACGCCTTCATTGGTTTCTTAAGTAACTCAATAGCCATCTTGTAGACATATAAGCCCCATGAAAACTTATTAAGTTTTTTCAAGTTATCCACCATAGCTAGGATATTTGTAGCAACATTAGTTTTTTCATCTTTTCCCATCAAACCAAGTTCCAGAACGTAGACCAAATTAAGCCTCAAGAATAACTTGTCATTTTTCGTGTTCAACCTCTTATAGACTTCATTAAGCTATGTCTTCTTGATCATGTGGTTGCCTCCAAAAAACTCTTTTATTATGGAACTTTGATTGATGTCTTGCTTATTTTCGGGAAAGCTCGTGGACCCAATAGTCAACCCGGTTATCTTATGAAACTGGTCTTCATCAAAAATGTTAACATTGTCACCTATTACCACTGCCATTGCATCTGACTTTGATGCAACTCCTTCTTTTAACAACAAATTATGAATAATGTGGCCGGATAGATGTATTTCAGGAAGCTTGAAAATTAAGTCTACAAAATAAGATTTCTCTACCATCGCACGATGTGTTGGAGACTCATTTGTTTTCTTTCTTATCTCCAACAAGGTCTATTGTAGTTTTGAACGTTACCAAACACGTGCGGAAGTTCTTTTGTATCGATATAAGAACCTTTCATCCCATTTATAAGAAGGTCAACTGCGCTCAATTAGAATAAAACAAAAATATAAGTTCAAATTGAGAATCAACATGTACTAAATATGACAATACAAAGAACATATACAACATAAACAATATAGACAATAACAATATAAAATCTCGCATTTCATAGTTCTTTAGCAAAAATAATGCTTTCAACATACATAATATATACAAGAAAACTTATTAAATTTTCTATTACATAAAAATATGATGCTCTTAAATGAATATGTAAATCGAGATCATTGATTTTAATGTTGTTAAAACTAATTGTCTAACAACCTACATGATTTGATACTATATCACAACAACAACATGATTGATTAATAATCACAAAACATGTAACAAGGTTTTCTTTTTTGGATATAAACAAGTTTTTTTAAGCAGATCATATCAATGCTTATTGTTAATATGAAGGATAAAGACCAAATCCATGAAACAATAAATTCTACTGTAATAATTTAGGTGTCATTAATCATACTAAACCAATAAATAGAACTTACTTGTTGACTTGCAGTTTGTTGAGGTAGATTACTCACCTTTATTTTGTTCAGCAGAATTTGAGTTGATGGCCTCTTTTCTCTTCCGCGAAGACTTCGATTTGTTCTTCACGACGCCTTCCATTCTTTGGCAACCATATATGTACATAAGAAAATAGAAAACAAAGTGAATTACTATTCAAAGTTTAGCAAGTATCTAACTTTCTACATAATTTCAACATTTGTTTTGGAAAGTCAACAAGAAAATAACTGCTAGCATCATCTTGAAAACGTATCATCTCTTTCTTTATGCTTGCTCGTTTAAGAAGCTCTCGAATTTCTTTGCAAATCAGACTATAATGAATATGGCTAAAAATGCAACTAGGCTGCAAATTATAGATTTTGGTGTTCTTTATGGGTTTCAATGGCCTTGCCTTATCCAACGTCTCTCTGTGAGAGCTAGTGGCCTTCCTAGGCTTAAGATTAAAAGTATAGATTTTCCTCAACCGGGGTTTCAACCGGCATAAAGAGTTGAGGAAATCAAGCATCGATTGGCAAACTATGCTGAGATTTTCAATGTCCCTTTTGAGTACAATGCAATTGCTAAGAAATGGGACACCATCCAAATTGAGGATCTTAAGATTGTGCCTAGCGAGTTGTTGGTTTTCAACTGTATGTATCGAATGAAATTGAAAGCAATACCTGTAATCGAAATATCCAGTCTACCTTCTCTATATCTAAATATCCAGTTTACATTCTCAATATCTAAATATCTAAATATGCAACTCATTCAAGCGTATGGTCATTGATTTTCTAAAATGGAATTGAAAGCAATACCTGCAATCGAAAGAAACTGGAGAAGATGAACGGAGATGATGCAGTGCCACTGGTAAATTGGAGAAGATGAATGGAGATGGCACGCCGTTCGGAGTTGCCATCGATCTCCTCTCGCACGCCCTTCCTCGGTTGGCAAAGGTTTGGTTTCCATATACTCCTAATCGAAACTTTCTTCGATTCCCCTTCTTTTCTTTGAACTGTTGAACAACAAAGTGAAATGGAGGGCTTGTAGAAGTTAGGGGTAACTTGGACATTTCATCTCAACTTTTGGGTTATTTTTCATTAGATTATAAAGAAGGGCTATTTTTCGTTATTGAGTTAACTTTTAGGCTATTTTGACAAATTTCCCTAGTATAAAAGTGAGACTTAACTCATTTAAGCTCACATGCAAAGCAAGAAAAAAAAAATCCAGCCCTATTGAGAAAGTGAAACTTGTTGGCTCTTAGAAATCAAGGGGAGCTTGTAGAGAAACCAAAAGTCCTAGCAATGAGGAGAAGAAATCAAACTTAGGTAACCCTTGTTCTTCAATCTTCATGCTAAATTGAGTGTTTTCTTTGATTCATAGTGAGCTGAATTTTTAGGGGTTTTACTCCCATCTATTATTGAGATATTAATCTAAAGTATAATGGTGTCAAGCTCTTGAAAGATCCAAGTAATGGTGTTAAGAAATTATCAAGAAACTTAATGCTTTTATGTATAAATTTGGGGTATTTAGTGTTGAATCATGCATAGACTGAATTTATTAGTAAATGGAGGTATTATGTTTGGATTTTTTACTTCAACATGAGTATCACAAGTTGGTTTATAATGCTGAAAAATAATTGGAATGAATTCATGTTTCATGTTCTTGGTGTTCTGGATGATGATGATGATCATGGAATGAATTTAAATCATTGATGGGTTGATTCCATGTATTCTAGATTTCTAATGATTGAGATTTTAACCCTATTTGGGTGTCTTAAAAGGATTTGTTAATTATGGATAGAACTTATGTAAATTAAATCAATATTAAGTTCAAGAGGTTGCATCTCAAGTGTTTGATAAAATGCCAAGTAAAAGAAATGGACAATTTTGGGGAGATTTTTGGCTAACTTTTCGATAGTCTACACTAGTCTAAAAGTCACCAAAATCTGCAAAGAATATCAACATACTACAAATTTGATTCTCCAAAATTTTCAAGCTATTTCGATGATTTTTGAATAATCTTCGAAAATGATTTTGAAATAGGAAAAAGGCGATTTCCTAATTGAGCTGAATTTTATTTGAGCGCATTCCGGGCATCAAACGATGTCGGAATTGGACCAAAATTTCCAGAATATGTTATTATATCATTGTGAAGGTGTCCACCAATTTTCATAATTTCTTGGCATGTCAAACTTAGTTTTCAAGTCGCATTTCAACTAAAAATCTCATACTTGTAAATAAGGACTTAAATTTCACTTGGAGTTGCAAATTGAGTTTGTGGACTTATAAATGAGATTTTATTTCTTGACAACCTTAGCTTCAAGTGTTTGGACTCCACAAAACCAGCTTCAAGAATTTTAAGAAATTTTATTTATTTTTAAACCATTTTTCAAGTTGTAGGAAAACTAACTTTCAAGTAATTATTTTGAAGTCCTTACGAGGTTGTTTTGCAAACTAATGCTTTAAACTAACTTGAAATTGTTTCTAATGATCCTAAATGGTTCAATAACACTCAAAAACAATTAATAAAGTGTGTTCAACAATATTAAACAAGTCCGAACACTTTTTGGCCGAGTTAAGTGCTTAATGAGGACTTGAAATGGATAAAAAGAGCCATTAGACCCTAAATTGACTTGGAATTTATTGTAGGTCTCTAAATAAGATTGTTTAGCACTAATATGTCAAGTTATATTGCTCACACAATAAGAACCCTTTATAGCAAAATACCATGAACACGAAAGTGTAAAATCTCAAATGTGCAAGTTAGATTACAATTAAACTACATTAGCAACAATGATGCTAAATGCAACTTAAGGACTCTAACACGTATATAACCAATCAAATGGACATCAGGTACTTAGCTAACTAGAGTCGGGCATCGAGGAGTTGATTGGGACGCGTGTCGAAGCCGCGAGAGCTCGTGTTAGCGTTGATCAAAGGTAAGTAAACCAACTAGAGGATCAATTCCAATTCTTATCATATTCTTGGATTTATTTTTTGTTATTCCATTTACTTGGACTCTATTCTCTATCCTTGAGTGTCTAAGGCTTGAGTGTGTCAGGAAAGTACTCTTAGGTTTGGTGCTAGATGGACAAACGTAACCTCACCTCGAGTATTGGATCAGAGGTAGTAGACATGGGCGAGGTATTCGAGGCACTGTTGATGCCCCAAAGCTACACCAAACTGAACCTGTCGACTTGGAGAGTCACGGCTCTAGGAATTTAAACCACTCAGACGCCTTCCCTTGACTCCTAGACACTATGTATCGCAGTTATTACTTTCTAGTCCATTTATCATGCACTTTCATTTACTTTTCTGTCTTTTAAATTCCCGCACGATACTTAGACTTATTTATTTAAATTCATGAATTGTGATTGAAACTCTACTGGCTTTACTTACTGGAATTGTCTCATTCGGTGACAATTGCAGATCCACATACAAGCAAGGGCAAGGGGCCGGTGATCAATGACTTCCTCTGAGGACTCTCAGAGTGGCTTCTCCTCTTGCTTACTTGTAGGTTTCTTGCGCTTTTGTGTCGTAGCTATAGATATATATATATATATATGTGTGTATATATGTTGTTTTGATAAAACTTGGGGATCTCTTTGGGATTTAAGCGACACTGATACATGTATATTCATGATTTCCCTCTTGCTGTCATCATATATATGCATGTTATCTATACACTATAGGGTTCCACACCATTAGAATGTCTGACTCTATATCTTTGAATTGTTTATATTTGTTCAAGTTTTGCTTCTGCTATTAAACTATTGAACTTATAAATTACAACGATTCAACTTTAAATCACCAAATAATTTATACTAATAGAAAAAAGGCTTACTAGGCCCGCATTGACTTTGCAAGGGCCGACTCGGGGGTCCACGTAAGCTTAGGCCGGACGGGGCCCAATTTGTAGGGACTGAGGCCGTCACATATACCGACCAAACACATGTTGATATATAGTTATCGCCGTTTTGCTATATATATGCATGTGATCTTTGTTACCTGGTTTTCCACATAATTAGATTTTATATGAATGGCTTCCGCTAAATTGTCTAGACTTCCGCTGAATAATCTTTAAACTGTATAAAATTTTAACTCTGAAATATTATTTAGTTATGAGAATGGTGTAAGGTTTATTATAAAGGCTGACTAATACATTGTTAAGTTCTATATAGCTAGGATTATGACTTAATGACAGGATTAGGTCGGGCGATGCCCTAGATTAAAGGATGAGCCATCACAATTTTATTGTTGAAAATATCTCAATAAAACTGACACACATTAAGATGTGTTTAATCTGTTCAATTCATAAACTAAAAAGAAGGCGAATAATGCATATTTTTCTTATTGTACTATGTACACAATATAATATAAAATAGAGAGGTTATTTCTCAACTCTGAACTTAGCAGAGACTAGTGTTCATGCAATATTTGGTACAACTATAATGTTGTCAATGACTTATCCAAAAGTTATTCAGTATGATTTTGTTTCATATGAGAATTTAAATTTCCAGCTTTATTTTTTGAATTTTACTTGAATAAGACATATTAAATTAAATGTCATCATATAATCTAATGACATTCATAAGACAAAATGATCAATTTGATCATTCATGATCATGAATTACGAGAATAATATTAAAAATATGTGCGGGCATCATTTGCGAAACCAAAAAATTTTATTAACTGAAAATTACAGTTGTGTTGCTAGTCTCAAGGCAAATTGTTGGTTAAATCGTCCCAAAGTAAATATGTTGTGGAAACCAACATTTTTTGTTTATAATTTATTTATGAATACCTTCGAACATATTCAATCTTATAGTAATTATTTTCAATTTATGTTTCGGCCAAGTAGACGCATACGTATTTATATATTTTTAACTTATGCATCGGCTAGCTATTTAATTGATTTAAAAAATAAAGAATAAAAAAATTGAGATACTGATTTTAGTTTTGAGACATTTACACATCATATTTATTTCATTCATAGTTCTTTATAACTCATTTTAGATGAACAACGAAATATCTCGCATTTGAGTTTCTCAATTATAAAGCTTATGTTTTTATTTAATATGCTTAAATAAAACTAAAATGATTTTACAACGAAGAATTTTGATTTATGTCGGTTTCCAACAATTGTATAATACCTTGAGCCCCTAATAGGAGATTTTTTTACAACAAGTTTTGTTGATTATCACTTTGATGAAGTAATTTTCCTACCATTAGGGGGAGATATATAAAGCCGATTCAAAAAGAATAGCGTGATATTGCTTGAAACACATAAAAAATGTTGCATTATGATATGAACTTGAAGTTCAAATGATCATTCATCAACAACAAGTTATGAATCAATTACTTTATGCAATCACTAATTAAAAAAAGTGACAACCTCATATGTTCCACTATTGTAGATTCATATATGAAATAATGTCTTTATGCAACAAAATGCATAAGAACCAACAAAACGCTTAAGGGGTAAAGACCAATTGGTTTAAATGCTATAGACCTTTGAAAAAGAGGTTAGGAGTAAAAATAATAAAATATTCCTTATATAAGAATTCTTTGGTAAGAATTCAATGTATCATTTGAAAATGATGATCTAATACCATAAATAGTATGTGGTTAAATATTATAGAAGACATAATTATCAAAAGAGGTCATCCAAACTGAGCTAAACTCGTTAAGAAAACGAGAAGTCGTTGGACTAATGACCTACAAGATTTGTGGTGCCGTAAAGCCGGTTAGACTTAAACAATCTGATCAGATGAACGTACGTAGCAAAACTTCAATGATTATTTACTTCGAAAACGATATGTAAGTAATATATATTATCCATGTCTTCATTTTAATATCATAATATGTCGACGACTCAAATATTGTAAGAAATCACGACAACATCATTATATCATTCGAATACCTGAAAAATGAATTCAGTATGGAAGATCTTGAAAAAATAAGATTTAGCCTTACTTTGGAAATCAAGTATTTTCCAAGTAAAATAGTTGTCCATCATATAATTTATTTTACTCAAAAAAAATTTGGGTTTGCAAAGATTTGTTGCAAAATAATAAGATGTTCTGCTCATGTCAACATAGGGGGAGAATTAAAAGGAGTTATTGATTAGTGCGTTGCACTCTTTATCCCTTAACTATGGTTTTATCCCACTGGATTTTGCTAGCAAGGTTTTTAATGAGGCAATTCTAACATTGTTATACTCCATATAAAAAATTATGAGAGTAATTAATGTCGTCTTTCTCCTATACTAGTTTTTTTCTCGTAAGATTTTTCTAGTAAAGGTTTTAATGAGGCATTTATATTCTCTCAAAGGGTATCAATATGTTGTACTTTTTTTCCTTAGCTATGGTTTTGCCCCACTGGGATTTCTTAACAAGCTTTTAATGAGGTAATCAATAATATTATACTACAAAGCAAAGATTGACGAGAATAGTGTACTCTTTTTCCTATGCTAGATTTTTTTCCCATTAAGTTTTTCTAGTAGAGGTTTTGACGAGGCATATTCTTTCAGCAGGTGTCATCTAAGGGGGAGTGTGGTAAATTAGATGACCCTATCAAGCATTTGTAACATCAACACATATGTGACTTGTACATCTCCATGTTACTTGCATCTCCTCACTTTGTACACCCATAATTGATTATGCATGTGTTGTCTGAGTAACTTGTAACACTTTTCATATTATACATGTTATGTCAATCTATTGTCCACTTTATGTACACTATATATGTTTGTAACTTACACAATTTGGATTACTTGTAAGTTATGTTCAAGTACATGAATTCATGATTATTAAGAGCCTATAAAAAGAGGTGTCTTCACTTGTAAATGACACACCAAGTTGAATGAAGAACTTCTCATTCTAACTCTCTCATTTCTTCTCTTTTCCTTTGTAGTAGTAGAAGTTCTTAATCTTCTATTTTCCTTCTCTAGTTTCTAGGAAGTCTCAACTTAATTTAAAAAGTACTAACTTTTTGTTTCTTTTTCATCTTCTAATTCTTTTTTTGTTCTGATTATCTTGCTTAGTTTTGGCCTCATCTCCTACTCTTAGCTCCCTCTTCTTTGCTAGTACAAGTTATGTCTGCCCGTCCAGCTCGTTTGCATTTTTTAATGGGAATTCTACTAATTTATATTTGGAAAATATAAGAATTGATGACAATGAGTAAGTCACACTCCAAGACACATTGGCCCACAAGAGCCGTCTATATATATGGCATCGAACTGCGTGTTACGCACCAAAATTTGTGTGTACCCGCATCTCGATGTACAGACAGACGGCTCAAAGGTCTAATGTAACTTTCAGTGTGACTTTCTCATTATCATTCTAGCACTTTTATATATAGTTATAGGTGGCTTTTCCATCTCAAACGTATTTCGACTTCCTTTTTTTATAACCTATTAGTCTAATATCATTATATAAATTCTTTTTGTATTCATTATATCAATTTTGATTAATATTAATGTGTGTTTGGATGTTGACATTACACTATATATAGGTTTAGTGTTGACCATGATTTTACATATGTGGTTTAGATTTATTTGACAAAAAAAAAAAGTGGTTTAGATTTTAATAAATGAGGCAAGGATTTTGGCCCCTACAGACGGAGGCTTTGCCCTTGCGTCTCATTCCTAGCCCGAATTTAGATCCACACCATGTTCGTAGTAGGGATGCAAATGGGTAGGAAAATACTCACGGGTGATGGAGATTTATCTTAATGGGTACGGATATAGGGATTTTAAATTGAGATGGGTGTGGGGATGGATACGAAATCTCATACCCACATAGGTATGGGTATGGGTATGGATACAAAATCTCATACCCACACGGGTATGTGTATGAGTATAGGTAATAAAATATCTCCGCGGGGATCCTCACGGATAATCCCCACAGGGATACCCACGTGTAATCCCCATGAGGATACCCTTTACCCATGAGGATCCTCATATACCAATTTATACACTATATGATATTTATTATTTATATATATTATATGATATTTATATATAAATATTACATAATATTTCATAGTTTTCACTCTCAAACACTTATACATATAACAAAAAACCTCTTTACGAGATTTATAATTTTAGTTTATTTAGTTAATTAATAACTATATGTTTTGTTTTTGAATTGTTTGCAACTATATTTATATTTTAGAATTTTAGGATCAAAAATACTGAAAAAAGCTGATGACTTGGTAGTTTTAAGAGATAGTGACTTTAAGGAATATTTTGAATTTGAACTTTTCATTTTGCATATGTCAATGATTTTGTAGAAACTTAATTATAAGTATTAGCACTTAGAAGTTGAAATTTTTATTGCATGATATGTTGATTTTTTTATTTTTGTCGGAGTTTCAACAATTGTGTTGTTATGTATGTATATTTAACACCTTATTTGTTACAATTCTTTTTTTGAGAATCCCCATTGGGGAATGGAATAAGGAAAAAAAATTTCCCACGAGAAAAAAAATTTCTGCAAAAATCCCTATGAAAATCCCCACAGGAATCCCCAATAGAGAATGAAATGGTAAAACATTTTACCCATGGAGAATCCTCATACCCACGGGAATTTGATGGGTATGGGGATGAGTATGAGAATTCATTCCCGAATGGGTATGGGTGGGTACGGGTGATAAAAATTTTAGTGGGTATGGGTATGGGAATGAGGTCCCCATCACCTACCCTACCCATTTGCATCCCTAGTTCATAGTCTTAAATTCGGGTGTCTAGGGAAGTTTTTGCAGCGAAGGCAAATCACACAAGTAATTAAAAAAAAAAAAAAAATCATCAATTCTTCTATGGATCAATAGCCTAAAAAATGTACTAAATATAGGACTAACTTTCTTAAAAGAAAAGTATTCTCTAATTTAAATGCTCAAAAAAATAATATATATTCGACCGCCATAAAATTAGCTTTAAAACGTCAAGAATTTGAGACTATTATATATTTTAAGATAATGTGACAACCAGTAATTGTTTTTTTTTTTTTTTGATGAAATAACGTGACAACCAATAATATATTGTTCTTTTAATTAACATGCATTTGAAATGTAATAGGACACACAATAATGAAAAACAAAAGTCCTAACAAAGAAAGCAACTGCCTTTAATTAAACTAATAAAATAACCCAAATAAAGTTGCTAACCTAACAGTGACAGTATAGTTAATCCATGCACATGGTGAATAGTATGGCAATGGTGAATATAATCCCAAGAGAGATAAAACTAATCATCTAAGATCTTAATAGAATCACCAAAAGAGAGGATCAATATTGGTTAATAATAATATAAAAAAAAAAAAGAATCTCAAAAGAGCACGTCTAGAAAATATAGAGCTTTTTAAGAGTTTCATAGGAGAAAGAATATTTGGCCTCGTTTGGTACATTTTTGTCAACTTACAAGTAAGTTTTCTAACGTGGAAGTTAACTCACGAGGGTTCGACTTTGAACTTTCAAATAAGTTGCAAATTTTAAAAATAAAAAACGGATTTGACATAAATACTCATCAAACAATTACTAAAATATGTAATAAAATGTGATTAATGAGGGGATAGTTTTATCAATTTGTCATCAGGAAGATAACTGTTGGAGATGTTGGGATAGTCCAACATCAACTACTTAGAAAGAAAAATAAGGCTTATAAGTGTGAGTTGTCACCCACACTGCCTTCAAGGTCTTAGGTGCACTGTAGTGGCCCAGGCCTTGACAAAAAAGGAGTGGTACACAACTCGCAAAATCCGTGGTCTTAAGCCTCCAGGACGCGGGTTCGAGTTGTAGGAGGCGAAAAACTACGCCCATTGCACTGTAGTGGATGGGGGGGGGGGACGTAGATGGTGGTGTGAGGTGCACCCACACTGCCTTCAAGGTCCTAGGTGCACTGTAGTGGCCCAGGCCTTGACAATAAGTGTGGAGCGCCTCGCTTTCAGACTTGTAGCCTATACATAAAATTAATCACCACACTCTTCTCACCTTGGATTGGAACCTATATTACAAAATTGAACAATAACTCTCCTAGGGGATGAGGGAGTTATCTCTCCCTTGAGAATGTGAGTTGAGAGATAACTTGCAGGGAAGTTGAGTTTATAAAATCAACAAAACAAGATTAGTTTTGATTCCCTTGCAAGTTTTCTCACTCCTCCCAACTCCACCCCTAACCAAACAAGGCTAAAACCTATTTTATACTAGGAAAAAAGTTTTGATACTGCTAAAAAATTTTACTTGCTGGAGAAATATAATTGTTGGAGAATGCTCACAAGGACCAATTCTAAGCCTATTGACGTTCCATATATATATATATAATAAGTCATTTTAGACCCATTTAGCCTTGGTAGCTTATAGCAAACTCATAAGACTTCGATGATCCTAGTAGGCTTGATAAATCCGTATAACTAACAGAGTTCATAAATTTATATAAAATGTAAAGAAAATAAATAAATATATATACATGCAAAGAAAAACAAAGTAAAAACGATTTATGTAGATGACTACATTGGATCAATGCACTCCAACGTGCTTACTTTGTTCACATATATATAATGTTTAAATAACTACTTGATCATATTTAGATCCTAATTTATAGCTCTTGATAAACATAAATAATATAAAAATAAACTTTAACTAATTGATATTTGAATCAATCCTAACAATATCTCCCTTGATTCAAATTCCCTAAAAATAAAATTGAACTTTAAATTGGCGAAGCACTTCTCTTCGCACGATCCAAATTCATGAAGCACTTCTCTTCATTTGATGATGCACTTCTCATCATCCTCACTATTTGGATCACTTCTCTCCAAATCTCTTGATGTGTTCATCATCAACTTCATAGAAACGTATCTTCAGTTGGTTTCTTCTACCATGTTTGTCTGATCTTGATCTTTTCGAAACCTGCAATTTTTCTCCAGGTAGCCAGAATTTTTGCATTTGAAGCATTAATTGTGGATTTCCCTTATGCCAACAATCTTCTTCCTTGTGACCCCTCTTTTTGCAGTTGCTGCATTTATGAATATTTCTTCTTACCTTTGATTATGACGATGTCGTTGAAGGTTGGAAGTGAAAGAGATGATGTTGTGGTAGTAAAAGCCATCTTGGACTCTCACATGCCTTTAGGATCTCACATTCTAATACCACTAATATGAAATGTAAAGAAAACAAATATGCAAAGAAGAAACAAAGTAAAAACGATTTATGTAGATGACTACATTGGATCAATGCACTCCAATGTACTTACTTTGTTCACATATATATATATAATGTTTAAATAACTACTAGATCACATTTTGATCTTAATTTATAGCTCTTGATAAACATAAATAATATAAAAATAAACTTTAATTAATTGATATTTGAATCAATCCTAACACATAGTATACACCTAGGTTATTCTATCAAAATATATCAATGATGTTCTTGGACCAAATTAGTATCAATTACAAGTATAACATTTATTACGTATTCTATATATAAGACTCGAAGGTGCCTATTCATCTTGGTGGAATTGCTAGACTTTAGTTGGTTAAGAAATTCCACTTACATAATTTTTTATAAATTTATGTCTTGAATATTTTCGACAAGAAAATTAAGCTTGAACATGGAGAAACGTCTTGTGAACTCTACAAGAATGTTAATCACTATGAAAATGCAAAAGTAGCCTACTTTAATTGGGCAATGACCCAGTCGGAAGTCGTGCATTTCACCTCGAGATACGCACGCACACATCTGAGCGTGTATTGCAGAGCAATCGACCAGGTCGGTGCCCAAATTCAGTGACCAAAGTTGGTAACTCCAACAGTTCCCTAAACACAAATAGCGGACAAAGAGTGTTCAAAGGATTATTTGTGGTTTTTCTTTTCTTTCCTTATTTTTTATTTGTCAAACAACCTTTCTTGTGAAAATTATCAAACTCATACTTGATCTATATACATAATAAAAATCATAACCTTTAATCATGTTTTGTTATTTAGACCAATTTTCTTTTTTCTCAATGAGTTTTAGTGACTACTAGATGGTATGGAGCATATATTTTCTCTCCTAGGAAAAGGAGGGATTTTAGTTGCTTTGTTTTTGTTTTGTATCGCACGCGTAGGTGTATAGATTCTAATAAATTATAATATACATTCACGTAATAGATTGATTGACCTATAAATTGGGTTAATAACAAAAATATAACCCCATGCATGTAAAAGAAATTAAGTTCTACAAATAATTAATGTTATTCTCATCCCATAAGAAAATGAAAAAAGTATTGACTATCATTACGAGTGGGCATCAATTTTTGCAAAACCGTCTGATCTTGTCTAATTTTTTAAATTAGCAGTTTGGAGGTAATTTAACAAACTTGAAAACCACAATCCCGCGGTTTGGTGGTGATTTTTATTTATAAAAAACTGCGGTTCACTAAACCGCAAAACCACCACAAACTTTGAAATAGAGTTAAGTCTTTTCATATTGTTCTAATTTTTTAAATTAACTTAGACTCATAATTTTGTTTGAGTTCCTTGTATTTCATTGTATTTTCGATGAATATTCATGTATGTACATATGTTTTGTTATATGTTTTGTTGATTGACATGTATGAACTTGTATAAAATGTGTTGTTTTTTTTTTTTTTTTTTAATGTATTGTAAGAAAACCACAAAATCAAATTGACCAAACCACAAACAGCAGTCGATTTGATTGCGATTTTGATGATTCGCAGTTTAGTGATGATTTACAAAACGATCAAACCGTGAACCCCGATTTGATGGTGGTTTGATGTTTTTGACCATCAAACCACAATTCGCCAGCCCCTAACCATCATACAAACTAGGGTGTAGAAAAGGACGTGAATTTCTTTAGAGATAAGTTGATCGAGTTGCATTTCGGCAATAAATATAAATGCTGGATAATGCTAGCATAACTCCTTTAAGGACACGCACTTGAGACCAACCCTTCAATGTGCCTCGAGAAACTCACGCATGCACATCAATAAAAATCAAGGGACATGCAAAAGTGCGTGCCTACCTACCTGCCCTAGCATTTTCCACTTTTATTTCATGTTCACAAGCTAAGCAACTTCTGCACGCCAGCTAAGAACAAGTATCCTTTAGACATCAACTGGATTAGTTAATTGATAAAAAGAATTAAAGGTAACGACATTACCTAGAACTCCATTAAAAGCAAATTAAGATGCTCAAGTTGTCGCGGGGCATTTGAAAAGTACTTAAACATTTATATTAAAGACTCAAAAAAGACGTTTAATATGCTTATGAAAATAATCTTAGTGAAAAGATGTCAACATAATCATGGTCCAAGAGCCTAAATGTACCAGTGGTTAAGAATTGGAAAATATCAGTCTAAACTCATTAGTCCAAATAGCACTGCCCTCCCCACCCCAAACATACATCATTACATTGACTATTTCATCCTCGGACATTCGACTTTGGACATTGTTGTGCCTCATGTCCCACGTGAGTAACCCTCTCAATCCAATTTACTCCATAAACTCAAAGCCGAGTAACAGTATACTAAGACCTGAGCTTGCTTGTATATCATGACCCTAGTGATAAGTGAAATGCATGAATTGTTATGTATTGTCATTGATGTTTCTTAAAATACCAAAAATATGCTTCACTGGTTTTTTTTTTGGATAGGAAAGCTATGCTTCCCAGTTTATACTGACATTAAATTCTTTCAAAATTATATTTAGTGGTGGTTGAAATTTATGACTTCAACAGCATAGCAAATGCATGTTTCAAGAGTCCGTCAAGTGCTCGAGATCGTCCAGATTGAATACAACGATTGGTACTTCAACTGAAAATAAGACATCCCTTTTAAAGCCAATAATGCATAAAGATCAACTACAATGTTAACAAATTCGAGTAATTTCGACCCAAAAATAGTTCAGTACTACTTCACCCATGAAGAATACCTTTTCAATTCATCCACTAATCATGTCATGGGGTGGGCAGGCTGATGAAATTGTGGACTGAAACTGTACTCACCGCGAAATTGGAAAGCACATATAACCTATCTAAATATGTTAGCAGAGGAAACGTCACAGATTAGCATTTCTAACAAAATAAAAACCATGTAAGCAGAATTAAGTCTGTAAAACCCCCCCTGCCTGCAAATGGCACTAATAAACATTTGTCTAGGCTGTTAAAAAAATAGTTCTAACGGGAGCCCGTGCATCAGTGTTCACACTCGGCCATTAAAATAAAAAAATAGTTTCATTAAATTGGAGTCTGATGTTAGGTAAACAAATTTCTATCCAAATAAGTCTCTGCTCATAATGCCTATTAGTTGTATTGGGTGGCTTCTAAGTTTGATGTCTAATGAAAACATAATCATACTAAAAAACTGAAATGCAAAAGAAGACATGATACTTTATGAACATAATATCACCAATTGCTGCTTATATATGTAATACATCCTCCATTCAATTGCCTTTAAGTTGAGCCTACCAAACAGAAGCATGCATGGCCGCTGAAATAGCAAGTGCTTAATAATTACCAAGTATCAAAACCAATCGATAATTCTTTAGTTTCAGGAAACCTGCAATGTCAAAAATTTCTAACCAGGAGTTCCAGCCTCATTCTATAACAAAGAAACAAAGACCTTTGCAAGGTCTACATGATGCTATCACAAACTAGTTTCTCATACTAAAGAATCATAAATAAATTCTACAAGCCTGCAACAGGTTAATCAAAGTGGTGAGATCGTACCTGTAGCGGCAAAAAATCACTGAACTCTTGCGTTCGAGGGTAGCAGAAGGTAAGCCTGCCACATTACCACAATCCAATGGCCTTCCACCAAACACCTCCAACACCAAGCCAGATGAGTATGTTGACGACGGAAATGAGGAACCCGTATCCCCACCACTTGGCCAGTGGCACATAGTTTGCACCGTAGAAAATAGGAGCAGAGCCAATACCATAGTGCGTTAGTCCACCCATAAGGTTGGAGAGGAAGGACAACACCATGGCGCCAAAAAGAGGTGGAGTTCCCAAAGCGCTTGCTACAGACAAAAATGCTGTAAACATGGCACCAATGTGGGCAGCACCACTAGCGAAGAAATAATGCGAGTAAAAGTAAAGAAGAACTAAAATTCCAAAAGATAACTGCCATGACAGGCCAAGCCCTCCCACGACCTGAACAAAAGCAAACAAGGGAATTGATAAATTTTCCTCAAATGACACAAGTTACAAGAAAAGCATCGAATCCAATTTATGCATAATAATGCAAAAAAACATAATTCAACATCAATAACAGGCAAAGAAAATTTTAATGATTCCCACAACTCCGATCCATAAATCTGTCATCTTTAAGTAATCAAAATGTGATTCTTCAAAGCATGCACTAGCCCATGGGTATATAGAATTTCTATCCAAGTGTATATATCAGGTATGCTCCACTACATTTAATCCATCTAAATGCAAACATTTACTCCAGGTAGCATCCGCACACAAGGAACTGATACCACAAAACCTCACTACTATTCAATTAAGAAATTGCAGGAGCTAGTTATAATTAAGTTTGGTACTATGAATAACTACCCAACAACAAATCTTAACATAACTACTATTACATGAAAACCTAAAGGGTTACTAATATTCTTGGAGTATATATTGAATATGGATCGAAGTGACTAATAGAAATAATTGTTAATGGGCCTATAAATAAACAAATAATAATTCAAGGGCCTTTAAACAACAACTTCAACAACAACAACAACAACAACAAAAGCCTCAATCCCAAATAAGTTTGAGTCGGCTACATGGATCAAACTCCTCCATTGCATTCAATTAGTCAATTGATGGTGTACTTCACAAATCCTTTAAATCTCACCTAATCAATGTGTCCCACGTTAGCATTGGTTAACCTCTCATCGTCAAATTTCTTCAGTTTTCACTGAGTCGAGCTTACCTTTTGAGGTGTACAGCTCCAAACCACCACAATCACCCTTCCTTAATTTTTGTGCCAATTGGTGCTACTTCTACTTTTCTTTGAATTTCTACTACATTAATTTTATGTACTTGTTGTTTCTTTACCTAAAATTCACTTCCATAAAGTATAGCTGACCAAATTGTGGTCCTATAATTTTTTTTTTTCTTTTTTAACTTGGTAGTTGGTAGAAATATTTCGATCGCAGATCACACCTGTTGAACTATTATATTTCTTCCATCCATCTTGAATTCTATGTGTAACATTATTCTCGATATTACCATCATTTTGTATGATTGATCCGAGATATTTAAAGTGGCTCATCTTAGGAACTTTTACTTCCCCTAATTTTACCACTCCATCTTGATATCTGGTATTTCTAAATTGACAATGCATGTATTCGATCATCGTCCTACTCAACTTAAAGCCTTTATGATGTGCTAGCAATATGAGGCTTATTATAAGAATTAGACATTGGTATGTGTATTGAACATAGTATCTTGATGTACTAGGGTTTTAGTATAAAAGGTTGTAAAGACATCACAATAGTTAGTTTTAGCCGAAATGAATTAAAAAATTGAGCTGTGAAACCCTGGACTGGGTGTTAATGTGTTTATCTTCTTCGTTGGTTTGTTCTTCTCTTCTCCTCCTTTGATCCTCTCTACATCAAAATGGTTCAGAGCAGACCGTCGAGAAGCAATGACTTTCAGTGAAGGAGGAAGACGACCCCATCCCCACGACAGTGATCAAGGGATGCAGGCCTTTTGGGCATCATTTCATTCTTTGGAGCGAAGTTTTGATGATTTCAAACGCGAAATTCGTTGAACCTTGCTTCCACAACTTGTTCATCCCATAAATCCAGCGCATTTCCATAATCCGTCACTGCTCCACTTCCGTAGTCTCCACCTCCATCATTTACACCTCTTTCTCGCACCAAATGTGTTCATCAACCGACCTCTCCACCTTTGTTCGACTCTGTTATACTCATGGTTTGAAAATTCTTTGAAGTTCTCCGAACTTTCCCGAATTAATTAGATTTTTTGAAGCACCGAATTAAGAATTAGGTGTAAACGAATTTTTACAAAACTTCCATCGAAGATAGAGGAAATGATAACATTTCAAGTTTTAATGCTCACTTGTAAGAAAAGGGAAATGCAGTTAGGGTCAGCTTTTGTTGGAATATAATCTAAAGAATGACAACATGTTATGTGATAACAAAACCACAATTTTACTTCACTTATTAGAAATGGATTCTAGGCATCTCCAATGCTATACACCAAAATTGTGCAACTTTTGCACCATTTTGGTGTAAGAGCATCTCCAACCCACGCCATTATGGCGTGGGATTAGAAGATTTGGCGCTGGATTGGTCTCCAATCCAGCACTAAATCTTGCTGCATCTTGATGCGGACGAATAGTGTCGCGCCATACATGACGCGACACTATTCATTGTGCCAAGATGAGATCCGTTCCAACGCCAAATCTTGATGCGGACGAATAGTGTCGCGCCATACATGACGCAACACTATTCATTGCGCCAAGATTAGATCCGTTATTTTTTTTAATCTATATCTTACTTAAAGGGCCCACCTCTCAAAAACTTTAACAATTTAAAACATTAAAAAATAAAAAGATTTGGTGTGATTTTAGAGGAATACGTGGGGAATTTGTGGTGGTGTCCACTTTTGGTATTAGATTGGGTGTGAAAGGTTGAGATGGAAATAGTGATTTTGGTACTTTTTAAACCAAAATGGTGCAAAAGTTGCACCATTTTGGTGTAATGCATTGGAGATGCCCTAAAAAGTATCAAAATCATTATTTCCATCTCCAACGTTTCACACTAAATCTCACACCAAAAGTGGGCCCCACCACAAATTCCCCACACATTGCTCTAAAATCACACCAAATCTTTCATTTTTTAATATTTTTAAATTGTTAAAGTTGTTGAGAGGTGGGCACCACAAGTAAGATATAGATTATAATAAAAAGATAACGGATCTCATCTTGACGCAATAAATAGTATGACGCAGCACTATTCATCTGCATCAAGATGCAGCAAGATTTGGTGCTGGATTGGTCTCTTCCAATCTTATGACATAATGGCGTGGCTTGAAGATGCTCTAATGTACTGTCTAGTGAAGAAAAAAATATTGTAAAAAATTGATCGATCCTGTCAAAATTGAAGTTTTAAAAACTTAAGATCGAGAATAAAATGAGAAAAAATATGAAATATTATAGAAACCGGACTTTTTAATGTCTTTTGATAAAACTTGGATGTTCTCTACCACTTAAATGAAATTATTTAGACTTCTCTATAATGTCGAAGTTTAACCAAAATTCCCCTCATCAAATTACACTTCCTTCAATTAATTCTGAATTTTAAGTGAGCGAAGTCATAGGTGAAGTTGAAGTTTCGAACCTTGGTTATACCAACCCAAAACAGTTCTACAACTGCTTCGCCACAAATCCATGTCCTTGACGCCCTTACCCCGCCACTAGCCCTAACCTACTTGCCACCACCTCCATCTTTTTCATTCGGCGCCTCTGCTCCACCCCAAAGATGCCCTACACCTCCACCTTCTCCATCACCTCCTCCACTTACCAAACCTTCCCCACCAACCCAAGAATGATGTGCACCTACTTCACCCAAAACCCTTTCATCCCCTCCGGTCACCAAATTCTCTCTAACGCCCTTCATCTCAACTCAATTGCCACAAGTACAATAGCGCCCCATTAGGGATCCAATGCATAATGAAGATGAGAAAGTGGTGAATCATTTTGATTTCTCTTCAGATCTGCAACTCCGCTCTTCACCAATCAAGAATTACTTCACGTTTGCGGAGTTTCGTCGCCTTAATCAAACTACATATGTTTTCGTTCTCCGAAAGCATTGTTGGTTTGAAGTCCCACAATTGGATCTCAACAGTTTCAACAGTTGGTTGTTCTTGAAGAAGGATAGTATATGTGCAAGCTTTCATTCAACTCCACTTAACTTCGACATTAGAGTTTTGAAGATTTTTGAAGAGGTGGTTCAGAAATTAAGCCCTATATTGCTCATATGTTGGTCGTTCTCTTCAACTGTTAATGGACTATATTTCTTGAAAAACATGCTCAATCAACCAAAGGGCCCTTCCACCAATACTAATTACTATGCTTAGAAACAATTGCAAACCAAGAACCATGGCGGAATTGTGGCATTTTTTCAAACAACTTCCTTAAAGCAATGGAGCATTCACAAATAGTACCATGAATGAACCAACCCACCACATTAACTAGCCAATTGTAGATTGAATGAAACACTTCAATCATGAATGGAGTAAAATATAGCCCATAAACAAGTTGCACTGCAACATCTTGAAGACTTGGGTCCATAATTTGATCAAACATGTTGCTTGCATCATCCAAATAACCTATGATATATCTTCTCATGGCTAAAGTGAACACAATTTCTTTCAAATATAAACACAGAGCATTTTTTTCAAGAAATGTAGTCGTTCAACTTGGAAATTGAACAAACCCCATAATTATAACAATGGAAGAGAACAAACCAACGAAGAAGATAAACACATAAACACCAATCCAAGATTTCACAACTCAACTCAGAGTTTCATAACTCAATTATTTAATTCCTTTCGGCAAAAACTAACTATTGTGATGTTTTTACAACTTGTTATACTAAAACCATAGTACATCAAGATACTATGTCCAATACATATAAAGAAGTCTAATTCTTAAAATAAGCCTCATATAGCAAATGTATCACTTTAGATTCTAATTTTCTATTCACTCCATCTTTTATTCCATCCACTAGGACAATATAATCCGCAAATAACATACGCCATGGTATACGTATACCCTCTTGAATAAGCCTACTTAGTTCATCCATAACTAATATAAAGAGACAAGAGCTTAAAGCCGATCCTTGATTTAGTCATAATGTAATGGAAAATTCTTTGGTGGTAGCTCCAAATGTCTTTACAGTTGTCACTACTCCTTCGTAGTTTGTACATATCTTTAATAGTGTCTATGTACCTAGCAGGCACTCCTTTTTTTTCTAGAACCACCAAAGAATATCTCCAGGAAATCTATTATATGCTTTTTCTAAATCTACAAATATCATATGCGGATCCTTTTTTACTTTTCTCTATATTTTTCCATCAATCTTCTTTCAAGGAAAATCACCTCTATAGTGGAACTTCCTGACATGAAGCCAAATTGATTCTCTAACATCGTTGTTTCTCTTCTTAGTCTATTCTCAATTATCTTCCCTCAAAGTTTCATAGTATGACTCATAAGTCATAAGTTCAATTCCTCGATAGTTTGACTTGGGGTTCTAAGTGAATGTGCTTTTATATTTTCACCATAAGGTGCAAAATCCATCACTCCAGGAATCAGTTCATTATCTTTCTCCACGAAGTATTTCAAACAACAACTTTCTTGGTAATATAACAATTTGATGCCAATTTAACGCAATATTAACTTAGCTCAAGTACAATGACTCACTTGCACACCCCCATCAAACAACAGTGATCCAATTCTTTCTTGCAAAAATATTCAAAACAGAGAAGAAATGGAACCAAAGAAAATATTAGAGTAATGGACTTCTTTTATTCCTACAATAATGTTTTCTCCATTACAATCCCCCCTCTCCCCATTCTTTTCATTCATTATTTATATAAAGACCTCACTAAGTTCTAGTAAAGAAAGACCAATTCTTCACCCTTATTTATCTCCTCTCGCTGCTAGTTCTAAGACGTTGTCGCAGCATTCTTCTACTTTCTCGTTATTGACCAGCCACCTCATCTCCCTTGCTTTCTCCATGGTGACATGTGTAAGTCCATGCGTGCTTGGAAAATCTCCCGATCATGACTCCCCTTTTTAGGACAACTAGCTCCCGCTAGTGTTTTTTTTTTTAAAGGTGGAGGTTTGGGAACCGAGCGCGACCATCGTCTCTTGAATACCATTTTGCGAGCTTGGACGCCGTCCTTTGCGCCGATCCCGAAGGTTTCCAAAGTTCCTCGACGGGTGGTAGTTGTTTTCTTTTCCACAATAGTGTCTTCCTTCAAGATACTTTCCTCACCCATTACTATCTCTTCTATTTTTGGCAACACCTCCCGAGGCTCCTCGTCAAGCATTGAAGGCTCAAACAACTTCGCTTGTCTACATTAACCACCGAGTACATCTCCATGTATGTTTGCAGCTCCATTGACAAGCATTGTCTCCAATCTTGCGGTGATTTTGAACGGACCATAGCGAATCGGTTTCAATTTTTTTCCTTCGCCTTTAATTCGATCCTTACCCAAATGCACCAAACCATGTCTCCCTCTTGGAAATTTCCTTTTACTCTGTGTCGGTCATGACGCTCTTTATATCGTTCTTTGGGCTTTCAACAACTCGTTTTTTTCCACTTCTTCATGCACCTTCCGAATTTGCTCCACAAATTTGCGGGCGCGAACTATATCTCCATCATCTCTCCCGAGTTGTAATGTAGACTGCACCGTGAATTCCATATCAAATGGGCTTTGTGGAAGAAAGCCTAAACACACTTCAAGGAGCCTTGCTAGGGTGGAGCTATGTGTGGTGTGGTTTATAGCAAATTGCGAAAAGGAATGCTCTCATCCCAAGTCTTCTAGGTGTTTAGAATTATACCCTCGAGAAAATGAATGACGGTCCTATTGACCACCTCTGTTTGCCCATCGGTTTGGGGGTGAAAGGCGGTTTCGTTTCAACTTTGTATCCATTAGCTCCCATAAAGTGCACCGAATTTGGACAAAAATCTGCTATCACGATCGAGATGATTGAACTAGGAAGCCCAAAAATCTTCCAAACATTAGTAAAGAACAAGCGAGCCGCTCACTCCCAAAGTGATTGTCTTCTTACAAGGCATAAGCACCACCATTTTTGAGAATCTATCAACTACCACAAAGAGGTAATCATGTCCTCTTCGAGTCGTCTGCAGACCACCCGTAAAATCCATCGATATGCTTTCCCAAGGCCGGGTTAGTACCGCAAAGGCGTATACAACCCCACTTTTCGATTGGTCGGCTTCGAAATATTACATAGCATGCATCCCTTGACAAAACGTGCCACGTCTTGTTGCATTCGAGGCCAAAATACATAACGAAGCAAATTTTGAAATGTTTTGGTTACTCCAAAATGGCCAAAGAATCTTTGATGTGTGAGCCTCTCGTATGTATTTTAGTCGTTGATCGGCTTGTGGTATACAAAGGAGTGTTCCTTTGTAAAGAAGACCATTCCGCAACTCATATCCGTAGGGCCTACCTTGTTGAATTTCTAACAAAGACCTTTCTCAAGTCTGGGTCCGCTTCATACCAATCAACATATGCTTCTTTAATAATCGGTTGAACTCGCATAAACACGACAAACAAAGAGCTGCTACCGGCGCCGAGACAACATGTCGGCAAGTTTGTTGAGGGCTCCCTTCTTGTACTTAATCACCAAATGGAATTGTTGTAGATAAGCCATCCACTTCATGTGACGGGCTTGCTGTAAGCGGGTTTGTGTCTGCAAATATTGTAGTGGTTGGTGATCCGTGCGGACTACTGTTTCCTTCCCAAGGAGATAGACCCGCCAATGTTTTACAGCCAAATAAAGAGCCATGAGCTCTTTATCATATGTAGGATAGTTTCGTGCCGCCGCTTGGAACATCTCTGAATGATAAGCTACGTGCCTTCCCTCTTGCATTAACACTGCTCCCATAGCGTAACCTGAGGCATCTGCTTCAAGTTTGAAAGGTTTCTGCAAATTTGGTAGTGCCAACACTGGCACCTCACTAATCTTTTTCTTTAGGATATTGAAAGCATTCTCATGTTCTTTTGTCCAAGCAAAAGATTGATTGGCTCTTGTCAAGGAATGAAGTGGACCAGCAACGATAGAGAAATTTCGAATAAATTTTCGAAGATATTGGCAAGCCCCCATGAAGCTACGGACTTCTGTCACCGAGCGTGGTCGAGGCCAATCAGTAATAGTTTGTACTTTCGTGGAGTCAACCCGCAATTCTCCGGCTCCAACGACAAACCCCAAATAAATCAAGGAAGTTTTCCCAAACTCACATTTCTTTTTGTTGAGGTGCAGTTGATGTTGAGACAACACATCAAAAACTTGGCGGACATGAATCAGATGGGCTTCCCAGGATTCACTGTAAATGAGGATATCATCCAGATAAACAATCACAAAATTATCAAGAAATGGCCGAAGAATGTCATTCATCAACCGCATGAATGTTGTCGGGGCGTTGCATAAGCCAAACGGCATGACGAGCCATTCGAATAACCCTTGCCTTGTTTTGAAAGCTGTCTTCCATGTGTCATCTTCGCGAATCCTAACCTGGTGATAGCCAGATTTGAGGTCGAGCTTGGTGAAGACTGTGGCGTGGCGTAATTGGTCTAGCAGATCATCAATTCGCGGTAGAGGATAGCGATTCTTCACAGTAATTTTATTGAGAGCCCGAAAATCAATGCACATACGCCATCCTCCATTTTTTTTTGGTACTAAAATAGTGGGGGATCCACAAGGAGAGTTACTGGGTTTTATGACACCTGCCTCCATTAGCTCAGCCACTTGCTGCTTGATTTCTTCATTCTCCAGTACTGAGTTGCGATACATGCTTAGGTTGGGTAGTGTTGCATCTGTAAGGAGTTGGATTTCATGCTCCACTGCTCTATTTGGTGGAAGTCCACCAACAACTGCAAAAAGATGGCCATACTCCCTGATCAAGGCTGCTATTTGGCCCTTCATTTCTCCGCAAGTAAGAGTGACAATTGAAGCTTGTGTGTCAATTTCGGCTGGCCGAATCAACAGAACCACAAATTTGTTGGAGGCGTTAACCATTCTTCGGGCTTGGCAAGCAGTCACGAGCTCAATCTGTTGAGGACTCCGAGCAGAGTTGATAATGAATTTTTTTCCTTCCTTTTCAAATTGGTATTTTTGAGCACGCCTAAGTAGATAGCATCTCTCTCCCATAAGTAGGGACTGCCAAAAATCACCTGACAAATGTCAATAGGAACCACTTCACAAGTAATCTCGTCAATGTACTGGTTGGTGATGGCAAAACGAAATTTGCACTGGCGATCTATTTTGAGCTCCACGTTTTTCGAATCCAAATTTAGCGGGTATGGACGTGGGTGCGGCGTGGTCTCTAGTCCCAATTTCGCACCAAGCTTGCTGAAATCAGGTTCTTTTGGCTTCCGGTATCAATAATAGCTTCTATGATTTCCTGCTTCACTTGAATGCGCAACGTGAACAATTCCTCTTTTGCATCAGGCAAGTTTTGCGGGCTCGAGGTTATCTCCTTCGGCATTGTCATCAAAGATAAACTCTTGTCCGCTTCTGTCACTTGCCCGAGCTCTATGGTGTCTTGAGGAGTTGATGTCGCTATCATGGTTCTCTTTCCTCGATCATCTTTCTTCCATTTTTCTCGGAAAAGCTCGGATGTAGCTTCCAACATTTTCCTTTATCATGACCTCGCAATTTTGCAATGCTCACAATACTTAGTTGTTTTACTAGAAGCAGTGAGTTACCCTTTGTATCATTTTTTTTTTTTTTGAAGTGGAACTGCTGTCCGTCCTTCTCCTTTACAGGTCTGTTGGTCGTTGTCCACCTGGCTTGTTTTTCTGTTCAACACCATTGCAATGCTTGCTAGCGCTTGAAATGTTAGTAACCCGATATAGCCGAAGCTCATTTTGAATTTGTCGATGCAAACCTCGCTACAAACTTCGTGAAAGTATCTTGATTTTCAAGATGAATTCCCAACGTTACCGTTGTTCGCCGAATTTCGTGGTGTATTCTTGCACCGACCGATTATGTCGTTGCCTTAGATTGTGCCACCGTGTCCATCTCGTCTCCGTGCATAACCCATAGGATAAAACTCTTGTTGCGTAGATTAACAAAAGTGTCCCAGGTTATTACCTTCCCATCATTCGCCTTTAAGTATGCATTCCACCAAGCTAATGCGTGGCTAGTAAGCTTCAATCGAGCAAATGCCACCTTCTCATTGCTTGTTGAATCCATAGAGTGTAAAATAGGTTTCTAACCGATCCACCCAAGCATCAAGTTTCTCAAAGATCTATGGCGCCGTCGAAGGTAGGAATATCAATTTCGCTTCGACCTTGAATGGTCGATGTACGCTTTCGTGAACATATGAGCATTGTTGTAACCTTCATCTTCCTTTACAATAGGGGCCTTTTCTTTATCTCCGTCAAGTGAGCTCGTGGAGGAGTGAGGTCACTATTAAGGTTCTCCGCTTCGTGGGGGTCAAAGAAGAACTTGGCTGGTTTTGTTGTATCCAATTTAGCACAGCTCTCTAATTGGGCGCCAATCGATCTACCTTTTCGTAGAGAGATCGGTTGTCTCGTGTGAATGTTCTTCTTCGGCAGACATTGAATCCGCTTTTTGTACCGGCCTTCGATGTGCTTGAAGGATGGAGAGGGGTTCACCGGATGCCCGATACCCGACTTGGTTAACACCATTCGCTCGCTTGCAAATGACGCAACAAACTCGTCTCTCGATACCAAACTTGATCCAATTCTTTCTTGCAAAAATATTCAAAACAGAGAAGAAATGGAACCAAAGAAAATATTAGAGTAATGGACTTCTTTTATTCCTACAATAATGTTTTCTCCATTACAATCCCCCCTCTCTCCATTCTTTTTCATTCATTATTTATATAAAGACCTCACTAAGTTCTAGTAAAGAAAGACCAATTCTTTAGCCTTATTTATCTCCTCTGCTGCTAGTTCGGCACGTTGCTGCAGATTCTTCTACTTTCTGTTATTGACCAGCCACCTCATCTCCCTTGCTTTCTCCATGGTGACATGTGTAAGTCCATGCGTGCTGGAAAATCTCCCCGGATCAAACAGCTTTCTTGGTAATATAACAATTTGATGCCAATTTAACGCAATATTAACTTAGCTCAAGTACAATGATTCACTTGCACACCCCCATCCCTTGGATCCAAGGCCCATGAATAGATTAAATCAAGGCAAACCAACTGTCTTCCATTACATACTCATCAAGCATCAAATGCTGATTGAGTGATGATTGAAGAGAGTAAATGAATAATTCAAGGCTGAAAATTGAAGTACATAGGGAACCATAGGCCTTTCATAAGTCATGCCAAGTAAAACTGAGGAACAAACCTCGTCTCTTTTGATGATATATGATAAAATATAAGGGAAGAAGAAATCTTGAGTAGCATGGACAAGGCTTTGGTGTGATAGAACCCAAATGTGCAATGTATCAAATATATGGCTTCAAGGATTTGCCACAGGAACAAGGATAGAAAAGAAGAGCGGCCTAGGAAATAAGATATGGGAGATGATTTTGAAATGCAAACTAAAACTAGAAGCACAGAAATATGAGGAGCACTTTGTCTAGGTTGAAGGCCTCAAGAGAGCAGCACGAAAGTGAAAGAGGAAATAGATTGTTGTAGTACGAAAATAAAAAAGGGTAAGCTAAACATATTAGAGAAAATAAGGCTAAGACTTCTTGGCAAGTTTCAAATCATTATAAGTGATGATTATGCAAGAATATGCTAGAACACACAGAAAAATCACGAGTATATTTTCAATGAATCAAAACGTAAGTTAAATTGGGTCCAAACCATTCGACCTGATATTTACTCATCAAAAGCCAACCCAGTATCAACAATAGATTAAAAGAATGGGATACATCAAGCAAGAATAGATTTTTATTGTAGTTCAGAGAGACACAAACCTTAACAACTGTCTCACTAAACCAGGAAATCAAACCATATTTATTAAGATAGCCAGCCATTGCAATAAGTGCAGCAAACCAAGTGAGGGTGTCCCATGCAACTGCTTCGGACAAGCATTCTTTCCATGTGACAACCCCTGTTATGAGGAGGACAGATAATCCAAGAATGGCAGCAGTTACAGCATCTACATTAAGCACTCCTCCGAAAACCCAGAGCCCCACCTGCATGGAGGATCCCCCAATAGGGTCATTGTTTGTGCCCACAGAAAATATTACACACATACTTGCAAACAGTTTCCAGAGACAATCTTGCATTTTTATTTTTATTTTCATCTTAGCATCTACAGAAAATTCACAAAGTCTTTAATAATACACACCAATAAAACCTCCCAACCCGACGGTTGAAAATTCAACTTTTCAAACTGTGATAGGATGGGAGACTTTAAGATAATTTAGGCTCTTTGAGATGCAAGAGACAAAGCCGACGGTTTTTTCATCTAAACTAATTCAATAAGTGGCGACATATGAACATTGAGAATTCTGTTATTACATCAACTAGACACAAACCCTATCAACTGACAGAGATACAAAAAAGATAATAAGCAGTTTGATTTAAGGACATTCCAATGCTACAGAATTTGTAGTTTATAGTATATTGGTAAGAAAATGCACAACAGATTCTCAAGGTCATAACATCAAATAGAAAAAAAACCCTAGTCAGAGCATAACTCACAAATATGCATCTGTTTCTTCCTTCAGTTTTCGCATTCGTATAACCAAACTTAACTAATAATCCGAGACACTCACACATACAAATCATTGCTTAACTTGGATACCCGGCATTTCAACCGAGCAGCAAAGTATTGACTTCGTTTTGATAGGTCAACATCAAAACAAAAATTGGTGCATTGAAAAAGCTGGGAAGGGAGAAAGAAAAACACCTAGAGATTTTCCAGAATCAAATTCGATCAGAAAAAATAACTTGGGAACGCATTTGATATTTTCGAAAAACTAAATTGGGGATTGCAAAGGTAACTCAGAAATGTGAAAGCGAACGATATTAGTTAACAGACATCAATGAGTTTTGGGTTATTCCTTCATTTTCTCACGCCCAACTAAATCAATCACGAACAGAAATAATCATATGTCTAGCAACAGCAATTCAATTGTCACAATGAAATGTGCATTGGAATCAAATAAACAAGTAAGAAAGAATAGCGGAAAGGACAGTATACCGTTAGAAGTAGAGTAGCTGCCATTATCTTCTCGTTCTTGGACATTGGCCCCATCTTCTCCAATTTCTCCCTTGCAAGTTTCGGGGCGTCGGGACTGCTCTTCACAGTCGGCGGGTATATCAAATACAACAGGAATGGTACAATAACCAGCGACGCCAAACCAGGTACAATTGCCGCCTTGGCCCAATCAGTCCATCCAATTGTCTGCTTAATTGTGTTGTAAGTAAGATTTACACTCAGCGGATTCGCCGCCATTGCGGTCAGAAACATAGACGACGAAATCACAGAAGTCTGAAAACAAGTGAGCATCAACCAAGCTCCCAACCGATTCTCTGATCCATCCCCTACATTACTACCACAAGCAACACAAAGAGACTTAACCAGAGGTAGAAAAATCCCCCCAGCTCTCGCCGAAACAGACGGAATTGCAGGCGCTAACAGCGCCTCACTGAACACCAAACTGTAACCTAACCCTAACGAAGAGCTACCAAACATAGACACAAATTGATAAGCAATTCGATTACCGAGTCCAGTTTTGATAAAACCTCTGGCGAAGAAGAAAGCTAGAGCAATCAGCCATGGAATCGGATCGCCGAAAGCCGAGAACGCCGCCGCGAAGGTCAGCGTCTTTGTGAGAACCGAAGCCCCCAATCCCATCAACGCCACCGCTCCGAGAGGCAATGGCTGAGTGATGATACCAACGATTGTCGCGAGGAAGATCGCGAGCAATTGCCAAGCGTTTTTTGTGACGCCAGATGGTACAGGGACTATCCATAGAATGACTCCTGTCGCTATCGACGCCATTAAGGGCTTCAGCGAAGCACCCTGCCATGGCTCGGCCGGCGCTACCGCGGAAGAAGCCGATGCACGAACTATGAACCTCCGAGTCGCGGATCGAGAAACCCTAGACGCGAAACTCGATTGAAGGACGCCTAAATAGGGTTTTCTTAACGGATTTGAGAGAGAAGAAGCTCGAGATGGATGAGATGCGGAGTTATGTTTGGTGGTGGATTGGACAATTTCGGATGGAGATTTGAGAGATCGAGATCTGGAGTTGGGACGACGGTGGAACCCTAGGTTGCACGGCGCGGAGAGCGAGAGGGAAGCCATTAATGGCGGCTTGAGAGAAGGTCAGTGACGCATCGAAGGAAGAAGAGAGGAGTGTGTGCGAGAGAAGAGGCGGAGATTCAGTTGATGCAGGGGCGTAATTATATGAGCGTCAGTGTGGGCTTCTCAACCGTCTGATCTTGAGCGAATGGTGAGGAAGAGCACTTGAATATACTGAGATTTTCTATCCTGAGCTCCCTTTACAAATATAGATATTAGACATTTTAGTTACAGCTATTCTAAAGCTTAGTGATGTCTTTAAAAAAAAAATTTCTAAGCTTATTGATGTTCAGTGGAAAGACTAAGTGGCTATAGTAGACTCATATAACATAAATGGGACACAGCAAATTCATAGAAACTAATTAAGCTTAGTAAACCCGACCAACCTGTATAACTACTAGAATCATTAATAAATGTGGAATGTTCTACTAAAATACTAAATACCAACTAAAGATCTAACATTTACTACACATTATACAAGACTCAAACCTTATACTTTATGATGAAAATGATAGATTTTACTAGTAATCTTCTCAATATGATTAATAAATTAAGGCATCGGAAGATAACTGATGTGGTCTTTTTTTCTTAATAACAAAGAAACCACAACTTGTCTATTTTGAGGCTTGATCCCTCGACCTCTTACACGAATAACCCATACTAAATCGGCGAGCCTTTCGCTTAATTGGTATTAGGAATGCAAATGGGTCGGGGAAAGGATGTGGATAAGTAATACTTAGTTGGTCTCCATCCACATCTACATTTAAGATTTCACCCTCTATCCTCATACTCATCTCCATGTGAGAATGAATTTTCATTCATATTCCCGTCCACGTCTAATCCTCGCGGATTTTTTTTCCCCATTTAGCTCCCCATAAGAATCCCTGTGGAGATTTTCATGGAGAACCCCCGCGGAGAAATATTTCTCCCCACTTAATTCTCCACGAGTAATTTGTTTCATTTCCCGTGAGTAATTTGTATCATTTCCTCACGGGGAATCCCCATGAAGAAAGTTTTTTCATTTAATTCCCTACGGAGAATAATCCTCGTGTCACACAATTAATTAAACAATCTACTAAAAAAATTTAATAATCAAATTCTATATCAAGTATCACATCCACTAAAAATCATATACTTCTATACAAATCTATTTTTATAGTCTAATGACTCTAACCCAAGTTAAAAAGTAAGGTGTTGTGACAGCCCCAAGTCCCGGTGTAAACACTCACTTTGTCCAGTCACGTCGCTGAGGCCGCCACGTCATGTCAAACTAATCAGTGACGGCTCAATCACACTAATTACTTGCATATTTTTTTCGTAAACTTAACTCGGCTATTTATTAGAGATTTGATCATTTAACGAGTTATTCAGTTAAGTTAACCAATTCGATAGTTTAACAGGCTATTCCTCAAATTAAACAATTTCATTATCAGCGGAAGTCTTACAATAAATGAGAACTAGTTATAAATAAAGAGTGATTTCATTTATATCAACTTATGGGGTGGAAACCTGTTATATCGATACCATACATACAAAGTAAGACGACAAAATATCAAAAGTTGCAATATACATGTATCAATGTTCTATAAGTCCCCAAAACCTATCAAGATGAATATAATATATACAAAAACACATGCGAGTATGCAGAGTGGTTATCTAAGCTCAAATGTAGCCACTAAGAATCCTCTTGCCCTAACTCGCAGGAAGATCTGGGATTTGTTTCAAAGTAACAAATTCAAATGAGTAAATCCCAGAGAAATCCACACAGTATTCAAAGGAATTCAATAATAGTGTTTAAATATCATGCAAAGTAAGGAAAATATATAAAAAATTGATCAAGCATGATAATAAGTCACACCGAAAGAGAATAACAAAGAAACCATATGCGTACAAAAACAACAGACGATTATAGACCAACTACGGTCACCAGGAGTAATGTCAAACGTGTGCCCACATTGAAGCCATCTCCTTAAATCCTCTTGACTGGTTTTGTTATTACCATGAACCATCAACACGTGTAACTCCGCAGCGAGACGGGGTAGCGAACCCCAAATGGGCTCGTGCACATACTAGAGTCTAAGTCATCGAACCATACACACACTAGGATAATGGATAATCAACATTCAAGGACAACATGAATGAAATAAACAACAAAAGAGAATCGATGTCTATTTAGCTTTCTTATTGGTTTACTTACCTCAAACACACAGAAAAAACACTCCGTCACGTCCCTGACACTCCTCAAATCCCAACACCAAACCCCGACTACAAATCCCCAAGACCCCGGTGTCCTATTCAAGTTAGTTAATGGATTTTAAAATCATTTAGTGGTTTTATAGTCAATTTATTTAAAACATTCAATAAGTTTAATCTTAATTTTTTTTTAGAGGCTAGGTAGTGCGCTATGGGAGCCCGATAACGTGTTATCCAACTGGGCAACCCTGCCAACATAACAAATCCTTAACTTAAGTAGGTGATTAAAATTAACTCGAATCTTAATAAACCCGAGTTAGGCTCGTGGTTAAGTCCGGCGTACCTCAATTAGCGCGCATGGGTTTGCAAATTTTTTTGGTGTTTGCATGAGATGTATATAGGTTAATTGAATTAAATGTATTAATATAACCTATAGTTTGAAAACCAAATAAACTGATAATTGAAACCACTGGATAAGCCTCAAGTCGCGTTGCATGTCACGATTGGTGTCACGATAATGACTCGTCTCACTTTAAGTTCTAAACTTTTGGATGCGCCTCGATATTCGTGTTGAGATTTGATAATAAGATCAAGAATGAGGTAACTGGAGAGCATGAGGTCGCTAACTTAATGTTTAAGTTGATGAGATGATGAGAATCATCACATCTTCATTGCCACATCGTTCTCCTTCCTCTTCCACTGCTTCTCTTCGACGCCTCCACCACCACCACATTCGCTTCATCACTGCCATCACTGATGAAGTATCGCGCGTGACAAATATAACTCGTATAAGGTTATCAATTACTAAAATGTAGTAGAGGCAAGCACATGGTCAAATCCAAAGGATTCACTCAAACTAAGTTCAACAAATAGAAAAGTAAATATGGAAGGTTGTTGAAAGAATTTTATCCTAAAGGTCTACTAAAAAAGAAAGTAAATAATCAAAAATCTAGAATAATAAGAACATACCTAAGTCTAGGAATCCACAATCTAGCCCTATATTGTTTCCATGTCTTGCATCGTCGGTTTTGAAAGATGGGTTTTAAAACAGCTTCCCTTGGATAGGCTATAAGTGTTAGGGTTACCAATACCCTAGTTCTCCTATTCTCGATAGATAGGGCAACCGCTCTCAAAATACTTCCCTTACTCACCTTGGGCAATCGCTCTCAAAATTTAGCATGTGAGCAGCATTAACAGCTATGTGGGAACACCTACCTTTAGATAACCTTGGGCAACCGCTCTAAAGACTTAACCTAGTTCTCGATGTTATTCACCTTGAACAATAAGTGTGTTAGGTTTCATATTCTATGTGATCGCCACTTCTCAACCCGGTTAGTATCACAGACTCAACCTGATTGATAGCAGGCTAATAGGTTTATGCCTAGAGATTTGCAATAAACTTACAAACTCTAAACTACCATTGAGACATCATTAAAACCATAACATAAAGGTAGAGAACTAAAACAAAACACTATTATTAAACAAAACCTCAACGAGACATGAAAATAAACCCACTACTGGCTAGAGAACTTCATCCCCGACCTATGTATTAAAGAACCTAGCTAGACATGGCTACTCTACCTTACTCTACTCCTAAATCACCCTGAATTACAATGTATTTCGTCTATAGAGGCCCCTCTTTTATATAGGTGAGCTTTGGTACAAGAATAGGAAAGTACGAGAAATAAGATCCTTTTAAAAATTGTAAAACTTCTTTTCTGCGAATCTGGCGCTGTCAGTAATGTCGTGGTTATTAAGGGACGATGTCGGATGGTGGCATGGCATAATATAGTAAGTCTTGAACAACAAGTCAGCCTAGAGTTTCTATTTATGATCCTAGCGTCGTGGGTGACGCTGTCCCTTGTAGAGTTGACGTCGTCTGTTCAATTCTAGCGCCATTTGTTGTTCTGCTATGACTTTTTGCTTGGTGCCGTGGGTCTTCACTGGCGCCGTCTATCCATTATAATGGCGTCAAGCCGGTGGTTTTTGACTGAACTTTGACTTCTCTCATGGATTTGTCTAATTCACGCACAAACACTCAAATACCCTATAAATCTCCAAAGTAAACATATAGAGCCATAAAAACACGACTTTGGACTTGATTTACATAGCAAAACACCTATGAAAGAGTGCACAAATAATGACTCATCAAATACCACCAAACTTAAAACTTTGCACGTCCTAAGCAAATGGTTGTTAGAATACAATGACTAAATACATTGAGACAAAATTGAGTGATGCTTACCTAAAGACTTTATACCTACTTTGCAAAATAATAAAGTCTTTACAGTTGAAACTTTATCAATTTGTTTAACAAGAGACTTGGAGTTTTTGAAGGCTGGTCAAACATGGTCACCTTTCAAGAAAACATTTTTCAAGACTCAAAGCATTTAAAAACCATAACCTTCAACTTACTCATAGGTTTTATGGGTCTCTTCATCAAAGCAGTAGATCCAAACTGATCTCCTTATTAAATGGATTCTTTTAAACGGACTTTATCATCACTTTTTGACAAGTCAATAATTAGACATATTTTATAGTGTAATTTATGTCGATTTTAGATATAAACGATGATATTACACTGGGTATTCTCTTGTTTTTATAATTTCAAGATTTAATTAGGAAAAATGAAAAAATGGAAGAAAAGAGGAAGAAAGTCAAAACAATCAACTGAAGAACAAGTCCAGCGATTTATCAGCAATATGAAAATACACAGGAATCGTTGCATAAATCAGCAACAGAGAAGTGCCAGCGAATTTAGATTTACAAAGGAATCGTTGGATGAATCGGTGGAGCATAGAAATATATTTTCAGTGATTAATTATGCGATTTGTGAACAATATAGGATTCGCTGACAAATCGATGAGGCTGGTGATGAGTTTTTTAGATTATTACGAAGAATTTGAGTTTATCTATAATTTGTATAGCTTAAGAAACTATAAATATGACTTTAGGGCTTCAAAATTAGCTCTCTCTTAGTCCTCTTTTCTCTTAACATGTTTATGAGAGTCGTAAGTTAGTTTTTATTGAGTTTATGTTTGAAGCAACATTGGATCTTTGTTTATTTCAATAAGAGGTATTTATTTATTTATGTCTTCTATTATATTATTGCGTCGTTTATTTCCACCATGAGAGAGTAGTTTATTAATCTAAACAAAACCTAGACATGTATATACTTTGTATTGCTATATAGTTATAATTAAGGAATCATGTACTTAATGCTTTAAATTTATTCATACACAACAATCACGGTTTTAATAAGTTGTTTTTGCGTATTACAACTAATGAGGATTAATATAGTATGCCTAGTTGCAAATATGTATTATGATATTCGATTGTCTAAATCTTTGTCTATGATTATTGACAACAATTATAGAAGCAATAACTAGGATTAATCAGTAGGGCCAAATTACTCGAATGGATGTTCTAGGCGATTGTGTTCGAAGTTAATTATTGTTTGGCATATTCTAATTAATATTTGATTTAGATTAGACATGATTTTCAAGGAGTGTTAATGCTATTGTATTTCTATTTTATTGCGTTTTATCTAATATGTAGATTTACAATGATAAGGATATGGCTATTTTCCATCGAATATATAAAAATCGATGATTTACTAAAGACTATCAACCTATTATGAATTAGGATTTAATGATTTCAAGATTTCATGTGATATAATCATAACTAGGTTATGAGGTAATATTATGTTCTAGTGTTTGAATTCAATCCAAGTATATTACATTGTTTAGTGGGGGTTTGTTTAGAAGTTTATTTAGATATTTATATTATATTGAATTTGAATTTCGTTTAATTAAGTTTGCATTAAGCTGCTTGAATTAGTTTAGTTAGTTAAGTTAATTAAGTTAGTAGTCATAATTTTTAGTTATTTAGTATTTTGATTCCCGTTTAATTAGATTAACTAAATTAAGGAAAATAAGAAAAAATACTTTCTTTAGAAGTTTGCAAAATCCATGTGGAGACGATATCACACTTACCACTATTACAAATAATAGGAAAATACGAGAAACTATTGTGCACACTCGACACGTGTCAATTTTCTCTTATTTGCAGACTTTCACAATTTTAAGAGTCCATATGGCTTATTTAAAGGTAGTTTATTATTTGGTTCATGGCATTGAAAAAACTCACTTAACCTAGCTAAAAGCACTCGAGCTAAATCTTTATTTCTTAATAGGAGTTTCTTTTTTATGAACTTTCGCCTTTTATTCATCTAGAGATCCTTACTTTATGATTTTTTGTATGGTCCCTACTCAATTTCCCGTGGATACTGATTTTTCATTATTTTTTCAACCATCAAGTTCCCTGCTCCATTTCCTGCGGAACTTGTGAGAGTCTATTTTTTATTAGAAATCTCTTGTTAGCACTTCTCACTTTCGCTAAAGTCAAGTTAGTTATCTAATGTAGAATAGTCAAGCTCATATTTTATTATAGTAAATAAGCCTACTTCTTACTCTTACAAGTGCTAGGTTTTTAACAATTATACTCCAAGAAAAATAATGAAATATACTAAGCAAAGTTTTTACACCAAAAATTGAAAGCAAAGTTTTACTCGTAGGTAAGCTTTTTTCTAAGTCTAAAGGTAAACAATTTGATCAAGTTTTTAATCCAAAAATTGAAAGCAAAGTTTTACTCGTAGGTAAGACTCTATAAAATAGTAAATATACTAAACTACCTAATCGTGCATGCATGCATTATTGTATTAAATTCTAGATGAGATGAAAGAAATGGAAGGTAAGAATTGGAATGAAAAGGATATAATACTTATAAAGTCACAAGAAATTTTTTTAAAATTAAGCTCATACCTGCGAGGCTTCATTGAATACTCTAACTTCGTACCTTATACCCCCAAACTTATTCCAAACTTTGTCCTCAAGGTTCAAAATTAAGCTAAGAATACAAATAGAAATAACGGTGGAAATAGATGGATAATATATATAGAATTTAGTACAATATTTCATGCATGGTTAGGAAAATAAGAAAAACAAGAATTAAAACCAATTACTAACTACAAAGTTGTTCATGGGTTGCCTCATAGTAGTGTTTTTGTTTAACGTTGTCGACTCGATGAATTTACCTCCCCTCTATTCAGGTTCCAAATCAATGACCTCAATTGTCGGTACAAATAATAGTGCGAAGACTTGTTCCTTGTTGTCCAAGATCTCACTTCTATCCTGGAAGAGCTTTGTTCTCTTTCCTACCATGATGGTAATGTAGCGTAGCTCCACATCAATTAGCGCTTCAGCGGTTGTCATGAATGGGAAACCCAAAAGAAGTGTGCCACATTGGTTGTTGCTTCCATCCACTACATAGAAATCTATGACAAACACAAAGTCTCTAACATGAATAGCTACATTCTTAGCCATTCTTCGTGGTGTCTCCAATGTGCCATTCAGATATAGTATATTGATCTTAACATCACCAGTGAGACATAATCTGCATAGTTTGAAAATTTTGGATGACATTACATTGAATGTAGCACCCGTGTCACATAACACCCTATGGAACCTCTTGTATCCAATCTTGCATAATAGCATGGTCTCCTAGGGTTCTTGTCATGCTGGAACTGGTAATGCAGTACATCAGGGAGTACCGTCCTTTTCTCCTTACTATCATCCGTCCTTATGCGCTTAGTCCCTCATTTAGCGAGTTACAGATTTTGTGGAGGTCTGATACTTATTCGTGCACCTCTTCGTAGAGGCTTTTTTTTTCGGGGCTATCTTTGACTCGATTTTCTCTGAAACTTCTTTGATCCATGAATGCCTATCAATAATCATCTTATCCAAAACCATAGTAGAGCAAGCAAATAACTTGTCAGTTGAAGAATTTAAAATACGCGAAATTTTAAAACTGACTACCATTCCTTTATGCTCAACGGACACGTAGTCGTTGATAAGTCAATGTTAGCTTTGGCCGTTCGCATAAAGGGCCTACTGAATAAATCCGTAAAAGGCATGGACTTATGCGCCTCTGTCATGTCTATGACATGGAAGTCCATGGGGAACTTAAAATTCCCGACCTGAACCATTACATCTTGAATGATTCTTATAGATAAGATCTCCTTCCCGTCAACAACTAGAATCTGAAACTTCGTCTTTGACAGTTTGCCAACCCCTATAGACTTGTGAAAGTTTGAGGACATCACATTGATTGATGCTCCTAAATCAAACATTACATTCTCTAGATAGAGTCCACCTATAGTGCAAGGGATACCTACTACCCCTGAATCATCATATTTAAGTGGGATGTCTATGGGACTTCCCTGGGGTTTGGGTCGATCGCCTCCTAATTTGGTCTTTTCTAGGGTAATGGTTTCATAAACCTCATTTTATAAAGCGGCGCTGTCATGAACAATATCGTTCACTTGTACGCCTAATGGGTTAATACCCACATTCGGATTGGGGTGGGGTTGCGAAGGCAACTTCCCCCTTTCCTCAAGTCGACCTAGCCGCTATACGATTGACTTATCTAGACTTCCAGGTTATGAACCGTGGTATTAGTGTCACGGGGAGCTTTCTCAGTGTTCACATGAAATTGGGCGACATCTCCAGCAAACTGGCTCTGTTGAGCCGCTAGAGATTTAATCATGTCCTCAAAGGAGGAATGATTGGACATTGGTTCAGTCAACGGTTGTCCTTTGAGGACAAAGGGTGAATAGTTTTGGTTTCGAGGCTCATAATTGAAGTTAGGGTTGTTCCTTGCCATTGCTTGATTGTAGGTATTTCTGAAGGGCGTTCGGGTTTGCCCTTGGAATTGGTTACGTATAACATCGACCTATTGATGGTCCTCAAACAAAGTAGGATATTCATCAGTCGCATGACCTACGGCTGAGTAGAATCCATAAGCTTTTATATGCGCTTGGCCATTGGTCAGAAGACGTTCCACAAGGGAAGTCAACTGATCAATTTTCTCATCAGTGAAGCTAGTGGTATCTCTAACTAAAAAACTTCGGAGTGCATCAACACCAATATCCCCGTATAATCGGGACTGTTGCGGTATGTCCTTGTAGAATTGCTTTATATGCGCATGGGTTTTGTCATGAATGTGACCACCACAAGTTGTATCAATCATATGCCTCTCTAGAGGGGACATGTTGACATAGAAGAACCGAACAATGGCGCTATCAGACTATCCATGTTGTGGACAATTGACAATTAGGCCCTTATAGCTGTCCCAATAATCACCAAAAAACTCACAAGTCTTCATCTTGATACTACATATCTCATAAATGAGTTGGGCTACCTTATCGAACTCATCTATCATGTCGTGCCACGAGTTAATGCAGCTAGGGTGGAGATAAAAGAGCCATTTTTTGGCCTTATCCTTTAAGCAGAATGGGAAAGCCCCAAGCTTTACTACATTCTCTTCCGCTCTAGGAGGTTTCATAAACTGGCAACTCGTTTGAAACGCCTTTAGGAATTCCACTGGATCTTCACTCTCCATGCCATAAAATGTGGGCAGGAGGTGAATAAAGTCAGACTTAAGCTCGAAAGTTTTTTTGTTTGGTGGAAAGTTTATGTAGAGGGGTTGTTGAGCAAGAAGATTTCGGAGATGTTCATTAATGCGCCTTATGGTAATCTAGCGATCACCGCTAGTATGGTGAGCGTCGTCAGCCATAATAGGTTGGGGAAAACTTGCCTCTTGGTTTAGAGCTTCCTTAGCCAACCTTCGGTGGGTTCTATCAATTTCTCAATCAAAAGGTAACAGTGAACCAGTCAATTTAGATCGAGTTATCCTACCACGCGTAAACTAGTAGACTTAAAGAACAAAATAAAAAGAAAAAGAAAAAAAAAGTCAAACTCAATTTGGAACCGAATCCGCGACAATGGAGCCAAAATTTGATCACGTGTCACATGTGTCAAATATAACTCGTATAAGGTTACCTATCTTACTGAAATGTAGTCGAGGCAAGCACGGGGTCGAATCCACATGATTCAATAAAACTGAGTTCAACTAACAGAAAAGTAAATGTAGGATTTTTAAAAGAGTTTTATCCTTATGGTCTACTAAACAATAATGTAAATAATTGAAAATCCAAAATAATAAGAACATACCTAAGTCTAGGAATCCACAATCTTGCCCTATGTTGTTTCCATGTCTTGCATCATCTATTTAGAAAAACGGGTTTTAAAACAGTTTCCCTAGATAGGCACCAACAACCTAGTTCCCCTATTCTCGATAGATATGGCAACCACTCTCTAAATACTTGCCTTACTCCACCGTACAACCTAGGGCAACCGTTCTCAAGATTTAGCACGTGAGCATCATTAACTGCTTTAAGGGAACACCTAACCCTAGATAACCTTGGGCAATTGCTCTTAACACTTAACCTAGTTCTCAATGTTATTCACCTAGAACAACAAGTGTGTCAGGTTTCTTGTTCTAGTTGATCCCCACTTCTCAACCCAGTTGTTATTACATAATTAACCTGATTGATAGTAGGTCAATGTGTTTACGCCTAGAGATTTGCAATGAACTTACAAACTCTAAACTATCACTGAGACATCGTTAAAAACCATAACATAAAGATAGAGAACTGAAACAAAACACTATTATTAAACAAAACCTCAACAAGACATGAAAACTAACCTACTATTGGCTAGAGAGCTTCATCATCGACCTAGGTATTAGAGAACCTAGCTGAACATGGCTACTCTACTTTGCTCTACTCCTAAATCACTTTGAATTACAATGTGTTTTCGTCCATAGAGGTCCCCCCTTTATAGAGGTGAGCCTGGGTACAAGAATAGGAAAGCCCGAGAAATAAGAACCTTATAAAAATTGCAAAACTTTTATTCTGCGAATTTGGCACCGTCAGTGACGCAATAGTTATTAAGGGATGGCACCAGATGGCGACGTGTCATAATATAGTAATTCTTGAACAACAAGTCCGTCTGGAGTTTTTATTTCTGATCCTGACGTCGTGGGTGATGTTGTCCCTTGTAGCATTGACGCTTTCTGTTCAATTCTAACGCCGTTTGTTATTCTACCGTGACGCCTTGCTTGGCACCGTGGGTCTTCACTGGCATCGTCTGTCGATTCTGGGGGGCTTCGAGCCTGCTAGTTTTTTTACTGAACTTTGACTTGTTTCTCGGATTTTTCTAATTCACGCGTAAACACTCAAATACTCTGTAAATCTCAAAAATGAACATATAGAGCCATAAAACACGACTTTGGACTTGATTTACATAGCAAAACACCTATGAAAGAGTGCATAAATAATGACTCATCAGTCACTATTGACACCACCATTATCCTCATTATAGGGAGTGTTTGGTGTCATATTCCTCGTTGAAGTGTAGTAAGTTCTCTCCTTTTCGTTAAGTTGAATGGGATGGAAACATGAGTCAAGTGATGGACTGATATGTGGATCAATTTTGAACATGTTTGATGTGGTTATTAGGCTCACTAAAACCCATTTTTGGTGGAAAGATAGGTAATGAGTTATCATCCCAAGTTATGCCATATATTAGTGTTGTTGTGGTTGGTTCAAATAATGAAAAGTGAGGTTTTTCAAAAGGTTTAGATAGAGAATTATTGTAGCTGTTAACCCTAAGTTTTGGAACAATATAAGGGCTCATTAAGACCATATTTAAGAGAAGAAATTAGTTAGTATGCTATCCATATGGTTGTCATGAACTTATGTAGAAGTTCTTCATCAAATTTCCAATAAATCGAGCCTAGATTGCAGCAGTAGGACTGATCACATAACTTTCTCATTTACATCACAATTGACTGATTTTTGGATATGTTGTTGATCGATATGTTATGTGACGGCCCCAATTTCCCACAAATTGGGCCCCGCCCGGCCTAAGCCCACGTGGACCCCCGAGCCAGTCTCGCAAGGTCAACGCAGACTTAGTCAGCCTTCCAATCCTTCATTATACGTAACTTCACAATTTTAAGTTGAGTTATAAGTATTTGTCAAGTTTTACAATTTAGCGAAAGCAATTTATGCATTAAATAACTCAACAATAATGTAAAAAGTTGGACAACCTAATTGTGGAACCCTGCATAACTATATCACCATCGGAGGAGAGTAAATAAAAGATATACAAAAAAAATTCACCTAGCTATGGAGCCATTCCCTTGCTGGACCGCGGATCTGCACTCACTCAACCACAAGAATGACGAGCCCAGGTAAGTAACGCCAGTAGGACATATATACAACATTTCGAAATAACTAAAGCAGTCGAATTCATGCAATTAGAAAGAAATGAACAGGTAACGCATGCATGAACATAAAAGACTGTAAACAAATCAAGCGATAAGTGAGGCCAAATAGCAAGGAGTCCCAACCAAAAGGTCGTTGAGTCGCGGTAAAAACCCAGCGGACTTGGGTTCAGGACGAGACACCTGCCTCCCAGCCCTAACCCTTACGACTATGAGATATCCACAGACCCGGATAAGTGCCCCAACGTACACTCAATTGAGAGATATCGATGGCGTCTAGATAAGAGCTCATATCACAGAGAATAGTACCATGACTCACTTGCCAATGGAGTAACGCATGCATATAAAAGACACAAATTAATCGATAAGTGAAGCCAAATAGCAAGGAGTCCTGACCAAAAGGTCGTTGAGTCGCGGCAAAAGCCCAGCAGACTCGGGTTTAGGACGAGACACCTGCCTCCCGGTTAGGACGAGACACCTACCTCCCAGCCCTAACCCTTACGACTATAAGATATCCACAGACCTGGATAAGTCCGGATAAAAGCTCATATCGCAGATGAATAGTAACCATAACTCGCTTGCCAATGGACTCACTCAATCAATAGCATTTTCAAGGATAGATATCAAAGCAATGAACAACAATATCGAAGCAATGACATTACTGTACAATTTCCTAACTGGTTTACTTACCTAGAGAACGTCTCGTTTATGCCTCGATATGCGCACCCGACACCCGACTATACCTCATAAGTCCCTGGTGTCCATTTCTATCTTTTAGGGCTACGTTACTACGTCATTCAAATCACAACAAAAAATACTTAACATAAACCTCACCATGGCCTTCAATGGAGGTCTCCAGTCCAAAATCCATTGGAATCCATCGCGTCGTCGAGCTTCGTCGAAGTCACGATGCCTTGTCCACTGTTGTTGTCTCGTCGGGGATCGATCGGTCCGGCAACGCGCCACCGCGCCGTTGCTCCACGCCGTTCCCCTGCGCCGCCGCCGCGCCGCCGCCATTCTTAGCCGCGTGCACGCCGCCGCTCGCCGCGGGCCGTTTCTCTCGCCGGCGTCCATCGTGACGCGCGCCACCTCTGGCGCTGAATCGCCGTCCGCACCACCGATCCGCCATCGCTGGGCCGCGCGCTGCTCGTCGTCCCCACAGCGACCTCGCCATCGGTGAGCGCCTTCGCGTCGCGTCGCGCGTCGTGCGCGCGCGCCGTGGCTGGTGCGTCGTCTCCACAGCCACGCCACCGCACTCGGCCTCCGCGTCGCCGCTGGCCCTCCGAGCTGCTCGTCCTCGCTGCTCGCACCGTCGACGTCGGTCGACGAATCTGCTGGTCGTCCGCGGCCTCCGTTGTTGGTCCGCCGAGCTGCTGGAGCCGAGCACCTCCGAGCCGGAACTGCAGTCCACGCCGCTTGCTTCTCCCTCTCCGCAGCTTCTCTGATCTTTCTCTCTCTTCTCTCCTCTCTCTTCTCCGATCTCTCTCTCTTTTTCGATCTCTCTCTCTATTTTCTTTTTCTCTCCCTCTCTTTCTCTTCCCTTTATTTCTCTTATCCAATCTCTTTTTCTCCCCCTCTCTCTTTGTTTCTTCCTCAAGAAGAAAACAAAGGTGCCCTCGAGATTCGTGCTGAGCGGAACTCGAGGCACATAAAAAATATATTGATTCAATGCTTTCCTTAAACATTGGGCAGCGCGCATCTCGAGGCACCAACCCGCCTTATTTCACAATCTCGACACTCGCGCCACAAGCATCACGAGGCGCATCTAATGTATATTATTTTAATGTGATCACATTAAAACCACGATAGCCACTATAGCCACATTAAGCCGCTACCTCGGTCCCACATTGGCACGCGACTCGAGGCGCGTTCTCGTTCGTTTTTCGGCTCACCAAATTCCTCGCGTAAACCAACTCGTAAAATAGCTCAACAATTAGAATTATAATCGCAAATTGGATAAAAATCATACCTCGGTATCTCCACCCGAGATTCAGACATACGTATTCCGATGAGTGGATCCCACATACGACCCTGACCTGGCACGTGACACAAGTCAAATTTTCGGGCCGTTACAGTTTTCCCAACGAATTAGAATTTCGTCCTCCAAATTGACGCAATTCTCAAATGAAGCTAGTGTGTCATGAATGAAGACCCAAGGCCATACCCGCCCAAGGCAATACTCGCCCAAGGCCATACCCCCATCTTACTCTGTAGGGTCGGGCTCCTCCGCGACAAGCTGGGCTCCTCCGTGACGAGCTGGGCTCCTCCGAGACCTCCAAGCAAAGAACACACCATCTGTCTCCTCCCATTAATATATGCCAGGGCAACATCCTCGCAACATATATTGGAATACAAAGAAACATATTAGTCTCATGATCCACCGTACTAACATACGCATATCCGCAGTATGTCCGCGAGAATGTAAATCAATCTCTCTGAACTAGTAGGTCTCAACCCAACTCCTACCCTCTATCAGGTTACGATGGGTAGTAGTCGGACCTGACGTGGCAATAACATGAATCTACTCCTGGCTCTCCTGTACCTGCCCGCTGCTGTGAACACCTACTAGTGAAGTGACCTGGCTGTCCACACTCCCAAACATGTACGTTGAAATCCCGATCCAAATGGAACATGTTTTCCCTGTCCTTGTCCCTGTGCATGACTAGACCTCTGTCCCTGTCTGTGCACTTGACTGGACCTCTGACCCTGTTTCTGACCACTGCCTCTCCCATCTGCCCTCTGATGGTACTAATGCTAAGGATCTGATGGTGCCGCACTAGCGTACCTTTGCGCTGAACCAACTACCACTTGCGTAGTATACGCCGCATATCGTGGAAACGCAACAGATCCTACGCTCTGAGGTCGATCTCTTAGCCACGATCGTCTAACTCTCTTCTTCCTCCGATCACCTTCATACCCTCGCACCGACTTTGACGATGCCGATTATGCGACCAGTACTCCGGTGCATGTGCTCCCACGCTCTCACTAGCCATAGCCTTCTCATAGGCCTCCTAAAATGTGCTCGGGCCGTCGTCACTACCCTAGAACCAATCGAGTCCAGTAGACCGTGTACAAAGTAGTAAGCCTGGTCGGCGTCAATATCGACTGCACCCCAGCCTACTCCATCAAGCGTAGACACCGATCCATATAATGCATAACTGACTCATCGGTCCTCTATCGAATGGTTTGAAAATCAGTTCTCTTCAGGTTACGAACTGTAGGAGGAATGTACTTCCCCATCCTTGAGAGTCCCCATCGACGCCACCGTAGTGCGCAACCAGACATCGGCCTCGCCGAACAACGAAGCTGATGAGATACTTGGCTACATATGAGCTGGTGTGGCCAATACATCATGTATCTTCTCGTGGCTCCTCATATACCTCTCTGCGGCCTCGAGGTTAGTACCCCCGTGGAACCTCTCCGGATGATGCCTCTGAAACTCACGAGCCTGCCTCGCCTCAGCTGTAGTCCTAACACCCGTATCAATCGTCGTGCTCGGCATATCCTCGGTCGGTGTCTCAGGTGTAGGAAGTACTATCTCGGCCTGAACATGTGTCTCATCGGCCACTACAGGTCCTGCCTGAACTGGAGATGTTTCAGGTGGGTTGTGAACTGTAAAAGCACACCCAGCCTAAATAACTAGTGCTGCTGACGTAGACGATGACGGTGTAACCTTTGCCCTTAACAATCGAAGATTCTCCTGCAGTTGTTGGTCGTGCGATATTGTGCAGCTCCTCAGCACTCGCAAACCGCGAACCTGCAGCCCCACGATCATTCCTAAACTCGGTCCGAAACGTCGTCACATTTTCCATAGCCATGAATCCTCGATATCGTATATATATTACAACACAACAAATATAACATATCAGATACATTTTTATTTTTTTCCCAACTCTCCTCACTTCCCAACGAAGACTTAAGTCCGGATCATAGGGTTCCACTCTAAGTTCAACCATTCCGAACTTCCGCTGGTTTTGTGTCTTAATTTATTGTGCTTTAAATCAAGAGTCGAGTCTTTAAAACTTCGTCTCTGATACCAACTGTGACGACCCCAAATTTCCCACAAATTGGGCCCCGCCCGGCCTAAGCCCACGTGGAACCCCGAGCCAGTCTCGCAAGGTCAACGTAGACTTAGTCAGTCTTCCAATCCTTCATTATACGTAACTTCACAATTTTAAGTTGAGTTATAAGTATTTGTCAAGTTTTACAATTTAGCGGAAGCGATTTATGCATTAAATAACTCAACAATAATGTAAAAAGTTGGACAACCTAATTGTGGAACCCTGCATAACTATATCACCATCGGAGGAGAGTAAATAAAAGATATACAAAAAAAATTCACCTAGCTATGGAGCCATTCCCTTGCTGGACCGCGGATCTGCACTCAGTCAACCACAAGAATGACGAGCCCAGGTAAGTAACGCCAGTAGGACATATATACAAGCATTTCGAAATAACTAAAGCAGTCAAATTCATGCAATTAGAAAGAAATGAACAGGTTCATGCATGAACATAAAAGACTGTAAACAAATCAAGAGATAAGTGAGGCCAAATAGCAAGGAGTCCCGACCAAAAGGTCGTTGAGTCGCGGCAAAAACCCAGCAGACTCGGGTTCAGGATGAGACACCTGCCTCCCAGCCCTAACCCTTGCGACTATGAGATATCCACATACCCGGATAAGTGCCCCCAACGTACACTCAATTGAGAGATATCGACGGCGTCCAGATAATAGCTCATATCACAGAGAATAGTACTATGACTCACTTGCCAATGGAGTAATGCATGCGTATAAAAGACACAAATCAATCGATAAGTGAGGCCAAATAGTGAGGAGTCCCGACCAAAAGGTTGTTGAGTCGCGGCAAAAGCCCAGCAGACTCGGGTTCAGGACGAGACACCTGCCTCCCAGCCCTATTGCGACTATGAGATATCCACAGATCCAGATAAGTCCAGATAAGAGCTCATATCGCAGATGAATAGTAACCAAAACTCGCTTGCCAATGGACTCACTCAATCAATAGCATTTTTAAGGATATATATCAAAGCAATGAACAACAATATCAAAGCAATGACGTTACTGTACAATTTCCTAACTGGTTTACTTACCTCGAGAACGTCTCGCTCATGCCTCGATATGCGCACCCGACACCTGACTATACCTTCTAAGTCCCTGATGTCCATTTATATCTTTTAGGGCTACGTTACTACGTCATTCAAATCACAACGAAAAATACTTAACATTAACCTCACCATGGCCTTCAATGGAGGTCTCCATTCCAAAATACATTGGAATCCACCGCGTCGTCGAGCTTCGTCAAAGTCACGACGCCTTGTCCACGGTTGTTGTCTCATCAAGAATCGATCGGTCCGGCAACGCACCACCGTGCCGTTGCTCCACGCCGTTCCCCCGCGCCGCCGCCGCCGCCGCCGCGCCACCGCCGCGCGTCCGCTCGCCGACGCCGCCTCTGCGCTCGCCGCCGCCGTGCTGCCGTTTCTCCTCGCCGGCGTCCCTTCCCTGCTCCTCGCTGGCGTCCATCGTGACAGCCGCGCCACCTCATGGCGCTGGAATCGCCGTCTGCACAATCGGTCCGCCGCTGCTGGGTCGCGCTGCTCGTCATCCCCACAACCGTTGCCACTGGTGAACGCCTTCGCTTCGCGTTGCGTCGCGCGCCGAGCTCTGGTGAGTCGTCTCCACAGCCGCGCTACCTCACGCGGCCTCCGCGTCGCCGCTGGCCCGCCGACCGAATCGCTCGTCCTCGCTGCCGCACGCGTCGACGCGATCGGTCGCGAATCTGCTGGTCGTCCGCGCCTCATCGCTTCTGTCCGCCGAGCTGCTGAGCTGCGCGCACCTTCGAGCCGGAATCGCCGTCCACGCCGCTTTGCTTCTCCCTCTCCGCCGCTTCTTCGATATCTCTCTCTCTCTTCTTTCTCTCTCCCTTTCTTTCTCTTCCCTTTCTTTCTCTTATCCAATCTTTTTTTCTCCCCCTCTCTCTTTGTTGCTTCCTCAAGAAGAAAACAAATGTGTCATCGAGATTCGTGCGAAGTGGAACTCGAGGCACATCAAAAATATATTGATTCAATGCTTTCCTTAAACATTGGGCAGCGCGCATCTCGAGGCACCAAACCGCCTTATTTCACAATCTCGACACTCGCGCCACACGCATCACGAGGCGCATCTAATGTATATTATTTTAATGTGACCACATTAAAACCACGATAGCCACTATAGCCACATTAAGACGCTACCTCAGTCCCACGTCGGCACACGACTCGAGGCGCGTCCCCGTTCGTGTTTCGGCTCACCAAATTCCTCGCGTAAACCAACTCGTAAAACAGCTCAACAATTAGCATTATAATCGCAAATTGGATAAAAATCATACCTCGGTGTCTCCACCCGAGATTCAGACATACGTATTCCAACGAGTGGATCCCACATACGACCCTGACCTGGCACGTGGCACAAATTTAATTTTTGGGCCGTTACATGTTTGGTAGCTTTTCACCAAAAATCATGATTTTTGGATGTGCAGTTTGGGAGTTATGATTTTTTTAATATTGTTGTCTAGATTTGCTATTAAATGAGATATGGTTTGATACTTTGAGTGTAACTCCTTAATTTCAAATCGGAACTAATCAAACTCTATATTTTTTAGAAATCGAAGAATTAGATCTTTACTTTTTCCGCAGGGTATGTTTTCCAAATTCTGATGATTTAGTGTCTGAAACTCGTCTGCAACAGTTCAACAAAACTGTTCTCCAAATCCAATTTCCTTTACTTAAAAAAAATGAAAGAAAAGGGAGTTCGGGTCGTGGGACTCTGACGGGACTTGGGCTAGAGTTCTAGGATGATACCATGACTAATCTAAGTTTATAACTGACCAAGGTTAAACTAATGTTTGTGTAGATTTATCCCGAGAGCTCGCTAGTAGGCTCGAGAGTCAGGAAAGACAAGGGAACACTGATTTAGGTAAATATAGATTTGTTTTGCCATCAATATTGTCTGGCTATGTACTATATGTAGTTCATATAGTTTAATGGACTTGAATGGGGTACTATGGACACTGTGATATGGTTTCATTAAAAAGGAAGATGGTGCATGTTGTGATCGGCGAGAATAATTCATGAAGTTAGGAACTGGTTGTATAGGAAATGAGTTTGATTCCCTGCCTATATGTTAATTTCTGCTCAACTAGCGAGGTTGCGTGGATTACACATTCACTATAGGATTTATGATAGAACCATTAGACATTAAGGGATTGATAAGAGGACACATTGGCCAATGTGTTGGTTTAGCAATCATATTAATGGTGTCAGTGGGTAATCGACACTAATTTTTTATAAAATCGGGGAATAAATCATAGTGTAATAGCTAATGACTGAATAACTTGCATTCGTTTATATATTGATTACATACTTTTCATTATTCTGCTTAGCTATGGTTGGTTCATATTGCTATTGCATTTCATTGTTACATATTATATGGAATGTTAATACCTAAGTGAATCCTAACTTACTGAGTAAGTTGGAGCGCTCACCCCAAATCAATATTTCAGATACGTAACTGAGTGTTTAAACTAAGGGAAAAGAGAAGGTGAATGAGTCTTTGATCTTCTCTACGATGTGATGAGTTTCCTGTATATTATATACTATTTGAGTTACAATTTTGTAATATCATAGGGGTTGGGTTATATGTTTTATATGGCTGAAGTTTAATTGGTAGACTCTAATTTTCGTATATTGTATGTATTATCAAATTTTTTAATTTTGCTGCATTTTATCCTTGATTTTATTTCGATATTGACATACATGTTGAGTTTATCAGGTACAGAAGCTGAGGCTATTGGCTCTAGTTAAGTCTGACTGGTGTACTAAGGCTTAATTAATTAGGATTTCAGGCCGGGTATTGTCCTAATTAAGATATGGGATGCTACAACTAAGCTGCGTAAAGTGCTACGAAGCCCTCACAACGCACAATCCAGTCGGGGAAGCCTAGAATCTCCATCGAATTTTGGGTTTCCTCCTCGACCTTGGGCCCTCTCCAACGCCTCTAACCCCCATTTCTCGTCTCCTAGTGGTTCATCACAACCTTCAACAACACCAACAATAAGAGTTTACAACAATAATTCATTATTCATGCATCAATCCATCCAAAAATGCTTGCATTTTGTAAGGAAACTTGAAAATACACAAAAGACTATTTTGAAAGATTGTTTGATTTCAAGATCCAGAAAAGGATTAGTGTCGAATTAGGTTAGAAATCAAAATTGCCGACTCGGTTTGAGCACTTAAACTCGTTTTGCGCAATTTGGGTTCAATTAACATGCATTAGCTAGCATTTTTCTTGAAGATTTTCACCAAAGAGAAAGGGTTTTGATTACTTGGGTGCGTCTTCTCTTGCTTTGATCCATGGATATTTTTTTTCCATCCCCGTACCCAAACCTATATGGGTATGAGGTTTTCTCCCATCTCTGCCTCCATTCTCATTAAAATTCTACATTCTCATCCCCGTTGCGGGGACTCCTCGTCCCTGTAAGGATTTCCCACCCATTTGCATCCCTATTTGGTATTGTCGGCTCAATTTTTTCTTTTTAATTTAGTGGTATACATGGGATGCGAATCATCTTCATTAATCTAATCATCTCCTATACCATACGGGCCCTACTAATTTAATCAATTTCCTATGGTTTTGAAACCAAAACCTCATTTAGAGGAGAACTCCCTATAAATAGATTGATGCACTTTTCGTTTAGAGCGCCGCTAAGGGCACCCCACCATTTAATGAAGGCACCCAAAGTTTTTGTAAAAATTTCAGCAAAAGTGGAAAAGACCATTTTGCCCTTGTATATATATTGATTCAAACCCCACAAATCATTTTGACAAAGAAAAAAGGCACCCCACCACAAGGTTGAACCACAAAGCCACATTGCATTTGGTGAGCGTTGATCGATTCTTGCGGATTGACATCATCCGACAAGTGAGGTAACAATGTTTGACAACCATATTCGTGTTTTTTAGAACTGTTTAGTTGTGTATAACTGTGAAAATGATGATTTGTTTGTCACCGTAGGGTTTAGTAATTTCTTCAAATCTGAACTTGTTTCCACTATATAATGGAGGATTGTAATGCTTCTAAGTGCCGAGAGGTCGTCCTTGAGGTAATTTTGCAAATTTTTTGTGTTTTTTATGCGGTTATCCGAAGTTTCTGTGGATGTACGCGATTGTATCGGCCTCGCAAGACCGAGATGTATGGTTATGTCTCGGTCATATAGGACCGATAGGTTTACGTAGGTCACGTAACGGTAAAATCGAGAGTATTCAGTAACTCTCGGTCGTTCGTGAGCGAGACTTTGAAGAAAGTTGCGGACCTGTACTACCGAGAACCTATTTTTTGGGATGTTTTTGTGATTGTGCTGTACATTTCGGTTGATTATAATGTTACACTTGTTTGTATTGCAGTAATGCCCGGTTTCTACCCTATTTCCGGACTACACGGACACGTTTACACCTTGTAGGCCATTCCCAACTAGAGAAGCGGCAGCTTTCATGGGTTCAAATGATAGGCCGTGAGAACATGTTTGTGCTAGTGACAAAGCACTCGACGCGCGGGGGGCATTAAGCGCGGGGAAGGGTGAAACTTGCATGTGAGAGGTCGGGGACTTATAGGGAAATGTCAAGAAAGAGCGGCAAAAATTGCTTCGAAACCAAGAAATGAAGAAGAAGAGGAAACGACGAGGACTCAAACTGGTACCAAGAAATGTGGATGCCCTTTCCTTATCAACGTAAAGGAAAATGCTGACTCGTTGTGGTATATCACATGTTATATGTGGGAGGCACAATCACGAGCCCGCAAAAAACTTGGACGACCATTCATTTGCTGGGAGATTGGATAAGGGGGAGCAGGAAGTTGTAGTGCAAATGACAAAGGGGAATGTGAAGCCAAGAGACATCCTAAATACGTTGAAGCAAAGAGACGTTAGAAACATATCGACAATGAGGACAATATATAATGCAAGACAAAAAGTCCGAAATGAGGATGCGGGTGGGAGGACTCAAATGCAACAATCATTGCACATATTAGAGAAGAATAAGTGGTCATCATGGCATAGGAAGCATCCCGTTACGAATGTTGTCACTAAGTTATTTTGGTCACATCCCGACTCAATAAAGTTGGTAAGGTGTTTCCCATCGGTTATTTTGATGGATTGCACGTACAAGACAAATAGATACCGAATGCATTTGTTGGAGATTGTTGGCATCACTTCTACGCACTTGACGTTCTCCGTTGGGTTCGCATTCTTATCATCAGAGAGTCATGGGCATTATGTTTGTGCACTTGAGAACTTGAGATCCATATTGGATGGGTGGCCTAAGCCTGACGTGTTCGTTACCGATAGGGACTTAGCCCTTATTAGTGCCGTAGAAGAAGTTTTTCCGGCCTCGTCTCACCTCCTTTGCTCTTGCACATCAACAAAATAGTATTGGCCAAGACTAAGAAGATGTTTGGGGAGAACGATGGTTTTGCGCGTTTTATGGATAGGTGGACGAGCGTGATGTATGCCAACTCGGAGGCCTTATTCGAAGTTAGGGTGAATGACCTGCGTTGTGAGTTTGGGAATGTAAAGGGTCTTACGGAGTACTTGGACAACACATGGTTAAAGAACTACAAGGACAAATTTGTCTCCGCTTGGACAAATTGAATTATGCACTTTGGGGAAACGACAACGCAGAGGGTGGAGTCTGCGCATTCTATTCTGAAGCTACACCTTGGGAACAGTCAGGCCAATCGGGCGGTGCATTCCACATGAGGATAATTTATGGGTCTCGAACCAGCTTTGGGGCACCATCGACTCTTCAACCAATGTTTGCGCACTGTGAGCCCCTTGCTGATATTCACCTCCTCCTCAGCCTCCTCGACGCTAACCCCAAGTAGGTTCGAGACCATCTTGATAGCGTCCGAGCGAGATTCCTCCGTGTACCTCGCAAATTTCTCCACTGCAACAACTTTGCCCGTCACAGGGATCTTCAGGAGGAAGCTGACATCCTCTAATGAGATAGACATTTCACCAAAAGGTAGGTGAAATGTGTTCGTCTCCGGCTGCCACCGCTCCACAAATGCAGAGATAACCTCCTTGTTGGCCTTGAGGTATGAGCAGTCTATCAGCGTATTCAACCCGAACCCTGAATAATCCTCTGAAGTCCCGCCGTGTCCGGGTGGCACGACTGTAAATCCCATTCCGCTATTTGAGCTCCGTGATTGATACACTTAAGAACGGGCCGCTCCTGCAAATGTAAAAACATATCGTCATTATGTGAAGACCATGAGTGTTAAGTTAATCCGTTCAATGAATTTGAAATTACCTCATTGCTCCAAATCTTCAAAGCCACATGATCCTTGAAGCTCTTCAACAACGCCCGTCTATGGACCACCGGGAATGGAGCACGCGCTTCAACAGGCACTTCTGGCTCTCCTTCATCATGGCCAGCTCCACCACTAGTGCTCCCGCCCACATTACGATATGTTTCTATCATGTTCCCCGCCTCTGAAGAGTCACTGCTACTAGACTCCGATGCATGCCCCTTCTCTTCACCTCCGGCAACAACAAGATCCTCAGGTCGCCCGGCATTGAGGGTCGAACCCTCATCGTGCAAATGTAACCTTCCACGAGTGCCATCTACCTTCGCCTTGCCCTTAACATCCTCATTCTCCTTCCCTTTCTCTTTCTCTTTCCTAAGACGATGTCGTTCTGGGGTCTCCGGCCACCTCGCCCGCAGTTAGGCCTCGGGACCTCAGCTCCAACCTCCTCCCTAGTCACCGGTAGCTTCGGACGAGCCATACCTGAATAAATTACAACATATAAGCGCATGCAACAGATCCCAAAATAAATTTACAAAAAAAATTTGTTCAAATTCATCCATTTCTGATGTCTTGGTCAAGCAGGTTCGTGAAACAACACATATTTTCGGTCACCCATGACCGACAATTCCTCCAATATATCGACAGTGTACAACTGAGTCCAATGAAACGGTCTTGGTTTGTACACCACCGAGATGTGTTGACCATTTCAATTCGCCTTGCTCGCTCTCGGCCAATCACGCCCGAGCCTACTCTAACACTCTCGCCATGGTACAACCTAGAGTATGACCAAATTCTCGGTTGTACACCACCGCCGCCACATTACCTATCGCTAATTGTAACTCTCGTCATGTCTCGCCGAGATACCTGTAGAGTACTCTCGCCTTGCGTAACCGAGACACTCGTGAGCTTTTCCGGCCTTTGTGGCGAGACTTCGACTTCCCCATTGTAGCTTCTCTCTCGCCATGCTTGGCGAGAGTTAGCACATTCTCTGGCCTGTGTGGCCGAGAACCGCGAATTCCCAATTTTTTAACTATTGAACAAACCACCACTGTAAATCACAACTACTCTACCAAATGTAACTTAATTACACTAAAAACGTACCTTCAAATGACCGATTTCGCGCAAATAATGTGTGTTCGACGATGTTCAACCGAACCCTAACTTGGAGACGAAATCGGCTCACACCACGACCCTACGAATCGCAAAAAATCCGTAAAACGAAGGAGAAACACAAGGCGAGACACGGAGACACGATTTCGGAGATCCCTCTCACCGGTCTGGTTCACACAAAACGGGTTCTTGGAGTCCAAAGCGGTGAAGATGGTGCAAAAGGTGGTGGGGTGCGATGGATTTCCACGAGGGTAGTTTAGGTATTTCGGGTCTAATTTTTGGGTGCCCTAGGTAAATCGGTTTGTGCCCACATTAACTGGGTGCCTTCATTAAATGGTGGGGTGCCCTTAGCGGCCCTCTTCGTTTATGCGGACAAACAATAAACTGCCACGTGGCACTTACAGGGCTATTAAACGGATTGCATGTGCATATCATACAACTCCCGGGTGCATGGGATAGTGAAAGGTCAGGTAGTTAGTTCTAATATAGATTACTGTTAAGGGAGGTGATTGTGAGAAAACAATTGAAGTTTCCTCGACTAAGGCCAATTGGCTCTTTGGCTACGTGAAGTCCGCCTCACAATCGAGATGTCCGTCCGTCCCTCTCAAAAGTCAAAAAACGACCGGCCTTGTTTTACTCCACGTGGCATCCATGGCTAACATGCCCGGGAGGAGCACGTGAACGTGTGCGTTTGAGCGTGACTTGTACGTATTAAGCACATGTGGCAACCAACGCAAGCAATATTTTTACTGTTGGATGAGCTTGGTGTGTAAGATGAGGATCATCCGACAGTTACAAGGACCAAGGAGTCCGATAAATTAGGAGCGTCCACATAAGGACAAAAATGCCCTTGTAGGATTTTGATTCCGTCACACACAACGTCATGCATGTGTTCTGTGGGGCAACTTGACTGACCTACACTCACACACACAAGTAGAGTTTGTGTGTATTAGAAATTGTGAGGACACAGAATCTCCAACGGAGACAAGCCTTCACGGTCGGACACGTGGCTTTCTATCAAGGGAGAGATGCTGGAGTAACCCATTTTGGACACCCACTTTAGACACTTAGTGAGTGTCCAGCCATACGATAATACTTCGAGGTGTGCGTGTAATACCTCGAGATATGTGCTCACACTCCTCGAGGTATATCATATGGAGGGACACCTACTTAGGCTCACTAGGTGCCCAAAGTAGGTGGCCGAAGTGGGTTACAAAACATATTCCTTATACCAATGCTACAACAAAATCAAGTAGAGGTTGACAAGATGCAGTTTGGTAGAATCGCCATTAAATTAGGGGCTTACGATTTGATAGTTTTGCAAATAACCACCAAACCGCGAACATTAAATCTGCAATCGGACCGACCGATTTTTGCACGATTTTGGCTGATTTGGTTTTGCGATTTTCCTACAACACATTTTCAACAAAAAAAGAATCTGTCATACATTTCATAAAAAGTTCATACATGTCCATCTACAAAAATACAACAAAACAGATGCCCATACACGATCATCAACCGAAATGCCCTTCGGTTTGAACACTTTGGCGGAACAAATTGACAAATTGTTTGGGTAATAGAGTTAGTGTTTTGGGGGTGTGAAATTACGAAAATTCCTAAAATGCCTTTCAATTTGGTAAACTGCGGTTTTCTGGAAACGAAAACTACTACCAAACCGTGAAATTATGATTTTCAAGATTTCTAAACTACCCCTAAACCGTGAGTTTGAGAAACCAGATCAAACCAAGTGGTTTGAATGGTTTGGGCGATTTTGTGGAGACCGATGCTCACTCCTAAAATCAAGAAATTTTTCCCATCTAAATTAATCAAGTTAATTTCAATCAAAGTGACGTAAGTTTTTTTTTTATTTTTATTTTTATTTTTTATGACGAAGTTAATTTGACTCATGTTTGTCCAACTTTATTAATTATATCAATTTTGTCATAAACTTTATTTTGTAAGAATATCGCTACTTTACTTTTGTAAAAGTTTCATGGTGATCACTCAAGACTGATGTGTCTATGTGCAACTATAAAAAGATCCAGTTGTAATACATAATTGTTTTTCAAATAAAAAACTAAAAGTAATGTTTTTTTTTTCAAAATATTTTAAAATTATCGCGGATCTCATGGAAGATCTGACGCATACTAGTCATATTCCTCAACAAAAAATGACAGAACAAATTAATGGGATAGCATAAGCAAAATCGTGCCACCCAACTCTTCTTTGTTGTTGTTGTTGTTGTTGTTGTGGTACTCTCATTATTCTCGATTTCCATTATCATCCTTTTTAGAATAAGACCAAAAAGGTTCACAATCTTAATGAGACCTCCAAGGAAATCAAGCGTGAGAACTAGAGCTCTTGCGTCTTTTTCAATTTCCAACTCCAACGGAGACACCAGCAAAGGAGTAGAAAATGGTTTTTTATTACTTGTGTGATTGATTTTGGTCTAAGGTTTTGAGTCGAAGAAAGTTTTTGTTTGGTTTGATTTGTTTGATGGGTTTTGATGTGCGTATAAGTGGATGATTATATTGATATTCAAAGTTTTGAAGAGTGATATTGGTATAATCCAAGCAATGATTGTGAGGCAGCATATATTAGTGGCGAAGTACGATAAAATGCTGGGTTTGTAGTTTTATGCATTGTTTTGGATGAGGAAGATGAATTGTATGCGTCTGATCTTCCTCAATATCCACAAAAATTGTTAGACGATGGCTCAAAGTCTAAGTTTGTCTATGAATTGAAGCTATTGAAATTGACTCATATTCAAACCAGTGGCGGATCTAGGGGTAGGGGTGGTCGCCCCTAACCTCCGAGACCCCCTATAGTACCCCTACGTATTCGTCCTTCCCACCTCCTGTGGTCAACACACACTCCCTATATAACAAGTGTAGCATTGTAAAAAAATGATGTATTTGAAGTGTCTTGAGTGTAGCATTATCAATTTTCTTGTTACGCTCAAATTTTCATACTAGTATATTTTTTGTTTAGAAAAAAAGTTAAGGTTAAAGTTTGCCCCCCTAACAAGATTTTTTGGTTCTCCCACTAATTTAAACATAGACACTGTTGCTTGATCATTGTTTTCTTGAAATTAGTAAGTGGGTTTACATGAAATTAGTAAGTGGCTTTATAGGTTAAATCAGAGTCTAGTTATTTAATTACTAATATACACTTCCCTATACTATATATATGGGTATAATATGCGTACAATGATAGAAGGACGTGTTGTGCGATTGACGACTTGAGGACCGAGAGTTTGTGTTAGGCGTATGAGCCTGCGAGCGGGTATCCAACACTACGAGATTAAGTTTTGTTGGGTTCATCTATTTAGGTTTGGATAGAGGATGGTTTTCCTTTGTGTACTAAACTATTGATAGTGGTTTGCCTTATTTCTTACCCGTAGTTTTCACCCTAAGTTTAGGGTTTTCCACGTAAAATATTGTATTTTTATTTCCTTTATGGTTTGTTTACCTTTGGTCTATTCATGTGTAATAACGCGAATTAGTTAAACTACAATTAACTCTAATTATAAGGATTGAATTAAAAAACCTCTAATTATATGATGGCCGCAGACCCTACAAACTGGGTCCCGCTCGGCCTAAACCTATGTGGACCCTCGGTCAACTATTGCAGAGTCAATGCAAGTCTAGTCATCCTTTCATCCAAATTATTCAATCACTAGTTGCTTATTATGTTTGTTATTTAGTTTAACAAGTATTAATGTTTATGCAGCAAAATTTAAAAAACATTTAAAGAAATTTAAATAAGTAAACACTAGTCAGAACATTCCTAGATGTGGCAATCCTGCAAAAGTAGATCTCATGTATATATCTGGTGAAAAACAGTGTGGATATGGATCATATGCATGTATTAAACATCTCAAAACCCAAAACGAACCCCAAAGTAACCAAAAACATCATTATATATCATATGTACAATTCAAAATATCAAAAATAAACCACCTGTAGTAACAGAGAGGAGCCGACTCTGAGGGAAGCTCAAAGAAAGTCACCGATTGCAAGCTCTTTGCCCCTGCTATTAGAGAGACTTGCAATTGTCACCAAAAGCAGAGACAATTCCCATGAGTAAATCCAGAAGAAGTTCAACAGTAATTCAGATTAAGCATTAAAGAAGTCTATAAATCATGCTGGAAAGAAATAAAATGTTGAGGAAGAATAGTAAATCATATGATAGACAAACTACAATGATCAATGATAGAGATCAAGTGACTCGGAAGGAAAAAGGATATGGAGTAAGTGGTCTTGATGCTATACACGTGGGCTCAAAGCCACTTAAAACGTGTAAGTGTCCAACACTGATGCGGCAAGTCATATCCGCTTCGGCCGCATCTAATACGTTAGGTACGGTTAGTTCACTTGAGCCGCAGTTTGATAAATTGAAAGCGAGCCACATACTTAAGCGGATGCTTAACCACAATGGAATTCGAATACTTGAGAGGAGCCACGACACATGGTGGATGCTCACTTAGAGGATTCAGACCCCTCAGGAAGCCACAAGAGCTAGTCAGCTGCTCAACGCGTGAGTGGACAACGACTAGACCCGACCACTTAAACCCGAAGTCATTCAAGTAGGGGAGTAGAGTCCAATAATAGCCATCATTTCATCAAAGATATCAAGGAGATGAAAAGAATTAATATTGAGTTTCTTACTTGTTTACTTACCTCAATAACATAATACGAAGCAAATTGCAGCTCACACACACCTTAAAATACCTAATCAATATTCGACACTAGTCTCATAGGCTCCTGGTATGAATTTACAATGAATCAGGAGTGTTTGAGCCTATTTAATATAATTTAGATTTTTAAATCCAAAAATAATTTAAAATATGGAAGTTATAGTGGTGACACGTTTTCCGTGGAGGATCTCAATGTAAAAATCCTCGAAAAACCTCCAAAATCACTTTCCTAACATTTTTCTCATTTTCCTTGTTTTTCCTAATTTTTCCTGTATTTCTTTAAATTTCTTGTTACTTTTATAATTTTTTATTAATTATTATATAAAATATGCATATATATTTTAATAAAAATAGGGGTTTGGGCCCCCTAAACTGGGTTTGCTAAGCCCAGTTGGGCGGGCCTAAGCTCGGCCAAGCCCAACGGGCTGGGGATATCTCTTTTGTGAAAATGAGAGAGAGAGAGAGGAGGGGAGGGGAGGAGAGGGTGGTCCCATATCATTTTCTATTCGTTTTTTGTTCTTATTTTTTTTCTTTGCTTTTCTTTCAACCATTTTTTTTCTTTTCTCCTTAAAAAATCAACAACATTTTTTTTTCTTTTGATCAAACTAAAATGTACTCCATAAAATCAAAATACAAATAATAAATTAATCAAATCTACCATGTATTAAATCCATAAACATTAAAATTACATGAAATTAGGAGTCACTTGGCTTAATTAAGATCTCCAAATGAAATTGATCTTTCTCTTTCATCAACACCACCTCTAACTTAAATGAAACTTACTCTTCATTTCATTCTTTTATACTCTCTCACATACTCACTTAGGGACACACTGATGTGTGTATCGCAAGTATAACAACTCGCTTGTAGTAATAGTGTTACCAACTTACGTTGACTACGGATATCGTCCTCAAGGAAGGGTGTATGCACTCGATACATACCTAGCTAAAATCACTCTATTGCTAAGGAAACCCTTTTAATTGGTTTTATTACTAAACTAAACTAATCTATACTAACAAATCAATGCACAATACTTTAACTCTTATATTAAGACTCTTTTAGTTTACAAGTTCACCTAGGGAATGAAATATTATGCTTTTCAACTCACTTTATCATCTTTATTATGTGTGTGCAATGCGTAATTAGAGTTGACATATTTCATTCAAATCCACTTTAACCCACTATCGTGACGGAAAAAATTCTAATGTGCAAACTAAAACTCCACCTATCGGTGTGAACAATGTAAGCTCCACATTGCTTTAATGTTCCAAATCATTAAATTCATAACCAATTAAGTTTACTATCCGTGCCTCCCTAATCAACAACTATCACTCGATGTTATGTATTTTATAGTTGTACCATCCATATTCGGCTTAAAAGCTTCAATAGCCATGATAACTTCTAAAACCTAATATCAACAAACACGTGTTCAAGATGTTGGTAGCATTATGCTCAAAATCAATACAAATTCTAACCATTGCACTTTTTATCTTTATACTCTATTCATGTTTATAGCATAACATTCATACTATATGATCCATTGATCTATAAGATTAATAAATTACTCACACATCATTGAAACAAACCTGCACATAGTGGCATTCATTGAAATTAGAGATATAAAAGAATAACTTGTATTAAATCAATAAAGACAATATCAGAATCACCACACGTGAGTCTTCAATATCTTCTCTCCACAAATCGTCTTAATACTCAAAATAAAGTAAACCTATGCTAAACTATGTTATTTGTGGCTAACGGTTGATAAATTGTGTGTTTACCAAGTTCTCATATCTTTTTATACTCCCTAATCACATTTCCAAACAATTAGAAACTCTACTTAATAATTTAACATGAAATAGAACTCTACTTTCTATTTTCTTCTCTTCTTATCGCTGTCGCTTAAGTCTCCTATGGTGCCGCCACTGCGTCGAGCATCCTCTGTGCATTGTCTCTTTTTAGTGGTCCTGGCGTTGTGTGTATGCCTCACTGGCCCCGTCCCTTGACCTCCATGGCGCCACTACTGTGCTGGCCATCTTTAGCCTCTTTTCTTCACACACCGTACCTTTTCTTCACACGTTGTGCATTTCCTTCCCACATTGACACAATGCATAGCCACGACACCAAACCTCGTTTGTTTTTTTTTTTTTTTTTTTTTTTTTTCAAATTCACTATTTTCATTCCTTTATAGCTTGTGTACTTGAAATGCATAAGCACCATTAATTCGAGCTCATTTAAGGATATTTATACTAATTATACTACTAATCTAACCCTATATATAAGTCTAAATAATCACTTATCAAATACCCCCAAACTTAAGATTTTGCACGTCCCGAGCAAAAATGTATTTTACTAAGTCTCCTAATTACTCATATTACCGAGTTCACATTCATTTTACAATGTTCATGGAGTATCCTTTAATTCAATATGTTTCAAGTTAATAATCTACTCAAGAGTTTTTCTTTTCAAAAACTTATAATTTCAAAATATGTATCTTTAACAACACATATAATTCACTTTTGAAACATAAAGTATATCACAACCAAAACCATCACTACTTATAAGTTTGTTTCACCTCGACACTCAAATAGCAAGTGTACAATCTTATTGTTTCTTATTAAGCTCAGGAATTCACAAACAAGCATAGATCAAATTAATTTTGGTAAACTTTAGCACTTCAAGAGTCTATATGACTTATCATAGTTGGAACCAAAACTTAAACTCAATAAAGCTACTAGCCTAAATCTTTTATTTCAAGAGTTTTAATTTAACTTCCTCATTCTTTTCTTTATTTTTCTCTCTTTTCTTTTCTTCTTCTCCTTTTACTTCATATTTTCTTATTTCACGGTCTCTGCTCCTTTTCCTATGAACTCCGTTTTTCCTTTTTTTCCAACCATCAAGTTTTCTGCTCCATTTCTTGTAAAACTTGTGGAACACTCTATTTTTTATTTCTAAAACTCTTGTTAGCAATTCTCACTTTCACTTTATCAAGCAAGTTAAATCTAACTTTTCATTCAAAATGCCTATTTCTTCCACTCTTTGCACTAAGTTTTTATTTGGTTTTTATTCAAGTAAGATTCACACTTATTATAGAATTCCTTAGAGATCTAACTTTTTCTACAAGAAGTGTTCTAGTATCATCCATGCTTTTATTCTCAGTTCATGGTATTCTTTAATTTTAGGTTTCTAATCATGAAATCATACTGTTGTTTGCTACATTTCATATTTTCTTCAAAAACTTATAAACACTCTCTTGAGTTTCATATCAACAAGACACTTGTATTTTACTCATTTTCAATTAAAGGCATGAATATGCAAATGAACTACTTATTCATTACATATTACTATTTATAACCTAATCTATATTACCTTAAACACATTCAAATAATAAGTAAATGAAATAAAATTACACTACCATGCTTTCCTTTTTAACTGTTTCAAAAATAAAATTTAAACGATCATACCCGTAGTGTTTATCTTTATTTTTTATCATTTCTTACCACTTCCCATAGTGTAGTGTAGTTTTGATGCCCCCAAACTTAAACCAAACATTGTCATCAAGGTTTAAAAATAAGCATGAAATCATGAAAACACTAAAATACACAAACATATGATAATAACACTAATAATATCCCTATAGCTCATTGATACTGTATGAATCTTCCATAGCTACACATTTTAGCATAAGTCTTCAAAAGTTAAAAAACCATTACGTGTAAATTGTCCTTAACTAGACTAAAAACTCCTTGGCCGCCTCCCAGTGTGCTTAGTTTAACATCATTAGCTCTACACATTTTCTCTCATTTAGTCTGAGTCTAAATCAAGATACTCCAATACTTTTGTTGTTTGAAATAGTTGCTCGTCCATGAATACTTCGATTACTAGCTTTCATGTATCACCTTCTTTATGAGGTAATTTAGATAGATGATCTGCAACCAAACTTTCACTTCCTTTTTTATCTTTTGATTTCTAAGTTGAACTCTTGCAATAATAATACCCATCTAATTAGCCTTGGTTTGGCATCCCTCTTTGCAAACAAGTAACAGATTGCTGCATGGTCAGTATATACACTGACTTCTTATCCACTACGTAAGCTCTAAACTTGTCACATGTGAACTCCACTTCCAAAAACTCCTTTTCTGTGGTAGTATAATTCCGCTGCGCTAGATCTAAAGTTTTGCTTGCATAATATATAGCTCTGAATATTCCAACTCTCCATTGGCTTAACACTGCTCCTACCACAGTCACTTGCATTGCACATTATTTCAAATTTGGATTCCTAATTTGGTACTTCCACTATTGGTGTCAAAATAAAAATTATTTTCAAGGTCTAAAATGCTTGTATATATGCATGACTCATTTCAAATGGAACATCTTTTTCCATCAATGTACACAATGATTTAGTGATTTAAAAAAAATATTTAATAAACCTTCTATAGAAGCCCTCATGTCCTAAAAAACTCCTTATATCTTTAATGTTTCTTGGTATAGTAAGTTTTTCAATTGGCGCTATTTTTGCTCTATCTACCTCTAACCAATGAGCAGACCCTCTATGTCCCAAAACAATTCCTTCTCGAACCATGAAATGACACTTTTCCCAATTAAGTACTAAGTTTGTGTCTTGAAATTTTTTCAATACTAGGTCCAAAATTTGCAAATATAGGTCAAAAGATGCTCCAAATACAAAAAAACTCATCCATAAATACCTCCATAATATCCTCGACCATATCAGAGAAAATAGCCATCATACATCTTTAAAATGTTGCCGGTGCATTACATTTTCCAAATGACATCCATCTGAAAGCAAATGTTCCATAAAGACAAGTAAACATCATTTTCTCCTAATCTTCTGGTGCTATAACAATTTGATTATATCCCGAGTACCCATCTAGAAAGCAGGAATATTCATATATTGCCAATCTGTCTAACATCTAATCAATGAAAGGTAAAGGGAAGTCATCCTTACATGTAGCCCTATTTAACTTTTGATAATCAACGCAAACTCGCCAATCATTTATTGTTATAGTAGATAAGGTTTCCCTATTTTCAGTCTGAATAATGGTCATCCCTTTCTTTGGTACCATGTGTATTGGTGAAACCAACAAACTGTCTGAAATAGTATAGATGATTCCTGCGGTCAACCATTTTAAGGTCTATTTCTTTACCACTTCTTTCATTACTGGATTTAACCTCCTCTGATCTTCAATAGATTGTTTATGATTCTCTTCCATTAAGATCTTATGTATGCATGCCGTCAGACTAATTCCTTTTAAGTCTTTAATTGTCCATCCCAACACTGACTTATGGTCTCTCAAAACTTGAAGCAATTTTTCTTCTTCCAACTCAGTTAATGCTGCTGATATGATCACATGTTATGTTGAGTTTCTCCTAAATATGCGTATCTCAGATGCTCTTGCAAAGACTTTAATTCCATTATTGGTTCAATAACTGCACTTTCCACTTTCGTTTCTAGTTTCTCGAAGCCTTTATGGAACTTTGGGGGGGTCATATTGGTGATAAAACATTTACTGCCTCTTGAAGTTCACCCTTACCTGCAGAATTTGCTGTTATGCTTTGGACTAGGCACTGTTCCAGCGGATCATCTAGCATATACTCCTTGGCTATCTCAGAAGCACAGTCACGAACTACATCTCTAACTTCAATACTTTTACAGTGCTCTCCTTCATTTGAGAATTTCAAGGTCTTATAAATATTGAACATGACTTCTTTGTTATTTACCTGTAACCTTAATTCTCCTTCTTGAACGTCTATCAATGCTTGTGCAATTGCTAAGAAAGGTCTCTCGTAAATAAGTGGTACCTCTAAATCTTCTTCCATATCCAACACTACAAAGTCAATCGGGGAAATAAACTTATCCACTTTTACCAACACATTTTCAATTACTCCTTTTGGATAGGTTACTGATCGACCTGCTAATTGCAATGTCATATTGGTTGACTTTACTTCTCCCTGACTTAATTTATTGAATACTAATAAGCGCATCAAATTTAAGCTTGCTCCTAAATCACATAATACCTTATCAAATAAGTGAACTCTTATAGTGCATGGAATGGAAACACTTCCTGGGTCGTTCAACTTGGGAGGTAACTTTTTTTGTAGAATAGCACTACATTCTTCTATCAAATTTAATGTTTCATAATCTTATAGTTGCACTTTTCTTGCCATTATGTCCTTCAAGAACTTTATGTAATTCGAAAACTGTTCCAATGCATATCTGAACGGGATGTTTATGTGTAACTTCTTAAAAATCTACATAAACTTCTTGAATTTTTCTTGATCTTTTTGTTTCTAGAATCGCTGAGGATATGGCAGAGGTGGATTTATTAATGGTGGATTGTCTGGAAATGTAACTCTCCCTAGTACCACGTCTTTTTCAGCCTCTCTCCCCTACTTTTCTTTGAATCGATTTCGATTCTTCTGTTGGTGCAACTTCTTTTTAGGTACCTATGTCACTCTATAAGTGTTCTGCATCCCTTTGGTGTTGCTCATCAATTTGTTTCCTTGTATAGTTTGGTGTATGTTGTGGTTGCATTGGATCCTTAGTTGTTCTTCCACTTCTTAATTGAATCGCATGTGCATTCTCCATATGATTAATGCATGTGTTACTCGAAAACTGTCTTTCCTTCATTGAATTCAAGGTGATGGCTAACTGACCGATTTGACTTTCTAAGATCTTAATGGATTGTGATATCGTATCACTCCACTCTCTTCATAGCTTGCTTCACATTTTCAATATCTTTTTCGTGCTTCTCAGGGCGTTCCCTATTGCTTATGTCCATTACATGCAAGAGTTTCTCAATTGACTTCAATGAAGTCATCTATTCCCTCTGCCCTAGCTTCTTTTATTGGACTTGTTTTTCGAAGCTTGGAGATAACTTCAGTGCATTATCAGGATTTCCATGCAAGAAGTTCGAGTTGTTGTTGTTGTTTCCTTGATAAAACCTTTGAGAAGCCATTCATTTCGGCCTGAAGTTATTCTAAAGCCTTGGTTGTTCATGAAGTTTATGTCTTCATACTCCATTCCTTGCTGCATGTTCATTTGATTAACAACCATAACTTAATGATTAATGGGTTGCTGTATCACCTATACTTGTGGACCTTGTTGTCCCATTTGAAGTTTCACCATTTGATTGCTCAAGTTGGATAGTTTTTGACATAATTGCAATTTGCAAATCAATCTCATATATGCCTATTGGTTTCCTCATCGTTGAACGATTACCGGCTATAGAATTTTGAGACATAAGATCTATGAGATTGAATGCTTCATCCTCATATTTGTTAGTAGAGAACCACCTGCTGCGGCATCTACCAGTGTTCTCGAGCCGTGGTTCATCCCAAAGTGGAAAATTTAGAGTTGTGCCCATTTCACGTATCCATATCCTGGACATCTCCTTGAATTTTTCCCAAGCCTGTTCAAGAGATTCAACATCTTCCTGCTTGAATTGATTAATTTCCAGCTTCCTTTCACTGACCTTTACTGAGGGAAAGAACTTGTTTAGAAATTTCTCATTGATTTCTGCCCATGAGGTCATACTCCCTTCGTTCAGTCCTTGAACCTAGGATTTGAATTTTCCACCCAATGAGAATAAAAAAAGGCTCATCCTGATCACCTCATTTGTAACTCTAGTAATGTGCACGATGTCGCACTTCTCCAAGAAACTCTCTACATGTGCAACTGGATCATCATTGGCTAGCCCGTTGAATAAGCTATTTTGCACCATGTTGATTAGAGATGATCTCTGTTTGTACTTAGTGGTGTTGGCTGGAAGCCTCATCACTTCATTGTAAGTCTCTTGAACTTCTGGTTTGAAGTAGTCACAAAGGCATCTCTGTCCCCGCACTCTATCCTATACTACTAGATCACCTTCGGGTTGGTTATTCCCTCGGCCCTATTGTTGGTTTCTTGTTTGATCCTCAGCCATCTTAATTCCTTTCTTTTTCTTTCCTTTGTTGGTTCGATCAATCTTAGGGTCATAAGGTACTAAGTCCTTCTTTCCTTTGCTACACATGTACTAGTTATCCCTAAAAAGAAAACACTAAAGATCAAGTGTATAAGTCAAACTTGAAACTCAAACCTTTTATTTTTTTATTAATTCGAAAATAAATTACTTGGAATAAAACTTAGCAACTTTTCAAACTAAGTAAGTAAGTTTAAGTGGCTACCTATCCCTGGCAACAACGCCATTTACTTGATGTACATGCCGCAAGTATAACTGCTCGCTTGTAGTAATAGTGTAACCAGCTTACATTGACTATGGATATCGTCCTCAGGGAAAGGTGTATGCACTTGATATGTACCTAGCCATAATTACTCTATTGCTAAGGAAATCCTTTTAATTGGTTTTATAACTAAACTAAAATAATCTATACTAACAAATCAATGCAAAGTTTTTAAACTCTTATATTAAGACTATCTTAGTTCACAACTTGACCTAGGTTATAAAATACTATGCTTTTAAACTCACTTTATCATCTTTATTATGTGAGTGCTATGCTTAATTATAAAATACAAATTTCCTTCAAACCCATTTTAACCCACTGTCGTGACAGAAAAGATTCTAATGTGCAAACTAGAACTCCATCTATCGGTGTGAATAACGTAAGCTCCACATTACTTTAATACTCCAAATCTTTAGATTCATAGCCAATTAAGTTTACTATCTGTGCTTCCCTAATCAACATGTATCGCTTGATGTTGTGTATTTTACGGTTTCACTGTCCATATTCGGCTTAAAAGCTTCAATGGCCATGATAACTTCTAAAACCTAATATCAACAAATAAGTTATCAAGATGTTTGTAGTATTATGCTCAGAGTTAATACAAATTCTCACCATTGCACTCTTTATCTTTCTACTCTATTCATGTTTATAGCATATCATTCATATCATAGGATCCATTGATCCCTAAGATTAACAAACTACTCACACATTATTGAAACAAACATGCACATAGTGCTATTCATTGAAATTAGAGATATAACAGAATAACTTCTATTAAATCAATAATAATAATACCCGAATCATCATACGTGAGTCTTCAATGTCTTCTCTCTACAAATTGTCTTAATACTCAAAAAGAAAGTAAACCTCTACTAAACTATGTTATTGGTGGCTATCGGTTGATAAATTATGTGTTTACCAAGTTCTTCTATCTATTTATACTCCTTAATTATTTTCAAACGATTAGAAACCATACTTAACAATTTAACACGAAATAGAACTCTAATTTCTATTTTCTTCTATTCTCAGCGTTGTCACTTAAGTCCCGACACTATCTGTACACTCCCACGGCGCCGCCACTGCACCGAGCATCCTGTGTGCAATGTCTCTCTTCGGTGGTCCTGGCATTGTGCCTCCTCGACGCTGTCCCTTGACCTCCATGGCACCACCACTGCGTCGACCATCCTTAGCATTTTTTCTTCACTTGTTTGCTCTCCTACGCCTTGCCTTTCCTTCCCACGCTGTGTCTTTCCTTCCCAAAGCGCCATACTGCTTAACCATGACGCCAAACCTTCTTTGGTGTGTTTTTGCTCCGTTTCTTCTCAAATTCACTCTTTTCCTTCCTTTATGCCATGTGTACCTAAAAGTGCATATACCCCATCAATTTGAGCTTATTTAAGGATATTTATACTAAATATACTACTAAACTAACCCTACGTATTAGTCGAAATAATCACTTATCACACACACAAACACACTCACAGACACATACACATACACGCACATACATACACTATAAATATGTGGTTTTTAATAATCCTCAATGTATGGTTCATGTTAGGCCACATCACTTCACTTAAGACCTTAGATCTTTTTGTTTGACCCTCCCACATGCATCCCAAGGTACATCATATTCATTACAATTTAAGCACAAACCTTAGGAAATCAATTAGTTTATTTTTAACTAATTGGCGAAACTTAACCAATTTATTATTGTTCATATTGTTTTGATTAAGTGACTTAGGTATATCAATTAATTTACTTCATTAAAACCTAAGTTCTATTGATCTCGTCAACCTACCCAATTGCACGAGTGCACATACATCTTGAGGTAGTTCTCATTCGCCAAATCGACGATAAAATTATATAGATTTATGTTTACAAGTGTATATAACATATATAAACGCATTCCACAATAATAAAATATTATATTTACCTCGGTGTCGATGCCTGAGTTCTGACCGAGTCGCCATATAGGATCTGCTGCCACTTCACGGTTCTATTAGGCAAATGATTATGATAAGATTTATTAGGGTCATTATAGTCTTCCCAATTAATAAGAATCTCATCATCGAAATTGAAATATCTAAAATGAAATTTCTTACTAAAACCAAAAGAGAAACGAGAAACACTTGCGCATATAGGACTCATGCTCCCATGTCAATTCCTCGTCTTCATGATGTTACCACTTGATGAGGACTAACAAGATGTCCTTATTCCTCAAACTCTATCCTTACGGTCCAAAATCTGCACAGGCTGATCCTCATAAGTAATATCCTCGGCTAGGTCAATCTGAGTTAGGTCCACTATCAGTTTGTCTCCCTCTCTCGACCTGTCTAATCTCAGCATCGATATATGGAACACTTGATGAACGCCTTCCAACTGTGGTGGTAGCTCAAGCTTATAAGCAACCTTTCCAACTCTCTATGTGATTCTGAAAGGACCTATAAACCTTTCAGCTAGCTTTCCTGTGATTCCAAACCGTTTGTGACCCTTCAGTGGTGAAACTTTTAGATAGACATAGTTTCCCGCTTTGTACTCTAATTCAACTCGGTACTTGTCAGCATATTTCTTTTTTCTCTCTTGACTCCTCGAAGATGCTGACGTATCAGTTTAATATTCTCTGTGTGATCTACCACAATCTCTAGACCAACTACCGCTATACCCTCAAGTTCTGCCCAACATGTTGGTTATTTACACTTCCTGCCGTATAATGCCTCAACGGTGCCATCCCGATGCTAGCCTTATAACTGTTATTATAGGAAAATCCACAAAAGGTATATACTCCTCCCACGACCCATCATAATCTAACATACAAGTTCTGAGCATGTCCTCTAACATTTGAATCAGTCTCTATGACTGTCTATCAATCTGCAAGTGGAATGTCGTACTATGCTGTAACCTCGTGCCAAATTGTGCTTGCATGCTCCTCCATAATATAGATGTAAACTGTGATCCTCTGTCTGACATAATGGATAATGGTACCCCATGAAGTCTAACTATGTATCTCTCATAAAAGACGCTCAACTGTTTAAACTTGTGTTTGGTTGAAATCGAGAAGAACTGTGCAGATTTGGTCAATCTATCTACAATCACCCATATACTATCATGCTTACGCGAATATTGAGGTAAACCACTGACTAGATCCATGGCAATATGCTCCCACTTCCGTTTAGGAATGGTAAGTGGCTATAACAATACTTTTGGCCTCCGATGCTTAACCTTAACCTGCTGACAAATCCCGCAACTCCTTACATAATTTCCTACGTCAGCCATCATCCCAGGCCACCAAAAAGACGTTTCATATCCTGATACATCTTGGTCCTTCTCGAATGAATGACATAATGTGAGCGGTGAGTCTCCTGAAGTATTTCTATACGTAACTCAGCCACTGATGGAATCCAGAGTTATCCCATATATCTCAAGCATGAGTCCTTCTACTGACTCCGATTTGGATGATCTGAACTTTTTGCCAACTTATAGAATATCTAGAATTGCTCATCAGCTTCCTGACCTTCTAAAACCCTCTGAATAGAGACAAACTAAGTCCTCATCTTTTCATAAATATATGCCTCTATAGTAATTAGAGTATCAGCTAAACCATCATATACGCCACTTTGAGGAGTGCAAATTAATGTATCTTATGACAAATAACAACCTCTGCATCTGATCTCTTATGGCTCAATGCGTCCGCCACGACATTCATTTTCCCTGGATGGTACTCTAAGGATAAGTCATAATCCTTAAGGAACTTTAGCCATATGCGGAATCTCATATTCAATTCTTTCTGCATAAAAAGATACTTTAAACTCTTATGGTCAGTGAATAAAGTAAATCCTTTGTCATATAGAAAGTGCTGCCAAATCCCCAGGGCAAATTCCACTGCCGCCAACTCTAAGTTATGCACCGGGTAGTTCTTTTTGAATATTTAGCTATAAGACGCGTAAGTAATCACACCATCTCCTTGTATCAGAACATACCCTAATCCGACCTGTGATGCATCAATATTCACAACCATGCCCTTTCTTGCCTCTAGTAGTGTTAACAGTGGAGTTGTCGTTTATTTCTGCTTTAATGTCATGAATGCCTGATCACAATTTGTCATCCTTCCAAGTCAACCTCATCATCGGTATCGCGGTCTTAGAGAAATTGCGTACGAATATCCGGTAATACCATGTTAGACCCCGAAAGCTACAAATATTTGCCTCTAACTGTGGGGTATGCATGTCCATCACTGCTTGGACCTTTGAAGGACCTATTGATACTCCCCTAACTCCTACTACATGCCCTATAAATTTGACCTATGACAACCATAACTCACACTTGCTAAACTTGGCATAATGTCGGTGCTCTCTCTGTGTCAGTAAAATTGTCCTAAGATGACCTTCGTGATCCACACGAGTCCCGGAGTACATCAAAATATCTTATATGAATATAATTACAAAATGGTCCAGTACTGTCTCAATACGCGGTGCATCAAGTCCATAAACATTACCGACGCATTCGTCAGTCCAAACGATGTGACGATAAACCGTAATGACCTTAACGAGTACTGAAGGCTGTCTTCTCTCTATTCTGATCCTGAGCTGGTGGTACACTGACCTCAAGTCAATCTTGGAAAACCACATTGCACCTCTTAACTAATCAATCTAGTAATCTATTTAGAGAAGTGGATACTTGTTCTTGATCGTAACACATCTCAACTGCCTGTAATCAATTTAAAGTCTCAAACTTCCATATTTCTTCTTCTTAAACAACAATTGAGCGCCCCATAGAGACATGTTAAGATGGATAAACCCTAAATTTGTCAACTCCTTAAGTTAGGTTCTCAGCTCATTCAACTCTTTCGGTGCCATCCTGTATGGATGTATCAAAATCGGCTTCGTCCCAGGGACTATGTCAATAATAAAATCATATCTCATAGTGGTGGTAATCCGAATATATACTCGAGAACTACATCTTGGAACTCGCACACCATTGGCACCTCCTAATCACCACTAATTTCTCTGCCATACTCAAAATACTGGCAAATGTCTCCATCATTTGGATCTTAACCACTCTATCTCTAGTAATATGAAGTTGTACAAATCCCTGAGAAAACTGAACTCTGACTGCTTAGGAATTCGGAATGTGACTGTCTTACTGAAGCAATCTAATTGAGCATGATATGCTGCTAGCTAGTTAATCCCCAATAACGTGTCAAACTCTAAAAGCTCTAGTACTCTGAGGTCTATAGGCCTTTTATGTCCCTCTATCTCGATAGTACAACCCTAACAGATCATATTAAGGTAAATCTTATCCTCGATAACCGTGCTGAGGATCAAGTGTGTGCTAATCCTAATGGGTCTCAACCCTAACCTATCTACCATCCGTCTAGAAATAAAATACATGGTCGAACTAGGATCAATAAAAGTATGCATCATGCGAAGACAAATATAAATCATACCCTCTATAAGTTGTCGCGTCTCTTGAGGGTCCGACTGAGCCACTACAATTGCTCTCTTGGGGTCGTTGCTGCTGTGAGCTCTACTGCACGCCAACGAGCTGAGGAAAATTAGTCTTAATATGCCCCTTATGTTTGCACTCAAAATATAGTCTCAGTCCCAGCTGCCTAAACTGTCTTCTCTACCACTAGCTTGACCTCGGGTCCTACTGTTGATACCTCTAGCCCTGTTGGCCACCACTTCTGCTCCCAGTCTTACTGTTAGTACCCCATGAGCTGTTGCCCTAACTAAGAAGCCTACGGTTCCTATGAAGGACTTCTTGTGTAACTCTGTGTCAGAGTAGGCGCGGCTGCATAAACTGGATGTGGTGCAACAGACCCTACACTCTCCTGCCTATCGAACCTCAGATGGTTCTCTTCCTCTTCTCGTTTCTACCATGACCCTGCCTAGATATTCGCTCTAAAATTTGACCAATCAGTGTCTTTACTGGTCGCAGGATGTCATCCTCGGGGTGCGTGATAAAATAAGCCTTTCTAGTCAAGCTACGCTCGTAAGCCCTATCCAGGTTACTCGACTCTGTCGTTATGACTGTGCCCCCGATGGCAAGAAATAACCTATCACAGAAGAAGCTAACCTGGTCCCTATCAGTATCGGCCACTCCATCAGTAAAAGACAAGATCTGCTGAAATCTCCTCATATACTGAATCACGAACTCTTCTAGCCTCTGTCGGATATGCATGAATTTTGTCTTCTTGGCGATCATCACTGAAAACTGGAAGAAATTCTGGTTGAAAAATCTCTTGAAGTCTTTCCATGTCTGCAACTTTCCTTAGGTGGCTATTAGGTTAGTCCACCAGGTGTCTACGTCTCTTGAGGAGGAAAAAGCTGCCAACCCAGGCCTCTTGTTATCATCTAATCTCAGAAGTCTCTTGATCTTATCGTGACTCCTAATTTAACTTCTCTGCCTCCAACACATCGGGATCCCCATTGAGCTTCTTTGGTTTGTACCTCTCTTACTCTCTAGTTGGTCTCGCCTCAAGAGTCAAATCAAAGCCAATATCTCTTAGTCAGCGCCACAAATGATGGAACTGCAGTCACGGGTAGTATGGGAACTACGACGGTAACTAGTGTTGCATGTACCGTAGATTGTGATGGAGTCACCTAACTATAACAGTGCCAAACCCCACAAATTGGGCCTTGCACGACCTAAACCTACGTGGACCTTCAGTCAACTCCCGCAGAGTCAATGTAAGCATAATCAGCCTCTCATCTAAGTTATTCAATCACTAGTTACTTATTAGGTTTGTTATTTAGTTTAACAAGTATTAATGTTTACGTAGCAGAATTTAAAAACATTTAAAGCAACTTGAATAAGTAAACAGTAGTCTTTCCTAGATGTTGAAATCATGCAAAATTAGATCACATGTAAGTGACAAACAATGTGGAGATGTATCATATATATGTATCAAACTTCTTACAACCCAAAAGGAACCACAAAGTAACCAAAAAAATAGTATGTATCATATGTACAGTCCAAAATATAAAAAATAAACCTACTATAGTAACCAAGAGAAGCTGACTCTAAGGGAAGCTTAGAGGAAGCCACCGATCACAGGCTCCTTGCCCCTGCTACTAGAGGCATCTGCAATTGCCACCAAAAGTGGAGACGATTCCAGTGAGTAAATCCAAATGAAGTTTAATAGTAATTCATATTAAACAATAAACAAGACTATAAATCATGCTGGAAAGGAATAAAGTGCTGAGGAAGAATAGTAAAATGCATGATAAACATACTATAATGATTAATGGTAGAGACCAAGTTTGTAATGACCCAATATTTATTGATGCCGTTAATTAATTTATTTTTAGACTCGGACGCTAGTGCAGGCCCACGTAGACGCCTTGGATAGGCCAGGGCACGCGTGACTAGGCATGAATCGTTATTTTTGCGTGTTGGTTGCCTATATTGCGTTGTTTAACTTGACAAATCCTCATATTACATCGCATGTGTGTGTTATAGTGATATATCGAACGAGATTGTGCGACGAGATTTCGCCTTATAAAACATGCCAACGCGGGTATCAGGTAGGTGAACTACGGGTACACTGAGATAACACGACTAACTCATAAAAACTCGACTAATTAGTGAAACAAATGGGAAATATAATGTGACGGCCCCTTCCTTAATCTAGGGCACTGCCCAACCTAATCCTGTAATTAAGCCCAAGTCCTAGCTGCATAGGACTTAACTACGTATTAGTCAGCCTTTCTATCCTATATTCCTTGATATGGCATTCAGGATAATAAATACACATGTCAACATATTACTAGATTTCAGATTAATTAAAACTTTTTATGAATTATAAAGTTTAGCGGAAGTCTTAATAGATTATGCGGAAGCAATATAGAAAATCCTGAGTCTAGAAACCAGGAAACAACAATAACATGCATATATATAATAGAGTGGCGAAAATAAACAATGTGATTGTCATTATAAGTCGAGAAACTAAACGCTCGACCAAATATACAACCCTAAAATGCATAAACAAACATAACTATATACTATAAAAATATCAAAACCTAAAAAATATCAATGCAGAAGTACACTGCTCGGTTCATAGGTAGTTGCCGATTTTCTCTTTGCCGGGCCTGCTAGTCGACGGCTCTGCACCTACCGCCATAAAAAGGATGGTGAGTACAAAAAGTAACGGTAAACCGCGTTGACATATTCATTCACATTTCTAAAAGACTAAATGTTATTTAAAAGTATAAGTTTAATAAAGAAAGACTAGTACCAGAAATATGCTAAGAAATACCAGGGTTAAGCAGGTGAAACAAACACAAGGCTAAATAGTTATGATCTAGATCCAGTCGGCTGTGACATGCGTCATTAAAACTTTTAAGGCCACTTAAGGACGCGCGTGATGTTGCACAGTCTAATATCATTAGGGACTCTAACCCAATGTCACAAGGGACTCTAACCTTGGTATATGGACAACCTCAAGGACTCTAACCTAGTGCAATGGACTCTAGATTCTATAAGTACTTTATAATTCCAAGAAATGGACTCATTAAGGATTCCAAGAATTGACTATGTTACAAAGCACAATTCCGAAAGAGTACAAGTCTATAAAGTCATTCACAAACTCACAATTCCTAATAACATGCTATTTACACTATATTCACTGTAAAATAGCAAGAAATGACATAAAGCATATGGATGGATTCAAAGGAATTAAATTCATCTTAATATCATGAAAGCCAAGCTCAACAAGTGAGGAATATCAAATAAAGTCATTATATGAGAGTACAACATTGAACATAGTCAATATAGACTACAACAAACAAGACATAAAACGAATATTAAATGCAAATGAAATAATCAACGGGTACACTCACCTCATGAAATATAAAGTCCAAGCTTTATCGGCCTCCCGACACTCCAAAACGCGTACCCGGACTCGCGAGACTCTTCCCTAGGATCCTGGTATAATTTAGTACGTATTAGAGTGTTTTTATACCCTTAATTTTGTTTTAGGCTAAGCTAGATAGGTTTAGTATGTTTTAAGAAAGTGCAGATTTTTGGTGCTGTCAGAGTACCTAGTGCGCTATGTAATTTATCTAGCACGCTAATTACTCTATTAGCATTCTAGGAGTTTTATCTAGCGTGCTAGAGCTACTTAACACACTAGAGAATTTCTTTAGTGTGCTAGGAGCGTTGGAACCCATAATTCTGCAACCAAAATTTTGAGTTTTCACTCAAGAATGGCCTCCTCCAAAGCCTCGGATCCCCGTTCTCCACCACCAGGGATCCGTAACATCCTCCTCCATCAAACTTACACCAGAAAATTCATATAATCCATCAATTAGATCAAAATTTAGAGATTTATACGTGCATTTTGTTGAACAAACTCAAGAACAGTTTAAACATAAAAAAATCATAACTTTTTGATTTCAAATCCAAATTGGGAACTTCTTAATAGCTAGATTATCAGCATAAAATGAGGAATTCAAATATGTAAACCAATTTTGGAAATGATATCATTTACCCTTTGAAATTACACAAAAACAAGAATTGAAACTAACACCTCTAATTTTACCAAAAACCTTTAATTTCAAAAATCATGGTTGCTTAATTCCTAGCTTGATCACGACTTACTAATTCAAAACCCCATGCTCATAAAATTAAAGCATATAAAGATGATGAACTTCATTACCTAAGTAGTTGCTTAATTCCTAGCTTGATCTCTTCAATAGGATGATGAATTTGATCTATTGAAAACCAAATTCCAGCAACAAATCACCTCAGGATTTTCTCTCTAAATGAATCTATGATTTGCATGTTCATCACAATCACTTATATATATAGTTAGGTAGGATTGATTTATAGTCATTGATCGAAATGTTCGCACTCATCTAGAGACTAATCTAATGGCTTTCATTTTGTTTCAATTGCACTTACTCTCTGCTAACTCACATTTGCTAACTCTAAACCATACTCTATTGGTCTCTTGATGTGTCTATACGTATATTGAGAAACATCAAATTGTTATTGTATTATTTTACTAACTTAGACTACATTTATTGTAAATCAACTATAGCCACATAAAAAATTAACTAACTAAGCCAAATTAATATATCTAATTAAATAAATGACTCACCACGTCACTCTATACCTGCTCCTATGATTGCACGCATCTCGAGGCGTGTCCCTACACTTGTATCGACACCTATAAATAATAAGTAGATGTGACTTAGTAGTCTACATATGTAAGATACACTAAGAAATCATCACAAAAATGTAACATATACCTCGGCCAAGTGCCTCAGTCAGTGTCTATATCACGATGTAGGTCCCATGTCATGGGTAGGTGATCCTATTTAAAGATTAAAACGCAATTCGAAATTTTTGGCCGTGGCAAATTTTTCCAACTAATGGAAATTTCTTCCTCGAAATTAAAATTCAAGTTAAATCTATACCTAACTGGAAAAGGTATGAGAATCTGTCCATTATATAGTCTTCCCGCTCTCAAGTGAGTTTCGTTTCATTGTGGAGCTGCCACTTGACGACTACTTTCGGGACAAACTTGTTCCTTAATTGCTGTACCCTTCATTCCTGGATCTTAATAGACTGCTCCTCATAGGTAATAACTTCACTCATGTTGATCTGACTCAAGTCAACTATAGGTCATTCTCTTGTTCTTGACTTAGCTAGTCATAGCATTGATATATGGAAGATCAGATGAATCCCTGACATTCGAGGAGGCGGCTCAAGGTCGTATGCAAATATTTCGACCCGTTTCTTAATTTTGAAAGGCCTGATGAATCTCTGTGCAAGCTTGACTTTCACCCCAAATATCTGAGAGGGGAAACCTTTAATAAAGAAAGGTTCCCTTGGTGTACGTGAGATCACCGCGATACTTGTCAGCAAACTTCTTATGTCTCTCTTAGGCACCTTTGAGTCTCTTACGAATCATTTTGACCTTCTATGTCTAGTTAAAAATAATCTCAGGCCTTACAATATCCCGATCCTTTGGCTTAGTCCAACTTGATGGCGAGCGACACGGTCTGCCATTTAAAGCCTCAAATGGTGCCATCTTAATACCGGCCCGATAACTGTTGTTTTAAGCAAAATCACACAATGGTACGTACTCCCAAGATCCACCAAACTCTAGTACACAAGCCCGGAGCATGGCCTCGAGGACCTGAATCAACCTCTCATTCTGCTTGTTAGTTTGAGGATGAAAAGCTGTATTGAACTATAGGGGCGTACCATACTATTTCTGCATACTTTGCCACATACTAGACGTAAACATAGCATCTCTGTTTGACATGATTGTCAATGGTACCCCATGCAGCCTAATAATCTCTCTCACAAATAGTACACTCAATTGATCGAAGGTGTAGTGTGCTGCTACTGGTAAGAAATGAGCAGACTTTGTTTATCTGTAAACTATCAGCCATATTGAATCATGTCTCCTGGTAGTCTTCTAACAAAGTCCATAATGATGTCTTTCTCCTTCCATCGTTGAATAGGAAGAGGCTGTAGCAACCCTCCAAGTCTATGATTCTCAACCTCACCTGCTGACGGATCCCATAATTTATAATGAACTCAGACACATTCTCCTTCATTTCAAGCCACCGAAAATGTCTCTTCATGTCATGGTACATTTTAGTCATGCCTGGATGAACGGTGAATCGAGAATGGCATGACTCTTGAAGAATCTCATCTCTCAGCTCGGCAACTGATGGTATCCACAGTCTGTTTCTGTACCTCAAACACTGATCTAATGTCTCTCTTAAGTCAACAAAATGTGTACTTTATGCTAACTTACGAAACTTGGATATAACCTATCGGTCATTTGACCCTCTAACACTTTCTGTGTAGATACGGGTTGTACTCTCATCTGTATGCAGATCTTAATACAATTATCTATAGGAACCTCTATCTGACATGATATCCTTGCTGCCTCGAGTAACCCTTACTCAGGTGTCATGTGACATCTGACAACCTTAGCATTTATAACCGATATCCTACTTAGCACATATGCGTATACATTGGCTTTTTCTAAGTGATATTCCAAGGAAAAGTTGTAGTCCTTATCGAAACTCCAACCATCTGCATTGTCTCATATTCAACTCCTTCTGTGTGAAGAGATACTTCAGACTCTTATGATCAGTAAAGAGTGTGAATTTCTGTTTATACATATGATGTCTCCATATTTTCAGCGCAAACACAATTGCTGCCAACTCCAAATTGTGTATAGGATAGTTCTTCTCATGTATTTTTAGCTGTCTAGAGGCGTATGCAACAACTCATCTGCCCTGCATCATTACACAACCTAAACCCATATGAGAAGCATCTGTATATACCAGTAATCTTTGTCCTGCCTTTGGTAATACCAATACTGGTGCAATAGTCAATAGTCTATTCAACTCATCAAATGCCTGTTTATAAGCCTCTGTCTATTGAAAAGTTATGCCTTTCTGTGTCAATCTAGTAATCGGTGAAGCGATTTTCGAGAAATCCTTCACAAATTAGCGACAGTACCCTGCCAAACTCAAAAAGCTCCCGATCTCTATCACTGACGTTGGTGCTTGCAAATCCATAATCACCTATACCTTGGCCGGATCCATCGCAATCCCTGCTGCTCCAATAATGTGCCCCAAAAACTTAACCTCTGAAAGCCAAAATTCACACTTGCTAAACTAGGCGTAAAGTCGGTGCTCCCTCAAAGTATGCAACGTCTCCTTGAGGTGCTGCTCGTGATCCTCTCTGGTCCTCGAATATATTAGTATATCATCGATAAAAACTATCAAGGAGTGGTCAAGAAAAGTTTTAAAACCCGATGCATCAAATCCATAAATACTGTAGAGGCATTGGTCAGCCCAAATGGCATGACCATGAACTAATATTGTCCATATCTCGTACTGAAAGCTGTATTGGGACTATCTTCATCCCTGATCCTGAGCTGATGATACCCTGATCGCAGGTTTATATTAAAGAAATGCTGTGCTCCTCTCAGATGATCAAATAAATTGTCGATCCTTGGCAGTGGATACTTTTTCCTGACTGTGACCTTATTCGACTATCGATAGTCGATACACTGTCTCAAAGTACCATCTATATTCTTTACAAAAAGAACGGGTGCTCCCCATGTCGACATAGAGGGTGTGATGAATCCTTTATATCCTAAGTCCTAAAGCTGAGTCTTCAACTCCTCTAGCTCTCGCTGAGCCATACGGTATAGAGGTATAGAAATAGGCTTAGTGCCTTGTAGTAACTCAATGATGAAATCAACCTCTCTCTGCAGAGGTAAACAAGCTAAGTCCTCCGAAAAAACATCTAAAAAACTCGCAAATAATCAATATGTTTTCAAGTTTGGGTCCTTGACTCTTTGCCACTGCATACAACGCTACCGGAGTCTCAATCTCTCCACCAGTCACAAGTCGATCTCTCGCACTTTTGGCTCTCGATGTTCTACCTTTATAGGTAAATATCGGATGTCCTGGGATCTCAAATATCACTATCTTACTGAAACAGTCGATATAAGCGTGATATGTTGCTAGCCAATCCACCCTTAATAATGTGTCGAACTCTAATACCTCGAGAACCCTGAAATTTGTAGGCAACTCTACTCCACCTATCTCAACTAGGCATCTCTCAACTAGGCTGTTAGGGTAAACACTATCTCCGACTGTGGGTACTAAGGATAAAATGTACTCTAAGCCTAACAGGTGTCAGTCCTATGATGCCTAACAAGCGACCAGCAATAAAAGATACGGTAGATCCATAATCACACATATAGAATCTCTACCATAAATGGAAATCGTACCTTTAATGAGAACTCGTGTGACAGTGCACGCTCACATATCTCACTAATTGTCCTAGTGCCTATACTGACTACATGAAAATCGATGTCTGGGCTCAATCCATCACCAAAATAATACACATCCTCAGAATCATCCCTCACTAAGTCTCTGACAAACTGCCCTAGATAATCATATCGGTCCATATACTGCATCTCAAACTCCTTTGCTCCATGTCTTAGGTCCATGAATTCCTTCCTCATCCTCTTCATTACTACGGGCGGGAAATACTTCTGATAGAAATTCTGCTTGAAAGCCCTCCTATGTCTCAAAATCTCCATGAACAGCTACTGTCATACACCACTAAACATCAGCGTCTCTCCCTGGAGTGTATGATGAGATCTCTGCTTGAAGTTTATCCTCGATCTTCAAGATCCTATAAAACTTCTCCTAAGATAATACCCACTTCTCGATCTTCTCAAAGTTCCTTACTCCATCGAAGCAGGCTGGCTTAAGTATGATAAAATCTTTCACAAGCTAGACCCCGATTGATGTGCTGGAAGATGTAGATATAGAGGACGATACAACATCAGCTGTCTCTACTACTGGTACAATCACGATTGGAAGAGTCAGCACCACTGGAGCTGCTGCAATATTTGATCTTGCGTTGATCTGCCATCGTTCTATACAAGTTGACAACGTTCGTGACATCAACAACTACGTAGATAACACATAACATGTGTATATAAGAAATTCCCATCTTACTTTTGCTTCCCAACTAATAATTTCTAGGCAAGGATTGTCTGGTTTTCATATCTAAGATTTATGTTTTACTCAAATTTATGGTATACTTATCAAGAACTTAGGCTCTAATACAAACTGTGTTAGTATCATAAAGCCTTAAACCATAAAGCTCTCTAAACCTATGCTCTGATACCAACTGTAACGGACCCTTCTGTAATCTAGGGCACCGCTCGACCTAATCCCGTAATTAAGCCCAAGTCCTAGCTGAGTAGGAATTAACTATGTATTAGCCAGTCTTTCTATTCTATACTCCTCGATATACGCATTTAGGATAAGTAATACACATGTCAACATATTACTAGAATTTAGAGTAATTAAAACTTTTTATGAGTTATAAAATTTAGCGAAATTCTTAACAGATTATGCTGAAGAAATATAGTAAATCATAAGTGTGGAAACCAGGAAACAACGATTACATGCATATATATAATAGATTGGTGAAAATAAACAATGTGATGGTCATTATAAGTCAGGGAACTTAATGCTCGACCCAATATACAACCCCAAAATGTTTCAAAAGACATAACTGTATATTACATAAAATATTAAAACCTACAAAAATGTCGATGCAGAAGTACACCGCTGGCTCAGAGGTAGTCGACGATCTTCTCTTTGTCGGGCCTGCTAGTCGATGGCTCTACACCTACCATCATAAAAAGGACGGTGAGTACAAAAAATAATAGTAAAGCCCGTTGACATATTCTTTCACATTTCCAAAAGACTAAATGATACTTAAAAGCATAAGTTTGAGAAAGAAAGACTATTACAAGAAGTATGCTAAGAAATACCAGGGTTAAGCAGGTGAAACTGACACGAGGCTAAATAGTTATGATCTAGATCCGGTCGGCTGTGACATGCGTCATTAAAGCTTTTAAGGCCACTAAAGGACGTGCGTGATGTTGCACAGTCTAATATCATTAGGGACTTGAACCCAATGTCACTAGGGACTCTAACCTTGGTGTATGGACAATCTCAAGGACTCTAACCTCGTGTGTCGCGTCATAGTGGCGAGTGTCAACATCCCCAAGGACTTTAACTCCATGTACTGATCAACTCTAACATAGTGCAATGGACTCTAGATTCTATAACTACTTTATAATTCCAAGAAATGGACTCATTAAGGATTCCAAGACTTGGTTATGTTACAAAGCACAATTCCCAAAGAGTACAAGTCTATAAAGTCATTCCCAAACTCACAATTTCTAATAACATGCTACTTACACTATATTCATTGTAAAATAGCAAGAAATGACATAAATCATATGGATGGATTCAAAGGAATTAAATCCATATTAATATCATGAAAACCAAGCTCAACAAGTGAGGAGTATCAAATAAAGTCATGATATGAGAGTACAATGCTGAACATAGTCAATATAGACTACAACAAACAAGACATAAAATGAATATAAAATGCAAATTAAATAATCAACGGGTATACTCACCTCACGAAATGTAAAGTCTTAGCTTCACCAACCTCCCGACACCCTAAAACACGTACCCGGACTCCCGAGACTCTTCCCTAGGCTGCTGGTATAGTTTAGTACGTATTATAATTTTTTTATACCCTTAGTTGGGTTTTAGGCTAAACTAAATAAGTTTAGTGTGTTTTGAGAAAGTGCATATTTTTGGTGCTGTCGGAGTACCCAACGCGCTGTAATTTATCTTGTGCGCTAATGACCCTATTAGCACGGTAGGAGTCTTATCAAGCGCGCTAGAGCTGCTTAACATGCTAGAGAATTTCTCTAGCGCGCTAGGAGCGCTGGAATCCAGAATTATGCAACCAGAATTTTGAGTTTTCTCTCTGGAATGGCATCCTCCAAAGCCCTGGATCCCCATTCTCCGCCACCAAGGATCTGTAACATCTTCCTCCATCAAACAAACACAGGGCACTTCATATAATGCATCTATTACATCAAAATTTAGAGATTTAAACATGCATTTTGTTGAAAAAACTCAAGAACACTTTAAACAACAAAAATTCATATTTTTCTGATTTTAAATCCAAATTGGTAACTTCTTAATAGTTGTATTATCAGCTTAAAATGAAGAATTCAAATATGTAAACCAATTTTGGAAATGATATCATTTACCCTATAAAATTACATAAAAATAAGAATTGAAACTAACACCTCTAATTTTACTAAAAACCTTTAATTTCAAAAATCAATGTTAAGGACTCACTTGATGCTTCATTTAGCTCATAAAATCAGTGAAAAAGGTTTCCAAATTCATTTTGATCACAACTTTCTAATTCAAAACCCCATGCTCATAAAATTAAAGCATATAAAGATGATGAACTTCATTACCTAAGTTGTTGCTTGATTCCTAGCTTGATATCTTCAATAGAATGATGGATTTGATCTTTTGAAACCTTAATTCCAGCAACAAATCACCTCATAATTTTCTCTCTAAATGAATCTATGATTTGATGTTCATGACAATTACTTATATATATAGTTAAGTACGATTGATTTATAGACATTGATCTAAATGCTCACACTCGTCTAGAGACTAATCTAATGACCTTCATTTTGTTTCGATTTCACTAACTCACCTTTGCTAACACCAAACCATACTCCATTGGTCTTTTGGTGTGTCTACACATGTCTCGAGAAATATTAAATGGCTATTGTTTTATTTTACTAACTTAGGCTACATTTATTATTAATCAACTATAGCCACATCAACATTTAACTAATTAAACCACATTAATATATCTAATTAAATAAATGACTCACCATGTCACTTTCTACCCGACCCCACGACTGCACGCATCTCGAGGTATGTCTCTGCTCACATATTGACACCTATAAATAACAAGTACAGGTGGGTCACTTAGTACTCTACACATGTAAGACACACTAGGAAATCATCATGTAAATGTAACATATAAGTCCGCTATGTGCCTCGGTCAGTATGCGTATCATGATGTGGGTCCCACATCACGGGTCGATGATCCTATTTAAAGATTAAAATGCGATTAGGAATTTTTTTTCGTGACATATAAACATAGGCCAAATCAAGTTAAGTTGAAATAATAGGCTACGGTGCGCATCAGGATGCGTGCCAAGGCGCGGGATGTGGAATAACTAGGTAAATTAGGATTAAGTTGAACAAACAAGCTATCAAGTGTCTCATTGTAGTAAATAAGCTGTGTTTGGACACTTTATATTAGAGCCATTGACTCACTTCGGGATACGCATAGTATATTATTACTATAAAAAGCAAGGAATTTGTAAAAAAACTAGAATAACCATTGCTTGCATGAAAAATCAGAACTTGAGAGAGAAATTCTTGAGAAGATTTGAGCTGATTTAGAGAGAATTTAAGATCAACCCATAACAAGTGTCGATTTTGCGCAATAATAAATTTTCAGTATATTTATAATTTATAGTAGTTATAAGTGGGATATCGTCTCCAATAGTTTTATGTATTTTTCTTTATAGTTTTAAACAACCATAAAAGCCCTAGGGTTCTATTTATAGTTTCCCTAAGTATACATATCATTGATAAACTCAAATACTTCAAATTATCTAGAAAACTTGTAACCGACTTCATCAATTTGTCAGAGCGATTCCATTTTGTACACAAATCACTAAGTAAATCATTAAAAATAGCATTTTGCGCTCCACCAATTCAGTTCCTAGTGTCTTACCCAAATCGCTGAGAAATCGCTGGCTTTTTTCTATTGGTGATTTAGATAGAGATTCCTAGTGTATTTTGGATTTGCTGGCTAATTGCTGGCTTTTTGTTGCACTGCACTACACCTTTTGCTGCACTTTTTCTTGTAATTAACTAAATTCTTCACTTTTAATCACATTTTGTTCCATTTCCTCAGTTATCCTATTTGAATCCTGAAATCACAAAACAAGAGAAAACCCAATGAAATATAATCTCTTACATCTAAAATCGTCCTAAAATGTACTATAAAATATGTCTAATTATTAACTTGTCAAATACCCCCAAACTTAACACTTTGATGTCTCAAGCAAAGGAATACTCTAACTCATAATTTTTTTTTCTTTATAAATTGATTTCAAATTAATTCATCTTAACTTTAAATAATAGAAATTTTAAAATAGAAGTGATTTTCAAATGAAAACATATTACACACAGTAAATGAAAGTTATAATAGAATAGAATGTTTTAAACAAAACGAAACATCCCTTAATGATAACTCAACCACCCAAATGCAATACCTTTTAGAACTTAAAGTTTAATACCAAGGCCAATATATAATATATGTTTTCTCAATGTCCACTAACAAGTACCAAGCTCAAGATGACTAGTGTAGAATCTCAAAAATATAAAAACCACTAGATTAATCTTAATTTTAGAAAATACTTTATAATAGTACCACAATCAAAATCAATATGAATTTTGTGAAGATGCCAATGAATATATCGTTTAAAAAGTATTAGGTTAAGAAATACTTTATTCAACTCTAGCTTAAGGTACTCGAGTTAAATCTTTTCTTTGAAGAGTTTAAGACATACGCCTTTTACATCTCTCATTTTTTTCCTACTCTATCTTAATTATTATTTCTTTATCATATATTTCATTTGCTTTTGCTATTGAGTCCCTACTCCATTTCCTATGGACATTCTCACATTTTTCCCATTATAGATTCCTTGCTCCATTTCCTATGAAATCTATTGGACTCTCTATATACTTGTAAACTCTTGTTAACACTTCTCACTATCCACTAAATTGGAAGAAAACATTCTTTCTAACTTAAGAATTTCATTGGTTTCTAACCCATTTATTCTTTCAATTGTGGCATAATAACTTTCAATATATATGTATATATATACACACTATAAACATACTTAATCATAGCCTTTTGTATCATAAGATTCTTAGAAATCGGTCTTGTTTATCTTGCGTTATTGTTTCGATCTTCTACCCATTATCATGACTAACACAAGACATTCAATTTAGTATGTACATCAACTAGTAAAGTTAATAAAAAATGGTATAAAAATTGATTCCTTCTATCATAGAATTCACGTGGGTAATAAAAATATCACATATATTCAAAATCCATTATATATTAATTTTCATTATCATTCTTTTCCTAACTATAAATAAAAAAATGAAATTTATACTTACTTGAATTCAGAAGAAATTTTAAAAAATTTCATCAAATCACTTGAACATCAGATCAAAAGTTTGAATATCAACTCGAATATTAGATCAAAAGTTTAAACTTTGGATCAATTCTTAACTTATCTTCTACTTTTCTTTCTTTCCTTACTTTCTTTGCTTTCATTGTCAAACTTTACTTAAAATATCTCCAAACTCATTCCAAACCTTATTCTCAAGGTTTAAAAATTAAGTCGGGTTTCCAACAAAACAAATATACCTCGTAAATTATAAAGGAATTGATATAATCATAAATTGGATAATCAATATAAAAATAAACTCAATATGTAAATTTCATCAAACAAAGTGCATTAAAAATATGAATAATCATCACCAATGTATATCAAAGTTTGAAATTCATATGAAATTTATTGATAAAATATCATTGATAAAAACAATCATTCTTAAGTAATTCAAGTCATGCGATAGATAAACACAAAAACCTCCAAACTCATTTGAAACTTAGTCTCAAATAACTTTGCGAATAAAATCTAATCCATTCGCCCTACACTAAAAGTAGCTCAAAAATTCGATATCAATAAATAAATTATCACACCACTACCATATTAGTATTGTAGTAGAAATCATTCAATATCAAAACCAATGTTTGAGCAAAATTTTTGACATTTAGGCTTTATCCTAAATAAAGATCCAAAAATTGATGAAAAACCGAAAATATAATAAATAAAAGGTTGGGTTTCTCATTGATTACCTACTTGAAAGTGAATCTTTCAAGATTGGAACTCTGAAGTTCATCTAGGACACTTCTCCAAGCTCCAATTTTGAATTCCCATTGCTCATGCCCTAGTTGGCACTACATTCTCAAAACTCACCAAAATTTGGGTTGAACGTGTGAAGATTTAGGTGAGAATCACTTAAATACACTAAAATCTAGCATTGAAAAGTTGAATCTAGTTGAAAATTTGGTTTCTTGATCGAGAAGTTGCAATGGTTTGTGAGTATGAAGAGGATAAATGTAGCAATTTTATGTTTTTATTTTTTAAAAACGTGTATTCGATCTCAGTGAATAAGGATTTTAATGGATTCGCTGAGAAATCACTGCCTAAATCGCTGAAAATGAGCCAACATCGCCCAGCGATTAGTTCAACGAATCCTAGTTATAAGCGCAAATCGCTGACAATTCGCTGACCTAAAATTATTCTAAAAATCCTGCAAACTGATAGCGATTTTCTAAGTGAATTCCAGTACAAACTGGAATCGCTGTAAAATTGCTAGCCTATTTTAACTGTTTTTCATCGAATAGATTTTCATATATATTTATCACATAAATATCTAATAAAAAGGCATAATCATTAAAAATTATCAGAATATAACTATGATATGTACTAAATAATAATTTCATCACTATAAATAGCTAATTAAAATAAAACTAATGCATAAAAATAATATAATACGGAAATAAATTGGCTCGATCAACCCTCTTTAGATGAAATTGTTTCGTAATCGAATTTCTAAAATTTCTCCAAAATAAGAGTCAAAAGTTGAGAGAATATAAAAATAACTAACTAATTATAATACTAAAACATAAATTAATGATATATTATGGGCTGCCTCCTATAGAGTGCTTTTGTTTACTGTCACTGGCTCAACTGAACCATGAAGTTCTAATCTAGTTCTAAATTAGGAAGTTGTTCTTCTACACCATGTTTAAAAAGAATCTCCTCATTCCTAATTAATATTTTGATAGTTCCTTGAGTTACGTCCAGTGTTGCATTAGTAGTTGTTAGGAAAGGTTCTCCTAATGTGATACCTACATCATCCTTTGGTTTATTATCCAGAATAATGAAATCTAAAGAGAAACTAGATTGTCCAATTTTAACTTCCACATCTCTAAGTATACTCTTACTTTCTATTATAGATCCATCATCAGAAGAAACTATAATATTATGATCTTTATCATATTTCCTACTGGAAAAATTGTGTTCGAAAAGATAATAGAGAGGTAGGGTGTTATATGATGTGTTTGAGTCACATTTGATATTCTCAAATTTCTTACTATTGATAACAATGGAAATTGTTATGTTTCTTGATTTATTATCCTTAATATTATTAGTTATTTCTTTTGGTTCATTCATAAAGAATCAATTGATAAAATCCAGTCCCTTTACTATCTCAATACTTAAATTTACCCCTCCTGGATCACACAACGTTACAGGATTTGAACTCGACATTTTCTTCTCAATATCCTTTTTAACACTTGAGTCTTCCAGCTTTATAGTATTTTCCTCGTTTTTCGATTATTGAACACTCCATTCTTGAGTTATATTCTTATCATTAGGAGTGTCTTCAACCTCTTCATTCTTTTAAATATCATTTTCAATTTCGACCTTTAATGCATTGATTGCATATACTTCAGTATTTAGACTATTATAAGGATTTAATTGTAAAAAATCATTATCTTTAATTTCTTTGCTAAGCAATTCATTAGAATTATTATAGTTATCCTCATTATTGAATTTGAAATTGAAAATGACAATTTTGTCTTTAAATCCCATTAACATAGTTCTTTCAAAGATATCTAACTTAGCCTTAGCAGTTTTAAGAAAAGGTCTACCTAACAATATAGATGGATATTTAGGTGATGTTAAATCTCCTATTTCCATGACGTAAAAGTTAGCAGGGAATATTAAGTCATCTATTTTTACTAAAACATCTTCTAATAAACCATAAGGTTTAACTTCTGTGTTATCAGCAAAAGTAAGATTAATAGCTATATTAGTTAACGAACCGATTTTCATTGATTCATAGAGTTTAAGGGACATCACATTAATTGATGTTCCAAGATCATATATAGCAAAGTCTATATAAGAAGTTTCTATTGTAATAGGAATTCTAAACATTCCAGAATCAGAACGTTTTTCAGGTATCTTATTTTTAATTAAAGCAGACACCTTTCGTCCTAATTTAGATTCTTCTAAAAATTTATCCTTAGATTCAAAAAATTCTTTCAAAACATCATCATAGTTAGAAAATTTCTTAATTGATTCCATCAATGATTTATTGATTTCTATTTTCTAAAATGTTTCAAGTATGTCTTCATTGTTTTCTTCCTTCCTAGCACCAGCTAATCATTGTGGAACAATAGAATTTGAATACATATCTTCATTCAAATTATCAGGAATCTTATCATATTTCTCTTCATTAACTATTTCAGACTTTTGTAAAGATTTTTCATAAGCTTCAACTCTAGCTAAATACCATGGGTATAGCTTTTCAGGAAAAATTCTATATTTCAATTGTTCAACCATCCATTCTCTTGTAGGAATGACATTAGCCATCATTTCTTCTTCTTCTTCTTCTTCTTATTCTTCTTCTTCGTCTTCAATATTATTATGTATTTTTATTTTTCTTAAAACCCCTTTTAGGTATCTTTTCAGGTATATGTGTGTTTTTCTCGTTATCACTAAATAAAACATTAACTTGTGCTTGGCTAGTATAAACAATTTGGGTAGATGCTTTAGTTTGATTAATGAATGTATTAAGTTGTTAGTTCATTTCACTTAATTGATTTCTCAATTCATTCATATCACCTTGTAAGACTTTGATTATTTGATTTTGCTCATTGTTTGAATTTTCTAATGGAATGGTTCTTTCCACCAATGTAGGTGACCTCTCTAGTTATTTAGACTATTTCCTATATTTGGTTATAGATAATTTGTATAGTCATTAGAGTTATAATTAATTTTAGTGAATCCACCATAATTATTCATCATCATATTAGCTTCTTCAATTTTGTCTTCTTGCATTAAAGGGCATTTATTATGAAGATGATTATTATTACAAAAAGTACAAGGTTTCACTTGGAATGATATATCTTTTAATAATAGCTTAACCATGCTTTTTAATTCATCAATTTTATCATCTGATGTGTTCAATTTGACTTTCTTCTCTTGATAAAGTATATCCTTTGTGGGTCTACTCCTTTCATCATATTACTTAGATTGTTTAGCCATTTTGTTAATAGCTTCTCTAGCTAAAGTTGGTGTTAGTTCAAATAAAGATCCTCCAAATACTGTGTCTAAAAATCTTCGTTCTAGATTGTTTAATCCTTCATAAAAAACTGCACTAAAGCTTTTTCTCTAAATCCATGTTGTGCACATAATGAGATCAATATTTGATACTTATCCCAAAACTCACCTAAGTTATCATCAGTTTCCATCCTAGCATTACTAATTCTTTGTCTTTGTAAACTAATTTTGTGTGCTGGGACATATTTATCTATAAAACCTTGTAATATTTCAGACCAAGTGGTTATGGAATTTGGAGGAAGATAGAAAAGCCAATCTAGAGCTTGACCTTTTAATGAAAAAGGAAAAACTTTCAATTTAACGTACTCAAGTTCTACATCCTTAGGTTTCATTGCATTTACTCTATGTATATATTCCCTAATAAATGTTTGAGGATCTTCATCATCTTCACCATGAAAGTTTGGTAATGATTTGATGAGTCTAAACTTTAATTCAAAGTCAAAAAATTATACAGGAAAAGCAATGCACATTGGCTCATAAGCTGCTACATTTTTATCATATTGCATAAAAGTTAATTCTTCCTCATCTTCAGCTATATTAAATGACATACAATAAGAAAGATTCATAGGAAATTATATTAAAATCTCCAGCAACGACACCAAAAATTGACACGTGTCGAGCGTGCACAATAATAAATTTCCCATATATTTATAACTTGTATTAGTGATAAGCGGGATATCGTCTCCACAAGGACTTTGCACACTTCCCAGGAAAATTTTTTTTGTCTTGTTTTCTCAATTTAGTTAATCTAATTAAACGGGAATTAAAATACTAAATAAGTAAAAACTATTATTATTAACTTAAATAACCAAACTAACAAAACTAATTTAAACAATTCAAATGCAAACTAAATTGAACAATATTAAAATACAATTCAATATAAATATCTAAATAAACATCTAAGTAAACTCGCACTAGACAATACAATATACTTGGATTGCATTAAAAAACTAGAACATACATTACTTCATAACCTAGTTATAATTATATCACATGATATCTTGGAATCATTAAATCCTACTTTATAATAGGTTGATACCCTTTAGCCAGCCATCGATTTTCCTTAATTCAATGGAAATGCCACATTCTTATCATTGTAAATCCACCCATTAGATGAAACACAACTCCATAGAAATACGATAGCATTATACTCAATGAAAATCATGCCTAACTTAAGCCAATATTAAACGAAACCACATAATAAACAACTTAGAACATAATCACCTAGAACATCCACTTGGAAAATGCCCTATAGATTAATCCTAGTTACTACTTTTATAATTCTTGTCAATAAATTATAGACATAGAATCATAATCATAATACTGCAATACATATTGCGCATTATACATGCAATATCAATTTTCTTTAGTTGTAATACCTAAAAATAACTTGTTAAATCCGTTATTGAAGTGTATGAACATATTTAAAGCATTAAGCTCATGATTCCTTAATTATAACTATCTAGCAATCCAAAGTACATTACATGTCTAGAGTTTATTTAGATTAACTAACTACTCATTCATGCTGGAAATAAATAATACAAATATGAAATTAAAAAACATAATGAATAAATACCTCTTAATGAAATAAATGAAGCATCAATGTCGCTTCAAACATAAACTAAATAAAATTAAACTTAAGACTAAAAGAATGCTTCCAAAAAATGTGTAATGGCCTCTAGAGAGAGTTATTTCGAAGCCCTAGGGTTCTATTTATAGTTTCCCTAATTATACATATATATTAGATAAAATCAAATAATTCACATTAATCTAAAAAATCCGTAACCGACTTCAACGATTTGTCAGCGATTCCATTTTGTATACAAATTGTTAAGTAAATAACTGAAAATAGAATTCTGCGCTCCACCGATTCAGTTGGCGATTCCCAATGTATTTTCCAAGTTGTTGAAAAATTGATGGCTTTTTCTATTGGTGATTTAGACAACGAGTCCTAGTGTGTTTTGGATTCGCTGGCTAATCGCTAGCTTTTTGCTGCATTGCACTGCACCTTTTGCTGCACATTTTCCTGCACTTAACCAAATTCTTCACTTTTAATCTCATTTTCTTCATTTGTTCACTTTTCCTATTTAAATCCTAATATCACAAAAACAAGAGAATACTTAGTGTATTATCATCATTTTCATCTAAAATCAACCTAAATTACACTATAAAACATGTTTAATTATTGACTTGTCAACCCATTCAAATTGTAAAGTTAAACATCATCTTCTTCAAACTTCACACATAATGAGTTCAAGTTTTGTAAAGTGGGTGAGAAGGGTAATGATTTGATAAACCACTGATTTAGTATGGTAATTGTAGTGTTTGAGACTGATTTTATCATTTAATTGAGAAATCAATTGTAGATTTTAGTTAAATTATAGTTTTGGTATATGATGGTACATGCATGAATCTTTGGAGTTTGATATGAAAATGTTGCTTCTGTCTTGTTTGTTAAGTTTTTGGATTTCCCTACGAGAATAAGGTAGCTCGACGGTGATGGAGTAGGCCATGGGCGTCAACTGGACAAAATTCCAGTTTTGGAATTTTGCCACAAGACGCAGGTAGCACGCTATCCAAGGTGGCTAGAGCGCTACCTGTTCTGGATGCTATGATGTTCGACCTGAAGAACACTAGCCCGTTAGGTGGTTCCCTAGCGCGCTAACCAGACATAGTGCGCTAGGTAACCTACCTAGCGCGCTATGTACTGATCAGACTGGTTTTAAAATAAAACACATAAGGAACTATTTTAAAACTTAGGCTATAAAACCTATCTAAAACCTCCTTAAATCGATCTAAAACACTAGTAAATGACCTCAAGGGGGCTTGGGGACTCTAGGGTGATAATCGAGAGCGTAGCTGTAGCATCCCCTATTCCAATTAGGGCGATACTCAGCATGAAACCCTAATTAAGCCCCATTAACCCAGCAAGACTTAACTAGAGCCAACAGCCTCTCATTCTATACTTGATAAACTCAACTTGTATATTGATATCGAATTAAGAATTCAAAATATACATAGTAGAAAATTAAAGCTTTTTCAATAATTAAACGATATACATAAATACTGGTTTTATCAAAACCCTAAACTCGATTATAAAACCCCCCAACCCTGTTCATTTATAATAAAGTAACTAAAATAGTGTATTATATATAGGATGGCTTATTACATTTTAGAGAAGATAATAAAACTCATAAATCTTATCTTTTCCGTTAGCTAAAGCTCTATACTGTGAACCTGAATTGTTGAATTTGAGATGAGCGCTCTAACTTGCTCAGTAAGTAAGGATTCACAAAGCCATCAACATTCCATATAATAATCAAGAGTAATATGCCATAAAAATATGCACCAAAGATAACTAACTAGATTATGGAAAACATATATTCCAATATGTAACAACCCGTTACCTAAGCAGGTGATTTGTGTTAATCCAAATCTTAATGAACTCGAGTTAGGCTCGAGGTAAAGCCCGACTTATCACGAATAATGTGTAAGTGCATTATGTGATGTATGGTGTTTATTTGACATGAAAACTAATATAAGACCTATAATGGTGAAATAAATAAATAATTAGTTGCTCAAAACCTCGTAAATTAAGTGTTAAGTATCATGTGAAGATTTTGCCTCGGTTTGCGTGTAAGTTGGGTTCAATGGCAGTGTAAAAAGAGAACGAAGTTTGTATAAGACATTGCCTCGAGCTTCGTCTCAGTTAACAGTTGTCGAGGTCAAGATTGGGTTTAATTTAGTGCAAATTTGGTTAAATATGACAAAAGAATTGGTCTGTGAGAGTTAGATATGTCATGGACAAAGTTATTATCTTTGGGGTTTAAATGTGACCAAAACCATTATTTTGGATGTTTTATGAAGTTGAACTATTTTGTCGAGAGTTTGGTTAAATTTGGTGAAAAATCAGATCGAAAATATGTGCCTGAAGCCAAAGCACATCAAAATAGGGATTTTAAAAATAATAAATAAAAAAATTAAGCTACTGGCAAGACTGAGGGTCTATATGTAAATATATATATAATCATATTTAAAATCAAAACGTTTTGATTTTGATTTCAACAAAACGTTTTAAAATGTTCTATCACTAACCTTCTCAACTCGGGTTTTCGCTCCACGATCTTCTACTATCTGATTTTTGCCTGATTTCTTTCGGTAAAATTGTATAGCATCGCGAAACGGTGTATTCAAGCTAAATATTTGTAGTGGAAATGAGGTATTCAGCCCGCAATTCGGTAAATACTCAATTCTGAGCATTTTCCTCAATTCAATTTGAATTCTCGTGATTTCTCATTTTTTTCGCAGCATTTTAATAGAAATTGGTAAGGATTGTTGTGAATTGATATATTGGATTTGTTTGCACCAATTTGGAATAAATTCCACCATTATGGGTTAGGGTTTTTGGGAGTTGAATTGATGCGACACAGTTGATAACTATTTTGAAGATGTTTTTATAGTTGATACTTATAATGGGATTTTGAATGAATTGATTATTTGTTTTGATCCAATTTGATTCCACAGATTGTGAAAATATTTTTAATTTGTGTCAAAAGGTTTCTTGGTGTTTGGTATCGAGTTTTGAATATTTAATTGTGAAAATATTAATTTGGATAAGCTTTCTTAGTTCAAAATATATAAAGTTTGCCTAATCAACAGGCCATATTGGGAAATTCATAACTTCTCCATTTGTGTTTCGATTTGAGTGTTCTTGAAGTTTATGGAAAGTACGACATGAGTACTACAACTTCCTTTTTGTCATCATGACAAATATTGATGTTTTGAAGGTTAAAAATTTAACCCTAGTTGGCTAGTTAATAACACTTTGAAATTGTTATAAAGTATTATTTTTGTAAATAACTCTCGAGCGTACTTTGGTCGCAGTTTTTATGTGGTCCCAGGATTCCAAATTCAAATTAAATCAATTTAAAGGTTATAGTCAATGCGTATTAGACTCAAATTAATGATGATCGATTCATTTTAGGTTTTTGATCAATTGGGAAAAGATCCATGGATTTCGAGAGTTGTGTAAGCCGGTATAAATTTAGGAAAGCTCGGCACAGGTAAGCGCTACTCGTATTCTTATTCATTATGCATCTTAAATTATTATATTTAGTTCATATAGAATTACGGATTGGGATTGGGGCAAAATATGGTGATTTGACTATTTTAAATATGGAAAATCCAAAAAATGGTTGATAAGGTAGACCGTGAATAAAAATTGAAAAGGTATGCCAGGAAATGGATTCTGCCCTTATCCTAATGAATGGAAAAGGTTTGCATGAAAATGGGTTCCGCCCTTTTATCTTCAGTTAGCCGGAGATTTTACTTTAATTGTCATTGTCTATTTGGAGTTGGTAGCTTATTCAAGTTCGAATAAACCAACATAATCTCTTGTCGGCCAACATGTGGATTATGTGGCTATATTCTTGAGTGACTGAGAGTACGACTTCGTAATTAAACACAAATTTATAAATCACAAGTACGGTTGCATGTTACCTATTGGATTTGAATTCAATTTATTATTGTTTATATCGTTTCAACGGCCTGAATAATTATGTTTTAAATTCATATTATTATTCAGTATATCATTCATTTAGATGAGTTGGTCGGTTTACGAGCATCATTTACCGAGCAAGTTGGAGCGCTCATTCCACAATTAACATTTTAGGTTATTGAAGTGCATTTCGACTCATGAATGGATAAGATCGGGAGTTTATAATCTTCTCTATGGTGAATTGATTACTCATTTGTTTTATATATTGTATTGAATTATTGTTTTGTAATAAACATGGTTGGGATATGATTTTATTACCGAGGTTGATGCCATTTTTGTATATCTTATGTTTTATCGAAAAAGTCTTAAATCTTCGATGCGTTTTCAATTATTTATTCGATATACGATAAACCATATCATAATTATCATGTGTAAAGGAAAATTGTACTATTACTCTAATTGAGCTCGACTGGTGTACCGAGGCTTAATTAGGGTTTTAGGCCGGAGCATTCTCTTAGTTGGGATAGGGGATGTTACACAATAAATAATGGATGCAAGTCAAACTTTCAATGACTATTACATTTTGATTCCCATTTCATTTGTAAATCTAGGATCGATTACCCACTGACATCATTAATGCAATTGCTAGACCAACACATCAGCTGATGTGCTGGAAGCCAATCTATTAATATTCAATGGTTCTATCCCAAACCCTCTAGTGAATATGTAATCCACACAATCTATTATCAAAGTAGGATTTAACATATAGGCTAGGAATAAAACCCATATCCTATATAACCTATTCTTAATTGTAGGATTTACTCTCGCCGATCACATTAAACATCATTTTCCTTTTTAACTAACACCTCACAGAGTACATAGTCCCCCCATTTAGTCCATAAACTATATGAACTATATATACTAATATATCCAAGCAACATTGATTAATAAGCGAATCCATACTTACCTCGGTTTAGGTCTCATTTCCAAATTTCTTAACTTTTCGGGTAATTCAAGCTTTCCAGGTGTTTTAAAACCTATCACAAACCATTTATGGTTAACATAGGTCTAATACACTATATTTAGAACCCCTAATTCAGTCCTTAAGACAAGAGGAAATTCTAATCAAAACACAAAACAGTTGCTATTTTTGAGGTGGGACGTGCTCCCTTACTTGTTGGGGCGCATTCCACCAACTGGGTTCATCACTCTTCATGCGCGCTCCACCCTGCACTATCTCGATAAGGAACAGGGCAGGAGCCACTATTCCATTACCTAATCACAACAACAACGTCAAACACTTCCCCAAAACATTAGGGAGGACCTCTAGTGAGGTATATACCCATTTCCAATGATCAACAACAACAATTTACAGAGATATCATCTCCTACATCAAGAACTCAACTTGAACTCAAAACTAAACTTACTAAAGTGATGAATCTCTGGATTACTGTGGTTTGATCTCTTTCGATTCCTTCAAATCCACCAAAACTCTCTCTCTCCAGATAGATTCCCTCAAGTGTCAAACCCTCAGCTGTTTGTCCTTCCCTTGATCGAATGTAGCAGTGAGGATAAGTTTAAACCTTTTGATTTATATATATAGATTTTCCTAGAGATACACATCACGCTATCTCGAGGCTGGTCAAGTGAATGATGTGTTGAAGTGATACATCCTAAAGTGACACAAATCTTAATACTATCACCATTTACGCTCATCTCGAGGCGGTCCAACAATCAATATAATTCAAATCAAACTTACAGTTTTATTTATACATATATATTTATATATCAATTATATATAAATATACATACTTCATGTATTTTCTCGCCAATAAATTCACTGAACATGCTTACGAGTATTCTCAAGTGTGTACATTCATTTCATGACCTCCTCGTCGTAGTTAGTGTACCGACAATTTATTAATTAATTGTTTATTTTCTGATTATAGGTTTGTATATAAATCTCATTTTTACACTACAACCTATAAATTCCCCAAACATACCATACAAAACATAAATCATCATAGAAATCCACACACGCGCTAATTGAGGTATGCTGAACTTAACCACGAGCCAAACCCTGGTTAATTAGGACTCAAGTCAACACTAATCACCAGTTTAAGGTAACGGGTTGTTACTATAGCGGGGTCGAATCAAGGTGTTTTTAGGACTTCAAAGTGCATTTTGAGGTGCGTAAATCCTTTAAGAAACAAAACTTGAGTATTTAACTATTTCAATGTACTATATACTATTCATTTTCTATTTAATTTCATGTTCTATCACTGCTTTGGTTTAGTTTAATGGTCGCTAGTTTTGCGTGCCATTAGGTTTTATTCGATGTTATATTGTACGAGCTCTAGTATGCTAGACTATAGCATGTGTAACTCGCTCCCTCGATGAATGGCAACCCGAGCTATTGATCTCGTCGGTGCACGTATTTAGTGGGTTGTGATACGGACCGACCCTCCGCTAGTAGTTCGAATATAAGCCAGTGTGGTAGGGCCGCTGAGATCATCCAGATTGACGAAGTATGGCTGAGTCTGCTACGCGTGACACAACTATTTGGGTTTTATTGGTATTATTTACGCATGCGATGATCTCACAATTGCTTATTTATTTTCGCATGTTTATTTAACATTATTATTGGCTCTCTATTATTGAATGCTCGTTGGTTTTCTTTTGGGAGTTTACTAGTTGGACTCGTCATCTATTTTTTTAGGATGACTGAGTGCTGATCCTAGTATCGGTAAAGGCAAAGGGATCCTGGGCGACTATCTTTGATTGCCTATAGTCCGGGACCTACACGTACGTGTTCATTTTGGTATTTTGCTTTATTTTGGGGCTACGGGAGACTTTTGAGACACTATACATGTATATATTTTTACTTTTCACAGTATGTTATCGCATTATATGCAGAGTACTCTTTTCAAGTTTTCCACATTAGGATGCTTGCCCATGAGACATGACTTTTTTTATATATTCCATGCTATTTCATGTCATTTAAGACTTCCGCTGTAAATTAATTGGTTATTTACTTGTAACTTTGTAAAACACAAGCCTCACTTTGCAAATAGTTAACTCGAACTAAAAGACAGTAAATCCCCTAACTTAAAATATATAACGAATATCTTGAATAACTGGTAAACACTATAAAAAGTACAATAACTACCACAAACACTGAGGAACGATGACATGGCAATGGATGTCAACGAAGCGCATGACCCAATGGGTCAGTGACGTAGGTAGGGCTACGAGGCCCACAACACGAGGAAAAACACCTACTCGGTGGCCTTGGAGCGAAAGGTGATCATAGCTGTAAGTATAACGACTCAATTGTAGTAATAATGTAATCAACTTACGTTGATTATGGATATCGTCCCCAATGAAGGTGTAGTGCACTGAGTATACTTAGTCAGGTTTACTCTATTGCTAAGGAAATTCCTTTTTAATTGACTTTAAACCAAAACTATTCTAATTTAACAAAATAATGTAAATACTTGTACTCTTATATTAAGAAGATCTTAGTTCACAACTTCACCTAGGTAATGAATAACTAAGCTTTTCAACTCGCTTCTTTCATATTCATTATATATGTGCAATGCTTAATTAGAATATACTGATTTCCTTTGAATCCACTTCAACCCACTGTCATGACGAAAAAGATTCTAATGCGCAAATTAGAACTCTACATATCAGTGTGAATAACGTAAGTTCCGCATTGCTTTAAGTTCTAAATATTTAGATTCATAACCAATTAAGTTTAATATCCGTGCCTCCCTAATCAATAACTATTTATCGATGATATATATTTTACAGTTGTGTCGTCCATATCCGGTTAAAAGCTCCAATGGCCATGATTACTCCTAAAACCCATAATCAACAAATATGTTATCAAGATGCTCATAGCATTACTCCGAGAATCAATACAAAATCTAACCATCGCACTTTTTAACTTGGTAATCCATTAATAACTACTTTAGTATAACATCCATACCATAAGATCTATTGATCTCGAAAATTAATGAACTACTCGCACATACTTGAAATCAACATGCACATAATGATATTCATTGCAATCAAAGATTAAATGAAATAACTTCTTTTAAATCAAGAAAATAATACCGAATAACCACACTTGAGTCTTCAATGTCTTCTCTTTCAAAACTCTTCTTAATACTCAAGAACAAAGTAAACTATACTAAACTATGATAATTGGTTGTAATCTATAATAGTGTATATGTTTACCATGTTCTAATACCTATTTACACTCCAAAGACACTTTAGAAAATAACTAGAAACCCTAATAGACAATTCCACAAGAAATAGAATTCTAAAATTTCTATTTTTTATGTCTCGACACTGTCTGTAAGTGATCCGACTCTGTGTGTGTAAAGCCACAACACCGCCACTACTTCGACCATTTTGTATGCATTTTCCCTTCTCAATAGACTCAGCACCCTCGGCGCCCTGTGGAGACCACCCCAGCGCCATCCCTTGTGTCCCACGACGCCGCCACTGTGCCGGCACTGCTGACCACTTTTCTTCTCTTTGGTCTCCTCCACACCTTGCCCACGTTTTCTAGTCATCTCCCATGGCATGTAGCATCCTTGCCACAACATCAATCATGTTTTTGTGCATTTTATCCTAGTTTCCGAAATCACTCCATTATCTCCTTTATACCATGTATACTTGAGAATACTTAAATACCGTCAATTATAGCTCATTCCAGGATATTTATACTTAATATACTAGTTTTGTAAATTGTAAGTGGCAAGTGTACAATCTCATGATTTCTAATTAAGCTCAAAACTTCACAAATAAGCATAGATCATACTAGTTTCGTAAACTTTAAGCATTTCAAGAGTCCATAGGACTTAATATAGTTGGAAAGAAAACATAACTCAACTAAGCTACTAGTACTCAAGCTAAATCTTTTATTTGAAGAGGTTTAATCTAACTTTCGCCTTTCTTTTCTTTATTTTTATCTATCTCGATTTCTCTTTCTCCTCATATATTTTAGTTGTACGGTCCCTGCTCATTTTCCTATGGATTCCATTTTTTCTCTCTTGTTCTAACCATCAAGTTTCTGCTCCTTTTCCTGTAGAACTTGTGGGACTCTCTATTTTCTTTATTTAAAAATCTTGTTAGCACTTCTCACTTTCACTTTATCAAGCAAGTTTTAACTCCAAGTTTTTCATTAAACATCATGCCTATCTTTTCCCTTCTTAGCACTAAGTTTTTATTTACTTTTTATACTCAAGTAAGATTCATACTTATCATATAATTCCTTATAGATCTAACTTTTTCCATAAGTGTTCTAGTATTCTTTTGGCTTTTATTTCAAGTTCATGGTCTTCCCTAACTCTAGGTTTCTAATCATCAAATCATACCGTTATTTGCTACATTTCTTATTTTTTACAAAAAATTGATAATGCTCTATTGAGTTTCATATCGACAAGACACTTGTAATCTTACTCATCCTCAATTAAAGACATGAAATTTGCAAACGAATCACTTATTCCTTACTTATTACTATATCTAACCAAATCTATACTACTTAAACACATTCAAATAATAAGTAAATGAAATAAAACACACTACCATGCTTTCCTCTTTAATTGCTTCAAACATAAAATTTTACGATCATACCTGTAGTGTTTATCCTTATTTCATCATTTCTTACCACTTCCAATAGTGTAGTGTTGATGCCCCTTAACTTAAACCAAACCTTTTTCTCAAAGTTTAAAAATAAGATTGAAACATGAAAACACTAAATACAAACATATAATAACACAACATAATAATAATGCATAAAATTCAAAATTTAAATAAAGTGACAAAATATCCCTCTAACTTCGTGATGCTTTATGAATATGCTTCATATGTTGAGATTTCTCCATTTCGTTGAAAATCCACCCGGTAAATGGTCTTTTTTAGCACAAAATTTTCAAAAGTTAAAAAACTACTAAATCGTTTGGATTGTTCTAACTAAACTAAATAAATAACTAACTGAAGTTTAAAAACTTAATTGAAAAACCCCTGGGTGGCCTCCCAGTAGCGCTTAGTTTAACGTCATTAGCCCGAGGCCTTTTCGCTCATTTAGTGTGAGTCTAAATCGAGATACTCCATTTAGAGGTCAGAGATAACGATATCTCTCCCATTTGGATGTACTTCTTGCCTTTCAATAAATACAATGTTTTCAGCATCATCATCCTCCTCGATACTCATTGTGATTATTTTCTTCCTTGTTTGCTAGACCGCTTTGGCAGAGTTCAAGAATGGCTGCCCAAGTATCATGGACACATCATCATCCATATCATGATCCATAATCTCAAAATCAGTGATGAATGTGAATCTACCCACTTTCACATGCATATTCAAGACTCCCCTTAATGTTGGTACCAAGTTACCATCAATTACTTGCAACTCTGTTGTATCAGGACAATTGATCTTCAAATCAGCTTGGAACATGTCCTTTATAGGCATCACATTGACCAAGGCTCCCGTATCACGTAAGATGTTTCTAAACCGGTGCCCATCAATGCTTAATGGTATGCGTATATCTCCAGGATCTCTCCTCTTGATTGGTTGAAGTCTCGGTGTGAACTTAAATTTTGATTTCGACTTCTTTGGAACAACCTTGATACTATTTCCTTTCAGTGCTTCTTCAGAAGATCCTTCATCTTATTATTTAATCCTCTATTGTTTCTTTCTCTTCTTGTTATACTTCAAGGCATTGATAATTTGTTGCTTGAATTCTTCGAGTTTGTCTTGCCTCACTTCTATTTTGTTCTCATGCTTCATTTCATGCTTTCTCAGATCTAAACTATTGACTTTTTCTGGCTTGTTCATTTCTTGCTTTTGCATTGGCTCATTCGTTGCTGTAGTGCTCATAATTTGAATAACACTAACATTCTCTTTGGGATCTATGACAATGTTACTTGAAAATTGCCATTCTTTTCTTGAAATTAAAGAATTGGCTAGTAGACCAATATGTTTTTCCAAGTTCTTGATGGATTGTGATCTCTCATCATCCATCCTCTTCATAGCTTGCTTCATATTTTCCATCTCTTTCTCATGCTTATCATAGCGTTCCTTATTGCTCATGTCGATGACATGCAAAAATTTCAGAATTGACTTCAATGAAGTCATCTTTTCATTTTCCCTTAACTTCCCTTGTTGGACTTGTTGATCAAAGCTTGGAGTTAACTTCAGTGCATTATCAAGATTTCCATTTAAGAATTTGGGGTAGTTCTATCCTTGATAAAATCTTTGAGGAGTCGTTCCTCTTGGCCTGAATTGTTTCCATAGCTTTGGTTGTTAAAGAAGTTGATTTCCTCAAACTCCGTTCCTTGCTACATGTCCATTTGATTAATCACCATAGCTTGGTGATTAAGGAATTGCTGTATAGCTTGCACTTATGAACTTTTTTGTCCCATTTGAAGCTTCACCAATTAACTGCTCAGGTTGGATAATTGTGCCATAATCGTAGCTTGGGAATCAATCTCATCTACGCCTGCTGGTTTCCTCACTGTGGAACGAGTACCGACTGTAGAGTTCTGAGACATATGATCTAGGAGATCTTTTGCTCCATCATCATCATCCTTGGTTAGTAGAGAACCACCTGCTACATCATCCACTAATGCTCTAGTTCTGTGATTTATCCTATAGTAGAAAATCTATAGTCGTGCGCATTTCTCGTATCCATGTCCTGGACATCTCCTTGAATATTTTCCAAGCCTCACCAAGAGAGTCTGCATCTTCCTACTTGAATTTATTGATTTCCAATTTCCTTTCACTGACATTTTCTAGAGGAAAAAACTTGTCTAGAAATCTTTCACTGATTTCCGCTTATGAAGTCATATTCCCCGCGTTCAGTCGTAGGAACTAGGATTTGACTTTTTCACCGAATGAGAATGGGAAAAGTCTCGTCTTGATCACCTCCTTTGTAACTTCGGTAGTGTGCACGATGTCGCGTTTCTCCAAGAAATTCTCTACATGTGCAACTGGATCTTCATTTGCTAACCCATTGAACAAGCTATTCTTCATCATGTTGATTAGAGATGGTCTCAGTTTGAACTCGATAGTGTTGGCTTGAACCCTCATCACTCCATTGTAAGTCTTTTCAGCTTCTGGCTTAAAGTAATCATGAAGACATCTCTGTCCCTTCACTTTGTTCTTGCACTACCAGATCACTTTCAGTCAATCTACAAACATTGTCTATCTTATAATTTTAGTTAATAAAATATAGGTTTCATTTGCTATTTTATTTTAAGTGATTGCATGTTTACCTTATAATAAAATCCATGGGTATTTGTTGAAATATCTTAAATGTCCCTAGTTAGTCATTATATAGGGAACTATAATGAATTAAGACTAGTGTGAATCACGATTGATGGTCATGTGATGGTCATGCATATAGGGATACGAATCAAGATCATGAGTACTTGTTAGGGAAACAAGGTACTAGATTGACTCACTATGAGAACAACACATGGATTAAGTCTATATGTTACTCATGATAGCTATATCCTTTAGTTCTTCGACTTGAGATTACCATAGAATTCAATATTAAGAGCATAGTAATTTGACATAATCAAACGTTGTCTTTAACCTGATGATTATAAAGATTGCAATTGGTTACCATGTGAATAATATATGAAAGTGTATAATCAAGATAGAACTTGTACCTTTCATATAGAGAGAGATATCAGTGGACCCTTCGATATATTAGACTGTTAAATGGCTAAGTCCAAGTGAATTGATGTTTTCAGTCTACCTAAATATCGAGACTATTTCGATTGAACATTAAGGGTGACTTTTCATGCCTTATGTTTAATCAAAGGATATCGCACGACAAAAGGATATGATATATGTTATTCGTAAGGTTGTATCAATTTTGATATTCAGGGTAGTCATAATGCCTTGCTAGAGACCGCTTAGGACTTGTGTACCAAAATAGTTTTGGTTCACTGCTAACGTCGCATGGACCTATTAGGTTGCATAAAAAGAATGGCTTTACACAATTTCAATTGGTCCAGATTAATGAATTTCATATGATAAAATTCATAATATAAAAGCCCTTATGATTTGCTATATGTTAACCTATTAATAAGGGTGCTTGTGTAATTTGCTTGAATTGCCTAAATACAATAGTTGTATTACGAATAAGTTTTGTTACGAGAGCTTATCTACACATATAAATAGAGGTTGAAACCCTAAAAAAAATAAGATATTTGTTTTTACTATTTTCGAGTTCTCTGGATTTAAGGAGAGAAAGAGAAACTGTTTTCAATCTCTATTGGGACTAGCACTTCAAATTGTGGTCATCGTTCATGTTTGAGTTTCTGATAGAGGACATGCACTTGAACGTCTTGAAAATCGAACAATCAGAGAAGGAAATAATAGATTAAGGTAAGTTTTACTTTTGTAGATCTAGTTTAATGGAACTTATTTTTGATCCTGTTGTGTCGCCGGAAAGTTTTATGGACAAGCGCAGGCGCATGTAAGTATGACATACATATTTATATATTAGAGGTAGAGAGATTTTGGAGAATTTTTAAGGAGATGATCAAGCTAGGGGTGGTGTACAAGTTGGTAAGTAGATCTACACAATTAGTTTGCAAAGTTTTGTTTAAAATTAGAGGTTCAGTTTTTGTTTTTCTTTGACTTATAGGGTAAATGAAGTTATTTTCAAAATTGCTTTACATATTTGAGGAGGGACATGCTTCATATAAAAATTCGCAAGATTACAACACGGTTTACAACAATACAATAGCAAACTTCAGCGAGATAGCGATTCATACAAGCAAGCCTTGAACATCTTGAACAAGAAAAGTCTGTAATGATAGAGAGCCTCGCAATGTTGCAGGAAAATATGGCATGTTGCAGGATGAATTATCTTCATTCCAAGTAAGTATGGTAATACTTGGAAGCGTTACTTCTTTCCATGCAGTAGAACTTGTCGAATTCTCCTTCCTCTCCATTTTCTTGTTTGAATCATCATGCTTGAATCAGATGTAACCTTTTGTAACTTAGTTGAATTTATAACTTTCTGCTTAATTATTTGTTTTTAGGTGGTCGTTTATGAAGGGAAAATCAGAGAAAAACCTTCCAGCAAAGAGGAAGCACGCCAATTCATCAAAGGTTTGTGTCATGTGTGTTTCTTCCCCATATTATAGATAATACATTGTTGTTTATTTCTTCTCAAAGTAAAGATTTTGCGCTTGATACCAAGGGGATTAAGTATTCAGATTCTTCTAGTATTCCCAAAGATGGCTTCTCCAGACTTCTTGATCTTATTCAAGTTTCTCATAATGTCGATGAGAACTCAACCTATTATGACCATTCCCAACTGCTCAAGAGATTGCATGTTGTGATTTTTTTCGCCTGATGACAAGGTAATCTTTCTTTGAGCATTTTATTTGTTCATTAGATTCTGAAAAGTCTCTTAATTGATTTTAATTTCCATGCCTAACTAACCTGCCAAGTTCATGATTTTTCAAAAATTGTTTTGAATTTTGTGCTGCGTATGAACCCCAAAACCCTATAATAGTCACGAAGACATCTTTATCCCTGCACTCTATCCTGCACTACCAGATCACCTTCGAGTTAGTTATTCCCTCAACCCTGTTATTGATTTCGTGCTTGATCCTCCACCATCTTGATTCTTTATTTTTTCCTTTATTTGTTCTGTCAATCTCAAGGTCGTAAGGCACTAAGTCCTTATCTCCTTTACTACACATGCACTAATTTTCACTGAAAAGAAAACACAAAAGATCAAGTACAAATTGTCAAACTTGAGTTAAACCTTTTATTTTTATTATTTTTTTAAACTAGAAAGTAAATTACATAAAATAAAACTTAACAATTTTGTAAACTAACTTAACTAGAGTGGCTACCTATCCCCGATAACGGAGCTAAAAATTTGATCGTAACCATAGGTGTAGCGGCTTGATTATAATAATAATGTGATCAACCAACGTTAATTATAGATGTCTTCCTCTGGGAAAGGTGTATTGAATTAATATACTTAGTCAGGTTTACTCTATTGGTAAGGAAATTCCTTTTTAATTGATTCAAAACTAAACTATTCTAATCTAACAAAAAAATGTAAATAGTTTTACTCTTATATTAAGAAGATCTTAGTTCACAACTTCACTTAGGTAATGAATAACTATGCTTTTCAAACCACTTCCTTAATCTTCATTATGTGTGTGCAATGCTTAATTAGAATAAAAATATTTCCTTCAAATCCACTTCAACCCACCGTCGTGATGGAAAGATTCTAATGTGCAAACTAGAATTCCACTTATCAGTGTGAATAACGCAAGTTCCACTTTACTTTAAGTTCTAAATCTTTAGATTCATAACCAATTAAGTTTATTATCCGTGCCTCCCTAATCAATAACTATCTATCGATGTTATATATTTTACGGTTGTATCGCCTATATCCGGCTTAAAAGCTCCAATGGCCATGGTAACTCCTAAAATCCATAATCAACTAATACGTGATCAAATTGTTCGTAGCATTACTTCTAGAATCAATAAAAAATCTAACCATTGCACTTTTTAACTTTATAATCCATTCATAACTACTTAGCATAACATTCATACCATAGGATCCATTGATCCCTGTGATTAATGAACTACTTACACATAATTGAAATCAAAATGCAAATAATGGTATTCATTGCTATCAAAAATTAAATGAAATAACTTCAATTAAATCAAGAAAACAATATCGAATAAACACACGTGAGTTTTCAATGTCTTCTCCTCCAAAACTCTTCTTAATATTCAAGAACAAAGTAAATTATGCTTAACTATGATAACGGGTTGCAATTTATGGTGGTGTATATATTTACCATGTTCTAATACCTATTTATACATTTAAGAAACTTTAGAAAACAATTAGAAACCTTAATAGAAAATCCCACACAAAAAAGAACTCTAAACTTTCTATTTTCTACGTCTCGACGCTGTCTGAAAGTGATCCGGTGTTGTATGTGTAAAGGCACTGTGCCGCCATAGCTTTAGTCACTTTGTAAGCATTCCCCCTTCTCGGTAGACTCGACGCCCTATGCACACCACCCCGATGCCGTCCCTTGTGTCCCACGACTTCGCCACTGCATTGGCACTACTGACCACTTTTCTTCTCCTTGCTTCTCCTCCAAGCCTTGCCCACATAGTCTAATCATCACCCACGATGTCAAGCACCCTTGCCATGACTTCAATCATGTTTTTGTGCATTTTATCCTCGTTTCCTCTCGAAATCACTCCATTATCTCCTTTTACCTTATATACATGAAAATACTTAAATAATGTCAATTAAAGATCATTCCGAGATATTTATACTTAAAATACTACTAAACTAGTGCTATATATATAAGTCTAAATAATCACCTATTAGGGGGCCACCATAGTTGGTATCATAGCAATGGTTCATGGAACCTAGGGAAATGATGAAAGAGCATAAAATTTAACAAACAAACCTTAGATGTGGAAACCCGATGTAATTACTTTGGCACCCTTGTTGGGAAGTGGTTGTGAGGTAGGTAGAGTAAAGGTTTATATGCGTGTTATATTTTTCTCATATATATTATACACGTATATACAATAATGCTAATTTTGTGCACGCTTCTCAATGCAGATCACGATGGATGGACAATCTACTACTCCGCCAAAGATTAGTTAGACTAGCGACCAAGCTATGGCCACTACAACCGCTATTGCACAGAGTGTCGACAATCGACTTGTGGCTGATGACTTTTAGTTGGCCGAGATTCTCCGGTTATTCAGGGCTTAGGTCGCAGTAGCTTCCGTAGCAGCAGTAGCTCCCACGTAAGATTGCGTCGACTACTACTACTACTCGTACATCTATCGCCGGACGGTATCGCATATGCTATTCAGGCCACTATTGTAGTAGTTCCCGAGACACTAGTTGAGAGAGTTGCACCAGTGATTGTGCCAGCTAAAACACTGACTCCCATTCTTAGTCTGACAACTACAGAGCAGCGAGCTACCACGTTTGAGTTTACTTTGTCACCGAGGCCAAGCTAATCAAAGAGTTTATCAGATTCAACCATGATTTTTTCATGGAGGCAGTGACTTAGAGGCTGTCGGGAAGTGGTTGTTATCTTACCAGCTGCTTCACAAGCTGCTGAGGGTTCAGGATCGTACTTCAAGGGAGCAACAGCTTTGTGGTGGACTACATATTGTTACATTCATATAGATACGATGACTTGAGACGAGTTCCATCAACTGTTCTATGATGAATACATACTGGTAGAGGTGCAGCTGAGGTAAAGAGAAAAGTTTCTGGCCATAAGACGGGGTAACCAGTATCTTCTATAGTATATGGAGAGGTATCAGTACTTACTGTAGTTTTCTATGGACATTACGGGGACATAGTGACTGTAAATATACTATTTTAATAGGGTACTAGAGGGGGTCATTGGCATTGCTATTATGTCGACTAGAGCTCGCACTTTACAGGGATGTAAGATCGAGCACTTACATATAAGGCCTTTCTGCATTAGAGAGATGGCATACTCATTTCGATTGGTATGAAGAAACTGTCAGGGAAAAGTTCGAGGTCAGACTAGAGGTAGAAGAGGCAGAGAGATCAGTCTGATAGGGACCGTAGATTTGACTGTCAGTCTGATAGAAGTGATATAGATGAGCGTGACCATATAGATGATTATTAGTTAGATCGGTACAAATTTGATGACAGACAGGTAGTATATGCCATTGCACCTGCATAGACAGAGCATCTAAGACAGTAGTACACACAAGGCCAGGATCAAGGAGGCCGTGGGACCAGGGGTCAGGGTCAGAGATAAGGGGTAGACCGTTCGGAGGACATGATGGGTGCATATGTTTTAGGTGCAGAAAGAGGGGTCGCATCAGCATCGATTGTCGAAGAGCTTCGCAATCACCAAAGTCAGCTCAGGCTGGAGAGAGGGCCCATGTCATTGCTCTGCTACACGCGGAGGCGACCATACATTGCGTCGAGGGTACATTATTTTATGCATTTAACAAGTTATTCCATTTGTAATTTATCATGCATTTTCGAATGTATAGTAAGAGAGTTACAAACTATCACACCACAATACCATCGACAATGTTGAGCATGTCTAAGAATAAGTGGCGTCGTCAATCATTATGCAACATTCCATATGAAAAGAAAAATAGAGGAATAAGAGAGAGTGGCTTCGTCAGTTGTTTCGTCACATCTTCCTCCCCGTGAAATGACAAGCAGTGGTGTTATCTCTGTTCCACCAGAGCTTACTTTCTGTTAAGAGACTAGCAGTGGTGTCATTGGTTGTTTCATCACTATTGTGTTGCAAGATAAATGAGATAGTTCCATATGAGATTCTAAAAGAAGAAGAACCTAGTACCAACTTCATTTAGGCCATTAGATACCTTAATAGTCGTGTGATACATGATATCTTTTACCTTAAATTTCGAGACAAAATTTCCCCTAGTTCGGAATAACTGTAATGGCTGAATATTTATTGACGCCATTAATTAGTTTATTTTTGGACTCGGACACCAGTTTAGGTCCATGTGGACGCCTCGGATAGGCTAGGGCACGCCTGACTGGGCATGAATCATTATTTTTGTTTGTTGGTTGCCTCTATTACTGTAAGCCCCCTTGTCATTAAGATGACCAACCGACCTAGATTAACTTAATCCTTTGATAATCTAGTCAACTTAATCCATTCTTTTAACTTTGACCTCCAAATAATCTTTATTTCAATCCTTAATAATGCCCAAATTGTAATTTAGATCCTCTATTGATTCGATTATTAACTTATTTTATTGGAGTAAATTAGGAAATTATATTCGTATGTAATAAGAATTTCAGCGGCACTTCCCCTAAAAGTGGCCTGCCAAAAATATCACCTAATAGACAATAGAATGGGGAGATGCATAGAAGGACTCATAACTCCCCGCAATTCATAATATATATCAAACTCAAATTTATAAACCAACTTAGAGTCTCTGATAGATTGATTACAACTTTACAATCCCAAAGTAGACCTAAATTGAAATAATCTAGTCTCAACTTATTTTAAACTAGTTTAGGAGACTCTCATAACCATTCAACAAATCTAACGCCCTCCACTCACTTCGTGAATCCCAAAACAATATATATATATATAAACAATTTAGAGCAAGAATTTACTTTAAATTTTGAAAACAATCACCACAATCTTCGAGTCTTGTCAATTCTTCCCTTGTCTTCATAAAATAATTTGACATCATAAAAAACAACTCGAAGATACCAGGTAAGTAAATATCCACACTGATCTGTACTCCTGTAATTGTTAGGTTGATACATAGAGACATGTAATTACATTTCCAAATAATTGATAAGATATATGCATCAGCATGACATGCAATCCACTCTGTTTCTATCTACCAACTATAGTCAAATGTCGACTTCTAAAAATAGTATGGAAATAATATTTAGAGCTTATGAAATGCATAGATAACTTTTCGGCATTAGAGGTACGATTAAAATTTAGTTTCAAGCAAACCAAACTCCGAAACAAGCTGATCCCCCTCATTTTAGCCATGCATGCATGACCAAGAATGATGAAATGCAATGCATACTATGATGCAATTACATGTACAAAGATATTCAATAAATAGTAAAGATCACTATAGGGTTTACGTACAACCAACCAACTTTGAGCTTACTTTTCTTGGTTCCCGAGTGCCAGATAACCTTGAAAATGATTCCAATAGCTTCCCTGTATACCTAATTATATTATGGGTCAAGCTTCAAGTGAAACCAAATCGTTAAATCCAATGAAAACTGCAGCCAAAGTATGCTTGAGAACAATTTCCAAAAATATTAATTTATATAACTGTTTCAACTTGCTTTCAACTAGCCAACTTGGGGGAACTTCTTAACCTTAAAAATCTCAATATTTGTCATGATAACATAAAGGAACTTGTAGTACTCACGTTCTACTTTCCATATACTCCAAGAATGCTCAAATCGGATCACCGATGGATAAGTTATGAATTTTCCAATATGGCCTGTCAACTAGACAAACTTTATTTATTTTGAACTGAAAAACGTCTCGAAATCAATATTTTTGAAATTAAATCCTCATCCTATGGAGTCAAATTAGGTCAAAACTAATAATCGATTCATCTAGAAACCTAATATATATCAATATCAACTACTCCATCTGGTCATTTATATAAGCCTTTCTAGCAAAAAGTTCTTGTTCAAAATTGTAAGTCATTTTCAGAATTCAAGAGTATATTTAGTGCATTTTCACCTACTTTACCCTTATATAATTTAAACATTTATGATTCTTCAATTCTTCGGTTCATTTAATGCCAAAGGACATATATGTAAATTATACTCGTAATTAAAGTTGTCTTAATTCTTCTGTCCTTACATTAAATGACTTATATAAATGACAGGAGGTAGTATAAAACATCTCCAAAATAGTTATCAACTGAATCACATCAGTTCAATTCATCAAAAATCTTACCCACGCTAGTGGGATTTATTCCAAATTGATCCAAATCAACTCGATACATCTATTCTCAACAATCCCTACCAATTCCTGTCAAAACCCGTGAGAAATCAAAAAATCGGGATAATTAAAATTGAATTAAGAAAAATGCCCTGAATTGATAATTTACCAAATTGTAGGCCAAATACCTTATTTCCACCACAAAAACTTGGATCGAACAGACCGTCTCACGTTGCTCTATAGTTTGCGGAAAGAAACTAAGTGAAAATTGGACGTCGAGAGGTCGCGGAGCAAAAAACCAAGTTGAAAAGGGTAGGGAATGAAATTTTTTTTCGTTCTATGTTGAATAGAAATGAAACATTCGTTTCATTTTGAGCCCTTTCTTATGTTTATATATAAACCATCAGTTGCTTGTCACCAACTTAATTTCTTTTTTTATTTGTTAATTCTCGAAATTCCTATTTTGACGTGTTTTGACTTCCGACGCTCGTTTTGGATTTGATTTTTCACCAAGTTGAACCAAACTCTCCACAAAATAGTCCATCTTCATAAAACGTCCATAACACTGATTTTAGTTACACCAAAACCCCAAAAATGGTAACTTTTTAATGACATATTAAACCCTTATGGACCAATTCTCTTGTCATACTAAACAAAACCTATATAATTTAGACCTAATCTCAACCTCGACCACCGCCAACCAACATAAAGCTCGATGTAAGGTCTTACACCAACTTCGTTCTCATTTTACAATACCACTGATCCCAACTTGCACCTAAACCAAGGCAAAATCCCAAGTAATATTTAACACTTGATTTACTAGTTTTTGAGTAACTAATCATTTTTATTTTCACTCATGCCCCTCAGACATGCACTTACAGCCTCGATTATTAAAAAAATGAGGATACACCTCAACTCATAGACTACACAGTGAAATACCGTATATTACATCCATTAGGCATGTAACACACAAAAATAATATTTAAACTTATGATCTTCCGTCCGTAATGTATGGGTCCCACCACAGATACTAAAATTCCAAATAAAATCCAAATTTACTTAATTAGTCTCATAATCAAGTTTGTGAAATTCGCAAATTTCACGATTGCGATGTTTAACTTGACAAATTCCAACTATAAATATACGCTAAATCAAGTTAAGTCGAAATAATAAGTTATGGTGTGCATCGAGATGCGTGCAGAGGCGTCGAGACATTGAATAACTGGGTAAATGAGGATTAAGTTGAACAAACAAGCAGTCAAGTGTCTCATTAGAGTTACAAGTTATGTTTGAACAGTTTAGATTAGAGTATTAAATCACCTCGAGATATGAACAAGATAATATTACTATAAAAACAATGAATTAGTGGAAAAATTAGAACAATGTTTACTTGTATGAAAATTTAGAATTTGAGAGAGTAATTTTGGAGAAGATTTGAGGTGATTGTAGTGTTTTGAGACTGATTTTCTCATTTAATTGAGGAATCAATAGTGGATTTTAGTTAAATTGTAGTTTTGGTATATGATGGTGCATGCATGAATCTTTGAAATTTGATATGAAAATGTTACCTTTGGCTTGTTTATTAGAGTTTTTAGATTTCCCTACGAGGAGAGGATACGCCGACGATGATAGAGTGGGCCAAGTGGACAGAATTTCAGTGTTGGAATTACACATAAGGAACCGTTTTAAGACTTAGGCTATAAAACTTATGTAAACCACCTTAAATCGATCTAAAACATTAGTAAATGACCTCAAGGGGCTCGAGGACTCTAGGGTGAAAGTCCGGAGGGTAGCGAGGTCGGATCGGGGTGTTTTCGTGACTTCAGAGTGCGATTTGAGGTGCGTAAATCCCTTAAGAAACACATCTTGAGTATTTAACTATATAAATTGTTCTATCTAATATTCATTTGCTATTCAATGCCATGTTCTATCATTGCATTGGTTTGGTTTAATGGTCGGTAGTTTTGCTTATCTTAGGATTTTATTTGGTGTTATGTTGTGTAGGCTTTAATACGCTAGACTATAACACGTGTCACTCGCGCCTCGGTGAATGGCAACTTGAGCTGCTAACCTTAGGGTGCACGTGTTCGGTGGGTTGTGATACGTATCAAACCTCCACTAGTAGTTCGGATGTGAGCCAGTGTGGTAGGGCCGCAGGGATCATCCAGATTGATGAACTATGGTCTAGTCTGCTACACGTGACACAACTATTTGGGTTTCATTGGTGTTATTTACCTATGCAATGTTCTTACAGTGGCCTGTTTATTTTCGTATGTTTATTTAACATTATTATTAGTTTTTCTATTATTGAATGCTCGGTGGTTTTCTTTTGGGAGTTTACTCACCGGACTTTTCATCCATTTTTGTTGGGATGACCAAGTGCAGATCCAATTACAAATAGAGACAAAGGGATCCTGAGCGACTATCTCCGATTGCCTACATTTTAGGACTTACTCGTATGTGCTCCTTTTGGTATTTTACTTTATTTTGGGGGTTATGGGAGACTTAATAGACACTATACCTGTATATATTTTTACTTTTCATAGTATGTTGTCGCCTTACATACAGAGTACTATTTTCGGGTTTTCCACATTAGGATGCTTGCTCATGAGACATGAATTATATATATATGCAATGCTATTTCATGTCATTTAAGAATTCCGCTGTAAATTAACTGGTTATTTACTTGCAACCCTGTAAAACACAAGCTAAACTATGCAAATGGTTAACTCAAACTAAAGGACAATAAATCCTAACTTAAATATGTAATGAATATCTTGAATAAATGTCAAACACTATAGAGAGTACAACAAATAGCACACACATCGAGGAGTACTGATGCGGTAACAAATGTTAGTGGGGCACGTGACCTAGCATGTCAGTGACGTGGCCGATGCTACGGGGCCTACAAGGAGAGGAGTAGCACCCACCCGACGGCCTCAGGGCGAGGGGCCGCTACAAATTGACCAGAAAGCAAAGGATAGGGAGTAAGTGGTCTTGATGCTCTACATGTGGGCTCAAAGCCACTTAAAACATGCAAGTGTCTAACACTTATGCTGTGGGTCAAAGCCGCTTGGACAACACCTAATCTGTTCGATACTATTGGCTCACTTGAGCCTCAGTCCAAAAAAATTTCAAAGGGAACCACAGACTTAACCAGATGCGTAATCATAATGGAATACGAATACCTGAGAGGATCCACGACACATGGTGGATGCTCACTTAGATGATTTAGACCTGTCGAGAAGCCACGAGAGCTAGTTGGCAGCTTAACCCACAAGTTAACAATGACTAGACCTGACCACTTAAACTCTAGGTCACTCAGTAGGGAAGTAGAGTCCAATAATATTGGATTTCTTACTAGTTTACTTACCTCAATAACACAAAATACCAAGCAAATTATGGCTCCCACACGCCTCAAAGTACTTACCTGATAGCCGACACTACTCTCTTATCCTCTTGGTATCAATTTACAATGAGTTAGGTGTGTTTGAGGCTATTTGATATAATTTAGATTTTTAAATCCCAAAACAATTCAAAATAGATAAGTTATAGTGGTGGCACATTTTTCGAGGAGAATCGCGATGTGAAAATCCCTAAAAAGGTCAAAACTCACTTTCCTAACATTTTCCTCATTTTCCTTGTTTTTACTAATTTTCCCTAATTTTCTTGAATTTTTTCTTAATTTTCTGTTATTTTTTGTGATATATATATTAATAAAATGGGGCTTCGGGCCACCTAAACAAGGCTCGGGCTGAATCGGGTCTTCTTAGCTGGTTGGGTGGGCTTGAGATTGGCCCATCCCATTGGGCCGAGCGGGCCGCGTATCGTATGTGCTATGGGTGTGATCTCTCCCTCTTTCTTTCGTAAAAATGAAAGAGAGAGAGGGCAGCCCTCCATCTCATTTTCATTTCATTTTTTATTATTTTTTTCTTTGCTTTTCTTTCAACCATTCTTTCTTTTTTTCTCCTTCAAAAATCAACAACAATAATTTTTTTTTCTTATTTTAATCAAAATAAGATCAATTCCTTAAAATCAAACTACAACCAATAAATTAATCAAATCTACAATGTATTAAATCCATAAACATTAAAATTACATGAAATTAGGAGTCACTTACTTGGCTTAATCAAGATCTCCAAATGAAATTGATCTTTCTCCTTCATCAACACCACCTCTACACCACTTCTAACTTAAATGAAACTTTCTCTTCATCTCTCTCTTTTATACTCTCTCGCATACTCACTTAGGGACACACACACACACACAAACTCCAAATATGTGGTTTTTAATAATCCTCAATGTATGGTTCATGTTGGGCCACATCTCTTCACTTAAGACCTTAGATTCTTTTTGATTTGATCCTCCCACATGTATCCCAAGGTACATCGTACTCACAAAAAATTTAAGCTTAAACCTTAGAAAATCAATTAGTTTATTTTCAACTAATTGGCTAAACTTAACCAATTTATAATTGTTCTTTCGTTTTGATCAAGTGTCTTAAGTACATCAATTAATTTATTTCATTAAAATCTAAGTTCTATTGATCTCATCAACTACTCAATTGCACGAGTACGCACGTATCTCGAGGTAGTTTTCGTTTGCAAAATCAATGATAAAATGATATAAATTTACATTTACAAGTTTATATAACATATATACAAGCATCACACAAACAATAAATTATTAGATTTACCTCGGTGTTGACGCCCGAGTTCTGATGGAGTCGCCATGTAGGATTTGCTGCCACGTACGGTTATATGAGGCGAATGATTATAATTAGATTTATTAGGGTCGTTACAAATTTTAGGGATTAGCAACTCATAATTCGGGTATACGTGTAAAACTCGGTCAACTCGGACACGAGCACCAAAGGCTACTATTATTTTTGGATAATGCATTGGTTAATTGTAATAAGTAAATAATTAAACAATATTTTATCTTACATTTTAGGGTGATTTTAGATGTAAAAGGCTATATTACACTTGGTTTTCTCTTGTTTTTATGGTTTTAGATTAGATTAGGTTATGTGAAGAAATGAAAGAAAAAAGAGAATAAAATAAATAATTCAGTCAAATGGAGGAAATGCATAGCAAATCCATAGCGAATTAAGAAATGAACTGGGATTCACAGTCAATGAATCAACAATGAATCAGGGGAAATACAAGAATTGCTACTCCAATTAGTGAACCATATAAACACTTTCCACCAATTTTCACAGCGAATGAAGGAAATATACAAGATTCGGTTAGGAATCGCTAGAGTCGATTTCGAGAATTCTGGAGGAAAACAAGGAATTTCGATTTGATTGGATATGTACTACTTAGAATACTATACATATGTATGCTTCGAAATTAACTGCTCTTGATTAGTTTAAATGATCCTTGATTACTCTTGAAGCCATTGATTATTTTTAGATTTAGTTTTATTATTCATTGCTTATGGGGACGATATGAATATTCAAGTATTTAATAAAGGGTATTTATTAATATTATTTATTTATTTATTGTGATTTTTATTATGAATATGTGTAAGTAGTTTATTAATCTAAACAATTTCCGAACATGAATTTAATCCGTTTTGTAATGTAGTCATAATAAAGAAGGATTTGTACTTAATGCTTTAAACTTAATTGTATACATCAAATCATGATTTTAATAGGTTTGTTTTTGCATATAAAAATCAAGAAACTTTATATTGCATGCATAGTCTACAATGTATATTGTAACATTTAGGTTCTACATCTAATATAAAATAGCAACTAGGATTAATTTAATATTTTTTTTATTGTTTACATGTTCTTGGTGAATTATGTTCTAAGTTTGATATTGATACGACTAATTCCGATAATATTGGCTTAGTAGGAAGAAGTTTTCACTGAGTGTAATGCGGTTTTATTTCTATTAATTATATTTGAATTTTTGAAGTATTAATGATAATAAAATTATATTGTGGTTTTTCTATTGGTATAAGAAAAATTGGTGGCTTGATAAAGGCTTTCAATATTGCTTGTAGTTTAGGATTAATGATCCAAGAATACTTTATAATACGATGAAAGTATATTATGACTATAACTTAAGTAATATATTTGGATTCAAAACGAGTTAATGTTTCGTTGTTCTGGATATTTATTTAGATGTTTGTTTTACATTGAATAGATTTGATTTGAATTGAATTTAGTATTAGTGGGTTTGAATTTTGTTAGTTTAATTAGTTTAATTAATTGCCATAGCTTGATTAGATAATTTTAATTCATGTTTTAATTAAATAAAATAAAATAAAGTAAAATAATAAAAACCACTGAAAGACTTTTTCTTAAGAAGTTTGCAAAATCCCTGTAGAGACAATCTCACTTATCACTACTACAAATAATAAGGATTTATGAGAAATTTATTGTACATGTTTGACACGTATCAAATTGTTGTGTTTTATATTAATATTTTCAAATTACATCACAAGTGTGTACAAAATTCTATGTTTCGCGTGTTTTAGTATGACAGGTATCGATTGGGGATATGAATGTTTTACGAGTTTGGGGAAGCCGATTAGGCTTGGGCAGACAAATAGCGTAGTGAGATTAATTAAATACAAATAATAACCTTAAGCTATAGTTCAAAACTTAAATGTATGCCTAAGATAGTAAATAAAGAGATCTAGCACAACTCGAGATGGGTGTAAGTGCAGGACGTTGGATGGCCTGAACCCGATGGCTTAGTCAAAAAATAATGAAAAATTTATTAAATAGATCCCATGACCTAATCTATCTAAATTCTAATAATGTGCCTATAGTACCAGGATTAGGCTTGAATATATATAAGTATGTGGACTAAGTTTAGATGAAAAAGCCTAGACCATAAAATCTTCCTAGTGATGATGAACAAGTAAGAATTCTAGGCTAGATGATGGGAGTGTCCCTCAATGACTTGAGTTATAGCCACAAGATTTCTTAGAAATAAGAGTGTGTGTTTGGATGAGAGGCCAAAATCTAACCACTTAAGCCTATAAAGCTTGCTTTCTCTTGTTCGTGCAAAGCAATTAGCCAAAATTCAGGATTTTAAGAAAGCAAATAGAGCTTAGTAGCTGAATTTTGGGATATGGGAGAGTTGGGTGCAAGAATTTGCTAGAAATCCAAGTTTAGATTAAGGAAATCAATGGAACCAAAGCTAGGTAATGATCACTCCTGCACGTTTCAAGGGATTTATGCACGCTAAAATTTGGGCCTTTTGTATTCAAAGGAATTTTAATGATAAATTGTAGTTCAAGCATCAATGTTTAACCTCTCGATTCTAGAAATTCGATTGCTCAAAGGTTTTTCAAAACTATTTTTAATGGAGTTCATGTTCTTAAGTGTTGCGTCAACCGCAACTCCGAGCTGTGGAACACGAATCGGCATGGGGAGCACGAATGATTTCCCATTCGACTTCCCGATGACTTGCAAGAAAGATCGCAGAAGCAGGGGCTCCGAGAGACACTCTGATGCCTAAATCAGAATAGATAACTAGAAGGCTATAGGGCTAGAGAACTGTATTTTGCACGTAACATTGTGGAGAGCCACCTGGTATGCCCCGTCAAAGGCACCAATAATAGTCTCGAATTCACCAACTACTTTAGACTTGTAGTGAGGTAAGTACGACGTCGAACCCATAGGGATTGAGATGTTCTTTTTTAGATTAAACAAAAATGGGGGTTTCTTGAAAATAAAACTTAACTGCACTAGAAATTAAATGCAAAGAAAATAAACTCAATTACTTAGAAAACGGAAATCAATAACTATAAAACTCTAAAACACAAAGTGAATCAAAATTCAAAGAATTGGATTCGTTCGTCGGCTTTAAAAGGTTTTTTTTTGGTACTAATTTCCATAGATAGGCTTATAGTGACTTTCGCCACCTCGTTCTCCTCACTTTAATGGAAGGAACATGCGACACAACTCCATACTAACTAGACCACAAAACATGTCGAATATGTTGTAGATTCTCAATGAACTAGCAGCATTAAACTTTGTGAGAACACCTACCAAGAGTAGTAACTAGCGTCAAATCTTCCACTTGTCATGTAGAGATTATAGTACACCTTTACCATTCTCAGATCTCAATGACATAAAGGCACATCGATTGCCAACAAACAAGGTCCCACTTGCTACCTAACATGACCCCTTTACTGAGCGACGGTAAGATTATTAGCGATATTTTTACCCAAACCGGAGTGCATGTGCACATACACCAAGAAAAAGAAAAACCTTATGAACTTTATAAAGCAATGTAATCAAGAATACGAAAAATAGAATTAAACAATATTAGAACTAAAAGTACAAAACCTCTTGAATCCTTAAATCCCTAGAACTCAATCACATTGGTCTAGAATGTGGATCTTAGCCACTCATAGACATATAAAATAGCGCAAAAATAAATAAAAACTTACTAATAGAACCTAAACAAAGTCTTTTCCCCTCCTTGAAGTGTTTAAGAATGAAAGAGAGATGGAAGAGAGGAGACTCTAAAGTCGTTCAAGGGTTTCCTATTTATAGTAAAAGTGTGATAAGAGGTAATCTAATCCCAAATCTTGCAAATTTGCAAAATACAAAACTGCCAATCTTCGGATTTGTTCAACGCTGTACGTGTAAAACTCCAAGGCATTGCAAATCTCAGAGACAATGCTATAATACTCTATTTTTCTTTAGTTTCTGTCACGATCTAAGTCCAGCACCCAGTCAGTGCCGTGTGTACACCCCAAAGGCGTCGTGGAGGCGTTAGTTTACCCATTGGAATTTGAGCTTCGTTCTTCTTCTAGGTCTTCATAAGGCTTCATACGCTAAGTATTCAATGAATTTCCTTTGATTCGGTCAAGTTAAGGCCAACGATTCCTTGACGATTGAGGTCTCCTGGAGGCGTTGTGAAGGCGCTAAACTTATCTCTAGTTTTTTGATTGGATTTTTGTGTGAAATCACTTCTTTTTATCTAATAGCTTGTATTTACCATGAAAACACAAAAACAAAGGATTTAGAGTATAAATGGAGATATAATTCTTGGAATTCATAGTAATATCATACTAAAATATAACACAATTTACGACTTATCAAATACCCCCAAACTTAGACAATTGCTCATCGTGAGTAATAAAGTATAAGCCATTTAAGTTGCATTATAAATTTCAGCTTCATTAATGCCCAATAACTTAAATGGTTTCGTCCAATTTTTCTCTGATTTGCTAAATAGAAACAAGAACACTCAAGCAAAGCCGGTTATTTTAAGTTAAGGTATTTTGGCTACTTTCCCAAAGAATACTCATCATCAATTAGTCACGAGTTACATCGAAACTATTAACAAGCCAAATTACTTACAATCTCTAAATAGAGCATTGAATGCTAAGATTCCGCAAATAAAACTTATACAACCATTCCATTGACACATTCAATACATTGTTTGGAGTCAATATGTCTTTCTTTTGGGATTATAATGGCTAGATGGGTTAACAAAGAAAAGTGATTCATGGATTCAAATGTGGGAAAACTTTAGACTTAGACTTGTTAAAGGATTTTTAGAGAACATGAAATGATTTTACACTGCACCTTACTCAATTTTTCCTTTCACCTTGTGCAGTCCTCACCTTTTTTTTTAACCGCACGACTCTCGACTCCATTTCCTGTGGATACCATTTTTATGTGGAACTCTCATTTTTCTGATCACACGGCTCCCTTCTCCATTTCCCGTGGATACCATTTTTAGGTAGAACTCTCTAATCATGACTTGATTGATTGGATTTTCATCAAGATCAATTTTAGGTGTATAAACAATATTTCACTCTTATAATTTTTTTCTTTTCTCATTCTTTTTCATGTCTCTTTTTAATGATTTCAAGTCTAATACTAGCTTCCAACAAGGTAAAATATTATAGGCTAATGGTTTATATGTTTCATGATAGGTGATAAAAGAGTTAGGTTATGTTAGCTTAACTGGGTTAACTAGGAACAACTTAATAGGTGAGATTAAGGCCAAGAGCTTTAGACAAACAAGGCCTATATCACCCCTCTAATTCATTCTTTAGTTATTACTCAGTTGTAAATGGATTGCAAACCTATCCCAAAATCTGTAAGGATTTAGTTAACTTTTTGTCATTGACTCTACACTAGCACTCTTTAGTATATACTCGGTACGGTAGACCAATCACATGAACAAATTTTTCACCTAAACTCTACTTAAGGTCTTGTCGATTTACGGCAATATCAATCCACATTTGAATTCTCAAATTGTCTACCATTATCTAAACCAGAATAGGGCATTCATTTACGCTCAAAACAACATATGGAAAAACAAAAAGAGCGAATTCACGAGTATGGAAGTATGTATCCAACCTACTAAAACATCAATCTTTAAAATGAAATGAAACCATATTACCTTTATTTTGCCAAAAATTCTGAAAAAAATGTGAAAATTGCGAAAAGTTTACCAAAATTCCTTTACATATGGTTCATTCATGATTCCATCAACTTACATACCTGCATACCCCTAAACTTATCCTGAATTCTCCCCTCAAGGTTCAAGAAAGTAGGATAGTCAATACACATTCTAAAGAGAATAAGTGAAATATAATAATGGAAGATAAGAAAATGGAATGAAGTGGGATAGAACAAAATAAATATATGAAAAACAGAAAATGTATACAAATGATATGATGTATAATGATATTACAAAAGTACATCATTATCATGTTGTATCTCCTCCAAATATATTACAAATCGAGTTAGTGTTAAGTTTCTCAGTTCCTCTTTCAAATACATGCAGAAATAAGAAAATCAACTCTCAGAATCACTAGAGCTATCTTGATGCTGCTCACGCAGCGGAATCCTTTGCGAAGTCTTGTAAGGAGTTTGCACTTTATGTGAAGAATATGAGGAAGAAGCGGCTTCATATTCCTCATGAGCTTGATAAACCTGATAGCCTGGAAGTATGATGAATGGACAATCCGAAATTGGGGAGCTGGCTCGTTAGGGTGATTATGGACTTGCTGATGCCACATATGCCTTTGGTACAAGAAACAAATAATCTCTCTCTGATTATAAAGAATCATCTCCTCATTGGACATCTTTCCTGGTACTCCCTATGGTGGTGGGGTATAAGAAAATGGTTTTCTCCTCCTTCCCATTGCTCTCATCGCTTGAGTCTTCAGCTGCTCCTGCTGCTAATGTTTCTCATTACTGCTTCGCATTGCTGCTTTGCATTACTTCTTTGCATTGCTGCTCGTGCTATCTCATGTGCTCTATCCTCCTCATCTTGTGAACCATCCTCCTCTACTTTACCGAATCCAAAGATATCGTCACTGTATATGGTCGTTTGAGGAGGGAAATCGAACTCTAAATTGGCGAGAGGGACTCTTGCTTGACGACATATGTCATTGATAAGGATGGGAAAAACTAGGCTTTTGTTCTTCATTGTGTTCATCCCCTCTCTGATAACCTCGTGAATAATGCACCCACGTCAATGCGACTAACACGAGCCCAAATATGATATAGCACTGCACATCAGGGTCGTGTCACCTTGCCATGCCGAGTGCACTATAAAAAACAGTAAATTAGCAGCGAAAATAGAGATGGAATATTATTTCGTTGCTAATTAGGAACGAAATACAGACATAAACGGTTTAACCAGTCAGAGATGGAATAGAGACGTATTAGAGACAAAATAGGGACATAATTGAGACGAAATTTAAACTCAGTTGCTAAAAACATAGCACCAAATCACTCGCCAAAAGTTCACACACACTTGTGCTTTATAGCCGACCATCACGCATCGAGATTCTTGCCAAAAATTGATTAAAATCTTGATTAATTTAGGCCCAAACACGTTTTCTTCATCTCTTTCTCAATGTGCATAACTCATCCTTTCCAACATTCCCCGAGTCCAAGCCCGAGCCCGTGCAATAACCCTCGCCTCCCTTTCGCCTCCATCAATGCCATTGCCCTAACAGGTGGAGCCCTCGTATTAACAGCGCCACTACTGTAGCCGCCAGAGCCCTCTTGCGCATAACACCGCTGCCATTATCAAATCGAAGCTTCGTTTGCTGAACCGTAATCAAGGTGTTTAGAGGTCGAAGAATATTTTTCGATGCCATTTTCAATTGTTCCTTCAGCGCACGTCACCCTTGGCTAAATCTTTTTTTTTTTAATTTCCATCAAGTGCTCCTGATCCTTATAATACCATGTCTCACATTATAAAGGTTATAAGATTTGTAAAGAAGCATATAGAAACTAGTGCATTACTACCTCTTCTTGTTACAAATTTGCTTTATGTCTGTGACGACCCCTCCCTTAATCTAGGCACTACCTGGCTTAATCCTGTCACTAAGCCCTAACCCTAGCCACGTAGAACTTAACAACATATTAGTCACCCTTTCTAACAAACCTTGCACCATTATCATGACTAAATAGTATTTAAGAGTTAATTAAAACTTTATACAGTTTAAAGATTATTTAAGGGAAGTCTTGACAAATTAGCGAAAGTCATTCATATAGAATCTGAGTGTGGAAGCCAAGAAATAAAGATCACATGCATATATATAACAAAACGGCAATAACTATATATCAACATGTGTCTAGTCAAGATACTATCTCACAACCCGTAGTATACATCCCCAAAAGTGTATGAAAAACATATATATATATATATAAGTCATACAACAAAAATAGAAACCTAAAACAAAGGTAGTAGCACTCTATTGTCTCAGAAGTAGTCGTTGATCTTCTCCTTGCCCGGTCTGCTACTCGATGGATCTGAACCCAACATCATAAAAAGGACGATGAGTACAATAATATAGAAAGTAACACTGAGAGACATTTATCCACATTTCTAAACATGACAAGAGATACATTTCACAATACATACATTCATTATAAAACAATAACTATAAATACACAAACACATTACCAAACAATATAACATCAATGAACTTTTCCAATGAACCACACATATTAAATTGTGTACCTAACACATTAGCTTAGTAATACCCTATTGATCACATAGACCTTGGGTATTGATCACATAGACCTTGGGTACTCATATATTTAGCACGGCATATCGACTTCATGTAATAGGTCTGCACACATAGTACTTTGGTATTGCTCTTGTCATTAGTCGGTTATCATTAGGCATTCTCCTTATTAGACGGCATATCGACCTCAAGTAATAGGTCCGCATGCATAGCACTTTGGTATTACCCTTATTGGTTGCCGTTTAATCATTTCACACATTGGCCTATATATTATCCTTTAGGTAATGGCTTGTATATCCTATCCTTGTTAGTTGTGAAACACGATTTATCAACCTCATGTAATAGGTCGACAAACATAGTACTACCCTAATTGGTCACTACTTGTACATTTCATCAACTATATATGGTAGGTCCATGACACTAACTAGTCAGCTATACCGACATCCCGAGTCTCATACCCCGTGTGTCGCATATACCCCAAGCTACATCATGAAACCTAAATACACATATTCTAATTTAACTACCATTATATAACAAGATAAAGCACACCAATTATAACACCAAGAATTCAACAAACACGATAATACAAAGCAATAAAATCAATTAGCAACATCAAGACATGAAATGGAAAGCAACATCTCAATTAGTTTACTTACCTTTTCGCAAATTTCGTAGCTAATTTGGCTTCTTGACACCTCGAAATACATACCCGAACCTCCGAGACTCTTCCCCTCTTCCCTAGGCTCTTGGTACCATTAGACATGTTTTATAATGCATTTAAACTCTTAGTTAGGGTGTTAAACTTGTTTAAGGTGTTTAAGTTCTAGTTAGGAAATTGTAGATTTTGTGTTGTCAGGAACCTAGCGCGCTAATGACCTCATTAGCATGCTAGTCAACCTGATTAGCACGCTACACACAGCTAGTGCTCTAACAAGCACTTAGCGCACTAATTACAAGAAAACTCAGAATTCTGCACTTTGAATTCTAAGTTTTCTCCACACATGGCTGACTTCAACACCTTGGGATCTCTTGTACTACACCTTTAAAGACCCCCAAAACACCCACGATAATAGTCATACTCAGATTATATTACAAATTCATTAACTAATCACAAAGCCAATAGTGTAGCTAAGCTTACCAAGTTGTTGAATACTTCTAGCTTGATCAACACCTTTAAATCACAACTCATCATCATCACCATGCTTACCTTCTCTGATCTCCTTATCCACTTTACTTCTCCAGCAAGTTTTCAATTTAAATGAAAGAAAATTGTTTGCATGAGTTGAGCTTTCCAATCTTGTATATATGAATGGGATAAGGTTGATTTATAGCAATTGATCTCCATGCACAAACATATTTAGAGATAAATTCAATGGCTTACACCTTGCCAAAATTCCCACTAACTCTCCACTATCTCATCCTTAGTAATACCAATTGCAACTCAATTAGTCTCTTGATATGTCAATACATATCTTGATGAATATCAAGTGGTTATTGTTTTAACTTGCTAACTTGGATACATTTAATATAAATCAACTATAGTCTTATCTAATTTAACTAAATAAGCTATATTAGCTTAAGTTAGCTTACCACATCACTCTCAACCCCGGCCTCACGCCGAACACATCTCGAGGTGCGTCCCCGCTCTCGTTTTGACCTCTATACACAAGTAGGAGTGAACTACTTTATTTACATGTATACAATGCACTAAGCATTCATCATACCACAAATAATACATTACTTGGTTTTCTTGTTGAGTGTTGGGTTTGTGTACCCATTCTCGAGCCACGTCACGGGTCGGTAACCCTTAATTACGGACCAAATTCACTAGAAATTTGGGTCGTTACAAATCTTTCCAACTAATACGAATCTCGTCCATTAAAGTTTACTTATTCCCAATTCTTATCCTTAATTTCTTTCACTTTCTTATTATAATTACCTTGGCCAAAACTTCAATTAATAATACTAGCCCCAAAGCCTGCCTTTCATAACTACCATATGTGGATCTATTGACCATTTAATCCTAGGTTCACACATCTCAACAAGTAAGTCTACACATAGCAAACTCCTCTATATCATCACCTATACACAACACTTTGGTCATAGTACTCAAGGAAATTATGCTAAGCGTAATTTTCTAAGGAGTTTTTGATGTTTCTTATTCAGAAAACACTACTCCTATTTTTCAACAATTCAATTTAATATCATGCACAAAGGAAATGATACACACATAGTGCAAAAGTAAATAAATTCACTTACCCTTAGTACGGTTGTGTACTGTCTCGGGGTCTGATCCTCTCACTGCCTAAGCTCTCTCTTTGACATGTGGTTATGATGCCGCTGAAGGATAACCCGCTGGCTTTGGACACTTACGAATAATATGTCCAACCTGAAGACATCTGTAACATGTTCGAGGTCTCCTCTATCATGTAGATGTGGTCTGGGTCTGCCCCTCTATCGGTGAATCTCGGCCTCTGCCGCCTGATACTTGCTGTGCTTGCGGGGCCGGTAACGCTAACCTAACTAGAGCTGGAAAGGTAGGGACATTCAGACCATGCTCCATCGAGATAGCAGATGCTGCTGGCCCTACACTGTAAGATCCCTCAGTCCAATTCCTTTGTCCTTTACTTTCCTACCTCCTTCTCTCAAGATCAGTACTAAGATCTGTTGTCACTCCTGGACCTCGCGTTGTCCCATCAACAATCTTACCAAAATGATATGTCTTGTGGGAGTGAGCATGCTCATATATCTCACTAAGTGTCCTAGCTCCGGTACCGACAACATAATATACAATGTCAGGACTCAGTCCATCTTGAAAATGGTATACATCCTCAGAGTCTTCTATCACCAAGTCTATAGCAAACTGCCTCAAATAGCCGTATCTATCTTGATACTGCATCATTGACTCATCAGCTCTCTGTTTCAGGTCTACAAATTCCTTCTTCAACCTCTTCATCATTACAGGTGGAAAGTACTGTTGATAGAACTTCTTCTTAAATGCATCCCAAGACACAAAATCACCATATAAAGCTATCATTGTGTGCCACGAAATGTCAGCCTCTATCTCTAGTGTATACGATGAAATCTCAGCCTGAATTCTATCATCAATCCTCAAGAATCTATGCAACGTCTCCAGAGAAAACACCTATTTCTTAATCTTCTCAAAGTCTCACTGACCATCAAAATACACTGGCTTCAGTCTGATGAAATCCTTCACCAACAGAACCTCTACTAATGAGCTAGAAGATGTGGGAATGGGAGACGATGTATCTGTTGGGGCATGTGCCCTAGGTCAATCTACAAACATTATTTATCTTATAATCTTAGTTAATAAAATGGAGGTTTTCATTTGCTTTTTTATTATAAGTGATTACATGTTTACCTTATGGTAAGATCCATTGGTATTTGATGAAAAATCCTAGATGTCCCTAGTCGATCATTATACTGGGAACTATAATGAATTAAGACTAGTGTAAATGTTTATTGATGGTCATGTGATGATCATGCGTATAGGGATACAAATCGAGATCATGAGTACTTGTTAAGGATCAAAGTACTAGACCGACCCGCTATGAGAATACCATATGAATTATGTCATAGGTGTTACTCATGATAAGTATATCACTTAGTCCTTCTATTTAAGATTACCATAGACTTCAATATTAGAAGCATGGAAATTTGACTCAATCAAATGTTGTCTTTAACCGGGTAGTTATAAAGATTGTGATTAGTTACCATGTGAATAATATGTGAAGGTTCGTAATTAAGATACAATTTGTCACTCTCGTATAGAAAGACATATCAGTGGATCCCTCAATATGATAGACTGATAATGGATAATTCCATGTGAATTGATATGATCAATGTCACTTGGATGTTTTTAGTTTACTTAAAGATCGAGACTAGTACGATTGGACATTAAAGGTGACTTTTCATGCCTTAAGTTTAGTCAAAGGATATCGCACGACAAAAGGATATGATATATGTTATTCATTAGGTTATATCGATTTTGATATTCGTGCTACTGGGGTAGTCATAATGCCTTGCTAGAGACTGCTTATGACTTGTGTACCAAAATAGTTTTGGTTCATTGCCAATGTCGCATGAATCTATTGGGTCGCACACAAAGAATGGCTTTGCGGAATTTCAATTAGTCAAGAGTAATGAATTTTATATGATAAAATTCATAACATAAAAGCCCTTACGATTTGTTATTTGATAACTAATTAATAGGGGCGTATGTGTAATTTGCTTAAATAGCCTAAATACAATAGTTGTATTACGAATAAGATTTTAAGTAAGTGCTTATCTACACATATAAATAAAGGGTGAAACCCTATTTTCATTCTTGCAAATTTCGAGTTCTCTAGATTTTATGAGAGAAAGAACAAACGTTTTCAATCCCTTTTGGGGCTAGCACTACAAATTGTGGTCACCATTCGTGAATGGGTTTTAGATAGAGGACGTGTGCTTGAACATCTTGGAGATCCAACAATCACAGAAGAAAATCATAGATTAAGGTATGGTTTACTTTTTAGATCTAGTTTAATGGAATCTATTTTCGATCCTATTGGGGTTTTTGAAAAATTGTTTTGAATTTTTCGCTGCATATGACCCCTAAAAACTGAATAGTGGTATAAGAGCCTTAGGCTCAATTCTATTAAATCTTTTTTTGTTTTCTAAGATGTATATATGATATATGTGTGAAAACATGATCTTGATTTATGTATATGTATGATATACATATAGGTTCTGTGATGATTGTTATCAAGAATTTGTTTTAAAACATGTTGTTAATTCATGTGTATTGATACATATGCATGATTTGATTCAATGATAGTATTCATGTTTTGAATATTTCAATTAACATATGTTTTTAATATTGAACGACACGAATTTTGTATGTTCATGGTAGAAGCCATGTTTAGGTTAATGTAATTCTAGTGTTGAATACATATTTCGTTTTTGTTCAATAATTATGTGTTTCTCTATGATAGAAATCATGATTATGTTAATATGATTCTTGTGTTGAATGCATGATTAATATTTCAAAATTGATTTTGATTATATATCTCATTGTGGTTATCCTTAGTGTATTCCTATTTGATAGGGGATAAACTTGTAATCGAATAAGAATTACAAATCCTATAAGATATGTTAGATATATAACAAATTCTAATTGGATAAGGATTCAAAGTATCTTAAATTCGAATTGGATTCGGATAAGATACTAAGTTAAAGGTGGGTTCAAGTTAATTAAAAATGTTTTAATTAGTATTTTTTGAAATTAAAATAGGGGCAATTTGGTTAATTAGATTGATTAAAATAATGAGAAATTTTAGACGATTTTCGATTTTTGAAGTTGAAATTCATTGTCTAAAAAAAAGGCGTCGCTTTGCTCAGATCGTACCGCCTTCCATTGAAGAGTCGATAGAATCATCGCTCATTGCATCGGATCAAGCAAGCGGGATCGCAATCGTTCGTAGCGCAAGAAAATTCATATGATAGTCAATATTAGTATAATTTACTAACTCGTTTAGTGATTTTTTATGCATTTTTATATGTGAAATTTATCTTGTTTAAATTATGATCACTAAAAACAAATAAAAATCCCTCTTTTAAATTTTAAGTCAAGTGCCATCCATTCTAAAACACTTGTGAAAGCTTCGATCACATCAATATGATTCTGCCTCCGTAGAGTATATTGTGTTATCTTGGTGAGGCAAGTTGACTAACGGTTACTCTATTGTTTGAAATAGTTAGACTTGATAAAACTATCAAAACGGTTTTGGGCTTTAAGCACTAGATGAGATAAAATATGCTAAGACATAGATGTCATAATCTCATAAAAATAACTAAAAGTTACATATGATGTAATTGATAATTGGTACCTACCTAAATACCTTAATTCAAAGTGTCATGCCTTAGCCGTCTTGAAATTAGGTAAAACATGGATTTTGGTCCCTTAAATTAACATAACGTTTTTATGAGGGTCGTTAATTTAGTGGGATTCTATTTCACTATACTAAAATGAAATTTTGCATAATTCTTGTTTTAGATCTATGGCCTCTTCAAATCATACTACTCCTTTGTCTCTGCTATCCATCCTTGAGAAGGATAAGTTGTCCAAGATAAACTTTCTTGACTTGTTCAGAAATTTGAGAATTTTTCTTAAGCATGAACGCAAGTTGTATGTCCTTGATAATCCTATTCCTGAGGAACCACCAGCCAATGCTTTAAGAGCCGTGAAGGATGCACATATTAAGCATGCCAATGACTCAACTGATGTTGCATGCATCATGTTGGCAACCATGGTTCTTGAACTTCAGAAGGACACGAAACACATGGAAGCTTATGACATGGCTACGATGCTGAAGGAAATGTTTTAACAGTATGCTAGGCAAGAAAGGTTTGAGACGGTAAAGAACTTTCATTCTTGCAAAATGGCTAAGGGTGCATCAGTTAGTCCTCATGTTCTGAAAATGAAGGGCTATATTGACCATCTTCACAAACTTGGATTTCTCATAAGCTAAGAGTTGGCTACGGATTTGATCTTGAATTCATTGCCTGATAGTTATTCACAATTTGTGATGAACTATAATATGAATAACATGAAGAAGTCTATCTCAGAGTTGAATTTGATGCTTAAAACTGCTAAACAAAATGTCAAGAAACCCATTGCTAATGTGTTGATAGTTAAGAAAGGAAAGGCACTAAAGAAAAAGGGCAAAGGCAAGGCTAAAGTTGCAAAGGCTGTTGTGACTAACACAAAGCCTATGGAACAAGTTAAATCTCATGCTGCTTTTACTTCACAGTCCTAGAAGGAAAAGGAAAAAGAAGGAAATTTTCATTTCTGCCATGCACCTGGGCATTGGTTCAAAAATCGCAAGCTCTATCTTGAAGATCTAAAGAAAAAGAAAAGTAGTGCGACTACTGCTTTAGGTATTTTCGTTATTGAAGTTGACTTGTTTACTAGTGATTCCTAGGTATTGGATACCAGATGTTTATCTCACATTTGTATTAATGTGCAGAGTCTCACCAAAAGTAGAAAGTTAAAGAAAGGAGAAGTCATCCTGCGAGTTGGAAATGGAGCAAAGGTTGATGTGTTGACTGTAGGATGCTATGAGTTAATTCTACATAGTGGACTTGTTTTAGTTTATAATAATTGTTATTATGTCAATGCCTTGAGTAGAAACATCATTTCAGTTTCATGTTTGGATTTAGATGGTTTTAATTTCATTATTGCGAATAATAAATGCTCAATTTCTAGTAAAGACATTTTCTATGCGAATGCTAATTTGTGTGATGGTCTTTATATTCTAAACATGAAAAGGTTTACAAATACTCATATTTTTAATGTAAATATAAGGAGATTCAAGTCAAATGATTTGAGTCAATCCTACATTTGGCATTGTCATCTTGGCCACATAAATGAGAAACTCATTTCTAAACTCCGTAAAGATGGACTTTTAGATTCATTTAATTTTGAATCATATGAAACATGTGTATCTTTTTTACTAGGCAAGATGACAAAGAGTCCCTTTACTAGACACATTGAAAGGGCAAGTGATTTATTGGGTCTAATACATACTTATTATGCGGTCCTATAAACACAATGGCTAGTGGTGGTTATACGTACTTCATTACAATCATTGATGATTTCAGTAGATATGGTTACATGTATCTCATGAAACTTAAAGGTGAATTTTTTGAGATGTTTCGAACATTTCAGAATGAAGTGCAAAATCATCTTGGTAAAATTATTGAAACACTTCGATCAGATAGAGGTGGTGAATAGTTGAGCTAAAAGTTTGATGATCATCTTAGAAAATATGGGATTGTCTCACAGTTAACTCCCTTGTCAACTTCATAATGGAATGGTGTTTTTGATAAAAGTAATCAAACTTTATTGGATATGGTTTGATCTATGATAAGTCATGCAGATCTTCCTATTTCCTTTTGGGGTTGTTCCTTAAAAACTGCTGCGTTTATACTGAATCGCATTCCTTCTTAAGTGGTTGATAAAACACAACATGAGATGTGGTTAGGGAAAAGACAAAGTTTGTATTTCTTTAAGATTTTGAGCTATGAGGTTTTTGTACGACAACAAATCTCAAAAAAATTATCAGCCAAATCTACTAAGTGTGTATTTGTTAGTTATCCTAAAGAAACTAGAGGATACTACTTTTATAATCACACTGAGGACAAAGCATTTGTGGCTCAAAATGGTGTTTTTTATGGAAAAAGAGTTTATTTCAAAAGACAACAATGAGAATAAAGTAAGTCTTGAAGAAGTTCAAGAATGACAAAAAAATACTCAACTGCCAGTGGGAGATCAGCAATTTCTTGAACTAGTTGAACCTCCATAGGTATCACAAGGCCTGCGTATGTCTAATAAGGTAAGACATCAACCTGAGAGATTTTGGTTTCTTATTACTAATAGTAGTGAGGTATTGCCTATGGATCTAAATGAACCTACTAATTATCAGGAGGCTGTGTCTAACCTTGAGGCAAATAAATGATTTAGTGCCATGAATTCAGAGATGCAATCCATGTATGATAACCAAGTTTGAAACCTGGTTGATTTACCTGAAAGTGGCAAGACCATTGAATGTAAATGTGTTTTCAAGAAGAATACTGACATAGATGGCAATGTGCATACTTATAAAGCACGGCTCGTAGCAAAAGGTTTCAGACAGACTCAAGGAATTAATTATGATGAGACTTTTTCTCCTGTAGCCATGCTTAAATCCATTAGAATTCTAATTGCCATAGCCACTTATTATGACTATGAGATATGACAAATGTATGTCAAAATAGCTTTTCTAAATGGAAAGTTACTTGAGGGCGTGTATATGATACAACCTAAAGGGTTTGTTCATCCTAAGAATTCTAGGAAGGTGTGCAAGCTTCAAAGATCTATTTATGGATTAAAGCAAGCTTCTCGGAGTTAGAATCTTCATTTTGATGAAGCAATTAAGGAATTTGGTTTCATTAAAAATGAAGATGAGCCTTGTGTATAGAAGAAAGTATGTGGGAGCGTGGTTGTTTTCCTGGTACTATATGTTGATGATATATTACTATTTGGAAATGACATCCGAACGTTGCATAGTGTAAAGTCTTGGTTAGGGAAGTGTTTCTCAATGAAGGACTTAGGAGATGCAACCTACATCCTTGGGATTAAGATCTATAGGGATAGATCTAAAATGTTGATCGGTTTAAGTCAGAGTGCTTATATTGACAAGGTACTGGATAGGTTCAGTATGCAAGACACTAAAAGAGGGTCGTTGCTAATGTTTCATGGTATAAGTCTTAGTAAGACTTAATTTTTGAAGACTAATGATGAGCGAGAGCGCATGAATACGATTCCATATGCATCTGCTATTGGATCTATCATGTATGCAATGTTATGCACCTGGCCTGATGTATTATATGCTTTAAGTGTAACAAGCAGATATTAGTCTAATCCCGGTGAGAGTCACTATATAGCAGTAAAGAACATTCTTAAGTACTTGAGAAGGACTAAATAAGTGTTCTTGGTCTATGAAAGTTTGGAAGACGAGCTTGTTGTAAATGGTTACACAGATGCAAGTTCTCAAACTTATATAGATGGCTTCAGATCATAGTTTAGATGTGTTTACTTTGAATGGAGGCATAGTGAGCTAGAAAATTTTGAAGCAAGAAACTGTAGGAGATTCTACAATAAAAGATGAGTATATTGCAGCGTCCGATATAGCTTAGGAGGCAGCTTAGATCCAAAAATTCATATTTGAACTTGGTGTGGTTCTTAGTATAGCTAACCCCATTTTCTTGTATTGTGACAACAACAGGGCGATAGCACAGGCCAAGGAACCAAGATCACAACAGCGATCCAAACATATACTTAGATGTTTTCATATCATTTGAGAAATTATTTAGAGGGGAGATTTGAAGATTTACAGAGTTCCTATAGAAGACAATGTTGTAGATCCTTTGATGAAGGCTCTTCCACAAGCGAAACATGATGGTCATGTTAGTTCATTGGGTATTAGATAAATGAATGACTGACCCTAGTGCAAGTGGGAGATGTTGGGGAATGTGCCCTAGGTTAATATACAAATATTATTTATCTTATAATTTTAGTTAATAAAATGAAGGTTTTCATTTGCTGTTTTATTATAAGTGGTTGCATGTTTACCTTATAGTAAGATCTATGGGTATTTGATGAAATATCCAAAATATCACTAGTCGATCATTATACCGGGAACTATAATGAATTAAGACTAGTGTAAATCTTGATTGATGGTTATGTGAACATCATGCGTATAGGGATACGAATCGAGTACTTGTTATGGAATAAGGTACTGGACCAACCCGTTATAAGAACACCACATGGATTAAGTAATAGATGTTACTCATGATATGTATATCATTTAGTCTTTCGACTTAAGATTACCGTAGACTTCAATATTAGGAGCATGATAATTTGACACAATCAAGCGTTGTCTTTAACCGGACAATTATAAAGATTGTGATTGGTTGCCATCTAAATAATATGTGAAGGTGTGTAATTAAGATAGAATTTGTCACTCTCGTATAGAGAGAGATATCAGTGGATCCCTTGATATGATAGATTGATAATGGCCAATTCCATGTGAATTAATATGATCAATTTCTCTTGGATGTTTATAGTTTACCTAAAGATCGAAACTAGTACGATTGAACATTAAGGATTGAACATTAAGGGTGACTTTTCATGCCTTATGTTTAGTTAAAGGATATCGCACAACAAAAGGATATGATATTTGTTATTCATTAGGTTGTATCAATTTTGATATTCATGCTACTTGGGTAGTCATAATGCCTTGCTAGAGACCGCTTATGAGTTATGTACCAAAATAGTTTTGGTTCATTGACAACATTGCATGAACCTATTGGGTCGCACATAAAGAATGGCTTTGCGCAATTTCAATTAGTTCAGAGTAATGAATTTTATATGATAAAATTCATTACATAAAGCCCTAACAATTTGTTATATGATAACTTATTAATAAGGGCGTATGTGTAATATTTTTAAACTACCTAAATATAATAGTTGTATTATGAATAGGATTTTAAGTGAGGGCTTATCTACACATATAAATAAAAGGTGAAATACTAAAATGACATAAGAATTTTATTTTTGCAAATTTTGAGTTCTCTAGATTTTGTGAGAAAAAAAATATTTTCAATCTCTCTTGGGGCTAGCACTCTAAATTGTGGTCACCATTCGTGTATGGATTTCCGATAGAGGACGCGTGCTTGAACGTCTTGGAGATCGAACAATCACAGAAGTAAATCACGAATTTATGAATGGTTTACTTTTTAGATTTAGTTTAATGGAACCTATTTTCGATCTTGTTGAGGTTTTTCAAAAATTGTTTTGAGTTTTTCGCCGCGTATGAACCCCAAAAACCCAACAGTATCAACTGTCTTTGCGACTGGTTCTATCACTACAGGTATAGTCTTTACTATAGGAATTACAGGTGTCGTAGTAGGAAGCTCTGATGATGGTAGCATAGGCGTAGTAGTAATATTAGGGGCCAATGTATGTGCTGGTGGAGAAAAACGAGCTGTCATCATAGTGACGAAATTAGTCAACTGCTAGCCTTGAGCTGATACACGGTTTGACAACCTCTGAAGATCATCCATAGAAATAGGAGGATGACTGGCGGCGGCACCCATATCCTTTCTATCGTGTGAATCAACCATTGTTATCTAAGAATTGATAGCGAACGTGATATCAACTACTACGTGACATAACGCGTATATATACATATACACATATCAAATGTAACACATATAAAATTCCCAGCATAATCCTGTCATTAAGCTCTAACGCTAGCTACGTAGAACTTAATAACGTATTAATATGCCTTTTTAATAAACCTTGCACCATTCTCTTGAGTAAATAATATTTCAGAGTTAATTAAAATTTTATACTGTTTAAAGATTATTCAGCTGAAGTCTTGAAAAATTAGCGAAAGTCATTCATATTGAACCTAAGTGTGGAAACCAGGAAACAAAGATCACATGCATATATATAACAAAACTGCGATAACTATATATCAACATGTGTCTGGTCAGTATACTGTCTCACAACCCGTAGTATACATCCCTGAAAGTGTACAAAAGACATATATATATAAGTCATAACAAAATTAGAAACCTACAACAAAGGTAGCAGCTCTCCATTGGCTCAAAGGTAGTCACCGATCTTCTCTTTACCAGGTCTGCTATTCAATGGATCTGCACCCACCGTCATAAAAAGGACGGTGAGTACAGTAATGTAGAAAGTAACACTGAGATACATTTATCCACATTTCCAAACATAACAAGAGATACATTTCACAATACATACATTCATTATACAACATTAACTATAGATACACAAACACATTACCAAACAATATAACATCAATGAACTACTCCAATGAACCATAAATATTAAATTATGTACCTAATGACCTCATTAGCGCGCTAGTCAACTTGATTAGCGTGCTATACATAGGTAGCCTCTAGCAAGCACACTTAGCGCTCTAATTACAGGAAAACCCAAAATTTTGCACTTTGAATTCTGAGTTTTCTCCATACATGGCTGTCTCCAACACCTTGGGATCTCTTTTACTACACTTCCAGAGACCCCAAAAATAGTCACAATAATAGCCATACTCAAATTATATCACAAATTCATTAACTAATCACAAAGCCAATAGTGTAGCTAAGCTTACCAAGTTGTTGAATACTCCTAACTTGAACAACACCTTCAAATCACAACTCATCTTCATCACCTTTCTAACCTTCTCTGATCCCTTCTCCACTTTGTTTCTCCAACAAGTTTTCAATTGAAATGAAATGAAATAGTTTACATGAGTTGTTCTTTCCAATCTTATATATATGAATGTGGTAAGGTTGATTTATAACCCTTGATCTTCATGCACACATGTATCTCGAGAAAAATCTAATGGCTTACACCTTGTCAAAAAATCCCACTAACTCTCTAATATCTCATTTTTAGTAACACTAATTGCAACTCAATTGGTCTCCTGATGTGTCAACACGTAACTCGAGGAACATCAAGTGGTTATTTTTTAACTTGCTTACTTAGGTACATTTAATGTAAATCAACTATAGCCTTATCTAATTTAACTAAATAAGCTATATTAACTTAAGTTAGCTTACCACATCACTCTCAACCCCGGTCTTACATTGGCATGCATCTCAAGGCGCATCCCCACTCTCATCTCAACCTCTATACACAAGTAGGAGTGACTTACTATTTCTACACATATACATTACTTGGTTTTCGTGCCATGTGTTAGATTTAATAAGATTTCAGACTTGGAAATAAAGATTTCATGCCTCTTTATCGTAAGTCATTATACAAGCAAAGTAGATATTTTTGTTTTTCTGCTGTATAATGGATAAATCTTTATTTCCAAGTCAGAAATCTTATTAAATCTAGTAGAATCCATCCGGAAATGCTAGTTTAAATAGGTTTTAGATTAGATGCATGTTTCAGAGATTTTCTATTGTAGAATCAGTCCAAGGTATTTTTTTTCATTTTTTCTTTTACTCCTCAATGGAATAGTTTGATTTAGTAGCCGAAACTGACAAATTTTGGATTAAGGCTTTGTTGTTGCTGTAGTTGTTTGATTTCTTTTTGCAAGTAATTTAAGTAGGAAACCCCACACATTCTCTAAATAATACAATTTGTTATGCTTGGTTGTTACTTGATAATACTTGTTTGTCAAAATATTGCTCTCGACTTGTGTTATAGGAGATTTAAGTAGCTACAATGATGGACTAACTATTCATCCCATTTTCTTTACACTGAAAAATTGCTTGAAAGCACTATAAATGTCCCTCTGAGCCTACGAAAAATGGATGAACTAGAAATCTACAAAGACTACCCCATCAACAGCCCTGTTAATAGTGACTCTCTCCACTCTCCAGCTATTCAATAAAAGCTCTTTTGCATACATCCATATCATCCATCCCCCTTGTTCATTGTTATTTTATGTGTGATAGAGATGGCAGTTACATTAATGGCCTTCACTTTCATTTTACAATTATTCTGCTATTTTTGTCTACAGGAATCATACTATGTGGGGTTTTATTTGATCAATCTAGTTATCATGTCCATCTAAACATTCTTACTTCAACTTTATTTTGTCAAGATTAAGAAGAAAAATGGAGACATATTTTCTCTCTTAAATTCTAAAAGGGCGAATGTTTTTGTTAGGAGTGCTGTGTTTCACACTTGATAGGAAAAAATTAAGGTCCACATACCTCCCAATAATCTGCACCTTAACATGAATATCATGAATTATAATCTTGTTCTTGCTTGGTTGAAAAAAGAGAAATCCAGTACTTGCCCACATGGTGTGTTCATTATAATGTTTTCTACTACGTATGATACTTTTTTAGGTAGTATTGATTCTTATCATATTATTAACAAGTCTTGGTCTGATTATTCTAAAGTCTTCTAGCTCTTTTTTCTGTATAGCCAAAGCTCTTTTTTTATTCTTCAAGTTTTTATATGCAATGGCCACCTGCATATATACATGGATTGATATAAAGTAACTAATAGAGGGTTTTGGCAAATGTTGAAAAGTTGTCTACACTTGTAGAATGACTTGCTTGCTTCATTTGAGGACAATTTATCCAAGTGCTTTTAAGGAAAATGTTATGTTATTAACTAAAAGAAGAAAAAATAGAAATGGTTATATGTACTTTATATGCATTCGACATTTATGCACCTGCGTTGTGGTTTGCTTATGAAAATATCTATTCACCATTGGAGAAATAGCTTGATAGTTCTAAAAGTGAAACAATTGAAAACCCCCATGTCATGGAGGTTCTGTTTATGATCATTAATCTAAATCTAATCGTTAATATTGTTGTGCATTTATGACTTATAACTGATTGCATGGCATTTTTACCATTACAGTTGTAAAAAAGAGAAATGCACCATGAGATTTTATTTTTCTTTATTATACTACTATTATTAAGCATAGCTTTTTTTGTTAGTTGGCCAATTACTTCCCTACATGTGAATTGGTTGAAGTTTTTTTTCTCTCTTATGCCCTTCTGCTAACTCCCCATATATATTGGATGTGCTTGAGTTGTAATTAAAAAAAGTGCTATTTAGCTATTGTTCTTTACACTAACGATTGCAATCACCATCGAAGACGTCATCGAGACATGACACTCCTATAACGATGATGCCAGCACCTCCTGTCACTGCATCACCAACTGCATCATGTGATGGCCGAGCAGGCTTGCAGGTGACCTGTAAGCGCCTCGGAGGAGAAAAGCTGACCCCCTCTTGTGCATAGGATCCCGATCACACTGATCGCGAATAATAAATAAGTTTGAATTTGACTAATTAACTTATTTCTAATCATCCATGTAAATGATTAACTTTGTTTTAACTTTTGCATTTTATTGATACACATGGAATTGCATCATTCTCATGATTGTGCATGGAGGATGACAAAAGTTTTCAAGTGGTGGATAATTCTAGAAGGGTACAACTGGAAGTCAATATCAGTTCATCATAAGGACCACTATTCGCATCTCAAAGCAAGGTGGCGGCTCGATGTATTTTGTGACAACCAATGAAAGATTGGTAAGTGTTTTTATAGTAAAATATGATTAATAATCAAGCTTTAATTTGATATAGCTCGTTGTAGGGTTCAAACAAGGTCATTCTCATGGATAACAATACTTTGTGTAAATTCCACTTTTCATGCATCTAAGCAAGTTTTTGGGAATAAGCAAATTACAAGTGCTCATTTGCATATTCTTTTGACAAAAGTTTTCCTGCTTTCTTCAAAAAAAAAAAAAACAATGTCATACTTAAATAGATTTACTGTAATCCAAAATACTCTTGTTTAACTCATGTCTTAGGGCATAGCGAAACTCAATTGACAGTTTTTTTTTTTTTTTTTTTTTGCTTTCTAATATTTGTAAGTGCTAGTTATAATTCTTTAAATTTCTTTATTGTATTTATAACCCTAAGTATGCTATTTGGTTGAATAGACTAACAAATTGGGTATTGTTCTAAATTAATGTTCATTTTAATTGGGTATTTGGTTACAGCTTCAATGATAAAGTACATTCGTGGATATATAGCACATTTGTTAACTTAAATCAGTAGATTAGTATACACTTGTTCACTATGCTTGTATTTGCTTTTAATCTTGTTTTTTTTTTAAAATTTCTTACACATTAATGCTAGTTTAACTCATTTGAAATAGCATATGAAAAGCGTATGTTGTGATGTTGCAAAGAAGAGTCCTTTCATATTTATTTGTGTCTCGGTGGTTGTCTTCTTAATATTAAGATATGTTTTTTTAAATGCCAACAATTGAAAGTTATTTTGTTTCATAGTGAACAGTGATTGCACTACCTGATAATCAATGTCATTTGTAATGTATATATTTCATTTAATTTAGTTCATTTTATATCACTTCTATGCAATTTTTTTTTTCATTTGGTGAATATAAGTGTGTTAACCTACTATTAGTTGACATTGATGTATAACATCTTAAGGAAAACCTAGAATCCTTATAGGCTAGTAGTGAATGTTGTGTTTTGTGTTCTTTGAGCAAGAAATCATGGGATCATATTTTTTAAGTCTAGCTTTCTTATAAAGATTTGACTCTGGATGAAAACATTGGAAAATGATAAAGGGTTAACATCAGTGGACTTCATAATTAATTGCTGGTCATGAATACGTTTTGTACAACTAGGGGACACTAAGTATATATGTATCCTCAAGTCAGAGACACTAAGTATGTATGCATCCTCATATTTAATATTTTTATAACTTTAGTGTGCAGACTCGTACATCCAAGACAACTCCTACCGTGAATGACTTGTATTTGCATCTCCACATCGTAAATCATGACGAGGTGACATTTATCGATACTATATTCGAGCGGTTCTCCGTAAGTATAGAAATATGGGCTAAATTATAGTAACTTTACTTGAAAGCATATTGTTTTAGTTGTTTATTTTTTATCCATGCAAGTTCGGCTCAAGAATAGACGTCAGGAGCTGACACAGGCTACACCGAATTAGCCACTGGATGATGAGGTGGTGTACTATGATGTGGTGGGTGACTGTCCCAAAGGGCGTGTTTACGGTCTCGGGTCGATATGGAGAAAGAAAGAATATATGCAAATCGTGATGCTAGTACATTATAGGTATCGTAGATGGTGCCACACGTAGAATTGATAATTTTATTGAGCAATTATGACAGGTTATGGCATTTATGCAGAGGTAATTTGGGATGACTATGGATGGAGCGGGCATATCGCAACCACTACCACTAACACCTCCACCACCACCTTATGAACCACACCAGGCGCAGACGGATCCCGCTGATCCACCACAACAGTAGGATAATATTGATCGGGAGATACAAGACTGGGTTACACGAGATGAGCAGCTTGGGATACTTAGGTGTCTTTTATGGTTGTTTGCATAACTTTTGAAATGGTAGTTCTTTTTAATGGATATTTAGAGGATTGGGTTGCTGGGGATAAATAATTTAGGGATACTTAGATATCTTTTATGATTGTTTGTAGAACATTTGAATTGGTAGTTTTTTAAGGATATTTAGAGGAGTGTGTTGTGGGTGATGAGCAACTTTAGGATATTTAGGTATTTTTAAGGTTGTTGTAGAGCTTTTGAATTGGTAGTTCTTTTGCGGATACTTATGTATTTTTTATATCTATTATGCTCGATTCCTTTTTTGTTCTCATTTGAATCTTTTTGGTTGATATATATCGTTGATTATTATGTGTATCTGAAATTCTACTTTTTCGGGGGATGTTAGCACCCCCAAGGAGTTGTTGGAGGGGGTGCAGGTGATGGAGCATGTCCTATTATTGTTGTTTTTCAGGTTTTGAAGTTTCGGAGAACCATTTTGATTTTAGTGTTTTATTTAAAAAAATTTAAGGATAGAGACCGATTAGAAACAAAATTAATGGATTTTGTTGCTAATCCGTCTCTAATTTTTTATGGGATAACATGGAAATTTAAGCCAAAAACTAGGTAAACTGGGTGTAGAAGCAAATAAAGATGGATTAGCAACAAAATTCATATGTTTCGTTGCTAATCCATTCCAAATTAGAGATGGATTAGCAACGAAATTCATATGTTCCATTTTTAATCCATCTTTAATTTGCAACGGATTAGCAATATAATTTAAGTCAAAACAGAGTAAAATTTTAAGTTCATCTCTGATCTGTCTCTGATCATAAATGGATTAGAGACATAATACAAGCAAAAACATTCGCGTTGGAGGAATGTTTGTCTATATTCTCTTTTCCATCTTTAAATCCATCTCAAATCTATTTCTGATCCATCTAGATTCAGCAATGGGACCTTATTTTCGTCGCTAAATAATTAGCGACGATGATTTTCGAGAAGGAATGTATTCTCTCTATAATCCATCGCAGAACTGGATTAGAGACGAAACTTATGCTGATCTGCAACAAAAATTTCCATTGCTGATCAGCTTTTTTGTAGTGGTTATGGGGTAGAGAAAAGCATTGACAAAGTAAGACCATGCCTTGAGAGTCTTCCTAAAGTAGGTCTTAATGAGATGCTTAGGGTATTGAGAAGTGGAATAGACCCAATCGTAATAGGGGAAACAAGTCAGAGCTGCCTGAAAAAACTATTAGGGGAAATGAGAGTTGGAGAAATATATCGGCTGCGAGAAGTCAGACCTTCCGAAGCCATATAAAGTAGGTAGGCTGTAGTAAGTGTTAATAGCCTCAGGAATGTAGCTAACCATCAGTCCTCTCATCCGCACACTTTCTCTTAGTATGGTCACGTGTCCATTCAAGAAGAACTCGCAAACCAGTAGCTCACATCCCTAAATAAGGTTTGGGTTGTGGGAGTTCTCAGCTAAGGCTTGGTATTCTCTAGTGAGAAAGTCTCATCCTCACTCTCGGATGGTCGATGTCAGTCTCCTATCATATTTGGAGTTTCCTATACTAAACCTTCTTTTAGCTAAGGGTTTCCTTTTTTGTTGTTCAAATCACTGTCAAATCTCCTTTGGGCCTTATCACTCACAAATAAAAACTCATCAAAAGTCTCGAGTGCACTAGGTAGGTGGTTTCTAGCCCTAAATGGTGGTAATTGACCACTCGTTCTCCTGTTGGGACTTGCAGAACCACTGCACTTTACTCTATCCACAACATACAAAAAGATAGTAACAAATACACAATAACCTGCATAAAGGTTGTAGCACAAAAATAACGAGCCTATCAGTTCAAAACACTCAACAATTACACGCATATCGACTCAAACACAAAATTTTGAGCAAAACTGCTTATAATTTTTGAAACCCAAGTCAATCAATTTGTCAAGAAAGTTCAGTGGGAAATCATTTCCAAAGTCTCGAAATCATATAAAAATCTCCAATCAATCCAAATTGATGTAATTAAGGTTTCAATCCATTCACCACACACATACATCTCTAATATCAATCCTAAAATCAAATTTAAACCAAAGTGTCGACGGAGTCGATGGATTTTCAACAAAAATGAAAACTTTGGAAATTTGATATTTTGATAGCAACCTCCCGGACATTCCCCTAAACTTAATTTGCATTACATTGATCAATTTAAAGCCATTAGATCATTCAAAATAAAAAATCTCGAATTGAAATTACAAATTTTTTAAAAACATAGGTGTTTTGTCAAAAAAATTGAAAATTCTCAAATTTGATCAAAAATCAAAAGTTAATTGAACGAACCATTCTAAATACTCTCACAAGTAAAAGCCCTATGTATCTAGGGACTGATTTGACTTCTAGAACACACGTTTTGCTTGAATTGGCCGAAGAACACACTTTGTCAATTTTTGGCACCATTGTTGAGGATTTTTAAATAATTTCTTAAGATTTTAGATGTTTTATGGTCTACACACTTCGTCGTTCTAATTCAACAGAATCTTTACATTTGTTAGATCCTGAAATAGATAGAACTTTTAATCAAAATTTAAGACAACAACTTAGTGAAAAATTAGTTAATAGGATGGAGGATAACAACAATAATAATAATGACAGTGTCATTAATAATAACAATAATACTAATAGAATATCAATAATAATATTAATAATAATAGATAACTTACTTTTGACAAGCAAATCAAAATGTTACAGCATATGAGGTTATGTGCATAGCATACCACGATGGATTTTCGAAATTTGAACTTAGATCTGGATTTGTTAGTGTCTTACCTAACTTCTATGGTAAAGACAATGAAGACACACATAACTTCATAAATGAGTATGAACATAAAGTTAACGGGATGAAACCGAAAGAAGGTACCCTGTAACAAGTCAAACTTAAAGTTTTTCCTTTTGCATTGAAAAATCAAGAACGAGATTGGTTGTTCTATCTCCCCCAAGATTCACTAACTACATGGATTCAAATGTTAGAAGCTTTCCTAGATGATTATATGCCTGCTAGAAAACTAGTTCCTATAGAAAGCAAATCACAGTTGCAAAGATGAAAGATGATTAAAATTTTAATGAATCTTGAGATAGATTCTAAAGATTAATTTTTCTTGTCCACAACATGGATATACTCAAAGAGCTTTATTAGAATATTTTTATGAATGACTCAATCACTTTGAACAAAGGTTATTAGACACAGTATGTGGTGGATCTTTATTTGAAACAACACCTACTTTAGCAAAGGAAGCAATTAATAAAATAGCTAAACAATCTAAGCAATATGGTGGAAAGATTGAGTCCACAAGAAGAAACTTTATGAAGTTAATAATGGAAGAAATAATACATCAGATGATAAAATTGATGAATTATCTAATATGATTAAGTTGTTTATTAAAGATAGATCTAATCAAGTTAAAGCTTGTGGATTTTGTAATGAGGTTACACATCCTACTGATACATTTCCTGCTCTACATGAAGAGAATATTGAAGAGGTTAATGCAATAATAAACTGATTTTCTGGTCCTCCAAGAAATTAATATAATAACAATAGTTATTATCGTGGAAGACAACGCCCAAATCTTAGTTATGGTCATCAAAAACAAAAGTATAATACATATAGACCAAGAGGTTAGATGAAATCTGCACCTAATCAGCAACCTCAACCAAATGCTCAGTCTACGAATCCAAATTTATAGCAAATCTGGCATAATCTTATGACTATCAAAACTTTACACAAATTTCTCAAAATAAATTTCTCAAAATCATATTAAGATTGATACTACTATTAATGAACTTAAAAATCAATTAAGTTAAATGAATTTACAAATAAATAAGTTAAGTACTCAATAGAGTATTCAAGCTAAAGCACTTACTCTAGTTGATATCGCTCTACTAATCAAGCACAAGTCAATGCTTTATTCAATGATGAAAAAGACACACCTAAAAATGGAAAGATACTTAAACAAGGTAATAAAAAGAAAACACATAAAAATATTGAAGAATAAGAAGAATAAGAAAAAATGATGGCTAATGTCATTCCTACTAGAGAATGGATGGCTGAACAATTGAAATATACACCTTATTTGAAAGGATATACCTATTGTATTTAGCCAGAGTTGAAGCATATGAAAAATCTTTACAAAATTCTAAAATAATTGATAAGGATGAAAATGATTAGATTTTTAATTAATTGAATGAATATATGTATTCATATTCTACTGTTCCACAACGATTAGTTGATGCTAGGGAGAAAGAAAACAATGAAGACATTTTTGAAGCATTTAGGAAAATAAAAATTAATTAACCATTGGTGGAATCAATTATGAAATTTTCTAATTATGATGAAGTTTTGAAAAAACTATCTGATTCTAAGGATAAATTTTTAGAAGAATCTAAAGAAAACTTAGGATAAAAGGTATATGCTTTAATTAAAAAGAAAATACATGAGAAATATTCCAATCCAAGAATGTTTGGTATTCCTATTACATTAGGAACTTCTTTTATAGGTTTAGCTATGTGTGATCTTGGAGCATTAATTAATGTTGTCACTTAAATTATATGAGTCATTGAAAATAGGTTCATTGACTAATACACCTACTAATCATACATTAGCTGAGAACACATTTATTAAACCTTATGGTTTACTAGAAGCTAACTTAGTAAAAGTAAATGACATAGTATTTCTAGCTGACTTTTATGTCATAGAAATGGGAGACTTAGTATCATCTAAATTTTCGCCTATACTTTGAGAAAACCATTTCTTAAAACAGCTAAAACAAAGTTATATATCTTTAAAGGAACAATGTCTATGGAATTTGAAAATCAAATTGTCACTTTTCATTTTAATGATGAAGATGTCTATGATAATTTAGATGAATCTAATAATGAACAAACTAATGATAATAAATCCTTAGAATTAAATCATCATAATTTATAAGCTGATGTATATGTTATTAATGCAGTAACAATGGAAAACGAAAAATGATATGGCAAAGAATGAGTGAGTTGAAGATACTTTAAATGAAAAAATAATAACTCAAGAATGGAGGGTTAAGCAACCATAGAATGTTAAAAATGATTTTAAAATGGAGGAGTTTAAAGGTATGAAGAATAAGAAGAAGAAAAAGTAAAATCTAGCAATTGTCTAGCTCGATGATCCAAGAGATATATACATAAACATAAAAGTTAAATGGGATTGGTATGTTAAAGCTATTTTTGATACGAGTTGTAGAGCAAACTACATACCAATTCACCTCTTTCTTCATACTCAATTGGAGTTGGATGTACTTGCTTCTAAAAAAATTTCTCTACTAAATGGTAATTTAGTGAAACCAATAGGAGTGGTTACTAATGTACCAGTTCAAATTGCCAAGTACATTATTCCCAGATACTTTTTAGTTATGCCACATTTCATTAATGAAAATCCTACATTAATCTTAAAACGACCTTTCTTACCCACTTTGTAAGCTGTCATGGATACTCTAAACAAGTTAATCACTTTTGGGGTGCATAGCTAAGCAATCACTTTCTGGAATGGCACTAGAGTGGACAATCCTAATTTTAAGTTTATAGAACCAGTTTAGAACTATGTGGTTTGGTCGAGCCGACAACAATAAACAAAAGCACTCTATGGGTGGCAGCCCATACTCTATCTTGACTTTCAGTTTAATTTTAGGATTAGTAAGTTGTTTTTATTTTCTCTCAACTTTTGACTCTTATAATGGGGATATTTTATGAATTTAATTTTGAAATAATTTCATATAAGGGGGTTGATTGAGCCAATGTTTTTTCGTATTATATCATCTTTATGCATTAGTTTTGAAGTTATTTATAGTAACGAAACTATTGTTTAGGATAAATTATAGTCAAATTTCAATAATTTTGAATAATTCTACCTTTTTTACTGGACATATATGTGATAGATATATAGGAAAATAAATTAAATTGCAAAATAGTTAAAATAGGCCAGTGATTTCTCAACGATTCCAGTTTGTACTGGAATTCACTAAGAAAATTTACATCATTTTGCAGAATTTTTATGTAATTTCAGGTCAGAGATTTGCACATAAAAGTATGATTCATTGAACTAATCAATGGGACACTGAGACTCATTTTTTAACGATTTAGGCAGCAATTTCCCAGGAACCCATTGAAACCTGATTTGCTGAGAACGAATACACATTTTTAAAAATTAAAACCCAAAATCGCCATATTTACTCACTTGACACTCACGAACCATTGCAACTTTTTGACCCAAAAACCAAGATTTTGACTAGATTTAACGTTTCAAAGCTAGATTTTAGTGTATTTAAGTGATCTCACCTCAATCTTCACATATTCAACACAAAACTTGGTGAGTTTTGAGAGTGTAGAGCTAACTAGGGCTTGAGCAATGGGAATTCAAAGTTGGAGCTTAGAGGAGTCTTCTAGAGGAATTCTAGAGTTTCAATCTTGAAAGATTCACTTTCAAGAAGGTAATCAATGTGAACCCTAGCCTTTTATTGATTATATTTTTGGTTTTTCATGGATTTTCATGGATTTTTTGGATCTTTATTTAGATTAGAGCCTAAATTTCAAAAATTTTGTATAAAATTGGTCTCAATTATAATACTAGTATGGAAGTGGTGTGATAATTTATTTATTGATTTCGAATTTTTGAATTATTTTTAGTATATGGAAAATGGATTGAATTTCATACGCAAACTAATTTGAGAGTTTCAAATGAGTTTGGGGGGTTATTATGTTTTTCTATCACATGATTTGCATTACTTATGAACAACTACTTTTATCAATGAATTTCATATAAATTTCAAACTCTTGATTTATAAACGAATTTTTTCGATGAATTTTCCTTACTAGATAGATAAGTTGAGTTTTACCAAACACTTTTTTGACAATTTGGTTTTAAATGGTTATTCTTTTACTAGTACCTATTGAAATGGTCGGAAGTGGAAGGGGTAGAAGTTCGAGGGAAGAGAAAGGAAAATGAAAGTTAATAGAGAAACCAAAGGATAAATCCGAATTTTCTCCAATTAGACCCATTAGAATTTCATTCAATACACCAAGGATTAGATCACAAATAGAGCCTACTCCACCTTTATCCTATAGCTATGATTCTGAAGAAGAATACAAGGATGTAGGGGAGGGAGTAGAAAAAGAGATATCGAAGGGAGTGAAGAAATATTTTCTTGAGAAGGAAAACTTTATCAATGATAAGGCCTTTGCCAAGATTAAGAAAGATATAAACAGAGGAAGGAAGTTGATCTAGAAAAGGGATTCAATGTAAAGAATGAGTTGAAATATACGCCTAGGATCTTAGATATCATTGATGTGAGAAACTGGGGATTATCAATTAGGTACAATCACCATTTGAACTTTGAGAATGTTCCTAGTGAGAAGGGATGTGACACTATAATGAGAGAGTTTTATGCGAATGCTTATGGAAGTGACAACAAGACAAAGTCACAAGTTAGAGGAAGAATAGTGGACTATTCTTCTACGAGAATAAATTGGTATTTTAGTTTACAAGAATTTCACTAAAAAGAAAACGATAATTACCCAAAGTATGAATATTCGATTAAATTCCATTACCATACTAAGGAAATCAGGGGAGGATTAGAGGCAATCCATGTTGATGAACAACACCGATTTCTAAGAATCTTGGGATATAAAGGCTATTGATTAAGTATTTTTATAGCACATATATAGAAATTTATTGTGCCACAATTGAAAGAAGAAAAGGGTTAAAAACTAATGAATTTTATAAGTTAGAAAGAAAACTTTCTTCAACTTTAGTAGACAATTAGAAATGCTAACAAGAGTTACAAATATATAGAGTCCTATAGATTCCTTAGGAAATGGAGCAGAGAATATATAATGGGAAAATGTGAGAATGTCCACAGAAAATAGAACATAATAAATAAATAAATAAAAATAATAAAGAGAAAAATAATTAGGATAAAGTAGAAAAATGAGAGATGAAAAAGGAAGATGTTCTTAAACTCTTCAAAGAGAAAAGATATAGCTCGAGTGCTTGAAGATAGGGTTGAGTGAAGTATTTCTTAATCAAACACATTTTAAACAATATATTCATTGGTATCTTGGCAATATTCCTATTGATTTTGATTGTGGTGCTATTATAAAGTATTTTCTAAAATTAAGATTAATCAAGTGGTTTTGTGTTTTGAGATTCTACACTAGTCATCTTAAACTTGATGCTTGTCAGTGGAGATTGAGAAAATCTATATTGTATACTAGCCTTGGTATTGATTGAACTTTAAGTAATAAGGGGTATTGCATTGGGTGGTTGAGTTTTCATTAAGGGATGATTCATTTTTGTAAATCATTATATTCTATCATAACTTCCATTTACTTAGGGGTAATATGTTTCTATTTGAAGATCACTTCGATTTTAAAACTTATATTATTTAATAGATGAATTAGATTAAAACCAAGATATAAAGAATGAAAAGAGAGTATGATTGAAAGTATTCATTTGCATGAGACAACAAAATGTTGAGTTTGAGGGTATTTGACAAGTCAATAATTAGGCATGTTTTATAGTGTGATTTAAGATGGTTTTAGATGAAAATGATGATATTACACTAGGTTTTCTCTTGTTTTTATGATTTTAGGATTTAATTAGAAAAAATGAATAAATGGAAGAAAAAAAAGGAATAAAAGCAAAATAGTCTACTGAAGAACAAGTCCAGCGAATCATTAGCGGTATGAAAATACACATAATCATTACCTAAATCGGCAGTAGAGAAGAGCCAGCGATTTCCCAACTAATTGAGATTTACAAAGGAATTACCAGATGAGTCGATAGAGCATAGAGAAATATTTTCAGTGATTAACTCAACGATTTATGAACAAAATATGATTTGCTAACAAATTGTTGAGGTTGATGACGAGTTTTTTAGATTATTACAAAGAATCTAAGTTTATCTATGATTTGTATAGCTTAGAAAATTATAAATAGGACCTTAGGGCTTCGAAATAAGAAGCCCACTTCTCTCTTAACGAGTTTGCGAGAGCCGTAAGTTGGTTTTTATTGAGTTTACGTTTAAAGCAACATTGGAGCTTTGTTTATTTCAATAACTAGTATTTAATTAATTATATCTTTCAATTATATTATTGTGTCATTTATTTCCAATATGAGTGAGTAGTTTCTTAATTTAAACACACCTTAAACATGTATATAGATTGGATTGCTATATAGTTATAATTAAGGAATCCTGTACTTAATGCTTTAAATCTATTCATACACCACAATCACGATTTTAATAAATTGTTTTTGCGTATTACACCTAATAAGGATTGATATTGTATGCATAGCTACAAATATGTATTGTGATATTCGATTTTCTAAATCTATGTCTATGATTACTGACAACAATTATAGAAGTAATAACTAGGATTAATTTATAGGGCCAAATTACCCGAGTGGATGTTCTAGGTGATTGCGTTCTAAGTTATTTATAGACTGGCATATTGTGATTAATATTTTGTTTAGATCTGACATGATTTTCATTGAGTGTTAATGCTATTGTATTTCTATTTTATTGCATTTTAAACAATAGGTAGATTTACAATGATAAGGATATGGCTATTTTTCATTGAATTTAGGAAAATTGATGGTTTGCTAAAGGCTATCAAGCTACTATGAATTAGGATTTAATAATTTCAAAATTCTATATGATATAATTATAACTAGGTTACAAGGTAATGTTATGTTCTAGTGCTTGAATGCAATCCAAGTATATTAAAATATTTAGTGGAGGTTTGTTTATATATTTATATTTTATTATATTTCACTTAATTAAGTTTGCATTGAATTGTTTGAATTAGTTTAGTTAGTTTGGTTAGTTAAGTTAGAAGTCATAGTTTTTAGTTATTTAGAATTTCAATTCCCGTTTGATTAAATTAACTAAATTAAGAAAAACAAAACCAAAAATACTTTCCTTAGAAGTTTGCAAAATCCCTGTGGAGATGATATCCCACTTACAACTACTACAAATAATAGAGAAATACGTGAAACTACTATGGATGCTCGACAAGTGTCAATGGGACTACCCTATGTGTGAAAGCTTTTCAAGGTAGATCTCATCCATATCAGGTGACAAAAATGGGGGAAATAGCATATACATGTATCCAAGTGTTCGTTCGTCCCATTAACCAATTTTAAACCAAAGCGATACATACATATCTATATAAAATATATCTACGAGTAGGAAAGTAGAAGTTGTCTCTGAGGGAAACTCAGAGGAAATCAGAAAGTATCGACTCCTTGGCCTTGCTACTAAAGCTACCTACAATTGTCACCAAAATGGAGATAATTCTAGTGAGTGAAACCAGAAGAGTCTTAACAGTATTTCAAATGTCAAATAAATGGTTAGTCAAATAATCATACAAAAATTACCACGAAATAATGAACATAACATGATTTCCAATTTAACAGAGATATCAACAAAATAATTGAGTGTCGAGTACACAAAACAAAGGCATCTAAGCACTTCAAGTCCATCAAGTGCGATAAAGTACCACAACTTGACTTTCAAACGGTCGGTGGACTTGGCTAAGTCACTTGACTAAAAGTTTAGAACAAGTCCATCAACTGTAATAGACCACAACCACTTCTACCGGCTTTACTTTCCTCAATCTTAAATTGTATGGTTAGGTAAGTCCAACAGTGTGTGTAGTTATAGAGGAGTAAAATATCACAAAGCATTTCCATTCCCCCGTAACTACTTTTTCGCCCACTAAGACCTTAGGCCATGCATTATGAAATCCAAGGAATGAACAACAAATGATTTAACAAGTATAGCATAATTCGAAGAAATAAGATAACTCATATATAAAGATATCACAAGGACAACAATATAATGTAAATATATCAATGTACAAAAAGATATCATGAAAAAAAATTCAATTAAATCTATTCTAAGGGATACAACTCAACAAGAGGTCATTAACCAATAAATGCACAAAAGAAATAATGTTAAGGCCCCAACTGGTTTACTTACCTTAATAATGCAAAGTACCAGTCAAATCGTGGTTCCCACACGCCTCAAAATACGTACTCGATACCAAACACTAGTCCCTTAGGCCCCTGATATTAATTTAGGTTGATTTTAGGTGCGTTAGAACCAATTGAGTTTGATTTAGTAAAGTTAAGTCTTAAATAGTCCAATTATGACTTATTAAATTCCTTAACCATAAGCATGTCTTGAGACTTATAGTAGAAGTGCCAGAATTATTGCTTCATATCTTGAGTGTCAAATCCTTACTATAATAACGAAGTCGAGATGAGACAACCCCAAAAAATCCCTTTTCTTTTCATTGTAAATATTTTCCAAAATATCATTTTACATATATGAGTATACATATACTCTTTTACTTATGTATAAATGTATACTTGATTCTATATACATTCTTTATCATTATATAGACTAGTCGATGGGCACGTGCGTTGCATGTGAGGGAGATATTAGATGTTTTTCTTAAAGTATTGTGTTAGAATAGTAGATAATCTTAGTTGGTGAGCACGTGTTCCGCACGTGAAGTGTAAATAATTACTTGAAAAAATAGATGTGTACAATACTTTTCATTTTTTTCTGACTTCAGTAGGAGTAGAACCACGATCTCTCTAAAATTTTTATTTCCTTGTAACATGCATATTTAAGTTATCTTATATAGTTTATATATTTCACATTCGTCACGCACATCACCAAACTAATGGAGTTAAAATTTAGCAGCTTGGATGTCAAATGTATCCTAATGAGGTAGCAACACATTTAATTTATTTATTTATTTATTTAAAATTTTATAAGTTTATATAAATGAATAAGAACATACATTTAAAAAGTTTATTACAACAACAAAGCCTCGATCACATATTACTTGGAGTTCACGAAATGGATTAAACTCTACATTGAGATCGATTTAGCGCAATTGAACCTAAAATCTGTAACACCGGCATTATCATTCTTATAAAAAAACACACGCCTTACCATCAATTTGTTCTTAGCCAATGGCATCAAATACCTGATCAAACCTAAGAAAAATTAAAACCAATTTTAACCCATTTTATCAAACTACTTTACAACACTTAAGCAATTCTACCAAAAAAAAGTACTTGACAAAATTTGTGAACAAAGATCAAATTTTTATCCCTTCTTGATTACAACACCCAAGACTTTTACAAAATAACGAAATACATGGCTATATGAGATACTTATTAATTTATAAAAATATGCATAAATTATTGAATCTTGAATGTAAGTATGAAATTTACATGATTCTTGAAGGTAGTTAGAGGTTATAGAAGAGACTTAGTTATCATAGCTGAAGAAAAGAGACGACAGAGGTATCACTTGTCAACTTCGACTTGTGTAAAAAAAATAGTTTAATATAAATTGAATAAATTAAGAACTTAAACCCCAACATGCGTGACTTTATTTGTATATGTATATCTTTTTAGGTTGATATATAGTAGCGACACTTCCAACGCAAAGTCATGCATGATTCGACCAATTTAATTTAATTTCATTTCTCTGACAAAAATATTCTAAAAATCTATACTATATGGATGTGGAGTTGAAATTAGCAAAATGCCTCCTAATTTGCGAAGGCAGGCCAAGCACCCAAAAAAAGAAGGCAGTGTGGTCAAGCATATATAGAAATAACAAATCTGATCAACTAAAAAATCCTTAACTTTTGTTATTCTCTTTTTTTACTTATTTTTTGACAATAATGTTAGATACAAAAGATTAACAAAAAATGAGAGAGAATTCCCACTTTTCAAAGTATGAATGCCATACCAAAATAGTTCAACTTTACAAAAAAAATTAGAAAAAATTTAAAATATTACAGAAAAAAAACCCAATATCAAGTTGGCCCTGCAAAATCAAAATGCCTAATATCCTGAGAAACAAACGCATAGACCAACACAGGCCACAATAAGTGTTTATGCATAGAAAAAAGTTCTCACACATTCCACCTTAGTCCAACTCCCAAACTTGCACCCCGTCATGCATCATCCCAAGAAACCATTACAACAACAACAACAACAACAACATAGCCACAGTCCCAAGAAAACTATTAATCTTTAAAATTGGTCTTGCTGCGTCAAGCAAAAAAACGCCCCACAACAAGCCTCAAAACAACACATATCAAGGAATACATTGAGTTAGACAATGGTCGCACCATTCCATAAATACCAGTAGCATTCCTTTAGCATAGAGATGGACTATGCCTACCATACAAAATGGATGGGGATTGCAAAATTGAACACAAAAAATATACAACCCAAATAATCAGGGAAAAAAAACTTACCTCTTATTACATATGAGATGGTTCATTACGTATGAGACTTACCTCTTATTTCATCGTGCAATACACCTTCGACATCCACCTACCCAAAAACCAATCAAACATCAATCAAAACAAATCCATAAAACCCACAAACCCTAATCAAATCCTCTTAAAAATTAATCTTTCCAACCAATCAACCTCCCAATCCAACAAATCAGGTCACATACGCACAAAAACAACAACTACGAAGCACGATTCGCGCAGATTTAGGGTTCTTACCAATCCATCCACCAAAATCCGAACCTCTGTAACGTCTAGAAAATCAGGTTCTTCGCGAACCGATAAATCGTTCGAAAACGCGAACTCGTTTCGGTGAATAAGGTTCTTCCGGTGCTTGCCGATGCAGCCGTGGTCGGCGCTCACGTGCCCGCGCTTCTTCCCGTTTTTCTTCAACCTCGTCGTCGTCTCCCAAATATCCTCTAATATTCTCTTTGACTTAGTAACTGGTTTACAGGTTTGGAAACTAAAATTCACCACTTTTGTATGAAAAGGAAACCGTCTACTTTTAGTTCATGGGAATGAGAGGGAAACGGAGATAATTTAAGAAAACTTAAAGTAGATTGATTTAAAAACTAAATTTATTTATTTTCAAAAAATGTCCCCATCAATTATTTGTTAACTTCTTTTTGAACCAATAAGTAAAAAGAAATTAAGGACAAATATGGAACAATAATAAATTTTGAACTAAAAAGGATTGACATTATATATAGTATATATATAGATATAGATAGATAAGTAACTCATCATAAGAAGTCAAAAGAACTATTTAAAAAAATACCCATGGTTGTTCTATGTATATTCACGTGTAGGAAGAAAAAATAGAATGAAAAATTGAAAATTGAATTTTATGATATATACCTTACTGCAAAGTCGAATAAAATGAATGGTACACTTCACGGAGAGCACCTAACCCAATAGCAATCCATAATTTTTTTTATTGAATCGAACACGTGGGGGAGAGAAGTGGAGATATATATATATATATTTTTTAAAGAGATGAGGGGATGCGATTTTGAAGAACAAAGTGGTTTTCAATAATAAAAACACATGTAATTTACAAACATAGAAGAAACATGAATGAAGAGGAAAGAACCATGGAGGAGAGAGAGAAGGGAAAGAGAGACCCATGAGGAGAGAGAAGGGAAAGAGAGAACCGTGAGGAGAGAGAGAGAGAGAGAGAGAAAAGGTGTATTGAGTGGAAGAGAGAAACGTGGAGGAGAGAGAGAGGAAAAATCCTCTAAATCCCACTTTCGTCTATTAATTTGGACTTATCAATTAAATTACCAATTAATCCTTAATTTTAATTATTTCTATCAATTCACAGGGTCTTTGTTGGGACTTTTTGCCAAAAAGGCTTCGCGGTTAACCGTTTTGGGATTGCTATTATAATAGTATAGATTATTTCTTTTATTTATATTTATAATTATATATATTAGACCGACATCGATTAAAGTTGTGATGCGAAGCACCGGCCGTCAGCGTCATGTAGTGGTTCGGCCAACACCAAAATGGTGATGGCCACCCACCTCCATTTATAGTGCTAACACCATAATGGTGTTGGTTACAACAACATAATGGTGTTGGCCACAACACCATGAACGGTGTTGGATTCGTCCATCACCTTCATTGCTTTTTTTTTTTAATCTCCCCCACAACACCTTACTCTTAACACAACACCAACCACACCCTCTCACATCAAAGCCTTATTACCAATATCATGGTGTATGATCTTAAAATCCCTAGCTTTTATTCACAACTATTTAAAGTGAAAGAAATGTAAAGATTGGAGGGGATCTCACCATGATTTGGTGGGAATTATGGTTTGGATGCTACCCATTATTGGTTCTTTTCTTCCTTACACTTGAGTTCTTCCTTTTGACACTCTTCTCTTCCAATCTCTTAGTTTTTCTTCTCTCATTCCTTAGCTTTGTTTCCTTTCTCCAATGTTCTCTCTCTTCACAAAACAAAAACACTACAAAGCTCTCCACCACTCACTTATCTATTCACTTTATATCCCAAATAACACACACCACACACACTTGGATAACTTGGATTAGTTGAAGTTCTCAAGTACACATCTCAAGATCAACCTAAGGTGACCACATTAGCTCAATTTATTTTTGTATCAACTTAACTTAGGCTCTTGATATAAATTTATTAAAACATAAGTCATTAAATTGTTCAAGTTGCAATAAATGCCCATTTAATTGAAGTCTCACTAATATATCCATTTATGTACTTACCTGTAGGTGCATAGATCTCGAAGTGAAACTTACTCGCATTATCGACAATTAAATTACCTCGTGTAATACGAATATACATATGTAGTACATGGCTTTTTAAATGAATATAAAATATTCTTATGGTCGTTTTAGTCTTCTCAACAAATAAGAATTTCTTCCTCGAAATCGTATTTAACTTGGGCAAATTCCCACCAAAAACACAAAGCAAGGGAGGCTAGCTAGTCGTCCTTCTACTACTACTTATGTGGACTCGTCCAATCGTGACTAAGTGGACTTAGATATTTCATTAAATAGTGGACAACAGTCATTTCAAAATAGTTTACAGTAACCTCATCAAGCTACGGACTCACAAAGAAATGCCCCATACTGCTCGATTCATAATCTTGAACCATGGTTTCACTAAGAACTCATTAACTGATTGTTCGATTTCTACTGTAAACCGTAGACTTAGTAAAGTCACTTGACTGACAATGTCATAATGTGGGATCACAAAGCTATTCAACTGATAGTATGCATTGTGGACTTAACTAGATCCTTCGAATAAAAGTTTTATTTTTTAATCTGAATTGTAGATTTTGGCAAGTCACTTGACTTATAGCTTCATATTGTGGAATTACAAAATCAATTTACTAACAGCATGAACCGCGGATTTCCAAGGTCAAATAACTAACAGTTTTAACTTGCAACTAAACTATGGACTTTATAAAGTCACTTGAATGATAGTCTCTTACTACGATTTAATAGGTCAATTGACATACAGTATCAATTGTGGACTTGACTAGGTCACTTAACTAACAATTCACTATAGTCGAGGAGGTGAGATCACTTGTAGCCGGAAGCCCTCTTTCGTGAGTACTTTTTATATTCCAGATTTACCAATTACATTAATGTTACAATGTATAAACCAAATCTTACCTGCGATATGATCGTGATCGCCACTGGATCTGCTCTAAAATAACGAGAAGTCTCCCTCTCGGTTGTGTGTGAGCAACGCTTTGTTATGTAACCCCCAGCTGCGGACAATTGTCTCTATAATGTCCCGATTGTGTCAAATAGTAACATACTCTACTACTACTACCTCCACCTATGCTTTGGATGCCTTTCAACAGCTGCTGCTGTACCGACTGCACTATTTCTGGTGGTCAGTTGATAGAACGTGGCATTAGAATAGGTGAAACTGCGACGGTAAATGTTGGTTGCACTAGTGTTTCCACCATCTCTACGCCCTGACTTTCGCGAAAATTGTGATCCTGATTTATGTTCCTCTTTATCTTCTTATCTCATCCCGATCTTTGCTTACACTGTGTCTCGGCTTGCAGGTCATAACTCTCCTCGGGGTGAGTACAAAGGTACGCCTCTCTAGTGAGACTACGGTCGTAGGCTTTCAGTAGAGTCCCTGGCTCAGTAATCATAACTATCCCTTCGATACTCCTCTATAATCCTTCGCAGAAGAAATGAACCTGATCTCTATCGGTATCTCCCACGCTTCTTACCAATCTGCTACAGGTGCTGATATCTACCTATATACTATATGACTGACTCGTCTCCCGCCTGCTTGCTATTCTTGAACTTCATTCTTTTAGGGATCATTACTGATGGCGGATAGTACTTCACATTGAAATGTTTCTTAACGTCAATCCAAGTTTTAGGCTCTCCGTGTGTAGCTATTAGATTTGTCCACCATGTGTCGGCATCGCTCTAAAGTGAGAATGTTGCTAACCCGAGCTTCAAACTATCATCAATCAACAGAAGCCTTTATATCTTCTCCTGACTTTTGATGAATCTCTATACCTCAATCATGTTTGGCTCTCCTTGGAATCTCTTAGGTCTAAACTTTTCATACTCCCTAGTCAGCCTAGCCTTTGATGTCATCTGAAAGATATAGTCTATATCGGCCCATTTTTCAAATGTACCCCCACATTTTGGTATCAGAGCAAGGTTGGTAAACCTCGAGGAATTAAAAATTTACTTTGATACGGTTACATATGTGGTATAATTTGAGGATAAACCCGATGAATAAACTTTAGATGTGGAAACCTAAAGGAATTGCCTAGAGTCCAACTTGGGAAGTGAGGTGTAATGGGTAGAAGTCAGGGGATATATGTGTTATTTTTGTTGTATATTACATACGATACACGTATATTTGTACCGAGGCTGACTAGACGCATGTTCTTCGATGCAGGTACTAATGGATGAACAACCTTCAGATACTACTGAGCTTGAGGTCGGGGATACCAATGATCCGACGAAGCCGACTTTGACGTTGGAGTCATTGGCGTGGACTATGGATTATAGACTTGTTTTGCTGATAGACATGATGAGAGCTCGGGATGCTCGGGAGACTATTACAGTGCCTACTACCATTTTGGCTACACTGATGACTACTACTCAGGCAGTTGTAGCTCCTACTACATGGAGACTCAAGTGCAGGCAGCAGTATCTGAGACATTGGCCGAGAGGGCTGCACTAGTAATAGTACCAGCGGATACTGTAGTGGTTTTTACACCTGCGACTACTGAGCAGCCAGTAGTGGTGTCTACTTCAAAGAGTTTTATGACTGCTGAGGATACGAAGATGAAGGACTTCATTAGGTTCTCGCCAAAATACTTCTATGGAGCCAGGAACCCAGAGATACCCTGAAGGTGGTTGTTATCACATGAGCGACTACATGAGTTGCTTCAGGTAAAGGAGATTGATCGGCCGAGACTAGCGAGTTTTTGCTTGAGAGCTGATGCAACGATTTGGTGGACAACCTACATCGCGACTCATCCTACTATGATTACTTGGGCAGAGTTCCAAGTGTTGTTTATGGACGAGTATATACCTATGGTGGTTAGGGTCCGATTGAGGGATGAGTTTTTATCATTAGTTTAGGGTTATATGTCACTCACGGTGGACATGGAGAGGTACCAATATCTACTATCGTACTTAATGGACATAGCAGGTACCGATCGACTATAGATATATTATTTTGTCCGAGGTTTGGATGAGAGGATTGCGAGCACAATTGTATCTAGTGGAGCTCGTACTTTGGCAGAAATTTACGACAGGTCCCTCGTACACGAGACATATTTGGTTCAAAGAGCTAGTCGATTAGCACGATTGTATCTAGTGACGTTGCACAGTCAGCAAAGTCAGCCAGTTTCTAGTTCTCGGTCTGATCAGATATCGAAGAGACAGAGGAGAGACCAGGACCGGTAGAGAAAGGGCTAGAGACCTTGTCGAGGTGATTAGCAGTCTGATTTGGGTCGTAGAGGTGACAAAGATCGTCGTGATGACTGAGACAGACGTGATGATAACCAAGTGGCATATTCTACGGCTTCTGCACCAGTTGATCAGCTTAGACAGTAGTATATGCAGGATAGAGGTTATCGAGGCCAGGGTTAAGCACAGAGTCAGAGGAGTTCTAGCGGATCAGAGACTCTTACATGTTACCGATGCAGTTAGGTTGGACATATTGTGGCAGATTGTACCAAACCAGCACCACTACCACCACAGACGGAGTAGGCCAGAGATAGAGCTTAGACTGCATCTTTTTGGGTCGCACAGCCAAACAGGGAAGCGACCAGACAGCTTATTGAGGGTATGTTGTCTATTTATGGTATTTCCATGCATATTATGATGGATTCTGGTAGCACACTATCTTTTATTTCTCGACGCATGGTAGGAGAGTTAGGGTTACTCACATAGACCTTAGATACACATCTTGTTCTTAGTACGGTAGTTGTAGATAAGATTTACCCTAACCGGATTTGTCGAAATTGTATTATGGAGATAGAGAGACATCAGCTACCTGTTGATTTGAGAGTGTTAGAGTACTTGTAGTTTGACGCAATGTCTGTTATGGATTGGTTATCATCCAATCATACACAGATCAATTGTTACAGCAAGACTGTGATGTTTGACATCGAGGGGATTCCAAAGTTTACATTTGCTGGAGTTGCGACTGCATTACCTATCACTCGAGGCAGACTAGCTACTTCGTAGGAGATGAAGGCGTATGCAGCTATGGTTGAGCCAGAGCTTAGGACGGTGGTTAAGGTTGAGGATATCCCTATTGTATGCGAGTTTCCAGACGTCTTCCCTAATGATTTACCAGGATTGCCACAAACGAAAGCTATTGAGTTTATCATTGAGCTGATTCCAGGGACTCAGCCAATCTACAGCTGGCCATATAGGATGTCACCATTAGAGCACGAGGAGTTAAAGACCCAGTTAGAGGACTTATTGCAGAAGGGTTTCATTCACCCTAACATGTCACCTTGGGGAGCTCCAGTTCTTTTTGTGAAGAAGACGGACGGCTCGATGCGGATGTGTGTGGACTACCGAAAGTTGAATCAGGTGATGATTCAGAATCGATACCCACTTCCATGGATTGACAACATATTCAATCAATTGGCTGGGGCCAAGTTCTTCTCGAAGATCTACTTACGATCGAGATACCATCAATTGAGGATTCGAGAGGAAGATGTGGAGAAGACCACTTTCAGTACACGTTACGGACTATTCGAGTTTATAGTCATGTCGTTTGGACTGACTAACGCACCGGCGATCTTCATGGATTTGATGCATAGGGTGCTGAGGCCACTTCTAGATTGATACGTCATTGTATTTATCGATGACATTCTGATTTATAGTAAGACTCGTGTGGAGCAAGAGAGGCATCTCAAAGATGTTTTAACGACATTGAGATAACACAAACTTTATGCCAAGTTCAGCAAGTGCGCATTCTGGTTGGGTAAGGTGAAGTTCTTAGGGCATGTCATTAGTGATCCGGGCATATCAGGTGATGCTGATAAGATTTAGGCAATTATTGACTGGAAGACACCCAAGTCTGTATCTGACATCCAGAGTTTCCTGGGTTTGGCAGGATATTACAGGCGCTTCAAGCAGGATTTCTTGATGATTGCATCGCTGATGACGAGGCTGACCAAAAAGGATGTTAGATTTGAATAGTCACAAGAGTGTAAGGATGCTTTTTGGGAGCTAAAGAGGAAATTGACTTCGGCGCCAGTTTAGGCATTACCTGTAGCAGGTAAAGGTTTTTCCGTTTATACTGATGCATCAAGCACTATGTTGGGTTGAGTATTGATGCAGGATGGACACCAAGTGGCCTATCTATCTCGACGGTTGAGACCTCACGAGGTAAACTATTCAGTGCACGACTTGGAGTTTGCGGCAGTCATGTTTGCACTGGAAGCTTGGAGGCACTACTTGTACGGTGAGAAGTTTATGTTCTTCATAGACCATTAGAGTTTGAGGTACCTATTCCTTCAGCGAGAGTTGAACATGCGACAACGACGATTGCTCGAGTTATTGAAGGACTATGACTTCGCAATTGAGTATCATCCGAGTAAGACGAATGTCGTAGCTGATGCACTGAGCAGGAGCGACATCGAGAGCCAGACGGTACTGCGACATATGACTCATGAACACAGGTTGCTTGAGGTAGTGTCAGTGTTGTGTGTGACAGAGGCTATTGCTGAGCTACATATTTGCTGTCAGATAGGAGTTCGCACAATGACTCTTGAGCGGGTTGCTGAGTTGTGGAGAGCTGACGGTCGGTATTTGCAGATCAGTGGGCTGGCTCAGGATCCTAGGTGCACAGAGTGGTCTGACGGTTCAGACAGGTGTTGGAGACACATGGGTCGTTTGTGGATACCAGGGGTATCGGAGCTCAAGGACAATGTTCTCGAGGATGCACACCAGCCGCGATATACAGTTCATCCTGGTCAAAGTAAGATGTATCACGATCTGCAGAGATTGTTTTGGTGGTCAAGGATGAAGACTGACATGGGTAGATACGTTTGGAGTTGTCTTATTTGCTAGCAAGTGAAGGTTGAGCATAGGAGGCCAGTTAGGTTGCTACAGCCGTGACCCATTCCTCAGCGGAAGTGGGAGCACGTGACCATGGACACCGTTAGAGGCCAACCCTAAACAACAAGGAGACACTCGCGGTTTGGATAGTTATCGACAGGTTGAGGAAGTCGGCACATTTCATACCTGTTCGAGGTCATGGGAGAGTATGCAGGAGCAGTTTGGCACTCGCTTACAGTTCAATACTGTGTACCATCCTCAGACTGACGGGCAGTCAGAGCGTTTGATTCAGGTTCTCGAAGATATGCTCAAGACGTATATATTACAGTTTGGTGGATCGTGGGAGGATTACTTACCTTTGTGTGAGTTTGCTTACAAAAACAGCTATCAGACGAGTGTCGGGATGCCACCGTTTGAGGAACTTTATGGTAGGCCCTACTGGTCACCAACATGTTGGGCGACACCGGAGGATACAATGGCTATAGGACCTGAGATTGTTGTTGATCATACTGAGAATGTAACACAGATCAGGCAGAAGTTTCAGGCGGCGCAGGATAGGCAGAAGAAACATGTAGACAAGTATCTTGAGGGTCTGAGCTACGAGGTTGGATACATTAAGGGGAAACGGGCACCAAGGTTCATTGGGCCTTTTAGAGTTGAGGAACTCATCGGCAGAGTGGCATAGTGTTTCGAGTTGTCATCGCATTTAGTAGGGGTACATCCAGTATTTCATATTCCCATGTTGAGGTTGGCTAGGTCGGGAACAAGGCCTATGGTTGATATACGTATAGAGGTGCGACTTGACGAATCATACGAGGAACAGCCTGTGGAAATTATGGATAGGAGGACTCAAATTTTGAGGAATAAGGATATCTATAAGGTTTTGGTCCGATGGCAGCATCATGGGATCGAGGGACTCACTTGGGAGCTTGAGTCTACTATGCGATAACGGTATCCTCACTTATTTGCCGGTAAGTATTTAAGTTTAATTTAAATTTCGGGACGAAATCTTACCTAGTTGGGAAGAACTGTAACGACCTCAATTTAATTTGCCTGTATTAATGACGTGATTGCAGACATGGCTGACAGCTCAGATGCTCGTGGGACCCGCAGCTAGGCTAGTGCGTGCTTGGAGCTAGGTAAATAGTTATTTTGTGTGCTGATTAGTTTAATTTAAGATGTTTATGTTGTAATAGAATAAACAACATTGGAATGTGTGTATTTATATTACATTTCACGTGCGAGACTGTATGTTAAGTATTCGCCTCCATATGCGTGTTGACGCGGGTTTTAAGTAGTCTAAAAGACTAAATACAAGGCCGGGGGAAAAATACACACATAAAATGAATAAAATGGGTTAAATAATTATTATGTAATGCCTATTTGATGGTTCGGGACATGGTAGTACGTGTATGTTGCGATTCGGGACGCGAAATCGGGCGTCAGAACGCCCGAAATACGACTTTTTGGGTTAAGAACAAGGGCGAGTGTGTCATTGGTGTCACATTTGGAGTCATTAGAGGTTGAATGATGGAGCAAATAGTGCTCATTAGATTGCATTGAGATGCACAAGTGAGGAGAGATCCATATTGGACTATAAAAGTCAATTTGACTTTAGTTTCCACCACATTTTCTCTCTCCTTATCTCCAAATTCAAAAATAGAGAAGAAGAAACAAGGGTTTTGGAATGTCAACTCGATCATCTGAGAAACTTGGAGTGGTTGAATCATTAAAGCAAGGTGATATTCATAATTACCTCAACTTTCTTCATCTTTTGGTACAAATTTTTGAGTTGTTGGTGTGAAGCCAATATGGATTATTAATTGGTTGTTTTATTTTGGTAGGTTTTAAGTGCTATGAAGTTAAGTGGTATATGTTGTTGTAGTGTTTATTATTGGTGGTGATGTTTAAAACCCAAACTTTTCAGCCAAACTGCTGCCTAGAATGCGATTACCGCACTAAAAAGGTTAGCGCGCTAGGTAAAAATATAGCGCACTAATGTTCTTCCTGACGAATAACGTTTAGCTGCCTAGGAATCTAGCGCGCTAATCCCTAGACCTAGCGCGGTAGATATTACACATTTTAGACTATTTTTGCTAAGTAACATAAAATGCATCCAATCGACTAAAAATCAATTATAAATGGAAATAGGTCATTTTGGGCGGTAATTTGGATATCTGGGATTCGGCGGAGTAGGATCGGGGGGTTATTTACCAGGACACGGAGTGCGGTTTGAGGTGTGTAGTATCTCAACTAAAATTTCTTGAGTAGTATCTTATTTTTGCTTTTGAATTCATATTCTGTCTTTCAATACTCTATTCTTGGTTTTGGCTTAAATGGACGGATGTTGAGGCTCTCCCTCCGTGCCATTCCTATGTGTATGTCTACTAGGCCATAACATGTGTGTTAGGGATCCCGGTGAATAGTTTGACCCGAGAGTCGTGTCGGGGCACTCAAGGGTGCGTCATAGGTTCCACGCAGACCACCTAGCGAATCCAAAGACTGACCTTGTTGGAGTGCTACTCGCCGGCAGTAGTATGTGGATAGTCCGAAGTATGGCGCAAGTCTGACCCTAGGCTCTAGGAACGCACTTTGAGCTTTCACTATTACTTATGCATGCGATGAGCACAGTTGCCTGTATTTATTTCCGCATGTTTATTTAATAGTTTTATATAAATTCCAGTATTTAATTTCAATATTGCTCACTTAATTTCCTTGGTAATTATTCACTATGGACTCGTCATCTGCCTTTTGTGATGGCTTCAGTGTAGATCCTGGTACGAGTTGTGTCAAGGGAAAGCTACCGGGATACCTATGATTCAGAGACATTGAGCCAGACTTGTACGTTTGTATTATATATATTTTGTTGTTATTTTGGAGATTTAGGATTGTGAGATATTTCAGGATTCTTTACTTCTGATATTTTGATACATTGAGCATGATGATATATGGGTTTTTCACACTAGGTATTAGAGTTAAATGCATGATTATAATGTTTATATTTTGATTGTCATGATAAAAGACTTTCGCTGTGATTTATTATGGTTTAAAATGATCTTAACAGATGACTTCAGTTCAGTAACAATTTAGACAATAAATTGTTTATATGATTAAATGGTGGATGAGATAGCATGTGGGACACAACTGGCGCTGGTAGGCCAGTTTAGGACCTGCATTATCCCCCGTGGTGGTCCATTTAGAAAATGGGCCATTACATAGTTTGTCGGGTTGGCACTACTACTGGAAGTATGAAAACAACATCGGTAGCTAGTGCCGAGTGAATTGTAAAAACTGTAGGAGCGGCCTGAAGCGTTGGCGTACTTATACCCTAAGTCAGAGCCGATTTGGGTGTAAAATATGATGGTAATAATGTCGTCAACTCATTAAGAATGGTCAGAATCTCATCCAAACGACGGCTTTGAGATCAATCTTCCATGTCCAAGTCTGAAACTCTATCCTGTCGACATAGTGAGGACTTATGGCTCCACTCTGATTACCAAGCTCTGGTTGATCAACCATCATGATCTGCAAATGTAAATTACGAGTCTTGATAAGTTTCCATAACTACTAGTGTTGTGTTTTGGGGTTCATTTGCAACGAAAAATTCAAAATAATTTTGAAAAACACCAACAGGATCGAAAATAAGTTCCACTAAACTTGGTTTACGAAAGTAAACCATACCTTAATTTTTGATTTTCTTCTTTGATTGTTCGATCTCAAAGACATTCAAGCGCGTCCTCTATCGGAAATCCACACACGAATATGACCACAATTTAGAGTACTAGCCCCAAGAGAGACAAAACGTTTTTTCTTTCTATCCCAAAATCCAGAGAACTCAAAATTTGCAAAAATGAAATCTTATTTCATTTTAGGGTTTCAACCTCTATTTCTATGTGTAGATAAGCCTACTTAAAAAACTTATTCGTAATACAACTATTGTATTGAGGAAATTCAAATGAATTACACATACGCCCCTATTAATAAGTTATTATATAACAAATCATAATGACTTTTATGTCATGAATTTTATCATATCAAAATCATTACTCTAGACCAGTTGAAATTGCACAAGCCTTTCTTTGTGTGCGACCCAATAGGTTCATGCGACGTTGGCAGTGAACCAAAACCATTTTTGTATACAAGTCATAAGCAATCTTTTGCAAGGCATTATGACTATCCAATTAGCATGAATATCAAAATCGATACAACCTTATGAATAACATATATCATATTCTTTTATCATTCTATATCCTTTGATTACACATAAGGCATAGAAAGTTACCCTTAATGTTCAATCGTACTAATCTTAATCTTTAGGTAAATTGAAAACATCCAAGTGACATTGATCATATCAATTCACTTGGACTTGGTCATTTAACAGTCTAACATATCGATGGATCCACTGATATCTCTCTCTATACGAGAGTGATAAATTCTATCTTGATTACACACCTTCATATATTCTTCACATGGTAAACAATCACAATCTTTATAATAGACCGGTCAAAGACAACGTTTGATTGTGTCAAATTACCATGCTCCTAATATTGAAGTCTATGGTAATCTTAAATCAAATGACTAAATGATATAGCTATCATGAGTAACATTTATGACTTAATATATGTGGTGCTCTCATAGAAAGTCAGTCTAGTACCTTGTTCCCTAACAAGCACTCAAGATCTCAATTCGTATCCGTATACGCATGATCATCACATAACCATCAATCAAGATTCACATTATTCTTAATTCATTATAGTTCCCAGTAAAATGACCGACTAGGGACATTTAAGAAATTTCAACAAATACCTATGGATCTTATTATAAGGTAAACATGCACTTATAACAAACAACAGACGAAAACCTCTATTTTATTAACTAAAATTATAAGATAAACCATGTTTGTAGATTAACCTAAGGCAAATTCCCTAACATCTCCCACTAACACTAGGGCCAATCATTTATGTATCTAATACCTAATCAAATAACGTGACCATCATGTTTCGTTTGTGGAAGAGCCTTCATCAGAGGATTTGCAACATTTTCTTCTGTAGGAACTCTGTAAATCTTCACGTCTCCCCTCTCAATGATTTCTCGAATTAGATGAAAACGTCTAAGTATATGTTGGGATTGGTGGTGTGATCTTGGTTCCTTGCCTGTGCTGTAGCCTCATTGTTGTCATAATAAAAACAAACAGGGATAGCTATACTAAGAACCACACCAAGTTCAAAGATGAAATTTTTTATCCAAACTGTCTCCTTAGCAATATCGGACGCTGCAAATATTCTCAACTTCTGCTATAGAGTCTGCCACAGTTTTGTGCTTTGAAATTTTCTGGCTCATTACGTTTCAGCCCCCTCGTCATTAAGACGAATGACTGGCCTAGATTATCTTAATCCTATGATAACCTAGTCAGCCTAATCCATTATTTTAACTTTAACCTTCAAATAATTTTTATTCGAATCTTTAATAATGCTACAAATTGTAATTTATCCTCATTGAAACTGAAATCATGATTTGTTTAATTGGAGCAAATTGGGAAATCATAAGGATTATTCTTCGTATTTTCAAAAAAATTTCGACAATAACTCTTTGAAAAGTGACCTACCGAAAAATTCCACCTATAGACACCAGAATGAGGAGATGCTTAAAAGGACTCACAACTCCTCAAAGTTCATAATATATATCGACATTGAATTTATGAACTAACTTAGAGTCACCGATAGCTTAATCAAGACTTATTATCCCAAATAGACTAAAATTGAGACGTAAACCCCTCATCGTATTTTAAAATAGTTTAAGATACTCTCATAACCATTCAAATAAACTTCACGTTCTTCACTCACTCCGAGAATCCCAAAACAATATATATAAACAACTAAAAACAAGAAATTACTTTAAAATTCAGAAATAATCACCACAATCTTTGAGTCTTGTCCACTCTTCCTTTGTCTCCATATAGAATCTGACATCATAAAAAACATCTCGAAAATGTCACGCAAGTAAATTCATATATTGATCTGTACTTCTGCTATTGTTAGTCTGATACATGGAGACATGTAATCGCATTTCCAAATAACCAATAAGATATATGCGTCAACATGACATGCAATCCACTCTATCGTTGTCTCCTAACTACAATCAGATGTCGACTTCCAAAAATAATACATAAACAATATTAAAAGATCAAGAAATGCAGAGATAACTTGTCAGAGTTAGATTCCGCTAGTCTCACTAGACGGTATAGAGGCTGGATTAAAACCAAGTTTCAAGCAAACTAGACTCTAAAATAAGCTTATCCCCCTCACTGTCTCTATGTATGCTAACCAAGAATAATAAAATGTAATGCAGACTATGATACAATTATTGGTACAAAGAAACTTTTCATAAATAGTAGAGATCATTGTAGGGTTTACTCACTACAAAAAAATAGCAGATCAGAAACGGAAATTTCCGTCTCTGATTTGCATAAATTCCGTCTCTAATCCAAATCGCAACGGAACAGAGACGGAATTTATTCCGTCTCTAAAATCGTCGACGCTGATTCAATCAGCAACGAAAATGTGTTTCCGTTTCTGATTAGAGACGAAATTTAGAAACAGAACAGAGACGGAACAGAAATGGAAATTTTACTAAATGGTACAATTGTAATTGCATTCCGTCTCTGATCCGTTGCTAATCAGAGACGGAATAGAGACGAAATTAATGCATTCCGTCTCTGATCCGTCTCTGATTAGCAACGGATCAGAGACAAAATTATTGTATTCCGTCTCTGATCCGTTGCTAATCAGGGACGGAACAGAGACGAAATCAAAAAATTCCGTCTCTGATCCGTTGCTAATCGAGACGGATCGTCGATCGAGACGGAATGCATGAATTCCGTCTCTCGTTCGTCTCGATTAGCAACGGATCGTAGATGGAATTATTGTATTCCGTCTCGATTTCGTCTCTGATTAGCAACGGATCAGAGACGGAATACAATAATTTCGTCTCTGATCCGTTGCTGATTTATGTAGCTATGCCTCGAAAATTAGAGACGGAATAGCAACGAAATATTTGAATTCCGTTGCTAATCCGTCTCAATTCCGCTTTGTTTAGTTTTTCAACCTAAGCTTAATCCAATTGGTTCTCCATAACATCTAAACCTGAAAATACAACCATAGGACCTGCTTCATCGCCTGCACCCCCTCCAACAACTCCTTGGGGGTGCTAACATCCCCCAAAAAAGCAAGATTTGACATACATACACAAATCAACAATATATATCAACAACAAATATTCAAATGAGAAAAAACATAAAATTCAATATTAAAAAAGATTTATATATTCACGAAACGTAGTCAAGTATAATAAATGTTTAATATACCTAAGTATCCATAAAAAAACTATAATTCTCATTATTTTACAACAACCATAAAAATACCTAAGTATCATAAAGTTGCTCATTCCTCGTTGTGCTAGCACCTGGGATGTGCTAGCATCAGGATCTACGTATCTTCTCTTATTTCTCCATAACGACCTGAGACTGTAGACACATCCTTTGGGACAGTCACCCGCCACCTTGTAATACACCGCCTCATCATCCAACGGCTGGTCCGGTGTAGTCTGGGTCAGCTCCTGACGTCTCCTTTGGTGCTTAGCCTGCATGGATCAACAATATTTTGTTAACAATATAATAGTAGCATTAAGGTGAGAAGGCAGCAAAATATTCAAATTATGTTACCCCAACGGATGATAAAGTGTGCAAGTTAAATAATTTACTCAAAAATGCTAATTAGTGCCATCAATCCTGTTCAATTGTTTGGGATTCTACTACAATTACAATAACTTTGCCCGTCTACATTTTGATTAAGATAAGAATGTTTTTTAGTATAACATTTTTCCTCATCAATTGATCATTGTGTTGGGGAATTCCCCATCCCAGAATGCAATTTACATGGAGATCTAAACTATATCAATTTTCCCAACCTGGGCAGTCACATAAGACCAGGAAGCACAACTAACAATGGACTTCAATAAACAGATTTGGTCACTACCAACTACAAACCCCTCATGCTCTTCCTAGCAACAAATTCCCGAATGTAAATTGAAAAGATAGCAAGACATTCGTAATGTGCGAAAAAGCTCCTTACTACACAAAGAAGTTTGATGAAAGAGAGCATGTTATTGACACTCCATTTGCATAAGAACATAAACCTAATGGAGGTAGGTACTAGATCAGACAACAAACTAATGAATTTTTTTTTTCAAGTATTTTCATGTTCCAAACATTTCAAATGTTTCAGCATGAATGTCCACACAAAAAACCTCATATAAGTTCCGCAACATTATTCACAATTAAGTTAATTGTAATGCAAAAATAGATACATATCTAAACTAATCGTCAGACCAAACAAATGATACAACCATATGTTAAAACCTAGAAGCAAGAAGATCTCTCGGCATCACTCTTCCAAGCAAATCCTAATAAAAAAAAATCAAAATGTTACCACTCCAAAACCACAATGATCCCAAGTAACAAATTGCACAATTCCTGAATAGAAATCAAGTCACAAGGTTACGAGAATCTCAAACCACCTCACCACATCACCAACCCACATAACTATAGAATCAAACAGAAAATATATTAGCCTCTGCTGATGTAATTGCATCTCCAACTAAACCGAGCAAACGGTGAACAACCGAACCAAAGAAGATTTCTCAACCCATGAGATCCATTGACCCCAATGACTCCTTCACTGCAGCTTAAGCTAAAAATCCATCAAATAAAGTCACAACTCGTAAATCAACAATAGAAACTGTGATATCACAGCAGATCAAAGGAACGATAAAACCAAACTTGTAATTTATTAAAAATAAAAACCAGACACCAACGACGAAGCTCTATCCTTCTCTGCTAAGAATATACAATAAACCCTAATCAAGCAAGATCATTATGTTACAACTCTAAAACCAGTGTGATCCAAATAACCAAATACACAAATCCCATAACAGAAATCATACACGAATCTCAAACCATGTAATAGCATCACCAACAACCAAACTAAAACTAGGGGGTGTCTGCTGATGGAAATGCATCCCCACAAACAAGATCAGACCTCAAAACTCCCAATTTTGATCCATCCGTGATCCTACACAATCACCAAATAGAAGCAACAAAATAAAAACAAAAACCAATAGAAGAACCGACAACAACATCAACGGCATCAGCAAATCATAACACCAACAATCCATATAACGACACAACCAAACCAAAAATGACCTTTACTAATGTAAGTGCAACTCCACTCCAAAATATCATATCAAGAATGACACCAACAAGACTCGCAATAAACTCTAGAACTTCCAATCTCTCGATCCTAATCACCATCAAATAGTAGTTATGAGATCAAAACAAATTCCAAAATCAACACACGTCTCAACAAAATGCATGAAACGATACAGCCATAAAACCACTCAGAAAGTGCAATTGAAGACCTTGGGAAAACTGCAAGTCACCAAAAAGGGGACTAATAAAAAGCTCAAGAACACAATAACACATAACAATTAAATTCACGAGGAGCATTATAAAAAGGTCTCAGATTCATATCTAAGAACAACCTCTACACAGATAAGGGTACGGTTCATAATAGAACCATTCCACAGACAACAAAATATGAGACTGATCTAACCTCCTTTGAGATAGGAGCTTTTACGATTGCATAGTAGTCAAAAAAGATTTGCAGGTTTGAAGGATCCTCCGAAACCGGCCTCCAAGCGTACGGTACCTACACATGACTGAAAAGCGTGAACATTTACAAGAGAAATCAAGTGAAAAATATTGCGTTAAGATGTTATCATAAATTTATTAACAATAAATAAAGCAATGTGAATATGCGATAGATAGAAATGCACTATCATTTAAAAAAAAATTACCTGTACAGTACCAAACTCTTCTGAACTCTCATCTAAAGATTTTCCCACAAAGTCAAATGACAAGCACTTAAGCGCAAGAGAAAGTGCCAGTTCCTGGAGCCTGCTCATTGCTGCATATTTATTTCATAAAAGTGTGAATTAACAAAGTGAAGTAAACAAAACTACAAAATAACATAAGAGCTCAAAAGCAATAAAACCACTAGATAAACCATAGAGATGCTCAATCTCCTACTGGGAAATAAGAGTTGACATATTACCATCGCTTTTTTAATTGATTTAGTGATGACATACATATCTGAAATAACTGGAATAGAGCTTGATCCCTGAAAGAACAAGCCACCCTTCGATGATGTGTTGAAGGCAATCCAGGGCTAGGCTGATAACAAGGGTCAAATGAGGCAATGCTACAACTCATAAGCTTATAAACTAAGCTATTTTAAGAGGGCAGGCTCAAAGTTCTGTTGGTCTTTGACGTTGGAAGGTTTGAGATGCGCGGAGAGAAAATTTCGTAGATTCGATGCCACAAAACCACATGCCCGCATCACCATACATCCTCAAGGCTTCCTGAATGAGTCCGCAAGTTTTAAGCCCATTGATGATCCTCTCGAAATCGCCCTCTTTTAATAGCTGTTTCTTGCCCTCGACAATTTCGAGTGCTTGAAGCGCATTAATATATATAAGTTTACAATTTATATAAAAGACTCGTTAACACTATAATGTTTGGACTAAAATGAAGTCTAAATGTTACCTCATAAAGAAGTACGCGAGTGTGGAACTCTGCCCCAACCAAATGCAATGGGAGCTACAAGTACTATAACTAATTTATCTTTTCTCCCAAGAATGTATCCTGTAGCGGAAGAAAAAGCAACCATCAGCTAATAAAATTTACATGCATGCATATGAAACTCCATCAGTGACCAAAGGGTGTGACTTTACCATATGTTGGTATCTGTGATGCTTCTGCTAAAACTGTATTGGAACATTAGCATTATTTAAATAGTGATTGGATGAGTTATCAATTGTTCTCCATGAAACAAAATAGAAAATACAAATGAAACAAAACAATTAAACCAACCAGAAGTTCTGAAGAGTACATTCTATCTAGAGGGTCCTTTTCGACGCAGCAACTAAATAACTTGATTGAGGGTCCTTTTCGACGCAGCAACTAAATAACTTGATTGTGATACATAAGACGATTAGCAATGTCGTTAAGACCCTTATCGAGCTTTGCTTGAATCAAAGGATTGGGAACATCATGAAGCTCCAAAGACAGCACAACATCAAAGTTGATTAAACACACACAATAAGAGACCATCATTCAGAAAACCTTTTTGAACAAATCGGTTGTCTGTTCAAAGAAAAATTTGAACATAAAAACTAGATGAAAACTGTACTAAAGTGCTCTGACCATTCGGGAAAATTAAAGCTAGACAAATGTTAACTTCACTAGCCATGTAACAAGTAACAACTATAAACGACATTATCGATCAAGGAACTTGACAAAATGGACTTCAAGGTAAAAAACATACGAAAACATAGAGAACATGAGAGCAAAATGATTTTATAGAAACTTGAATCAAATGCAACCTAAAAATATTTTATGAAAACATAGAGAACATGAGAGCAAAATGATTATAGTTAAACTCCTCTACATCGAAATTTGCCAAACCAGCCACGAATTTATAGAAAAAATAAAATTTCTTAGATATTGATGTTGAAGGTCAAATTTTTCCATCTCTTTTTTCATGAAATACTCAAGGTCTTTCACTGAACTAATCCAAAATCTGGCTTCTATATAAATTCTTTATAGTGAGGAAACTGTGTCGTAAAATTGAACCTGCCACGTTGCTGGGAAAGGTTCAGAACCTGCAATCAAAAAGGGGAGGAATTAACACAGCTTTCTTCTATGCAGATATTTTTTCTCCACAGTACTAGTTACTATGCAATGAAGTTCTGATTTGCATAAATTCAGTTTCTCTAGCTTTCAGCCATAGCTAGAAAGATGGAACAATGCCATATTCAGTTTCAGCCATCATGGTGGAGGAGAACAACCATATATATGACATTAATTCATAAGCACCAGATTCATAAAACAAAATAAAGAAGAAAGGAAAGGAAAATTAAGTACAAAAAAAACTAACAAAAATAAACCGACCCTATTGGAAATTCTTACTTTCACCATTAATGGAAAACTTGAAAAAAAGACTCCATACATACCATTAATTCATAAGCACCAGGAACCAGCCATATATATGACATTAATTCATAAGCACCAGATTCAACTTCATAACTTTACATACCATTTCAGAAATTATACACCTTAACTTTGTCACAGAATATTAATTAAGACAATGAAAGAAAGAGAAACATATATATTTAGAGCTTACACTTTGGCTTAAGGTACCAAAGGTGGTATCTGTGAATCGAAGGCAAGCGACCTTAGAGGCCTCATACTCCATCTCCAAATCCCGATAGTTGTCTTCTTTGCACGTGCACAACACACTCACTCCCATCATTCTTCACTTGGTCTTGTCCATCAAGTCCCTCCAAATCTTAAGTTTCTAACCGTACGGTTAGAAACTTAAGATTTCTTCGATTGTTCTTGATCCTGGCCTTGTATCGACACTTGCACTTTCAAACAATTTCTCTCGATCTGTTTCATTATCTATGACGGCATATAAGAAAATCTAGCATTGAAAGAGCTCAAATACACTAATGTAGTCAAGAGGAAATGAAAAATCTACCCTTAGAGTCATTTTTCGCAATTGGAGCAACAATATCAAGAAGTATAAATAACAAATAGATCCAAATTTCCCATAAAATAAGGAAATGAACGACCACTTTCTATCTTGTGAAATCTCTTTGTACTAGCAGAAAACAACATATCAACTTCAATTCAAAACTAAAAATAAATCTCAACATTTAGAACAAATAAAAACTGAAGCAGAGAAAGATAACAAAGAAAGAAAGAGAGACCCACCAAACTAATTAGGCCATTGTCAGAAGAACAAGTAGTGCAACGATTGTGTACTCTCGACTCATTTATATTTCATCTATTGGGTATAACGTAGCCAATATTAGAAATTGAGAAGAAAGAATTAAGACTGAACTAGCTTTTCTCATTCTGTTTTTATGGCATATCTTTATGTACATACAACAGCTGTAACACCCGTGTTACTGATCTAACAACCTCATGTCTTAGATTAGTGATGAACTAAGTGAGCAATCAGACTAACTACTAAATTTTATTTCTAACATGCCCCCTTGAAACATAGATTAATAAAGACACTACTATGTTTGAAATTTTGCGTTAGTAAAACTATAGAAAGAAATATTCATGTCACATGGGCATTTGCAGCAAATATGGAATACAAGAAATTTAAGAAAACTTGTAGCACTTACCTCTACCAATCCGATCGACCTAAACAAGTCCACATAGCGATCTTGGTTAAGCACTTTTTTTTTTGGTTCCTTTGCTAACTTTGCTGACTGCTAAGAGGCAATACGCACGAAAATGTGAATATTTTGCTAACAAATGTAAAGAAGGGATTGCAGAACTCAACTCAAATATTGAATGATTGAATCAAAATATACATGAATTTATTGTGCAATATACAATCCTCAAAAATTTATCCTATTTGATGAACTATACACATTTTAAGAACCAATCAAAAAATCCGACGGATCCAATATATTTGTGGTAAGGTAGTGGCCAGTGGTATTCAGTTTTTTTTTCTCCAAACTTTTAAGCTCCCCCGGAAAACTCTTTTAGGCGTTTCAGAATCTAATGAACAAATAAATCTTTTAGGCGTTTCGAAATCACAAAGGAAGCAACCACAACATTGTTAAAATCAATTAAGAGACGTTTCAGAATCTAATGAACAAATAAAATACTCAAAGAAAGATTACCTTGTCATCAGGCGAAAAAATCACAACATGCAATCCCTTGAGCAGTTGGGAATGGTCATAATAGGTTGAGTTCTCATCGACATTATGAGAAACTTGAATAAGATCAAGAAGTCTGAGAAGCCATCTTTGAGAATACTAGAAGAATCAATACTTGCTCCCTCGGTATCAAGCGCAAAATCTTTACGAGCAAAGAAACTCGCACCCCATGGTTCACCGATTTAGGCATTGGCCAAATATTCAACCCCACAACCCCATAACCAAATGAGCTTAGAACAAGCAAGACCAACCCCAACAACTTCATTCCTCTCTCTCCCATTTCCAAGGCCAAACAACCTGTGTGAATTCAGGCCAATTGGGAACTAATAAATACTTCAACCAATCACAAAATCCATCATATCTCTATCTATCTATCCATTTTAATGCATTTATATAGAGAGTGGAAATCTGAACCAATTAAAGATATGAAAATATTCACTTTCTTAATATAATAAGATATTAAACATTCAATAATCTGAATGATAAAGGAGAAAATCGACTTCAGATTGTTTAACCAAATAATTTATTTTATTATTATTTATGTTTGTTTCTAGATAATAAAACAGAAAAGAAACATAAGGATAGCAGAGTTCTCTCAAAGCACTCGATAAAGTTTTTTTTTTATAGGAAAGAGACTTTATTTATATATAGCTAAAGAATGAAAGAACATGGTGAGAAACAATGTGTTTCACTACAATAAAGTCGAAAAAAAACAAGAGAAGTTTCAGACTGTATACCTTCTTCAATGCATGATCTTCATTACTCTAAAACAAGCTAGCCACACGAATTGTTCACTATTCCTTAAAATAACCATTCCTTTCCCTATAAAAAAGAAGGGAAGCTCCTTCAGATCAATAAAATTTGTTCATTAGATTCTGAAACGTCTCTTAATTGATTTTAACATGTGGAAGCCAAACATGAAAATACGGTAAAGATCTTGCTCGCAAAATTTGACTACACCATTTGAAGAGGGGTCCGGCGAGGGCTTCGGAGATGGCGAGGTACAGCGACGAACGGCGGCGAACAATGCGCGACGGCTTAGGGTGCGGCGAGGGCACACGGGGAGGGCTTCGGAGGCTCCAATCTCCGGCAGACGGCGACGGCAGACCCGACGGCCTCGTCGCAGCCTCAATCGCAGCTACGACAGATCTCGGTAAGAGAGAGATAGTTGACGGTGAGTGAGATTCCGGTGAGAGAGAGCGGTGAGAGAGAGAGAGCGGTGGACGGTCCGTGAGAGAGAGCGGTGACAGAGAGAGCGGTGAGAGAGAGAGAGATATCTGCCGTCGAGAGAGAGGGATTTTTGGGGAGATAGGGTTTTCGGAGAGACAGAGAGGGTTGATGGTGAGAATCGGGAGAGAGAGAGGGAGCGTCGTGTCTTGTGTGGTTGCTATTTTATTTTTGAATCATCGAGATCGAAGGATGCACGAATCTCGAGATTTGATGAACGGTTATAAAAAAAGAAAGTTTTGGTGGGAATGTTGGCGCCATTATTTAGAGACGGAATTTAATTCCGTCTCTAATTCCGTCTCTATTTCCGTCTCTGATCTCTTTCTATTCCGTCTCTGAATTACTCCGTCTCAATTCCGTCTCTAACCATATTTTCTTAGCAACGGAACTTAATTCCGTTGCTAATTCCGTTTCTAAATATCATTTTTCTTGTAGTGACTTACCACCAAACTAACTCAAAGTTGGTTACGAAGCCTTACACGTTTCCCCGAGTTTTTTTTTTCTGAGTGGTTTCAGAATCCTCGAAGTTAACTAAAACCATTGAGAAATGAGGATAAATTCCCTATTCGAATTTCAAAAATTTTCAACCAATTTCTAAGAAATTTTGGTATTTTCAAGTCCTAAAAATCCAGAATAACTCTAAAATTAACTCCTCGGATGTCCGAATCCCCAATTTTGACTACAAATTGTCGTTCGAAATCGAAAATAAACCTTGACTAGGCTTTTAAATAATTTTTCAAATTTCAGAAATCTTTGGGTATCGTAGCACGTATTATGAAGAAAACATCAGTATAAATCCTCGAGAACATTTTGAAATCCTTATTTTTCATAAAAATCCATAATTTCAATTTACTTGTCCAAAAATATTAGTTTTCTTATTTTTTCCATTTTTCTTAATTTTTTCGAATTCCTAGAATTTTTCTTCTATTTATAAAGTAGGGTTTGATCCCTGAACAAATCCCGGTTCGATCCTGTCTGGGGATTGAACCCCTCTTCTTCCTCCTAACTCCTCTACTCAATAGTTCCATCAATTTTTTTATTTTTTTTTTCTTTTTAATTGGTCGACCGGGTATTTGGTTAAGTTTTCAAGGGCTCGCTGGGAGGGGAGACGAGGTCATCTCCTTCCTCGGATGGCCTGAGCCTCCCATCCCTAAATTCCATTTACAACCCAACAACAACAACATATGATAACACCAATAATCAACAATAACAACACAACTCAACAACAACAATAACCTTACATTCATTGATCTCTTCATTGCTCTATTTCTCCGTTTCCATCTCTCCTATTTCTTTTGATTTCTCTCGGTCTCTCTATTAATTTTTTCTCTCTTCCTCGGGTTCGAACTATAGAGGATACGATGGTGTTAACATTAGGCAAACGTCATAGAATAGTAAAATTAATTATAAATCTCAATTTCACCGGTATTAAACTCCCGACTCGCGGCCAAAACCTTAATTAGGCACCCGTAATCCCAAATTAACCGCAATTAACGGTTTAAAATTTTTGGGATTTGACATTAGACAAGTAAATTCTTACATTGATCTATACTCCTGTAATTATTAGCCTGATACATGGTGACATGTAATTACATTTCCAAATAAACAATAAGATATATGAGTCAACATTACATGTGATCCACTATGTTGCTATCTCCTAACTATAATCAAATGTCGACTATCAAAAATAGTACAGAGACAATATTAAGAGATCATGAAATGCATAGATAACTTGTCGGCATTAGACTCTGCTAATCTCACTAGACGACGTAGATATAGGATCGAAACCTAGTTTCAAGCAAACCAGACTCCGAAACAAGCTTATCCCCCTCACTCTCTCGGTGTATGCATGACCAAGAAGGATGAAATGCAATGCAAACTATGATGCAATTACAGGTACAAAGATATTCAATAAATAGTAAAGATCACTGTAGGGCTTACTCACTACCAAACCAACTTTGAGCTTAATTTTTGGTCAAAGAACCCAATTATATTATGGGTCAAGTTTCAAGTGAAACCAAATTACGAAACCTAATAAATTTTTTTGCCTAAGTACGCTTAAGAACAGTTACGAAAAATATTAATTTATATAACTGTTTCAACTGACTTCCAACTAACCAACATGGGGTAACTTTTTAACCTTAAATACCTTAATATTTTTCATGATGACCTAAAAGGAACTTGTAGTACTCAGGTCACACTTTCCATATACTCTAAGAACACTCAAATCAGATCACCGATGGAGAAGTTATGAATTTTCCAATATGGCCTATCAACTAGGCAAACTTTAGTTATTTTGAACTGAAAACTTTCTCCAAATCAATATTTTCACAATTAAATCCTCAAAACTCAACAACAAACACAACCAAACCACTCGATACAAACATCAAAATATTTTCACAGTCCGTGGAAGTCAAATTGGATCAAAACCAATAATTGATTCATCCAGATACCCAATGTAAATCAATATCGACTATAAAAACATCTCCAAAATAGTTATCAACTATATTACATTAGTTCAATTAATCAAAACCCTAACACACGCTAGTGAGATTTGTTCCAACAAATTAATCCAATATATCAATTCACAATAATCCCTACCAATTTCTATTAAAACTCTACAAATAATCGAGAAATTGTGAGAATTAAAATTGAATTGAGCAAAAATGCCCTGACTTGAGAATTTACCAAATTTCGAGCTAAAAACCTCGTCTTCGCCGCGGAAACTCGGCTCAAACTGATTTTCTCTCGATGCTTTACTATTTTGTGGAAAGAAATCGGGCAAAAATCGAATATCTGGAGCTCACGGAATGAAAGACCAAATCAATAGGGTTTATAGAACGTTTCGTTCGTTCTCTCTGTTGATGAAATGAAATGAATTCATTTCTTTCTTTTTTATCATTATATATATAAACCTTCAGCTACAAGTCAACAGCTTAATTTCCATTTGTTTATTAATTGTTGTAATCCCTATTTTGACGTGCTTGAACTCGTAGCACTCTTTTTCAATTCAATTTTTCACCAAATTGAACCAAACTCTCGACAAAATAGTTCATTTTCATAAAACATCCATAACACTATTTTGGTCACACTAAAACCACAAAATTAACTTTATCCACTGAACCTTATGGACCAAATCTTTGGCTATACTAAACCAAACTTACACCAATTTATACATAATCTCAACCTTAACCACCACCAACTAATACCTAACTCAAGGCAAAGTCTTGTAACAACTTATTCTCATTTTATATTGCCACTAATCCGACTTGCACGTAAACTGAGGCTAAATCTTCACGTGAGGGTTAACACTTGGTTAATTAGTTTTCGAGCAACTAATAATTTATTTTCACTCGTGCCCTTTAGACACGCACTTGCAACCCCGAGTATAACAAAATGAGGATACACCTCAACACACTCTGACTTCGTGACAAAATACCATATAATACACACACTAAACACACAACATACAAAAATAAAATATATATTATGATCTCTGGTCCATAATGTGTAAGTCCCACCTCGGATAATTAAACTCCAAATAAAATCCAAAACTACTTAATTAGTCACCTAATCAAGTTTATGAAATTCTCAGATTTCACAATCTTCCCAACTAATTAAAAATTTCATCCTCGAAATTTAAACTTACAGGTTACTGAGCCAAAAGAGATATGTGAAAATGATCCTTCTTATACAACTCTTTCAATCCAAACCTCTAAAACTATTTCCAAGGTCAAATCGTTAATTAGACTCAATCGCCTTCATCGTATACAAAAACTCGGTGGTAGAGATTATAAATAGTTCAACTTTTCATTTTCAAACCCTTAGTTTAATGAAAAGTTATAAGCACTTACTTTGCCTATCCTGGCAATTTGTGAGTTTCTATTGGGTTAGCAATTAGCTTTGTGAAATATTCGATAAACCTTGCTTTACTTCACATTTCATGCCTTGAATTTCACTCGAGCATTATTACTTAGCAAGATCTAGCCTATCTTGCTTTTCATAAAACTATTTTCATTCTTAATTGATAACAATTCCACAAAATGTTAATATTTTTTTTCCTATCAACTAAACTCTGGTACACACACTAGTTTACTTTCTCATCACTAATCATCCACTATTAAAATTGTCGGTCAATCAATTCTTAGACTATCATTAGTCTAAATATTTATATAGTGATGCAAATAATATTTGAGTACGACATTAGATATAAAGTAGAGTTGCGTGTCTATATGATCCATCATTATTCCTGCGTTTCTCAATAGAAACCTGGAATTACATAATTCATTCCATGACTATAGATCACTAATTACTTTTGTCGTCCCATGACAAGAGATCTCGAATTTCAATCCGATCAGAAAATGAAAATGGACATATCGCGTAACTCTCACTCGTTCTCTAAATGTTGACTCACAATGTTATTTATATTATGGTCTAGAAAGCAATCATCAATTCTAACTCATCAATCAATTCATTTTACTTTCTATTTGACTGGTTAGGAAACTAACGTCTTTTCTAACTTCGTCAGATCATTATCTATTAATGAGTTCACCAAGAACCTCATTCCATTCAATTACCGAGATCTCCCATAATCTCATGTATTAATCACTTATTATTCACCAGACATCTTTCATTACAAGAAAAGACATAGTTATCTTTAACTTGAATAGATATACGTTTCTAAATAGAGATATCATCATATTCGATGACTATGCTCTCATAGTATAACTTTTAACTCGTATCTCATACAAGTTATAAATATGATATCTCTCTTTGTCTCTACTTGATTACAGTGGAAGAATATTCAATTCTTCAAACATATCAAGTCAGATACATTGTACTCCATTCAATATTTTCAATCATTATGGATAATACTGACTAACTGAGTTGTTAATTGTATGTCTCTTTTCATTTCATTTGTATCTTCACCGTCTTATAAGTATCTTACATCAATTCCAACTTAAGATAACATAGTGCTTTAAACTTCACCACTGACTAGTCACGTGAAGTAGCACTATATTTGAATCAATATAGAACATATTCACTGATATCAGTTGTATATTGCTTTGGTTCAATATTTTTTAGCATTTGGAGTTTGATTTCTAGTAAGATCCTTGTAAAGATACGTTAAGTTCTACTAAACTCACTGTTTGACATTCTAATTTGATTGGGACTCGTTCACCTGAAACTTCCATTTTTATACTAATGTGAGAATGTCTTTACTTGCCTATACTTAACTTTCCAATTGACTCCAACGAAACTTCATAGAGTTTTTTATACCGACTGTCTTCTATTCATTTGATTATTCAAAGATGGGTGGATGCGTCACACTGATCTTCTATACTGTAAATGAATCGTGATTATGAAACAAAGTAACTTAGACTTTTGGTCATGCACAACTACTCCAGTGCCTTACCTTAACTAAAGGAGTCCGATCGTGTCACTTCCAAAAATCACACTCAACATCTCATTTTATTTTATACACATAATCAATTTCGTTCAATTTTTTTTCAATCTTAGCTATTCTCACATTGATCTTGCTCTTGGTTCCTTTACAAACTTATTACAACTTCTATTCAACACCTAAATCATTCATAGCTCCTTAGTCTTGACTTAAAAAGGCAAATTATATCTCTCTCTCTTTTTGAAAATTTAGCTAAGAATAATACGACTTCTTATGATCATTCAATCAATTAAAGTCTTTTTTAGCTAAATTTTATTCAAAATAAAGAAATTTTGTGACTCAAATAGTTCTACTATTTGTTGTTGCCTTAGTTTAATTTCATTAGTCTCATATTTTCCGACTTTTCTTTTTCTCAAAAAGAAATTTGGTGCTTTTTAAGAGACTTTGTAAGATAACTTTGTATCTTACTATTCATCAAATTATTTTGATGAATTCACTTGTCCGTTGTTCTTCATTTAAAGAGATAGAAGAAGTAGAATTTCCAAAATATTGACCAACTTAACGACTAATCAAAATCTTATAAGATGTTGTTTCATTCCTTTAATTCATATCAATGAAAATTCTCACAATATTGGAGCTCATATTGACGTCCTATACAAATCACTTACTGATTCTCAATCAATACGTCTATCTCTTTTTTAGTTATATTTTAAATTGTAGTGATAGGCATCATAAATTAATTTGATTAGAAGTGACTATTGGGTACTTTGAGTCTCAAAACACAATCATTTGTGTTGATGTTTAATAGTTAATCCAATTTATTATTAGACAACTTCCTCAACAACTTAACTTCTAACATGTTGATTTTATCACTACACTTTCATTTTCAAGTTAGAAATTTCACTAATCTTTGTTTAATAACAACACCTAATCCGGTGTTAACAAAGATTACTTCTAACTCGTGTGTTTTCATTTAGTTTATGATTTCTTTATTTGACTCATAAAACCAATATACTCAATGTCACTTATTAATAATTAGCTTGAGTAATAAACAATTAAGAGTTTCAGTACTTCATTTTATAAAACAATTTGGTTATTTTCAACTGTGGTTCTATTGCAAATTTCACTTAGTGTTTTGTTTCGGAAATGAGACAATACTTTGCTTTAAAGTATTTTACTTTGGTAGAAACCGACTTAAACAACGTGACTAGTTCTATCACAATGTCATTGTAATTTTCAGTCATAATTAAGTTTTTCTAATCATTTGGACTTCCTTTCCAACCAATTTCCTATTGATTTCATGACTGATGCTTTCATCAGTTATATCAGTACTGAACTACTTACAACACCTTTGTGAATTATGACTTCACAAGTCCATTTCACATCTAATCACGTTCATTTCATTTCATAAGTCTATTCTTTCTTTTAATTATCCATCTGTAGTCTTACTCGTCGTATCTTACGAGTTAAGTATCGAACGGACAAGGATAATAAACCTTTTATCGCATATCTGGCGATAATACATACATACGATAAAATATAACAAAATAAGTTAATACCTCAGCTCACGGTTACTTCCCAACTAATCGCACTCAATCATCCTTTGGTTCACAACCAAAGTTTGTCCTCAATTGAGCCAAACCTTAGGCTATGATACAAAGTTTGTCAGCCCCCTCGTCATTAAGCAACTGACCAACCTAGATTATCTTAATCCTCTAATAACCTAAAAAGCCTAATCCATTATGTCAACTTTGACCTCAAAATAATAATGATTTCAATCCTTAATAATGCTCCAAATTGTAAAAAATTTCGGCGGCACCTCCCCTAAAAGTGGTATATCAGAAAATTCACTTAATAGATAGCAGAATCGGGGAGAGGCCTATAATGACTCACAACTTGCCACAGTTCACAATATATAACAAATTTGAATTTATTACTTAACTTAGAGTCTCCGATAGCTTAAGTATAGCTTTACAATCCTAAATAGAGAAAATCTGAAACATAAATTTTTCCATTTATTTTCAACAAGTATAGGTGACTTTCATAATCATTCAACAAAACTTCATGTCCTACACTCACCCCAAAAACCCCCCAAAATAATATATATAACAATTTACAACAGGAATTTACTTTAAATTTTGAAAACAATTACCACAATCTTCGATTCTTGTCTATTATTCCCTTGTCTTCATATAGAATCTGACATCATCAAAAACAACTCAAAGTTGTCAGGTAAGTAAATTTCTACATTGATCTGTACTCCTGCAATTGTTAGTCTGATACATGGAGACATGTAATTGCATTTCCAAATAAACAATAAGATATATGCGTTAACATGACATGCAATCCACTCTGTTGTTGTCTTCTAACTATAATAAGATGTCGAATTCCAAAAAAAAGTACATAAATAGTATTAGGAGATCATGAAATGTAAAGATAACTTGTTAGCGTTAGACTTCGCTAGTCTCAGTAGACAGCGTAGAGGTAGGATCGAAACCTAGTTTCAAGAAAACAAGACTGTGAAACAAGCTTATCACCCTCACTCTCTCTGCATATCTATGACCAAGAATGATGAATGCAATGCAGACTATGATGCAATTACAGGTACAAAGATATTCAATAAATAGCAAGGATCGCTGTATGGTTTGCTTACCACCAAATCAATTTAGAGCTTAATTTTCGGGGTTCCTAGAGCATCGGATCAACTTGAAAAAGGTTCTAATAACTTCCCTGCATACCCAATTATATTACGGTCAAGCTTCAAGTGAAACCAAATTGCGAAAACCAATGAGAACTTTGGCCAAAGTACGCTTAAGAACAGTTTCTAAAAATATTAATTTATATAACTATTTTAACTGCCTCTTAACTTAAGGTAACTTTTTAACCTTAAAAACCTTAATATTTTTCATGATGACCTAAAAGGAACTTGTAGTACTCATGCCCCACTTTCCATAGACTCCAAGAACAATCAAATTAGATCATTGATGGGGAAGTTATGAATTTTCTAATATGGCATGTCGACTAGGCAAACTTCAGTTATTTTGTACTGAAAACCTTCTCCAAATCAATATTTTCGCAATTAAATCCTCAAAACTCAACAACAAACACCACCAGACCACTCGATACCAACTTCAAAATATTTTCACAACCCGTGGAGTCAAATTGGATGAAAACCAATAATCGATTCATCCAGAAATCCAATGTAAATCAATATCAACTATAAAAACATCTTCAAAATAGTTATCAACTGAATTACATTAGTTCAATTCATCAAAACCCTAACCCACGCCAGTGAAATTTATTCCAAATCAGTGGAAATCAATCTAATATATCAATTCATAACAATCCCTACCAATTTATTTAAAACTCCGAAAAAGAAATCGAGAAATTGTGAGAACTCAAACAGAATTGAAGAAAAATACCCCGAATTGAGAATTTAAAAAATTCTAAGCCGAACACCTCCTCTTCACCGCAGAAACCTAGCTCAAACTGATCGTCTCGTAATGCTCTACTATTTTGCGAAAACAAATATGGCAAAAATCAGACGTCGCGATCTCGCGGAATGAAAGACCAAATCGAGAGTGTTTAGAGAATGTTTCATTCATTCTCTCTATTGACGGAATGAAATTAGTTCAATTCTTTCTTTTTTATCATATTATACATATACCATCAGCTGCTTGTCAGCAGCTTAATTTTCTTTTATTTATTAATTTCTTGAAATCCCTATTTTGACGTGCTTTAACTTTCGGCGCTCATTTTTAATCCGGTTTCTCACCAAATTGAACATCTTCATAAAACATCTTCATAAAACATCCATAACACTATTTTGGTCACACCAAAACCCAAGAAAACTTAACTTATCCACTACATACTGAACCCTTATGGATCAAATCTCTCGTCATATTACACCAAGCTTCCACTAATTTGAAGTCAATCTCAACCTTAACCACCACCAAGATGTAAATCGAGGCAAAGTATGGTACCAATTTCATTCACATTTCACATTGCCACTAATCCAACTTGCACATAAACCGAGGTTAAATCTTCACATTAGGATTAACAATTGTTTAATTAGTTTTTGAGCAACTAATAATTTATTTTCACTCGTGCCCTTTAGACATGCACTTGCAACCCCAAGTATGACAAAATGATAATACACCGTAACACACCCTGACTTCGCGACGAAATACCATATAATACACACACTAAGCACACAACACACAAAAATAAAATATATCTTATGATCTCATATCCATAATGCATAGGTCCCACCTCTAATACTTAGACTTCAAATAAAATTTGAAAATACTTAATTAGTTACCTAATCAAGTTTATGAAATTCACGAATTTCACAGGTAGGACGTTCACCATTCTTAATCCTGTCGAGATGGTCCGAGACTACAGTCGCTGCACCACTTTTATCTTTAATTGTGATGTCAAACTCCAGTAATAGGAGTATCCATCTAATGAGCTTAGTTTTATCATCATTTTTACTCACAAGTTACTTCAAGGCTACTTGATCAGAGTAGATAATCACATTGGTTCCTAAAAGATAAGGCTGAAACATCTCAAGTGCGAAGATAACGGCTAGGAGTTCCTTCTCAGTAGTGGTGTAGTTCATTTGAGCAGCGTCTATAGTGCGAGAAGCATAGTAAATCACAAGTGAAGCTATCCCGACTCTCTGTCCTAAGACTGCACCTACTGCATAATTGCTAGCATCATACATAATATCAAATGGGATCACCCAAGGGGGCTTGAATCACTAGTGTGCTAGTAAGTGAGTTTTTTAGTGCATTAAATACGTTCTTACATGTCATGTCAAACTCGAAAAGCATGTCTTTTAGAGTAGATGGTATAAGGTTGTGCAATCTTTGAAAATTCCATAATGAAACGTCAATAAAAACTGGCGTGTCAAAGGAAAGATCTAATCTCCCGCACATTCGTAGGGTAGTTTGTTGATAACATTGATTTTAACTTGATCTAACTCTATACCCCTGGCTGAGACTATATGTCCCAAAATAAGACCCTGGTCCACCATAAAATGAATTTTTTTGTAATTTACAACCAAGTTCTTCTCGATAAACCTATTGAGCAACTTAGTCAGATTCATGCGACAACTATTGAATGAATCACCGTAAATAGTAAAGTCATCCATGAAGAACTCTATGAAATGCTCAAAGAAATTTGAAATAATACTCACCCTACAACTTTGAAAGGTGGCAGGTTCGTTGCATAACTCAAAGGGCATGCGCCGATAGGAAAAGTGCAAAACGTACAAGTAAAGGTTATATTTTCCTGGTTTTCAGGCACAATCAGGACCTAGTGAAAACTGGAGTAACCATTAGGACAACAGTAATGAGAACGACCAGCTAGTCTCTCTAACATCTGATTGATGAATGGAAGATGGAATTTGTCTTTTCTAGTGGAAGCATTTAGTTTTTGATAGTCAATGCATACCCGCCATCCATTCTTAATACTGGTCAAAACCATCTCACCATGTGAATTGGTGACTATTGTGACTCCCATTTTCTTAGGAGCCACTTGGACAAGACTTAGCCATTTACTATCAAAGATTGGGTAAATCATGTCAGCATCAAGGATGTAATGACCTGTTACCTTAAGCTGGTGATTAATGTTAATCCAAGTCTTAACTAACCCGAGTTAGACTCGTGGTTAAGTCTGGCATACCTCGATTAGCGTGTGCATGGATATGTGTGATGATTCATGTTTGATTGGAATGCTTTAGAATTTTATAGGTTGTAGTATAAAAAAGAATTTATATACAAGCCTATAATCGAAAAATACGTAATTACATAATAAATAGTTGGTACACTAAGTGTGATGACGGGGGTCGTGAGATGAATGTGCATACCCAAGTATACTCGTAGGCAGGTCGGGTGTATTTATTAGCGAAAAAATACATGAAGTATATATATTCATATATTTGATATATAAATATATATATTGAAACTATGAATTTAGTTTGAATTATATAAATCATCATATCACCTCAAGATGAGCGTAAGTGTTGATGGTGTCAACATGTGTGTCACTTTAGGGGTGTCATGTTAGCACATCAATCGTTTGATCAGCCTTGAGATAAGGTGATGTGTATCTCAGGAAAAACCCATATATTTAAACTAAAACCTTTAAACTTATCTTCACAAATTAATTAAAAAAAAGTGAGAGAGAGGAACTGAGGGTTTGATGTTTTTATCTTGAGGAATTGATTCAAAGGAATGGATTCAGTGTGAATTGTGGAGATTAAGAAACTGGAAATCCAGATATCATCATTGTAGTAAGTTTGGTTTAGATGTTTTTAAGTTTAATTCATAGTGGATGAGGATTTCTCTATGAATTGTTGTTGTTATTAATGATAAATGGGTTTAAACCTCACTAGAGGTCCTCCCTGATGCATTTTGGGAGTGTTAACTGTTGTGGTGATGGTTTGTGGATGGAACAATGGCTACTGCCCTATTTACTATCAAGACAATATAGGGAAGAACGTGTTCCACCTAGCAGAGGAGTGCGCTCCCTTATCAATAGGGATGAACCCAGTTAGTAGAGCGCGCACCACTAAGTGAGAGCGCGCTCCCACCTTAGAAATCAGCAATTCTGCTGTAATTTGGTTAGAACTTCTTAAGGTCTTAGGGATTGATTTAGAGGTTCTAAACATAGGGTATTTGCCCTATATTAATCACAAAAGGTTTGTGATAGGTGTCTAATCACCGGGAAAGCATGAGTGACCAAAAAAGTTAAGGAATTTCTTAACAAAAACTTAAATTGAAGTAAGTATGAATTCGTTTATTTATCAATATTGCCTGGATATGTTAGTATATGTAGTTCATATAATTGATGGGCTGAAATGGGGGACTATGTACACTATGATGTTTTTACTAAACGGAAAATGGTGTTTAATGTGATATACGAGAGTAACTCCAGGAACTAAGACCAGGTTATATAGGTTGTTGGGTTGATCTCCAGGCCTATATGTAACTCTTACTTAGTTAGATAGGTTGTTACATGTTCACTAGAGGGTTTAGGATAGAACCATTAGACATTAATGTATTGGCTATACAGCACATCGGTCAATGTGTTGGTCTAGCAATCGCATTAATAGTGTTAGTGGGTAATCAACCTTAATTTTACAAATAAAATGGGAATCATAGTGTAATAGTCATTGACAGTTTGACTTGCATCTGTTATTTGTTGAATTATATGTTTTTCATAATCCCAATAGTTAACATTGGTGCCTATTATTATTGCATAATGTTCTTAATCATTATATGGAATGCTGATGGCTTTGTGAATCCTTAATTACTGAGAAAATTGGATTGCTCACCCAAGTTTAACATTTTAGGTTACCAGGCTAGCTCTTCAGCAAAGTGCAAAGAGAAGATTTATGAGCTTTTTGTCTTCTTTATGATGTAATGAGCTTTATATACATTATATGATTTGTTTTGTTATATATATATAAATAGGGTTGGGAGATATATATAAACAAGGTTTTGGGTTTTGATAAACTCTATACTTACATATATTGTTTAATTATCGAAAAAGTTTTTAATTTTTTTATGCGTATATTTTAAATTGATTATTTGATATCGATATATAGGTTGAGTCTATCAAGTATAGACGGAGAGGCTGGTGGCTCTAGTTAAGTTTTGCTAGGTTACCGAGGCTTAATTAGAGTTTTAGGCCAAGTATCGCCATAATCAGGACAGGGTTTGCTACAGCTAGGTATCAGAGCCTAAGATTTATCACTTTCGAATTAAGTGGTAACTTTGATATATTTTGGTATCATAGATAGGCTCTGACCTCGTTTTCAGTTTTGAATTGTTTTTTTAAATAAGTGATACCATATTCATTTATACTGGAACCTAAGTTTATTGACTCTGAGAGTTGTCTCGAGTTATGAATAGGCATAGGGTATGATAAATACTTTTCATTGTGTTTTGGGGGGAAAATTAAAATGAAAACATTATTATACATTATTTGCTGCACATATTGTTATTTACTGTATAGATATGATTTCATTGTCCTCTCAAAATGTTACCCTAATTATCTTATCTCTCCTTTAACTTCATAATCTAATGGTGGATCAAAGAGAGGGTTCATACAGGCCTAGATCTCAAGGTAACAGGGAGACTAAGGATTAATGGAAATCTAGAATGGAGTAGCAAATTAGAAACTTATGGAGCCTCAGGTGAAACTTATAGCTATGCTGATAGCCCAGATGGGACCACCAGTATAGCTACTTGAGGCACAACTTGCAACGAGTCCCGAGGTTAGCACAGCTAATGGAAGAGCTGAGATAGTAGTAGCTCTTACTCAACTAGTATTAGCACATACTCAAGTGTCAGTAGATTGTGAGAAGGCTGCATTTCTCAAAACCCACAAGGAATTTATTAAATATGACATCATGAGGTTTAATGGCACAATGGAGGAAGGGGTAGTTGAGACCTGGATACTAGAGATGAAGTGACGATTTATTGTTGTAGATGTTGAGAAATAGTTTAAGGTTAAACTGGTCACATTTCTGTTGATTGATTATGCACTGAAGTGGTGGAATTCCTTAGAGAGAGGGGAAGACGGTCACCACCTCGCCACAGTTTAGCATTGTGTTTTACAAGTAGTATTTCCTGAAATCAGTTAGGAACTGAAAAAGATTGAGTTTATTCAGCTAAAATAGGGAACTATGTATGTTCGGGAATATGAGTGGAGGTTCATATAGTTGAGTGAATTCGCTCTAGAGAAGGTGGAGTTAGAGGAGAAAAAATAGACTTTTTCTTGGTGGGCTGAATTACGAGATTCGAGTTGTTGTTTCCATTCATCCTTCCATTAGTTATGCTTTTATATTTGAGAGTAGGATGGAGGTGGAAGTAGCCATATTAGCCAGACCCTCCGGAATAATACTTACACCACCACTAGTACCACAGTTCCTTGGGAATCAAAGAATCCAGGAATTTGCTTCTTTTCATCTAAAAAATAGGCAGAGGAGTGTAGCTGGAGTAAGTTAAATAGTCAGGATCTGCATTGACGACTTTTGTCAATGCACCAATTCCACCAGTTTATTAGGCTTCAGTAGCAAAACCACATTAGCCACCATCTCAGCCGGGAGGTAAAGGCAAAAGTAGAGCACAATCATCATAGAAACCAAGTGGATCTGGGTAGGTTCCTCAGGCGAGTGGTTTTTCTCAGAAGGCTTTCAGGATAAGTTATCGCTATGGGCAAACGGGGCATATTCAAAGAGAGTGTTATATGCCACCGACCACATCAATAAGCAATAAAACACCACCAGTACGAAGGCAAACTCATGCAGTAACAGAAGCAGATCCAGAGGCTAATATGAGCCTTGTGAAAGGTATATTAAACATTTATGGTCGAGATATGTATGGCTTGATTGATGCTAGTTTTACAGTTTCCTTTATTACTAGTGCAATGGTTGATAAGTGGAAACTGAAAACCTGTTAGAGCCAGTATATTGTTGATTTTGAGAACATTAGTGAATAAGAAGGTTCATCTAACCTAATCTACGAGGGATGTGTAGTCAAAATTTGGGAGAATGAACTCCCAATTGATCTGAGCGTAATGGTGTTCCTAGAGTATGATGCACTACTAGGAATGGATTGGTTATCAGCATAACATGCCAGTATTGATTGTTTCTATAAAAAGGTAATCTTTTATATTTCTAACCTTTCTGAAATTATAGTCTATAAAGGCTATAATCCTTCACGACTTGCAAATTATGGAAGGGAAGCTACTCCTTGAGATTTAGAAGTTATGGCGAGGTTGTTATATTTGGAGAGCCTGGTGAGGAACTTAAGGTTAGTGAGATACACGTGGTTTGTAAATTTCCTAAAGTTTTTCCATCTGACTTGCCTGGAATTCCATCGCCATATGTCATTCACTTCATCAGAGATCTTATTCCTAGTACCAAACCTATATCTATTCCTCCGTATCGTATAGCACCGAAGGAATTACGTAAGTTACTGACTCGACTTGAGGAGTTATTACAGAAGTGGTTCATCCATCCTAGTATGTCACCATGGGGAGCACCAGTTCTTTTGTGAAGAAAAATGACAAACCCCTACGTTTGTGCATTAGTTATAGACATCTTAATAGGGTGACTATTTTTCAAATATCCATTACCCAAGATCAATGATTTGTTTGATTAGTTAAAGGGTGCTAGATATTTCTTGAAGATTAATTTGAGGTCTGGTTATCATCAACTAAGGATCAGGGATGAGGATATCTTCAAGACGAGTTTTAGTACTCACTACTGGACTTCGAGCTTACAGTGATGCTGTTTGGGCTCACTAATACTCCCGCTATGTTCATGGACTTAATGCATAGGGTGTTCAAACCCTATCTTAACTAGTTTATCATCGTGTTTATTAATGATATTTTTGTATATTCAAAGACATAGGAAAAACATTCGCATCACCTCAGAGTTACATTGAAGACTCTGAAGAATAATTGACTATATGCCAAGTTTAGTAAGTGTGAATTCTGGTCTTTAGAGGCTAAATTTCTTAGACATGTGGTTAATGCCGAGGGTATATCTGTTGATCTAGCGAAGGATAAGAAAATCAAGGATTGGCCTACTCTTACTTCAGTGTCAGATGTTTAGAGTTTTCTGGGGTTAGCGGGTTATTACAGACGATTCATTGATGGTTTCTCTCGTATTGCTCTACAAATGACTCAGCTAGTACAGAAAGACATTGACTTTGTTTGGTCTGATGAGTGCAAGGTTGCCTTCAAAGATTTGAAGGATAATTTAACTACAATGTGTGTTCTTACATTACCTGAATTAGGAAAGGAATTAGTGATTTATACTGATGTTTCTCCTTCAGACTTAAGTTATGTGCTAATATAGGAAGGCAGGGTTGTAGCTTATGCTTCAAGGCAACTCAAGATTCAAGAAACAAATTATCCAATTCATGGTCTTGAGCTAGCTGCGGTTGTTTTGCCTTGAAGATTTGGTGGCACTATTTGTAAGGTAAGAAATTTATGGTATTTTCAAATCATAAAATTTTGAGATACTTGTTTACTCATAGTGAATTGAATATGAGGTAGCGTAGATGGCTTGAGTTTCTCAAGAATTATAATTTCACTCTTGAGTACTATCCATGCAAAATAAATGTGGTTATAGATTCCTTGAGTAGAAAAGAACAAGCAAAGAAAATGTAGTTGTTGCCAGAGCTTCTCAGTTTCGACTCCTTGAGGAAGCGTCAGTGATGATGACTAGTGAAAGTCTAGCTGCCACATCATCAACTGAGAGAGCTAGTTCCAAAGCTACTAATTTTTTCTTCTGTGGTCAGATTCGCGCTGAACCAAAGACGATTCAGCGAGTGATTGATTTTAAAAAAGTTGATCATGATTATATAGTGCGTAGCGACTAGTGTAGATCATCCTAATTGGTCAGTTTTTGATAATGGTGCGTTACGGTTCAGAGATAAATTGTGGATTCCAAGTCAGGATCAGTAGAAGCAGGAGGTGTTACAAGAATCTCATTGGATAGAGATCGAGGATTCACGTTCAGACTGTGGAATGAATTGCAGCAATAGCTGGGAACTGTTCTTAACCTTAGTAAGGCATACTATCCGCAAACTGATGGACATACTGAGCGGTTGATATTAGTGCTAAAGGATATGCTTTGAGTTTATGTCTTATAGTTTGGTGGTAATTGGGAGAAATATATTCCTTTTTGTGAGTTCTCTTATAATAAAAGTTATCAAGCTAAAATTGGAATGACTCCTTTTGAAGCTCTGTATGGTCAGCCTTTTCATTTACCTGCATGTTGGGCAGAGGTTGGAGATATAGTTTTATTGGGGCTGGAGTTGATTCAAAACTACAAAGATATAATTCAGTAGATTCGCCAATGTTTGACCACGACACAGCTAAGACAAAAGAGATACGCCGATAAACATCATAGGTTTCTAGAGTTTTCAAATGATGATCTTGTCCTGTTGAAAGTCTCACCTATGAAAGGATTGTATAGGTTTGGATTGTGAGTTAAGCTAGCTGCAAGGTACATTGGGTCGTTCAAATTACAGGAAAGGATTGGTCATGCTTCTTATAGTTTAGAGTTACCTCCACATCTAGCAGGAGTTCATAATGTCTTCCACGTGTCAATGTTTCGCAAAACGGAGACTTAGTTCACTTTAAGGATTGATTGGAATGAATTTGATCTTCGGGAAGACTTATCTTATGATGAGCAGCTAATTCAGATACTTGATCGTAAGATTCAATGGGTGATAACCAAAGAAATTCCTTTTGTTAAGGTGAAATGGCAATTTCATGGAGATGAGGAACTAACTTGGGAGTGGGAGTCTTATATAAAGGAGTCGTTTCTATTTCTCTTCAAAACTATAGGTAATTTTACATTTACTTTAATTTCGAGAGCAAATTGCTTTAAATCGGAGCGACCATAGCGACCCGTTACTTTAAGCTGGTGATTAGTGTTAATGCAAATTTTAATTACCCCAAGTTAAGCTTGTTGTTAAGTCCAGCGTGCCTTAATTAGCATGTGCGTGGGTTTGTATGATGATTTGTGTTTGATTGGAACGCTTAATGAATTTTATAGGTTGTAGTTTAAAAGAGGATTTATATATAAGCCTATAATCAAAAAATACATAATTAAATAATAAATAGCCGATAGACTAAGTGCGATGAAGGGGTCGTGAAATGGATATGCGCACTCGAGAATACTCATAGGCATGTCCGGTGAATTTATTGGAGAAAATATACGAGGTATATATATTTATATATATTTGATATATATATTGAAACTATAAGTTTGGTTCGAATTATATGGATCATCGGATCGCCTCAAGATGAGTGTAAGTGTTGATTGTGTCAACATGTGTATCACTTTAGAGGTGTCGTGTTAGCACATTAATCATTTGATCAGCTTCGAGATAGAGTGATGCGTATCTTGAAGAAAATCCATATATTTAAACTAAAACCTTTAAGCTTATCTTCACAAATTAATCGAGAGAAAGTGAGAGAGTAGCTGAGGGTTTGATGTTCTGATCTTGATGAATTGATTCAAATGAGTGGATTCAGTGTGAATTGTGGAGATTAAGCAACTAGAAATCCAGATATCATTGTTGTGTTGAGTTTGGTTTTGATGTTTTTAAGTTGAATCCATAGTGGATGATGATTTCTCTGTGAATTGTTGTCGTTATTAATGATAAATGTGTTTAAACCTCACTAGAGGTCATCCATGATGTATTTTAGGATTGTTAATTGTTGTTGTGATGATTTATGGATGAAATAGTGGTTGCTGCCCTGTTTACTGTCGAGACAGTACAGGGTGGAGCACGCTCCATTCATCAAATGGCTTTGGTGGAGTGCGCCCCACCATTTGAGGGAGCGCGCGCCTAAATCAACAACTCTGCTATACTTTGGTTAGAATTTCCTGAGGTCTTAGGGACTGATTTAGAGGTTCTAAACATATGGTATTAGACCTATATTGATCGCAAATGGTTTGTGATAGGTGTTGGATCACCAGGAAAACTTGAGTGACCTGGAAATGGGGGACTATGTATACTATGATGTTTTTACTGAACGGAAAACGTTGTCTAAAGTAATCCACGAGAGTAACTCTTGGAACTGAGACGATGTTATATAGGTTGCGGGGTTAATCTCCCGACCTATATGTAACTCCTACTCCGTTAGATAGGTTGTGTGGGTTACATATTCACTAGAGGGTTTAGGATAGAATCATTGGACATTAATGGATTGGCTATACAACACATCAGCCAATGTGTTGATTTAGCAATTGCATTAATGGTGTCAGTGGGTAATCGACCCTAATTTTACAAATAAAATGGGAATCACAATGTAGTAGTCATTGACAGTTTGACTTGCATATATTACTTATTGAATAATAAGTTTTTCATAGTTCTGATAGTTAACATTGGTGCATATTGTTATTGCATAATGTTCTTGATTATTATATGGAATGTTGATGGCTTTGTGAATCCTTACTTACTAAGCAAGTTGGAGTGCGCACCACAAATTTAACATTTCAGGTTTTCAGGCCAGCGCTTCAATAAAGGGCAAAAATAAGATTTATTATTCTTTTGTGTTCTCTACGTTTTAGTGAGCCTTCATGTACATATATACACTATATGAGTTGTTTTGTTGTATAAAAATAGGGTTGGGAGGTTTATAAAAGAGGTTTTAGGTTTAGATAAACTCTGTATTTACGTATATCATTTAATTATCAAAAAAATTTAAATTTTTTGGTACGTATATTTTGAATTGTTTATTTGATATTGATAAACAGGTTGAGTTTATCAGGTACAGACGGAGAGACTGCTGGCTCTAGTAAAGTCAGGTTATGTTTGTGGGGCATAATTAGGGTTTCAAGTCAAATATCGCCCTAATAAGGATAGGGGATGCTACAAAGTAGCTTCAGTATCTCCTTCTTTACGACATCCATCATAGTCGGATTGAGCCTCCTATGGGCTTCCCTCGTAGATTTTGACCTTTTTCCATATGCATATGATACATAGTAACGGCTCACTTTAATTAATCCCGATAAACTAATAAATTAAAATTAGAGCTTAGACCCACGTGGACACCGCGAAAAGAGTTTAAGGCACGCCTAACGAGATAAATTTTAGTTATTTTGTGTGGCGTTTGTTAAATTATTTTATTATTAGTTAATATTCGCATCGTATTAGTGTTAAATTTTAATTGGTTACATTGTGCGTACATTGCGATAAGAGCGTAGGACGATGCGGGGTGCGCATAACACGGGTATATGGCTAGTCGAAGTTTGAGGGTCACATCACCTATCACGCCCATCACATCACATCACCTCACCATCACATCACTTTCTCTCTCATCTATAAATAAATAAATAAATGAAACCTCTCTTTATCTCTCCCTCTCTCTCCAACCAATCATGTCATCTCTCCCTCTCATTTTCTTCTTCTTCTCCAATACTACCTCATCATCAAATGGTTTCACCTTCACTAAGTTCTCCTCCCACACTCAAAAGCTCCATCAACTCGGTCTCCCACTTCTCTCTCGGTGTTCTCTTCTTGGCGACACCGCCGTTGATTTTCCTATAGGAGGTAAATGGTGGTTGTGGTTGAGTTTTTCACGAAATTTGGAGGTTTTAATGGTAGTGTTGTGTTGATTGTTTATGTTGTGTTGTTGGTGTAGATGTTATTGGTGATATAGTGTTGATGTTATTGTTGTTGTTATAAAAAAATAAAAGAAAAAAATAAATCAAAAAAATGAAAGAATGATGAAGACGTCTCTAGATAGACGAATTCATTTCGTCTCTCAAGAGACTAAAATTTGGGGTGTGGGGTTGGGCCGGGCCGACCTAAGCCCGACTCGATTGGGGCGGATCGACCCGGGTTCGACCTGGTAAAGTGGGCCGACTGGTTTGGTTGGGTCGACCCGAGTCCAACCCAATTGGGTCAAAACAAACCCGACCCGGGCCCAACCTCCTATTAAATAATAATTTACATTTTAAAATAAATTAAATACAATTTTTAATAAAATAAATTACATAAAAATAGAAAAAATAGGTAAAAATTTATGGAAAATCCAGAAAAATCAGAGAAAATATAAATAAAATGGGAAAAAGATAGAAAAGTAGTTTTCGAGAAATTTTCGGGCATTTGGCACCCTCGTGTTACTCGAAAAGCGTGCCCCAACTAAAATTTTGAAATAAAATTTTAATTTTTAGCTTTACATTATTAAATCATTAAATGTGACACTACAACATTTTAAAATGATAAAATTAGAACCAGGGAATTATGAAACTTGTCGAGTGTCAGGTGCGCAGTTCAAGGCGCGAGAGCGGTTCTTTTCGGAGGGATTTTACGACCGTCGTAGTAAGTAAACCCATAAGAAAGTCAGCTTAGAGTTTACTTATTTTCCTTTTAATTCACTTATTTCTCCATTACTTTTTGCCAGTTAGGCTTGCATACTTACTTTATTCCCGCGTGTATCTGAGTATGGTCGAAAGGATGGTATGACCCATTTTCGGCTTTCATAGATGACGATCTGATTGTTGCATGATGTTGGTCATCCCTTAAACTACGCGTAAGATTTCTCTCCGCAAGTTGATGATCTCGAAAGTAGATTGACGTGAGGCTCACCTCCGTCACAGAGTTCCTCTCCATTGACACGTGGAGCGGAAGTTTACCTTTCCACCAACAGAGTTCCTCATTTCTATCGTCAAGAGGAGGCGGGGATTACCTTGCCTCCAGGGCCTTTTTGATTTAGTATTAGCATCCTAGGGCTCGACAACTGTACACCACACTCGCGTTCCATATTTTTTATTATCTCACGACTTATATTCATGTTTTACATTTCCATTTATTTACTTTATCTACATGAATTATAGCCATTTTTCTTGGATTTCTTGTGAATACTAACTGAATTTCTCTAGGATTTACTCACTAGAACTTGTCATTTTTTTGGTAGCAAGTTGTAGATCCTACGGCGAGCCAAGGGAAGACGATGTTTGGCGACTACCTCTGATCTAGAGTGCCTCCACTAGCTTCACTTGTAGGTGTTTGTATTGACATATAAATTGTTTTTGGGATCATTTTGGGAGACTTATTACCTGAAACATGTATTTTGACATTTATTATACCTTTTTGTCGCCTATATTGATATACATGGTATCTTTTTGTCAAGTTTCCACTCTATAGGTTTTTAATTAATGCAAAACTCATTTACATTATTTATTTGCATATTATTAAGACTTTCACTATTAAAAATAACCTAAAAAGAATCAAAATAAAAAAATTAAGGTGTAAACCTTCTAGCTTAGTATACTTCGACAAAATAATATTTTAAACAATGAAATCGACTAAGTCGGATTACTAGATGGTTAGTTCACGGGCCGTCATGAACAGGTGTGCAAGTGACGTAGCATGACCTGGAGACATTTCTGGTGACGTGGTGGTGCCCGATTTGCCTCAAAATTTGGGGTCATCACAGTTGGTATTAGAGCCTAAGTTCAAGCGAACCTTAGGGAAAGTTTAGTATAATCGAATGAAACTTAATAAACAAACATTAGATCTGGAAACTCAAAGATCCTGACCTAGAACCTTTAGTTGGGAAGTGTAATGTCGGGGACTATATACGTGTTATGTCTTGATTTTATTATATATATACATGTATTATGAGTTTGATTGGACAGGCGAATATCATTACATACAATAATGGATGACAGCCGATTGTAGCTGCGTTGGTGGCATGATGAGTGATATTATGCCGCATATTTTCTTGATCTGACTCATTGTGAGATTGTTATTACTGATGATCGATAGCCGGCAGGGATACGTACGCTCCTCAAGGCTCAGACGACTAGTTGATATGACTACAAATGCACATGGTTATTGAGGCAAATGCGACAAAGTATAGGACTCGTACAACGATAACAATACCTCCGTCATAGACATTACCTATCGAGCGAAGTACTATGACAGTGAAGAGGGATAAGTTGAAATGCGACCAGAGTTTAGGGAATAGTCAATCAATGTCAAGAGAAATACACGGCAGTTTCCAGGCGACCATAAAGGACAAAAGAATGAATGTAGTATATGTCAACGACTTTGACATCAACACCATCACTGAGTAGTGAAACGATGTCACCTGATGAGAAACAACTTGTTATTTTTTTGAATGCAAGCAACTATGACATTATAAGATTAAATGCTCGCAGAAGCTCATTGGTGTCAATTGCAACATTATCAGTATTAGCACTAACATTATACGCTAAAGCCTTAAAGTTCAGAAGGCGTCTGAATAGTACGTTAAGGGCGAGATTTGACTACTAGTTCAGATACTACATGTTTAGAGATAATGACGTTATATATTTTTATATACCAAGCTGCTTGATAGGTGAGTTAGGACTCGACCATATTTTGAGTCAACAAATACTTTAGTCTCGACACAGCGGTTGAGGGTAAGTGTTACCCTAACAAATTAGCATGGATGCCTATTATAGGTTGGCAGACGAAAATTTTCAAGAAGGTTTTCGTAAGCCAGGACTTTCAAACTTAATACGCCACCAGGTTGGTTACTATTACAAGAAAGGAAAGGCAGTTCAAAAAGAAAAAAAAGGAAGTTCAAAAGTACGCATGAAAACATAGATTATCACACTTAGAGATCACGATGAGACTATGATGTATGATGATTACTTCATGCATACCACGAGTTGTGAGTTGAAAAGCTCTATCGACTTGAACGTCCTTTAGGGAAATGACATTTGCTAGACAAGAAGAACATTTACCTGGTCGGACACGCATAGGATGTGTAGTACGACAGCTGACATTTGTGAATAAGATGTACCTTATAGAAAATCATACAGGATAGCAGAAAAAGAAAATCTAACTTAGACAACACTATAGATTCCAGATATCGTTAAGCCGATGATCAAGGACATGTAAAGGATGGGAGACAAATTAATAGGTTTTCAATGGACTCTATGGAAGAGGATAGTGTTGAGATGACTCGGAACTGCAGGAAAGCAAGTACGGGCTCCTTTAGCTCCGGCCAGAGCACTGGAGTAGTCTTGCAGGAATAGCAACTTGAGTAACTCCAGTTTTGTTCCACGATTTATTCACGGTCTGAGAGGGCAGTGAGGGCCCCACTACCACCTCTTGGGCAGAGACAAATCAAGTGTGCAAGCCGAGATAAAGTCTGTGAATATATCTAAGGTCAGTGTTGGCCCCACTACCACCTCCATAGGATGTATCATGATTCGAGTCTTAAATAGTTAGTTTAGACTCGCCACGACAACAAATGGTTATGAAAGTTTTTAGTAGGTTATGTTTTCTTGACTAGTCTAAAGGATAAGCTTGGAAGATCTTAACAAGATCCACCTAGCCAACTGAGAAAGAACTGGACTTCGTTAAGTTTAACCATATAGATGGATGCCCTCTCAAGGAGAATAAAACCTAACTCCAAGGCAAAAATATTTCGCAGTTAAAAATAAAGAGTTAATCGTTTCGCCAATAAGTTGAAGACTCTAGGTACAAATTACGAATAGAGAGTAGGGTTTTTAAACTCAGGAAGTCCAAAAAAAAAACCTTAAGAGATGAAATTAGAGTTAGTGAAATGACTTTTGATGTATGTATTAGGTCTGACATCCTGATAAGAAATGGATGAGGCGTGTTGTCCATAGATCGAGAATCTATACTTGCACGACTCTTCAGAGAATCCAGGGAATCAAGGGTCAACCTTATCGTAAGAGTTGTTACACTCTTTAGGTCCTTATATATATGAGTTACGACCTAGTTAGGTATACATTGCATAGAGGTGTGATGTGGCAATATGGTCATATTCTGCTACAAACTTAGACAAAAATTGTAGAAGTACTACTAGTTAAGTCAACACTGGAGGCAGACATGTGGACGCGCATTTTCAACCCTGTCCAAGAATCTAGAACTCGACTTCATATGAGGTTAAACATATGGAGTTTCGAGTGTAGTTCGATAGTTAATTATGTTTATTTAGCACCATAATAGAGTTTTAGATACCTTAAAGGTAATAATAAAGCTAAACGACGAAGAAGTGTCTAATAATACTTTCATTACAATTGAGTAACTTGACAGATTTTTTGGTATGTCATGATCCAAATGGCAGATTGTTGGGTTGACAACACAGATGATAGAAGAGCGAAGGTATCACCATGGAAGTTTTATTCCTGTATCAGTTTGACAAGCACCTTGATCTCGATAAAATATGATTACCTTTAGATTTGGATACAAGGGTCAGTGTATATGTCTAGGGCGCTCAATTGTACTCAAGTGACAAGTAAAAAAAAGAATGATTTGTGTGAACGCTTAAAATGGTCAAAACGTTTAAAGGCTTTGATGTATAGATCGGATTGAGGTCTTATATGATATTAGATAATATCGAACAAGTTAAGTCGGTATGGTGCCTCGAGATGCGCAGGGTGACACAGGTAGAATCAGACACATACAACGACATTCTAGACTGTTGAGCAAGCAAGAAAGAAATACGCGAATAAGTAGCGCGATGGGCTGAGCTTTAAGGTCGACCACAGGTTTACTTGATGATTTCTCTCATGAAGGGTAATAAGAGATTTGGGATCAAGGGAAAACTTGCACTGAGATTCATAAGGTCGTTTCAAATAGTCTAATGAGTAGGGGATATTGCCTATCAATTGAGATTGTCAAGCCAATTGGCAGGGCTTCATGATGTTTTCCACATTTTTTTACTGAGGTTAGCCAGATCAAGACCAAGACCAATGGTTAAGATTACTAGGATCGAGGTCAGACCGTATGTGACATACGAGGAGCACCCCATTGAAAGAGTGGATCATAAGTTACAGACTCTCACAAGGAAGAAAATACCATTTGTACTCGTTTATTGGCAGTACCATAAGGACGAGGGCCTCACCTGGGAAAGAGTCTTCCGGGCGGGAGTGATACCCCTATTTGTTTCAAGGTGAAGCTATAACTTAAGTTTAAATTTTGAGACGAAATTCCTTTAGTTGGGAAGATTGTAATGGCGCGCTTTAATTAATCTCAGATTAACCGATAAATTAAAATTAAGATCCTCAGCTCGGACCCACGTGGACGTTGCGGAAAAGTTTAGGGCACGCTTGATGAGATAAATTTAAGTTATTTTGTGTGGCGTGTGTTAAATTATTTTATTATTAGTTAATATTCGTTTCGCACTAGTGTTAAGTTTTAATTGGTTACGTTGTGCGTAGGTTGCAACGAGAGCGTAGGATGATGCGGGTTGCGCGTTATGTGGGTGTATGGCTAGTCGAGGTTTAAGGGTCACATCAACCATCACATGCATCCATCACATCAAATCACCATCACTTCTCTTTCATCTACAAATAAATAAATAAATAAAAACTCTTTTTATCTCTCTTTCTCTCTCTCTCTCTCCAACCGATCCTTTCATCTCTCCTTCTCATTTTTTTTTTCTTCTTCTCCAACACTACTCTATCATCAAATGGTTTCACCCTGACTAAGCTCTCCTCCCACTCTCAAGAGTCCCTCAACTCGGTGTCCCACTTCTCTTGCAGTGTTCTCTCCTCTTAGCGACATCATTGACGATTTTCCTATACGAGCTAAGTGGTGGTTTTGGTTGAGTTTTTGAAGAAATTTGGAGGTTTTAATGGTAGTGTTATGTTGGTTGTTAATTTTATGTTATTGGTGTAAATGTTATTGGGTGATGTAGTGTTGATGTTGTTGTTGTTAAAACAATCACAAAAGAAGAAATGAAAAAATAATGACGACGTCTCTAGAGAGACGAATTCATTTCATCTCTCCAGAAACAAGAATTTAGGGTGCAAGGTTGGGCCGGTCGGCCCAGGCCCGACTCGATTGGGGCGGCCTGACGCAGATTCGACTCGGTAAAGGTGGTTTGACCCAGGCTCGACCCGATTGGGTTGGATCGATAAGGGATAGACCCAATTTGGTCGGACTAGACCCGACCCGAGCCTAACCCCTGTTAAATAAAAATTTACATTCTAAAATAAATTAAATACAATTTTAAATAAAATAAATTACATAAAAATAGAAAAATAGGTAAACAAATTATGGAAAATCCAGAAAAATCAAAGAAAATATTAAAAAAATGGAAAAAATATATAAAAGTACTTTTCGAGAAATGTTTGGGCGTTTAGCACCCTGGTGTTACTAAAAAAGCGTGCTACAACTAAAATTTTTGAATAAAATTCTAATTTTTCATTTTTCATTATTAAATCATTAAATGTGACACTAAAACATTTTAAAATGATAAAATTGGACACTAGGAAATTTGAGACTAGTCAGGAGTCAGGTGTCGGGCACGCAGTTCGAGGCGCGAGAGCGTGTTTTTTCGGAGCGATTTTACGATCATCGAAGTAAGTAAACCCACGATAAAGTCAGCTTAGAATTTACTTAATTTCCTTGTAATTCACTTTTTTAGCTATTACTTTTCACCATTTAGACTTGCATACTTTCTTTAGTCCCACGTGTGTTTGTGTATGGTTGAAGGGACGTTATGACCCTTTTCCGGCTCTCTCGTAGATGACGATCCATTTTTTGCTATGGTGTTGTCGTACCTTAAACCGCACGTGAGATTTCTCTACGCGAGTCGATGATCTCGAGAGTGGGTTGACGCGAGGCTCCCCTCTGTCACACAATTCTTCTCTTTTGAGGCGTTGGGCAGAAGTCTACTTTTCGACCAACAGAGTTCCTCATTTTGACCGTGAAGAGGAGGCGGTGATTACCATGCCTCCAGGGCCTTCTAGATTTAGTATTTGAGTCCCAGGGCTCGATAGCTATACACCACACTCACATTCCATATTTTTAATTACCTTACGACTTATATTCATGCTTTACATTTCCATTTAATTACATTATCTGAATGAATTGTAGCTATTTTTCTTGGATTTCTTGTAAATACTAACCAAATTTCTCTGGGATTTACTTACTGGAACTTGTCATTGTTTTTTGTGGCAAGTTGCAGATCCTACGACGAGCCAAGGGAAGGCGGTGTTTTGCGACTACCTCTGATCTAGAGCGCATCCACTAGCTTCACTCGTAGGTGTTTGTATTTATATATATACTGTTTTTTGGATCATTTTGAAAGACTTATTACCTGATACATGTATATTGACACTTACTATATCTTTTTGTCGCCTATATTGATATACATGGTATCTTTTTGTCGGGTTTCCACCCTATAGGTTCTTAATTAATGCAAAACTCGTTTAATAATTTATTTGCATATTATTAAGACTTCCACTATTACAAATAACCTAAAAAGAATCAAAATAAACAAATTAAGTTGTGAAACTTCTTAACTTAGTATATTTCGACAAAATATTCTTTTAAATAGCGAAATCGACTAAATCGGACTACTAGATGGTTAGTTCGCGGGCCGTCATGGACATGAATGCAAGTGACGTGGCATGACCTTGTGACGTGTCTGGCAAAGTGGCGATGCCGCTACGTCATATGCATGCAAGTGGAAGGGCTCGAACCTTTGATATCTGTTATGGTCAAACCAATAGCCTGTTTAAACTCCCAAAGTACTCGCAGGAGTCTCTCTTCCTCCAATTGTGTAAGTTTAGTTGAGATGGTCACATGGAGGGTGTCATTCTCACCCAAAAGCATGTACTTTAGGTGCTAAAGTAGTGGCTTCAGCTCAAGTGTGGGAGCTTTAACCAGTGAGATTGTAAGTTTGGAGTTAGTAGTAGGAAACTCTAAATAACAGACATTTGGCGGCATATTGCATCGTAGATTTTGAACTTGATGACTTCACCATCGAACTCCATGATAAGAAATCCATCATTGACATCTATATTCGTCTTCAAGAATGGGCGTCCAAGTAGCACCGATGAAGCATTGGGGAATGGTTCCTCATTTGTATCCACCATGTAGAAATCAAAAAAGAAACACGAACTCATTCACTTGTACTAGAACGTCTTTAAGAACACCAACGAGTCTGACAACTAAACAATCTGCCAACTGGATGACAATAACGGTCTCCTCTTGTGGGATCGCATTCAATGTCTCATAAATAGACAATGGCATTACATTAATGGAAGCGTCAAGGTCGCACATAATGTACCATCCCCTATCTCGATTAAGGCGATACTCGGCTTAAAGCTCTAATTAAGCCTCGGTAACCCAACCAGACTTAACTAAAGCCAACAGTCTCTCCATCTGTACCTGAGAAACTCAACCTGTATATTGATATCGAGTTAATAATTAAAACTATGCGCAGCGAAAAATTAAATCTTTTTCGATAATTAAATGATATACCTAAATAAACTCAAACCTTGATTATAAACCTCTAGACCCTGTTCATATACAACAAAATATCTAAAACAGTATATATATACATGAAGGCTTATTACATCGTAGAGAAGATAATAAGTTTCTTAAATCTTCTCTTTTCCCTTCGCTGAAACGCTAGGCTGCGAACCTGAAATATTAAATTTGGGGTGAGCCCTCTACCTTGCTTAGTAATTAAGGATTCACAAAGCCATCAACATTCCATATAATAATCAAGAACATTATGCAATAACAGTATACTGCAATGCTAACTAACGGGATTATAAAAAGCATATAATTCAATAAATAACATATATAAGTCCTACTGCCAATGACTATTACACTGTGATTCTTATTTTATTTGTAAAATTAGGGTCGATTACCCACTAACACCATTAATGCGATTACTAGACCAACACATTGGTTGATGTATTGTCTAGTCAATCCATTAATGTCCAATGGTTCTATCCGAAACCTTATGGTGAATATGTAATCCACGCAACCTATTTAATTGAGTAGGAAGTTAGATATAGGCCGGTAAGGTAACCTATCTCTTATATAACCTATTCTAAGTTCTAGGAGTTACTCTAGTGAATCACATTATGAACCATTTTCCATTTATTAAAAACATCACAGTATACATAGTCCCCCTTCCCCCACTCAGTTCATAAACTACATGAACTACATATACTAAAATAGCTAGGCAACATTGATAAATAAGTGAATCTATACTTACTTCGGTTTAGGTTTTCGTTAAGAAATTCTCTAACTTTCTGGGTCACTCACGCTTTCCCAAGGATCTCACATCTATCATAAACCATTTGTAATCAATATAGGCCCAATACCCTATATTTAGAACTCATAAATTAGTCCCTAAGACCTCAAGAAATTCTAACCAAATTATAGCAGAGTTGATGTTTTCTGAGGTTAGTGCATGCTCCCTCAATTGGTGGGATGAGCTCCACCAACTAGGTTTGTCCCAATTGAAGAAGGGAACGCGCTCCTCTGCTAGATGGAATGTGCCCCACCCTGCACTGTCTCGATAATAAACAAGGCAACAGCCACTATCAAATCCACAAATCATCAAAACCACAATTAACACTCCCCAAATACATCAGGGAGGACTTCTAGTGAGGTATAAATCCATCCCAATCATCAATAACAACAATTAACAGAGAAATCATAACTAACTATTTAATTGAACTTCAAATTCAAAACTTCAACTTACCATTTAATGATCTCTGATCTAGCTTTTGTTTGATCTCCTTGAATCAACTCAAACACTATTTTGATTGATTCCTCAAATCAAATCCTTAGCTGCTTGCCTCTCACTCACTATCTCGATTGATCAGTGAAGATAAACATGAATATTTTAGTTTAAATATATGAGTTTTCCTCGAGATATGCATCGTGCTATCTCGAGGCTGATCAAGTGAGCGATGTGTTAATATGACACCTTCTAAAGTGACATACATGTTGACACCATCAACACTTATGCACATCTCGAGGTGATCTAATGGTCCATATAATTCAAACCAAACTTATAATTTATATATATATATATATACTTATATGTATTTCCTCACCAATAAATTCACCGAACATGTCTACGAGTATTCTCTAGCGTTCACATTCATTTTACAACCCCCTCGTCGTACTTGGTGTACCGATTATTTATTGTTTATTTATTTATTTTCTTATTATAGGTTTGTATATAAATTCTCTTTTATACTATAACCTATAAAATTCATTAAGCATTCCAATCAAATACGAATCATCACACAAACCTATTGCGAAGGAAACTTTCCTTTATCCTCGAGACGTCCCAATTGTTGTGCTATTTGACCCAGTTGAACCTCAAGGTTGCGGACCATCGCATTAATATCATTGATGGATTTATCATTGTTATCTTTGGATTGGGCAATATTTCTTGTAAATTGGCTCTGCTGAGCCACAAGAGCTTTTATCATGTCCTTAAGTTAAGAGAAATTATTGGAGGGTGCAGGCAACGCTTATGCTCTAGGGAAAAAGGTTGGTAGTTCTGATTTTGAGGCCCATAACTGAAGTTTGGGTTCTTCCTCATCGTTATATGATTATAGGGATTACTATATGGTGCCCTAGGCAGTCCCTAGAACTGATTACCCATGGCATTGGCTTGTTGATTATCCTCAAAGAGAGTAGAACATTCATCAGTTTCATGATTCGTTGTTGTACAGAAGCTACAAGCTTGGACTTGCACTTTACCAAAGATAAGGAGACGCTCCATCATAAAGATCAGTTGGTCAATTTTTCGATCAGCATAATTTGAACCGCTCATGCAGTGAGACTTCGGTATACAGTATCATCAAGATCTCCATAAATGCGTGACTGTTGTGCGATGTCCTCGTATAACTACCTCATCTAAGCCGGTGTCTTCTCTAAAATGTGACCTCTATATGCGTTATCAACCATGCGTCTCTCTATGGGTGTCATGCCAATATAAAATAAACGGACTATGGCTTTCTCAGTATAGCCATGCTACGGGCAACTAGCAATCAATCGCTTACAGTCATCCTAATATGCATCAAATGATCATCCGGTTTTCATTTTGATGCTGCATATGTCCATGATAAGCCAAGCAATTCTATCCTCTAGAAAATATTCTTTTAAAAACTCAGTTATCATCTCATTCAAAGAGTTAATGCGACCAGGCGGAAGATAGAAAAAGCCATTCCTTGGCTTTGTCTTTAAGACAAAACGGAAAAGACCTAGGCTTAACCGTGTCCTTATCTGCTATAGAAAGTTTCATGGACTTGCGGTTAGTTTGAAATTCCTCAAGAAAAGTAACTGGATCCTCATTCTCGCTACCATGAAAGGAAGGTGTGAGGTAAATAAACCTAGACCTCAACTCAAACCCTCTGACATTTTTCAAATAATTAAGGTAGAGGGGGTGTTGTGCTAAAAGAGCTTGAAGGTTTTGATTGGCATGCCCCATAGTGACTTGGCGATTTTCAACTTGTGCCATGTTTAGAAAATTTTGGCATTATTTGTTACCTAAGCTGGGTCTCCCTATTCGGCCTTTGGAATGTTCTTTCAGGTTTAGGATCGAAAGGCAATAATGAACCAGTCGATTTTGACCGTGTAAGTTTCCCTAGCATAGAATTAAGAAAAATAAAAAGAAAGAAACTAAAGTCAAAATAAAGGACTAAGTCCTTGACGATAAAGCCAAAATTTATTCACGTGTCGTTCGTGCCAAATATAACTCATACTCGAGTTACCAATCCCACTTGTGTGTAGTAGATGTAAATACAGGGTCGAATCCACAAGACTTAAATTTTACTCTGAGTTAACTAAAAAGAGAAACTCAGGGGTTTTTCAAAAGATTGTAAGAAAAAATTAATTAAAACTACTTGAAATCAAAGTTTGCAAAAGTGAATTCAATAGGAGGAAATGCCAAGGTTTATGGTCCCACAAGTCCAAATCAAGATTCAAAAGCATTTTATGGTTTTCGATCTCTCCCAAAAGATTATTAATATAATCCCTCTTAGATTAGTTATAGGAAATCGACATCTGTCAAAAATCCCTAATTCCCCATATCTCGATAGCTAGGACGCCCGCCACTAACTGCTTCCTAGTCAACACACGACCTTAGACATATGCCAATAAAGTTTAATGCATTAATCGCATAAAGATCTGTGGGAATACTAATCCTAAATAGATGGATCGCATTCGCTTCCAATTTAAACTAGATTTGTTTTTCGCACACTCAAGAAACTGAAAGGTTTTGAAGGCAAATGGGTGATTGTCACTTGTAGCAGTCCAACTGTACAATTCGGATATAATTGTCATGGTTAACTATAAATTTTTCACCTAAAAGCATGCATTGGCCACATACATACCCTAAGCTTGCACCATAATCATGAAAACAACGACGAATAAAATAGGAAGAATTGAAATAACTTAAATTATAAATAAAAGATCTCACGTAACATGTTATCAACCAAAATTTTGGACTTGTTTTGCCTCCGACCTTGGAAAAGGGCGTTTAGTCGGACATTGTCTTGATAAACACCGTTGAATTCTAAAGAAGAGTCTCATTCAATTCCCTATTTTCCTCTATGAAAAATATATGGTTTACCACATCCTAATGACTATTTATACTCTTAAGACCCATAAGAATACAATAAGAAACCCTAATTAGCAATCCCAAATGAAATAGAACTCCAAAACTTTCTATTTTCATGTCTCGGCGTCGTTTGTAATTGATCCACGTCGTGTGTGTATTTACCACAGCGCCGCCACAAAGCGAGCTTTGTATTGTGTTTTTTTCTCCTCGTAGTGGCCTCAACACCGTGTTTACACCGTGTTTTTAAAGTCCTGACACCAGCGTGAAAACCCACAGCTTCGTCAAAACTTCTCTTCCTTTGATCTCCACGCATTGCCCACGCCTTGTGTTCATTTCCCACGGCGTCAAGTGTGGTTTTATGCATTTTCTTGGCTTTTCATCATGAATTCACTCCTTTTTCTCTTCTATAGCTTGTAAACATGAAAACACATAAATATCATCAATTAAAGTTCATTATGTGATATTTAAACCAATTATACTACTAAACTAACCCTATACATAAGTCTAATTAAGCACTTATCACACATGTCTGTTAATGTAATTGAAATTGTATTAATTAGGAAAAATTTAATACAATGGGATGCTCTAATTTATAAAGCTTTGCAATATATAAATAAGGAAAGTAACTATGACACGAATATAGTAACACCAAAATATTGAAATCACATAAATATACCAAATTTTTATAGTTAAAAAGTTGCCCTAACAATGTCCAACCAAGCTTGTGAAGCTAACGATCTAGATGTTTTCATTCATTAAGTTTCTCTTTGTAATTACGTGTTTCCTTTCTCAATTAGTTGTTGATTTTACATTCTTTCTATGTATGATCAGCTGCGCTTCCAAGAGAACAATCTATACAATGAGAAGATAATTTTATTTTTAACGAGAACATATTGCATAGTCGAAAGAACATCATGCATTACTAATTGGAGGTTCATACCTCTATATAATAAATATACTTTAATGATTTTGAATTTGAAGTCTTCTCATGCCTAAAGTGAAGCAATCATGTGGACTGTTTTCTTTTATGTATTCTTAAAAAGTGTAAAATCTTGCTGCCCAACCCTAACATAATTAATATATAAATTAATCTAAATAGGAAAAAAAGGTATAGTATTAATCATTAAAATTAGGGTAAATAGCTTAAAAAAACACAAACTATTAAGTTTTTTCCAAATGCATAACAAACTATGATTTTTCAAATATAACACAAACTTTACCTTTTTTTGCAAATCTATCACACCCCTAATTTTACGAAGTTAAATAGCTTTTGCGTTAGGGTTAAAAAATCATAAAAAAAACATAAAAAAAGAAAAAGAAAAACCCAAAAACACAAAAATCACAAGAAAAAAAAATAAAACAAAATGATTGAAAGCACTACAAGAAATAAGTCTATCAATGACATTTAAAAATTGTTATTAAAAGTAAAAGATGACAATTTTTAACAGTCATAGAATGGGGGTATCGTGGAAAATATGATTTATAATTACAACTTTTTACCTGTCATCATTAATTTATAATGACACTTTTAAACTATCATCTTAACTATTCAAGGACAGTAAAAAACTGCATCAAATGTTATTTAACGACATTTTATAAATATCATTAAAACCCTTTATATGAGATAAAAAGGAAATTAGTAGGGCATTGCTAGATGTAGTAAACAATTAAATATATTAAATTATTAAAATTTATTTTCCAACAACAATAATGAAGATAAAAACATACATTTTTAATTTGATGAACAAAGTCCAAATTCATTTACATTGTATAGGTAGATTCTTTAAAAAAATAATATTCAAGCCGTATATAATGGACTTGTCTTAATTGTTGATGAAAAGATTTTGTAACCAGAATTCTAGGTTTCCTCTCGGGAATGGCCTCCTCCAAAGCCTCGGATCCCTGTTCTCCGCCACAGAGATCCATAACATCTTCCTCCATCAAACATACATTAGAGACTTCATATAATTCATCAAATCAAACATGCATATTGTAGGAAAGATTAATAACATCCAAAACATGTAAAACTCAAAACTTTGTCAAAACAAAACCAATTTTCGAAATTCTTGATAGCTGGAATATTATAAAATCTCAAGGAATTCAAATATGCAAATGGATTTTGAAAATAACAACTCTTGAACACTGATTTTCCATAAATTCGCTTTCATTGGAATGAAACCCAATTTTGAGCAAAACTTGAAATCTTAAAAATTGAGTTTCAAAACTTAAAACAAAGCTTAAATTTGAACACATTTGACACATGAAATGTTTTTTGAACTGATTGAATTAAAACTTTTTTGATTTCATGCCTATAACTCATGAAATTGAAAGCATATATGACTAGATACATTATCTAAGGTGGTACGTTGTTATCTACATGTGAATTCTCTTCTTGATGATGTGACTCCCTTTTTGAACACCCAAATTCCAGCAACCAATGACCTCAGAATTTCCTCTCTTTATGAAGATAGATGATTTGGATGGCCATTACAAACACTTATATACATATATATTTTCACGGCCCGAAATTCTAAATCCTAGTTTAATCTCTTAATTAGGATCAGTGACCCGTGACATGGGAGCCGCATCGAGATACGTGTCGTGACCAAGGCTCAAGGGCCGAGGTATATGTTATATTTATTGTGGTATATACATAGTGTATTGTATATGCATAGATTACTAAATCACTCCTATTTGTGTATAGGTATCGAGATGTGAGTGAGGACGCACCTCGAGATGCATGTCGACGTGGGACCGGAGTAGAGAATGATAGTGGTAAGTTTATTTAAGCTAAATGTAACTTAAATAGTAATTTAAATGTCGCTATGATTGATTATACATTTAATGTACCTAAGATAGCAGGTTAAAACAATAGCCGTGTGATGATCATAAAGATATGTATTGACACATCTAGACACCTAGTGAATTACACATGGTTGTTACTTAGATTGAGTAGTTGGGAAATGTGTCGATATGTACATCATTAAATACGTCTCGAGATATGTGTGCACATGAGAATCAATGGCTATTAATCAACCATATCCATTTCATATAAAAAGCTTGAGATCAACTCATGTAATCAAACCAACTTCATTTCAATAACTTAGAAGCTAAGTAAGTTTGCTTAGGAGAGAAGAGAAAATTGCTGAAGAAGAAGGGAAATTATAGAAGATCAAGGAGAAATTAGTGGATTTGGAGTAAGAGGTGTTGATCAAGCTAGGTGTTCGTCAAACTAGGTACAAATCTCTCTATTTAAGTTTAAAAGCGGTTCGATTTTTGGTCATTTTCATATTAGATGATTAAATCTTTGAAATTGGTTGATATATTTGGATTCCTCGTTTCAAGCTGATAATCAAGCTATTAAAAAGTTCTTAATTTGATTTTGAAATCAAAAAGCTATGAATTTTTGAAGTTTTAAGTCTAAAATGAAAATTATGTTTGTTGTATTATGAACCAACCTATGTAATTTGGTAATAACTTAATCATTTTAAATTGAAATGAACTCAATCTAATGGCATTTGAAAGCCAACTCAAATGGGAACAACTTTGTCCCACTAGAATTTTGTAGTTCAAATATTTTTATGTCCAAAAGTGCTCTATAAAAAGGTAATTAAATGCATTATGAGATTTTTGAAATTAAATTTGTAAATTACATAACTCCTTAATTACTCATCCAAATGAGCTCATCTTTTAGTATGTTGCTATTTGCTATGTTGACTACCTTATGACCAAAAGTCACGAATTTTGAACCTATAGATTTGGAGAAATGAATTTTCTAAGTCTGCTGGTCAAATTAAGTTCCAATTTGACATGTGTTTAGTAAATTGCGATATCGCTTTCATTTTAAATCGAAATTACGCAAACCAAACCTTTTCGAAAAGCTAAGTTAAAGACCAAAAACTTTGTACAAGGGAAGACGTTGAGATTTGGACAGTTTCATGTCTAAAAGTGCGCTGCAATACATAACTAAAATTTCAATATTGTTTAGTCTTAAAGGGTTGTTTTTAGCTAAGGTTCCTAAACTCATTTGACCTTACCTAAACCCTATTTATTTGGATTAGTTTAATACTAGGAACCTAAGGAAGAGTGTCGGGAGTTCGGATACATGATACGAGGTGTTGGGAGGCTAGAATTGCTTAGGAAATTTGTGTGGATTGTAAGCAAACTGATTGAAATATTTATTTACATTTCATTCCTATTTACTTGTTCACTTCTAGTCATTTGGATTGATTTGTCATTGTATTTCATATTCCATGACTTATTGTCCTTTCTCATTTTATGAGGTTGCTTTCTTGGTATAGATTGTTGATTAAATGATTTTATTGACTTCAAATCATGTGCTATGTCATTTTTGAATGGTGATACATGTAGTCAATGAAATAGCATGCAATTAGGTGGTGGTTTATGGTATTATATAATCTATTTCCTTTGTGCATTCACTACAAAAAAAAAATGAATATTTAGAAACGGAATTAGCAACAGAATTTAGTTCCGTTGCTAAGAAAAAATGGTTTGAGACGGGATTGAGACGGAATAATTCAGAGATGGAATAGAGAGAGATCAGAGACAGAAATAGAGACGGAATAGAGACGAAATTAAATTTCATCTCGAAAAAATGGCGCCAACATTCCCACCAAAACTTTAATTTTTTTACAACCGTCCATTACGTCTCGAGATTCGTGCGTGCTTCGATCTGGACGATTGAAAAATGGGGACCGACCACAATAGAACTCTCTCTCTCTCTCTACCGATTCTCACCATCAACTATCTTTCTCTCTCACCGAAATCTCTCTCTCTCTCTCACCGCTCTCTATCTCTCTCACCGCTCTCTCTCACCGAAATCTCACTCACCGTCAACTCTCTCTCTCTCTCTCCGGAATCTCACTCCGTCAACTCTCTCTCTCTACCGATTCTCACCATCAACTCTTTTTCTCTCTCACCGAAATCTCTCTCTCTCTCACCGCTCTCTCTCACCGAAATCTCACTCACCGTCAACTCTCTCTCTCTCACCAAAATCTCTCTCCCAAACCCTGAAATCTCTGCCATCGCTGCGATTGAGACTGCAACGAGGCCGTCGGGTCTGATGTCGTCGTCTGCCGGAGATTGGAGCCTCCGAAGCCCTCGTCGTCTGCCCTCACCGCACCCTAAGCCCTCGCCGCTGTTCGTCGTTGTACCTCGCCATCTCCGAAGCCCTCGTCGTCTACCCTCGCCGCACCCTAAGCCTTCGACTTTGAAGAAGGAATGACAGATGAGGCATTGGATTTGAAGAAGGAAGGACAGAGAAGGTGTTGGATTTGAATAGAGGTAGGCGTCGGGTGTTGAGGGTTATGAAGTTTTATTGAGATTTTTTGAGATTTGATTGCTGTGATTTCTGGTTGTTTGCTGTTGATTACTATGATTTCTGGTTGTTTGCTGTTGATTACTGTGTGAAATAGGGTTTTTATTATGTGTTGATTATTAGGGTTTAAGTTCGATGATCGATTCTGGGTTTTTATTTTTATTTTATTTTTTTTCGCCTTTTTTTTCATTTGTTGAGTTGTTTATTTTGATTCATTAACTGTCATTGTTGATTTGAAAGTGGAGGATTTTGGGTTTTTTTGTGCTTTCATTTTCTTTGAACTTTGAATTTTTTTAGCTTTGTCTTTTGGTGTAACTTGTAACTCTGGTTTACGGATTATGGGGGTTCGGTGCTGGGCCAGGGCAACACAAGAAGCTGCGAAATAAAACTGAAATGAAACTCTAGTTTACGGATTAGAGGTAAAAAAAATTTTGGTCTCTTGCTTATTGGCTATTTTGTTTGAGCAGAGAGCTCTTCCCATGAGGGGATCTAGGACAGAGCCTATTACATATGTTCATGATCTTACTGTCCAATCTCAGGCTTTATTCAATATCAAAGACTCAAACAAGGTGTGTGATTTGCGATGTACTTTGTGTGTCATTTTATTTTCTTTTAGTGCATCTGATGATTTAAGTGTATTTTGGCAGGAAGAAAGAGAGAGAATTGTTGTTCGACGGTTTAAATTCGAAGAACCGCGCTTGGAACAAATTCAAGATCTTGAGGTTTGTTTTGAATGATCGCAATAAAGTTTTTTATCCATTTCGTTTATGGTCTATTAATTGTACTTCCCCTGCAGAATGATTTTATGAGGTACTTTCGAGAAGACTTGCACAGACGGCTTTTGAGCCCCGACTTCAAGAAAAAGGTTGAAGGGCTGGAGATTTAAAGGGAAGGTTTGTGTTCATTATATTATGTCTTGTGAGATTCTTTAGTTTTCAATTTTATATAATATGTTCTTTCAAATATCTGCATTCATTGTTCATGACATATTTTTGGCAGGCAAGGGAGATGGATAAAAGGAGGGAAGGCAAGCCGGGAGAAGCTAGAGCTGCTTTGAGGCGCTCTGTTAGAGACAACGGGTGTGTTTCTATTTTTTAGGGCATTATAAAATTAGTTGTAGATGTACAACCATCTTTCTCTCTGCCGTTACGTTTCAGATCTTGATGTGTTTATACAATTGGTTTTCTAAAATATTTGTCCATTTATTTTGTATTTGGCTTAGATGAAGTTTGCCTAAGAATATAATTTGCATTTGCTTCTATTTTGAAGGCCTAAACACTAGATTGTTCTATATTTATAGTACCTAGGAGCCTGTAGGACTATATTTGGTAATTTTCAGCTCTTTTTCTTGCAAATCACTAACTTCTAGTAGATAAATAGATACAACATATCAACTTTGCTTAGGAAAATCAATACTTTCCAATGCAGCCAGAATTTGTAAAACTTACCATATATATTTTCCCATTTCGAAGCTTTAAGAAATGTTTTAATGATTGTTTGGAATTTATTTTATTTCCTTAGATTTTGAATATTTTATCTGATCTTTATTTTATTTTATTTCAATCTTTATGTGAGCGTGTGTGTTGTAAATGTAGGAACGAAATAGTTAAAGGTGGTTCTATGTATGTATTCGAGAGGCACATTTTTTTAAATATTTTTTCAAATTAGGTTTTATTTTAAATTATTGATACAATGTTATTATTTAGTTTTCTTCAGTTTAATGCATCGATTTTATAGGATATTCTTGTGATCTTACCAATTTTTTATCCCTTGAAAGCATATAATAAGTTTAATACGTGGATTTGAATATTTGAAAGGATTTTCTTGTTATCTTTCCATATTTATTCTGTAATCTTAGCATTGTTTTTTCTTCGAGAGTAGTTGCTTATAAAATTCGGTCCTCACCCTTTATTCGGCGCATTATGCTCATTTTTCTTACAAAGTTTATTTTCTCTACTTTGATATGCCTATTATATTTTCTTAGATTGAGACACTTTCCGTTGCTATGTGCCACCTTCTCTATGCCTTCTATTGCGTGCAAAATTTTTGGAAAGCTTTTACCTCAATGCCGGCATGTGATTTCCACATTAAGTAATGCACTTGTGTTTGTGTGACTTTATGGGGGTTATTTTGTTATGTCATAGTAGTTCTTCCTGATGAAAAAACACATCTTGATTTAATTCATGTTTTTATGATCATGTATGGATTCTTTCTCTCTAGTTCGTTAAGTATAGTTTTTAAAGCTTATCAAAGACAAAGAAGATGGGCGTGATCTTGCTGAACACCAACTTTCTAACCTTAATCTACTGCACATTGATGGAAAGGAAAAAAAAAACTCGTAATTGATATTTTTTTTGCTATTTGTTGGATGTTTCATTCTTTACTTGTGCATGAACCAATCTTTATGATCCATATTTGTATAAATGGCATGTGAAATTCTTGCAACAAATTGAGATTGTGAACATCTGTATTTTACTGTTTGGGTGCGATCATTTTAGTCAAAATGCATTTCTATTATCCAATGTCTCTTGATTATGTTGGTTGTCTTATCTATTGGTTATGTTTTATAGTATGATTTAGTTTCATGTTTCATAACTAGTTAAATACCTATATTTCGTTGTTTAGGTGGTCGTGTAGATTGGGCTTTGGCCAAGGGTCGCCTATGGTAGAAAACTATAATGGAATTGTTTAACTGAGTGATGCCATTGATCATTTGTAAGCTTCACATGTCAACAGCCACTCGAGTTGCTATCTAGTAACTTAATTATTTTGGATTGTTTGTACTGCAATGCCTCTCTAAGGGTCACGCGGGCATTCCTCAAATCTTTATTTCTTTTTCCTTGTACATTTATGATTTTTTTTTGTAAGTAATTACTTATACATTTGATCTTTCTATGCAGGAAGACGTATATCAAAAGTTGAGTTATTGAAATCACGAAAATGAGCAGTAAAGCTTAAGGTACCCCTACTTAAGAAAACAAATTTAATGCTACTATTATATTGTTACCATTATGTGTGTTTGTGTGTTTTTCTTTTCTTTTCAATATTGGTAGTGAATTAATGTAAAAGACAACAAATACCATCAATTCATGGTAACAATAGTTGAAAATAAGACTTAAATAATGTGAATAGATGTAATCTAAGCTATAACTGATTTGAATGTTTTTGAGGGCTCGTAGATGTGCGTAGGAGAGAATTATTTCAACTTGTGTAAATTGTGAAGTCTGTGGTAGCCGCCATTGTTTGATCTTACAAGCATATCATTTTAGTTGCTTATTGTTGATCCATGCAGGCTAAGCTCCAAATGAGACGTCGGGAGTCGACCCGACTACACCCGACCCGTGGATGATGAGGCGGTGTACTACAAGGTGGCGGGTGAGTGTCCCAAAGGACGTGTCTACGGTCTCGGGTCGTTAGGGATAAAGAAGAGAAGATACGCATATGCTGATGCTAGCACATCCCAGGTGCTAGCACAACGAGGGATGGGAGGGATGGGCAACTTTATGATACTTAGGTATTTTTATGGTTGTTGTAAAACAATGAGAATTGTGGTTTTTTTGTGAATACTTTGGTATCTTAGACATTTATTATACTTGACTACGTTTCGTGAATATATAAATCTTTTTCAATATCGAATTGTATGTTTTTTTCTCATTTGAGTCATTGTTGTTGATATATATTGTTGATTAGTGTATGTATGTGAAATTTTGTTTTTTTGGGGATGTTAGCACCCCCAAATAGTTGTTGGAGGGGGTACAGGCGATGGAGCAGGTCCTGTTGTTATTTTTAGTTTTAGGAGTTTTGGAGAACCAATTTGATTCTTGTGAATATTTAAAAAAAAAACTGGGCATAAATTCCGTTGCTAATCCGTATCTAATTTGTGAAGAAATAGAATGAAAAAACTGGGTAAACAGAGTTTAGAAACGGAATAGATACGGATTAGCAACGAAATTCGTAAAGTCCGTTGCTAATCCTTCTCTAATTAGCAACGGATTAGCAACGAAATTTATAAATTCCGTTGCTAATCCGTCTCTAATTTGCAACGGATTAGCAACGAATTTATAAGTTCCGTTGCTAATTCGTCTCTAATTAGCAAAGGAATGCAAGTAAAACCATTCACTTTGGAAGAATGTGCATTTCAGTACCGTCTCTGTTCCGTTTCTAAATTCCGTCTCTAATCAGTAACGGAAACACATTTCCGTTGCTGACTAAATCAGCGACGAAAATTTTAGAGATGGAATAGATTTCGTCTCTGTTCCGTTGCAGAATTGAATTAGAGATGAAATTTATGTTAATCAGCAACGAAAATTTCCGTTTCTGATCGGCTGTTTTTTTGTAGTGATTAGCTATACAATTGTTTTATTGGATTCCAAAACCAATGTCACTCCTTGAAGTATGAAAGTAGATCTTGTATCTAGAGTCATTACATTATAGAGATATGGCGGACAAACGGGGGGTCACTAGACTTCCAGGGTGATTGGGATCTCTCAACTATCTTACGTAGCACACGGGAAATGAGTCTCAGGTTGTTGGCAAGCATAACATGGGTGACATCACAAGGTATGGGATCCGGGCTTGTTGGCAAGTGTATATCGTAAATGACTGGCACCAGCAAAAGGTTATAAAGGCAAAGAGCACTGCTCCGACCTTCACATTAATGTAGAGCTCAACTTCATCCTTATATAGTGGAAAGGCTGATGTGATGAAGATCACGGCCGACCGAGCCTAGATCATTACTACTTAGTTGAGTGTCAGTTTCATTTTGTTTAACTAAAGTATCTCTTCGCATGTTCTTTTTTCAGCATAGTTGTTATTATCATGCTTTTATATACTTGTTGCATATTTGGGAATATGAACAAATGTCTGTCAATGTTACTTTCTACTTTCATGTACTCACCGTCCTTTTTATGAAGGTGGGTGTAGATCGATCGAGTAGCAGACCAAACAAATAAAAGATCGATAACTAACTTTGAACCAGTGGAGTGCTGCTACACTAAATTTTATAGGTTTTGATTTTGATGTATTACTTTTATATGTAATTCATATACTTTTGGGGTTGTTTATTATGGGTTGAGAGACTAGTAACTTGACAAGACATATGATGATATATTATCTCAGTTTGTTATATATATGTATACATGCATGTGAACTTTATTTCCCTAATTTTTTCCACAATTGTTCGGTATCACATTAAAAGCTTCCACTAATTTGTTAAAACTTTCGTTGAATAAACTTTTAAATAAAAATTTTAATTAACTCTAATTTATAAATTGACATAAGATAGGTAAATGTCTATTTGAAAAATAATGGGTAAGAAATGAGATTTTTAAAAGGCTAACTAATTCCTTGTGAAGTCCTATACGGTGAGATTATGGCTTAATGACGCTACTAGGCTGAGCGGTGCCCTAATTTGAGAAGGGGTCGTCTCATATATATATATTAGTGAGATTGATTTATAACCATTGATCTTAATAAACACTCATCCAGAGACTAATTTAATGGTTTTCATTTTGTTTCAAATCCACTAACACTCTACTAACTCACATTTGCTAATACCAAATCATACTTCATTGGTCTCTTGATGTGTCTACATGTATCTCGAGAAATATCAAATGGCTATTATTTTATTTTACTTAGGCTACATTTCTTATAAATCAACTATAACCATATCAAATTTAATTAATTTAGCCATATTAATACATCTAAATAAATAAATGACTCAAAATGTCACTCTTTACCCGGTCCCATGACTGCACGCATCTCGAAGTGTGTCCCCGCTCACATCGACACCTATAATATTAAGGATTTAAAACGCGATTCGAAATTTGGGTCGTGACAAATCTTCCCAACTAATGGAGACTTTGTCCTCAAAATTAAAATTTGAGTTAAGTTTATAATTGACTCGAAAAGGTATGAGAATTTGTCCATCATATAGCCTTCTTGTTCCCAAGTGAGTTCCGTGTCGTCCTGGAACTGCCACTTGACGAGTACTTTCGAGACAGACTTGTTTCTCAGTTGTTGTACCATTCGATCCAAGATCTGAATAAGATGTTCTTCATAAGTAATGTCCTCACTAAGGTCGATCTGACTCAAGTCAACTATCGGTCGTACTCTTGCCCTCAACTTAGCTAGTCGTAGCATCGATATATGAAAAACCAGATGAATCTCTGACATCTGTGGAGGCAGCATAAGCTTTTATGCAAGTTTTCCGACCCGTTTCTTAATCCTAGAAGGCCTGATGAATCTCGGTTCAAGTTTTCCTTTCACCTCAAATCTTTGAAGATCCTTCTGAATGGGGAAACCTTTAAATAGACAAAGGTTCCATCGTTGTAGTGAAATCACTATGATACTATCAGCATACTTCTTCTGTCTTTCCTGGACACCCTTGAGTCTATGGCATATCAAGTTGACCTTCTCCATGTAGTCAACAAAAATTTCAGGCTTCACAATCTCCTTGTCCTCTAGCTCAGCCCAATACGATGGCGGGCGACACGGTTTGCCAAATAAAGCCTCAAATGGCGTCTTCTCAATACTGGCTTGATAGTTGTTGTTGTAAGCAAACTCACACAACGGTAGGTAATCCTCCTAAGATCAACTAAACTCTAGTACACAAGCCCGAAGCATGTCCTCGAGGACCTGAATCAACTTCTCAGTCTACCCGTCAGTTTGAGGATGAAAAGCTATGCTGAACGGTAGGCGTGTACCATACTACTTTTGCATACTCTGCCACATCTTAGACGTATACGTAACATGTCTATCAGACGTAACCATCAAAGGTACCCCATGCTGCCTAATAATCTCTCTCAAACAGTACATTCAGCTGATCAAATGTGTAGTGTGTTGCTCCTGACAGGAAATAAGCAGACTTTGTCAACCTGTCAACTATCACCCATATCGAATCATATATCCTGACACTCATCGGTAGTCTTCTGATAAAATTCATAGAGATTTCTTATCACTTCCATCATGGAATGGAAAGATCTATAACTACCCTCTAGGTCTGCGACGCTCAGTCTTCATCTGCTGACCGATCTCACAGTTCCTGATGAACTCAAACACATCCGTCTTCATCCCAGGCCACCAAAAATGTATATTCATGTCATGGTACATTTTGGTCATGCCTGGATGAACGGTGAATCGGGTACGGTGTAACTCCTGAAGAATCTTATCTCTCAGCTCTATCACTTACTATCCACAGTCTGCCTATGTACCTCAAACACTGATCTGAAATCTCTGTCCGATCAACACAATCTGTACTCTGCGCTAAGTTACTGAACCTCACATATAACCTGTTGGTCCTCTAACCCTGTGACACTCTCTTTGTAGACACGATATGTACTCTCATCTGTGCACGAATCTCAACTCGAGTATCTGTAGGAACCTAACTGACATGTTGTCGCCACTACCTCGAGTAACACATACTCGTGCATCATGTGAAATATGGCAACCTCGACATCGGTAACTGGTATCCTACTCAGTGCATCTACAACTACGTTGGCTTTTCCTGGCTGACACTCCAAAGAAAAGTCATAATCCTTAAGAAACTCCAACTATCTACGTTGTCTCATATTTAGCTCATTCTGTGTGAAGAGATACTTCAGACTCTTCTGATCGGAAAAGAATGTGAATTTTTTTTCATACAGATGATGTCTCCACACCTTCAGCGGAAATACTATTGCTTCCAACTCCAAGTCGTGAGTGGGATAGTTCTTTTCATGTATCTACAACTGTTTGGAAGCGTAAGCAACAACTCTTCTGCCCTGCATCAAAACATAGCCTAAACCCGTATGAGAAGCATATGTATACACTAGAAATCATTGTCTATCCTCTGGCAACACCAACACTGGCACAGTAGTCAAAAATCTCTTCAACTTATCAAATGCTTGCTTACAAGCCTCTTTCCACTAAAAAGTAATAACCTTTTGTATCAATCTGGAATCGATGAAACGATTTTTGAGAAATCCTTAACAAATCGACGATAGTACCCTGCTAAACCAAGAAAGCTCCAAATCTCTGTCAATGACATCGGTGCTGGCCAATCCATGATAGCCCGAATCTTGGTCGGATCTAGTACAATCCCTGCTTCTCCAACAACGTGCCCATAAACCTGACATCTGAAAGTCCAAATTCACACTTGCTAAACTTGGCGTAAAGTATGTGCTCCTATAAAGTCTGCAACGTCTCCTTGAGATGCTGCTCGTGATCCTCTTTGGTCTCGAATATATCAGTATATCACGATGAAAAATATCACGAAACAATTAAGAAATAGTCTAAGGACCTGATGCATCAAGTCCATGAACACTGCGTAAGCATTGGTCAGCCCAAATGGCATGACCGTGAATTGAAATAGTTCATATCTCATGTCGAACGCTATCTTGGACTTATCATCATCCTTGATCATGAGCTGATGATACCTTGATCTCATGTCTATCTTGAGAAATATCGTGCTCCTCTCAGCTGATCAAATAAATCATCTATCCTCGACAATGGACACTTCTTCCTGACTGTGACCATGTTCAACTGTCGATAGTCGATACATAGTCTCAAAGTATCATCATTCTTCTTCACAAAAAGGACGGGTACTCCCCATAGCGACATAGATGATGCGATGAATCTCTTATGTCCCTAGTCCTAAAATTGAGTCTTCAACTCATCTAACTCTCGCGAGGCCATACGGTACGGAGGTATAGAAATAGGCCTGGTGCCTGGTAGTAACTAAATGATGAAGTCAACCTCTCCATATAGTGGTAAACCAAGTAAGTCCTCCGAAAAAACGTCTGGAAACTCGCAAACAACTGGTATGTCCTAAAGTCTGGGTCCCTGACTCTCTGCCACTGCATACAACGCTACCAAAGTTTACATCTCTCCACTAGTCGCAAGTCAACCTCTCACGCTCTCGGTTATCGATGTATTGCCTCCATAAGTAAATATCGAACGTTTTGGGATCTCAAATATCATTGTCACACTGAAACAGTCGATATGAACGTGATATGCTGTTAGCCAATCCATCCTTAATAACGCGTCAAATTCTAATACCTTGATAACCCTGAAGTGTCCAGGCAACTCTAATCCACCTATCTCAACTGGATATCTCTCATCTAGGCTATTAGGGTAAACCCTATCTTCAGCTACGGTACTAAGGATCAAATGTACTATAAGCCTAACAGGTGTCAGTCCTAAGATGCCTAACATGCAACCGATAATAAAAGATACGGTAGATCCAAAATCAAATAACACATAAGAATCTCTACCATAAATGGAAATCGTACCCTCGATGAGAACTCGTGTAGCGTTGGCGTCTGGCTGGGCTACCATATGAGTCGCCTCTCGATCCTGTTGTACATAGACTGCTGTCATCTATGGGCAATCCCTCACTACGTGCCTAACCTGTCCACATTTGTAGCATGTAATCTATCTGCGCTGATCTAGAGCCTGAAATTGACTATGTGACCATGTCCTTGCGGCTGTCTGTCTCTGCCTCTGCCTTGGCCTCTGCCACCCTGATGTTGCTGTGGTGGAGCCTCTGGGGCCTATGATGTGGGAAGTGCAGGAACGACGGGAGCTAGCAACACTCACCTGACTAGAGGTGGCAAGGGATGTCTGCCTACTGTCCTCTACGTTGGAGTAGGGTATGACACATAGGGCACAACCGGTGTGTAATGTATAGCTATCCCCGATCCCAAGGAACCTCTACTCCATCCCTTCGATCCCTTGCCCCTCTGTCTCCTCCTCTCATACTTAGTAGTCTGCTTTATTGATTATACTAGACCCGATGTCGTCCCACCTGCGACTCTGCTCAAGTATTATGTCTCATGTGATAGGGCTCGCTCATAGATCTTGGTGAGTGTCCTGACACCTGTACTGACTACATGAAAACCAATCTCTGGCCTCAATCTGTCACCGAAATAATACCCAACTTTAAAATCATCTCTCACAAAGTCTCCGGCAAACTACCTCAGATAATCATATCAATCTATATACTGCATCACGGACTCCTCTGCTCCTAGTCTCAACTCCATGAATTCCTTCCCTAACCTCTTCATCACTGCGGGCGGGAAATACTGCTAATAGAACTTCTGCTTGAAAGTATCCCATGTCTCAAACTCTCCATGAGTAGCTACTGTCATACGCCACCAAACATTGGCATCACTCTCCAAAGTGTACGATGAGATCTCTGCTTGAAGTCTATCCTCGATCTTTAGTATCCTATGAAGCTTTTCCTGAGATAGTACCCACTTCTTGATCTTCTTAAAGCTCCTTACTCCATCGAAGTAGACTGACTTGAGTCTGATGAAATCGTTCACAAGCTGGACCTCGACTCATGTATTAGAAGATGTGGACGTGGGGAATGGTACTACATCAACTATATCTACTACTAGTGCAGTCACGACAGGAAGAGTCTGCACTATCGATGATGTTAGGGTCATAGTAGGAAGCTTTGGCGCCGGTAGAGTGGGTGTTGTAGTCTTAGGGGTCGATGTCGATGTCGATGGAGCAAATCGGGTTATCATCATAGCAATGAAGTCGGTCAATTGTTGGCCCTTAACTGTCACTTAATTAAACAGCCTCTGCAAATCCTTAGCAAAGGTAGGGGCTGACTAGCGCTGGTCTACGCATATCCTCTCTCTCGCATATCAGCCGTCTGGGTCTGCAAGTGGATAGCAAACGCGAATCAATTATTCTGTGGCATAGTGCGCATATATATACACACAAATTTAAAAATTAACATGTACATAATGTACATTCCCAGCTCACTTTCACTAACTTCTCAACTAATAGTTTCTAAGCAAGGATCATTTGATTTCCATATCTAAGGTTTGTATTTTAGTCAAATTTATGGTATACTTGTCGAGAACTTGTCTCTGATACCAATTGCGTTGGTATCTTTTAATGCCTTAAACCATAAAGTTCTCTAAACCTACACTCTGATACCAACTGTAACGATCCCTTCTTTAAAACAGGGCATCCCCCGGCCTAATCTCATAGTTAAGCTCTAATCTCGGTCACGTATGACTTAACTACGTATTAGTCAGTCTTTTGTCATATTTTCCTCGTTAATCGTGTTCAAGTTAAGTAATACACATGTCACATTATTATTGAGTTTCAGAGTTAATTAAAACTTTTTAAAGTTCAAAATACATAGCGGAAGTCTTAACAGTTATTCAGAAGCAGTTATTAAAAATCATAAGTGTGAAAACTAGGAAATAACATCACATGTATATAAACATCAAAAGATGGGAAACACTATGATTGTCAAGTCTCAAGTCGGGGAACTATACACTCAACCCAATATATAGCCCCCAAAATATATAGAAATGACATAAAATAGATAATAAATAAAAATGTCGAGACCTACATGATATGAAATAGAAAATCGTTGAACGCTCAAAGATAGTCGCTCTTCTTCTCCTTGCCCGGCCTACTAATCGATGGATCTGCACTCACTGTCATAAAAAGGACGGTAGTACAATAATTAATAAAGTAATTCCTGGAGATTCTTATGTACATTTCCAAACATAATCAACTGGTATTTAAAAGCATAAGTATGGCAAAGAAGTGTTGACATGAAAATATGCTAGAAAATACCATAATTAAATAAAATGAGACTAACACAGACTAAGTAGTAATGATCTAAGTTCGATGGACCGTGAGTCCTATCACATAGGTCTTTATTCAACTACTCAGGGTGGAGCTGTGCTCTACACCTCTATCGAAGGTCGGAGCTAAGCTCTACGACTCTATAATCATCAATATCTCAATCCTCAAAGGAGGAGCTGAGATCTACGTATAAATAAATCATATATACGCACATATTTGCCGCCTACCCCGAGTCTCATACCTCGTGTGCTGCGCAAGTGCAGTGGTGAGTGTCAACATCTCCCGTAGTCTAATGACCCCGTGTGTCGCGCATCAACATTCAAGAATACAAGTCTATATATATACATATAAAATACACATACATACTTCAATTTCATTTCTCTAATCCTAATAACATGTTATTCTCAATCACACATTCATCAAAACAGCAAGAAAGGCATAAGACAAGAGAGTAGAGTCAATTATTCCAAAGGAAAATAATATCATGATTAAAACACTCATATAATGAGTAAAATATGAAACAATTTTATGATATCAGAATACAAAGCAACACATAGTCAAAAGACTATAAAGTATAGCATAATTAGAATGCAATATAAATAAAAACCTCAACAAAATTACTTACAAGTCACACAATGTATTTTCTAGCTTAACCGGCTTCCCAACACCCCAAAACGCATTGCCAAACTCCCAAGACTCTTCCCTAGGCTCTTGGTATCATTAAGAATGTGTTAGAGTGTGTTTAGAATCTTAGTTTCGGTTTTAAGCTAGGCTAGATAGGTTAGGGGTGTTTTGAGAAAATGCAGATTTTTGTGTTGTCACACCACCTAGCTTGCTAGGTAGTTTATCTAGTGCGCTAGTGAACCTCTTAGCACACTAGACAGTTTCTCTAGCGTGCTACACACGCTGGAACCCAGAATTCTCGGGAATGGCCTCCTTCGAAGCCACGGATCCCCGTTCTCCGCCACCAGAGATACGTAACATCCTCCTCCATCAAACATACACCAAGCACTTCATATAATTTATCAAATTCATCAAATCAAACATGTATATTGTGGGAAAGCTCGAGAACATCCAAAACTTGTAAAATTCATAATTTTGTCAAAACAAAACCAATTTTTGAAATTTTTAATAGCTGGAATATTACAAAATTTTCAAGGAATTCAAATATGCAAATGGATTTTGAAAATAACACCTCTTGAATACTAATTTTTCAAAAATTCATTTTCATTGGGAAACTCAATTTTAAGCAAAACTTGAAATCTTAAAAACTGAGTTTCAAAACTTAAACCAAAGCTTCAATTTGAACATATTTGACACGTGAAATGTTTTGAGAACTGATTGAATGAAAACCCCTTTGATTTCATGCCTACAACTCATGAAATTGAAAGCATAGATGACTAGATACATTACTTAAGGTGGTGTGTTGTTATCTACACTTGAATTCTCTTCTTGATGATGAGATTCCCTCACTTGAACACCCCAATTCCAGCAACTAATTACCTCAAAATTTCCTCTCTTTATGAATATAGATGATTTGCATGGCCATTACAATATTATATATATATATATATATGAGATTGATTTATAATCATTGATCTTAAGGTACACACTCATCTAAAGACTAATCCAATAGCTTTCATTTTGTTTCAAATCCATTAACTCTCCACTAACTCACCTTTGCTAGCACCAAATCATATTCCAATTGGTCTCTTGATATGTCCACACATGTATCGAGAAATATCAAATGACTATTGTTTTATTTTACTAACTTAGGCTACATTTTTTATAAATCAACTATAGCCATATCAAATTTAATTAATTTAGCCACATTAATGCATCCAATTAAATAATTGACTCACCATGTAACTCTCTACCTGTTCCCACAACTACACACATCTCGAGGCGTGTCCCCGCTCACGTAACGACATTTATAAATAACAAGTAGATGTGACTTAGTAGTCTACACATGTACAATACACTAAGAAATCATCACACAAATGTAACATATACCTCGGCCACGTGACTAGATTAGTGTGCATATCATGATGTGGGTCTCACGTCACGGGTCGGTGATCCTGATTAAGGATTTAAAACGCAATTAGAAATTTGGACTGTGACACACAACTACTACAACAACAATGCTACTCACGAGGTAACCATAAACCTACATGTCGCAATCAACACCAAGCAACAACCATATATCAGTGACCTAAAACAATAAATCACCTCAAATCTCAATTGCAAAGGCTGATCTACGCAAGCCGACCCAGCTAAAAATGAAGAACTCCTCGATTTCAAGCCTAATCACATTCACGTTGAATCAAAGGTTGATCTACCCAAAGGCTGATCTAAGCTTCAACAATAAAAAAAATGAATTCTTCCATAAACCTAATCACATTCACGTTGAATCAAAGCACAGATACACAAACAAGTACCAAACCAAACTGCAATAACATCATCATAACATAATCTAAAGCTTCAACAATAAAAAAAAACCAAACTTTCAAACAGAAACCTGGAGATTCTCACCTCTTCGTCGCAGAGATCTTTCAATGGCTTCCGCTGATCGGCATGATCAGGAAAATCGGCGAACTTGTAGAAGGAGATAACAACAAGAGATTTCTCTTCGGATTCATCCACTTGAGGTGCTAGCTCTCTCATCTCTCTAGACAATGAAGAGATTTCAGTCCCAGAAACCCTAGAAAGGTACTTGTATGCGGTGATTGATCGTTGGAGATTGTTAGGGTTTGGGATGATGTTTGCACGGTTTTGGATATTGTTCGCGTGATGGATTCAGTGAAGCTCTTCTACAATACGGAAATGGCGAGGATTGCATCTAATCTATCCTTTTCGCGAAGATTCTAGCTATTTGGTCGACATGCAAGAGGGGCATCGAGCAAGGGTTTTGAGCGATAGGGGCTTCGAGTAATTGGTTTTGAGTGAAAGGGCTGATTTTTGGGAAAAATTACATAAGTAGTGCACAAAACATTTTAAATGAGTAAACCAAGTGTGATTTTTATTTTTTTTATTCGTTATTTAAGTCCCTTTCTAAAAAGGCGCTATCATGGGAGATAAATTTCTATGCCACGTGGACACATGAATAGCACATTCTTAAAAGACGTTATCCATGTTTATGATCCACGTTGGTCACATAACACAAATAGCACATTCGTAGTTATTAGGGTATATCAATCCACGTGGATTTATTGGAACAAATTAACACGAATAGCGCATTCAGAGAATGCGCTATTCGTGTAAATCATATAGGGTGCTCCATGTGAAAATCCACGTGGGAAAGAGCAACACGAATCTTGTTGCTCTTTCCACGTTGGTGGGGTTAAACAGATAGCGCCTTCGAAAAAGGCGCTATCTGTGTACCTAATCATCGTCTTCAACAAAAATAGAAACGCAGAGAATATATTCTCTGCATTTTCGCGGAGTCTACCTAGTAGGTACTAGCTAGCTATTGGTTTTTAGGCTGTGTAGGTCACGGGAGTTTGAAAGAGGTGGGTGAGAGTTAGTTTTGTATTTAATGGTGTTGGTGGAAGGGTTTGATTGGGGATCCATTTAAGAGAGAAAGAGGCGAGAGAGAGAGAGAAGGAGGTGAAGGGATTGAAAGTTTTGGAGAATAGAAGGAGATTGAGATATTTGGGTTGTTGTAGGAGAAGCAAATTGAGAGATAATGAGAAGGAGATGACAGGCTTGAAGGAGAAGGAGAAGGTGACAAGGAAATTTTTGTTAAACTGTATTTTTAGTTAAAATTTTTTAATTTGTTAAACTTTTTTGTTTAACCGTTTTGTTTGGTTAGTTTATTTTAGTTAGTTTAGTTTGGTTATTTAGTTTAGTTTGGTTTAGTTTAGTTTAGTTAGTTTAGGATTTCTTTTTTTTTTTTTGTTAAAGTTTTTTGTTAGTTTAGTTTAGTTAGTTTAGGATTTATTTTTTGTTAAATTTTTTGTTAAACTTTTATTTTGTTAAACATTTTTATCATATGATTTTTGTTTAGTTTAAGATTTAGTTTAGTTTAGTTTAGGATTTGATTTTGTTTAGTTTAGGATTTGGTTAATTTTAGGAATTTGTTTTGAAGTGCCTTATTTAGGAATCAATTTTTTGATAAACTTTTTGTAACTTTTATTTTTTTGTTAAACCATTTATTTGTTAAACTTAATTATTTGGTTAAACTTTTGTGTTAAATTGTTTTTTGGTTAGTTTAGTTTAGTTAGTTTAGTTAGTTTAATTTAGTTAGTTTAGTTAGTTTAGTTAGTTTAGGATTTTTTATTTGTTAAAGTTTTTATTTAAATTTTATTTGTTAAACTTTTATTTTGATAAACTTTTTATCATATAAATTTTGTTTACTTTAGAATTTTGTTTAGTTTAGTGTAGTTTAGGATTTGGTTTTGTTTAATTTAGGATTTGGTTTAGTTTAGGAAATTTGTTTCGAAGTGTTAATTTAGGATTTATTTTTTTGTTAAACTTTACGTTAAACATTTTTTTTGTTAAACTGTTTTTTTGATAAACTTTTTTTTTGTTGAACTTTTTTGTTTAACCGTGTTTTTGGTTAGTTTAGTTTGGTTAGTTTAGTTTAGTTAGTTTAGTTTATTAGTTTAGTTTAGTTTAGTTAGTTTAGGAATTTTTTTTGTTAAAGGTTTTGTTAAACTTTTTTTGTTCAAATTTTATTTTGTTTAACTTGTTATCATATGTATTTTGTATAGTTTAGGATTTTGTTTAGTTTAGTTTAGTTTAGGATTTGGTTTAGTTTTGGATTTTATTTGAAATATTAATTTAGGATTCATTTTTTTGTTAAACTTTGTTTTAACCTATTTTTATTTGTTAAATTGTTTTTTGTTTAACTTTTTTATTTTGTTAAACTTTTTAGTTAAACTATTTTTTTTGTTCTCATGTGTCCCTTAATATAAACACAAGTCGAACTAACTTTTATTTTTTGCATGACAAGATCAAGACAACAAACGGTTGGCTAGAGAGAGTTTAGTCATTTTTTGTTGCACGAGCAGTTAGCTTAGGATTTGTTTTTGTTAAAAAAATATATTTTGAGTTATTAATTTCCATTTAAATAAAATAACTAACTTTATTTTTTATTGCAGGAATATTAATTTGAAGACAAAAAGAGGAGGAAAGAAGTAAGTTCAAAAAATTATTTTTTTTATTATTATTTATTTGGTTTTGTTATAATTTTCATGTCATGTAGTTACATAGTTTTAAAAAAAAAATGGTTGAGATGTTCATTGCATGATACGTGTACTTGAACTTTGTTTTAATTTTTTCGTGCTTAAAAAAAATTTTTGTGCTGTAAAAAGTTTTCTTGACTACGTCTTGTCCTATCTATGTGTATATATATCATGTTACAAATTAAAATATGAAACATTAACCAACTTAAAAAGATGGTGTACTTGAAGCAGACGAATGAATATGCTCTGTAGTTGCGCAATTAAGGTGAACTTTTACATCAAAAAGTTGGATTGCACTTTAAATCCTCCCAATTTGATAAAATTTTTGGCTTGATATTTGAAAAAAGGAACGAAAAAAGTCTTGAATAATTGATGATAAATATAGTATATATATTAGTCTTTAGGAACAAATTAGCATGATCTTGTTTTGATGAAATACATACTACTTATGAACTAGTTTAGTAGTTTTCATCGTTTGGGATGTAAATATGAGTTATTAATTGGTACTTAATGCAGACAAATGAGTATGCTCTGTAGTTGCGTTGTTATGACGATCTTCTGCATCAGAAGGTTTGATTGCGCTTTAAATCCAGTTAGTAATCAACTTTTTCGTTTGGTATATTTGTAATCTCGTGTGTAATCCTTTTACATCAATGTCCAATAAATTATGTAGGTCATGGAACATAGGAACATCCCATTTCTATTTTATGCGTACGGTGAAATTGTAAACGGTTTAAATGGCATCGCGTACAACGCACCCCATCAGCAGTGTTGATGGTTAAGTTTGGGACAAGTAGAAGACAATTGATGGATGACGTGTGTAACTGACGCATGTCGAATGCGTTAAAATATATAATCCCGATGAGAATACCAATGACCACAAGAATTGCAGTAGTGACAAGCACGGGGTCGAACCACGAATACCAAGTTTCTGACCTATGCTACGAAACTAAAAATAACTCGGGGTATCCACATGAATAATTTCTAAATTAACTAAAACTAGACTAAAAATAGTAAGTGAATATATCAATAAAGGGAGAAACAATCCAAACCATTGGTATCACAAATCTCCTCAATTTGGCATAATTCTACATACGGCCCTCAATCTAATCAAAGCATGCAATCTACAGTACATTAGTGTAGCTATAGACCCGGTAACGTACGCGGGTCCTCGCACTTCCCTATCTCGATGGTCAAGGTACGACAATGACCACTTCCCTAGTCAAACACATAACCCTATATTCAAGCGAATTGGGTTTAATGTGCTGACCGCAATGGGCTTTGTGAAGGCACTACACCTAGGCAAATGGATCATTAGTGTGTCCAGTTTAGCCTAGATCCCTATGGTATTCAACCGGTCCCAAAAGGGTCTAATCACTTGGTATGATTGGATGCAACTAATGTGGTCTTATTGCACAAGTACGGGTGTGTACAACCTACTGGCATGTAAATCAAGATTTAAACAAGTGTTTAATCTCAATAATTCAACCAATATCAAAGGGAATAAAGTACTATGAAAAACAAAATAAATAAATAAATAAATAGATCTCACATATGTTTTTATACCAAAAAGGGTGATTTGATCCACCTCTGGATCAGATTGATGAGTTTAGCCGGCCATCGTCGTCATAAACTCCATTAAAATTCAAGAACAAAGTATAAAACAATGGTTTTGGGGAGAGAAAAGGAGGGATAGAGCACACAAGCCGCTAAAAAGAAGAGAAAACAATGTATGTCGATCACCTGCCAAAAACCCCTAATTAAAACTGTCAAAATTTGGTCCCCAATGCCTATTTTCGAGTTTGGTTTGTGACACGTGCGCCGAGGACGATCAAACGGTTATTAGGAGTTTGTTTCCATTTTGTGCGACGCTTCAGTGCTCGATTTGGCAAAGGAGCTGGACCGGATGACATGTCGCAGTGTGATTGGACGAGGACTTCTGTTGTGATGACGCTGGTGTGACAGAAGACCGCCACATGTCTCGTGCGCATTGGAAGGACAACTGCCATTGTGCAGTTTTGCAAAGGCACGTGTCAACTGCTGACGAGTGGAAGAGAGGCGGGCGAATAGGCATGTGACACGTGGCGTAGAGCTGGCAGGTGAGGCAGCTTTTGTTTGGTGTCTGCTGACGTCTGGTGACCAATAGGGGCAGGACACATGGACTGCAGTAGGGAACCAACTAATGATGGAGTGACACGTGTCACGAGAGTGGAAAACCGCCCAAAAGTGCGAGTATCTTTCGGTGTCTGATCATTGTGTATGAGTAGTCCATTTCGCGCAGATTTTTGCCATGAACTCAACCGCGCACTCCAAAAATCCTAAAAACGACCAATAAAGACAATTAGGCCAAAATTTTAGGGATTCAACAATAACAATAACTAAATAAACTACATATAATATGCCAAATTAACGACTTATCAAATACCCCCTAACTTAGGACTTTGCACGTCCCGAGCAAAGGTATAAATGACACACACACAAATAAACTAGACTCCTAATATAACTATGCACTGACTCAGCTATACCCGATTCAAAAAATTCATGGATTTCTTTTGGTTTACATAGTCACCAAGATAACAAACCACTCAGGAAATTTCGGAGTTATGATATGTCAAGAACCGCAACCCAAACACAATTAAGACCACACTTTCAAGACAAAGATGCAGTCAAGACAAAAGCCATCAACTACTCGCGGGTTTTCTTTGTCTATACATTCAAGCACGCAAGTTCACAATCTCCACGAAAATAGCGTATCAATGCATCAAAAGTACCATATACAAGAAATGCAACCACACCCTGCACTATTGTAGACTTAGCACCAATGGAAATCAATAAGACTGCAATAGGCTGTAACAAGGTTGAGGAAGGGTACTAAAGAAATAGTATAAAGGGTATGCAAAATGTTGAAAAACTAGAACTTAGATTATCAAATGATTACCTGAGAACATGAATGTGACTAAACTGCACTAAAATTCATTTTTCATTCAAAATGTGCAGTCCTCACCTTTTTCCAACCACCTGGCTCCATGCTCCATTTCCTGTGGATGCTGTTTTAGGTGGGACTCTCTAATCATGAATTTTCCCTTAATTTGGGCGAGTAAACAATTTCTCCTCTGATTTTTTTCTCCTCATGTCTCTTTCTAAGGATATCAAATCTAAGTCTAACTTCCAACTAGGTATAGGGTATAAGGCTAATGGCTGAGGGTTTAATGATAGATAATCAAGGAAATCATGTTTAATTTGGCCCCAATGAGCTAACTAGTAGTAAGATGAAGGGTAGGTCTAAGGCTAAGGGCTTAAATTCAAAAATGGCCTAAATTATTTCCCCAAAAGTGTTTCGAGTCATAAGAATTTAGCCTGGAGTGAGTTACGTCCTTGTTCTAGTACCCTAGAATGCTGGGCTACGGGCTTGAGTGAGTGTTTCTCCTAATTTCTCCTGAGTTTCAAGTCCATAGGGCAACCGTAGTGTACTCATCCACAACCAAAGGCATGAAACAAAATCTCAGGTGACTCTAAACAATATAAAAATGAAAACTACACTGAAAACATGCATGAACGTGTATCAACTCCTAATGAAATGGGAAAGTGAGATATGGAGGGAAAATAAATGGAAGAAATGAGTGAATAATAGATACAAAACACCACCAATACCGTTCGACAACCGCATATAATTAAAAAATTTAAACAATCTCACATGTGGTCTTTCACATAGAAACCCATCCAACTCAGTCCACAAATCCAAAAGTATTCCCAAACTTATTCTGAACCTTGTCTTCAAGGTTCAAAACATGTTAGGAGGCCCACATGGAAACACACAAGATGGTGAAAGAATATGATAGATATAGAAGTAAGGAAATGATACAAGATCATGCAGAGGACTAACACTAACCCTAAATCTACTAACGAAAAGAAGATGGGTGACCTTACCAGATCTCAATATGACTAACCGTAGGTACAAAACATGTGATGAGGCATAGGAGCAATGTCAGGCTCTCAAAATCAAGTGTGCTATGCAGAGGTCGCAACACCTGTAAAAAGTCACAAGGAGATAATAGTGAGAAAACCACAAAAATACTAAAATAAAAATCAAAGAAGAAAGGGATAGAAGCTTGGGGTGCCTCCAAATAGCGCCTTTTTTTACATCGTTGGCTCGACTCAGTCTGACTCTCTCTCAGTCAAAGTACTCTACAAATGCTAGAGTCTTGCTCTCGATCACGTATTGTGGGAAGTTGTCTTAGAACAGCTTTAGTCGGCGCTCATTCACTTTGAAAACTTTCCCTCTATCTGTGATCCGGATCTCAACTGCATCATGTCTAAACACATCAGTAACAACAAAAGGTCTGAGCCATCGTGACCTCAACTTCCCTGGATGGAGAGTTAATCTGGAATTATAAAGCATGACCTTTTGGCTGACTACGAAGGTCTTAAGAGATAAGTTGCGATCGTGGAACGCCTTAGTTTTATCCTTATAGATTCGAGGGGACTCGTAGGCATTGTTCTGGATCTCTTCCAATTCTTGGAGGTCCAACTTTCTCTCTTTACCGGCTGCGTCGAATTCCATCTTGAGCTGTTTGACAGCCCATAGAGATTTATGCTCTAACTCGACCAGCAAGTGGCACGATTTGCCAAAAACTAAGCGATACGGAGACATTTCGATTGGCATTTCATACGCCATTCGATAAGCCCATACTGCATCATCAAGGCGTGTGCTCCAGTCCTTCCGTAACGGGTGTAAGGACTTCTCCAAAATGGCATTAATCTTCTTATTTGACACCTCCGCTTGGCCACTCGTCTGAGGATGATAGGTCGTAGACGTACGGTGTGTAACATTATACTTGCGCATAAGATTTTCAACCATGCGGTTGCAAAAATGGGTACCTCGATCACTAGTCAAAGCTCGTGGAGCACCAAAAGTCGAAAAAATCCGTGATTTCAAGAAATCGCATACCACTGACGAATCATTGGTGCGAGTGGTTTTAACTTCCACCCATTTGGACACGTAATCGCTAGTAAGATATAAAGAAAACCATGTGACGGTGGAAATGGCCCCATGAAGTCGATCCCCCAAACATCGAAAATCTTGTAAAATAGGATCGAGGTCAGTTGCATTTAATCCCTGTGACTCAAGGTACCGATCGAATGACATCTGGCAGAGGTCTTGGCGTATAGATATGAATCGTGAAAAATGGTGGGCCAATAGAACCCACTCTCCAAGACCTTCATAGTTTTCCTACGTGGACTGAAATGGCCGCCGCAGGCGTATGAATGACAGAATGCCAATATGGATTGTGTCTCAATCTTGGAGACACATTGACGAATAACCTGGTCTGAGCAAAAGCTCCACAAGTATGGGTCATCCCATACATAGTGTTTGGAATCGCTCCGGATTTATCCTTCTGGGCTCCCGTAAGATGAGGTGAAAACTCTTGTGTAATGAGGTAATTTACCAGATCTGCAAATTAACGGAGTTCCTAAGAAATTGCTAAGAGATGTTCATCAGGAAAATCATCTTGAAGCGGGACAGGTTCTTCACCATTCTCGATACGACTGAGATGGTCAGCAAAAAGATTTTATGCACCACTTTTATCTTTAATCTCGATGTCAAACTCTTGTAACAAGAATATCCATAGAATGAGACGAGGTTTAACTTCCTTTTTGGCCATAAGGTACTTTAAGGCAGCATGGTCAGAGTAGACGACCACCTTAGTTCCCAAGAGATAAGGCCAAAATTTCTCCAAAGCGAAGAAGACATCTAGAAGCTCATTCTTTGTAGTGGTGTAATTCAGTTGGGCAGGATCAAGAGTTCGGGAGGCGTAGTATATGAAATGAGAAGCACGCAACTTGTTGCCCAAGCACGACACCCACAGCGTGGTTGCTGGCATCGCACATGATCTCGAAAGGTAGCTCCCAGTTGGGAGCTCGAATCACTGGAATAGAGATGAGAGAGTGTTTGAGTGCATCGAATGCACTCCTACATGCCTTATCGAGATCGAAAGGCATGTCCTTTCTGAAGAAAGTGACATACGGGTTGTGCAATTTTGGAGAAATCCTTAATGAATCGCCGATAGAAACTGGCATGCCCAAGGAATGATCAGATTTCTCGCACAGTCGTGGGGTAAGGCAATTTTTGAATTACTTCAATCTTTGTCGGGTCTACCTTCACCCCCTAGCAGACACGATGTGACCCAAAATAAGACCTTGATCCACCATGAAGTGACATTTTTCGTAATTGTGGATAAAGTTCTTCTGGATACATCGGTGAAGTACCTTAGTTAGGTGACTAAGGCAAATATCGAATGAATCGCCGTAAATGGTGAAATGATCCATGAATACTTTGATGAAGTGCTAAATGAAGTCAGAGAAGATGTTCATCATACACATCTGAAAAGTAGCAGGTGCATTACACAACCCAAATGGCATGCACCGGTAAGCAAAAGTACCGAAAGGACAAGTGAAGGTGGTTTTCTCCTGATCCTCATGTACTACGGGAATCTGGTGAAAACCAGAGTATCAATCCAACCAGGAGTAGTGAGACCTGCCTGCTAAATGCTCTAACATCTAATCTATGAAAGGCGATGGGAAATGGTCTTTCCTAGTGGAAGCATTGAGCTTCCTGTAATCGATGCAAACTCGCCATCCGTTTTGGACGCGAGTTGGGACTAACTCACCTCGTGAATTCGTGATCACTTTGATCCCCATTTTTTGGGAACCACCTGAATGAGACTGACCAACTTGTTGTCAGAGATTAGGTAGATCATCCCAGCGTCAAGAAGCTTCAAAATCTCCTTTTTAACCACATCCATCATCGGTGGGTTCACTCTCCACTGTGCTTCTCGTGATGGTTTTAACCCTTCTTCCATTTTTATCTGATGCATGCATGTTGAAGGGCTAATACCTTTGATGTCAGCAATCGTCCACCTTAGGGCTTCTTTGAACTCTTGAAGCATATGAATCAGCTTCTCTTCCTCTGGTAATGTGAGTTTAGTGGAGATGATCACTGGTAAAGTATCATTCTCACCTAAAAACATATATTTGAGGTAGCTAGGCAGTGGTTTGAGCTCCAGTGTGGGGGCTCGCTCCATAGAGGGGAGAAGTGTAGAGTTCGAAGCAGGTAAGTCAAGATACGCTAGGGTGGAAAATAGAGTGGAGCAGAGTCCAACTCAGATATCACCTCCTCGATACTGAGATCGAGGACGAAGCATTGCTCTCGCAAGGAATCGGTGTCGAGATGATTCTCTAACACCACTTTAATATCATCACCTTTCATGAGAAATGTATCCTAGACAAGTGAGTCCACACTGTACAAGGCAAGCACCATAGAAAAGGCATCGCAGGAATGGTGCATCGCATCATAGATGTTGAACTTAATAAGTTCGCAATCAAACTCCATGGTTAGAGCGCAACTGTGAACATCAATCTTGGTATTGGCGGTCTTCAGGGAAGGCCTGCCAAGCAAGATTGAGGAGAAATGGGTGCATGGCTAAGTGTTCATATCGATGATATAGAAGTCAGCAGGAAAAATGAGCTCACTAACCTTCACCAGGATGTCTTCCAAGACACCCACATGACGAACGACGGACCGGTCTGCCAAATGTATGACAATTCCAGTATCCTTTAGAGGGTCAGCCTTCAATATCTCATATATGGATAGTGGCATGACATTGATAGAGGCTCCGAGGTCGAACATAGCTTTCTGGATCTCAACTCCACCAATTATGCAAGGGACAGTAAACATGCCTAGGTCCTCACACTTGGTGGGCAACTTTTTACGTAGGATAGCTGAGACATTCTCACCTACGGTGATTCTCTCGTTGCCTTTGAGTCGACCTTTGTTGGTGCATAGGTCTTTGAGCAACTTAACTTAGTGGGGCATATGTGTTAAGGCATCAAGAAGTGAGATGTTTATCGCCACTTTCCTCAAGATTTTCAGAATTTCCTTCACTTCTCCCGCCTTTTTATTCTTAATGAGGTGTTAAAGGAACGGGGGTAGGATTTTGAGAGAAGGTTGGTTTCTTTATCCAAGTTTACTATTTCAGTGTGAGACGGTTGAACTTCGAGCTCCTGCTTGATTTCCTTAGATTTAAAGGCGATCTCTTTAGGCTTGGGTTCTTTAGGGGTCTCCTCCAGCTCTCTGCCGCTACGAAGTGTAACGGCATTGACATTCGCATTAGGATTCAAATGTGGTTGAGAATGTACCTTGTCTTTCTTATCCGTACGCCCAACATGTATGGCTAGTTGTCCTAGTTGAACATTTAGACTTTTAATGCTTGAAGCATGGCTCGCGATGGTTTCGTTTTTGAGTTGGGCCAAGTCTTTCGAGAATCTGTCTTGATTAGCAATGAGTGTCCTCATCATTTCTTCTAAAGACCTTGAATTATGAGTGGGTTGGGACTGTTGGGGAAGAGGTTGTCCTTTTGGAACATACTGGAGGAAGTTCTGGTTTTGGGGACCATAACTATGATAGGGGCTTTTAACGACATGATTATAACTGTTACTGAAATTGTTGTCGTATTGATTACTTGGTGGTCTTTGGAATCCGCCACCTAAAGCGTTCGCTGCTCGTTCTCGAACAAGGTAGGACACGAGTCACTAGAGTGGTCCTTGGCTGTGTAGAAGCCGCAAGCTTTAACTTGAGCTTTTCCCGAGGTAAGGAATCGCTCTATGAGATCAGTGAGTTTATCAAGCTTGCTATTGGCAAGAATTTGACCCTACTCCATCATAAAGACTTCGTGAGCGTCCCTCTTCCCCGTCATCAATGTAATGACTCGATTGACTTGCTATAAAGTCGAACGGATCAAACATCTCCTCAGTGGTTTTACATCTGTAGTCGCCTCTACAGGCATTGTCAATTATCCGTTTCTCAAGAGGTGTGAGTCCCATATAGAAGAAATGAACAATGGAGAGGTTGATTTGGCCATGTTGGGGGCATTGCACAAGTAAGCACTTATAACGACCCCAATAATTGCCAAAAGATTCGCTCCATTTCATTTTGATACTACATATCTCTTTAGTAAGTCGGGAAGCTCTAGATTCAGGGAAGAACTCTTTGAGGAATGCAGAAATCATGTCGTTCCAATTTGTGATGGAACCAGGGGGAAGATAGAAGAGCCAGTTTTGAGCTTTATCCTTAAGGCAGAAATGAAAAGCCGAGAGTTTGACTTCTTCTTCATCAACTCGAGGGGGAATCATGGTCCTACACTTAGAATGGAAGTCCTTGATGAAAGTGATTGGATCCTCACAATCCAATCCATGGAAGACTGGGAGTAGGTTAATGAAACCTGATCAGAGCTCAAAATTGCCCCTATGGGCTGGGAATGGGATGCAGTGTGGCTGATGAGCCAGGAGATCCTGTATCCCATCATTCGCCATCCCTATGGTAATGCGACGGTCGACCTGAGGTTATGCCCAAGGGTTAGCTTGTGGCCTTTGTGGAGGGGGATCAACCACTCTTTGGTTGAATGGTTGATACTGGTGTACTATAAGCCTCTGTTGTTCCACTGGAGCATGTGGTCCAGCTGGTGCGACAAACTGTCAGGGAGGAATAACTAGAGGTTCCTCCCGTCCCTCACGTCGTGCAACGGGTGCATGTGGATTCCCAATGTGGTCAACCATCAGAGGGGGTTGCTCGTCGTTCAGTTGAATTCTCAAGGAGTGGTTCCTCTGCCTAGTTTCTTTCGAGTTCCGACGGCAAGTTTTTTCAATCTCCGGATCAAAAGGGAGTAAAGATTCGGCGGATAGCGATTGATGAATATTGTGGGACATAAAGGTGAACACAAAAAATAAGAAAAACCCTAAGTCGAAAATAACTTTTTCCCCGGCAATGGCGCCAAAATTTGACGCGTGTTGAATGTATCAAAATATATAATCCCGATGAGATTACTAATAACCACAAGAACTACAGTAGTGGCAAGCACGGGGTCGAACCACGAAGACCAAGTTTCTGACTTATGCTACGAAACTAAAAATAATTCAGGGTATCCACAGGAATAATTTCTAAATTAACTAAAACTAGACTAAAAATAGCAAGTGAATATATCAATCAAGTGGGAAACAATCCAAACCATCGGTATCACAAATCTCCTCAATTTGGCAGAATTCTACATATGGTCCTCAATCTAATCAAAGCATGCAATTTACAGTAAATTAGTGTAGCTATAGACCCGGTAACGTACGCGGGTCCTCGCACTTCCCTATCTCGATGGTCAAGGTACGAGAATGACCACTTCCCTAGTCAAACACATAACCCTATATTCAAGCGAATTGGGTTTAATGCGGACCGCAATGGACTTTGTGAAGGCACTACAGCTAGACAACTAGATCATTAGTGTGTCCATTTTGGCCTAGATCTCTATTGTATTCAACCAGTCCTAAAAGGATCTAATCAATTGGTATGGTCGGATGCCAGTAATATGGTCTTATTGCACAAGTACGGATGCGTACAACCTACTGGCATGTAAATCAAGATTTAAATAAGTGTTTAATCTCAATAATTTAACCAATATAAAATGGAATAAAATACTATGAAAAATAAATTAAATAAATAAATAAATAGATCTCACATATGTTTTTATGCCAAAAAGGGTGATTAGATCCACCTCTGGTTTAGATTAATGAGTTTAGCCGGTCATCCTTGTCATAAACTCCATTAAAATTCAAGAACAAAGTATAAAACAATGGTTTTTGGGAGAGAAAATGAGGGGGAGAGCATACAAGCCGCCAAGAAGAAGAGAAAACAATGTATGTCGATCACCTGCCATAAACCCCTAATTAAAACTGCCAAAATTTGGTCCCCAATGCCTATTTTTGAGTTTGGTTTCACGTGCACCGAGGACGATCAGATGGTTGTCAGGAGTTTGTTTCCATTCTGTGCGTCGTGTCAGCGTTTGATTGGGCGAAGGAGCTGGACCGGATGACGTGGCACAGTGTGATTGAACGAGGACTGCTGTTGTGATGACGTTGGTGTGACAACTGCCATTGTGTAGCTTTGCAGAGACACGCGTCAGGTGCCGACACGAGGAAGAGAGGCAGGCAAATGGGCATGTGACACGTGGCGTGGAGCTGGCATGTGAGGCAGCTTTTGCTGGTGTCTGCTGACGTCTGGTAACCAATAGGGGCAGGACACGTGGACTACAATGGGAACCAACCAATGATGGAGTGACACGTGTCACAAGAGTGGAAAACCTCCCAAATGTGTGCGTATCTCGAGGCGTATCTTACGGTGTTTGATCAATGTATATGAGTAGTCCATTTCCCGCAGTTTTTTGCCACGAACTCAACTGCGCACTCCAAGAATCTTGAAAACGACCAATAAAGACAATTAGGACAAAATTTTAGGGATTCAACAATAAAAATAACTAAATAAACTATATATAATATGCCTAATTAACGACTTATCAAACACGTTCAATATCTCATCTACGGAGACTCTAGTTAGGATGACTTATCGCCACGTGATAATCTTCCCGGGAGGTTTGTAATATTTTGTCCTTGTGTTGCTACATGATGTGACACTTCGACTTGATGTGGGCGACAGTAGCCAATTTACCATTAACTGCAATGGTAGATATCTATTTAACATTTGAGTCAATCGACTCATTTCAAAATCCTACGGTTCATTCGCAAGTCCATGATGAAAATGTCAGCATGTCAGACGCTAGATTGATGATGAAAAAGATGCATATGCAATCACCACAAGGTGATGTCGCGCAAGATGGGTGTGTTAGTCCCTTATATGATGACATTAATGCCTCTAGTGACGATGAAGTTAACGAGGACGACAATAATGAAACAGATGAGGACGTACGTCCCCCTGAGGATCCTGCAGCAGCTGTCCATTAGGAAAACCTCAATGTTGTTACGGATGACCCAAAGTATGAACCTCCAGGTGCAGAAAACATGTAAGATGATGAGCAGTTTGCGATCGATGAATAGAATTTCATGAAGGAAACGAGTGATGATGAAGTTCACCAGCCATTATCGGTGTATAATGAAATCGATTGGGAGGTGGCTAACTCCACTGCAACCCAACATTTTCATCAACAGACTGGGTGTGAAATGTCTAATTTTGAGTTGGAAATAATATTGTGCTTCGACAACTAAAAAGACTTACAACATGTTGTCAAAGTGCGGCATGTTAATAGACATTGTCAATATCATGTTATGGAATCGACTACAACTCTTTGGGCGATCAAGTACAGAAGTGTGCAAGTCAGGTGTATGTGGCGTGTTCATGCTTGTTTGCAAAAGAAAACACAATTATGAGAGATCACACAATTAGACGTGTCGCACAACTGTATAAATCCCGATGTAGAACGTGGTCATGCCCAACTTGACGCCAACATGCTTGCGCGAGAGATCCAAAGAATTGTTCAGATAAATCAAACAATAACTATCAAGGCATTAATATAAATAATAAAGGGACAATACGGACACGAAGTAAACTACAAGCGAATGTGGGATGCCAAAAGGAAGGCAGTTGCATGTGCGTTTGGAGACTGGGATGAGTCATACGCTAGATTACTAAGATGGTTGGTGGCTGTGAAGAATAAGAGTCCGGGGACAATAATCGAGTGGTCACATAGACAATGGACTGTTGATGAGATAAGGACTGCGCCTCCTCAATTTCTTCGTGTGTTTTTTGCATTCAAAGAATCAATACAAGCTTTCAAGTTTTGTAGGCCTCTTCTTCATATTGATGCGAATTTCTTATATGACAAATATAGTGGTAAGCTAATGATTGTCATCTCAGTTGATTGTAATGGACACATACTACCGGTTGCATTTGTCGTTGCACAAACTGAATCTACGGATTCGTGGGGATGGTTTTTGAGGATGTTGCGCAAACACGTGACGGATAAAGATTGAGTTTGCCTTATTTCTGATCGTCACCCTGGCATTCTGGAGGGGATCAACACCCTGACCAATGGTTTTTGTCCCCCAAAAAGATACTACCGTTATTGCACGTGACACTTGGTCAGTAATTTCAACATCCAATTCAAAAATGATCCCTTGAAAAAACTCATTTCTCGAGCAGCTGCTCAACATCAAGAAGGAAAATTTAATGCATGTGTGGAGCGTTTTGCATACTTATCATCACGAACTCCTTAATTTGTGCAATATGTCAATGTTATCCCCAAAGAACTATGGACTCAATCGCATGACGGAGGCATGCGGTACGGATGGATGACTTCTAAAGGTGTTGATATATATGAAATGCAAGTTCTGTTTTGCATTCAACTATATGGTTATCGCTGAAGTAATATTACTTACATGAATTTTATTGTCAATTGTAGAGTGTTTTAACGATGTATTGAAGGGGGCTCGATTCTTGTCAATAACAACGATGACTCAGATGATTTACTACAGATTTGTGACATACCACGATCAGTGTAAATAGGTAATCAATGAAGCAATCTCAAATGGCCTATCCTATACAAAATATGTCACGGATAAACTCACACGTTATGAACATTTTGCAAGGAGGCATCAAGTCAATTTGATAAATCGTGACATATGTGAGTTTGAAGTGCTGACTGGAAGACGTGGAGATCGCATGCATAAAGGCAACAATACCCAAGTCGTCATCCTAAAGGACCAGGTGTGCAGTTGCAATAAATGAAAATTGTTTGGTTTCCCTTGCTCACACGTGTTAGCTGCACGTGCCTTTATTCGAGTGAGCTACGCGTCATTCATTGAGCCATATTATAGGATAAATGTGTACGCGCAATGTTACTCCTCTAATTTCAAAGCCATTCCAGATGAGAAATATTGGCTGACTTTTGTGACGAAGATCATACCGGATCCAAGGTGCAGACGTGGCCGAGGGAGACCAAAGGGAAGGCGAAGGCAAAACGAGATGGATCTTCCTTATGTCTCAAGGCCCTTACGATGTGGCATATGTCATCAAGAAGGACATAGAAGAACAACATGTCCTAATAAAGACCGTGATCGAGTCCCTATTAGGAAGAACCGATGTGGTATTTGTCATTCAAATGGACATAACAAAAAATTGTCCAACCAGAGCTCAACCTTCCAATGAAAATCGATAGTCGATTTTGTATATTGTTTGTGATTGGCTTAAGTTGGTAATTTGATTATATTGAAATGCTTAAGTATTCGTTATTGTTTGAACCTATATTAATGAGTTATTTTGACTTTCCAAACAACACGACTAATTTTTTTAAATCAGTCAATTGTATTTTGTACACCAATGGATTCAAGTCCATCAGATCCTTCACTTTTACATCTCCAATCTACACACTGATCGTCGCAAACCTAGAGGGGTCAGGTAAACTTTTTTAGATATATACATCAAATGTTCATGCATAAATGTATAATATATATATCGACTAATACATTTTCAATTATAAGGAGTGTGAAACATTGCGCGTGTGTTGAAGACTTGGTGTCGTTGATCGAACGGTGCAGTACCATTCGAGGATGATCTCATATCTTCATTCCAGTGGGTTCTATGGGATTTCCTGCGTAGCATATTTCAGCCTTAATTGGGCTTTGATTACTGCATTCATTGAGAGATGGCACCCTGAGACACATACATTTCACATGCAATATGGCGAGTGCACAATTACACTCCAGGACGTGCAGGTACATCTTGGCTTACCTATTGAAGGTATGCCTATGACGGGAACCACCGATACAGACTATGTTGAGGTGTGTGAGAGGCTAGTTGGTCGAACTCCTAATGGCTCAAACGTAACGTACCAGCTATATATGACGACATAGATGAGGAATCGGTGCAACGTTATGTTTTATCGTACATACTGCAACTTATCGATGGTTGTCTATTCACCGACAAGTCAAATCGATTTGTACATTTGATGTTTCTACCGTTGCTCAAGGATTTCCAAACAGCTGGACAATATAGTTGGGGGAGTGTCTGTTTGGCTTATTTGTACAGGGAGTTGTGTCGCGGATCTCGCTTGGGTGCACATGAAGTTGCAGGCGCGTCAATTCTTGTACAGCTGTAGGCATGGGACACATTTCCATTCATAGCACAAAGGCGCATGGGTGTTTCTAGAGTTCGACGTCGAACAGTGGATGGAGAACACATGCTTATGGATGCTCCATTAAGACACAGGAAATACAAATATTATTTCATAATTTCTATAATATTAACTTCGTTCTCATTTTCTATAATTTATTGTTTTGTATATAGATGGATCGATGCATTTTCGGTTACTCAGAGTGCGACACACGTCTTATCAGCTTACCGTGATGCACTCGACTCGTAGAATGAGGATGACGTGGTGTGGCAACCTTATGCTGAAGTCATCGGGTCTCTTCTCGAATATTGTACTGACGGTTACGGCAGTTGGCTATCGACGTGTCCCTTAATTTGTTTCCACATAGTCGAGTGGCATCGACCAGAAAGGGTTATGAGGCAATTCGGAATGATACAGGTCGTGCCACCAAACTATGATTACGACACTCGACTGCACCGCATCGAATTATGTGGACTCAATCAAGAAAATTGGGTGGCTTTTCACGCAACCTTTATACAAATGTGGGAAAATCGTGGTGACAACAGTCACAATGGCACAAGAAGAAGGACACAATCAACAAGACTACATGACGTGGTATCGATTAGTCACTAGACGATTCATTGGACACGACGGGGCTTTACGTGACTATTCGATAAACTTGAAACTATTATTTTGTTTTCCTCACGAGTAATATCTTAAATTGCATGGATTAAACTTATGTTTTTTATATCAATGTAACTTGGTGCATCGACTGCGGCGAGTGTTCATTGAGGATGGGTACGAGCAAGGTCTTGCTGCACTTGATGAAGGCATTAAAATTTTAGATGAAGATGAAAGGCAAAGATCTACTCTATGAAATGATGGAATTGATGTTGAACAAGACATAAATGAGGAGAATGAAGAAGAATATGAAGAAGATGATCAGGGCGAATCAAATAGAGAGGTGAGAAGAAGAACAACACAAACTGAGACTGTGGGTGAAAGCACCAGACGTCCTCGTCCACCACATCCATCTCGTCAGACAGAGACTACTGCAAAGAGTAGCAAACATTCTCATCCACCGCGTTCATCTCGTTCGAGAGCGAGAAGAACAGAGACTGTTGGCGAGAGTAGCCAACGCTCATCCCCCACGTCATTCTTCTCATAGGTACATTCCAACATTGTCCCCAATGCAACCAGAACCTCAAATGTTTGTACTTAGGCCGCTGATCATGAATCTTCCTCCTTACCATTTTAATCCTTATGCACCCGGGCCGTTGTCTTCATATGTGGACCATAGAATGCTTAGACATCCAATGTATCATTCATTGCTTCAATACATGTCGAGTCCATATACTCCACCATGTTATAATCACAATATGTCATATGGTGGAGATGGCTCATTCATGAACATGTTAAGCATGCCGCCGCCTTATGTTCCTTTCGGCCAACCACATACAAAAAGTCAGTATTTTGGAATGGTTCAACCTCCTATTTTTGGAAGCATTAGTACCAGAGGTGAGTCGAGTGAACCAGAGGAAGAACATCAATCGACTTAAAGAAATTCAATGCAAGATCAGCAACCTCAACAACCTCAAGCAGATGTACAAACACAACGTCCAACTAGACATAGAGTACGTCCGGTTTGCATCACGGAGCAACAACGTCAGCGTTACCATCGATAGACCTGTATTATGAGTTTTTTTGATGTTGTGGTGATTTTTTTTTCAATTTATATCTAAGGTGAGTGAAGTTGTTGTATACAAGCTTTTCATGGAGTGAACTTATTTTTCAAAATATCATTATTGTTTTAATTTTAAATTCTAGACAAATAAATAACGTGGTTTTGACCTATAATTATTTTTATCTTTGTATTTCTTCTTATCATCACGAGATAGAAGTAAGACAACTTTAAAAATGGGTTGCATGGTTACTATAGGTTGCACGGGTTGCCCGCCTTGAGATACGTGCGTGACGTTTGCATGAGGTGCATGGTCTATAGTGGATATGCATGGGTTGTCCCCTCGAGATACATGCGTGATGTTTGCATTAATTGTCCACCTCGAGATACGTGTATGTCATTCGCATTAGTTGTCCACCCCGAGTTACGTGTACGACATTTGGATGGTTTGCATGGATTGCACGAGGTTACATGGGTTGTCCACCTCGAAATACGTGCTTGACATTTGCATGGTTTGCATGGATTGCACGAGGTTGTATGAGTTGTCCACCTCGAGATATGTGCGTGACGTTTGAATGGTTTGCACGAGGTTGCACGGCTCACCTACCTCGACATACGTGCATGGCGTTTCCATGTGTTGTCAACCACGAGATACATGTGTGACGTTTGTATTTGTTTTACCACCTCGAGACACGTGCGTGACGTTTGCATGGTTTACTTGGATTGCACGAGGTTATATGGGTTGTCTACCTCGAAATACGTGTGTGACATTTGCATGGTTTGCATGGATTGGATGAGGTTGTATGAGTAGTCCACCTCGAGATACGTGCGTGACGTTTGCATGGATTGCACGAGGTTGCATGAGTTGTACACCTTGAGATACATGCGTGACGTTTGCATGAATTGCACTAGGTTGCATGGGTCGCCCACCTCGACATACATGCATGGCGTTTGCATGAATTCTCCATCCACCTCAAGATACATGCGTGATGTTTGTTTGGGTTATCCACGTCGATATACGTGCGTGTCGTTTACATGAGTTGTCTACCTTGGGATACGTCCGTGACGCGAGTTGTCCATCTCGAGACACGTGTGTGACGCGGGTTGTCTATCTCGATACACACGTTGTCCATCTTGATACGCACGTGTTGTTTGCATAGGTTCTCCGCCTCGATACATGTGTGTGATATTTGAGTTGAACAAATAACTCTTTTGAGAATGAGTTATTCATACACTTTAGTATTTTGTATAGATAGCTCATTTTCAAAAGAAGCTATTCATACAAGTTCCTTCCACCTCATCAACTATACCACACCATACATCCACCTCATCATCAATAGGTTCTTTTGAAAAGGAGTTATACATTACTTTTGTAATTTTAAAGTAACCCTCCTATTTGATGAATAAAAAAGTAAACCCACCTTATTTCATGAAAAACTCCCTGATTTTTATGTTTTTGGGTGAAAATAACTAATCTACCTTTCCCTTCTCCAAAACAATTTAGAGCAGCGAACGCAAGTGTTGGCAAAATTCAATTGAACGTAAGCGGTTCAATTTTTTTTTTTCTCTTTTGTACACAACACAACGTGGAACTATGGAGTCCTTTTAGTTGTACATTTCAACTTTTTATCGATGACATTTGTGAAATGTCATAAAAACTTGATAAAAAGTCATCTTTCTAGCAAAATAAATCCTCAAACTTCTACAATTACAGTTCACTGAAAAATTGCTATTATTTATTAGTTTCGATGACATTTTTTCTATAACTATCGTAATTATTATGTCATTAATAATAGAGTTTGTTGTAGTGATGGTTTTCTCTCCAACCACAAAGTTTGTCCTGCATTTGCAAAAAATAATTGTTTGTGTTTTTAGCTATTTACCCCAAAAAATACAATAACATCTAACTTATTTAATTAGCTACCTGTTGACTGGAGCGCACAAATAGCAAAAAAAAAAACAAAAACAAACAAACAAATTTTTTTGCTAATGCAAAATGAACTTTCTGATTTTGCAAATATATCATAAATTATTAACTTTTTAGCAAATGCAAAATAAACTTCATGATTTTTTTTAATATATAACGAAATTTATTTTCTTTTGCAAATTTATCTCACACCTAATTTAAAGAAAAACACAAAAATAAGGAAATATAACATTTAAAAAAAACAAAAGAAAAGAAATCAAGTAATGTGAATGTCATGTTGCCTTGGTCAATATAAGTTGTAGCATTTATTATGTTTGCTTTTAAAAAAAAAAAAAAAATCTTTATTGGTTGGCACCACTAAATATCCTAACATTGTAGCTACACTAAAATACATTTTTTGGGCTAAAAAAATACATTTTTTAAAGCTACTAAAATATGTTGTCGCATACATTAAACTACATCGAAAATAATTTATGTTTGTGCACAAAATAAACAAAGTAATGTCTATAAAATAATTTGTATTCGTCGTTGCAGTTTCATCGTGAAATTTTTTTTGCTTGTTGGTATGACCGCTTTCATTTTGTTTTTGGGATTTTTTCTTGCTTTTTTGTATTTGTTTTAGAATGCACAAATTAAGATGGATTGTCAGATTCAAATGAAATTAGGGTTGTGATAGATTTGCACAAAAATCTAATAGTTTGTGATATATTTGCAAAATCAGAAAGTTTATTCTTCATTTGCAAAAAAAAATCTAACAGTTTGGTTTTTTTTTTTCTATTTGCCCTTACTATATAGAGCTAAACAAGTATATACACTCTCTCTCTACATATATATATATATATATATATATATATATATATATATATATATATATATATATATCAATAACCTATCTCTTGAAACCTCTTTAATTAAGTTTAGTACATATAAAGTGTTCTAAAAAAAAAAGTTTAGTACATATAAGTACAACTATATATATATAGAAAATTATAACGAGGACTCATCGTGATTAATATTGATATAAAAAACCTTCAAAAATATTGTTAAACCCTCGTGTCTTCTAATGTACATGCATTTTCCTTCGATTTATTTTTCTTTTAACCATTAAATAATTATTTTTCATGTATATACATTAGGTGTGCGTGTGCGTGTGAGTGTGCGTGTGTTTAGTAAAAGTAAGTTTTGCATTGATTTAAACTTAATTTGTAGATAGATAATTAATAAGAAATATTCTTAGGTAGTTAGTTACTTCAAAAAAAGATATATTAGCTGTTTTTTTAGGAAATAAATAGCCATTAACGATGTCTCTCAATACATTCAATAGAACATGAGAAAATATAGAATCAATTACCTTAGCAAATTAATTCGCCAATCTTAATTGTTCAAATGAACATTCAACTGACATAAAGTTGACTTAGAGAACTACGATTGTAACAATGGAGCAATTTGACAATCATTGATTGTTCTCTTGAAAAACGTCTGAAACACGACAATATACAGGTACACTCGAACCATATAATGAAAAATAAAACTTTCAACAAGGGAAGTAAACATAAAACTTCCAACGAGAAAATACAACTTAAGCCTTCCAACATTTCTAGAAAACAACTCTTTAAATAATAAAACCTAGTGACAAGTGCCAACCCCATAAACGCAAATCCTCGTAGTCTTTGAGAAGGATGTAAACATAGAGAAGTGATTGTTGTCAACAATCACTAGAACAAATTTAACTTTTGATAGAGGTTTTGAACCTCTATGAAAGACTTTTCATAGAGGTTTTTGACCTCTATGAAAAGTGTTATCTTTTAAGGCGTTATCGTATCTTCAAATCGTATCTTCAAAGCTTACATAAGGGTTTCAAACCTCTATCAAATCTTGGCTATTTCATAGAGGTTTGAAACCTCTATAATATCTTCAGAGGCTTACATAGGGGTTTTAAACCCCTATCAATTGTAGTGATTTCATAGGGGTTTGAAACCTCTATATTGTCATCAAAGGCTTACATAGGGGTTTCAAACCCCTATCAAATGTAATTTAAAAAAAATAATAGCTGAAAATGCCCAGAATTAATTTTCATTTCCATTTTCAATTGAAAATATAACAAATCTACATTCCACTCGCAATATTATTATTCCATCAAGAAATTCGCAATGTTCTACAACCAATCAACAAAACAACAAATCGATAGCCACACATTTCACGAAACCAACTAAAATGGACGAAAATCAAACAAATATTGAATCTTGAACAACAGTGATTCCTTCAACAAAAAGGGAAGCAGGAACATCAAGAACATAAGTGATTCCTTCAACAGTAACAACACCAACATATCTGGAAACAAGCACAATGGAAGAACATCAGTGATTCCTTCAACATATAATGTACTTGTTTAGTAAGTTTGAATACCAACCCTATAATCTACAATGTTTCTGACTGTATGATTAAAAATTCTCCTCCACCCCCTCCGCCACCTTCTCCACCACCTCTGTAACGACATTTTGGAGCCAGCAGGGTGCCCATTTGTGCCTCCAAAATGGTAGAATTATTGATATCAATGTACCCAAAACCCAATTTTTGCACACAACTGAGAAAGAAGAAGAAATTGTTCTAAGTAAACATGTGGGTACTGAAGAAAGAACAACATGAATGCAGAAATGAAAAAAGAAGGCATTGTTCTAAGCAGACATAAGAGTAGTGAAACAAACTACAAAAAGTAGAAAACTGAGTGCAAAGAGAAATGGAAATTAAGCAAGAGAGGCGGGGAAAGAACATCTGATTTTGAATGATGTATCCTACTATGAACAAGAAAACAAACAAGATCAAGAACCATAATAGATCAGAAAACTCACCCATTTCAACCAATGACTATGAATCCAAGAGAAAACAAGGTTTCATCCCATTTCAAGAAGCATATAATACGTACCACTGCAATAAAGAATCCTAACATGGGGCTTGATCAAATATTGTAGCAAGAAATTGCAAATCAACCTGCAAATGGAAGAATTGGAACAAATTCATACACAAATAAAATAGAATGAACATGGGAAAAATATAATGGAAAACAATTAATGGTTGTTGAAGCACAGTTGTAGTTATGGAGATAAAAGAAAAAAAAAAGATTTAAGGCAATGAAGATGACAAACATGCCCATTCATACCCCCAGGCTGAATAATTTTTACAAGTCAGGAGCTAAAAACTATCAATATAACTGATTTTCATTATTTACAAAGGCATTAAGTCAGTCACACACCTAAAAGCCAATCAAAATAATTAGTTGGGCAATAAGAAAAATGCAAAATATTAAACAAAAAGATCACTTGTGTATGCAAATAGGCACTAGTTTTCCCTCAAAATTCTGAAAGCGTAGTTTTAATAACAAATTAAGTTTCCAACATAAAAGTTAAAAATACTAGATAAGAGAACTCTACAACAACAACATAGCCTCAGTCCCAAATTAATTGGGGTCGGCTACATGGATCAAACTTTTCAGATAAGAGAACTCTCAAATGAAAAAAAAAGCATTGTACTAAAATAGCATATTAATCTTGGTAATTTATTTCATTCATGAAGTAAAACTGAATAGAGAACCCAATATGATCAAACATGAACTTAATATCTTTAAATTCATACAAAAATTGAAAACAACACAAAATATTGTGTGTATGTATTGTAACAATAAGAAGAGGACAAGAAGGAGCAGAAAATTCATAGCACAAACTTAATAAAACAATGCATGATATACAAAATATTGTTCCTACGCAATTCCGCAACCCAATTCAACCTCATCTACCTCCCCTATCGAGACCAAACAACTCCCCTATCTATCAATCTCAACATCAATGACAGCAGCATCATCGCCATCCATCACTCAATTATCACTTTGAATTCTCAAAATAAAACAATAATTCGAACCAAAAACGCACCTTAAATCGGTGACTAATTCACCTCTCGCTCTTCATCTCCATTAGCCATCAACGTATTCCCTGTATTTACATTGGAAAGGAGATGAAATTAAGAAAGAACTAACTAAGCATTTCCACACATTGATAAAAGAGGCATCGCATATCACGTTCAATAAGACTTAGGTAAGGTAACCTATTTCAGTCATACAGTATAAATATTTTACCACAGAAGAGCTTGAAATTGATAATGTTGGATCCAACACTTCTTTGCCTATCATAAACAAAGGTACATCTATCCAAATTGATAGGTCATGTCTCAGAAAATTATTATTATATTTTTGAGCTCATGCATGCATGATTGTACAAACTATATAAATATATTAGGAATATATATTAATCAAACATGTATGATTATAAATGAAACAAGTCAAATTTGTAGAGAAAAACCTTTAAATCTGACATCCTTAATAGCCTTTCAGTGCACAAACCTGACCACATTACCACATCTAAGAGCTTCATTGATCACCTACATTTGAAAAATACAACAAGACACACACATTATATGTATTAACAATTTAACAGCATAAAAAGTTAATCTAATAGAAGAGATATACATTTTGAGTAAATTCCATCTTCTTATAGTCTTCCCGAGTTCAAATGTTCTCTTTCCCCTTGTCCCTTCTTATGTTTTCATGTTCAATCTGTGAAAATAACATTGAAGTGAATTTCGATTATTATGTATAAGAGAAGATGAAACTTGAAAGAGAGCTAGTGTTGTACTTTAAGTTGTGCCATTCTTCTTTGGTGAGTGGCGGCCTAGAAACCGCACGACCATGGCCATCAACAAAGAAGTGGTTTCATAGCCACCAAGTAGGGAATCAAGAACAAAACTCAAAGACAACATAATTCCAGTACTACGACATGGCCTATAAAGCTCAAGCTGTGGGATGGGGCAATTATAAAGCACTATGGAGATGAAAGTACTACGACATAATTCTAGAACAAAGATAATTATATAAGAAAGATAACTTAAAAAAACTTAGTCAAAACAAATCATGATTTGTGAAATCTCTTCAACTAGTTATCTCAAAGTAAAGCACTGTGATAGATATACCCTATTCCAAGCTCTAGAAATGCAATTGAAAGATCATGAAACCGGTCCATGAGAACTTTATAGTCCTTTGTGCCACCTTCGATTGCCAAATAATATAGGATGAGCAAAAGTACAACACAACAAATCACTATTTTTTTTTTTTTTTTGCAAATTGGTACTTAAATTTCTCAAAGTTGAGAAATAAACACGTCAATCTGCAAAAGAAAATTTAGATTCAAATGACACTAATATGGCTAAACAAACATAATAATAAACACACAACAAATGGTTAATTGAAGAAAAATCCCATCTTCCAAAGAACAACTCTACTGCTTAATATTTCATATCTTGAACTCCAATTAAGCATCTTAAAAACAGTCCTTTAAACAATTAACGAAGACAATGTTCAGCTTCTCCAACCTACACAAGTCGCCGAATCAAACTCGCTTTCGCAATTAGTCTTATCGGATCCTTAATCAAAGATTCCACAACACATAATGTAACTCTAATCACTAATCGTTGAATCTTGAAAGTAGAAAGCTGAAACCCCTAACATTTGACATCCAAAGCTGTGAAATTTCAAAACTTGGGATCAAATCAATCACTATGCACTAAAATGAACGAACAAATCGAAACAAAGCGATGATCAACAACATCGAGATTATGAGATTGCGAGACGAGAACTGGGGCTTGGCAATGTAAATCTAATCACAAATCGTTGAATCTTGAAAGTTGAAAGTTGAAACCACGACATTTGACATCCAAAGCCGTGAAATTTCAAAACTTGGGATCGGATCACTCACTTGTGTACTAAAATGAAACAAAAATCGAAACAAAGCGATGATCAACAACATCGGGTTATGAGATTGCGGGACGAGAAGTAGGGTTTGGCAATGTAAGTACCTGGTGCAGCGGAGCGAGAGCGAGAGTGAGCGGTACTCCTCAATCTCTTTGTTTCTTGCGCAGATTGTCGTCTCGCTTGCTCTTCCCGATCTCGACGAGATCGTTTTCTCTTCTTCGGCGAGCGTGGTCTCCATCGACATAGAGAGTGATTTAGGGCTGGAGATCAAGAGATCGAAAGGGTTTTTGATCGAGAAGGTTTTGACGAGCGAGAAGGGTTGGAGATCGAGAGATCAAAACCCTAGATAATATGAGTCGATTGCGAGTGATGCGTCGATGAGATGTTGAGTTTTAATAGCCTAATACATAGCGGTTTCTAAAACCCCTATAAATTAGGTGTTATAAAAAGCCTAATCACCTAATACATAGAGGTTACTTAAAAACCTCTATGAATTAGGCGTTATAAAAAGCAATACATAGGGGTTATTGAAAACCTCTATGAATTAGGTGTTATAAATTGCTTATTTTGTTCTAGTGAATGAATATGATGACCGCAACGGGATGAAACTGATGATCTTGTTGGATCGAAATAGATCTTAAATTTATTTAATAAATATGAAATAAGATATATTAAGTGTTTAATTAGGTCTAACAATTAATCAATTTTATTTTATTTTTGTTGGGGGACTATCAATTTTTTTCCTAGAATATATGTAGGTTTAGTTAACATGATGAACATAAATTAATACCCATACAGTACCGGTTAGCTAGTTAGTAAGGTTTTCAGATAATTAACAGGTTTTTTTTAGTCCACTTAGCTAGTCACCGCCATGGATTAGTTATAGTACAATTAAGAAGCAAAATGATGGAGATAAGACTAGCTTTCTCCTTTGCTCATTCAAATGACAATGATCATGATCAAAGCACTCCTTTTCTTTGATAACTAACTTTGTTATTGTTGCTTTTTCTTCACTGTTTGCTTTAATTAGGCATCATTATAAGCATGTTTTAGGTTACTGCCTTTCCAATTAACAAAGTGAGTTGAAATGGTTATAATTACTCTTTGAATGCAAACATAAACATACGTATAAGCAGCAAGTTGATGAAACAACTTTGAGAAAACTCGTCATAATGAGAAAAAACTGACCTCAGCATCTCTAGCTAGCTAAAACCAAGAGTTAATTGATTACCTTTGGTTAATTTATTACTCTTAGCTAATATTGAGTAATAAATTAATAATCCGGTCTCGCACAAGAAGATTACACACATATTTAACCATTGGAAGTTGTTTTTTTTTTTTTTTTTTTTTATCAAACCATTGGAAGTTATTAATTAAGCTTGTTTTAGAAATTATTGACTCTTACGCTATGTATATAGCTTATAGCTAGAGAGCTTTAGCTAGTTTGCGGTTAGCACCATTTAATTTACAAGTGGATATATCGTAGATTAGACTGTGGTAGAAATTCAATCAATAATTTCTACAAGGTTGAATTTCATGGTAAGAATTTGTCTTCATTATAATTAGCTATATATATATATATATATATATATATATATATATCTACCAATATATTAAAAATATGAATAGCAAAAGATTCCTTCATCACTTGAATTATCTTTTTTTACCCTTTAATTAGTTATTAAGTGTCGAAATATCCATTTTATTCATGATTGTCGAGAAATTAGATGCGCATCCTTAAAGTGCTTAAATATCAATTTCAATTTTAGATAATAATATCTTATCACATTACATGTTTATTTTGACAATAAATACAATGTAATATTTTTTAGAACGACAATAAAGAAACGATAAATGTGTAACATATTAACATATGTAACAATATTATTTAATATGTATTATATCTATGAAATATATTAACAAATACTAAATTAAATATCTCGTAAAAATACTATAATACTATATTATTTAATATTATAATAAAATATTAATATATAATTATATTCATGCGAGAGTAGCGAGCGGGTTCGTCAATGCGTAGCACTTAAGAGAACTAGTATATATTAAAAGTGTGAATATCAACAGTTAGGAAATGTCAATTTTGCTCCTAGCTAAAAACATTTATTAATTAAAATCGGTTATGTTAGCAAAATTAGAATATGTCATTATTGAATGCGTAATTAAACTTGTATATTAGTTAGAATCGTTCCTAATTGCTTGCTCCTAATCGTTCCTAATTGTAGCGTATAGGTATTTGAGTTGTAATAGAACTATGTACTTAAACTTATATAAATTAGTAAGCATTTTGCGCTTCATGCTCATGTTGGTTTTTTGGTGTGCCCAAACACCAATAGGTCCAGCCCATTAAGGGCTTATAATTCTAATCGGATTAGAATTGGAAACGAAATAGGAGTTGGAATTTTAAGGATTTCGGTTCTACTAGGAGACCGAATTGAAAAAAAGGAGAGAGAAATTGGGGAGGCCGAATATAGGTATTTTTTAGGGAGAAAAATACAAGCATTGAAAAGTTGACTTCGAGAGTTTGACTTGGTGACCGATTGGTGTGCGCACTCGAGTTGAAGTGTGCAATCTCTCTAGTTTTCTTCTCTCTACATTGAAGGCATATCAAGATCTTGAATTTGAATACTCGCGGAGAGGCTTTGGTGATTTCTTGGTGTTCAAGAAAAGAGGTGCAAGGGTTTGATACAATTGGGGTAGTTTTCTTCGTTCTTAGCGTGATCATCTAAGTTCTTGGAAGAGGTATTTTTGTATTACTCAATTGTTAGTGAATCTCAAGTAATTGAGATATCTTGTACTCTTTATTCACATAGTGGATTGTTCGGAGTTTGGCCCGTGGTTTTTACCTCTAATTTGGAGGGTTTTCCACGTTAAATCTTGCGTGTTTTGTAGTGTGTTTATTTTCATGCATTGATCGTGGTTTGGTGGGAATTTTTATTCATCCGTTTCATTGATCAAATGGGTTGAGCAACCCCAACAGCACAAGCAAGAATAAGTATCTACATATTAGAAAAAACTTATGATGTTCTCCCTCCCTTCTCAAATATTTGTCACGTTTTGAGAACTTTTTATTTCAACTGTAACCTTAGGAAATTAAAATCGTCTCTTTTACAATAAATACTAATTGAATTTATGTTGTAATGGATAAAAAAAAATTGTGATACTTGTGTTACAATTAGAAACTAAAAAAAAAAAACAAAAAAAAAATGAAAATAATTAGAAAAATCGAAACCGAAAATAGAAACTCTAAAAAATAAATCGAAAGAAAACTCCCCAAAAACACAAAAAAAAGAAAAATTATTAAAAAAATGAAAAATTAGATTCTACCATCCTACCCCTCACTTAAGTGCGAGAAATATCAATGGCTTGTGTTTTTATGTTTTTTCTTTTAAAATATAAATTATGACATCATAATGTCATATGTCAAGTTATGAGAGCTTCTCACATTCCACGTGTTGCATTGTGAGAGCTTCTCACATAAACTTTATATATACATATTAGATGAGTTATATCATAACTATGTAATTGAACCTATATTAATTAATTAGAATTTCTCTGATCGTAAACCTTAAAAATTTACTAATTAGATTAATCGGTCCTAATAATTAAACTTATATTAATTAAAATATAGCAGTCCTATTTTTATTTTTGAATTCAATATATGAGTCCTAATTGAAGGTGTTTTAATCCTTATTAAGGTAAAGGGGGGTTAATGGTAGCTCCCTATATTTAAATTTATTTGTTTTTGTCTTATCATATAGCACATGGTTATCTAATGTATAGTGTAACGGCCCAAATTAATTAAACTAGGATTAACGTTAATATTGAGGATTAACGATTGTAATTTGGGCGTTACGTGGATAACTCGGTTGACTCGGACACAAGAACCGAGGGAATATGTTATTTATGGATGATGGTTGTGTATATGTGGTGTTTAAAATCATTATTATTGTATTGCACTGTATGTGTGTATGTTGTTATCGGACGAGCTGTGACGGGGAGTTATTTCAAAATGTGTGTCGAGACGTGGGGCATCGGGTGCCCTGGTAGTCGAAGGATTAGTGGGACCACTAATGTGACCACATGAGGTTCTAAAACACTAACCACATGTATTATAATGGGCTTACGCTAAGTTAATTAAATCAAATAAATGAGGCCTATAGTTTGGTTAATTAAATAGAAACCATGAGATTGTCCTAGAGATACGTATTGGCACATTTGAGGAAATGTGTTGAGAGATAGGCCATTAGATGAATCTCATGATACGTAAACACATAGAGATAAATGGTTAGGAATTAACCCCACCTTAATATATATGGGATGACTTGATCAACACATGCCAACCAAAACTCATTTCATTTGTAATTCTGGAATTTAGAGAGAAGAAAAGGTGATTGAGGAGCTAGATTTCAAGGAGTTGGAGGTGAAATCTGGAGATCAAGCTTAAGGTAATCTTCTTCTCCATCTACTACAATTTCAATTGAGTCCAAAATTTGGTGTTTGATGTAAATATAATAATTGAGAAGTAGGTTACTATTTTTAATGAATTTTTGGTGAATTATAAGTATGATGAACAATTCCATGGAGTTTATAAACAGGTTTTGATGGAAAATGAGGTTTTAGTAAATTTGGGAAAAAATTAGTAATTTCATGAAATTGATGAATTTGATCTAACTATTATTATTCTGTTAGTTTAAATTATTTTTTGGAGTCACCATGGAGTGAAGAATATGTTTATGTGGTCTAGTTAGCTAATTGGGGAGTTGGTGACATAATTCTCGAGTTGAGAATTATGTCACAGAACACAGTTAGCGCGCTAACCAGTCTGGGTCTTCAACTGTTTTTCGAAATAAAGAACAGTAGCGGGCTAGACTGATTCCCTATCTCGCTAATCCTACCTAGCGCGCTAGATAGACCCATTAGCGCGTTAATAATAGATGAATCTGAATTTAAAGGACTGTTTTTGGAATTTTGGATTTAATACATACCCAAACACCTATAAACATACTAAATATGTAAAAATTGGACTTCAGGGACTTAGAGGACTGTAGCTCGGGGTATCGGGGAGCTAGTCGGGTTGGATTCGGGAGTTTGGGGAAGTCAGAGCGCGGATTGAGGTGCGTAAACCTATTTGAATGCCTCACAAAATTCATGGTTTGTTTTATTGATATCGGATATATATGGGTGACTGCTGGTGGGCATACATGGGGTTTCATTCCTATTTCGATTTGCGTATGCATTGGTTGTGGCTAAATCGTTTGCACGGGTAACATGTGTTTAGTGCTCGTGTCGACGATAGTAGAATATATCTATGACTATTGGGAGGGATGTAAGACGTTCCCTTGACTTGAAATAGCGTCTATAGAGGTTCATCCGTTAACCGTAGTTGAGGTTTAGTCACTGTAAGCCTGTAAGTATATATGTGGTTCTTGTCCTGTTTTATCGATTACTGGCTAGTTTCGGTTAGGGTTTTCTCGTGATTATATGGTTGTTTATTTATTAATGCTTGTTCCCGAGCTTGTTTATGGAGTATCTGTTGTTGATTAGACGCTGCTATTTTTGTTTGTCGCATGCTGCCTACCTTGATGGGAATATGACTTACTATTTCCATAGGTCATATTCACATGTCTCGTAGTTTATCAGTTTTATTTCATGGATATTGTGTCGACTTCTCTTGGGATTTTACTCACTTGACTCATCACTGTATTTGTTGGGCGACGGAGTGCAAATCATTCAATAAGCAAGGGCAAGGGCAATGAGGTATTAGGCGACTACCTTTGAGATAGTGACGGAAGCTCGTGTGTGACTACAATATGTATGTATTTACTTTTCGTTGGGTTTTGGAGACAGTAGAACACTAAATACATGTATATGGATTTTTTTGTTGTACTTATTTCCCTTTTGATATATGCATGGTATCTTTTTGTCGGGTTTTCCACTACTTTGGATTGTTAAATATTGCATAACATACTCAATTAAAGACTTCCGCTGTAAAATTGTAATATAATTTGATAAATAGACTAACTGGCTAATTAAATCATTAATACTTATATAGAGATTAATTAGCTAAACTAGTGTTAGTTGGAAAAGTTTAAGCAACCAATTAGGTCGTGGGGCGTTATAGATAAGTGGGCCATGACATGACAGGGCTTGGTGACGTAGGATGCAACATGGCAGGTCAAACGGCGGCCTTGAGATTTGGGGCCGCCACATATAGTATAAATATACATGTTATTTCGATTACTTCATTGGTTATGTATACTTCCATGTTCCATGTAGGCATAATAGGTAGTTTCTAATGCATCATGAATTCAAAGTCTAAAAAGTTAAAGTACATGAATTTTGATTACGAGAGCGTCATTCAAAATCTATCAGGTTAGATATGCTAGCAATATCAATCTACATTACATGGATAGATGAGCTTAATTATCTAATTAATAGATGTTTTATAGGGTATAGATTTTTTTTTCTTTGATCAAAGGATATGAAGTCATTAATGGATTAGGAAAAGGAAATAGAGGTGGAATAGGTATTCGAAGCGTTGCACACCCCCGCACATCTCTGTGAAATATTTCATCCATATAGCATACAAAAATTTAATTATTTGCTATTTTTCAGATGAAAATCCAATCATATGAGAAATTGGAGTTAGGGATGGAGTTGATAATCGAAAAGAAGTTAAGAAGAATTTCTTTTTATGTACTATAATATTCTGTAAAAATCTAATAATAAATTTATATTGAAGTTTATAGTTGATTTATGCTTGGGCTCATTCGTATGAAACACGTCATATATATAATAATAATAATAACTATATTAAATGCAAGAATAGGGACCGCGAAGAAATGTCAATTTTGCCTTTGATTATGTTTTATTTTTTTATATTTATTAAAGGCTAAAGTTCGTTCGACTTTTTTTTGAATTAGAAATCTTTGAGAGTACAATTATTATCAATTAGGAAACATTTAGATTATTTGCAATTATAGTAATTGTTCTGAGTTTTTTTTATTTTTCTTTAGCTTAGTACGATTATTTAATTGTGCGATTTATCTCCAAAATTCGTGTACACAACACTTTTTAAGAAGTGTTGCACTTAAACTAGAATTAGAACTGTTATACAAGTCCACGTATTATATAAACACTAGGGCTGACAATTTGGGTCATGAAACGATTAACACGACAGTACACGACACGTAATAAACATGTCATGGGTTTGGCTTAAGTGGATCTGGGTCATAAACATGTTAACACATTTATACACGGTTAATAAATGAGTCATTAACTTGTCAACATGCTTAACTCGTTTATGACTCACTTCACACGATTAAAGAATAATGTATAAATAATAAATATGATATAATAAATAGATTGGTACAAAATTCACCCATTTTAATGCATGTTAATAGCATGATTTATTTATTTTATTTATAGACATCTTTTATCATATTTTATTTTATTTTTGAGAGGAAATATTCATTTTACTTTTAATACACTATTTATGTTTTAGATTTTATTAATAATTATTTATTAAAAAAATAAAAATTTTCACCAAAGTAAAATTTTGATATTTTTTAGATGATTCTTATAATTTTGTATATGTTATTATTACGAGTCATTTTTGCTCTATTATAAAGAGTAATAAAGACTTGAATGAAAAAGTAAAGTAAAACTTACGACTAAATACAACCACATTATATTTTATTGGCTATTTTATTACGTTTATTTGAATTTATTCATTTAGATATATTTAAAAAAGTAGTAAATAAATTATAAAAGTTTAAGTAAAATAAAATTTTTAAACACAATATTTAATAAATGGGTGACACGAATACACGACATGTTTAATACGACCAACTTAGACACGAAAACGATTAACACGATTAATAAACATGTCATGTAATGGGTTTGCATTATATGAGTCATGACTAGTTTATGACATGACACGTTTACGACTCGCCGACACGAATTGTCACCCCTAATGAACACGTTAAATGTATAGTTGTCTTGTTTTTTTTTTCTTTTTTTTATTATTACAGCAATTAAAACACAAAACCAATTATACTCTCTCGCAAAACTTCTTAAGAACACTGTCTCTCTTCTTTAAGCCATCTTTTTTGCGCCTAACTTTTTTCACCCCATGTCTCATTCTCTCAGTCACGTACGATTCATTATACTCTCTCGCAATGGTCTATCAAATCATTGTTGCCCATGTTGGGTTATCAGTGTCTGCAAAGGATTAATTGAATTCCATATCAAACTCTTCAAAGATATGGTGAAGGTGCTAATTGCTAAATTACAAAAAGCTAATGTTGATATCAATTATAACGAAGGGCTTTTTCATTTGGGTACAGTTATTGGTTGAATTGGACCAGTGCCGAGAGAATTTGATTATCAGATGATTATTTTTAATTTAATTCACTTGCCCTCGCGTTGCACATTATGATTTGCGTTGCACATTATGAAAACAAGTATATATATATATATATATATATATATATATATATATATTCACCAACCAGGTTATTCTATAAAAAGTATAAATTGTATAGTGATGGTCATTTAATTGAAGGTACTTCATTTTACATGTAAACTAGCTAACTAGCTAGCTACCATACAAAACAAGCCAAGAGTTATACATATATAGATAAAGTCACATAGAGATTATAAGGGTCAGCTTGAGAGATTTTTCTAAAGGAAAATACTAGAATGACAACAATAATGTCATACTATAAGACACATTGGCTCACGAAAACCCTCTATGCAACCTTAATCTGCGTGTTGTATATCGGGATTTGTATATGCCCGCATCTTGAAGCACGCATTGATGGCTCTTGTGAGCCAATGTGCCTTATTGTGTGACATGCTATTGTCATTCTAGCACTTCTCCTCATGAATTTGTGTGGTACGTACATATCTTACATGTATCGATCTCCACTAATAACAGCTTCCACCTTCACAACTTCTCATTTGCACACCTCACATATAAAAGAAACTACAACCTTGCTACCACCTAAGCTTTTGGATGAACATGATCTCTATCTACATGCAACCTTAATATCAATACTATTCACATTTTCATTTCACAAGTAGCATGATTATTACACCAACCATTTGAAATGACCAAGGTGTACTTAAAATGAAAATAAAAGATAGATGCATACGTTCTCTTCTACATACAAGCTACATGTATATGGTCATCCAAGATACAGTTCGTGACCTTTATTACTAATTATTGTGCACACCCTTCCCCATAGCATCAAAGGATATATATGAATGTATTGTTTCGTGGCCTAGCTAGAGAGACTGGCAAAAAGGGTTTGAAAGAGATCAAGACTTGAATATATGTATCAAGAAAACTCAAAAAGGGTTTTGTTTCTTGTCAATCCTCGACTATTTTTTTTTCCTTCTAGAAACATTTCCTTGACAAGGGCATTATGGGTAATTTTTAAATTCCTAAAAAAAAAACTTGTAAAGATTTTCTTCATTTTAACAAATGTACTCTTAAATCTTGGGCAAGAAAGGAAATTAATTAAGAGGGGCTTAAAAAAGAGGGATCCCATTAATTAAACTTGGAAATCAAGGAAAGGGAAGGAAGAGACATCTTCCATCAAATCCTCCAAGTCCAATTCCCCCATTCTTAAGTTTTCACCTTCCCAATAATTCTCATTCCCTACAATGTTATTGTCTACTTTGTTATTCATGTTGTTGTTGTTGATGATGTTGATGCTATTAGGGTGGTTGTTATTGTTTGTCTTTTCAAACCTATTTTCAATATCTACAGTAGTGGTGTTGTTTTCTTCTAGGCTTATGCACTCTAAGGGAGGAACAAAGAACTGATCTCCATCTACCCCAACAATATTATTCCCTCCCATCACCATCCCTTCATGACCCCCATAGAACCCTAGATGGCGATGGTGATGATGATGATGATGACGATGGTCATGCTCTCCATTGATAACATGAGTACTGTTGCTACCTTGTGTGGGTATATTGAAGTATCCAGACATGCTGCAGTCATAGCTGTTCTCAAGCAGAGGCAACTGATCGAAATGGTTACTCATCACCATCGCTTGCATGGATGACGACGATGCATTCATAGACACAGACATCGATGAACCCATGCACATGTTTATGATCATGTCTTGCTCTGTCATGGATAACATCCCTCCAGTGACATCTATCTGCTCTGAAGACTCACTTTTGTTTGGTGAGGGTGACCCCGATATCGATGCCGATGTTGATGACGAATTATTATTGTTATTGTTCTTCAATCTCTTCTTTATGGTTGAGTTCCAAAAGTTCTTAATCTCATTATCAGTTCTTCCAGGCAGTCTTGCTGCAATCTGTGACCACCTGATCATTTATACATACACAATTAAGCACAATTAATAATTAAATTAAAATTGATATTCCATCAATTAAGCAGAGTGAAAAAGAAGTAAGCTAGACTAGTTGTACACACACACACACACACACACATAAATCAATAAATACACATTAAAAATGCATGGCTTGCATGGATGCTTAAGGTATGTATAAACTCTAGACTCACATATTAGGTATGTTAGTTCCTTTAACTGGAAGGGAAGTTATTTAGACTGGTCTACACACGTCTGTCCTTTTCAGATATTCTGTTTTCCACAAATTAAGGGAAACCCTAGACCCTGCTTGGAAAACTACAAGTTTCATAATTGACAGCTTATCTTTCAAATTAATGACTGAATATTGCATATAAATACTTACTTTCCCTTTTTAACCCTTAAAGCTACTCATGAAACTCTGATCAGTATACTTTTAAAGATATTCAAATACATGTATTTTATATGATATTTAGTTATAAATCAAATGACTGATGAACTCACAGCATATTAACCACAACTCATGAAACATTTATTACTTTTTCATTTGCTGAGTCAAACACACATGAAGATGCCGAACGCTGTCATAAACTATACAATGCTAGCTCTAGCTTGGTTAAATTGAAGAAAATGTTAAGAACACAAAGCACTACGTACTGAGGATCCATTGAAGACATTCACATGCATATATATAAAAAAGAATTAGTGAACAGATCAATATATACGTCCTCAAATATAATATCTAGCAGAGAATATATGTGTTTAATTATGTGTGTGTGTGTGTACATATAAATATATATATCAGTTAAGGAGGACCTGTTGCCAAGGATGGAATGCAAGTGAATGATGAGTTCTTCCTCTTGGGGGGAGAAGGCGCCGCGTTTTAGATCGGGTCTCAAGTAGTTAATCCAACGAAGCCGGCAGCTTTTACCGCATCTCTGTAAGCCAGCATTTCTAGCAACATCACTCCAGCATCCTTGGCCATTGCTCAACATGTAAGCCATCAGCTTGTCATCTTCCTCAGGCGACCACAAACCCTTTCGAAGCTTGTTATTGCTCGTCATGTTGTTATTCTTCCCTCCTAGGGTAGTAGTAGTAGTACTATTATCAGGCTTCCTCATCTTAGAAGAAGAAAACGAAGTTATATACGTAAATGTGTATAGCTAGCCAGGTCCTTGAGTGTGGCTTTAAATGAAGTACTGGCCCTTATTGATTATGATGATGATGAAATCAATATTGGTAATTGTTCTCATCCCAACTAAGTTGATGTAGAGGAGATAGTGCTTTATAAGAGGAGAAGAGTGAAGAGGAGATAGAAGGAATTATTAACAATGAGGTAAGAGGGGAGAGAGAGAGAGAGAGGAGAGAGAGAGAGAGAGAGAGAGAGAGAGAAGGCTTGATGGAGAGGGAATGATAGATGATGATAATGATGATGAGAGAGCTGTGGGGTTGCTTAGAATATGGAGAAGAGATAGGAAAGGGAAGAGAGGATGCATTGTTGGAAATGTTGGTTGATGGGTCTTGAGAGAACGGTTTGGAGGGGGACCTGAATTATAAGATACATTTATTTTTTTAAAAAAAAGAAAAAAAAATTGATGAGAGGACTGGTGGTCTTCTTGTCTTTGACTCCATACCAATTGTCTTTTTCAATGCATTTTTTCTGTTTTGACAAGGTAATCATCATTTTATGTCTCTATGTGTGTATGTGTTTAAATATAGGGAAATTTTACAATGGAGTCCGAATATATATACTCCATCCGGTCATTTACATAATTCATTTTAGCAAAAACATTTTTGTTCAAAATTGGAGTCGTTTTCGGAATTCAAGAGTGTATTTATTGCATTTTTACTCATTTTACCCTTATACAATTCAGACATTTATGATTCTTGAATTCTTCAATTCATTTAATGTTAAAGGACATATATGTAAATTATACTCGTAATTAATGCTGCTTTAATTCTTGTGTCCTTACCTTAAACGACTTATATAAATAACTGGAGGAAGTATATATATACATGTCATGAGAACCCCTCAAAATGTGTTATGCATTAAATGTTTTGTGTATTTATGACTAATAGATTAATGTGTTGGATTAATCTAATGATTGTAAATGAGGTTCCTCTATATATATATATATATATATATAGAGAGAGAGAGAGAGAGATACAGGTTGTTTTATAGAGAAGTTGTTTTATAAACAAGGAAGATATTTGCTTCAACATAGACAACTTTGTTTTGTAACCAAGTAAGATATTTGCTTCAACTTCACATAATAACAACTCTCCTCTCTCCTCCTATTTTAATCTTTTCTTTTTTCTGTATCTTCTTTTCTCTAGTATATATGAGAAAGGGTACTTCACCTTTACAATTAAGTTCTCTCTCTCTCTCTCACACATATATATCTATACATATATAACCTTTCAGCCTTTCATATATATTCTTTTAAAGGCAAAGTTGTACCTCTATCTCTATGATGTGCAAACCCACACGTGCATGTGTTGAAACTGATTAAGGGATCCCAAAACATACAATTAAAATAGGCAAAGAGAGCTGGAAGAAGTGCACTATTTATTTATTTATTTTTTGTATTGAAAGTGCACTATTTTGTACTACACGTATGTTCCTTCAAAATTAGGCACAATCAACACTTTAATATATCCATTAATGTAAGAGGACAGGTGTTAAAGAGCTTATCGATAATCAATCCAGCTAGAAAATTAAGCCCCTTTTGATTACCCAAAACCCTATTTCCACTCAATCAAAACTATCTCAAAATATAATCAAAGAGTCTTCACATGGAAGATAAAAGGATGATTTTCAGGACTTCATGTTTTTTCATTAATTAGTACCTTTAATCTATAACTAACATGTTTTTTTTGTGCTCCGTATTGCTTGGAACTAACTGCAGTAACTAGTTTGGGATCCATCGATTTACCCTCCATCTCAAACCTTCAACATTATTTTTTCGGAGGGTTAATAGTTAAAAAAAAAAAAACACCAACTATTGAGTTTTTTGCAAATCTAGATAAACTTTATATTTTTTTCTAATCTATCACAAACTCTATATATTTTCTCAAATCTATCACACATCCTAATTTGAGCTTAATTAATCAATCTAACTCGGCATAATTAATATATTCTCAACTGAAAAAAAAAATGCAATCTCTTTATCTGTCATCTTCTTCTCTTACTCATCGTACTTCTCATCTTCAATTAATTCACATATAAAACTCAAAGCATACACTTATTATCCCACCAGAGGCATCCAAGTATTATTAATCAAATCAACAAGTTCAACCTATTTGTTGATTCTTAAAAACTAGTCCTAAATTTAGGCAACTCAATGATCTTACACTCAACTTTTCTTCTTCTGTTGTTGAAGAACACAAATCTATTGTGCAAAGACCAGAGAGGACAATCGTCATGAAATCTTGTGGATGTGCCAAGTCAGATCCTTAATTTCTTGCACTTTTTTACTTGAGGAGTCACAAATTACACTGAAGTTAATTGGTAAGTGTCTTAATTAAGCTCAAATTAGGATGTGTGATAGATTTGAAAAAAAATATTAAGTTTGTGATAGATTTTAAAAAAATACAAGTTTGTTATAGATTTGAAAAAAAAACTCTAGTTCGTGGTTTTTTTTTTTTTTTTTTTCACTATTAACCCTTTTTCAGGTTACCTAAGACTCAAAGTTATTGAATGCATCATGTCAAAAAAATAAAAAATAAAAAATTATGGAGTCCATCTAGGTAACTAAATCAAAGTTTAATTTGTATGTGCACATTCCCTCTTATTAATAATTTTTGGATTGATTATTATTAGTTAGAATAGACATTAAAGATGATATCCACGTATATAGTTAAAGGCTCTGGCGTGGTGGTTGCACTTTTCGTTAAGCGAGTAGGATTCGCCCTTCCATATGGTCCTAAGTTTGATTCCACCATCGAACACCAAATAGCTATAGGTTTTCTCCTGGGTCATGGTAGTCCAACGTCTGATTGACTCAAAAGGACTAGTCTTAATAAAGATTGAGGTACCCGACAATATTTAAAAAGAAAAAAAGAAAAAGAAAAAGAAAAAAGGGCTCTCATCATTCATTCATCAAATAAAAAGATCATTAAATTAATATTTTCAAATAGACTAATAACAACACATTCATTAAATTAATAATTAACTCCACATTCATTAAAAATAATTGGTTAATTAAAAACATTTATATACATGCGTCACACTCCTATAATAACAACACAAGCTATTTCTTCTGAAAAAAAAAATCAAAAAACCTATTTCCAAACCCTATTCTTCAAAAAACCGTTTGGTTAGCAATTATGGCATTATTTTTGTCAAATTAGTGTTTTTTTTTTCTTGGTCCAAGACAAGACCAGAACGCTTGTAATTTTCATGTATGCATGTCCCACCACAAATATTCCTTCGGTTGATAGACCATCTGTATCCATTCAAAAAAGGAACCATAATGAATTGCGTTACAAGTATTTTCTGTCTTCTTTTGCCTCAACATGATGCGAGAAAGTAAATAACTAAAAATGAAAGAGAGAAAGATATATTTCAACGAATTAATTTGATAGAATTAATGCTCATATATTAATTTATACTAAATAAAAGACTCTTGTACAAACATTTAAAAGATGCTCAAAGAAAAAACACAGCATGCAAAACCATGAATACTCATCAGTGGATGGAGAATCCCAAAATCAGACAGCAAAGAAAGTAGCTTCGACAGTAGCGACTCCAATCCAGGATGTGAGGGAAGTGGCGGAGGTTTCACCTAGAGAGTCCTTTTCGAGAAATGAAGGAATGAACTAATCGTACTAAATGTCACTGTTTCTCGTTTTTTTTTTTTTTTTTTTTTTTTTTTTTTTTTTTTTTTTACCCTTGTAGTTTCCTTATGTTACTCTTATCTTGGAATTGTCAAGGGGTAAAAACTCTTTTGTTTGTTAAAATGTTTAATGAGTTGATGAAACAACACAGGCATGACGTGGTTCAGTTATGGAACTCCGCATCAATGGGCCTTTAGCAGATAAAGTAATTAAGAAATTAGGTTTTCATCAAGTGTTGGGAAGAAAACACACTTAGTTTCTCCCGGAGAATTTGGTTTTTATATTGAATGGCGTTTAGATTTCAATTGAAGTGATTTACTCCAATAAATAGTGGATTGTCTTCAATTGGAGGAAAGAAAATGAAGAATGTCTTGGAACGGTGGTGTACACATCCCCAACGTCATCTATCAAGCGCACACTAAGGACTGATCTTTGTAATCTTCAAATACCAATTGCGGTGACGGGGCTAGTTTTAGGGGATTTAAATGTTTACTTGAACTCAAACGAGAAATGTAGGGGAGCCCTAGCAAATCAGTCCAAATGTTGGAAACTCCACAAGTTCCTGCAGAGTTGTTCGTTGCAGGACATGGGTTTTGCCGCTACCAAGTTCATATGGTCACCAGGTCGATTATAAGAGCGTTTGGATGAAGGGTGTGAAGATCACACCTAATGAGGTTGATTTGTAAATCAAGAAACGATGAAGAAGGGAAAAACAAGAAAACCAGAAGCTTCTATCACACGAGAAGAGAGAGACCAAAAATGTAAACTCTCATCATCTTATTCATCTAAAAAAACAGAATACAAGATGTATATATATAAGTACAACATATATGGACTAAATAGACATTTTCAATTGTAACAAACTCAGACACAGTTGGTTAGATTAACCACGATTAATCCCAACCATGGTAAAATATTTACCATGGTCTAGCTCAGTATGTCTAACATCCCCCCTCAAAGTAAACTTGGGAGAAGGAGCAAGGTTTACTTTATAAGAATGAGAATCTGGGAGTAGCCAACACCTTAGTGAATATATCAGCAGTTTGATGAAATGTAGGAACATAACAAAGCTCAAAAATACCAGCTGCAAGTTTCTCACGGACAAAGTGAGCATCAATATCAACATGTTTAATCCGGGCATGGAACACAAGATTAGAGGCCAAAGCTTTAGCACCAGTGTTGTCACACCATAGAACAGGAAGAGAAGAACATGGAAGACCAAGTTCAACAAGCAAGGTAGATGTCCACATTATATCAGAGACCCCATGAGCTAAGGCACGATACTCAGCTTCAGTTGATGAACGAGCAACCACAGATTGCCCCCAAGAAACAAACAGGATCCACTTGTAGATCTTCGATCATCAAGGTCCCCTGCCCAATCTGCATCAGTGAAGGCTTCTAAAAGGAGAGTAAAAGCATGCTTGAACAAAAGACCATAATGAAGAGTGCTATTGAGATAACGAAGAACCCTTTACGGGCTACCTAATGTGACACTATAGGGGCTTTGAGAAATTGACTAAGCTTGTTAACAATAAAGCTAATGTCGGGTCTAGAATATGTGAGGTACTGCAAAGCTCCTATAGTGCTCCTATAAAATGTAGGATCAGTAAAAGGACAACCATCCTTTAAGGTAAACTTCTGACCAGCTGTAAAGGGTGATGAAATAGGCTTGCAATCCTGCATACTAGTCTTGAAAAGAAGGTCAAGAATGTATTTGTGTTGAGTAAGATAAACCAGAGGAGCTTCAAAACACCTCAAAACCCAGGAAGTAATCCATTTGACCAAGATTCTTAAGAGAGAACTGAATATCCAACCAAGTTATCAGCTGCTGAACATGAGATTGATTGGAAGCAGTTACCAAAATATCATCAACATAAACGAGAACCAGCAGTAGAGATCTAGCAGACGACTTATAAAACAAAGAAACATCAGATTTGGAGTTAACAAGACCCCAACCAACCGAAGCACCTATGAGCTTAAAAAACCAAGCTCGAGGAGCTTGTTTGAGACCATAAAGAGCCTTGTTCAGCTTTCAAACATAGTGAGGAAAGGTTTTGTTAACAAAACCCTCTGGCTGAGTCATATAAACTTCTTCACTGAGATCACCATTCAAAAAGACATTGTTGACATCAATCTGATGACTTGGCCAGTTAAAAGAGACTACCAAGATGAGAAAATTTTTTAGTAGAAGAAGGTTTGACAACTTAAGAAAATGTGTCAAAGTAATCCAAACCAGGAGTTTGATGGAAGCCTTTGGCCACCAAACGAGCCTTGTATCTTTGAATCTCACCAGTAGGAGAAGTCTTCACTTTGAAAACCCATTAGAGCTAACAGGGTTCATGGAGGAAGTATGAGGAACAAGTGTCCAAGTACTATTCTTATCAAGAGCCTGAATTTCATCAACCATAGCTTTGTATCAATTGCAGTCAAGAAGAGCGCCTTGACAGACTGAGGTTCAAGGGTGGTAGAAAGAGCAAAAGGAGAATGAGTTACCAAAGCCTTGGGTCAGTAAATGCCATTTTTACTCCTTGTAACCATGTGGTGAGCATTAACTGCAGAAGTAGCAGGTGGGGATACTGCATCAGGTTGAGACACAATATTAGGTGGAAACTAAGTTGGAGAGCTAGATGAACCAGATGCAACTGATAGAGTGGTAGAAGACCCTGGTGTAGATGGAGATGAAACAGAGGGAACTGGTGATCTTGGAGATAATGAACCAAATGTAGCTGGGGAGAGTGGTGGTGACCCTAAAGAAACACAAGGTACATGCTGCAAAATTGATAGTGAAAGAGAGGAAGAAGTGGATGGAGATTGACAAAGAGGACTGAAAAAGAGTAGTATAAGGAAACTTTTTTTCATTGAACACCATATATCTGGACACATAAACCTTCCCAGAAGGATGTAAACAACGATATCCATGATGGCGAGGACTATAGCCAAGAAACACACATTTGGAAGAACGAAATGCAAACTTGTGAGAGGAATAGGAAGTAAGACTAGGAAAACAGGAACAACCAAATGTTTTAAGAAAATTGTAGTCTGGAACTTTCTTAAAACACTCCTGATAAGGACATCGAAACTGAAGAACAGTAGAAGGCAAACTGTTAATAAGAAATACTAAAGTTTAAAAGGCATCTTCCCAAAATGACAAAGACATGTGAGCATGAGCAAGAAGTGTGAGTCCCATCTCTATAATTGAGCAATGTTTTCTCTCTGGCACACCATTCTGCTGATGAATGTAAGGACATGAATAACGATGATGAATTCTATTAGCGGTACAATAAGTTTCTACTAGTTTAAATTCAAGCCCCATATCTGACTGAAAACTGTTCAATTTAGTGCCTAATTGAAGTTTAGCAGATTGTTTAAAATGAAGAAAAACAGCAAGTGTATCAGACTTGAGTTTGAGTTGATAAAACCAAGTAAATCGACTAAAGGCATCAACAAACACCATATAATAACGTGAACCAGTAGAAGATAAAATTGGTGCAAGGCCCCAAATATCTGAATACACTAACTCCAAAGGAGAAAAAATAGTAATAGATCAGTGTTGAAATGGTAACTTGTGCATTTTACCAATCTTGCAAGAATTACAAAAATGTTGTGAAGTGTTAGGAACAGTCAAATTACATTGTTGTAAGACTTTTTGAAGAACAAGATGAGAGGGATGGCCAAGTTTGGCATTCCAGCTTGTGCAATCTTCAACTGCAACAACCTGATTATTGAAAACTGAATGTGAACCACTGTAACTTGAGAATCTGGGAAGACAGTAAATACCATCTTTAAGCTTGCCTTGAAGAAAAGGTTTCCTCATGAATTTGTCCTTAACACAAAATGAGTCAGAGGTAAACTCAGTAATGACATTATGATCATGAGTTAGCTTTGAAATGCTAATAAGACTCTTTGCAAGATTATGAATATGAAGCACATGTTGGAGAGAAATATTATTAGAAGGATGAATAGTAAAATGTAGAATGCTAGTACCAATAGAAGAGATAGGTAACGTAGCACCATTCCCAACTGTAACCTATTGAGTACTAGTATAATCTGTCTTGTTCATCAAAGAAGATGGATACGTGGTCATGTGCCATGAAGCTCCTGAGTCCATGTACTAGTTTGAATCTACAACAGATTCAGGTGAAGCAATCATACCTTGAACCTGATGAACATTAGCTTGTTGAACAGGAAATCATGATCCAAAAGAACTTCCTTGAGAAAGCTGTGGAGAGGGAGAAAATTTCTTGAATTGTCCACCATAATTCCTAGTTATGCCAGAATTTGGACTATAATAATTTTGATCAAACCTCTGATAACACTGAAGTGCCATATGACCTGGTTTGTAGCATATTTGACAGAAAAGTTTGTTTCTAGTACGTCCTTTATTTCCTCCATTGTTTCCACCTCTATTTCCACCAGTGTGTCCTCCCCTGAAACCACCATTGTTTCTACCAGCATTTAATATTCCTCTATTACCACCATTGTTAGACTGGTATTTCCTATATCCAGTATGAGTAACAAAATTTGCAGTTACAGATGATGAAATATCAACATTACATCCACCATTCAACCGAACAATCCGTTGTTCATGTAGCATCAATAAATATTGTGCATCTTGAAGTGATATGGTCTTTTGTTGAGAAGAAATCACAACAACAACTGAATCAAACCCATGTCCTAGACCATTTAACACAAATTGTATAAGATCAGACTTTGAAATCACTTGACCAATTGATTTCAATTCAAGACCAATGTTCTTGATTTTCATCACAAATTCAGAAATAGAAGAAGATCCTTTCTTCAAGTTGTTCAGTTGTTGTTTCAACTGAAGTGTCCTAGCCATAGAAGCTTGTGCGTATAATTTCTCAAGAACGTTCCAAATCTCATAAGAGGATTCACACCCAGTAACATTGCCAATAACATCTTTGCCCATATTTGAAAACAGCCAAACCATTAACAACGAATCAACTGTACTTCATACCTCATCATCTTTTGATGTTTGATCCGAAGAAGAGGATGCCTTGTTTGAAGAAAAAATGATCTTCAGTAACCACGAAACTCAATCCAAGAGCTTTGATAGCTGCTTTCACTTGAACTTTCCAATAAATGTAGTTTGATTCATCCAACTTTGTAGGTAGATTGAAATTGAGAGCTTTAGCAATAGCAGCCACATTTGGAATCACATTGTTTGGTGAGCTTTCACCACTTCCAGCAGAAGGTGAATGACTTGACGCATTAGAGGCTCTAATACCATGTGAAGATCAAACCTAATCAGGTTGATCTGTAAATCAAGAAACGATACAGAAGGGAAAAACAAGAAAACCAGAAGCTTCTATCACACGAGAAGATATATACCAAAAATGAAAACTCTCATCATTTTATTCATCTAAAAAATAGAATACAAGATGTATATATAAGTACAACATACAGGGATTAAACAAACATTTCCAACTGTAACAAACTCATACACAATTGGTTAGATTAACCGCAATTAATCCAAACCATAGTAAAGTATTAACCATGGTCTAGCTCGGTATGTCTAACAGAGGGCTTTGTGATATGGCCTGGAGGTTGTGATTTCCTGAAAGCTCAGCATTACATTTTAATTCCTAAAGTAAAATCTAATCGTTGTCCCATTCTCATGTGAACCAAAAGTCGAGTGGTGCATCCCCTTTCAATGAGACCTTTTTATTTTTTGGTGAGAAACAAGTCAATAATTAGACATGTTTTATAGTTCATTTTAGAACGATTTTAGATGTAAAAGACTACATTACACGGGGTTTTCTCTTATTTTTGTTATTTCATGTAATAAATAAAATATATGAAGAAATGAACAAAAAGTAAAAATTATGAATAAATTAACCAAGTGGAAAAGAGTATGCAAATAATCATCACCAAGGAACCAAAGAAGAATTAGATTTTATACCCAATGATTTTTTAGCAATTCCTATAACACACAAAATCGCTACATAGATTGGTGGAAACAAGGACTTCAGTTTTACGGATGTACCTAGCGATTTATGAGCGATTCCTCTTTAACATGAATCACCAAGGAATCGCTGAAGCAAATTTCAAGGATTTTAGATAACAATGAATTGTTTGAGTTAGTTTGAGATGTTTACTACCTAAAATACTATAATTACGACCTTAGGGTTACAAAATTAGTTGCCATTGAGTATTTATATCAATATCTCACTGCTCTAGGAACAATTCTTTATTTTTTTAGTTTATTGCTTTATTATTCATTGCTTTTGGAGAAGATTTCCAATATTTATTGTAATGTTATTTATTCCAGAAGTATTTATCTATGTCTTTTACTTATATAATTGTAATGTTATTTATGATTATGAGTGAGTAGTTAGTTGATCTAAACAAAGTCCGAACATGAACTAGATCTATTTTGCAATGTAGTTATGATGAGAAGATTATGTGCTTAATGCTTTAAACCAATCGTATTGTCACGGCCAAAATCTTTAACCCCGTTTTAATTCCTTAATCAGGATCATCGACCCTTGACGTGGGACCTACACTGTGATACGTGCACCGACCGAGGCACGTGGCCGAGGTATATCGTATTTTTGTATTGATGTGTGCCTAGTGTTATGTATTGTGTAGACTTACTAAGTCGGTTAGTACAGTTGTAGACGTCGAGACGAGAGCGGGGTCACGCCCGGGGAACCAGGTAGTTAGCATTTTGGTAAGTCTTATTTAATACTAATATGAAATAAGGAATTACTTATAAGCCTATGGTTGTGTTTGTTAATGTAAATCAAATTAAAGGCCTATAGTTGAGTAAATTAAATGGAAAGCATAGGATTGGTCTAGAGATACTCATTGGCACATCTAGGAACTAGGTGAGTAATGAAATGGTGTCACTTGAGGTTGAGATAGTGGAAGTTAGTGGGATATATGACAAAGGTGGACCATTAGATATTCCTAGGGATACATAAATCCATGAAGATTAAGGGCTAGGAAGGAACATCACCTTAATATATATTATTAGTGATCAAACAACATGCAAACCAAATCACTCATTCATTTTTGTTGGAGAAGAAGAAGGAATTGCTGGAGAGGAGTGAATCATCAAGGTGTTGAAGGAATCCATGAGAGTTGGTGAGAAATTCTCAAGCTAGGGTGCTACATCAACTAGGTAAACATCTTTTTAGTTGAAATTATAACAAGTTCTGGTTTTAGGCTAATTTTAGATAGTAGATGATTGAGTATTTGCAATTAATTTATATATTTGGATTCCTCATTTCAAGCTGATAATCCAAATGTATTGAAGTTCTTAATTTGGTTTTGAAATCATAAAGATATGAATTTTTGAAGTTGCAACACAAAACTAGAATTCTGCATGTTGTATTAGGAATCAACCTGGGTGATTTGGTCATAATCTACCCATTTTAAATCCAAATTGATCCAAACCAGCGGAATTTGAAAGCTTATTTAAAGGGGAATAACTTTGCTCAATTGAAGGTATTTTGAATCAACTGTTTTTATGTCCAAATATGCTCTACAAATAGGTGCTGGAATTAAAAAGGAACGTTTTGAAACTAAACTTATTAAGGGAATAACTCCCTAACCACTTATTCAAATGAGCTGATCTTTTAGTATGTTATATTTGGATATATTTTCCGTCTTGTGACCAAAAATCACATTTTTAGGAACTATAGATTAGGAGAAATAGATTTTCTAAATCCTTAGGTTTGATTAAATTCCAATTAGACCTATGTTTAGTAAAATCATGATATCTCTTTCATTTTAAATCAGAATTTTGCAAAATAAACCTTTATGGAAAGCTAAGAGAGAGAACAACAAGAATTGTATTGATGTATGATTTCGATATTTTGACCATTTCATGCCTAAAAACTGCTTTAAAGTGTAGGACTGAAATTGAAACTTAATTTAGTCTTTAGGGGCTGATTTAGGAAGATTGATTTAAAGTCTATTGAACCAATTTGAATACACAATAAACACCACTAAATTGAGCTTAAACCCACTATACTTGAACTAATGAGACACCAAACTCAGGAACTTAGGAAAAGGGTACGGGAGAGCGAATACAAGATTTGGAGTATCGGGAGGCCAGTAAAGCTAGGACTTTACTTTGTTTCTGTGAGTATACCCAATGAAAACTTTACTTGGCATTTCATTTCTATTAATTGTTGTCCTTGCATAGTCCTTTTGACTATCTTGCCTTTGTATTCTTATATCATGTGTTCTTTGTGTCTATGCTCACTTGATGAGTCTAGTTTGCATGATATCCATTCATTTGATTTGATTCATTGATTCTATCCCATGCTATGTCTAATCTTGTTGTTTTAAATGTGAATTAAATGATAAATAGCATGCTATTAGGCTAATGAATATCTTATAAATGTTTAAGAGGACTTGTATTCCTTATTTGTTTAGGTGTGTAGATGTGCATATGCCTTGACAATCTATACTTGGTATTTCTTGAAATTTAAAAAGTAGTATTTGCATTTAGGTCTCGTACTCGATCGAGGTGTGTGCGACTCACGAGGTTAGAGTCCCTGGGGATGTCAGCACATGTTACTTGACACTAGTATGACACTCGGGGTTAGAGTCCCTGAGGTTGTCTACACACCGAGGTTAGAGTCCCTTGTGCTATATGATTATTGAGTCGGAGTGACACGTTTCACTGCCGACCGGACCTAAATCACCACTACTTAGCCTAGTGTCAGTATCACTTGTTTAACTCTGGTATTTACTCGCATATGGTTTATTTTCCAGTTTTCCCATTTATATGCTTTTAAATATCATTTGAATATTTGGAAATGCAAATTAAACTTGTCATCGGGGATTACTGTTTTATTCCTGTACTCACCGTCCTTTTTATGACGGTGGGTGCAGAGCCGTCTACCAACAGGCCGGGCAAAGAGAAGATCAATGATTATCCCTGAGCCCGCGACGCATCACTGCATCGATTGTAGGTATTCTTTCGATATTTTGATTGTATATGTTATATACGTCTTTTATATACTATTTGGGGTTGTATATTGGGTTGAACGTTAGTTCCCCGACTTGACTTAGACTATTTTGCTGTTTCACTGCATTTTGAGGACTTTATATATGTGATGTCATTTCCTGGTTTTTCACACTTAGTGTTTTATAAATGGCTTCCGCATAAGTTACTAATTGCTTTCTGCATAATCAATAAGACTTCCGCTAATTAATTAATTTAATAAAAAGTTTTAATTAACTCTAAATTTTATAAACTGGTAGGACTAGTGTATTACTTATCCTGAACACGAGAAAAGAGGTGTCTAGGTTGTAAAGGCTGACTAATACGTAGTTAAGTCCTGCGTGGGTATGATTAGGGCTTAATTACGGGATTAGGCCGGGCGGTGCCCTAGATTAAGAGAGGGGTCGTCACACGTATTCTTTAATTCACTGATTTAATATGTTATTATCTATTGATTTTAATTAATATCTTGGTATTGCATTCATAGTCTAGAATGTGTATTGTGATATTTGGATTCATTATCTAATTTAAAGTAGTAACTAAGATTTTTTAAAAGGTTTAACCGTTTAAATGTCGTAGGTGAATTTGAGATCTAAATCTGAGGTTGAAGTGAGTTTCCGCATATGTTAAATTTAGTAGTTCAAAGTTTTCATAATATTGTGTGAAGTTAATGTCTTTGTGTATTCAAACGGGTTTGCTCAATAAAATTAGAACATGATTTTTTCACAGGTATAAGAAGAACAAATGGTTGGTTAAAGATTGTTTACTTACTTATAATTAGAGTTTAATGATCCATGATACTTTATAAAGTATGCTCATAACTATATTAATTGAAGTAACATGTTTGGAGTGCAAAACAGGTTTATATTTTATTATTGTGGATGTTTGATCATTATTTATTTATTATTGAATTGAATTTATTTGATTGATATTGAATTTAGAATAAGTTAGTTAAGTTATTATAATTAGTTTAGTTAATTATTAATAAGTTTAATTACTGTTTTAATTAAATTAAAGTAAAAAATAATAAAAACTATTAAAAGTCCTTTTTCCTAGAGAAGTTTGATAAATCCCTATGGAGACGATTCCCATTTACCACTACTATAAAATATTAAAAGTATAATATAAGAGGGAAATTTATTATACACGCTAGACAAGTGTCAATTTTTAGCATCGTTGCTGATCACGTGTCGTGCGTGCCAAATATTACCTGCAATCGAGTTACCAACCACAAGGGTGTAGTAGTGGTAAATACGAGGTCGAATCCACAGGACTTGAGTTTTACTCCAAGTTAACTAAAAATGGGGGGTTTTCAGAAAGTTCAAGGAAATAATTAACTAAACTAGCACAAATAAAAAGTTCGCAAAAATAATATCAATTAGAAGAAATCACATAAGTTTACGGTTCCACAAGCAAGAATCAAGATTCAATGGCATTTAATGGTCCTCAATCATTCTGAAAAGTCATTAATTCAATTTCTCGTAGATTAGCTGTGGAAAATCGACGTCCTCCAGAAGTTCCTAGTTCCCCTAATCTCGATAGCTAGGAAGTCCGCCACTAACTACTTCCCTAATCAATGTATAACCCTATACATCCGCCAATCAGGTTTAACACACTAACCACAATAATTTGGGTTTGTGGGAACACTAATCCTAAATAACCGGATCGCATCCACTTCCGATTTAACCTAGATTCAATTGTTGCACACTCGAGAACCGAAAGGGTTTGATGGCAAACATGTGAGTGTTTGTCACTTTATTGGCCCAAAAGCACAATTACACAAATATTAATGGTCCAAATAACTATAGGTTGTCCCCCTAAAAGCATGCACTATCCACATACATACCCTAGATATAAACCATATACTTTAAAATCAACAACAACGAAATAGGAGAAATTAAACCAAATTAAATATAAATCACAGATCTCACATAGTATTTACAATGAATCATGAATCCCACTTGTTTCCCCTTCGACCTAGGCGAAGATTGGTCTAGCCGGACATCATCTTTACAATCTCCAAGTATGAAAACTTGTGTGTGGCAGCTCCAATGCAGTCTCCTCGTATAGGTCCTAATAAAAAAACCACTAAAAATTGCTCTTTGGAGGTGAAAGAAACTAATTTTGGGAGTTGGTCTCGTAACACGTGCGCCGAGGAGCATCTAGGGACTGTTTTGGGGTGAAAATGAGTTTTGTACACGTGGCAGCGCATGATTGGTGCATTTCGGCTACAAACCGCCACAAGGCAGCGTGTTATTGGTGGAGAACGGTTGTGTGACGTGGTTTGGCCAACCACAACGTCACACGTGGCAAGCAAGGAAGCAAAATTGGTTCGATTCGATTGTTCAAGCTTCATGAGATGAACGTGCAGTTACGTATCACGAGGAATGTCTGATAGCTGCTATGCTGGAGTGTCTGATGAGATGGAGACGTGGCAAAAGAGGATTGGAGGAGAAAAAGAGCTGTTGACGTGCTGGTGTAGTGGGAGCGCACCACGTGGCAACCTAGAGGTGGTGTTTGGTTCGCTCGAGAGAACCAGTTTCATGAGACGACTTCAATTTGCGTATCTCGAGAGCGGATCAACAATTGCTGGAACTAGAGGAATGGTGACATACTGGATGATGTGGCGTGATGCATGAGGTGGCATCACCCGATTGGACCCGTGTGGCAGCAGGTGACGATGTGGACGAGTGATATTGTGACACGTGGCTGTGCTCGGGAAACAGTTTGAGTTGCTTGGTGAGCTCGACCAACAATTCTGCCCACCGCGCAACGCGTAACTCGAGGCAAACTATCTGGTGTCCGATCAAAGCATGTAAATACTCCATTTTGAATATTTTTCGCCACGAATTCAACCATGCACCCTGTTTCACCTGAAAATGACCAAAAAATATAATTAAATATATATTTTGGAAACTTTTCACATTAAATATACTAAAATAGACTAATAAAAGCATATAAAAACCAACTTATCAAATACCCCCAAACTTAAGACTTTGCACGTCCCGAGCAAAAGTGTAAATGACAAGACAGACTAAACTAACCTATGCATATACCTACACCTACACCTAATTCAAAATTCATGGAGTCTCTTTGATTTACATAGTTACCAAATCAACAAGTAACTCAGAAAATTTCAGAGTTATGATATGTCAAGACTCGCAACTCAAACACAACTAAGATCACACTTTAAAAACATAGATCCGGTCAAGACAAAGACCATCAACTACTCACGAGTTTTCTTGGTCTATACATTCAAGCATGCAAGTTTAAAATCTTACTTAATCAAGTGAAAGCACTCGAGCTAAATCTTTTATTTGAGGAGTTTTCACAACTTCCTCCTTTATTCATCTTATTTTCTCTATTTTTCCTCAACTTTTTCTTTCAAGTAGTACGATCCCTGCTACATTTCCTGTGGACAGCTTTTCTCACTTTTTCCACCCTAAGATTCCCTGCTCCATTTCCTGTGGAAACCTGTGGGACTCTCTATTTTTTAGAAAAACTCCTGTTAGCCCTTCTCACTTTCTCTATAATCAAGCAAATCCCCCAATGTGGGTCAAAATATCAATACTTGCATAAGTCTGATCGTCTACTCCCTTTCGTTATCTAGCACAAAGTCCAACCATCAACTAAGTCCCTAATCATGAAATCATAAAAATGCTGAGCTACGGACTCCATTGAGTGTTTCTCCTAGTTTTCTCTAAGTTTCAAGTAAAAAAGGAAACTATAATTTACTCATCCACAACCAAAGGCATGAACAAAGTTTCGGGTGACTCTAAATAAATAATAAAAAATAAAACTATACTAAATACATATATGCATGAAAGTGTATCAAATCCTAATGAAATGAGAAAGAAATATGAATGGACAAGAAATGAAAGAAATGGAAGAAATGATATAAAACACCACCATTACCATCCGATATCCGCATATAACCGTATATAAAAAAAATAAATGATCTCACCTGCGGTCTTTCGCAAATAAATCCATCCAAAATAATCCACAACCCCTAAAACGCCCCCAAACTTATTCCGAACCTTGTTCTCAAGGTTAAAAACAAGTCGAGGGGCCGACACATAGAAAACAAACAAGATGGTGAAAGAACATGATAGATATAAGATGAAAGAAATGATACAAACTCATGCAAAATGATAAAAATATGAAAATAAATAAACCAAATGATACTTATCAAAGTTAGGGCTTCCTCCCAGTAGCGCTTTTGGTTAAAGTCTTTGGCTCGACTTGGTCTGAGTCTGTCAATCGGTATAGACTTGCGTCGCAAGTGAGATGACCTCCGCATTATGGCTCGAGAAGTCTTCATAGAAGATCTTCAATCTGTGGTTGTTCACCTTAAACGCATTACCAGTCTCCAAACTCTGAATCTCCACTACTCCATGATCATACATCGCAGTCAGAACATATGGCCCTGTCCACCTCGATCTCAGCTTACCTGCAAAAATCTTAAGACGTGACTAAAATAAAAGCACTTTCTGACCAACACGAAAATATTTCCTAGAGAGATTGCTATCATGGAACACTTTCTTTATAAATCCACGCATTTTGATATGCGTCGTTCCTGATTTCCTCCAATTCTTGGAGAGTAAGATTTTTCTTTTTTCCTGCTTCATCGAGCTTCATATTAAGCTGTTTCACAGCCCAGTAGGATTTACGCTCGAGCTCAACTGGCAGGTGGCAAGCTTTACCAAACACAAGGCGATATGGGGACATCCCAATTGGCATTTTAAACGTTGTTCGGTGAGCTCAAACTGCATCATTAAGACGTGTACTTCAATCTTTATGAGTAGGATTCACCGTATTTTCCAAGATGGATTTGATCTCCCTATTAGAGACCTCTGCCTGGCCACTCGTTTGGGGATGATATGCTGTAGACATTCGATGAGTGACATTGTACCTCCTCATAAGACTTTCAACCATACGGTTGCAGAAGTGAGTACCTCTATCACTGATCAAGGCACGTGGGGTACCAAATGTTGTCAAAATCCTAGATTTGAGGAATTTACATACCACTTTAGAGTCGTTAGTGCGTGTAGCCTTAGCTTCCACTCACTTAGACATGTAGTCCACTGCCAAGAGTATGTAAACATTACCCAATGGCACTGGAAACGCTCCCATGAAGTCTATACTCCATATGTCAAATATCTCACAAATATGAATCGGGGTAAGTGGCATTTGGTTCCGATGACCAAGGTTACCAATTTTCTGACAGTTAGGACAAGTCTTGGTAAACATGTATGAATCATGGAAAATGGTGGGCAAGTAAAACCTACTTTCAAGAACTTTCCTAGCTGTCCGACGGGGACCAAAGTGGGCACCGCAGACATAAGTATGATAAAAAGCCAATATGGAGTGACTCTCAGTCTGAGGAACACAACGCCTGATAACCTGGTCGGAGCAAAATTTTCATAAGTACGGGTCATCCCATACATAGTACTTAGTATTGCTCATAACTTTATTCTTCTGAGTCTTCGAAAGGTGAAAAGATAGCTCGCCCGAGGTGATATAGTTCACCAAATCGGTGTACCAGGGAGATCTTCCATAATGACATAAATGTAATCATCAAGGAAATCATCCATAAGAGGGGTAGGACTCTCACCATTCTCAATTCTGCTGAGATGGTCTGCGACTAGATTCTCTGCACCACTTTTATATTTGATTGTGATGTCAAACTCCTGTAGTAGGAGTATCCATCTAATGAGCCTAGGTTTGGCATCCTTTTTACTCATCAGGTACTTCAAGGCAGCATGATCAGAGTAAATGATAACCTTGGTTCCCAAGAGATAAGAACGAAACTTCTCAAGTGCGAAGATAACGATAAGGAGCTCCTTTTCAGTAGTGATGTAGTTCATTTGAGCCGCGTCTAGAGTACGACAAGCATAGTAAATGAAATGTGAAGCTCTCCCGACTCCATGTCCTAAGACTGCACCCACTGCATAATTACTAGCATCACACATAATTTCAAATGGAAGCTCCCAATTAGGGGCCCGAATCACTGGTGTGCTAGTAAGTGAGTCTTTCAGTGCATCAAATGCATTCTTACATGCCTTATCAAACTCAAAAGGTACGCCCTTTTGGAGTAGATGACATAGGGGTTGTACGATCTTTGAAAAGTCCTTGATGAAACGACGGCAAAAATCGTCGTGTCCAAGGAAAGATCTAATCTCCCGCACGTTCGTAGGGTAGGGAAGTTTCTTGATAACATCAATTTCAGCTTAGTCTACCTTTACGCCCCTTGCTGAGATAATGTGTCCCAAAATAAGACCTTGGTCCACCATAAAATGACAATTTTCATAGTTCAGAACCATGTTCTTCTCGATACACCTGCTGAGTACCTTTGTCAGATTAATGAGACAACTATCGAATGAATCACCATAAAAAGTAAAGTCATCCATGAAGACCGCAATGAAATGCTCAACAAAATCAGAGAATATACTCACCATGCACCTTTGAAAGGTGGCAGTTGCATTGCATAACTCAAAGGGCATTCGCCAATAGGCAAAAGTGCCAAACGGACAAGTGAAGGTCGTCTTTTCCTGGTCTTCAGGCGCTACCGGTATACGATGAAAATCGGAATAACCGTCAAGACAACAGTAATGAGAATGACCGGCTAGTCTCTCCAACATCTGATCAATGAATGATAGGGGAAGTGATCCTTCCTGGTGGAAGCGTTTAACTTCCTGTAGTCAATGCATACCCGCCATCCATTTTGAATGAGGGTTGGAACCAACTCACCATGTGAATTGGTGACTACCGTGACTCCCATTTTTTTGGTAAATCATGCCAGCATCAAGGAGCTTCAATATCTCATTCTTCACGACATCCATCATAAGCGAATTGAGCCTCATGTGGGCTTCTCTCTTATGTTTTAACCCCTCTTCCATATATAAATGATGCATGCAAGTGGAAGGGCTTAAACCTTCGATATCAGCTATGGTCCACCCAATAGCCTGTTTAAACTCCCGAAGTACTCGAAGGAGCCTCTCTTCCTCCAAATGTGTAAGTTTGGCCGAGATGATCATAGGGAGTATGTCATTCTCACCCAAAAACATATACTTTAGGTGCTCAGGTAATGGCTTTAACTCAAGTATGGGAGCTTTAACTAAGGAGGGAGAAAGTTTGGAGTCAGAAGCATGCAACTCCAAATAATATACACTTGGGGGCAGGGGTTGGAATGAATCCAACTCGAAAACAACATCCTCGACATCAGTATCGAGGGTCAGAACACTCTCGTGGATATGAGTAGTGTCGAGATGATGCTCTAACACTACTTTAACTTCATCATCGCCACTCGTGAGTAAGGTCTGCTTAACGAGTGGATCCACATAGTCCATGGTACACACCACAGACGACACATCACTGGTGTATCGCATCGCGTCATAGATGTTAAACTTGATGACTTCACCATTAAACGCCATGGTAAGAGATCCATCATCAACATCTATCTTCGTCTTCGCCGTTTTCAAAAATGGATGTGTAAGGAGTACTGACGAAGCATTGAGGAATGGCTTCTCCTTCGTATCTACCACGTAAAAGTCAGCACGAAACACAAAGTCGTTCACTCGGACTAGAACGTCCTCGAGAACACCTACGGGTCTGACAACTGAACAGTCTGCCAATTGAATGACAATACCAGTCTCCTCTAATGTGCCTGCATGCAATGTCTCATAAATAGACAATGGCATAACATTAATGGAAGCGCCAAGGTCGCACATAGCCCTCTGAATGCTTACATCACCTATAAAAAAGGTCCTGAGAACAACCCAGGGTTCTTGCATTTAGGAGGCAACTTATTTTGTAGGATAGGCATGACGGTTTCTCCCATTTGGACTTTTTCATTGCCTTTGAGTTTCCTTTTGTTAGTGCATAGTTCCTTAAGAAACTTCGCGCACCTAGAGACTTGCTTCAGAGCGTCGAGGAGTGGAATATTGATTTCCACTCGCCGAAAGGTCTTGAGAATTTCTATCTCTTCTTCCTTTTTCTTATATAAGATGAGTCATTGTGGAAAAGGAGGTTTGACCTTGAATGTGGGTGGTGCTTCCTTTAGAGTAGTTACCATTTGTTTGGGGACAGACAACATCATTACTAACTCGTGTTCTTCCTCATTTGCCTGGTCTTTGGCATCAGATGACCCATTTTTCCTTTTAGGTCCCTTCCGCCCTTTACCACTTCGGAGTGTATTTGCGTTAGCACTCGCGTTAGGATTTGGGTAAGGTTGCGAATGTAACTTTCCCTTATCCTCAAAACGTCCATTCTGTTGTGTCACTTGGTCCATTTGAACCTGAAGAGTTCGGACTGCCGATTTTGTTTCGCTGATGGATTTCTCGGTGGTAGCCTTGAATTGGGCCATCTCACTCATAAATTGGCTTTGTTGAGCCATAAGAGCTTTGAACATATCCTCAAGTGAAGAGGAATTATTGGAGGGTGCAGGCAACGGTTGACCTTTAGGGATGAAGGTCTGATAGTTCTAATTTTGAGGCCCGTAACTAAAGTTCGGGTTGTTCCTCGCCGTTGCGCGAGTGTATGTGTTCCCCAATGGGACTCTAGATGGTCCTTGGAACTGATTACCAATGACATTGGCCTGTTGATTGTCCTCAAAGAGAGTAGGACATTCATTACTTGCATGATTTGTGGCAGTACAAATGCCACAAGCTTTGACTTGCACTTTGCCAGAGGAGAGGAAACGCTCCATCACGGAGGTTAGTTGGTCAATTTTCTGGTCAGTGGAACTCGAGACACTCCCTGCAGTCAGACTACAGTAAGCAATAGCATCAAGATCACCATAAAGGCATGACTGCTGTGCGATGTCCTCACACAGTTGCTTCATTTAGGCTGAAGTTTTGTCTCGAATGTGACCCACACACGTATTATCAATCATGCGTTGTTCTATGGGCGACATGTCAACATGGAAGAAACGGGCTATGGCCTTCTTAAACTGGCCATGCTACGGGCAGCTAGCAATTAATTGCTTATAGCGATCCTAATACGCACCAAATGATTCGCCCGCCGTTATTTTGATGCTGCATATATCCTTGATGAGCTGAGTAACTCTATCCTCAGGGAAGTATTCATTCAAAAATAGGGTTGTCATCTCATTCCAAGAGTTAATGCAGCCAGGCGGAAGGTAGAAATGCCATTCCCTGGCTTTGTCTTTAAGGAAAAATGAAAAAGATCGGAGCTTAACCGTGTCCTCGTCCGCATTGGAGGGTTTTATTGACTTGCAGTTAATTTGAAACTCCTTCAGGAAAGTAACGAGATCTTCATTCTCGCCACCATGAAAGGATGGTAGGAGGTGAATGAACCCAGACCTTAACTCAAAGTCTCCGACATTATCGTGATAGTTGATGCAGAGGGGTTGTTGCGCCAAAAGAGCTTGAAGCTTTTGATTGGCGTGACCCATGGTGACTTGGCGATTTGCAACCATGTTCAGAGGATTTTGGCCTTCTCGTAGCCTAAGTTGGGTATCTCTAATCCACCTATGAAATGTTCTCTCTGGTTCAAGATAGAAAGGTAACAATGAACCAGCCGATTTTGACCGATTGAGGTGTGGCAGCATAAAACTAAAAAAAAGAAAAATGAAACCTAAACTCAGAGTAAGTACTAAGTCCCCGGTAACGACGCAAAAATTTGATCACGTGTCGTGCGTGCCAAATATAACCCGCAATTGAGTTACCAACTACAAAGGTGTAGTAGTGGTAAATATGAGGTTGAATCCACATGAATTGAGTTTTACTCCAAGTTAACTAAAAATGGAGGGTTTTTCAGAAAGTTCAAGGAAATAATTAACTAAACTAGCACAAATAAAAAGTTCTAAAAAATAATATCAATTAGAAGAAATTGCCTACGTTTACAGTTCCAGTAGCAAGAATCAAGATTCAATGGCATTTAATGGTCCTCAATCATTTCGAAAAGTCATTAATTCAATTTCTCCTAGATTAGCTATGGAAAATTGACGTCCGCCAGAAATTCCTAGTTCCCTAATCTTGATAGCTAGGACGTCTGCCACTAACTGCTTCCCTAATCAATGTATAACCCTAGACATCCTCCAATCGGGTTTAACACACTAACCGCAATAATTTAGGTCTGTGGGAACACTAATCCTAAATAACCGGATCGTATCCGCTTTTGATTTAACCTATATTCAATTGTTGCAAACTCAAGAACCGAAAAGGTTTGACGGCAAACGGGTGAGTGTTTGTCACTTTATTGGTCCAAAAGCACAATTACACGGATATTAATGGTCCAAATAACTATAAGTCGTCCCCCTAAAAGCATGCATTGGCCACATACATACCCTAGATCTAAACCACATATTTTAAAATCAACAACAATGAAATAGGAGAAATTAAATCAAATTAAATAAAAATCATAGATCTCACATAGTATTTGCCATGAATCATGAATCCTACTTGTTTCCCCTTCGACCTAGGCAAAGATTGGTCTAGTCGGACATCATCTTTACAATCTCCAAGTATGAAAAGTTGTTTGTGGCAGCTCCAATGCAGTCTCCTCGTATGAATACCCTAGTTCCTAATATGAAAAACCACTATAAATTGCTCTCTGGAGGTGAGAGAAACTAATTTTGGGGGTTGGTCTCGTAACATGCGCGTCGAGGAGCATCTAGGGACTATTTAGGGCTAAAAATGGGTTTCATACACGTGGCTGCGCCTGATTTGTGCATTTTGGTTGCAAACAGCCACGTGGTAGTATGTTATTGGTGGAGAACGGCTGTGTGACGTGGTCTGGCCAACTGCATCGTGACACTTGGCAAGCAAGGAAGCAAGATTGGTTCGATTCGGTTGTTCGAACTTCATGAGACGAACGTGCAGTTACGTATCAGGAGGAATGTCTGATGGCTGCTATGCTGGCGTGTCTGATGAGATGGAGACGTGGCAGAAGCGGATTGGAGGATAAGAGGAGTTGTTGACGTGCTGATGTAGTGGGAGCGCGCCACGTGGCAGCCTAGAGGTGGTGTTTGGTTTGCTCGAGAGAACCAGCTAATTGAGACGACTTCAATTTGCGTATCTCGAGAACGGATCAACAGCTGCTGGAACAAGAGGAGTGGTGACATACTAGATGATGTGGCGTGATGTATGAGGTGGCAGTACGCGATTGGAGCCGTGTGGCAGTTTGTGACGCTGTGGACGAGTGATATTGTGACACGTGGCTGTGCTCTGGAAACAGTTTATGTTGCTTGGCGAGCTGGACCACAATTCTGCCCACCGCGCAACACGTAACTCGAGGCAAACTGTCTGGTGTCCAATCAAAGCAGGTAAATGCTCCATTTTGAGTATTTTTCGTCACAAATTCAACTGCGCACTCCGTTTCACCTGAAAATGACCAAAAAACATAATTAAATATATATTTTGGAAACTTTTCACATTAAATATACTAAAATAGACTAATAAAGGCATATAAAACCAACTTATCAGTTGCCACAAATTTAAACATAATTTATTAGGAGTTTTAAATGTTGTATTGTATATCCACTTCGTCGTTATAATTCTATGGGATCCTTACAACCGTTTGATCCTGAGGTAGATATGACATTTAATCATAATTTTTAGATGTAAAAGACTATATTACACGAGATTTTTTCTTGTTTTTGTTATTTCGGGTAATAAATGGAGAATATGAAGAAATGAATGAAAAAAGAAAGACTATGGAGGAATTAATTAAGTTGAAAGATTATAAATAATCATCACCAACGAATCAATGAAGAACTGGGTTTTAACACCAAAGACTCTCAGCAAATCTCAGGGACACATAATCACCAGCCAAATATGTGAAATTAGGGACTCTAGAATTATGGATTTACTCATCAATTCCACTTACACAAATTGCTGAGGAATCGCTGGGGTAGATTTCAAGAGTTTAAGATAACTACGAGTTGTTTGAGTTGGTTTGAGATGGTTACTACCTAGAATACTATAAATACAACCCTAAGGTTATGAAATTAGTTGCCCTTAAGTTCTTAGATCAATATTCAATTGCTCTAAGAGCCATTCTTTATTGTTTTAGATATTGCTTTATTGTTCTTTGCTTTTGGAAGATATTTGAAGATTTAAATTATTTATTCCAAAGGTATTTATCTGTCTTTTATTTTTATTATTGCAATGTTATTTATGATTGTGAGTGAGTAGTTAGTTTATCTAAACAAAGTATAAACGTGAACTAGATTCGTTTTGCTATGAAGTTATAATGAGAAAATTATGTCCATAATGCTTTAAACCAATAATATTATTTGATTCACTGATTTAATATGTTATTATGTATTGATTTTAATGATGATTTTTGTATTGAATGCATAGTCTAGAATGTGTATTGTGATATTTTGATTCATTATCTATTTAAAGTAGTAACTAGGATTATTTGAAACGCAAACACTGTTTAGATGTCCTAGGTTAATTTGAGATATAAATCTAATATTGAAGTGAATTTTCGAAGGTGTTAGAATTAGTAGTTCGAAGTTTTCATAAAGTGTACTATGGTTTTATTGTGTGAAGTTAATGTTTTTATGTATTAAAAGGTGTTAGCTTAATAAAATTAGAACGTGGTTTTTTATCCGGTATAAGGAGAACAAATTGCTTGCTAAAAGTTGTTTAGTTACTTATGATTAGAGTTTATTGATCTATGATACTTTATAAAGTACGCTCATAACTATAGTGATTGGAGTAACATGTTTGGAATGCAAAATGAGTTTATGTTTCATTGTTTTGGATGTTCGTTTAGATATTTATTTATTATTGAATTGAATATATTTGATTGATATTGAATTTCAATTGTTTTAGTTAAGATAGTATATAGTTAGTTAATTATTATTATATTATAGTTAATTATTAGTTAGTTTAATTACTATTTTTAATTAATTAATAAAGTAAAGTAAAGTAAAAAATAATAAAAACCTTTAAAAGTCCTTTTTCTTGGAGAAGTTTGATAAATCCTTATGGAGAAATTTCTCTCTTATCACTAGTACAAAATATTAAAAGTTTAATATAAAGGAAAAATTTATTGTACACGTCCAACACGTGTCAATTCTCGGCGCCATTGCCCAGGATTTAAACATAATTTCTTAGGAGTTTTAAGCGTTGTATAGTCTATCAACTTCATCCTTCTAATTCCACGAGATCTTTACATCCGTTTGATCCTGAGGTAGATAGGGCATTTAATCATAATTTAAGACAACGACAACGTAGAGAACACCAACCTACCATGATGGAAGCAAATAATAACTTTACTATTAATAATAATAATGATAATAGAGAACTTACTTTTGTGCAAGCTAATCAAAATGTCACTACTTATGAACCAATGTGTATTTTCTATCTTGATGGATTTCCTGAATTTGAACTTAAATATGGATTCATTAGAGTTTTACCTAAGTTCTATGGTAAAGACAATGAAGACCCACAAAGACTTTTGAAGGAATATCAACACAAAGTCAATGGGATGAAACCTGAAGACTGCACATTAAAACAAGTCAAACTTAAGGGTTTTCCTTTTGTATTAAAAGATCAAGCACAAGATTGGTTGTTTTATCTTCCAAAAAATTCGATAACCACATGAACTGAAATGCTAAAAGCTTTCCTAGATCAATATATGCCTACAAGAAAAACTAGTACTTATAGAACACAAATCACTGTCATGAAAATGAAAGATGATGAAAATCTTAATGAATTTTGGGATAGATTTAAAAGATTAATTTTATCTTGTCCACAATATGGATACATCCAAAGAGCTTTATTATATACTTCTATGACAGACGAAATCATTTTCAACAAAGACTATTAGATATTGTATGTGATGCATCATTATTCGATGTTACACCAACTCTAGCAAAAAAGCTATTAACAAGATGACCAAATAATCTAAACAATATGGCGAAAAGACCTATACATCAAGAAACAAAGTTATGAGGTTAATAAAAGAACAAGTAATAGATTTGACAAAATATTTGAAGAATTATCTAACATGGTTAAACTACTATTAAAAGATAGATCAACTCACGTTAAACCATGGGGATTTTGTAATGAAGTTACGCATCATACAGTGCGTGTCCTACTTTACAAGAAGATAATAATGAAGAAATCAATGCGATTATGAACCAATATTTCCTCCTTGAAACCAATATAATAATAACAATTATTACAATGGAAAACCAAATTCAACCTTAGCTATGGTCCATAAAATCAAAATTATACCATTTATAGACAGAGAGCACCTATACAATCGACACCAGTGCAACAACCACAACAAACTATTCAACTTAGGCAACCAAATTTAAAACAAATATTACATAACTTTATGAGCCAAAGTCATCAAGATTTTATGCAAATCTCTGAAAATCAAATTAAAACCGATACATCTATTAACGAGCTGAAACATCAATTAAGTAAAATGACTCTACAAATCAACACGTTAAACAATCAAACTAAGGCACTACTCAAACTACAAACACTAATAATCAAGCACAAGTTAATGCCTTATTTTGCGAAAATGAAAAAAAGAAATGAATACGCAAGAAAAAGACACCAAAAAGAGGTAAAAAGAAAACTAAAATACTTAAGACAATAGAACAAGAAGAAGAAATGATCGAAAATACCATCCCCACTAGGGAATGGATGATCGAGCAACTAAACTACAAACCTTTTCTTGAAAGGCTATACTCATGGTATTTAGCCAAAGTGGAATCCTACGAAAAATTTTTACAAAATTTTTAATTACTTAACCAAGACAAAGTAAAAAATATTTATAAGTCAAATGAAGATATGGATTCTAATTTTACCATTCCATAACGATTAGCAAATGCTAGGGAGGAAGAAATTAAAGAAGACATATTTGGACTATTTAAGAAATCATAAATTAATGAAATCTTAACGGAATCAACTCATGATGAAGTTACTAAAGAATTATCTGAGTTTAAAAAGAGAATGCCTGAGAAATGTTCCGACCCATGAATATTTATCATACCCATCACCATAGGCAATTCTTCTATTGAATTTGCTAGGTGTGATCTCAGAGCATCAATTAATGTTATGTCACTTAAACTTTACGAGTCATTGAAAATAGGATTGTTAACTAATACACTTATTAATCTTACTTTAGCAAACAATACCATTACTAAACCCAATGGATTATTAGAAGACATCCTAGTACAAGTACATGATTTAGTATTTCCAGCTGATTCTTATGTCATGGAAATGGGAGATTCAACATCATCCAATCATTTGCCTATACTATTTGGTAGACCTTTTCTAAAGACGGCTAGAACTAAGTTAGATATTTTTGAAGGAACACTGTTTATGGAATTCGAAGATAAGATTGTTAAATTCAAAATTAATGATGAACATAATTATGATACCTATGAAGAATATGATAAATTATTTGATAATGAAATACATAATAATGTATTTTTGACTTAACTAGTATGATAACTTTAACACTAAAATTTAAGCAATTAATGCAGTAATAATGGAAACTGATAAATGGATTCAAAAGAAAAAAACAAGTTGAAGACAATTCGAAAGAAAAGAACGTAACTTGAGAATGGAGAGTTAAGCAACCAGAGTATTGAAAAATCATTAACAAGATGAAAGTTTTTAGATCCAACTACAATAAGGAAAAAAAAAAGCCGGACTTGAGTCTTATAAAGCTTAATGATCCTGGAGGCATACACTTACACATTAAAATCAAAATGGACTTGGTACTTCAAAGCTCAGTGTGATACGAACTCTAATGCAAATCTCATGCCCATACACTTCTTTCTACATACTCAATTGAAGTTGAATTCACTTGCTTCTAAACGATTCTCTTTACCGAAATTGAACTTTAATTCAACCAATAGGAGTGGTCACGGATGTGCCAATTCAAGTGGATAACAACACCGTATCCACATACTTTTTAGTAATGCCATACTTTATCAATGAAGATCCTCCTTTAATTTTAGGATGACCTTTATTAGCCACTACTTAAGTCGTTATGGAAATTCAAAACAATTACTCTAACAATTAATGGCCGAGCACTCACTTTTTCAAATGGCACTAGAGTGGCAGATCCTAAATTCAAGTTTAGAGATCCAACCTAATTCTAGAAGGTTTAAGTCGAGCCAACGACAGTAAACGAACTCCCTGTATTGGAGGCAACCCATAATCTATGTTTATTCTCTATTTATTTAATTTAATTAGGAATTTAGTTTAGTTTAGTATGTTTTTATTCTCACTTTCGCATTATTTACTTGCTTATTTATATGTTTATTTATATAATTAATAAAAATATTTTTAAAACAAAAACCCCAAATCGCCACACACACTAAACCATTCACACTTACAAACCATTGCACAATTTTACAAAAATCTCAATTTCTTGCCTAGATTCAACCATTCTAAGCTTAATTTCATAGTATTTAAATGATTCTCACCTCAACCTAGCCTCATTCAAACCAAAAATCTCAATTTTGGGGGTGTTGAGCCAAATTAGGGTTTTGGGAGATTTCAACCTAGATCTTGGAGGGACAGTCTAGAGGAGTTTAAGAGCTTCAATCTTGAGAGATTCACTTTCAAGAAGCTAATTACATCAACCCTAGCTCTTTACATTAATAAAATTTTGTTTCGAGGGATTTTCGCAAATCTTTCAATGTTATTCAAAATTGTTTTGTTGGAATTTATGCAATTGTCTACACAAATATCTTTATTGATTCCAATAGAATATGAATAATGATCATATTGATCGTTGATTTACAAATTCAACAATTTAGGAATTTTTGCTATATTTACACATATTCGCAAATGGTTTACAAATCGAGTTTCAAATGAGTTTGGAGGTTTAGTTATGGTTTTATCTCAATATTAAGCTGCTATGTTTTTTAAGAATACAATTTGCCACCTAATTGCCACATGATATTTAGAAAATTGATTTTCAAGTTTATATTTTAGTTACCACTTCGATGTCAATTTTATTTTATATTTACAAGGAATTTCAAACTAGCTTTCCAAATATATTTCTCCTTTTTAAATAAAGTCTTAAATTTTACCAAAACTATTTTCGATAACATTGTTTCTATTATTTGCTAGTTTATTTAGTTTTTGAACTTGTGAATCTCGAAAGTTGAAACAAATGCCGGAGGTATAGGTAGAAGCTATCGATAGGAGAAGGGAAAGGCACAACTAATAGAGAAACCCAAATAAAAATCCAAAGCTCCACTCAAACCAATTAGGCCAATGTGGATCTCGGTGAATAATCCCCAAACTAGAGCACCTAGATAGTCTTCTCCACCCTTAAGTTTTACTGATAATTTGGAAGGAGGGGAAGAAATTGAGGAGATACCTACTATTTCTTTTCATGCCCATAACCTCATTAAAGCAAAAGCTATTGCTAGAATGAGTAGCGAAATTAGCAAAAATAGAAAGATTATACTGGATAGAGGTTTCAACGTGAAAAATGAAGTTAAGTACAGGCCTAAGATCTTGAACGTATAATGGGAAAAGAACTGGGGGTGGTTGATAAGTGATTATTTATATGTATATATATGGTTAGTTTAGTAGTATATTTAGTATAAATATCCTCAAATAAGTGCTAATTCATGGTATTATTGCATTTTCAAGGAATTAAGGTGTAATGGAAGGAATCAATGAAAAATGAGAAGAAACGGAGTAAAAATCCATAAAATCAGATTTGGCGCTGTTGGAGCATGAGTTGACGTTATGGGAATACAAGGCACGTCGTAGGGATGAAAGGCACAATGTGGAAAATAAGAAAATGAAGAAAATCAACTCAATAGGTCAAGCACAGTGGCGGCACCGTGGCACATAAGGGAAGCACTGGGACACATAAAGTATGGCATTGAGACTCCAGGAGCTCAAAAAACACACAATGAAGCAGTGGCACAGTGGCGGCGCTGTGGCTTAAGACACGCACTCGGGCAGTAAGTAACAACACTGACTTCGCAGGAAATAGAAAGTGAAGCTTTAATTCGAGTTAAATAGAAATTTAGGGTTTTTCATTGTTATTAAGAGTATAAATAGGTATTATGACGTGGTAAACATAGAGGAAACTATCACATAGAAGGAGATTAGCCTCCATTATAGTAATTTAGCATTAAGTTTGAGTATTAATGAGTTTTTGTTGGAGAAACATTAAAGACTCCACGTTTGCAATTAATATTTTGTTTTGTTGATTAATTCAGGGTAATACTTATATTCATCTCTAATTTACAATGAATTCCATATTGAATTGTGATATATGTGTTTCAATGATATGTGGGTAGCCTATTTATCCTAGGGATCAATGGATCCTATAGTATGAATGTTATGCTTTGAATATGAATAAAAAGTGATAATAAAAAGTGCAATGGTTAGAATTTGTATTGATTATGAGCGTAATGCTTTAGACATCTTGATCACGTGTTTAAGGAACTTAGGCTTTAGAAGTTATCATGGCCATTAAAGCTTTTAATCCGGACATGAACGATACAACCTTAAAATACACATCAATAGCTAGTTGTTGATTAGGGAAGCGCAGATAGTAAACTTAGTTAGTTATGAATCCAATGATTTTAGACTTAAAGAAATATGGAACTTGCGTTATTCATACCGATAGGTGGAGTTCTAGTTGGCACATTAGAATCTTCTCCATAACGGCTGTAGGTTGAAGTGGATTTAAAAGAAATCTATCTATTCTAATGAGGCATTGCACAAAACGTATTGAAATGTAAACATGAATACAAAGCATAGTATTAAATTACCTAGGTGAAGTTGTGAACTAATATACCCTTAATACAAGAAGTCAACTATAGTTTAAATGGATTTGTTAGAATAGTTTAGATTAATATAAAATCAATTAAAAGTGAATCCTTTAGCAATAATTCAAGTTAAGTAGGTATTATACAACTAGTGCAAAAACTTTTCCCTGAGTACGATATTTGTGATCAACGTAAGTTGATTGTACTATTACTACAAGCGAGCTATTATAGTTGTGGCATGCACACCAAGTTTTTGGCACCGTTGCCAGGGAAAAAGTTGCCATTAGATTTACTTAGTTAGTTTGAGTAGGTTCTATGTTTTATTTTTAATACTTTATTTTTAAGTTCATAAACAAAAACAAAGAAAATAGGCTTAATCTTCAAGTTTGACTTTTTGCACTTGATCTTTTTATGTTTTCTTTTTAGGGATAGTGCCTTATGATTCAGAGATTGAGAGATCGAACAAAGGAGAGAAAAAGAAAGGAGTCAAGATGGTTGAGGAGCAAGCTAGAAATCAACAACAGGGGCGTAATGAATAACCAACCCGCAGGTGATTTGGTAGTGCATGATAGAGTGCAAGGACAAAGATGCCTTCATGACTACTTCAAGCAAGAAGCTCATGAGAAGTACAATGGAGTGATGAGGCTTCCAGCCTACACCAACGAGTTCAAATTGAGACCATTTCTGATAAACATAGTGCAAAATAATATGTTAAGCATGCTATCCAATAAAGATCCAGTTACAAATGTTGAGAACTTCTTGGAGAAGTAGTGCAACACCATGCACATCACCAGAGTTATGAAAGAGGTGATCATAATGCAATTTTTTCCATTCTCATCGGGTTGAAAAGCCAAATTCTAGTTGCAAGGGCTGAATGTAGGGAGTTTGACCTAATGGGCAGAAATCAATGAGAGATTTCTAGACAAGTTCTTCCCCCCTATGAAGGTTAGTGAAAAGAAACATGAGATTAATTAGTTCAAGCAAGAAGACATCATGTCTCTTGGCGAGGCTTAGGAAAGATTCAAAGATATGCTGAGGAGATGTCTGGGACACGGATACGTGAAATGAATACAACTCCAGATTTTTTACTATGGGATAACCACAGCACGAGAATGCTAGTAGATGTTGCATCAGGTGGCTCTCTACTTACTAAGGATGAGGATGGAGCATTGGATCTCCTTAAACTTATGTCTCATAATTCTACCACCGATACCCGTCCCGCACTAAGGAAACCAACAGGCGTCTACGAGATTGACTCGTAAGCAATAATTATGACACAATTATCAAATCTGAGTAGTCAGATGGCAAAACATCAAATGAAACACTAAGGTTTACAAGTAGCACAACAACTTATGAATCACCAAGGCATAGTGGTAAACCTAATAAATGTACAATAGGGAGTGGAGCATGAAGACATCAACTTTATGAACAATCAAGGCTTCGAGAACAACTTCAGACTGATAGGAGTAGCTCCTCAATAGTTTTATCAAGGATACAACAACAACAACAACAAGAATTTCTCTAATAAAAATCCTAATAATGCACTGAAGTTACCTTAAGTCTTCAAACAATAAGTCCAACAAGGGAAACCGAGGCAGAACGAAGAGATGACTTCTTTGAAGTCAATGAAGAAGTATTTATAAGCCATGGAAGTGAGAGATAGAGAGCGTCATGCGAAGCATGAGAAAGAGTTGGAAGGAATAAAACAAGTCATGAAGAGGATGGATAATGAGCAATCACAATCCATAAAGAACTTAGAGAGGCAAATTAGTCCACTTGCTATAACATTGAACTCAAAAAAGGACAGTTTCCTAGAACACCATCACTAATCCCAATGAGAACATGACTGCAATTCGCATGATGAGTACTATGGTAACAAAGGAGACCAAGTAATGTATAAGAATGAAGAGATGCATGACCACAACACGTAAGTAAGGCAAGATGAGCGTGATGGTTTCAAGAAACAAATAATTAATGCCTTGAAGAAAAAAAGGGGAAACAATAATGGAAGGCCAAGAAAAAAGATGAAGGACCTCTAGAAGAAGATGCACAAGGCAATGATATCAAGTTGATTTCAAAGAATCAGAACCAAAGCTCAAGTTCCTCCTACGACTTCAACCGATCAAAAGGAGAGATCCTAGAGAGATAAGAATACTGTTAAACATCGACGAGTACCAGTTCTAGAATGTCTTTTATGATTTGGGAGCCTCGGTCAATGTCATGCCACTGATGGACTTGATTCATGCAGACTTGAAGATCGATTGTTCGGATACTACGAATTTCCAAGTGGTAGATGGTAATTTGATACCTACTATAGGAAGAGTTTTGAATGTACACGTGAAAGTAGGTAGATTCACATTCATCACGAATTTCAAGGTCATGAACCCCAACATGGACGATGATGTGTCTATCATACTTAGGCGACCATTCTTGAACACGGATAAAGTAAATTTGTACATAAGAGAGATGAAGATCATGATGAGTATCGATGAGGGCAATGATGCTGAGAAGGTTGTCTTTGTCGATGGTGAAGAAGTACATCTGAACATGAATGACATCATAATATCCGATTTGCAGATGAAGCTTCTTGATTTAGATTAGGACTAAATGAGCGAAAAGGAGTCAGATTAATCACCTTAAATTAAGTGCTACTGGGAGGCAGTTCAGGGTTTTAAATTTTGAGTTTTTGAATTTCAGTTAGTATTTAGTTATTTAGTTTAATAATTACAATTCTAGTTTAGTTCTAACTTTCGAAAGATTCATGTCGAATGTGCAGGAAAGACCATTCACTGGGTGATGATTTATCAGAATGAAAATGTCTCGAGAACTCATTAAAGAGCGAAAAGGAGCAAAGGAATCGAAAGGTTAAATTTATTAATTTTATATTTTCATGGATTTTATGCTGTCACGACATCTTATGTGAGTTATATACAAAGTTGGAGGAGCACTGGAGGAGAATTAGCGAAAAATCATACGCTAAGATGTGGGCAGATGAGCCGACACCATGGGTATTACCCATTGCGCCGTGGGTACAAGCCACAATGTTGAGGTGGCAGTAGGAAAAAAATAAAAATGCCCCACTGCGTCATTGACATAGAGGAGGCGCTGTTACGGCGTCGTGCTTATAAAGCATGTAACTGAGGTCGAAGTGAGGGTTTTAAACCCATTTTTCATACCATTCTCCACACTTACACTTTAACCCCATAAAAACCCCCAAGCATACACCCCTGTAGAGCCAAAGTTTGATCATTTTCAAGTGAGATTAGTGATTTTCAAGTGATTTAGAGTTAAGAAACAACCACATTGTGGATTTGCACAATTTGAAGAGTTAGGGTTTGAATTTTTGGAATTTGATTCCAAAGAGAGCTAGGGTTCTAGTTGGTGAGAAAAACTAGAGGGCTTGGATTGATAAAGACTTGGAGGAGTGATCTACATCGAAAATTAATCCGGCATTGAGGTACATTTACAATTTCTTCGAGTTATGCATTGAATTTTAAAATTTTTGATGATATTGTATGAAATTGTGGAATTGAGGTTGTAGGATAGGTTTTGCAAGATTATGTGATTGTGAGCATTAATATCACCCATGAAGACTTAGTTGATATCTTTGCATTATTCGGCGTATGCATGATCCATGTTATATGAATTATGATTTTTTAGGTAATTTGAAGATCGAGTAGCGTTGCATTTTTGTTAGTTGCTTGAAATTTGAAGAAAATGGCAAGTTAGCCAAATTAGAGCAAATGACTTTGAAGCATCTACCTCTAGGAATTCAATGATGAAGAGCGTATACCTTTTAAATCTAAATATTTCATTTGTAAAGAGGCTAAAGACCAATATGAGAAGATTTTACGTAGGGAGTTCATTTACGAAAGGAGAATTAATTTGCTGGCCAAATATGATAAAAGACTGAACAATTGCATTAGGCACCAAAATTGTGAGCAAATCACTCAAGACTATAGGGAAAATAAAGTCAAAGGAGTGAGTGAGATTGTTTTTGAATTCTATGCTAATGTGAAGTTCACGACTAAGGATGAGCCCGTGAAGGTGAGAGGGGTTTTAGTTCCCTTTAATAGACATGAGATCAATAATTTCTTTAGGTTGGGAGAATTAAGCTTGTATGAATCCGCACTGACTTTGTCGGCCAGATTATATAAGAGACTCTATAACCTATACCCATTTGAGCCATAGAAGATGCATTGGTTGTCCCAGGACAACAAGGATGGGTCATGGGAGAATGTGCTGAAGTACATTAAGAAGGAGAGTATCAAAAATGTTAACAGAATGTGGCAACATTTTCTTATTGCATAGCTATACCCCACTTCTCAAAAGGTGATATCAACATGCCGAAAGTGGCTTATTTTTATGAGATTAAGAAGTTCAAAGAGATCAACATCAGGGAGATCATACACACCATTCTGAGGGAGTCCATCATATTGGAAAGGGAAAAAAAATTGTTGTTTCTTATATTGATTACTCAGATGTGCTTGAGAGCTGGAGTGGGGATGAGAGAAGACAAAGAATTTGATATAGAGGCCCAACCAACCATGAATGAAACTTTCATGCTCATACTAAAATCACCACCTAGTTACCAAAACTTCTAGGAGGAAAGAAAGAGAGGGCCGAGGAAGCTAGACGTGAGGCTGAGTTATTGGTTAGAGGCAAGAAGATCAAGCAGCAGCAACAAAGCTAGCCTAGGGGCTAGAAGATGAAGAGAATGAAGAAAAAGAGGAGAAATAACAGCAAGGATTTGCTGAGGGCTATAAGTTTGTAGATCGAGAGATAGGAGAGCAGGACTTGGATGGTCTTGAAGTCTTTCCACCACCTCCTCCACCACATGCACTTATACCACCACTTGAGGATTTGACTCCACGATAGCAGATGCTGTAGATAACAGAGATAAGGAGATAGTATAAGGAGGATATGGCGTAATACTAGGTAGCCATGTTGAGACATGAACATGATATGGAGAGGAGAAAATAGCATCGATAGAACGGGCAACACAATTTCATGTGGTTTGTCAATCATCATAGAGCCATAGCTCGATATGAGAGGAACATATGTTTGAGAACTACTGATAGGTCATTAGGTTTTCTAGTAGAACCAACATATGTGTTTGACCCGGATTTGGTGCAGAGTAGGACAGTGGAGCGTCCATTGACACCATCGCAGGATGGACCTGATGATGCAGATGATGATGATGATGACAGACAATTCTTAAGTCAATGTTCTAGGATTCTTTTAAACCTGGGGAGTTGAGAGTGACTTTGATACCAATTTTTTAACATTTGGGATATTTTGTTAACTATTTAGTTAATTAAATTTTAATATTTAGTTTAGTGTATTATAACTTGTGTTATTATATAAGTTTATGTGTTTTAGTGTCTTCATTTTTCATGCTTAATTTTAAACTTTGAGAATAAGGTTTGGTTTAAGTTTAGGGGCATCGACACTACACTACACTATGGGAAAGTTGTAAGATAGGATGATATAAGGATAAACACTGCAAGTATGATCGTTTTCGTTTTAATTTGAAGCAGTTAAGGAGGAAAACATAGTAGTGCATAAATCTTTCATTTTATTCACTATATGAATGTTTAAGTATTATAAATTAAGTTATATATAGTAATATGTAATGAATAAGTAGTTCATTTGCACATTCAATTTTTTAATTGTGGATGAGTAGATTACAAGTATCTTGTTGATATGAAACTCAAGAGAGTATTTTAAATTTTGAAGAAGAAATAATGAAATGTGGCAAACAATGATGTGATTTTATGATTAGAAACCTAGAGTTAGGGAAGACCTTGAACTTGAAACAAAAGCTAAAAATTAGAACACTTCTTGTGGAAAAAGTTAGATCTCTAAGGATTCTATAATAAGTGTGGATCTTACTTGAAGGGGAAGAAATAAACATTGTATAGTAAAAGTCGGAGGTAACTTACTTCATTTAGTGAAAGTGAGAAGTGCTAACAAAAGTTTTAAAATAAAAAAAATAAAAGAATCCCACAAGTTCTATAGGGAAATGGAGCAGAGAACTTGATTGTTGGAAAAAGTGAGGAAGAATAAAGTCCATAGGAAAAAGAGCAGAGACTGTTATATGAAAATGAAAAGAAGAAGAAAAAAAAGAAAAGAAATGAAAGAAGAAAATTAAAGAGAAAGAAGGTGGAAGTAAACTAAAACTCTTCAACTAAAAGATTTAGCTCTAGTGCGAGTAGCTAATTAAGTCAAGTTTTCATTCCAACTATGTAAAAGTCTTATAGACTCTTGAAATACTAAAGTCTACCAAAGATGAGTTTATATATGCTTATTTGTGAATTCCTGAGCTTAATGAGAAATCATGAGATTGTATACTTGCTACTCAAGTGTTGAAACGAAACAAACTTGTGAGTAGTGATGGTTTTTGGTCGAGATCTACTTTAGTGTTTTGAAAGTGAAGTTATATGAGTTGTTAAAGCTACATATCTTAAAAATATAATTTTTTTACAAAGAAAAAACTCTCGAGTGAATTGTTAACTTGAAACTTAGTAAATTGAAGGATACTCCAAGAACAATGTAAATTGAATGAGAACTAGTTATTATGAGGCTTAGTAGAATACACCTTTGCTTGGGATGTGCAAAACCTTATATTTAAGGGTATTTGATAAGTGATTATTTATATGTATATATTGGGTTAGTTTAGTAGTATATTTAGTATAAATATCCTCAAATAAGTGCTAATTCATATTATTATTGCATTTTCAGGGAATTAAGGTGTAATGAAAGGAATCAAGGAAAAACGAAAGGAAACGGAACAAAAACCCATAAAATCAGAGTTGGCGTCATAAAAGCATGAGTTCACACTGTGGAAATACAAGGCACAGCGTAGGGATGAAAGGCATGATGTGGAAAAGTAGAAAAAGGAAGAAAATCAATTATGGAGGTCCGGTGCAGTGGCAGTGTTGTGCCGCATAAGGGACAACGCTAAGACACATAAAGGACGACACTAAGACTCCAGGAGCTAAAAAAAACACACAATTAAGTAGCGGCATAGTGGCGGCATCGTGGCTTAACACATACGGCAGCGGGGCAGTAAGTCACAATGCCAACTTCGCTGGAAATAGAAAGTGAAGCTTTAATTCGGGTTAAATTGTAATTTAGAGGCTAATTGTTATTAAAGAGTATAATAAGTATTGAGACATGGCAAACATAGAGGATACCACCACATAGAAGGAAATTAACCTCCATTAGAGTAATTTAGCATTGAGTTTGAGTATTAAGGAGTTTTTATTGGAGAAACAATGAAGATTCCACGTTCGCATTCAATATTTGGTTTCATTGATTAATTCAAGGTAATACTTATATTCATCTCTAATTTGCAATGAATTGCATATTGAATTATGATATGTGTGTTTCAATGATGTGTGATTAGTCTATTTATCTTAGGGATCGATGGATCCCGTGGTATGAATGTTATGCTTTGAATATGAATAAAAAATGATAATAAAAGTGCAATGGTTAGATTTTGTGTTAATTATGAGCCAATGCTTTAGATATCTTGATCACGTGTTTAATAAACTTAGGCTTTAGAAATTATCATGGTCATTGAAGCTTTTAATCCGGACATGAACAATACAACCATAAAATACACAACATCGATAAATAGTTATTGATTAGGGAGGCGGATATAGTATAGTTGGTTATGAATCCAATGATTTGAGACTTAAAATAATGTGGAACTTACATTATTCATACCGATAGGTGGAGTTCTAGTTGGCACATTAGAATCTTCTCTGTTACGACAGTGGGTTGAAGTAAATTTGAAAGAAATCTGTCTATTCTAATTAGGCATTGCACAAAACATTTTGAGATGTAAACATGAATACAAAGTATAGTATTAAATTACTTAAGTGAAGTTGTGAACTAAGATATCCTTAATATAAGAAGTCAACAAAAGTTTAAAGTGATTTGTTAGAATAGTGTAGATTAATATTAATCAATTAAAAGTGAATCCTTTAGCAACAATTCAAGTTAAGTATATAATACACAACTAGTGCAAAAACCTTTTGCTGAGGACGATATCTATGAACAACGTAAGTTGATTGCACTATTACTGCAAGTGAGTTGTTATATTTACAGCATGCACACCAGTGATTAAATAGGTATTGCTACTCCGATAACTACGTGGGTTTCTCGGTTGAAATGGGGTGTAAAATTTTAGTAAAAGTGTTCTATGCAAACGGTCATAGAGATGAAAATAAAAAGTAACCATAGTCCGAGGACGACCAGTGGACTACTCATCCGAGAGAATAAATCGATATTATGGTTTACCAAAATTTCATTTGAGACAAAATAACAAGTTCCTAAAACTTGAATATATGTATAGACACAGATTTCCCCACGAGACCATTAGTAACGGTTTAGAAGCTATTCCGCAGGATGGTTTTCATTTTGATTCAAATGGGTACCCTAAACACATCCAAGCCAAATACTTTAGAAAACAATTGATGCTTGGAGCTTTTTCTTGAATGCGAGCCTACAACCTAGTTTACAACACTACGACATAATGAACTATAGGGCAGCTCTTTTATACCACATAGCCCAATGGATCGACCACATTGATGATGGCAGAATAATCTATGACTTGATTAGGAATGTTGCGACTACTAAAAAAACAAATGATTACCTTTTCCATTGATGATTACTGAATTTTGCAAGCATAATCGAGTTTCGATGAGAGGACTAGAGTTAGATGTTTTCCCAGATAAGACCATCACTAATGAAGTCATTGAGAAAACCAAGAAGGTGTTGAGATATGTTGACTTACAGGAGGAACGAGAGAGAAACACCACACAAATAAGATAGACCACGGAGAGAAGAAGAGTACGAGCATAAAATCATAAAAATCTAAAGGAAATCAGACTGTTGCGTACAACGAGCAAACTAACCAGAGCCTAAAGCCACTTGCGAGAGGAATTCCCCGACATGTATGCGAATGAAACATAAATAGCCATTTTGGGGTCATCTTGCGAAACGAGATGAGAACTCTGAGATATCAAGAGTTCATGTTCCAGAACAAATACTAGATTTCTAAAAGTATATATGGATTTGAGCGACGTAGGACCAAGAGGATGCAAGGCGGGGGAGCCAACATACACATTCCATCACTCCAACTGAGAATGCCTAATCAGAGAGCCTTTACTGAAGATAACCCGATGGCAGGAGTGGACTACATCTTATATGATCTTGCAGTAATCTACAAGTCTCAACAACCTAATCCTGGGGATGATGTGACATCTGGATGACAGTTCTGAGATTTTTATTCTTCTATATGTAATCTTTTCTTAAGTGTTATTTTTGAGAAATCTATGTTTGTAATACTATATTTTGAATAGTGTGGTATATGTGCTACTTTGATACATTTGCTTTGGTGTGGTCACAATTGATATAATGGCTTGATGTACTCAATTCTATTCAATGATGCTTAGAAATGTTTAAATTGTCTTTACTGAAGAAATTCATTCTTAAGTTAATATTTATTCAATTTATTCATTTATGCATCCCGAGGTATTTTTGTTTTTGTTGGAAAACCTGACTTAATATTTAAACCTTGAGGACAAAGTTTAAAATTAGTTTGTGGGTATTGGGTGAAGTGAAGTATGAAAATGTGAAGTATGGAAGAAACAAGAGGTAAAATCTAGTGGAACATTGTGAATTTTTCAAAAAATTTAGGTAGTATTCCTATTTCATTTCATTTCATTTTATTTAGTTAGGAATATGAATTGGATATAATGTAGATTTGAATAGAAATGGAAGTGATATATTATTATTATCCATGAAAGTAAAAATTATGATGGAAATGAATTGTTATACCCTAGATGACTTATCCTAGATTGTGTATACACTAGAGGAGTTTAGAGGAGATTGATTACTTTGTGTTAGCCATTATAATGGGTAGAAAATCGAAATGATAGTGCAAGATAAACAAGACATATTTCTAAGAATCTTGTTATATAAAAATTATTGATCAAGTATTATATATATGTATATGTATATCTATTGGAAAGAGCTTATGCCACAATTGAGGAGAAAAATAGTTAATAACCAATAAACTTTACTTAGTTGGAAAGGATGCTTCCTTAACTATAGTGAAAGTGAGAAAAGCTAACAAAGTTTGTAATGAAAACATAGAGAGACCCACGGATTCCAAAGGAAATGGAGTAGGGAATCTAGTGGTGGGAAAAATGAGAGGAATAATACCTATAAAAAGAATAATTGAATCCAAAGGAGATGGAGTAGAAAATCGTAGGAATACAATACAACGAAGAAAATGAATATATATATATATAATTGAAGAAGAAAAGAAAGAGAGATATAAGAAAATAAAGAAAGTTTATGAAAACTCTTCAAATAAAAAGATTTAGCTTGAGTGCTTATAACTAAGTTAAGTAGATTATATCTTTTTGTTCTGATAAATGAATATGACATGATGATTATTGGTGAATAAAAAGTCATATCGACTTTGGTTGTGGAGATATTTTAAATATTGTTTGAAAATGAGATTGATTTAGTGATTTTTGTGTCTTGAGATTCTATATTAGTTATCATAACTTTGATGTCTGTCAATGGAGATTGAGAAAACCTATGCAGTGCCTTGACCTTAGTGATTGGCTTAACTTTGAATTCTAAGGTGTATTGTATAATTAGGAGGTTGAATTGTCAAATAAAGTGGTTGTGCTTTAATTCTTTCTATTCTATCATGATTCTTATTTTTATGAAGGTAATATGTTTTTATTTTTAAGATCATTTCTATTTGAGAATAATAGTATATATTTATGAAATAAAAATGAGGAATGAAAAGAGAATATGATTAAGAGTATTCCTATGCTCAGTACGACAAAGTGTTGCGTTTGGGAGTATTTGACAAGTCAATAATTAGAAATGTTTAATAGTTCATTTTATGATGATTTTATATATAAAAGACAATATTAGATGGGGTTTTCTTTTGTTTTTGTTATTTCAGGTACTAAATGGAGAATATGAAGAAATGAACAAAAAAGGGAAGATTTTGAGGAATTAATCAAGTGGAAAGGGTGTGCAAAGAATCATCACCAAGGAATCAATGAAGAACTCGTTTTTAACACCACCGATTCTCAACGATTCCCTGGGACACAGAATCGCCAGCCAAATCGGTGAAACTAGGGACTCCAGAATTATAGATTTACTCAGCAATTCCACTTACACATGATTCGCTGAGGAATCGTTGAGGTAGATTTCAAAAAATTTAGATAACTAAGGTTGTTTGAGTTGGTTTGGGATGTTTACTGCATATAATACTATAAATACAACCCTAGGGTTACGAAATTAGTTTCCCTTGAATACTTAGATCAATATTCCATTTCTCTAGGAGCCATTCTTTATTGTTTAAGTTATTACTTTATTTTTTTACTTTTGGAAGAAAATTTAAGATTTAAAGTATTTATTTCAGAGGTATTTATCTATGTATTTTATTTATATTATTGCAATATTATTTATAATTATGAGTGAGTAGTTAGTTAATCTAAACAAAGTCTGAACGTGAACTAGATCTGTTTTGCTATGTAGTTATGATGATAAGATTATGTGCTTAATGCTTTAAACAAATCATATTATTTGATTCACTGATTTAATATGTTATTTCTATTGATTTTAATCATGATCTTTGTATTGCATGCATAGTCTAGAATGTGTATTGTGATATTCAGATTCATTAGTATTTTAAGTAGTAACTAGGATTGTTTGAAAGATAAACATTGTTTAGATGTACTAGGTGAATTTGAGACCTAAATCTAATATTGAAGTGGTTTTCCGAAGGTGTTAGATTTACCTGTTCGAAGTTTTCGTAAAGTGTAATGCGATTTTATTGCATGAAGTTAATATCTTTGTGTACTCAAAGGGATTAGCTTAATAAAATTAGAACGTGGATTTTTCACCGATATAAGTAAAAAATGGCTTGCTAAAGGCTGTTTACTTCCTTATGATTAGATTTTAAAGATTTATGATATATTATACAATATGCTCATAACTATATTGATTGGAGTAACTTGTTTGGAATGCACAACGGGTTTGTGGTTCATTGTTTAGGATGTTAGTTTAGATATTTATTTATTATTGAATTGAATCTATTTGATTGATATTGAATTTGAATTGTGTTAGTTAAGATAATATAGTTAGTTAATTATTATTATATTATAGTTAATTATTAGTTAGTTTAATTACTATTTTTAACTAATTAATAAAGTAAAGTAAAAATAATAATAAAATCCTTTAAAAGTTGTTTTTGTTTCTAGTGAAATTTTATAAATCGTTATGGAGACGATTCCCATTTATCACTACTACAAAATATTAAAAGTATAATATAAAGGGAAAATTTATTATACATGCTCGACGTGTGTCTATAAGGACAATGAAGACCCACAAAAATTCATAAGGGAATATAACCACAAAGTCAATGGGATGAAACCTAAAGAATGAACAAGTCAAACTTAAAGCTTTTCCTTTTGTATTAAAAGATCAAGAAGAAGATTGGTTGTTTTATCTCCCTCAAGATTCGATAACCATATAGGCTCAAATGTTAGAAGCTTTCCTAGATCAATATACACCTGCAAGAAAAATTAGTACTTATAGAAGACAAATCACAGTTGTGAAGATGAAAGATTATGAAGATCTTATTGAATTTTAGGACTGATTTTAAAGACTAATTTCATCTTATCCACAACATGGATACATTAAAAGAGCTTTATAGGAATACTTCTATGAAGAAATAAATTATTTTGAACAAAAATTATTAGATACCGTATGTGGTGGATCATTATTCGATGTTACACCAACTCTAGCAAAAGAAGTTATTAACAAGATGACCAAACAATCTAAACAATATGGTAAAAAGGCTATACATCAAGAAAGAAAGTTTATGAGGTTAATAATAGAACAAGTAATAGATTCGATGAAAAATTAGAAGAATTATGGTTAAACTACTATGAAAAGATAGATCAACTTAAGTTAAATCATGTAGAATTTTGTAATGAAGTTACACATCATACAAATGAGTGTCATACTTTAAAAGAAGATAATAATGAAGTCAATGCAGTTATGAGCTTATATTTTGGTCCTCCTAGAAACCAATATAATAATAAAAATTATTACAATGGAAAACCAAATTCAAACCTTAGCTACGGTCCTCAAAATCAAAACTATACCACTTATAGACCGAGGGCACCTATATAGTCAACACCAATGCAATAACCACAACAAACTATTCAACCTATGTAACCAAATCTAGAACAAATATTACATAACTTTATGACCCAAAGTCATCAAAACTTTACTCGAAATTCTCAAAATCAAATTAACACTTATACATCTATTAACGAGCTGAAAAACTTGTTAAGTCAAATGACTCTACAAATTAACAAGTTAAGTAACCATACTAAAATAACTACTCAACCTACAAAAATTACTAATCAAGCAAGTTAACACTTTATTTTATAAAAATGAAAAAGAAACACACACATAAAAAAGACACTAAAAAGTGGTAAAATGAAAAAAAAGTACCTAAAAAACTAGAACAAGAAGAAAAATAGATGATGGCAAATGTCATTCCCAGTAGGGAATGGATGGCCGAACAATTAAAATATACACATTTTTCTGAAAGGCTATACTCAAGGTATTTAGCCAAAGTGGAAGCCTAGGAGAAATCTCTACACAATTCTAAATTAATTAACCAAGACAAAGTAAATAATATTTATGAATCGAATGAAGATATGCTAACTAATTCTACCATTCCACAATGATTGACAAATGCTAGGGAGGAAGAAACTAAAGAAGACAAAAATTAAAGAAAACTTAGGAAAAAAGACAATTCCTTAAAGAGAATGCTTGAGAAAGAAATGTGATGCAGGCATAGGTTGAATTAGAGATGTGTATAAGGAGAATGGTGTATAGACATGGAAATATGGGTTGTGATCAAGAAATTGATAATTTTTGTAAATATTATTAACGCAGCGAGGATTTTTTAAATTGAATTGCTTGAAAAACAACGAGCAAAAGACCTAGGGCCAGAGAATTAACAACTAAATTCTCAAAAGGAAAAACACTCAAGTTTTTCATTAAACATCAAAAATCAACTCCAAAATTGTTACAAAGTCTTTATATATAGGCCTTAATAAACAAAAAACCAATAAAATAAAATAAATAAATAAAAATAATAAATTAGTAACTAAAACCGGTTGCAATTTAAACATACCAACTTCGACTAGAATTCCTATTATAGATAAATACTAATATCCTAAATAACTAAACTACATTAATTAAGTTTTCTAACATAAAATACATTGATAACTTCCTAATAATGTTATAAGACTTTCCTAATTGACTATAATTCAAAATATTAATATTTACAAAATTATCAATTTCTTGACCACGACCCATATTTTCATCTCTATACACTATTCTCATGATACACATCTCTAATTCAACCATGCCTGCATCATACTCTCCCCGTTGACAAAAAATCGCCCTCGAATTTTCGTACCTTATTGTAACTTTTGATTCAGAATAATCTTCTCCTTAAAAGTAGTCTTGATTAATTCCATAATTGGAAATAAAATAAAGTCATCAGTCTCACTTTTAATGTCACGACCCAAATTCCTAATCCTAGTTTAATTCATTAATCATGATCATTGACCCGTGATGTGGGACTTGCATCGAGATACGTGCATTGATCGAGTCGATATGTCTGAGGTATATTCTATATTTGTTGTGATGTATTCATAGTATATTGTATATGTGCTACTAAGTCACTCCTATTTGTTTTTAAATGTGAAGACGTGAGCAAGGACATGCCTCGAGATACGTGCCGCCGTGGGACTGGGGTAAAATGTAATGTGGTAAGTTTAATTTAATATTAGTGTGGCTTAAATAGCAATTAGAGGTGACTATAGTTTAATTTGTATAAATGAAACCTAAGTTAGCAAAATAAAACATTAATCATTGATGTTCCTCAAGATATGTGTGGACATATCACTAGACAAATTGAGTGACATTGTGTGTTATCAAGGATGAAATAGTGGAGAGTTAATGGATTGTGGGGGCACAATTGAATCCATTAGATTGATCTAGAGATAGGTGATGTACATGAGATCAAGGGCTATAAATACACCTTACCTTAGATATATATAGGATTGAATGGAATGACATGCAAACACTTTCATTTTATCTAAAGGAGAGAAATAACGATCAGGAGAAGGAGATCAAAGATTAGAGGAAATTCTAATGAATTTGAGAGGGATTGTTCAAGTTGGTGATGTTCTATAACTAGGTAAGCTAGTGTACACTATCATTTTGTAAATGTTTGTTAAACAAATTTGAGTTTTACTTCAGTTTAGGTTTTTGCTATATTTTAGAAAGTAAATGTAATAATTTTCAAAATTGGTTTATAGATTTGTTTTCCTTATGAAAAACTAATAAATTTTCCATCAAGAAAAAATAGATTTCGATTTGAATTGACAAAGTTATTGCATTTTGAAGGTGTAGGTGTTCTTGATGGATTTCTTTAGCAAAAGCTATGAGTTTTGGGTGTAATTAAAGTGTATAAGGAGTCCTAGGCAATATGGTTTAAAAGCTAAAACACTAAGCTGTAATCTAGGTTTGACGTCGTGGCGGCACCATACCATTGAACTCACGGTGCCAAGCCACAACGTCACATAATTGTGAAATGTGGGACTGTTGACACGACGCCGCCACAACGGTGTGCCCTCTAGTGTGATACAAAAGTGACATTGTGACGGCGTCGTGGCCTTAGTACTCACAACGCCACCCTAGCGCCGTGGCCTTTGTTGGTAAGATACATAGTTTTGGGAGGCCGAATTAGCTTAGGAACTTTGCGTAGATTCCAAGTAAACTGATTGAGATAGTTCTCTCCATTTCTTTCCTATTATGCTTTTCATTTATAGTCACTTGGACTAATTTACCTATATTACTCTAGATGCCATGACTTCTTTATTCTATCTCACTATATGAGTTTGTTATTATGGCATTGTTTGATGTTTAAATGGTTTCATTGATTCTAAATCATGAGCTATGTCATTTTTGGTTGTTAAGGAATTTAGTCAAACGAAATAGCATGCAATTAGGTAGGTGATTTGTGATATAGTGAATCTAAATTATTGGTGCATTAGCTATGCAATTACGCACTTGAATTCCTAAACCATATCATTTCTTGATATGTGAAAGTAGTTCTTGTATCTAGTTCATGATATGACAAAGATGGGAGGCACATGGGATCACTAGATTTTTGGGGTTGTTGGCATCTCACCACTAGCTTGCGCAACACATGAGGTATGGGACTCGTGGTTGTTGACAAGTATATATACATATGTGATGGGCATTTGTGATGATGTAAAGGCAACTATGAGATTGCTTACCCCCTAAATAGTGGAATAAGGTCGTCGCGATGTAAGTCATGACTGACCGGCCCAAGATCAATACTGCTTAGCCGAGTGTTAGTTTCATTTCTGTTTAACTAAAGTATCATATAACATGATTCTTTTTCAGCAAAATAGCTATTGTTATGCTTTCAGATATTTATTGTATATTTAAAAATGTGGATAATTGTCTCCAAATGTTACTTTTACTTTCATGTACTCACTGTCCTTTTTATGACAAGGTGCAGAGCCATCAAGTAGCAGACCAGGCAAGGAAAAGATCGACAATTACCTTTAAGCCAGTGGAGTGCTACTACTTCTGATTTTATAGGTTTTTGTTTTTGTTGTATGGATTATATGTCTTTTATATATTTTTAGGGCTATGTATTTCAGGTTGAGAGATAGTTTCTTGACTAGACAATTATTGGATATATTGTTATCGTTGTTCTATCATATGTTAACATGTGATCTTTCGTTCCTTGGTTTTCAAATTTTTGGGATTTATATTAATGGCTTCCGCTGAATAAGGTTAAGTTATAAAAATTTTAATTAACTTTTAATTATTATTAAATATAAAATGGTGTAATGCTATTTGAAAAGTAACTAATGAGGAGATAAGATTGAAAAGGCTGACTAATACGTAGTTAAGTCATACGTGATTAAAATTAGGGCTTAATGACGGGATTAGGTCAGGTGGTGCCCAAGGTTAAGGAATGGGTCATCACAGTTGGTATCAGAGCCAACTTTAAAAATAATCAACCAATGAATTTTCATAAAATACAAATTTTAATTGTGGAAACCAGATGATCCTTGCCTAGAAACCATTAGTTGGGAAGCAAGTGAAAGTGAAAGGAGGATTTCTTATATGCACATGTTAATTTCTATAGATATGCGTTATCTACGTAGTAGCTGATTCGCATTTGCTATCAACTTACAGACACTGATAGCTGATTCATGCGATAGTAAGGATGTAGGTTCTAGTGGCAGTTAGCCTCCTACCTTTGCGGATGATTTTCAGAGGCTATCTAACCGCGTATCAGCTCAGGGACAACAATTAGCTAATTTCATTGCTATGATGACATATCATCTTGTACTACCAGTACAAACTCCCATCCTCACTACTACTACTCCTACATTACAGACACCAGAGCTTCATACTGTAACACCAACAACTCTAGTGGTAAAAACTATTTTGGTTGTAACAGAATTAGTCGCAGAGACACTTGATATAATGTCATATCCCACTTCTACATCTTCTAGTTCGTCATCCACGGTTTAGTTGGTGAAGGATTTCATCAGACTGAAACCAGTTTATTTTGACGAATGGCGAGACTTTGAGAAAATTACGAAGTGGATATTATCTCAGGAGAAGCTTCATAAGGTTTTGAGGATTGATGATAGACTTCAGGCTAAGATTTCATCGTATACATTACAGAGAGACGCCAATGTTTGGTGGCATGCGATTATAGCTTCGGATGGTGATTTTGAGTCTAGGGATACATTTAAGAAGAATTTCTATCAGCAGTACTTCCTTCCTTTAGTGATGAAGAGGCTGATTAATGAGTTCTTGAATCTGAGACACAGAGCTGATGAGTCAGTGATGAGCTATAGAGATATATATGTATATCTGAAACAGTTTGCTATAGATCTAGTGAGAGATGACTCCGATGATTTGTATCATTTTAGAGATGGACTGAGGCCAGACATAGGGTTTTATGTGGTCAGTTTAGGTGCCCGAACTTTGGGTGAGATATATGAGTGTGCACTTTCTTACGAGACATATTATTTGAGTAAAGTTGTCAATGGGACACCGTTAGGACCAATTAACATTTTCATCTGATTAGGTTACAGAGTCTGAAAGGAGGAAGCAGAGGGGTAAGGGACAGAGGAGAAGGGAGAGAGGTTCTCAGTTATTTGGGGCAGCTACATCAGTTGTACCCTACGCATCATACCCTACTCCACTACAGAGTATAGTAGGTAGACCCCCTTGCCACCTTTAGTCAGACTAGCTTTGCCAGCTCCTACTACTTTACCAACACTTTGAGCACCACCAGCTCCACGTTAGCAATAACAGGGTAGTAGAGGCTCAGGCAGTGGTACAGGTAGAGGCCGAGGTGGTTCCCAATAGGGACAAAGACAAGCACAAGCCTGGGATCAGGCATAGGGTCAGCGCAGGACAATTATTTGCTATAGATATGGTCAGGATGGGCACATGTTGAAAGATCGTCCACAACTGGCAGCAGTATACCACAACAGAGTTGAAAAGGAAGTATACATGGTAGCACACCAAAATTTAGATGCTACACGAGAACCTATTAAGGGTACGATTTCTATTTGTGGTAGAGATTTTTATGACTTATTTGATTCGGGTTCTACAATATCTTTCATTTCTGGTCACATGATAGGCATCCTAGGCTTGACACCGGTTAGAGTTAGTGTACATTTGATTTTAAGTACCTTTGACAGCCCCAATTCCCACAAATTGGGCCCTGCCCAGCCTAGACCTACGTGGACCCCTGGTCAACCACCATAAGGTTAATACATGCCTAGTCAACCTCTTTTTTTATTAATTATTATTTGACCACTTATTAAAATTATCATTTATGTGTAGTGGAAGCATTTATCATTAAAGTAATTTAAATCAACTAAGTACTTAATTTTAAAATCGATACAAGCCTAAATGCGGAAATCCTACAAAAGTGATCTCATGAATATCATATGACAAAAAAAATCATATAAATGTATCCAGTGTATCTCTCAATCCCATAACCCAAAAGTATACAAACATTAGTATATAGTTCATAATTATATGCAAAACAACAAAATAACCTACAACGTAAAAGAGAGGAAGCCGACTCTGAAAGTACTTCAAAGGTAATCACCAAGTATGAGCTCTTTTCCCTTACTACTCGAGGGACCTGCAATTGTCACAAAAAATAGAGACATTCCAGTGAGTAAAGCTAGAGGAGGCTTAACAATATTTCATGAATTTCAATAAATAAGCCAGAATATCATGGGGGAATGTAAATAAATATGAAATAAAGTAAGTGCATGATAAACTGGCCAAAGAAATAACAATAATGAATGAGTGCCAAAAAAGCAAGAGGAAGGGTGTCTAAGCGGTCCAAATCCATCAAGCTGTAAGCCTACGGCTGCAAACTTGACTTCCTGAAATTGTGGACCAAGTCCGCGATTTCAAAATGGAGACTAGTCCACATGGGTATAGACGGCAGACATGAACACCACACCCGTGACTACACTCAAAGATCCAGTAAAAATAGGGGTGTAAGCGATAGCAAGTCAAACACCGCACCCGCGAGTACCTTCTTGACACAGTTAGATCCCGAGACAGTCAAATAACAAGAATCGAAATTCAAATAGGGTTTAATTCAAGAGTTTATCACAAGAAAAAGTTAATGAAATCAAATTGAGCATCGTATTGGTTTTCTTAGTCAAATAAATGAAATGAATTACTATGGTGGCTCCTACTGGTTTACTTACCGCACAATGCAATAAAAGTCGTGCTACAATGGCTCCCACATACCTCGCAACACTCTTTCGATAACCACCACTTGTCTCCTAGGTCCCTAATATCATTTATAGTTTTTTTTTATGTGTGTTAGAGCTCATTGAGTTACATTTACAATCATTGTGTCGAATATAGTTCAATTTGTAGTTGACTTAACTATTTATAACTTAAAAACTTTATTGTGCCTTTGGTATTAGCTAATAAGAATGGTTATTGTGTGAGAAATGTAATTTGACATATTGGTGCTTAAAAATTCCATTAATAGTCCTACAAATCATTCTAAGTCAATTTGGCGTCTAATGATTATTTTTTATTAATTCAAGTCCTCATTAGGTACTTAGCTTGGCTAAAGATGCCCAGACTTACTTAACATTGTTCAACACACTTTATCTATTGTCTTTAGGTGTTATTGAACTAATAATGATCATTAGAACTCATTTCAAGTTGGTGTACAATATTAGTTTGCAAAACAGCCCCTTAGGGACCTTTAAATAAATATTTGAAATTTAGTTTTTCTTCAACTTGAAAAATAGCTTAAAACATAATAGAAATTTTTAAAATTCTCGAGGTTAGTTTCGTGAAGTCTATTAACTTAAAACCAAGGCTTTTGAGTGATAAAACCTCATTAATATGATCAAAAACCAAATTTAAGACTCTAAGTAAAACTTTAAGTCCTTATTTGTAAATGTTGATCTCCTATTCGAAGCATGGCTTGAAAACTGAGTTAGACATGCCAAAAAATCATGAAAGACAATGGATACCTTTATTATTATCCTTCATGAAATTTTGGTTCGATTCCGACATCATTTGATGCCCGAAACACCTTAAGGAGAAAATTAGCTTATTAAGTAAATAAATTTCGCCTATTCCAAAAGCCATTTGGAAAACTATTCAAAATACCTAAGAATAACTTGAAACTCTAGAGGAACCTTATTTATAGTATCTCAAGTAATTCTGGAGGCTTTGGTCATTTTTATACAAGTGAAGACCCACGGAAGAGGTCTCGACACTCAAACACTTAAAAAAGAATATTCTTACCGATAAACCTTGTCTTTCAGGCCATTTTTGATAAATAAAATAATCTATTTTTTGTAAACTAATGATTCTAGATGTTACCTCTATGTCTTAGCCTTCCAACACTATAAAGAATATCAAGAACAGACTTAAAACGAGAAAGAGGCTTAATTTACAAAGACTACACCCAACGCGCTGCTCATGCAGGATTGTGCATAGACTTGAGAAAAATTTAGTTCGTCCCCCATTTTTCCTTTTTTTTCCATGGAACCTTGTAAAAACCTTAAGGACACTTCAAAAAATGGAAACCTAGGCCTAATACCTTTATCAACATCAAAGTACATCATCAACAAATATTAATTTGACATTGACCAAAGACATTCAAAAACCCTAAAACTTCAAGAGCTTAAACATCATTGTCATGAACCCAATTATACTTGATCTTGTCCAACATTTAATCCCACTATAAATCATTATTTAAAAGTGCGAAAATAAGAGTTTTTAAGATCCTTTTGACAATAATTCATCCTCATACGTTTATGTGCACAAAAACCCCAAATTTGACAAAAATTTGGCATAAACAAGAAAAACTCAAATTCAAACTCAACAACAATGTTTAAATCATCAAGCTAGCTTGAATTTCAGATTTGAACATCATTTTGAGAGAGTAAAAAAAATCTAAAATCCCATAATCTCAAAGCATTCACAAGAAAACCTTAATTTGTTAAATTTAGAATAATGAAAAGAAGGTAAAATTGCATACTATAGTTTCTCCCTTGTTCTTGCTTGTTTCTCTTTGTAGATATTTAGTCCTAGAAACCCTATTGAGCCTTCTATCTTCCATGGACAATAATTCATGTACTAACTCTTCTTCTCTTCTCTTCTCTTTTATGTTCAATGTTCTCATTTTTTTGCATGTTGTAAAGAAGGAACTCCTTTTATAACTCAGGCCCTTTATTTTCCACCACTTCCTTTGATGCCCACTCATTTATCATAGGATTCCTCATAGTCACTAAAATATTTTTGTTGAACATAGGCTCATAAAATAATTCCATACTTAAGCTTTGTGATGACATTTTTCACAATTTAGGCTTAAGTCTCAATTATAATTTAATTAGGCTTTCTAGTAATTTGAATATATTTCATTAGCTTAGGTAGGGTTCCAAAAGGACAATTTTTTGTGTTAAGTTAGAACATAGCCTAAGTCAAAATTTTTCAAGTTAGGTATTCTTATCTATTGCGCATATGCCTTGATATCCATTTTTATGGACTCACTTAGATTTCTTGCATGGGATAATACTTGTCTTAGGTTATTTTTATTAGTTTAGGAGATTTAATATAGTTTAGCCTCATGATACATTTAATGCCATATAAGTCATGAGTTAACATAACTTATTAAATTTTATTTAAACCTATAAGTAAATCCCAAGTCTAGTCAAGATAACCACTTATCACATACACCCACATGTCGCACATATCCTGAAGAGCCTCGCTTGCAAAATTGGAGAAATAAAATAAATAACTCATGTATCTTAGATAGATAGATAATACAAGCAATTAAACAAAAATAAAATATTTTGGGGTGTTATAGTGCCACAATTGGGGATAGGGTTTACCCTAATTGTCTTATTGAGGGATGTCCAGTAGAGATAGGCGGGGTAGAGTTACTTGCAGACTTCAGAGTGCTCAATTTTTTAGATTTTGACACGTTGTTAGAGATGGATTGGTTAGCAGCGTATCAGACACAAATCGACTGTTTCCAGATGTGTTTCCGGAGGACTTACCAGGTTTACCACCACTGAGAGAGAAAGACTTCATCATTACGTTTGTAATAGGCACAAGGCCTATTTCTATATCGCCATGTCGCCATAAATAGCACACATCCTGTTTGTGAAAAAAAGGATGAAACTTTGAGATTGTGTATCGATTACAAACAGTTGAACAAGGTCACAGTTAGGAGTAAGTATCTACTGCCATGGATTGACGATTTATTTGATCAGCTGATACGAGCGCAGTTTCTCTCCAAGATAGATATGCAATCAGGGCATCATCAGCTTAGGATCAAGGATGAGGATATGTACAAGACAATATTCAATGCGCGATATAAACACTATCAATTTATGGTCACGTCATTCAGGTTGACCAATGCCTCTGCCATATTTATGGATTTTATGCATATGGTGATAAGACCATTTCTTCACCGCTTCGTGATAGATTTTATTGATGATATATTAGTATATTCGAGGACTCGAGAGGATCATGAACAACACCTCAAGGAGATGTTGCAGACTTTGAAGGAGCATATATTCTACACTAAGTTCAGCAAGTATGGATTTTGACTGTCAAAGGTCAAGTTGTTAGGTTTTTTTTTATTGGAGCAGTAGGGATTCTGGTGGATCTGGCCAAGATTCAGGCTATTATGGATTGACCAGCACTAACGTAAGTTACTAAGATTAGGAGTTTTATGTGGTTAGCAGGTTATTATCGCATATTCATGAAGGATTTCTCGAAGATCACTTTACTAATTACAAGATTAACTCAGAAGGACATTGTGTTTGATTGGTCTAAGGAGTGCGAGCAAACATTTGCTCAGCTGAAGAGGTTGTTGACCACTGCACTAGTATTAGTGACGCCAAAGGCTAGACATGGGTTCTTAGTGTATATAGATGCTTCTCATATGGGTTTAGGCTTTGTATTAATGCAGGATAAATGTAAAATGGCTTATTCATTCAGATAGCCGAAGATACATGAGAAAAACTATCCCTTTCATGATTTAGAGTTGGCAGTGGTGGTGTTTGCTTTAAAGATTTGGAGACATCATTCGTATGGAGAGAGATTCACAATCTGCACTAATCACAAGATTCTGAAGTATTTCTTCACACAAAAAGAGCTGAACATGAGACAACGTAGATGGTTGCTTCTGAATGACTACGACTTTTCTCTGAAGTATCACTTAGGAAAAGCTAACGTAGTTGTAGATGCGCTAAGTATGATACTGACTAGAGATATCAAGGTTATCAAATTTCATATGGCGCAAGAGTATGGATTACTCAAGTCAGCGGTGATTATGAGTCAGTCAGTTATTCCCACAGACAATTGAGTGATGATATGTGCATACATGAGGTTACATACAATGTCTACACAGAGAGTGTCAGTGGGTAAGAGAACCAACATCTTATACTTGAGATTTAGTGAGCTAGCCCAGAGTGATAATTGTGCCGATTGGACATAGACGATGGATCAATGTTTGAGATTCAGAAGCAGATTGTGGATGCTATCAGTGGCAGAGCCGAGAGATGAAATTCTTCAGGATTCACACCGTTCCCAGTTCACTATTTATCCAGGTAAGACCGAGATGTACCATGACAAGAGGAGACATTTCTGGCGGCCTGGGATGAAGGCGGACGTATCGAAGTTCATCAGGAACTGTAGGATTTTCCAGTAGGTGAAGACTGAGCATCACAGAGTTGGAGAGTTATTACAGCCGCTTACCATTTCGCGATGGAAATGGGAAGACATAGCTATGGACTTTCTCAGAGGATTGCCAAGGACTGCCATACGACACGATTCTATTTGGGTGATTGTGGACAGATTGACGAAATCTGCCCATTTTCTACCAATCGTAGCTCACTACACATTTGACCGATTGAACATATTATTTGAGAGAGAGATGATTAGGCTTATGGGGTACCATTGACTATCACATCAGACTGAGATGCTATGTATACGTGTAGGATGTGAGGGAGTATGCAAGAGTAGTATGGTATGCACCTATGGCTCTGCACAACTTTTCACCATCAAATTGATGGGCAACTGAGAGGTTGATTTAGGTTCTCGAGGATATGCTCCGAGCTTATGTATTGGAGTTTAGCATATATTGGGAAGAGTACCTACCATTGTGTGAATTTGCATACAATAATAGTTAACAGGGTAGAATTGAGATGGCGCCATTTGAGGCTTTATATGGTAGACCGTGTCGCTCGCCACCATGTTGTGCTAAGCTAGAGGACTCAGAGTTGGTGGGGCATGAAATTGTTGTTTATCACATAGACAAGGTACGACAGATTTACCAAAGGCTTAAAGGGGCCAAGGAAAGGCAGAAGAAGTACGCAGATATGTATTGCAACGATCTCACGTACACCGAGGGAGCCTTTGTGTATTTGAAGGTTTCTCCTCGGAAGGGTCTTCACAAATTTGGTTTGGAAGGCAAGTTAGCACCAAGATTCATCAGGCCTTTAAAAATCAAGAAACAGATCAGGAAGGTTGCTTATGAGCTTGAGTTACCTTCTTAGATGTTAGGGATTCATTCAGTCTTCCATATTTTTATGCTTTGACTAACTAAGTTGAAGGCAGGCTTACGACTGAAAGTTGACTTGAGCCAGAGTGACCTGAGTGAGGTTGTATCTTATAAGGAGTAGCTAGTATAGATTTTAGACCGAATGGTACAGGAGTTGAGAGGTAAGTCTATCCTGAATGAGTTAGTTAAGTGGCAGTTACATGGTGACGTAGAACTCACTTGGGAGTAAAAGACTATATGCGAGATAGGTTTCCGTACCTTTTTGAGTCAGGTAAACTTTAACTTGGATTTTAATTTTGAGGAAAAAATTTCCATTAGTTGGGAAGATTTGTCATTGTCCAAATTCCTAATCCCGGTTTAATTCCTTATTCATGATCATTGACCTGTGACGTAGGAAACATCGAGATACATGCACTAATTGAGGCGGTGTGTCCGAGGTATATGTTAGATTTATTGTGATGTACTCTTAGTGTATTTTATATGTATAAACTACTATGTCACTCCTACTGTGTTTAGATGTCGAGACGTGAGCGGAGATGCACTTCGAGATGCATGCTGACTTGGGACCAGGGTAGAGAGTGATGTGGTAAGTTTAATTTAAGATTAGTGTGGCTAAAATAACAATTTAAGGTGAGTATAGTTTAATTTGTATAAATGATACCTAATTTAGCAAAATAAAACATTAATCATTGATGTTCCTCGAGTTACATGTTTAAATATCACTAGACAAATTGAGTTACATTGTGTATTATCAAAGATGAAATAGTGGAGAGTTAATGGATTATACAGTCACAATCGAAGCCATTAGATTGATATATAGATAGGTGATGTAAATGGCATCAATGGCTATAAATACACTTTACCTTATATATATAAGGGATTGTATGGAATGTGATGCAAACACTTTCATTTGATCTAAAGGAGACAAATAAAGATATGGAGAAGGAGATCAAAGATTGTGAGGATATTTTGGCGAATTTGAAAGGGATTGGTTAAGTTGGTTATATTTTATAACTAGGTAAGCTAGTGTACATTATCATTTTCTAAAAGTTTGTTAAAAAAATTAGAGTTTTACTTCAGTTCTGGTTTTCACTTAATTTCAAAGGGTAAATGTAATCATTTTCAAAATTAGTTTATAGATTTGGATTCCTTGTGAAAAACTAATAAATCTGCTATCAAGAAAATTGAAATTTTGATTTGAATTGACAAAGTTATGGCATTTTGAAGTTGTAGGTGTTCTTGATGGAAGTTATTTAGGAAAAGCTATGAGTTTTGGGTGTAATTAAAGTGTATAAGAAGTCCATGGAAATGGGGTTTAAAAGTTAAAACACTAAGGTGTAATTTAGGCTTCACGTTGTAGTGACACCTTGCCATTGAACTCACGGTGCCAAGCCACAACGTCAATCTAACTAGGAAATGTGGGATAGTTGACACGGCGATGTTGTGGCGGCGTGCATCTATAGATGCAGCGCCACTACAGCGACGTGCCATCTAGTGTGATACAAAAGTGACATCATGGCAGCGCTGTGGCCTTTGTACACTCGGCGCCACCATAGCGCCAAATACGATAAATGGTGAAATTTCTAATAAAAGTTTTGGGTTTCTCTAATTGGTTTAATCCAACTTTGATAGTTTGTATGACTCATAAAACACAGTAATTAACCTCAGGAATATAGGAAAAAGTCTCGAGAGGTTGTTTGCGAGATACGGGGTGTTGAAAAGCCGGATTAGCCTAGGAACTTTGCATGGATTGTAAGTAAACTGATTGAGATATTTCTCTTCATTTCTTTCGTATTATGCTTTTCATTTATAGTCACTTGGACTGATTTACCTATTGTACTCTAGATGCCATGACTTTGTTGTTCTATCTTACTACATGAGTTGGTTATCATGGCATTGTTTGATGTTTAAATGGTTTCTTTGATTCTAAATCATGAGCTATGTCATTCTTAGTTGTTGAGGAATTTAATATAATGAAATAACATGATATTAGGTAGGTGATTTGTGATATAGTTATTTTAAATTGTTCGTGCATTAGTTATGCGATTACACTCTTGAATTCCTATAATATGTCATTTCTTGATTTATGAAAGTAGTTCTTATATCTAGGACCATGATATGACAAAGTTAGACGACACACGAGGTCACTAGAATTTTGGGGTTCTCGGCATCTTACCACTAACTTGTGCAGCACAAAAGGTATGGGATGACTCGGGGTTGTTGACAAATATATATACATGTGTGATGGGCATTTATGATGATGTAAATGCATCTATAAGATTGTTTACACCCTAAATAGTGGAATAAGGCTGACGCAATGTAACTCATGGCCGACCGACTCTAGATCATTACTAGCCGAGTGTCAGTTTCATATTGTTTAACTCAAGTATCTTATAACATGATTCATTTTCAGTATAGTTGCTATTGTTATGCTTTTAGATACTTGTTTTATATTTGGAAATGTGGATAAGTGTCTCTCAGTGTTACTTTTTACTTTTCTGTACTCACCGTCCTTTTTATGATGGTGGGTACAAATCCATCGAGTAGGAAAATAGGCAAGGATAAGATCGGCGATTACTTCTGAGCCAGTGGAGTGCTGCTACCTCTGATTTTATAGGTTTTGGTTTTTGTTGTATGGATTATATATTTTTTTTATATACTTTTGGGGCTGTATATTTTAGGTTAAGAGATAGTTTCCTGACTAGGCACTTGTTAGATATATTGTTATCGTTGTTCTATCATATATTAGCATGTGATCGTTTGTTCCCTAATTTCCACATTTTTAGAATTTATATTAATGGTTTCGGTTAATTTGTTAAGATTTCCACTGAATCATGTTAAGTTATAAAAAATTTAATAAACTACGAATTACAATTAAATATGAGAATGGTGTAATGCTTAATTGAAAAGTAACTAATGAGGATATAAGATTGAAAAGGTTGACTAATACGTTGTTAAGTCCTATATGGTTGAGATTAGGGCTTAATGACAAGATTAGGCTGGGCGGTGCCCTAGGTTAAGGAAGGGGTCGTCACATTCAAGACCCTCAGAATCTATGTGAACGAGAAAGTCTTGAGGAAAATCATTGAAGTTGATGTTGTTCGCGACCTCGATCAATGAACAAAAATATTTTGCAAATTTGATTTCTGTATTTGCAACAACCTCAATGGAACACTGATTGACAATTGCATCATTAACCACCGCTAGCACTTGGGAACTTGTGGACAGTGGAATTTTCACGACAACACAGCTTTCATCTCTAAAGACCACTATCGTGTATTCGATGAAACCATGGTTGTCATCGTCAAACATTGACGGCTCGTCAAAGTTGACATAATTTTTCCTTGTCTTCAAATTTACCATCCCCATCAGAAGAGAAACTTCCTTTCGTTTCTTCAAAAAAATAGGGTCTCTTTGACAGTTTGGGATAGGGATCTTATGAATCCTTAACAAATTTGGCATCCCTGCAGATAACTCATTAAGTTGCACACACATTTGTTTCTACGACGCAAAAAACTGAGTGAAAAATTGCTCGGTTCAGACTTGGTCGTCTCGTTGATAAACATCATCGACTTGTTGTTGGTTCTGATTCTTCTTCGATGCTATGATTATCTCCAAATCATGGTTGATGAAGGCTCTGATACCAATTAATACAGTGAGGATCTTCCAAACTGAATTGCTTGAAAAACCACTAACTAACAACTTAGATCCAAAGAATTAACAACTAAATTCTCAAAAGGAAAAAAACTCAAGCTTTTCCTTAAACATCAAAAATCAACTCCAAAATTGTTACAAAGTCTTTATATGTAGGCCTTAATAAACAAAACCCTATAAAATAAATAAATAAATAAAAATAATAAGTTAGTAACTAGAACTAGTTGCAATTTAAACATACCAACTTGGACTAGAATTCCTAATATAGATAAAAACTAATATCCTAAATAACCAAACTACCTTAATTAAGTTTTCTAATATAAACTACGTTGCTAACTTCCTTATAATATTATAAGACTTTTCTAATTAACTAGAATTTCTAATATTGATATTTACAAAAATTATCAATTTCTTGATCGCGACCGATATTTCCACGTTTGTACACCATTCTCGTGATACACATTGCTAATTCAACTTATGCCTGCATCAGATTTGTCATTCTCATCACCATAGGTAATTATTTTATTAAATTTGCTATGTGTGATCTCGGAGCATCTATTAATGTTATGTCACTTAAACTTTATGAATCATTAAAAATAGGATCATTAACTAATACACCGATTAATCTTACTTTAGCAAACATCATCATTATCAAACGGTAGGGATTATTAGAAGACATCATAGTACAAGTACATGATTTTGTATTTCCTACTAATTTTTATGTCATGGAAATGGGAGATTCAACATCACCCAATTCTTTGCCTACACTATTATGTAGACCTTTTCTAATGACAACTAGAACTAAGTTAGATAATTTTGAAGGAACAATGTCTATGGATCTTGAATATAAGATTGTCAAATTCAAGATTAATAATGAACATAACTATGATACCTATGAAGAATATGATGAATTATTTCATAATGAAATAGATGATAATGAATTTTTAGACTTAAACTATTATGATAACTTTAACACTCAAATTTATGTAATTAAAGCAGTAACAATGGAAGCTAATAAAGGGATTTCAAAGAAAGAATCAGCTGAAGGCACTTCAAAAGTAAAGAAAGTAACTCAAGAATGGAGAGTTAAGCAACCGGAGAATAGTAAAAGCATTAACAAGCCGGAAGTTTCTGGATCCAAGTATAGTAAGAAAAAGTAAAAACCATATTTAAGTCATGTGAATCTTAATGATCCTAGAGGTATACATTTGCACATTAAAATCAAATGAGCTTGGTACTATAGAGCTCAATATGATACGAACTCTAATGCCAATCTCATGCATATAAATTTCTTTCTACATACTTAATTAGAGTTGAATTCACTTGCTTCTAAACAATTCTCTTTACCGGATGGAACTTTAATTCAGCTAATAGGAGTGCTCACGGATGTGCCAAATCAAGTGGATAACAACAGCATACCCATGAACTTCTTGATAATACCACACTTTATCAATGAAGATCCTCATTTAATTTGAGGACGACCTTTCTTAGCCACTACACAAGCTGTCATGGATATTCTGAACAAAAACTCTGACGATTAATGGCCGAGCATTCACTTTTTGGAATGAAACTAGAGTGGGAAATCCTAAATTCAACCTTAGAGATTCAAACTAATTTTGGAAAAGTTTAGTCGAACCAACGACGATAAACAAAAGCGCTCTATGATTGACAACTCATATCTTATGTTTATTCTATGTTTATTTGATTTAATTGGGAATTTAATTTAGTTTAGTTTAGTATATTTTAATTCTCTCACTTTTTGACTCTTGTATTGGAAATATTTTCGAACGTAAACCCTGATGTAATTTGAATTAAGGGAGAGTGATCAAGTTGTTTTTTGCTTATACGGCCTTTATGCAAGTTGCATTATTTACTTACTTATTTATATGTTTATTCATTTATTTATGTCCCACTCAAACTTATAAAATTTTAGTCAATTCTACCTTAATATAAGTTTTATGAATGATATATTAGTTAATTATGAGATAAATTACAAAAAACATTGAAATAGGCATAGGGATTCCTTAGTAATTTGCAATAACATTGGGAATCGTTGGCGAAATCGGGAGTAGAACACAAGAAAATTAGTGCAAATTTAGAGTTTGGCGAATCCTTAGCAATTTGCGTTATAAAGTAATTGCTGGTAATATCAATAGGTCACTGCATATCATAGCAACTCACTTAATACCTATTCATATAGCGATTCCATTTACACAGGAATCACTGGGCATGACTTTTAATTTTTCAAATCAAAACCCCAAATCGCCACACACACCAACTCATTCACACCAACAAATAGTTGCACCCTTTCACAAAAATCCCAATTTCTTGTCTAAATTCGGCCATCCTAAACTCAATCTCATAGTATTTAGGTGTTTCTTACCTCCACCTAGTCCTATTCAAATTTGTTTTTTTTTTATTTTGGGGGTTTTGAGCCAAAACTAGGGTTTTAGAAAATTTAGAGTTAAAGCTTGGAGGGACGCTCTAGAGGAGTTCAAGAGCTTAAATCTTGAGAGACTCACTCTTAAGAAGGTAATTAAATCAACCTTACCTCTTTATTTTAATAACTTTTTGATTCGAAGGATTTTCACAAATCTTTCAATGCTTTTTGAAATTGTTTTGTTGTAATTTATTCAATTTCCTTGCACAAATGGTTTTGTTGATTCCAATAGACTAAGAATAGTGATCACAATTAGTGATTTACAAATTCAACAATTTCAAAATTTTTAATATATTTACATATTTGCAAATGGTTTACAAAAAGCAAGTTTAAAATGAGTTTGGGGGTTTGGTCGTGGTTTTGTTTTACTTTAATTTTCTATGCCTTTGAAAAGACTACAATTTGTCACCTAATTGCTTCACGATGTTTAGAAAATCGATTTAAGAGTTTATATTTACGTTAACACTTCGATGCCAATTCTATTTTAGATTTATGATGAATTTGAAGCTAGCTTTCCAAATAGATTTCTCTTTTTAAAATAAAGTCTTGAATTTAACCAAATTATTTTCGACAACATTGTTTCTATCATTTACAGGTTTGTTTAGTTTTTGGACTAGTGAGTTTTCAAATATAAGACAATGGCCGGAGGAGGTAGAGGTAGAAGCTCTCGAGAGGAGAAAGGAAATGCACAATCAGTAGAGAAACCCAAGGAAGAATCCAAAGCTCCACCCATACCAATTAGGCTAATGGGGATTTCAATGAATAACCCTCGAACTAGAGTACCAAGAGAACCTTCACCACCTTTAAGTTTTATTGATGAGTCGGAGGGAGAGGAAGAGATCGAGGAGACACCTAGAATCCAATTTTATGCCACAACTTCATCAATGTTAAAACTCTTACTAGAATGAATAGCGACATTAGCAAGAATAGAAATATCATACTGAAGAGGGGCTTCAACGTAAAAAATGATGCTAAGTATGGGCCTAGGATCTTTAACATAATACAGAAAAGGAATGAGGTCCTCGTTTGAAATGGATGAAATTCTAGGAAGAGAGTCTATGCAAATGGGTAAGGAGATGAGAATAAGACTGTAGCCAAAATCCGAGAACGACCAGTGGACTACTCACCGTAAAGAATAAACTGGTATTATGGTTTATCATAATTTAATTTGAGTACCCAAAACCTGAATATATGTATAGACATGGATTTCCCTACAACACCATTAGAAACGGTTTAGAAGCTATTATGGGGGATGGTTTCCTTTTTGATAAAGATGGGTACCCAAAACATATCCAAGCCAAATACTTTAGGAAAACCATCAAAGCTTGAAGCTTTTTCTTAAATGAGAGCCTACAACCTAGTTTACAACACTATGACATAATAAACTATAGTGTAGCTCTTTTATACCACATAGTCCAAGGGATCGGCTATATTGATGTTGGCAGAATAATCTATGATTTGATTAATAATGCCATGAACACTAAGAAAAATGAAGGATTGTCTTTTCCCTTGATGATTACAAAATTTTGCAAGCAAGATCGAGTTCCGATGAGAGATTTAGCGTTACATATTTCCCCAGATAGGACCATTACCAATGAAGTCATTGGAAACACCAAAAAGGTGCCTAAATATGTTGACTTGGAGGAGGAACGAGAGAGAAATGCTATACAAAGGAGAGTGACCACAGAGAGAAGAAGAAGAATACAAGCAAAAAATTGAAGAAATTTAGAGGAAATGCAGAATGCCGCATATAATGAGCAAACGAACCATATCCCGGAATTGTCTGCAAAGGACTTCACTAGCATGTATGTGGAGGCAATAAAAATGGCCTTGATAGGGTCTATCTTCTGCAATCAGATGAGAACTCTGAGACATCAATAGTTCATGTTCCCGAACAAACGCGAGATTACCAGAAGCATCTATAAATCCGAGCGACGCATGACTAAGAAGATGTAAGGTGGGGGAGCTAACATTCACGTTTCATCAACCCAACTAGGAATGCCTAACCAAAGAGTCTTTTAAGAAGATAACCAAGTGGCGAGAGTGAACTACACCTTATATGATCCCGCGATGAGCTTACAATCTCAACAGCCTAATCATGGGGATGTGGTGACGATGCAACATCTAGACGACGGCTCTGATATTTTTATTTTTCTCTATGTAATCTTTTTCTGAGTGTTATGTTGAGAGGTCTATGTTTTCAATATTTTGATATGATTGATGTACTATGCGCTACTACAACATTATTTGCTTTGGTGTGTTAACAATTTATACAATGGTTTGATGTACTCAATTCTATTCAATGATGCTTGGAAATGTTTAAATTTATCAAAATTATATTTACTTATCAATTCATTCTTATGTTATTTATTTATTTATTTTATCCATTTTTGCTTCACGAGGTATTTGTATTTTTGTTGAAAACTCGACTTTATTTTTAAACCTTAAGGATAAGGCTTGAAATGAGTTTGGGGGTATTTAGGTGAAATGAAGTATGGAAGATATGAGAAATAGAATCTAGTTGAACATTATGAACTTTTCAAAATTTTCTCAATATAGGTAATATTTTTCCATTTCATTTTACTTTATTTAGTTAGGAATATGGAATTAAATATAATTTAGATAAAAATAAAAGTGATATATTATTACCCATGAAAATAGAAATTTTATGATGAAAATGAATTGTTGTACCCTATTTGACTTAACCTAGATTGTGTATACACTAGAGAAGTTTAAAGGGGATTGATTACTTTGTGTTAGACATTATAATGGATAAGAGACCGAAACAATAGTGCAAGATAGACAAGACGAATTTCTACAAATCTTGTTATTCAAAGATTATTGTGTATATATATATTTATGCCACATTTAAGAAGAAAATAGGAAAATAGCCAATAAACTTTACTAAGCTGGAAAGAATGCTTCCTTGACTGTAGTAAAAGTGAGAAGAACTAACAAGAGTTTTTAAATGAAAAAAATATAGAGTCCCACTCATTACAAAAGAAATGACGCACGAAATCTAGTGGTAGGAAAAATGAAAGGGATAATTCCTATAAAAAAGAATAATGGATTCCAAAGGAAAAGGAGTAGAGAACCGTAGGAATACAAAAAAAATATAAAGAAGAAAATGATTCTATATATAATTGAAGAAGAAAGAAAGAGAGATATAAGAAAATGAAGGAAGTTTATGAAAAACTCTTCAAATAAAAGATTTAGCTTGAGTGCTTATAGCTAAGTTAAGAGAAATATATCATTTTATTTAAACAAATAAATAAAAAATGATGATTATTGTTGAATTAAAGCCACTTCAACATCAGAGTAAGATTTCAAATTCACCTTGGACATCTAAACGATCATAGCTTTCAAACAATCCTAGTTACTACTTTAAATTAGATAATGAATCCAAATATCACAATACACATTCTAAACTATGCATGCAATACAAAGATCATGATTAAAATCATTAGATAACAACCTATTAAATAAGTGAATCAAAGAATATGATTGGTTTAAAAGCATTAAGCAAATAATCTTCACATCATAACTACATTGCAAAACAGATCTAGTTCCTATTCGGACTTTGTTTAGATCAAATAACTACTCACTCATAATCATAAATAATATTGCAATAATATAAATAAAAGACATAGATAAATACCTCTAGAATAAATACTTTAAGTATTCAAATCTTATCCAAAAACAATGAATAATAAAGCAATAAACTAAAACAATAAAGAATGGCTCCTAGAAAAATGAAATATTGATATAAGTACTGAATGATAACTAATTTTGTAACGCTAAGGTCGTATTTATAGTATTTTAGGTAGTAAACATCCAAAACTAACTCAAACTATTTGTTGTATCTAAAATCCTCGAGATTTGCTCCAGCGATTCCTCATCGATTCATGGTCAAGAAGAATCAATGCGTACATCTGTAAACCTGAAGTCCCTATTTCCACCGATCTGTGTAGCGATTTCGTGTGTTAAAGGAATTGCTAAAAAATCTTTCGGTATAAAATCCACTTCTTCTTTAGTTCTTTGGTGATGATTCTTTGCATACTCTTTCCACTTGATTAATTCCTTTATAATCTTATCTTTTTCATTCATTTATTACCTGAAATATAAAAAACAAGAGAAAACACCATGTTATATAGTCTTTTCCATATAAAATCATCCTAGAATGAACTATAAAACATGTCTAATATTGACTTGTCAAATGCCCCCAAACTCAGCATTTTGCCATCTCAAGCAAAGGAATACTCTCAATCATATTCTCTTTTATTCCCTCGTTTTGATTTCATAATTATATACTTTTATTCTTAAACAAAAATGATCTTAGAATATAAACATATTGCCTCCATAAATATAAGAATCATGATAAAATAGAAAGAACAAAAGAACAATACCCTTTATTTGACAACTCAACCTTCTAATTGTGCAATACACTTTAATATTCAAAGTTAAATCAATCATCAAGGTCAAGGTACTATATAGGTTTTCTCAATCTTCACATACAAGCATCAAGCTTGCAATAACTAATATAAAATCTCAAGATACAAAAATTAATAATTCAATCTCATTTTCAAACAATACTTAAAATATCACCATAATCAAAGTCCATAAGAACATTTATTCACTAATTATCATCATTTTGTATTCAATTGTTGTAAAAAGACATACTTCACTTAACTTAGCTATAAGCAATCGAGCTAAATCTTTTATTTGAAGAGTTTTTTATAAACTTCATCTATTTTCTTATATCTCATTTTCTTCTTCTATTATATAAATTCATTTTATTCTTTATATTGTATTCCTACGATTCTCTACTCCATTTCCTTTGGAATTCGTTATCTTTTTTATACGTATCATTCCTCACGTTTTTCTCACCATAAGATTTTCTGCTCCATTTCCTTCGAAATATATTGGTCTCTCTATTTTTTCTCTTTTAAAAACTCTTGTTAGCTTTTTTCACTTTTACTATAGTCAATGAAGCATTCTTTCTAACTAAGTAAAGTTTATTGACTAATTTTCTATTTTTCTCTTCAATTGTGGCATAAACTTTTTTCGATACATTTATATATATAAAAACTTGATCAATAATCTTTGTATAACATGATTATTAGAAATCTATCTTGTTTATCTTGCACTATTGTTTCGATCTTCTATCCATTTTAATGTCTGATACAAAGTAATCAGTCCCCTCTAAAATCCTCTAGTGTATACAATCTAGGTTAAGTCCTCTAGGGCATAAAAATCCATTTCCATCATAAAGTTTCTATTTTCGTGGGTAATAATAATATGTCACTTCCATTTCAAATTTTAAATCCAAATTATATTCATATTCCTAACTAAAATAAAGTAAAATGAAATGAAAAAATATTACCTCTATTGTGGAAAAGTAAGTTAGGTAAAGCACTAATGAATCTAGATCTAAGTTAAAATTCGGGAAATCCCTTAGGATAGATAATACACATTGATTTATAAGCAGTGACATTTTATTTAGCTTGCTTAAAGCTAAGGTCTCTATTATTATTATTATTATTAAGATTAAAGTTAGTATTGGCTTCCATTGTGGTAGGTTGGTGTCCTCTATATTGTTGTTGTCTTAAATTATAATTAAATGTCCTATATACCTCAGGAATCAAATGAGTGTAAGGATCCGATGGAATTAGAACAGTGAAGTAGATAGACCATGCAACGTCTAAAACTCTAAAGAAATTATGCCTAAATACTTGGCAATGACGCGGAAAATTGACACGTGTCGAACGTGTACAACAATTTCTCCTTTTATATTGTACTTTAATTATTTTGTAGCAGTAATAAGATGGAATCATCTCCACGGGGATTTATCAAATTTCTCTAGGAAAAATGACTTTTAATGGTTTTTATTATTTTTATTTTTATTTTATTAATAATAATTAAACTATCTAATAACTAACTATAATATAATAATACTTAACTAACTATGTTTTCTTAATTAACTATCACAATCCAAAATCACAATCAGTCAAATAGATTAAATTAATAATAAATAAATATCTAAAAAATATTCAGAACAATGAAACATAAACTCGTTTTGCATTCCAAACATATGAATCCAATCCATATATAGTCATGAGAATACTTTATAAATTAAGACAAATCATTAAATCTGATTATAAGTAAGTAAATAACCTTTAGCCAGCCATTTGTTCTTTTTATACCGGTGGAAAAGTCACGTTCTAATTCTATTGAGCTACCCCTTTATTCACACAAATACATTAACTTCACGTAATAGAACTACATTAAACTTTATGAGAACTTCGAACTACTTAATCTAACATCTTTGGAAAGCCACTTCAACACTAGATTTAGATCTCAAAATCACCTAGGACATTTAAATGGTGTTTGCCTTTCAAACAATCCTAGTTACTCATTCAAATAGATAATGAAACAATATATCACAATACACATTCTAGACTATGCGTGCAATATAAAGATCATGATAAAAATCAATAGATGTTAACCTATTAAATTAGTGAATCAAAGAATACAATCAATTTGAAAGCATTAAACACATATTCATCTCATCATAACTACATTGCAAAATGGATCTGGTCACCTTCGGACTTTGTTTAGATCAAACAAACTACTCACTCATGTTCATAAATAACATTGCAATAATATAAATAAAATACATAATTGAAAATACCTTTGAATCGCAAAACTTGAATCTTCAAAAGAAATGAAATAATAGACAATATATGTAAACTAAGTAGACTATGGCTCCAAGAACAGCCATGGCTTCTAGAGCTTTAAAGTACGATCAAGTGCAATTAATTTCGTAACCTTAGGTTAATATTTATAGTAACATAAGTAGTGAACATTGCAAAACAACTCAATAACTCGTAGTTATCCCAAATTCTTGAGATCTAGCTCAGTGATTCTCAACAATTTGGGTGACTCAGGAATCGTAGGGAAAATCCACAATTTTGAGCTCACAGTTCTTTTATTGTGTTCATCGATTTAGATAGAGATTCAATGTCACCATGAATCGCTGAGATTCGCTGGTTCATTTCCAATTCTTCTTTGTTTCCTCAATGATAGTTTATATTTCTTCCGCTCGATTAATTCCTTCATAATCTTCCATTTTTTCTTCATTTCTTCATATTTTCCATTTATTACCTAAAATATAAAAAACAAGAGAAAACCCCATGTAATATAGTCTTTTACATCTAAAATCATCCTAAAATGAACTAGAAAACATGTCTAATTATTAACTTGTTAGGGATTTAAACATAACTTTTTAGGAGTTTTAGACGTTTTTCGGTTAATCCACTTCGTAATTCTAATTCCACAGGATCCTTAAATTTGTTTGATCCTGAAGTAGATGGGACATTTAACCTTAATTTAAGACAACAACAACATAGAGAACACCAACCTACGATAATGGAAGCCAATAATAACTTTAATAATAATAATAATAATAATAGAGAACTTACTTTTGGACAAGCTAAATCAAAATGTCACTGCTTATGAATGGTTTATCATTACTTTGTTGGATTCAAACCTTAAAATCATTATCAGATGTTACATAAAAAAGTAGGCAAACACTTGCTAAAATTTCTATGTTACAAAAATACACATCATTATAAAAAAGCAACAACAACAAAAAACAACGGAAAGGTATTCAACCAACGATATTCTAGCCATTTACTAGTTCTTATCACCTTAATGGTTTTTAATGGTAAAAAAAAACCTTCAAGTGAAAAGTTAAACCATGGGCATAATTTATGTGCATTGATGATAAGTGATTATTTATACTGATATATATGGTTAGTTTAGTCATGTATTTAGTATAAATATCCCTAGATGAGCTTTAATTCCTGGTATTATTGCATTTTCAGGGAATTAAAATGTATGATAAGTGATTATTTATACTTGTATATATGGTTAGTTAAGTCGTATATTTAGTATAAATATCCATAAATGAGCTCTAATTTATGGTATTATTGGATTTTCAAGGAATTAAGGTGTAAATGAAGGAAATGAGCAAAAACGAGAAGAAATGGAGCAGAAACACATGAAAACATGGTCGGCTCTGTGGCTACACATGGTGATGATGTGAAAAGGAAAAGCACATCATGGGAAGGAAAGGCACGACGTGTGAGGGCAAAGAAATTGAAGAAATCCTAGTCTGGAGGTCCGACGTAGTGGCGGTGTTGTGGCACACAAGGGACGGCGTCGAGACAAGCAGTGATAGCGCCAAGGCACAAGGGTGTTAGAATAAGTGCATGTTATGGCGGTGATATGGCTTAACACATGGCGCCAGGGCATTAGTGACAACACCAAACATGCAGAAAATAGAAAGTTGGAGCTTTATTTCGAGTTAAATTGTAAAGTAGGGTCTCCAATTATTATTAGGAAGTATAAATAGGTATTATGAAGTGGTAAACACAACACATACTAATTTTTAGCCACCATTAAAGTAATTTAGCATAGGTTTACTTTGAGTTTGAGTATTAAGGTGTATTGTATGAAGAAAATATTGAAAACTTCACGTTTGCAATTCAAGTTTGGTTTCATTGGATTAATAGAAGGTAATATTTATATTTATCTATGATTTTCAATGATTTTCATTATGTATTGTGATATGTGTGTTTCAATAAAGTGTGAGTAGTCTATTTATCTTGGGGATCAATAGATCCTATGGTATGAATGCTATGCTTTGAATATGAATAAAAAGTGATTATAAAAAGTACAATGGTTAGAATTTATATTGATTTTGATCATAATGCTTTAGACATCTTATTCAAGAGTTTAATGAACTTAGGTTTTAGGAATTATCATGGCTATTGAAGCTTTTAATCAGGACATGAACGGTTCAACCATAAAATACACACCATTGAGCGGTAGTTATTGATTAGGGAGGCACGGATGGTAAACTTAGTTGGTTATGAATCCAAAGATTTTTGACATAAAGCAATATGGAGCTTATGTTACTCACACCGATAGGTGAAGTTCTAGTTTTCACATTAGAATATTTTCCATCACGACAGTAGGTTGAAATGGATTTGAAGAAAATCTGTCTATTCTAATTAGACATTGCACACAACATAATGAGATGTAAATGCAGTTAAAAAGCATAGTATTAAATTACCTAGGTGAAGTTGTGAACTAAGATATCCTTAATATAAGAGTTAAAGTAAGTTTAAATTGATTTGTTAAATTAGTTTAGTTAGTATAAACAAATTAAAAGGGATTTCCTTACCAATAGTTTAAAGTTAAATAGTTAATTAACTACTGCAAAAAAACTGTCCTTGAGGACGATATCCATGATCAACGTAAGTTTATTGCACTATTACTACAAGCTAGCATTTAGACTTGCAGCATGCATCAAGTTTTTGGTTCCGTTGCTAGGGATAGGTTGCCATTAGAATTACTCAATTTGAAAAGTTGCTAAGTTTTTTTTTTTTCAGTATTTTACTTTTAAGTTCATAAAAAAAAATAAAAATACGCTTAAGTTTCAAGTTTGACTTTTTGCACGTTTTGTGTTTTTTTTTTCAAGGATAATTAGTGCATACGTAGCAAGGGAGAGAAAAACCTAGTGCCTTATGACTTGGAGATAGAAATAACTAACAAGGGAAAGAAAAAGAAAGGAATCAAGATGGCTGTGGAGCAAGCTAGAAACCAATAATAGGGCAGCGGGAATAACCAACCCGTACGTGATCTGGTAGTGCAGGATAAAGTGCAAGGAAAAAGATGCCTTCGTGACTACTTCAAGCCAGAAGTTCAGGAGACTTATAACGAAGTGATGAGGCTTCTAGCCAACACCACCGAGTTCGAACTGAGATCGTCTATGATAAAAATGGTGCAAAATAACACATTCAATGGGCTATCTAATGAAGATCTAGTTGCACGAGTTGAGAATTACTTAATGAAGTGCGACATCGTGCATATTATCGAGTTACGAAAGAGGTGATCAAGATGCAACTTTTTCATTCTCATTGGGTGGAAAAGCTAAATCCTGGTTCCAAGGGTAGAATGCAGGGAGTATGACCTCATGGGCAGAAATCAATGAAAGATTTCTCGACAAGTTCTTTCCCTTAGTAAAGGTCAGTAAAAGGAAACTTGAAATTAATCAGTTCAAGCAAGAAGACACCGAGTATTTTGGCGAGGCTTGAAAAAGATTCAAAGAGATGTTAAGGAGATGTTCGAGACACGAATACATAAAATGGGTATAACTTTAGATTTTTTCTATGGGATGAACTACAACATGAGAACGATAGTAGATGTCGAGCAGGTGGATCTTTACTTACCAAGGATGAGGATGGAGCATTGGATCTCCTTGATCTTACGTTTCAAAACTTTACCGCCGGTACTCGTTCCACAGTAAGGAAACTAGCAGGCATGTACAAGATTGACTCACAAGCCGCAATTATGGCACAATTATCAAATCTAAGCAGTCAAATGGCAAGACTTTAGATGGGACACCAAGGTCCACAAGTAGCACAGCTACCCATTAATCACCAAGGCATGATAGTTAACCAAATAGACGTACATCACGGAATAAAGTATAAGGACATCAAGTTCATGAACAACCAAGGCTATAGGAATAACCTTAGGCCGAGAGGAATTGCTCCTCAATGGTTTTACCAAGGATACAACAAAAACCTGAATTTCTCTTATACAAATCCTGATTATGCACTGAAGTTGCCTCAAGGGGTTTGAGCAACAAGTCCAATAGGGGAAGTTAGGGCAAAGCACAGAGATTACTTCTTTGAAGTCAATTGAGAAGTATTTGCAAATCATGGACATGAGCAATAGGGAGCGCCATTAGAAGCATGAGAAAGAGATGGAAGGAATAAAGCAAGCCATGAAGAGGATGGATAATGAGCAATCACAATCCATCAAGAACTTAAAGAAACAAATTAGTCAGCTTGCTATAGCCTTGAACTCAAGAAAAGAAGGACAATTTCCTAGCAACACCATCACCAATCCTAAGGAGAATGTAAGTGATATTCACATGATGAGCACTACGACAACAAATGAGCTAAGATAAGAACAAGAGATGTACAAGCCAGAAAAAACCAATACTTTGGCTATGATGAAGCATGAAAAAATAAATGAGCACAACATGAAAGTGAGGTAAGATGAGCTTGATGGTTTCAAAAAAAAAAGAACAAATGCCTTGAAAAAAAGAAGGAGAAGCAACAATGGAAGGGCAAGCAAAAAAATGAGGGACTTTCCAAAGAAGAACCATAAGGTAATGACATCAAGTTGGTTTTGAAAAAATCGAAATTGAAGCTCAAGTTCATCCCATGACTTCAACCTATCAAAAGGAGAGATCATATAGAGATAATCATATCGATAAACATCGACGGGCACCAGTTTAGAAATGTCTTATGTGATACAGGAGCCTTAGTCAATGTCATGCTACTAATGGACATGTTGCCCGCCGACTTGAAGGTCACCTGTCCCGATATGATGAATTTGCAAGTAGCTAGTCATAACTTGATAACTACTATAAGAAGAGTCTTGAATGTGCATGTGAAAGTGGGTAAATTCACATTCATCATAAACTTCATGGTCATGAACCATAATATGGACAATAATGTGTCTATGACACTTGGACAACCATTTTTTAACACTTCCAAAACAAATTTGTACATAAAAGAGAGAGAGGAAGATCACAATGAATATCGACGAGGGCGATGATGATAGAAGGTTGTCTTTGTCAATGTTGAAGAAGTACATCCGAATGGGAATGACATCATAATCTTCGATTTGCAGATGGGGCTTCTTTATTTAGGCTCAGATTAAGTAAGTGAAAAGGCTCCAGACTATTGACGTTAAATGAAGCACTACTAGGAGGGAGCCCATGGGTTTTTAAATTTCAGTTAGTAGTTAGTTATTTAGTTAATAATTAAAATTAACAAGTTTTAGCTCTAACTTTCTAGAATTTTATGTCGAATGTGCAAGAAAGACTATTCGTCGGGTGATGATTCATAGAAATGAAAATGTCTCACGAAAAAAAAAAGAGCTAATGAGTTCAAAGCGGTGAAGGTAAGGTGCAAAGGCGAATAAAAGGTAAAGTTTTTTAATTTTTATATTTTCATGGATTTCATATGGTCACGATACCTTGTGTGAGTGATACACAAAGTCGGATGAGTGCCAAAAAATAATTAGGGAAAAATATACACTGAGTAGATTGGCAGATGGGTAATACCGACACTATAGGATAGGTTACAACATCGAGATGGCAGCAGGGCATGAAAATAACAACACCCAACTACGTTGCTAACAAAGCGGCGGCGCTGTCATGGCGTCGTGCCTATAAGGCACAAGTAGGCATGGCGCCGGAGTCGATTTAAGGGATTTAAACCCCATTTTACACCATTCTTCACACTTGCACTAAACCTCACAAAAACCACCAAGCATTTATCCCTCTAGAGCCAAAGTTTGATCATTGCAAGTGAGATTAGAGAGTTCCTAGTGATTGAGAGTGAAAAAGGCAAGTGCATTGTGGATCTACATAAGTTGGAGAGCTAGGTCTTGGATTTTTGAATTTTTAGTTCAATTAGAGCTAGCGTTCTAGTTAGTGAGAAAAGTGAGAGGGCTTGGATTGAAAAAGACTTGGAGGAGTGTTCTATACTGGAAATAAATTTGGTATTGAGGTAAATTTACAATTTCATCTAGTTATGCTTTGAATTTTTGAAAATTTTGATGAAATTGTACGAAATTGTATATTTGAGGTTGTATGATAGGTTTTGCAAAATTGTGTGAATGTTGAACATTAATGTTACCCATAGAGACTTAATTGATGTTTTTGCATTATTTGGCGTATGCATGATTCGTGTGATATGAATTTTGATTTTGAGGTGATTTGAAGACCTGAATTGCATTGCATTGTTGTTACTTAGTTGTTGGAGATTGGAAAAAATGGCAAGAATAAGGAAACAAGTTAGCCAAACTAGAGCAAATGATTTTGAGGCATCTAACACAAGAAATCCCAATGAAGAGGAGTCTAAACATTTTAAATCCAAATTTTTTCATTTGTAGAGAGGCCAAAGATCGATACTAGAAAATCATACATATGGAGTTCATTTGTGAAAGGGGGATTAATTTACCTACCAAGTATGATAAAAGAGAATAATTTCATTAGGCGACGAAATTGGGAGGAACTCATTCAAGATTATAGAATGAATATTGTTAAAGGAGTGAGTGAGATTGGTTTTGAATTTTATGCTAATGTGAAGTTCACAACTAAGAATGAGCCAGTGAAGGTGAGAGGGATTTTTGTTCCCTTTATTATGCGTGAGATCAAACTTTCTATGGGTAGGAGGAATTAAGCTTGTATGGATCCGAACCAACTTTCTTGAAGAAGTTATATGATAGACCCTATAACCTATACCCTTTTAGAGCTGTAGAGAACACATTAGTTGTTCCAGGACTACAAGACTAGGTCATGAGATATGAGATGTGCTGAAGCATATTAAGAAGATGAGTGTTAGAAAAGTTTACAGAATGTGGCAACATTTTCTTGTTGCATCGCTATACCCCACTTCTCAACAGGGAGAGATCAACAAGCCGAAAGTGGCTTGTCTTAATGAGATTACAAAGAACGGGGAGATTAACATTTGAGAGATCATTTATAAGATTCTGAGGGAGTCAATTATGTTTGAAATAGACAACGAATTGTTGTTTCCTATCTTGATTACTAAGATGTGCTTAAAAGCTGGTGTGCGATTGAGAAATAACGAAGAATTCGATATAAAGGCCTAACCAATCATGGATGAAGCTTTCATGCTCACATTGAGATCACCACTAAGTTATCAAGACTCTGAGGAGGAGAAATAGAGAGGGCCGAAGGAGCTAGACTTGAGGTCGAGTTGTTGGCCAAACAGCAAGAGGGTCAAGTAGCATCATTTGCGAATCTAGCCCAAGAGTTAAAAGAAGAAGGATACAGAGAAGAAGAGGAGCAACAATAGTAGGGATTTACTGAGGGATACGAGTTTATAGATCCAAAGATTAAGGAGCAGTACTTTGATGGTCCAGAGGTTTTTCCACCACCTCCTCCACCACAAGCACTAGTACCACCACTAGAGGACTTGACTCCACGGCAGAAAAGGCTGTGGATAGCAGAAAAGAGGATACAATACTAAGAGGACAGAGCGCATTAACACGCAGCCGTGTTGAGACTTGAGCAGGATATGGATAGGAGTGAGCAACACAAATGGAACGGGCATTGAAATTTCATGTTGTTTGTTGATCATCAAAGGATTTTGCTAGGTATGAGAGGAGCAGATAGATGAGACCTACTGATAGGTTATTGGGCTTTCCAACAACACCAGCTTATGTGGTCGATCTAGATTTGGTACAAAACATCCATTGACACCATCCTACGCTAGAGCTGATAATGTAGATGATGATGACGACGTGTAGTCCTGGAGTCAATGTATTAGGATTCCTTTAAACCTAAGGAGTTTAGAATGACATTAATACCATTTATTTAACTTTGGGATATTTTGTTAATTATTTAGTATTTTCAATTCTCTGTTTAGTTTACTTTATTATAACTTAAGTTATTATATATGTTTATATGTTTTAGTATTTTCACGTTTCAGACTTACTTTTAAACCTTGAGGACGAGGTTTGGTTTAAGTTTAGAGGCATCGACACTATACTACATTATGGTATGTGGTAAAATATGATGATATAAAGATAAACACTGCAGGTATGATCGTTTAAATTTTAATTTGAAGCAGTTAAAGAGGATAGCATGGTAGTGTTTAAAATTTTCATTTTTCTTACTATTTCAATGTTAAGTAGTATAGATTAGGTTATATATTAATATGTAATGAATAAGTAGTTCATTTGCATGTTCATGTCTTTAATTGTGGATGAGTAGATTACAAGTGTCTTGTTGATATGAAACTTAAGAGAATGTTTTAGATTTTAAGGAAGAAACGATGAAATGTAGCAAAAAATGGTGTGATTTCATGATTAAAAATCAAGAGTTAGGGAAGACCTTGAATTTGAAACAAAAGCAAGAAACTATTACACTTCTTGCAGAAATTTAGATCTCTAAGAATTTTATAATAAGTGTGAATCTTACATGATAATATAAAGTAAATAAAGACTTAATGCAAAGATGGGAAGAAATAGGCATTGTAAATGCAAAGTTGGAGTTAACTTACTTAATTACGTGAAAGTGACAAGTGCTAACAAGAGTTTTAAAAATATAAAAGAAAAAAACATGAAAAAATCCAACAAGTTCTACAGGAAATGGAGCATAGAACTTGATGGTTGGAAAAAGTGAGAAAGAATGGAGTCCATAGAAAAGGAGCAAGGACTATGAAAAAAAAAATGAAAAGAAGAAGCGAGATGAAAGAAGAAAAATAAAGAAAAGAAGGCGAAAGTGAAATAAAAATCTTCAAATAAATGATTTAACTCGAGTATGAGTAGCTAGTTGAGTTAAGTTTTCATTCCAACTATGTTAAGTCATATAGACTCTCGACATACTAAATCGATCAAAGATGAGTTTGATCTATACTTATTTTTGAATTCCTGAGCATACTGAAAAATCATGAGATTGCATACTTGCTACTTGAGTGTTGCAATGAAACAAACTTGTGAGTTGTGAGTGGTGAAGGTTTTTGGGTTGTAATTTACTTTGGTGTTTTGAAAGCGAAGTTATATGTGTTGGTAAAGCTACATGTTTTACAATAACAATTTTTTGCAAAGAAAAACTCTTAAATGGATTATTAACTTGAAACTTAGTGAATTAAAGGATACTCCATGAACAATATAAATTGAATGAGAATTAGTTATTAGGAGACTTAGTAGAATACACATTTGCTCAGGTTGCACAAAATCTTAAGTTTGGGGGTATTTGATAAGTGATTATTTATACTTATATATAGGGTTAGTTTAGTCGTATATTTAGTATAAATATCCATAAATGAGTTATATTTCATGGAATTGTTGCATTTTTTGGGAATTAAGGTGCAAAGGAAGGAAATGAGCAAAAACAAGAAGAAATTGAGCAAAAATCCATGAAAACATAGTTGGCGACGTGGTTACACAAAGTGATGCAAACGATTCTAGCATCCTTAACCTTAATCCCTTGATAATCTAGCGGCCTTAACCTCTCCATCAATAAACAATTAAAATTAAGATCTTGTAATCATTAATTATAAAACTTTATTAACCACAAAGGATTCTAAAGTAAATCTTAAACTCCAGTGTTCTTCTAGATTAATTAAATAATCTTCAACATTCTGTAAAAATTTCTTAACAGCACCTCCACTATTTCTAAGCCTATACCAAAATACTTGGCCTTCAAAAATCTTTAGCAAAACATGCTCAGCTTGGTGAAAATGTCGAATGACTCACAATCCACCCAATAACAATATATATTGCATTCAAAAAAATTATTTATTTATTCTAACCTATCTCCGATTTTCAAAATCCTTAAACTATCATTACCTTAGCTCCGCAACATTCCAATTCGTTCTAAAACCATTATAACAATTCCAAAAGAGATCCTAATTGCACACGAACCCAAAAACCCATTTATATAGTATTTTATATTAAAAAATAAAACATACATAGAGAAAAGAACTGAGCAAGTCACAAACAGTCGGGAAGCTTTCCCAATCTCTTTCCCCTGTAGCCACTAGAACCTGACATTATCCAATTATAAAAATTCAATAATGTCAGAAAAATAAATCCCACACTATCTCGTACACTTGTAATAATAAAATGCATAATAATCTAAGAGATTAAACGAAGAATATAATCCAAGGAATTTAAATACAACTGTAAGGAGACTCGAATCACCCGTATCCTCTCTATCCGTGTATGCATGTACAACAAAAATAAAGACTCATGCCCGGAGAGGACAACTAAACGAGTCTCGTTCCTCTAGATTATAGGAGCGTGATCTGGTTCAAGGTGATCTCATGATAACCACCTGATGCAAAATATCAGTGACTCCAGCCCCTCAAACATAATGTACTATCCTATAACATAGTATACACTATAAGGAGACTCAAATCGCTCGTATCCTCTCTATTCATGTATGCATGTACAACAAAAATGCAATATCAAGGATCAATGCAATTTATACAAAATTATAATCATACAATGTAAAGGTTACTATAGGACTTACTTAACCTTACAAACGCGATATAGCTACTCCCTTGTGCTTCGAGTCGGTAAACTAGTCCACACAGGGCTCTAATCGCGGTCCCACAATTCATTTATATGCCCTGTAAGTTTCCATAACAAATATACAATTTTTTTCCAATTAGTTCAAGTTTAATTGACCCAATCGCGTCCTAAAACCCTAAAATACTTCCAAAATAAATTATCCGATGCTCGGATTTCATTTTTGACTCAGAATTATTGTTCGGAATCGAAAATTATGTAGTCTAGGCTTAAATATAATTTTTCTAATTTATCATATTTTATCGGTTCTACCTCGACTCAAAAACCTCAGAACCCCTCTAAATCAACTCCTCGGATTTCTAGATCCCAATTTTGACTCCAAATTGTGATTTGAAATTAAAAATTACCTTAGATTAGGCTTTAAAATAATTATTAAAATTTCGGGCATTTTTGGGTATTGTAACATGTTTTACGAGGAAACACCCTAGTACAAATTCTCGAGAAAATCTCGAAATCCTCATTTTTCATAAAAATCCCCAATTTCAACTAATTTGGTCAAAAACTCAGTTTTTTGAATTTTCTCAATTTTTTAGGGATTTTTATTTAATTTTTTCTATTTTTAAAATTATTTTTTTATTAAATAAGGGGTTTGAATAGGGATGCAAATGAGTTGTGGAATACCCATGGGTGATGAGAATTTACCTTAATATGTACAAGTATGGAGATTTTAAATAGGGATGGGTGTGGGGATGAGTTGTAAAATATCCCCACGGGGATTCCCACGGGTAATCCTCACGAGGATACCATCTACTCATGGGGATCCCCATAAATCAATTTATACACTATATGATATTTATTATTTATATATACCATATGATATTTATATATAAATATTACATAATATTACATTATTTTCACTCCGAAATATTAATACATAAACCAAAAAACTTCTTAATGAGATTTATAATTTTAAGTTATTTGGTTAATTAATAACTATACGTTTTGTTTTGAATTGTTTGCAACTATGTTTATGTTTTAGAATTTTAGGATCAAAAGTACTGAGAAAAGTTGATGACTTGGTAGTTTTTAGAGATAGTGACTTTAAGGAATATTTTGAATTTGAACTTTTCGTTTTGCATATGCCAATGATTTTGTAAAAACTTAATGGAGCGGCTAAACAGGCCTTAGTTTTTACTAAACGGACCCCATTTTTCAATTTTTACTTCGTCGTGCCCCACTTTTTAATTAGTGTACCCCATTTTTTTTCTCAAAATTTTAAAAATACCTTTACTGTATCCCATTACAATCACCCTCACTCCAACACCCCTTTTGAAGATGTTTCCGATACAAAGAGTCGACACCTCTGAAGAGGTGTCGAACATACATGACATAGGACCGACACCTCTAAAGATGTCTCAGTTGGATTCCTCCGTCACCCACTAATAGTAAGTTATTTTTGCAATTTCGGTCGAAGTCAACCGATACCTCTTTAAAGGTGTCAGTCCTGTGTGTCTGATAGCTGTGAAGAGGTGTCGGCTCTGTGTCCGACACCCATGGGACAACAAGAACGAATACAAAATTTTGAAACTCCCAAAAAACACATAAAAATGACCAAAAAATTGTGAGTTTTGCTCAGAATCGTTTAATATCTTTGATTCCATCGAAACTTCGCACTTAAAATGCTAGATTCAACTGCCAAATTGAAGCCCTAAATCCAACAACAATCCTACAAAATACCAATTCAAAAAAGTAAAAAAAACTCAGAATAACTTCAAAATTGACACTAAAAGATATGAGGAATGCACCCACGGCGTCGAATCAACGTGGTTTTGCTCGGACTTCGTGGGATTCGGGTTGGTGGTAAGATGCGATGGATGAGTGGGGCGGGTGGGGTACAGGTTAAGTGTGGCGAGTGGGGTATGGTTAGTAAAAATCATATAAGTATTAACACTTAGTAGTTGAGATTTTTATTGCATGATGTGTTGATTTTTTTATTTTTGTTAGAATTTCAATAATTGTGTTGTTATGTATGTATATTTGACACCTTATTTTTACAATTCTTTTTTTGAGAATCCCCAATGAGGAATGGAATGAGGAAAAAAATTTCCGCACAGAATTTTTTTTTTTTTTTTCAAAAATCCCCAAGAAAATCTCCGCGGGAATCCCTAATGGGGAATGAAATGGGTAAAATATTTTACCCATGGAGAATTTCCATACCCACGTGAATTTAATGGTTATGGGATGGGTATGAAAATTCATTCCTAGATGGGTATGGGTATGAGTATGGGTGATAATTTTTTTAGTCGGTATATGCATGGGAATGAGGTTCCCATCCCTTACCCAACTCATTTGTATTCCTAGGTTTGACCTCTGAACCGGATTCGGTTCGATCCGATTTGGGGGGTCAAACAACCATCATCTTCTTCCTTGGATCGTAACAAACCAAAACTAATATTCTAATTCATCCCAATATTAGTCATAACAAAATAAAAAAATTTGTATTTGAAATCATTACCTTCGACTGTCACCTACGGTAGTCATGGCCCCTCCTTCCTTGATTTCAATCTCTCAAATGATAGATCAGTGACGAAAGAGAGATTAAAATAGAGAGAACATACGAAGAAGAAACAAGATAGAGGAATAAGATCAAACTGATGAATTGATGAGGCGGTGTGTGTTGTTTTGAAGATACATATTTCATTTCATCAAGATTCGCATAACACGAATATCAAGGCAAATCTAATGACTCATTCATATATATATATATATATATATATTCCTTCTGACTTTCCTCTAGAAACGTACTACGTATCTCAAGGTAAATCTTGTGGCTATCAAAAAGATAATCACCACCTCTTGACCGAGTCACTATGATTAATTATGTTGATCTACTCGAGATACATATCACGTATCTCGAGGTAGATGAAATGATTTTATAACCATACACCAATTTATTCTCCTTGAGATTGGACAACATGCATCTCGAGGCGTGGACACACTTCAACGGTAACGTTCAACCATTTTAACTCGATGATCATGCTACGCGTATGTCGTGGGAAATCTAATACTTTTATTTAATTCAAACTATATGATTTGTTTTATATATTTATATATACAAACTATATATATAAATATATATGCATCTATGTATTTTTGCGGCTATAAATCGCCAAGCGCACCAATGACTAACCTCAGATGTGCACACTATTGTACATACTACGCATGTCACCCTCAACCCTGCGTGTCACTAGGCGCCCACCAACTTATTTACTATTTTATTCAATTTCATGATTATCTTTTATTTTAACTCCAAATTAATTTTTGACAAATACCCCAATTTACATAAAATTAGAAAAAATTCCCAAACGCGCTCCGAAACTCACGAACATCGCGTATACACTCCACTTGACCCTATTTCGTGTCGAAATAGTCTATAATACATAAAATAGGCACACGACACACAAAAATAATATTACAATTTATGATCTTCGATCCGTAACACGTAGGCCCTACCTCAAATACCAAAATCTCCAATTAAATCCGAAAATAATTAATTATTTGCCTAATCAAGTTTATAAAATTCTCGGATGTCACAATCTTTTCAACTAGTTAAAAATTTCGTCCTCAAAATTTAAACTTACAGGTCACTGAACGAAAAGAGATATGAAAAAATGATCCTTCATATACAACTCTTTTAATCCAAACCTATAAAAATCATTTCCAAGGTAAACCGTTAGGTGGACCCAATCACTTTTATTATATTCAACAACTCGGTGGTAGAGATCATAATCATTTTAACTTTTCATATTTCAACATCTTGGTTTAATAAAAATTTACCTCCGTTACTTTGCCAATTCTAGCAATTTGTGAATTTCTGCGAGTCAAACAATCAACTTTGTGAAATATCTGAGAACCTTATTTCATTTCTCATCTCATACCTTGAATCACATTCAAGTATCAATACATAGCAAGACTTAGCCTATCTTGTTTTTCATAACATGATTCTCATTCTAATCTAACTACTATTCCATAAATCGTTGATAATTCTTTCCATATCCACCCAAACATTGGTACACATCTTAGTTTACTTTCTCATCACTAATCATCCTTTTTTATTTGAATTATCGACTGATTAATTCTTAGACTATCATCAGTCTAAAATTATATATGAATAAAAATAATATTTGAGCACAAAATTAGATAGTAAGTAGGGTTGCACATCTATCTTATTCATCACTATTTCATCATTCCCCACCAGAAACTTGGAATGACACAAGTCTTCACATGACTATAGATCTCATGAACATTTGTCATCCCATGACAAGAGATCTCAAATTTCAATCCGATCAGAAATATAAATTTGACACATCATGCAACTCTCACTCAATCTCTAAATGTCTACTCACGATATTATTTAGATTGTTGACTACAAAGTAATTACCAATTCCAACTTGTCAGCCAATTCACTTAACTTCTTCTTCGATTGGTTAGAAAGTTATTGAATTTTCTAACTTCATCAAATCATTCTCTAATGATGAGTTCATCAAGAACCTCATTCTTTTCAGTTTACTTCAATCTTCCACAAACCCACGTCTTAATCACTTACTCTTCACCAATTTCTCTCATTGCCAGAATAGAGATAATTATCCTTAGCTTGACTAGACATATGTTTCTAAATAGAGATATCAACATATTCGATGATTATACTTTTATAGTATAACTTTTAAATTATATTTCATAGAAGTTGTAAATATGATATCTCTATGTGCCTCGACTCAATTCATTTCTGACTTCCCTTAATTACAATGGAAGCCTACTCAATTCTTCCAACATATCCAGTGAGACATATTATCCTCTATTCAATATTACTAACTAATACAGATAATAAAAAAACTAACTGAGCTGTGAGTCATGCATTTATGCATTTCTCTTCATTTCGTTTATATCTTCACTAACATACAATCATCTTACATCATCTCCAATTTACAATTACTAGTGCTTTAAACTTCACCACTCACTAATTAGGCGATGTAGAACTACAATTAAACTAATGTATAATATATATTCACTGATATTAGTTGTACATTACTTTGGCTCAAAACTTTTAACATTTGGAGTTTGACTCCTTGTAAGATCCTTGTGAAAATATATTAAGTTATATCGAACTTATAGTTTGGTATTTTAATTTGATCGGGACTTGTTTACTAGCGATTTTCATTTTCATATTAATGTGAGAATATATTGAACATTTAGTTGCCTATATTGCGGCCTCAATTGATTCCAAGAAAACTTCATACACTCTTTTATACTGACTGTTACCATTTAATTCGATTATTGAAAGATAGGTGGATGTGTCACTCCAATCTTCTACGCTGTGAATGAATCGTGATAATGAAACGAAGTTACTTAGTGTTTTGGTCATGCGTATTTTCTTTAATGTCTTACCTTGATTAAAGGAGTCCGTCCGTGTCATTTTCAGTATTCACAAGTCCTCTCAACATCTCATTTTATTTTAACATTCAGTCTATTCCGTTCAGTTGTTTTCAATCTTAGCTATTCTCACATTGATCTTGCTCTTAGTCTCTTTACAAACTTACCACGACTTTCACTCAACACCATGCCACTTATAGCTCATTAATCTTGACATAGAAATACAATTTATATCTCTTCTTTTTATCGAGAATATACCTAAAGATGGTGCGGCTTATTTTTATCATTAATGAATCGAAGTTTTCCTTAGCTAATCTTAATTTGAAATAGAGAAACTTTGCAACTCAAACTGTTAAATTGTTTTTATTGCCTTATGTTATTTCCCTTAGTCTCAAATATCCCGACTTTTATTTTTTTTTCTCAAAAAAAAATTCGATATTTTTAAGAGACTATATAAGAAAACTTTATATCTTATCATTCATCAAATTACTTTTGATGAATTCACCTTTCTATTATTATTCAACTAAAGAGATAGAAGAATTTAAATTTTCAAACTCCGATTAACTTAATGACTAATCAAATTCTTCAAAAGATGTTATTTCAATCCTTTAAGGCTTACAAGTAAAAATTCTCGCAATATAGGAGCTTTACTGACGTCCTATACAAATCATTTACTGATTCTCAATCAGTTTGTCTATCTCTTCCTTTATTATATTTTAGGTTGTAGTGATAAGCGTCATACTTAATTTGATTAGAAGTTACTATTAGGTACTTTGAATCTCAAAACACAGTCACTTGTGTTCATGTTTAATAGCTAATCCAAGCTATTATTAAACCACTTCCCCAACACCTTAACTTCTAACACGTTGATCTTATCACTATAGTTTTCAATTTCAAGTTTGAATTTTCATTGATCTTTGTTCTATAACAACACCTAATTTGGTGTTAACAAATATTACTTCTAACTCGTATATTTCCATTTGTTTTATAGTTCTTTATTCATCTCATAGAACCACTATACTCAACGTCACTTATGAATAAGTAACTTGAGTAATAAATAATCAAAAATCTTTTGTACTTTTTTTAAAAGTCGTTTGATTGTTTTAAACCATGGTTCTATTTCACATTTCAATTAGTGTTTCGTTTCTGAAAGGAGACAATACTTTGCTTTAAAGGAATTTATTTTCATAGAAACCAACTTAGACAAATTGACTTACCATATCACAATCTCATTGTGATCTTCAAGTCAAGATTCAATTTATCTAATCAATTTCAATTTTGCGTTTTCGATAACCACGTGTCTCCTTTTTCCTTGTTGAGACTATTTCAGAAGCAATCCCCAATTGGTTATGAATTAAACTAATATGTTATAGAATAGGTATTCCCGAGTTAAGCATGCAACCGGTACTAACCTTATTCTAAAACTCAAGATAATCCGTATCTTGTGCTCCCTATAAATCTCAAATTCATATTACGTTTTCCAAACGATTCTTAATCGCTTTAGACTTAATTTAAGTCTATTTTAATGTTTTCTGAGTGTTGAAAAAATGTAATAGTTCAATACTTTCGATTTCTAAGAAATTCATGTTCAGTGTTTACGTACATGAAACCTTTAGACTTCCCTTTTAAACAATTTCCTATTGGTTTCATAACTGATACTTTTATCAGTTATATTAGTAACTAACTACTTAAAACACCTTTGTAGCCAACGATAGACCATAACTCCCCCCGAACATAGCTTACAACTTTCATTGTAGTGTGCTCTCCAAAGAGCAACTCTTGTCAAAATCTCAAAAGGTGCAATTCAGACTTCATAAGTCTATTTCACATCCAATCACGCTCAAATTCGTTTCATAAGTTTATTCTCACATATAATTATCCATTTTCAGTCTTACTCATCCTATCTTACGAGTTAAGTATCAAACGGACAAGGAGAATAAACCTCTTATCACATATTTAGTGATAATACGCACATAGAACACAAATATAACAAAATAATAAAATCTTTAAACTTTTTAACCTTGTTCCATCGCATTACTTCCTAACTAATCGGGCTTGATCACCCTTTCCTTCTCAACCAAAGTTTTATACTCAATTGAGCCAAACCTGAGCTTTGATACCAACTTTGTTAGACCCTGCCTAATTAGGGCATCAGACCGACCTAGATTACCTTAATCCCTTGATAATCTTGCAACCTTAACCACCCCATCAATAAACAATTATGATTAAGATCTTGTAATCATCAATTATAAAACTTTATTAACCATAAATGATTCTAAAGTAAATCTTAAACCACAATGTTCTTCTAGATTAATTAAATAATCCTCAAAATTGCGTAAAAATTTTTCGACGACACCTCCTCTATTTGTAAGCCTACACCGGAATACCCGGCCCTCAAAAATCTTTAACAAAACCTGCTCAGCCCGGTGGAAGTGCCGAAGGACTCACAATCCACCCCATAACAATATATTGCATTCACAAAATTTATTTATTCATTATAACCTATCTTTGATTTTCAAAATCCTTAAACTGTCATTACCTTAGCTCTGCAACATTCCAATTCATCCTAAAACTATTATAACAATTCCAAAAGAGATCCAAATCGCACACGAACCCAAAAACCCATTTATATAATATTTTATATTCAAAAATAAAACATACATAAAGAAAAGAACTGAGCAAGTCACAAATAGTTGGAAAACTTTCCCTTTCCCTTGTCGCCGCTAGAACCTGTCATTATCCAATTATAAAAATTTGAAAATGTCAGATAAGTAAATCCCACACTATCTAGTACACCTGTAATAATTAAATGCTTAATAATCTAAGAGATTTAAATGAAAAATATAATCCAAGGAACTTTAATACAACCGTGAGTCCATCCTATTCTTCGAAAGTGATAAGTAAACAATAATAAGGACTCATGCCCAGAGAGGATAACCAAATGATTCTCATTCCTTTAAACTATGGGACTATGATCTGGTTAAACGTGATCTTAGGATAACCATGTGATGCAAAGTATTAGTGACTCCAGCCCCTTGAGCATAATATAGTGTTCTATTAAGGATACTCAAATCGCTTTTATCCTCTCTATCAGCGTATGCATGTACAACAAAAATGCAATATCAAGGATCAATGCAATTTACACAAAATTATAATCATACAATGTAATGGTTACTATGGGATGTACTTAACCTTATAAATGCGATATCGCTACTCCCTTCTGCTATGATTCGGTAAACTAGTCAACATGAGGCTCCAATCGCGGTCCTAAAACTCATTTATACGTCTTGTAAGTTTCCATAACAATTCTACAATTTTTTTCCAATTCGTTCAAGTTGAATTGACCCAATCGTGTCCCAAAACCTCTAAAATACTTTCAAAATAAATTATCCGATACTCAAATTTCATTTTTGACTCAAAATTATTGTTTGGCATCGAAAATCACATTGTTTAGACTTACATATAATTTTTTTATTTTTAATATTTTATCAGTTCTACCTCAACTCGAAAACCCCAGAATCTTTCCAAATTAATTACTCAGATGTTTGGATCCCAATTTTGACTCCAAATTGTGATTCAGAATCAAAAATTATTTAGACTATGCTTTAAAATAATTTTCAAATTTCGAGCATTTTCGAGTATCGTAACACGTTTTACGAGAAAAACCCCAATATAAATCTTCGAGAAAATTCTGAAATCTTCTTTTTTCATAAAAATCCTTAATTTCCACTAATTTGGTCAAAATTTTAATTTTTTGAATTTTCTTAATTTTTCAAGGATTTTTATTTGTTTATTTTTCTATTTTAAAACCAATTTTTTAAATAAGAGGGTTTAACTCCCCATCATTTTCTTCCTTGGATTTCTCTTTCGCTCCCTACGTTTTTTGTTTGGGGGCAGGGGAGCTAATGGCTTCCCCCAACCGTCTTCTCCCCTTCTCTTCATCTTCTTCATCTTATTCTTCGTCTTCTTCTTCCTTCCATCAACGCCTCTGCAATTCTTTTCTTCTTTTTTTTCTTTCACTCAACCTCTCCTCCTCAACATTCTTCTATCTGTTCATACAATCACAATAACCTCACAAACGCTCTCTGAAACCAAAACCAATCTTCTAATTGATGAGGAATACGATCAAACTTCTAAATAGATGAGGCAGTGCTTGTTGTTTTAAAGATATATATTTGATTTCCTCGAGACTCGCATCACACAAATCTCGAGGTAAATCTAACAATTCATATGTATATTCCTTTTGATTTTCCTCGAGATACATACTATGTATCTCGAGGTAAATCTTATGGCTATCAACAAGATAATCACCACCTTTTAACTGACTCACTATGATTAATTATATTGATATCCACGAGATACATATCGCCTATCTCAAGGTAGATCAAATGATTTTATAATCATTCACCACTTGATTCTCCTCGAGATTGAGCAACATGCATCTCGAGGCGTGGACACATTTCAAAAGCAACGTTCAACCATTTCAACTCCTCGATGATCACGCTACGCATATCTCGAGGCGAATCCAATATATACTTTTATTTAATTCAAACTATTGGATTTGTTTTTCTATATTTATATATATAAACTATATATATATAAATATATATGCATCTATGTATTTTCGCGACTATAAATTCGCTATGCACGCCAACGACTGACCTTGGGTGTGCACACTATTATACATCCAACGCGTGTCACCCTGGACCCCGCGTGTCACTAGATGCCAACAATTTTTATTTATTATTTTATTCAATTACATGTTTATATCTAATTTTTTACACAAAATTATTTTTTAACAAATACCCCAATTTCACCAAAATTGAAGAAAATTTCCCCAACGCACTCTGTAACTCACAGGCACTGCATATACAATCCACTTGACCCTATTTCGCATCGAAATAATGCATAATATATTAAATAGGCACACGACACAAAAATAATATTAAAATTTATGATCTTTGATCTGTAACATTTGGGTCCCACCTTAGATACTTAAATTCCCAATTAAATTCAAAAATAATTAATTAGTCGTCTAATAGAATTTATAAAATTCTTAGATTTCACAGTGGGAAGGAAAGGCACAACGTGGGAAGAAAAGGCATGACGTGGGAGAGCAAAGAAAGTAAAGAAACCAAGTCTGGAGGTTTGATGTTGTGGCACACAAGGGACGCCGTTGGGATAAGTATTGATAGCATCGAGGCACTTGGGATTCAAAATAAGTGCATGCAGTGGCGGAGCCATGGCTTAACAAACCCGACGCTAGGGCATTAGTAACTGTGCCAAACACGCAGAAAATATAAAGTTGGAGTTTTATTTTGAGTTAAATTGTAAAGTAGGGTTTCTAATTGTTATTAAGGTGTATAAATAAGTATTAGGACGTGGTAAACACAACACATACAAAATTTTAGCCACCATTAGAGTAATTTAGCATAGGTTTACTTTGACTTTAAGTATTTAGAAGTGTTGTTTGAAGAAAACAATAAAGATTTTATGTTTGCAATTCTAGTTTGATTTCATTGGATTACTTGAAGGCAATATTTATATTCATCTATGATTTGTAATGATTTCCTTTATGAATTGTGATATGTGTGTTTTAATAAAGAGCGAGTAGTCTATTTATTTTGGGGATCAATGGATCCTATGGTATGAATGCTATGCTTTTAATATGAATAAAAAGTGATTATAGAAAGTGCATTAGTTAGAATTTGTATTAATTATGAGCGTAATACTTTAGACATCTTGATCACGTGTTTAATGAACTTAGGTTTTAGGAGTTATCATGGCCATTGAAGCTTATAATTTGGAATTGAATGGTACAACCGTAAAATACATAACATCAAGCTATAACTGTTGATTAGGGAGGTACGAATAGTAAAATTAGTTAATTATTAATCCAAAGATTTAAGAATTAAAGTAATGTGGAGCTTACGTTATTCACACTGATATGTGGAGTTCTAGTTTGTACATTAGAGTCTTTTCCGTCACGACAGTGAGTTGAAGTGGATTTAAAGGGAATTTATCTATTCTAATTAGACATTGCACACAACATATTCAGATGTAAATGTGGTTGAAAAACATAGTATTAAATAACTTAGGTGAAGTTGTGAACTAACATATCCTCAATATAAGAGTTAAAGTAAGTTTAAATTGATTTGTTAGATTAGTTTAGTTAGTATAAAACCAATTAAAAATGGATTTCCTTAGCAATTGTTCAAAGTTAAATAGGTAATTAACTAGTTCAAAAACCTTTCCTTAAGGACGATATTCGTTATCAACGTAAATTGGTTGCACTATTACTACAAGCTAGCCGTTATACTTACTGCATGCATCAAGTTTTTGAAAAGTTGCTAAGTCTTATTTTAAAGTACTTCATTTTCGAGTTCATAAAAACAAAAAGAAAAAAATAAAATGTTTAAATTGATTGACCTTATTGTACTTGATCTATTTTCTTTTATCTTTGGTGTTTAAGGGGTGTAAAGAGTGTATAACTATCAAGTTAGGGAATCAAATAGTGAGATTATTGATCAAATCTCTAGCTTGGTCTATCAAAGTGAAGTTGTTTGAGATAATACCAGATACTAAGCACAACCAATCGTGAGTGGTTTGGCATGGACAGGATATAAACAACCATATTATAACCCGTATGGGTTTACACAACTTGTTGGAAGTCAAGGGCATTATAACTACACACAAGAGAAGGAGTCATGGAAAAATTATCAATGCTTCTACGACCCTCACATTCAAAATGTTCACCAATCATCATGGAGTTCTCACAACAACTGGCAATCACAACAAGGTTAAGAGATTGATGAACAATTATTTCTTATATCTTTAGAGCAATTATTAAGAAAAGCAGCTGAGCATAGTGCGCATGATCTCAAGAAGTATGACAAAAGATTAGAGATTATCACGTAATCAGTTAATATAAAAGAGGAAGAAAAAGATCAATCCTTTTTGAATTTGGAAAAGAATTTGGAAGACATTGCAAAATTCATAAATTTAAGACAAAAGGTTATGGTTGAGTGTAAGGAGAACCAAGTTGAGGAGATGTTACTAAGCGAAGAAATATGTCATGAAGCATATGAAGAGGTAGAGAAGCCCTATCAAGAGGATTATGTCATTGTTCATGATTCAGGGCCAGATGATTCACTTGACCATGTTAGAGAGGATAATCATATCGAGAATATTAAGCAACATGATACTGGAGTTAATATAGAGAAGTTTGAAGTAAAAATGAATGATGAAAGCAGTGAAAAATTAAGATCACACAGTATAAATTTTATGTAAGGGACAATCAATCTTGTTGTATCACAGACACCATTTCAAGAAGAACTACAAGATAATTGGAATGGTGAGAAAATTGAGATTTATGCGAAAATTTATGAGAAGAGTACAAAGATAAACCCTTTGTCAACGAATGGCAAGGTGTGCCAAATTATACGAAGTTCAAGGATATGGTAGAATGCTAGAAAAGGATTAAAGGATATGAGGAACTTCGCGAGGAGTGTCAGACCTTACATAATTAGATCATCTGACCGGCCTAGATTACCTTAATCCCTTGATAATCAAGCAACTTTCACTTCTCTAGCAACTAACAATTAAGATTAAGATCTTGTAATCATCAATTAAAAATATTATCAACCGCAATCGATTCTTAATGATTATTAAACCTCAAAGTTTGTTTACATTAATTAGATAGTCCTCAAAGTTTCGTAAAAAAATTTTAACAACACCTCCTCTATTTTTAAGCCTACACTGGAAAATCCGGCGTTCAAAAATCTTTAACAAAACCTGCTCAGTTTGGTGGAAATGCCAAAGGACTCATAATCCACCTCATAACAATATATATTGCATTCATAAAAATTATTTATTCATTCTAACCTATCTTAAATTTTCAAAATCCTTAAATTATCATTACCTTAGCTCCGCAGCATTCCAATCTGTCATAAAACCATTATAACAATTCCAAAAGAGATCCTAATCGTACACGAACCCAAAAACCCATTTATATAATATTTATATTCAAAAAATAATACATATATAGAGAAAAGAACTAAGCAAATCACAAACAGTCGGAAAGCTTTCCCTTTCCCTTGTCACCGCTAGAACCTGTCATGATCCAATTATAAAATTCGATAATGTTAGATAAGTAAATCCCACACTATCTAGTACACGTATAATAATCAAATGCACAATACTCCAAAAGATTAAATGAAGAATAAAATCCATGGAATTTAAAAACAACTGTGAATCCATCCCCTTTTTGTTATCCAACCACAATTAGATAATGTTATCTGAAAATGGTAAGTAAACAATAATAAGGACTCATGTCCACAGAGGATAACCAAATGAGTCTCGTTCTTCGAGTCTATCAAAGTATGATCTAGTTCAACGTGATATCATAATAACCACGCGATGTAAAGTATCAGTGTCTCTAGCCCCTTAAGCATAATATAGTTCTACCCTGTACACATGGTCAGGTTGACACTATATAATTCTACCCTTTATACACAATCAGGTAGCTTAATATACCATATACATGCTATCAGGTAGGCAATATATTGTTCTACATGTTACACACAGTTAGGTAGACACTATAAGGAGACTCGAATCAACATTATCCCCCCTGTATGCATGTACAACAAAAATGCAATATCAAGGATCAATGCAATTCGTACGAAATTATAATCGTACAATGTAAAGGTTACTATGGGATTTACTTAACCTTACAAACGCAATACCGAAATTCCCTTGTGCTCCAAGTCGATAAGCTAGTTCTCACAGGGTGCCAATCGCAATCGTACAATTCATTTATACATCCTGTAAATTTCCACAACAATTCTATAATTTTACAAATTAGTCGCAGTTTAATTGACCCAATTGCGTCCTGAAACCCCTAAAATGCGTCCAAAATAAATTCACCGATGCCCTAATTTTATTTTTGACTCAAAATTATTGTTCGGCATAAAAAATTTCGTTGTCAGGGCTTAAATATAATTTTTTCAATTTATTATATATTTATTGATCCTTCGACAACTCGAAAACCCGAAAATTCTTTCAAATCAACTCTTCGAATGCTCGGGTTCCAATTTTGTCTCCAAATTGTGACTAGACTTTAAAATAATTTTTCAAATTTTGAACATTTTCGGGTATCATAACATGCATTACAAGAAAATACCCCAATATAACTCCTTGGGAAAATTTTAAATTTCTAATTTTTCCTAAAAATCCCTAATTTCTATTTATTTGTACAAGTATATAATTTTTTGGAATATTTTTCTTATTTTCTGAAAATTTTTCCAATTTCCTAGCATTTTCTTCTCTTTTTTTTATTTAATTGAGAAATGGGTTTGGGCACGAACATGTTGAACCGTGGTTCGGCTCAGCTCAACCGAGCAGGCCACATTTTAGGGACCTAACCTTTCTTCCTCATTTAGCTTCTGTTTCAACAACAAGCTCTCTTCTTCTTTATTTTTTTATTGGGTTGAGCTCCCAACCCCAACCCCATGTATGTCTTCCTTATAACATAAACATCACAACGACAACAACATCAACAACAATAAAACAACAACTCTGTTGGGTTTTGGGGTTCATACGCAGCGGAAATTACAAAATAATTTTGACAAAAACCCCAACAGGATCCGAATCTAATTCCATTAAAAACGTTTAAAACATGAAAACTTAATCATACCTCGGTCGCAATTTACCTTTCTGAAGGTTGATCGATCTCTAAGGCGCCGCAACGACGAACGCCTCTCTACCAAGGCGATCACACACGAACGGCGGCGAGATTCAAAGTGCTAGCTTCGAGAGAATACCAAACCTTTTGTTTCTCTCCAAAACGATCCAGAGCGTACCAGAAAACCCTAATTCGTTTCTAAAACGAAAATAGAGTTTCGGCCCTTAATATTTTCCTATATGTGTTTTAACTTAAAGCGTCTATTTATACAACCCTTGTATATAGACGGTTAAGTAAATTACACATATACCCCTACTTAAACAAGTATAAGTGTAATACACCACAAGGACGTTTCTGTCACGAATTTTATCATATAAAATTCGTTTTTCTGAACCATCTTAAAATATCGCAAAACCATTCTTAGTGTGCGACCCAATAGGCTCATACAACGTTGGCAGTGTACCAAAACTCATTTTGGTATACAAGTCATAAGCGGCCTCTAGCAAGACATTATGACTACCCAAGTTGTACGAATATCAAAACGATACAACCTAATCAATAATGTATATAATATCCTTTTGTCACATGATATCCTTTTGATCAAACATAAGGCATGGAATTGTCATCCAACATGTTCAATCGTACTAGTCTCGATCTCTAGGTAGACTGAAAACATCCAAGTGACATTGATCAATATCAATTCACTTAGACTAGGCCTTTTAACAGTCTAACACATCGAGGGATCCACTGGATATCTCTATTTATATGAGAGGGACAAATTCTATCTTGATTACACAACTTCATTACATTGCTCACACAGTAACCAATCACAACCTTTATAATCGTTCGATTAAAGACAACGTTTGATTGTGTCAAATCACTGTGTTCCTAATGTTGAAGTCACTGGTAATCTCAAGTCAGATGACTGAAAAATATATCTATCATGAAAAATAACTATGACTTAATCCATGTGATGTTCTCATAGCGGGTCGGTTCAGTACTTTATTCCCTAACAAGTACTCGTGATCTTGATTCGTATCCCTATACGTATAATCATCATATGATCATCAATCAAGACTCACACTACTCTTAATTCATCATAGTTTCCGGTATAATGATTGACTAGGGACATTTAGGATATTTCTGTAAATACCCATGGATCTTATTATAATGTAAACATGCAAATTAATTATAATAAACAGCAAATGAAATCCTCTAATTTATTAACTAAAAGTATTCATAAAAACAGTTAATGGATTGACCTAGGGCGCATGCCCCAACAAACTCCACAACACAACAACAACATAAACAACAGAAGCAACCATCGCTCACCATGGACCACGATCCTTGGTCTCTCTCTTAGTCTCCTTTTGTCGTTCTCTTTCCCTCCCTCCTGGTCTCAATGTTGAATTCAATTTACTTTGTGCGAAATGAGAATTTGATGATAAGGTTCTGTTTGGTTTGCAAATTATATATTAGATTTTCACGAGATTCACATCACGCGAATCTCGAGACAAATCTAATAATTTTCATTTTCATAAAGGCGTTGTATTATTTGGATAAATATAAGATTTCCTCGAGATTCATATCACATGAATCTTGAGGCAAATCTAAAGATTAACAACCATTTGCTATTCTCATTTTATTTGTTGATCTTCTTCGAGATACATGCTGCGCATCTCGAGGCCGATCTTGGTGGCTATAAACAAGAACATCATCACCTAACCACCTTAACAAAATCAATTGTATTGATTTCCTTGAGATACGTATCACCTATCTCGAGGTAGGTCAAATGGTTTTATAACCAACCACCAAATCACTTGATTTTTCTTGAGATTAAACAACAAGCATCTCCTAGCATGAACACATCCTCTTCAATTGTTAACGTTCCAGTATTTTCTTCCTCGATGATATGCTACACATATCTCGAGGCAAATCCAATGTATTCCATTATTTCAATTAAACTGTAGGATTGATTTATATATACTTATATATATATAAACTATATTATATATAAATACATATACCCCTATGCGCGCCAACGACAATCTTTGGGCGTGCAGACTATTGTACATCCTTGCGTGTCACCCTCGACCCCGCGTGTCACTTGGCACCCACCAATTAATTTATTATTTTATTTAATTTAATGATTATCTCTTATTTTTAACTCCAAATTAATTTTTGAACAATACCCAAAAATTACCAAAATTGAAAAAAAATTCTCAAATGCGCTTTGAAACTCTTGGACATCACGTATACACTCTATTTAACCCTATTTCACGTCAAAATAGTGTATAATACATCCAATAGGCACACGACACACAAAAATAATATTAAAACTTATGATCTTCGATATGTAACGCGTGTGTCCCACTTTAGATACCTAAATCCCAAATTATATAAAAAAAATACTTAATTAACAACCTAATCAAGTTTATAAAATTCTCGAATATCACAAAGACACATCGTTGAAGTAACCTTAATGCATCATGGCGCTCGTTAGAGAGCCATGGTGCATACGTCGGGCTAATGACATTAAATCAGGCGCTACTTGGAGGCACCCTAAGGGTTTTTAAAATTTCAAATTTTAAGTTTTTAAATTTAAGTTAGTTGTTATTTATTTAATTCAGTATTTACAATTAACATGTTTTAGTTCTAACTTTCAAATATTTATGTCAAATGTGCATGAAAGGCAATTCGTTGGGTGATGATTCATTGGAAAGGAAATGTCTCGATAACTCAGTTACAGGGCAAAAAAGAGCGAATAAGTTTAAAGCGGTGAAAGTAAGGTTCATGGGTGAATAAAAGGTAAAATTTATTAATTTTTATATTCTCATGGATTTCATGCGGTAACGACACCTTGTGTGAGTAACACATAAAGTCAGATGAGCGCTGGAGAAAAATTAGCGAAAAATATACATGGAATATGTTGGTAGATTATTTGATGCCGTGGGTATTATCCATGGCGCCGTGGGAAACGTCCATTGTGCCGAGATGGCAGCAAGGCAGGAAAATAAAAACAACCCACTGCATCGCAGTGGCGGTGCTGTGGTCGGTTTAAGGGGTTTAAACCACATTTTACCGCTAAAGTTTGATCATTTTTAAGTGAGATTAGAAAGTTCCTATTGAGTGAGTGTGAAAGAGGCAAGTGCTGTGGATTTGCACAATTTGGAGAGCTAGGACTTGAATTTTTGGATTTTGAAATCAAGGAGAGCCAGGGTTCTAGTTGGTGAGAAAAGTAAGAGGGTTTTGATTGAAAAAGACTTGAAGGAGTGTTCTACACCGAAAATAAATCCGACATTGAGGTTCAATTACAATTTCATCTAGTTATGTTTTGAATTTTAAGAATTTTGATGATATCGTATGAAAGTGTTGATTTGAGGTTGTAGGATTGGTTTTGCAAGATTGTGTGAATGTTGAACATTATTGTTACCCATGGAGACTTAGTTGATTTTTTTGCAATTATTTACCATATGCATGATCCGTGTAATATGAATTTCAATTTTTAGGTGATTTGAAGACTGAGTTGCATTGCATTGATGTTGCTTAGTTGTTTAAAATTGGAAGAAATGGCAAGAACAAGTAAACAAGTTAGCCAAACTAGAGAAAATGATTTTGAAGCATCAACCTCAAAAAACCCTAATAATGAAGAGCCTATACCTTTTAAATCCAGAATTTTCATTACTAGAGAGGCAAAGAACCAATATGAGAAAATCTTTAGTAAGGAGTCCTTTGAAAAAGGGGAATTAATTTGTTGACCAAGTATAATAAAAGAATGAATAATTTCATTAGGCAACGAAATTGGGAGCAACTCACTCAAGATTATAGAAAGAATGAAGTTAAAGGAGTGAGTAAGATTGTTTTTGAATTTTATGCTAATGTGAAGTTCACGACAAAGGATATGCCAGTGCAGGTGAGAGGGATTTTTGTTCCCCTTAATAAACGTGAGGTCAATACCAACTATGGGTTGGAGCATTTAAGTTTGTATGGATCTGAACCGACTTTCCCGAATAAGTTATATGAGAGACCCTATAACCTATACCCTTTTTGAGCCATAGAGAATGCATTGCATTCCCTGGACAACAAGGATAGGTCATGGAAGTTGAGAATGTGCCGAAGCACATTAAGAAAAGGAGTGTTAGAAAAGTTTACAGAATATGGCAACATTTCCTTGTTGCTTCATTATACCCCACTTCTCGGTAGGGCAAGATTAACAAGCCAAAATTGGCTTGTCATTATGAGATTACAAAGAACTGGGAGATCAACATCGGAAAGATCATTTACAACAGTCTGAAGGAGTCAATCATGTCTGAAAAAGACAACAAATTGTTGTTTCATATCTTGATTACTCAGATGTGCTTAAAGGCCGGAGTGCGACTAAGAACTGATGAAGAATTTGATATAGAGGCCGGTCATGGCCCAAATTTCTATTTCTAGTTGAACTCCATAATTAGGATCATTGACCAGTGACATGGGACTCGCATCGGGATTCGTGCATTGACCGAAGTGATGTGGCTGAGGTATATGTTAGATTTGTTGTGATGTATGCCTAGAGTATTGTATATGTGTAGGCTATTAAGTCACTCCTACTTATATTTAAGTGTCGTGACGTGAGCGGAGACGTGCCTCGAGATGCGTGTTGACGTGAGATCGGGGTAGAGAGTGATGTGGTTAGTTGATTTAAACTTAGTGTAGCTTATATGGTAGTATTAATGTGGCAATAGTTGATTTTATATTAAATGTAACATAAGTTAGCAAGTTAAAACATTATTCATTGATAGTTCTTGAGATACGTGTTGGCAAATCAAGAGACCAATTAAGTTTTTAATTGGTGTTAGTTAGAGTAAGTTAGTGGAGAGTTAGTGCAATTATGTCAAAATGAAGGCCATTTAATTAGTCTCGAGATACGTGTGTGCATAAAGATCAATGGATAATAATTAATCTTATCTATAATATATAAGATTGGATAGATAAACCCATGCAATTCATTTCATTTAAAGACTTAGAAGATAAGTAAAATTGGAGAAGAAAGATATGAAAAGATCACCAAGAGAGTTGAAGTAGATTTAGTGTTTTGGAGATGGTGATTAAGCTAGGTTGGTGTTCATCAACTAAGTAATTCTACTTATACTAGTCATTTAGTATAATTTGATGAATTCATGATATAAATGAGAGTGGGTTGTTGTTGTATTGTTGGTAGGCGTCTTTGGTCTCTTATAGGTTAGAACAGGGATTCCAAGGTGTTGGAAATGGCCATGAGTAAAGAAAATTCAAAAATCAAAGTGCACAATTCTGGGTTTTTCCTGTACATAGCGCGCTAGATGAGCTAGCTAGCGCGCTACCTGCTTATAGCACACTAATCAGATTGACTAGCGCGCTAATTAGGTAATTATCGTGCTAGGTGCTCTAACAGCATAAAATCTGCAATTTCTAATTATAAATTAAACAATTAAAACTAGTCCAAAACCCTAACTAAAGGTCTAAACACAATCTAAAACATATGAAATGATACCAGGATCCTAAGGAAAAGTCTCGAGGGTTCGGGTATGTGTTTTGAGGAGTTGGGATGCCGAAGTAGCTAGAAATTTGCGTGGATTATAAGTAAACTGATTGAAATATTTATTTACATTTCATTCCTATTTTGTTATCCATTTTCAGTTATTTGAACTAAATTTTCCTTTGTACTCTACATGCCATGACTTGTTGTTTCTTCTCATTTTATAAGTTTGCTATCATGTCATAGGTTTTTGATTAAATGGTTTCATTGAGTCTGAATCATTTGCTATATCATTCTTGATTGTGGAGATATCGAGTCAAATGAAATAACATGCTATTAGGTATGTGTTTGATGGTTTTGTAAATCTAATTACCTTTGTGCATTAGATATGCAATTAGATTATTGGATTCTTAAACCATGTTATTTCTAGGGTTATGAAAGTAGTTCTTATCTTGGACCATGATATACAGAGATAGTCGCGATACATGGTGTCACTAGATGGTCGGGGATGTCAGGATCTCACCACTAGCTTGTGTAGTACACGGGGTATAAGACTTGTGGTTATTAGCAAGTATACATTACATGTGAGGGGCACTTATGAGTATTTATATATGTGAATGACATTTATGATGATGTGAAGGCAGCTTAAAAAGAATTAATTATGCCCTATAATGGAAAAAGGTTGATGTAATATAACTCACAACCGACTAACCCTAGATCATTACTACTTAGCTGAGTGTTAGTTTCATTTTACTTAACTGAAGTATCTTATATCATGATTTCTTTTCAGCATAGTTGCAGTTATTATGCATTCAAATACTTGTTGTATATTTTGTAAACGTGAACAAATGTCTCTCAGGGTTACTTTCTACTTTCATGTACTCACTGTCCTCTTTATGATGGTGGGTGCAGATCTATCGAGTAGCAGACCGAGCATTGAGAAGACAAAAGACTACCTGTGAGGCAGTCGAGAGCCACTATGTCTGATGTTGTAGGTTTTTGATTTTGTTGTATGACTTTTATATATTCTTAGGGATGTATACTATGGTTTAAAAGATAGTTACACGACTAGACATGTGTTGATATATAATTATCGCCATTTGTTGTATATATGCATGTGATCTTTGTTTCCTGGTTTTTCACATACATAGGTTTTTATATGAATGGCTTCCGCTAATTTGATAAGACTTCCGCTGAATAATCTTTAAATTATGTAAAATTTAAATTTACTTTGAAATACTATTAAGTCTAAGAAATGATGTAAGGTTTATAAGAAAAGTAGCTAATGTGGTAAGTGTATTAGAAAGGCTGACTAATACGTTGTTAAGTCTTATGTGGTGGAGGTTAAGGGCTAAATGATGAGATTAGGCTAGGCAGTGCCCTAATTTTAGAAGAAGTCATCACAAGGCCCAACCAACCATGAATGAACCTTTCATGCTCACGTTGAAATCATAACCTAGTTATCAAGACTCTAAGGAGGAAAGAGAGGGCCGAGGGAGCTAGGCTTGAGGCCGAGTTGTTGGCCAAATGGCAAGCGGATTAAGCAGCAGTAGCAAAAAAAATAGCCTAAGAGCTAGAAGATGATGGATATGTAGAAGAGGAGGAGCAACAATAGCAAGGATTTGCTGAGGGCTATGACTTTGTAGACCCAGAGATCGGGGAACAGGACTTATATGGTCCTGAGATATTTCCACCATCTCCTTCACTAAAAGCACTAGTACCACCACCAAAGGACTTGACTCCAGGTATATGGCAGCCTCGCGCCCCAAGGCCGCCCGGGGTGTCGTCTTTCCGTGCACTCTTCGCCCTGTGGGCCCACTACAAGTGTTCGGCACCTGCTCGTCCACCTCATGTACCGATTATCATGTCCACCTGTGTGCTATCAATGTGGTTAGTTAAATATCCATAGTTTCTTGAGTTATCTCCTTATATATATAGATTTTCTTAAGTTCAACTATTTAAAGATTATTTGAGTCCTAGCCGTGCTAGTGGTTTGTAGTTTGGAAGTTAACAATAATCAGCGGAAGTCTTAATTGATGCAAATAAAATATTAAATTAGCATGATAAGCATTATTCATAAGAGCATGTCCTACTTTGGAAAACCCAGAAAAATACTCTGTATTTAGGCGATAATACCATAAAACAGTGTATATATGCAAGTGTAGTGTAACTCCAGTCTCCCAATACCCAACATAATACAACATATTAAAATAAACACGTACTAGTAGGTTCTCGACGGTGGATAATCAGATGTAGTCGCCTAAGATCCCCTTACCCCTACTAGTACTAGGATCTGCACTCAATCATCAATAAAAAACAAATGACAAGTCTAGTAAGTAAAATCTCAAGGAACCGCTCTAAGCATTCACATAATAAAGGAATTACAAGAAATACTATTAAGTAAACGTGCGGAATGTAAAGACAGGCAACTGTAATTAGCTCATCGCACGAATAATTAAGATATAAGCCAAACAAATGTATGTGTTCGCTCCAGATGGACTAGACTATACTTCAAGTCACCAAGATCCCACCAGTGGATGCACCCAACTGGCCAAATGCTGGTCCCTCGCGATGTTAGCCTAATCTGTTGAGTTACCTACACGTGCACCAAGGGCAAGCTAGGGTTGCCATTCACTGAGGGTCAGGTCACACGTGCTACAATTTAGCTCATCATGAACACACAACAAAGAAATCCGGGTAAGTAAACTCAACCCACGTCTAAGTAACATAATGGAATAGTAGAAATAGTAAGAAAAAAAAATATGTAATGAAAAACTGAATCAAATACTCAGAGTTCTTCAATTGGGTTTTACAAACCTCAAACCGCTCTCCCACCTCCCCGGACTTCGGTATCCGACCCGATAAGCTTCCCGACACCGAACTACGGTCCACTAAGTCCCTGAAGTCCAATATTATAAGCTTAGGTTGTTTACAAGTGTTTAGATATGTATTAAGTCGAAAATCACCAAAACAACCCTTAATATTCAAGTTTCAACTGTCATTAGTGCGCTAATAGGTCTATCTAGCGCGCTAGGTGGAGTTAGCGCGCAGGGAAACGTTCTAGCACGCTACAGTTCGTTATTTTCAAAAACTATTGAGAGTCCAGAATGATTAGCGTGCTAACTAGTCTAGTTACCTCTGGTTGCCCTCTATGACAGAATTCGTAAGTCGAGAATTCTATCCTTCCCATCCCAATTAGCTAATCTAACCTGGTTTACTCACTCTCCATTCATTAGGGACCTCATAACATCATTTAAATTAAATAAACAACATCAAATAGGTCAAAATCCTCAAATCCCATGAATTCACTAGTTTTTCCCAAATTCATTAAAACCCTAATTCATGCAAAACCAGTTGTAAATTCTCATTGGAAATGGTCATTATACATATAATTCATCAAGACAACATTAGAAATCAGTGATCTACTCCTAAAATTCGAATTACACGAAAAACACTCAAAATTGGGTTCATTGGAAATAGTAGAAGATGAAGAAGAAGATTAACTCATTTTTTATCCTTAGATTAACTTCCCAAATGTTGATTTCCAGCTCTGATTTTTTTCTCTTTCTTTGGTAAATTCCCAGATTTGCATGTATTATGAGTTAGTGGAGGTGGAAGTTCCCACTCACTTGGTATGTATTTGTTTGTCATGATCAAGTGTGCTCTACGTATCTCGAAGATTATCTAGTGGTCTCTATTCATGCTGTCACCAAAACTTAATGACTCAAATAGCCCACTACTTTTCCAGCTTCACTTACTAGTTTCATCTAGATGTGCATTTAAGATCCACATTATTAACTCAGACAATAGGATTATTACCATTTGATTGGATTATATTATATTAAGTCTCATTAAACCAAATCATTAGTGTTTCTATTTATCAAAATTAACCAACTTATGGTCCTACTAACCTTTGCCTATTCGGTACCCGGTGCCTCACATCCCAACATGCATTCAAAAGCACACCATAGCTTATTGTTCTAATTTACTTGACTTAGCATATGGTTACATTACCCTTTTTATTTGATTACTTAGTAATATTATCATGAATTTGTTGAGTTTTCTAGTGTACCTGTAATTCGCCTCTCGATACCTGCGTTGACATGCATTTCGAGGCTACTACCCATCACACAACCTCACACGATATAACCATACAACATACACACAAGTGATGTATTAGCAAATAAATACATAAATGCATCACAAATAAGCAATACAACACATAATTAACTAGTGTACCTAAGTCGACGTGTGTCCTAGCCTACTAGCGGCGTCCATGTGAGTTTGAGCTGGCGTCCAAGTTTGAAATTACGAAATAAATAACGGCATAAATAAAATGGGCCACTACTGTTATTCCTAACTAAGGGAAATTTCGTCCCGAAATTTAAATATAATTAAACGTCGTACCAAGAAATACCTGAGGATATCGCTCTCGCATGTCAACTCGAACTCCCAAGTAAGTCCATTTATCCCATGATGGTGCCAATGAACTAGAACCTTGGAGAACTCCCTGTTCCTGAGCACCTAAACCCTATGGTCAAGAATCGCTATCGCCCGCTCCTCGTAAGTCATGCAAGGTTGAACCTCAATCTGTCCTAATTCAACCATCGATCTCGGTCCTGACCTAGCCAATCTTAACATAGAAATGTGAAATATTGGATGAACCCTAGCTAACTCAGCTGGTAACTCTAACCGATACGCAACACTGCCAACCCTGCTATGACTCTAAATGGTCCAATAAACCTCGGCATCAGTTTCACCTTAATCCCAAATCTCTACTGACCCTTCCAAGGGGAAACCTTAAGGTATACCATGTCGCCCTCCTCATAGCTCACACCCTTATGATACCTGTCCACATATTTCTTTTTACTGTCATGTGGACTTGTAGTCTCTGACGAATCTGCCTAATCTTCTCTGTGTGATCAACAACTATCTCAGGCCCAACAATCACTATATCTTCAGGCTCTGCCCAATACATAGGTAATCTATAGGGCCTCTCGTATAGTGCCTCAAACGGTGGCATCCTGATACTCACTTGATAGCTGTTGTTATATGCAAACTCACACAGAGGTAGATAATCCTCCTACGAGCCCCCAAACTGTAATATACAAGCCTTGAGCATATAATCCAGAATGCGTATCAGCCATTCTGATTATCCATCTCTCTAAGGATGATAAGTTGTACTAAACTGCAACCTGGTGCCAAACTACTTCTGCATAGCCTTCTAGAGTCTCGAAGTCAACATGGGATCTCTATTTGACACAATAGAGGTAGGCACCCAATGCAAACTAATAATCTCCCGCTCAAATAATATGCACAGTAGTGGGAACGTGTATCTCATCGAAACTAAAATGAAGTGAGCCGATTTCATCAGCATGTCAATCACAATCCAAACTGCATCATGACGCCTTAAAGTCTACGGTAGTCCACTAATGAAATCCATAGTGATTTGCTATCATTTCCACTGTGGAATAGGCAACAGTTGTAATAATCCACCAGGTCTCCTATGCTCAGCCTTCACTTGCTGGCAAATATGAAAACTTTTAACATGTGCTGTCATGTAAGCCTTCATCCCTAGCCACCAAAACAATCACCTCAAGTCATGATACAACTTGGTCGGACCAGGATGAACTGTGTAATGAGATCGGTGTGTGTCCTCCAGAATCCCATCTCATATTTCCTGATCCACAAGTATCCACAACCTCCATCAATGTCTAAAATATAGATCCGTCATCTCTGCCAAATAAGTACACTCCAGATCTCGAGCCTGATAACTGAATCGCTCAAAGAGCCCATCAGCCCTCTAACACTCGGCAACCCGCTCAATAGGTACACTTAGAACTCTCATCTGATAATAAATGTGTTGCTCAACTATAGTAGATACCTCTGTTATGCACATAACTAATGCAGCTTGCAATAAGCCATGCTCGTGTGTCATACATCGCAAAACGGTCTGACTATCAATCCTGCTCTTGCTCAATGCATCAGCTACGACGTTCCCTTTCCCAGGATGATATTCAATAACGAAGTCGTAGTCCTTTAACAGCTCAAGCCATCTCCTCAGATGCATGGTTAGATCTATTTGAGTGAAAATGTAACGTAGACTCTGGTGATCTATATACAACATGAACCTCTCTCCCTAGAGATAATATCTCTAGGCCTTTAGTGCAAATATGACTATTGTATGCTCCAAGTCGTGCATTAGATAGTTCCCCTCATGGGGTCTCAACCATCTGGAAAGGTACGAAACTAGTCTACCTTATTATATCAACACTCATCCAAAACCAATGCTTGACGCATCTATGTAAACTGACAATCTCTTGCCCAGTTCTACTAATGTCAAAATTGGTGCGAAAGTCAATCTCATATTTAGCTCATAAAAAGCTTGCTCACACTCCTCTGACCAATCGAATCTAACATTCTTTTTGGTCAGTCTCATTATCGACGTTGTAATCGAGGAAAAGTCCTATACAAATCATTGGTAGTATCCTGCCAATCCCTGAAAACTCTAAATATTGCCAACAAACTCAGGCGTTCTTCAGTCAATGATAGCCCGAATCTTCTCTAAATCTATAAAGATACCCTGATCATTGATTACGTGTCCCAAAAATCTCACTAAACTCAACCAGAAATCACACTTACTGAACTTGGCATACAACACATGCTCTCTTAGTGTCGTCAAAACTGCTCTAAGATGTCTCTCGTGCTCCTTACGAGTCCTGCTGTAAATCAAAATTTCGTCAATGAAAACTATAACAATTCTGTCTAAATATGGTCTCAAGAACATATGCATCAAATTGGCGTGTCCCTGTACTTTTATCATCACAAATTTGCATATCCGGTTAGGGTATATTTTGTACCCAGTGGCCGTACCGAGAACAAAGTATGTGTCAAATGTCTGTGCAACTAACCCGAACTCTTTCATAATCTGCCCAATAATAAACGACAAAGTACTACCATAATCAAACATAGCATGCATAGGTCTACCAAAAATATGTAACGTACCCTCAATGAGCTGTCTGGTCGCTTCGTCGTCCTGTTGTGCTACCAGATAGGCCCTCTCTGGCCTGATTTGGCTATCGTCATGAGGATGGTGGTGCTCTGCTGTCTACCCTCAAGTATCATTACTGACCACACCTATGACATATGCGTCTATCCTGCCTGTCAGCCTCGTCGTCACTAGATCTTGAATCTTGATCCCAGTCTCTCTGACCTTGTCACATCCCTCGTTATCTCTACCTTGACGATGCATCTACGATTATGGCCTATGGTGAATGACTGGTACTTGTGTCTCTCCTCATACTAGAACTATCCCGGTGATCATCCCTATGGTCCATGTCCTGTCTATCATCCCTCCGACCTTTATCCAAATGATCCCTCTATCTTTTCGACCTCCGATCCAGTCAAGAACTTTTCCCAGTCTGTACCTCAGTCCCATTCACACGTCTGCCATCTATCTACATTAAGTAGGTTTCAAGCACCAATGCTCGATCAAATATGTCTTACAGAGTGGGTGCCTTAGATGATACCACTACCGTAGCAATCCTATCATTAACTCCTCAAGTAAAATAGTATATATGTAATCATTTTATCCCCACTACATCCATAGAAAACTGAAATAGGTACCGGAATTGCTCCATATACTGCATTAGTGTTCGGTTACCGTGTCTAAAGCTCAGAAACTCCTCTCTTAATTGCAACCTCACCTCCAAGGGTATGTACTGATCAAAAAACAAATCTCTAAACTCAGCCCATGTTGTCGGCTTTGGGTTGGTATCCTGATACGTGGTCCACTAAACTGCAGCGTGGCCTCTCAAGCATGCTCTCGATAACTGCCCCTAAATACTCTCATCATTCCTCATCACCTTATGAAAACATTGATGGGACACAATCCACTTCTCTGTAGCCTTATGGTCACCACCTCCATATAAGAAGCTTGGCTGGAACTTCAGAAAATCTCTTAAAAGCTTTGCTTCTGGGTCAAAACAAATCCTGATATATTAACCGTAATGGTGGTAGTAGTCGTCTGATCCGTAGTAGTAGGTGAGTCGGTGTCTCTAGTGGAACAGCAATAGGTGTAGCTCTCTCTGCCTATTTATCTACATCTACTCTCTGAACGGATGTCTGGGGAACAACGAAGGCATTGGCTGTCCCCATGGGTGTTGTAACTACTACTGAGTCTCGGGGTGCTATGACTGTTGTAGCAAGTGTCGTAAGTGCAGCGGTCTGATCCCGTAGTAACCATAGTAACTCGGCCATCTAAGTTTCCTAGGCCGAGAGTCAATCCTCCATATTCACTGTACCAGGGGGGTCCCTAGCTGCATCACTAGTCTATCCAATCTCATGAGACATAGTCGACTATCCGTCCATAATCTGCATAGAGAAGCATACTCCGGATCAGCCTCGGTCTATATACATATATCATATATATAACAAAATATAACACATATATAACCTCTAAATCTACCCGCCTCACATCACTTCCCTACTAAAGTATTAAAGCAATAACATCGGGTTTCCACATATAAAGTTTATTTATTTAAATTTTATGCCCTTTTCATTTAAATTCCCAAGTTCCTGGAACTCTTTTTGATACCAACTCTGGCAGCCCAGCGCCCTAAGTCCGCCTCGGGGTGATGTCTCTACGTGTACTCCTCGCACGATAGGCCCAGCTACATGTGTCTGACACCTGCCCGTCCACCTTATGTATCGATTATCGTGTCCACATGTGTGCTATCAATGTGGTTAGTTGAATATCCATACTTTCTTGAGTTATATCCTTATGTATTTAGATTTTCTTAAGTTCAACTATTTAAAGTTTATTCGAGTCTTAGTCGTGCTAGTGGTTTGTAGTTTGCAAGTTAATAATAATCAGCGAAAGTCTTAATTGATGCTAATAAAATATTAAATTAGCATGATATTCATTATTCATAAGAGCATGTCCTACTGTGGAAAACTCAGAAAAGTACTTTGTATATAGGCGGCAATACCATAAAATAATGTATATATATAAGTAAAATGCCACTCCAGTCTCCAAATACACAAAATAATACAAAATATCAAATGAGCACATACTAGTAGGTCCTTCAAGGCGGGCAATCAGATGTAGTCACCTAGGGCCCCCTTGCCCCTAGTGATACTAGGATCTGCACTCAATCATCACAAAAAGACGGATGACGATTCAAGTAAGTAAAATCCCAAGGAACCTTATGTGAGCATTCACATAATAAATTAAGGAATTACAAGAAATACTATTAAATAAACATGCAGAATATAAAGACAAACAATTAAAATTGGCTCATTGCATGAATAATTAACATATAAGCTAAACAAATGTGTGTGTTCTCTCCAGATTGACTAGGATGTACTTCGGGTCACTAGGATCCCACCAGTGGATGCACCCAACTAGCCCAATGATGGTCCCTCGCGGTGCTGACCAAATATGCTGAGTCACTGACACGTACGCGGGTCACACGTTTTACAATTTAACACATTATGAACACACAACAAGGAAATCCAGGGGAGTAAACTCAAACCACATTCAAGTAATGGAATGGAATAGTAGAAATAGCAAGGAAAGGATAAATATGACATGAAAAAATAGAATCAAATACTTAGAGTTGTTCAATTAGGTTTTACAAACCTTAAACCGCTCACCGACCTCCCCGGCCTCTAGTATCCAACCTGACAAGCTCCCCGACACCGAGCTACGGTCCATTAAGTCCTTGAAGTCCAATCTTATAAGTTTAAGTTGTGTACAAGTGTTTAGATATGTATTAAGTGAAAAATCCCCATTACAACCCTTAATGTTTAAGTTTCAACTGTCAATAATGCGCTAATAGATCTACATAGCGCGCTAGGTGGAGTTAGCACGCTAGGTAGAGTTAGCGCACTAGGGAATCGAGCTAGCACGCTATTGTTCTTCATTTTGAATAACAATTGAGATCCCATAATGATTAGCACACTAACCAGCTTAGTTAGCGAGCTAATTGCCTTCTGTGATAGAATTCTTAAATCGAGAATTCTGTCATTCCCATCCTAATTAGCTAACCTAACTTGGTTTACTTACCCTCCATTCATTAGGGACCTCAAAACATCATTTAAATTGAATAAACAACATCAAAAAGATCAAAAATCCTCAAATCCCATGAATTAACTAGTTTTTCCCAAATTCATCAAAACCCCAATTCATGCAAAACTAGTTGTAAATTCTCATTGAAAATGGTCATTATACATATAATTCATCAAGACAACATCAGAAATCAATGATCTACTCCTCAAATTCAAATTACACCAAAAAGACTTAAAATTGGGTTCATTAGAAAGAGCGGATAATGAAAAAAAAAATTACCTCAATTTTCATCCTCAAATTACCCTCCCAAATGTTGATTTTCCAACTCTGATTTCTCTCTCTTTCTCTGGTAAATTCTTTGATTTGCATGTATTATGAGTTAGTGGAGATTGAAATTCCCACTCAATTGGTATATATATTTTTCATGATCAAGTGTGTTATGGGTATCTCGAGGATTATCTTGCTGTCCCTATTCATGCTGTCACCATAACTTAAGGACTCCAATAGCCTACTACTTTCCTAGTTTCACTCAATAGGTTCATCGATCCACATTATTAACTCAAACTATAGGCTTATTACCATTTGATTGGATTATACTACATTAAGCCTCATTAAACAATATAGTTAGTGTTTTTATTTATCAAAATTAATCAACTTATGGTCCCACTAACCTTTAGCTATCCATTACCTGGTGCCTCATGTCCAGACCAGCATTCCAATGCACGTCATAGCCTATTGTTCTAATTTATTTGACTTAGCATATGGTTATATTACCTATTTTATTTGATTACTTAGTAATATTATAATGAATTTGTCAATTTTTCTAGCGTACCCATAATTCGCCTCTTGATACCCACGTTTTCCCGCATTTTGAGGTGACTACCTGTCATACAACCTCGCATGATATAACCATACAACATACACACATGCGATGTATTAGCAAATAAATACATAAAATGCATCGCAAATAAGCAATATACACACAATTAACTAGTGTACTTACGTCGACATGCATCCTAGCCCACCCCAGCGTCCACGTAGATTTAAGTTGGGATCCAAGTCTGAAATTACGAAATAAATAATGGCGTTACTAAAACATGCCATTACAAGGTAGCAGAGGCAGTAGATAGCAGAGATGAGGAGATAATACTAAGAGGATAGGGTGCATTACCATATAGATGTATTGAGATATGAATAGGATATGAAGAGGATAGAGAAATACCGATGGAACAGGCAATGCAATTTCATGTTGTTTGTTGATCATCAAAGGGACTTAGCTAGGTATGAAAGGAGCAGACAGATGAGACCTACTGATAGGTCAATAGGTTTTTTGGCAGCACATGACTCTGTGTATGATCAGGATTTGGTTCAGAGTAGGAGGGTGGAGCATCCATTGACACCATCCTACGCTGGAGCTGATGATGCAAATGATGATGATGATGATGATGACGACACAGCCCTGAAGTTAGTGTATTAGGGTTCATTTAGAGGTGCTGATAGTGAATTGATACCATTTTTTAAATATTAGGATATTTTGTTAACTATTTAGTTATTTCAATTCTATATTTAGTTTATTTATTATAACTTGATTTATTACATGTGTTTGCATGTTTTAAATGTTTTCATGTTTCAGGCTTACTTTTAAACCTTGAGGACGAGGTTTGATTTAAGTTTGGGGGCATTGACACTACACTGTATTATGGGAAGTGGGAAGGTAAGATGATATATGGATAAACACTACAGGTATGATCATTTAAATTTTAATTTGAAGCAGTTAAGGAGGAAAGCATGGTAGTGTATAAATTTTTCATTTTTACTTACTATTTAAATGTTTAAGCCATATAGATTAGGTTATATATAGTAATATTGAATGAATAAGTAATTTATTTGCATGTTCATGCCTTTCATTATGGATGAGTTGATTACAAGTGTCTTGTTGATATGAAACTTAGAAGAATATTTTAAATTTTGAAGAAGAAACAATGAAATGTAGCAAATAACAGTGTGATTTCATGATTAGAAACCTAGATTTAGGGAAGAGCTTGGACTTGAAACAAAATCAAGTTATTATAACACTTCTTGTGAAAAAAGTTAGATCTCTAAGTGTGAATCATACTTAATACAAAGTAAATAAGGATTTAGTGCAAAAGAGGGGAAGAAATAGGCATTGTAAAGTAAAAGTTGAAGTTAGCTTACTTGATTTAGTGAAAGTGAGAAGTGATAACAAGAGTTTTAGAAATAAAAGAAAAAATGAAAGAATCCTACAAGTTATACAGGAAATAGGAGTAAAGAACTTGATGGTTGAAAAACGTGAGGAAGAATGGAGTCCATATGAAAAGGAGCAGGGATGGCAAAAAAGAAATGAAAAGTAGAAGAAAAATGAGAGAAGAAAAATAAAGAAAAGAAAGCGAAAGTAAAATAAAAATCTTCAAATAAAAGATTTAGCTCGAGTATGAGTAGCTAATTGAATTAAGTTTAATTTCCAACTATAGTAAGTTCTATAGACTCTTGAAGTGCTAAAGTCTATCAAAGATGAGTTTGATCTATGCTTATTTGTAAATTCCTGAGCTTAATAAGAAATCATGAGATTGCATACTTGCTACTTGAGTATTGAGATGAAACAAACTTGTGAGTAGTGATGGTTTTTGGTTGCGATCTACTTTAGTATTTCGAAAGTGAAATTATATGTATTGTTAAAGCTACCTGTCTTACAATAACAAGTATTTGCAAAGAAAAACTCTTGAGTTGATTATTAACTTGAAACTTTGTGAATTAAAGGATACTCCGTGAATAATTTAAATTGAAGGAGAGCTAGTTATTATGAGACTTAGTAGAATACACTTTTGCTTGGGATGCGCAAAGTTCTAAGTTTGGGGGTATTTGATAAGTGATTATCTATACTTATATATAGAGTTAGTTTAGTCGTATATTTAGAATAAATATCCCTAAATGAGCTCTAATTCATGGTATTATTGCATTTTCAGGGAATTAATGAGTAAAGGAAGGAAATGAGCAAAACCGAGAAGAAATAGAGCAAAAACCCATGAAAACATGGTTGGAGTTATGGCTACACATGATGATGTTATGGGAAGGAAAGACACAACATGGGAAGAAAAGGCACAGCGTGGGAGATCAAAGAAAGTGAAGAAATCAATATTGGAGGTCCAGTGTAGTGGTGACACTGCGGTACAAAGGGGACGACGCCGGGACATGAAATGACAGCACCAAGGTACCAGGGAGTCAAAAGAGATGCACATAGTAGCGGTGCAGTGGTGGCGTCGTGGCTTAACACATACGGCACCGAGGCATTTGTGACAGCGCCAAACACGTAGAAAATAAAAAGCTGGAGTTTTATTTCGAGTAAAATTATAAAAAAAGGGTTTCTAATTGTTATTACGGAGTATAAATAGGTATTTGGACATGGTAAACTCATTAGATATCAACTATTAGCCACCATTAAAGTAATTTAGCATAAGTTTACTTTGAGTTTGAGTATTAAGAAAATTTGTGTGGAGAAAACATTGAAGACTTCATGTTTGCAATTCAAGTTTGGTTTCATTGGATTAATTGAAGGTAATTTTTATATTCATCTTTGATTTGCAATGATTTCCATTATGAATTGTGATATGTATGTTTCAATGTAGTGTGAGTAGTTGATTTATCTTAGGGATCAATAGATCCTATGATATGAATGCTATGTTTTGAATATGAATAAAAAGTGATTATAAAAGTGCAATGATTAGAATTTGTATTGATTTTAAGCGTAATGCTTTAGACATCTTGATCACGCATTTTATGAACTTAAGTTTTAGGAGTTATCATTGCCATTGAAGCTTTTAATCCTGACATGAACGGTTCAATCATTAATAAACAACATTGTGCGATAGTTGTTGATTAGGGAGACACGGATAGTAAACTTAATTGGTTATGAATCCAAAGATTTAGAGCATTAAAGCATTGTGGAGCTTACGCTATTTACACCGATAGGTGAAGTTCTAGTTTCCACATTAGAATCTTTTCCGTCACGACAATGGATTAAAGTAGATTTGAAGAAAGTTTGTGTATTCTAATTAAGTATTGAATACAACATATAAAGATGTAAAAGTGGTTAAAAAGCATAGTATTAAACTACCTAGGTGAAGTTGTGAGCTAAGATATCCTTAATATAATAGTTAAAGTAAGTTTAAATTGAATTGTTAGATTAGTTTAGTTAGTATAAAACCAATAAAAAAGGTATTTCCTTAGCAATAGCTTAAAGTTAAATAGGTAATTAACTAGTGCAAAAACTTTTCCCTGTGGATGATATCCGTTATCAATGTAAGTTAGTTGCACTATTACTAAAAGCTAGTTGTTATATTTGTGGCACGCATCAATTGACAGCCCTTCCACAAATTCGTCAAATACGAAACCTCTTGTTTTTTTAGCATAAAGACTATATTGTAGAAAAAATTGAACTAGGTGGAGTCCAAAATGTATAGATTCTATTTTACAAGACCCTAAATACCATACCATCGCCAAAGTGGGAAATAAAATTCATAATCCATTGAAGATTCACTAAATCAATGAGGATGCTAATTCATCTTGGTGGGAAGGCTCACAAAAACCATACCACAAAATCAAGGACTAAGTCACTAAAACAAATTACACATTCACCTATTCTGCCATTAATTTATGAAATTATGATCTTTTGCACCAAGCAAGCACGTTTACTGGTGCAATCCTAAACTTATCTCCTCAACAAATATTTGTATATATCCACCATCTCACTATCATCAAACCATCACAAAGTTTCTTGACTAACCAACCCAAATTCAAATTCCTTCAATCTACTACATTAAAGATTCAAAATTGATGAAAATTAACCAGCTCAAGACCATTAATGCATGTACCCTAGATCGACAAAACCAACACAAAAAGTTCAAAATACACAAGAATCCAAACCAAATACCACAATTAACAACACAAAACCCTAAAAGTTTAAAGTTTTTGCACAACCAAACCAAATCCCCCAAAATAAACATAAAAAAACCTCCAAATCCCTAAATCAAGAACATATCAATCTTAAAAATGCAAGGATATCCTGAAATCATTTTCGGGGTGGTCGAAGCTCCAGAAGATGTCATGATTGACGACGACAAAGTTTCCAGAGATGGTGTTTCGTTTGTAAAGGATGTACTTGTAAACGCACTCCTCATCGTTCAAGGTCATTATGAGAGCAGATGCATAGGTCATTAACGTTAAGAGAAGGGCTAGAACTACGCAGATCCTCATAGACTTAGCGAGTCTCAATCGTCTTCTCTCCATCTCTCGGTTTCATTTTCGACGAGTTGGGATGCGTTTTTTGAGTGATGAGAAAAGAAGGAAAAGGAAAGTCTACTCTAGACAAGCTATGACGAATCTGTCTTATGATGTTGAGTACAAAAAGTGAGATACATTGGATTTAAATTGAGGTTTGTGTTGTTGCATCTCGATGGGATATCTAAAAGCCTGCAAGGATGTTTGACCACGTCTCTGTAAGGTTTGAGGAGGTCGCAATGGCCATTTCTTAAAGTTAAATATAGAAAGAGATTCACCAATCTTATTTGTTAAAAATATTTTTCTAACTCACTTTGGCACCCACTTTGGGCACCTAGTGGGACCATGAGGGTGTCCCTCCATGTGATACACTTCGAAGAGTATGTACGCACACTTCGAGGTGTTACGCGCATACCTTGAGGTGTATCGTATGACTGGACAACCACTTGGCCCCACTAGATGCCCAAAGTAAGTTACTCTATCGTCTTCCAACTAATAACAAGAATTTTAGTTAAAAACAAAAAAATGTAGTATATAGAAATTTTGTTGTAAATGCGACTGTAATATTGAAAGAGTCTAATAATTATGGGCTATATCACAACAAAAATAGAACCAATTTTCACATATGTGTTTAGCATATCGAATAACTAAAACACAAAGCCCCCAGGGGCATTGGTCGAGTGATGAATTTGTTTTTTAATGTGCTAACTAAGGCAGATATGTTGAGTTTAAAACCTACCACTCCTTTCTCCAACTCTTTTTTTTCCTTCGACTTCTTTTCTTGAAGGATCGATCGAGTTCACTATCAGTCTGGTGTCAGGTGTAATGGCTTAGATATCCTTGGCTTTCAAAAAAAAAACATAAAAATATGTAATTAAAACCACAATCAATCAAAATAGAAGGCCGATGGACCAAGATAATTAATCCTTCCTTAATCCACTTGGCTTTTTATATCAATTAAGTGAAGTCTACTGCTAATTCCATTTTTAAATTTACAAATAGAATTAGCAATGGAAACTAACTATAAAACATACACGTAAACATGTCATGCCTGTTGCTAATTCTGTTGCGAAATTTAGAAACAAAACTAGCAATAAAATCTTAGGTGGGAGAATTTGGTAGGTTAATTAGCATGGACATATTTAGAAACAGAGTACTCTATTTCATTTTTATTCCGTTTTTAAATGGTCAACTTAAAATTTGGACCAGTGGCGTTGCTATTATGTTGCTACTTAGATCCATAATTAGGTCCGTTGCTAAATTCCATTTTTATATTAAGTATTTATTGTAGTGGTAATCTTATATTATAATTGCTTTACAACATATATTTAACAACCATTATATCACGTATTACACGACATTCGCATCACGCATGTAATCAAATATTAGAAATTATTTATAACACAAATTTAATAATCATTATATCATATGTTCCACAACATTCGCATAAGGTGTGTCACCTAATATGGAAAGTTTTTAGAACACACATCTAAGAGCTATCATACCATGCATTACACAACTTTCGTATTAGGCATTTTATTATTTAATATTGATAGTTTTTAATGACACACGTTTAGTAGCTTTATACCATGCGTGACACAATATTCGCATTTGACATGTTATCGAATATTAAAAGTTTTTACAACATGCATTCACTAGTCACTATATTATGAGTTACATGACATTCACATCAGGCATGTCATCTAAATTGAAAGTTGTTCACGACACACATTTAAAAGACTTTAAACCATACGTGGCATGACATTCGCATTGAGCATGTCATCGAATATCAAAATTTTTTTATGAAACACATTCATCAGCTATTATACTATAAGTTGCTCAACATTCTGATATATGAACAAAGATGATAAAGACGACAAACATTTTTACGCGTGTCACTAGAAATTGTATTACATGACTTACGCAACTGCTTGTCTTCTTGCATAAGTCGTCGTATGTCAAAATTCTTGTAGCGAGTACTCTACAGAGAAGAAAGAACAATTGCATTAAGGGACTATTTAACTCTCTAGGCGATTGGGTTACTGATCAGGACACATTTTAACTAATGGCCTATCAGTTTTATAAATATATGTACTCATAAGGGGAATTCACCTTTAACAGAGTCTCTTTGCCGACCCATTTTGCCAATTTGTCCATGGAGGAAAGAAGGGACCTGCCAAAGGAAGTTATTCTAAGTAAAGTACGTGATGCAGACTTCGCTTTTAGGGCTTTTAATGCTCTAGGCCCGGACGGCTGGAGTCATATATTTTTCCAAGATCAACGGAGTGTTGTAGTGGACTCAGTTATGGCATGTGTTAAGGAATTATTCTTTCTTGGCATTTTATCGAGGTCCCTGAACAACACTTTCCTTGTTCTCATACTAAAACTAATCCTTCATTTTCTTTTGTAAGGCTTCGCCCCATCAGTCTTTGTAATGTTATTTAATTACAAATTAATTACGAAATTGATAACAAATATGCTCTAACTATTGATGGCCGACATATAAATCTGACAAACTCAATCCAATTTCATTCCAGGCAAAACTCTCATTGATAACATTATTGTTATGTAAAAAGTGATCCATTCTATTAGAAGGAATACTGGGAAATTAAGTTGGATAAAAATAAAGATTGATCTAGAGAAGGCTTTAACAAGCTTAAGTGGTCTTTCATTAAGCAAATGTTAGCCTACCTCCCTATCCCGGAGCTCTTGTTGAAATGTATTATGAGTTGTATTTCCACCACCAAGATGCGGATTCAATGGAACAAAGGCTTATCAGACTCGTTTACTTCAACGAGAGGGGTGCAACAAGGAGATTCTCTCTCACCATACATATTCATGTTGTGTATGGAGACCTTGTCCCAAGGGATTCAGAGAGTTATAAATAATGGAAAATGGAAAGGAACTCAATTAGGGAGAATTGGACCCGTAATCTCGCAGTTTTTTGTCGATGATATGTTTCTCTTTGCAATTGCTTCCCTTTAATAAGTGGATGTAATCAGGGAGATTTTGCACGAGTAAGCATGTTTAGGGAAGAGACTGAACCATCTAAAGAGCAAAATCTACTTCTATAAAAATGTCTTAGATACAATGCGTAAGAATATCAGTAAGGAATTTGGTTTCGCCATGACCACAAATTTTTGCTAATACTTGGGTTCCTCCTTGTTGCATGAGAGAGTTACTTAAGAAACCTATAGTGAGATCTTGAGCAAGGTGAAAACCAAAGTATCAAGATGGAGGGCTAACTAGTTGTCTTTGGCGATGCGAAAAACATTAACGAAGGCAAGCCTTCAAGCTATCCCGACCTTTCAAATGTAATTAACTCATTTGTATATACATATTTGCGATGAAATAAACAAACTGGCAAGAAACTTTGTAAGGGGATATTCGGCGGATAAGGGAAAGATGCACTTTCTCTACTGGGACTCCTTTTATGCAACTAAAGATAATAGAGGGGTATGTTTAAGGAAACTTCAAAACCAAAATCAAGCTTTTATCTTTAGATTGTGTTGGGAATTCCATACATAAAGGGATTAGCTCTGGGCGCGAGTTCTAAGAGGATAATATTGCAAAAATGGAAGGGTTACAACTACCTCATTAACCAAAAGGGCAGCTTCCGTGACGTGGAGAAACTTGAGTAATAATTCGGGGTGCTTCAAATATGGATTATCATGGGTTATTGGAGATGGTGCTTCAATCCATTTTTGGAAGGATAGGCATGTGGAAGAAGTTGGTGAACTTCAGAAGTATGCCTTAATTCTACTAAGAGTATACAGTGAGGAAGACCTAAAGGGTAGCTATACTACGGGGTCAGGGACATGGGATTCTTCAAGGCTCCAACTCTTATTTTCGACATAGATTTGGGATTTGGGAGAGAACAAAGGCCTTGCTAGTTCTCTACTAGGGCAAAGGATCGGTTCAATTAAGCTGGATGGTTGATAAAAGGGATAAATTCTCCAATATTAAGGCATATAAACTCATAATGGAAGGGAAGGGCCATTAATTAACTTTACGATTGAAGAATGTGTGGAAGTTGGGAGGCCCTTAAAGAGTAAAGACTTTCCTTTGGCTTGCACTTCATCAAGCTTGCCCACCAATGAGCTGTGCTATAAGAGGGAAATTCGAGAAAATGATATGTACTTGTGATCGATGCCATAAAGGAGAAGATTTAGTTCTACATACCTTGCGAGACTGTCCTTTGACTTGACAAGTGTGGTTATCGTACTTCCCTCCAATGACAACCTCATCCTTCTTCCGTTTTCCCTTTGAAGAGTGGATGATTTCAAACTTGCAACACCAAGAGCACTGTCAAGATATTTCGTTTTGTTTTAGTTGTTTGATTTTATGGTCATGGAGGAACAATTTCATGTTTGGGGATCAAGGGATTTCCGAGTATGACGTAGGGCGCTTAATTTCGCATAAGGTTAATGAAGTGATCAGGGTAGATGGACTTCGATCTTACACATCATTGTAAGCTCTGCTATTGAGGCGTCATTACAGATGGGAACCTCCAAATAAATAATAGATGAAGGTTAATAGTGATAGGCCAGAGCAAAGAGATATATAGGAAGAATAATGATGATGGAAATGAGCAAGGTCTAGTGATGGAGTCCATATGTATCGCAAGATGTGTAGAGTATAGTTTCTTATTACATTTAATTACTACATTTTTTAGTATTATATATATTAGGTATTAGTTAAGTTAAATAATAGAAGTTTAATTTAATTAGGAAACTTAGATAATTAGGAAATTAAATAATCGATGAATATATATGTCATTACTGTGTAAAAATAGAAAGTTGATATATTATGAGACTTCAATTAACGATTTTTCTTTTTTTAGAATTAGAAGTTTCTTTATTTATTATTTTTTTGAAACGCCTATATATAAATAGTATTAATTGATTGATTTTGATGATTAATAAAGAACAATATGTTTCTTTTGGAGAATTTGATTTTAATTCTCAACGCCCTGAATTGATTATGCGTGGTTTTGTCAATCAATTTGGACGACTTTCGCTGAATCAGTTTAGCATCAGAGCCTTAATTCAATTCAGGTGACCATGCAACTGAGGTAGAATTTGCTTTTTGTGAAGAACCAGAAGAGCAATATCCCGACGAGGAGGACTTTGTATCCGAAAAAGAAAAAGTTGTGATTATTTTTCTTAACGGTGATTGTGAATTAGATCCAATTTTCTTCATGGCGTACTCCATCAACTTAGATGAGGGGCCAAAGTTCAACGATGATGGGCACAACTTCGTGGAGAAAAATATAAAATTTGGAGACGACTGTTTTTCATTGAGGTAGTTTTCCATAAAATCTTCAGGTACTTGAAGTGGTAGTTGGTAATACGGTTATCAAAAAGTCTTTTGTGAATGAGTTTTTCAACTATTAGAACTTCGTTGTTAGCTTTTCAGAAGATGAGGTCAAGCCTATTTTTGGAGATAAAGTGGTTCCAAACCAAAATTTTGGTGAGAAAATAAAAATATGAGGTCGAATTTTTTCGAACCAGGGGAGAATAATGAAGATAGAAAGGAGCAAGGTCATGTGGTGGAGTCCATGTATCGCAAGATATGTAGAGTTAAATTTCTTATTATATTTAATTATTATATTTAGTATATTCTATATATTAGGTGAAACTTAGATAACTAGGAAGTTAAGTAATCAGTGAAACTAGGTGTCATTAGTGTGTAAAAATAGAAAGTTGATATATTAGAGACTTTAATTAACGATTTTTCTTTTCATTAGAACTAAGACTTTCTTTCTTTATTATTTTTTTTGAAAAGCCTATATATATAAAGGTTATGTAATAGTATTAATTGATTGGTTTTGATGACTAATAAAGAACAATGTTTCTTTTTGAGAATTTGGTTTTAATTCTCAATGCTCGGAATTGATTGTGCGTGGATTCATAAATCGATTTGGAAGACTTCCGCTGCATTAGAGAAGGCGATAGCAACATAGATTGTTCACGATGACAAAGGTGTATTCCTGGCTGCCTTTAAATCCAAGATTTGGCGGTGCTCTCCTTTAAGTGCATGCCAAACTTTGAGGAGTCCTTTATGGCTTAAAAACACTACATGACTTAAACCCGCAAATCGTTCAAGCAAATATTAATCATATTTAAGATCACAAGCATCATCAACTAGAATAGATCAAACTAAAATTTAAATAAAATGTAATTCTTAATAATAGTTTATATCAATAAAACATTAATACATGATGTGCTTTCACAAAGAACATTATCATTATTACAGTTATGCATGTTTTTTTTATTTGTCTTTTTTAATGCACGAGAGAAGCTTAGCTGGGAATTGATGTAGTATAAGAAATGACAAACACTTTTTTGAAAAAGTTTGACTTGAATTAATCTCTGTTGACTTTTGTAAGGACCGACCAAGAAATTTTGAAGTTTCGAGGATATGTGTTTATTGGAAATGGCATGTTGATCAATACTCACTACGTTGCTAAGAAAATGACTCTTTTGACCAAATTCCTTCGTTTAGGGCTCTGAAATTGCTAATTTACTATTTTTTGAAATTGTAAGTATGAGTTTTAGTTTTTGATGTTGTTTATGGCGTTTGGTTTCTTATTTTGTCTAGTTTATGGTTTAAGATATTTTAGACTTTTTACTATTTTTGACAAATTAGGGTTTTGCTATATAAAACACATTTTTTTATTGTAATTCGTTGGTTTTTGATTGATTAATTAAAGAAATTTTGAAGTTTGGTTTTAGTTTTTGCCCTAGATTGCTTGTTCGTGGATTTCGAACATTCAGTTTAGAAGATCCTCGCCGCATTAGGAATTGGGCCTATTCTTTGCTTTTTTTATCAAGTGGTTAGGCTAGAAAAAAAATTCTGGGTGGGCTAAAGCAAATCATGGCCAAGGTATTACTTTTTAAAAAAAATAAAAAATTTTGGTGGCTGACAGGGCCCTTAAAGTGTCCATGGTGATTTCACCCAATCACCATATTTATAGTAGAACCACCGAATATATATAGAGAGAGAGAGTAAAAGTTCATAAGGCCACAAAGGATCACTAGAACAATTTGAGCTTTTAATAGCACTTAATAGATAGAGGTTTTAATTAACCCCCATGATTTAGACAATTTGAGCTTTTAATAGCACTTAATAGATAGAGGTTTTAATTAACCCCTATGAATTAGACAATTAGGCTTTTAATAGCACTAATTTATAGAGGTTAAAAAAACCTCTATGGAAACTCTGGCCCAAGAACAACAAATGCCCTAAACACTCTCGCACTCGCACTCACTCGCACTTGCTCATCTCACTCGCTTGCCTCACTCGCTCGCACTCGCACTCGCGTCCGTCATCGTCATCGTCAACGTCAACACTCACTCGCAATCGCCATTGTTGGGGTGGTTGAGCTCGGATTCAAACCATCATCGCCTCCTCCCCCAACTCTGTCGTCCTCACTTCATCGCCTCATCGACTGTCTCTCGCAGGGACGAAGACCACGGCTAGGGCGGCTGGAGAACCCCGATCTTCATTGGTTTGCTGAGGTTGCTATGGATTTCACTCCTCTTCACTCGATTTGGCGATTAGGCTGCTATAGGTTTCACATCTAGGGTTTGGTCCGCCTCCACCTTGCCTCTTCTTCACCGCTCTCGGACCTTCTTCGATTTCATGACCAGTTGTCCAATCTGCAAGGTTAGACTTGATCGATCTCAAACCCTAACGATTCGATTTGATGAAGCTGTGAATCTTTGGTTATGTTGTTTAATTTTGATCATCTAGATCGATTTACTGATCTCATTGTATTGATTAGGTTAGGCGAGATTGTTTCTATGGTTCTATGGTTCTGTGTTGAATTGGTTGAGGTAAATGGTTACTGATTTACAGTTTAACTGAATTTTGTTTTTAATGGTTTTGTGACTTGAATTAGCGATTAATGTAGTTGAATTCATAGGTTCTATGTTGAATTGGCTTTGGTGATTGATTTGCTCTAGATCGAAAGTCCAAGCAAATTTTTTGCTCTATAGATTGAACTGTGATTGATTATTGAACTACAATGATAGGTGCCTACAACTAATTGATTATTGAATTTGAATATTTCTATTGGAATAGATTTGTTATAAATCAATATCTAAGTTTTTAATCATGTATAGGTAACCATTTACTCCTACAATGGCACTGCAAGTTGTTTCTTTAGCAATGCTAATCAAACAACTGATACCACAATTAGTTTCCAAGACAACCAATTCACTGTTCCTGCTGGGTCTGTTAGTATTCTACCAGATTGCAAAACTGAGACTTACAACACTGCCAAGGTAATTAATTAATTAATTAAGTTTGTTTAATTGTTGTTGTATGCAGTTTGTGAATTTGATTAATTGTTGTTGTATGCAGTTTGTAAATTTTACCAATATCCAAAGGGGAATCTAATTTCACCAATCTTAGTTCAAAAAACTCATTGTCAAGCAATATCCAAAGGGGCATTAGTTATGATCATGTTGCCTCTGGCCCTCCAGAAGATCTGATTCCCATATTCGAGGTGTGCTTGAATCAGGATACCGCCGGACATCTGATCTTTGAAATATCATTAATTGCATGTTTAGATTCCCTATCAAGCTTATGAAGTATGTGTTGATCATTGTTGGCAGGCATGTCCGATATGTTTCTTTTCGTGTGGAGATCTTGTATTCGGCTGTCAAATCTGTAGAGCAACCAAAGAAAGAAGAGAGAATGTAAGAATTTCATTCAATGCCACTCAAGTTCTCTATTTTGAACTATAGCAATGTGTTGATACCTTGATTATATAATCTGTCATTACACTAGCTTCTTGACCTTCCAATGATGTTGCCTGTATCATTAATAAATTTAAATTAAGAATGTGTATCTTAATGATGAATAGGAGTTCTTGTCATGTAAATTTAAGGTCTTCAATGCAAATGAATGTTCTTGTTACCTTCATGAACACATCAAGATCGGGGATCGGGTTTTATATTTGCTTCTTTCTCTCTTCTTGAGAGCTCCAACAACATCTCTCGCGACGACGAAAATTTAAAACAATTCATCAATACTAATTTGTACTCTATTTGTTTCTCTCGTACATTTCTCGAAAATTATTATATGTTTCACACTAACCATGCCCAGCCCCAACTACTTGAACTCTTGCAGAGAAGGCCAAGGTCTCCCTCACAATCATTTCTCCTATGTGAAGGTCATGCCGATGATGTATGCCGAGGCCCTCTCGTGGCACTAACTCTTCCATTCCATGACCATTGTAAGTAATCCTCCCCGAACCCCTGTTTTATTTTTGAAAAACCCATTTCAGTTAACAAATCAAAATCACAAAATTGATTCTTATCATGTGTAGATGAGAAATATTTTTGCTTACCTTGAGATCCTTCTCAAGCTTTCCAGCTAAAGCTAATAGCAAAGTGGTTTTTCCAGGACCCTGGAGGGCCTAAAAGCAAAGTGTCATTCTGCAAACACCCGAATCATAGCAAATGAGAATCGATTCCGCCGCTAACCGTGATTTCGATTCCAAGAACTCAAACAGACCATTAAAAAGAGAAAAAAGAAACTACTTAAGATTTCCCAAAACTAAACAATCACTTATTCTTACCTTCCAGGCTTCACTATGCCACTAACATCATGGAGAATCGACAATGTTCTCTTTCTGTTTGGCAAAATGTGGAGTTAATTCAATAGGCCCCGTTGTGAACAGATAGCAAAGTTAACTATCACCAAAATGAAGTTCGATTATTCTTTTTAACTTTCCTGTACAAGTATTTTTAATTGTTCAAGACCTCCGCCATGTTAATCGAAAAATTGAGAATTGTTGGTAATGCTCAGTTTCGCATTGATGTTCATGCGTTGAAACCAGACTTCAATTGAGGAAGATCAATCCCAACTCGCAAATCAAAGGCTACAACAAGAATTGCTTCCACTGTCAAAGCAATTGTGGATGAGAGAATTGGCAATGGTGAAGTTTCAAACAAGCAGGGTGACTTTCTACAGATACTTATCTCTGCTAACACATTATCTGACAATGAAAAACTGGGTTTTGTTGATTGGTTTCGTGAAATGTGTGGCTATCGATTTGTCGTTTTGTTGATTGGTTGTAGAACACTGTAAATTTCTTGATGGAATAATAATATTGCGAGTGGAATGAAGATTTGTTATATTTTCAATTGAAAATGGAAATGAAAATTAATTTTGGGCATTTTCAGCTATTATTTTTTTAAAATTACATTTGATAGGGGTTTGAAACCCTTATGTAAGCCTTTGACGATAATATAGAGGTTTCAAACCCCTATGAAATCACTACAATTGATAGGGGTTTGAAACCCCTATGTAAGCCTCTGAAGATATTATAGAGGTTTCAAACCCCTATGAAATAGCCAAGATTTGATAGAGGTTTGAAACCCCTATGTAAACTTTGAAGATAAGATAACGCCTAAAAAGATAACACTTTTCATAGAGGTCAAAAACCTCTATTCATAGAGGTTCAAAACCTCTATCAAAAGTTAAATTTGTTCTAGTGAATTATCTTGATTGTACGTTCTTGTCCTCATTTACACGGTCAATTTAATCTGATGATAAGTCGATTTCATGCAAGAGCTGTATATTGACTTGAATTTCTATACGTGCAATACATGCCAGTTTTTTTCAAAAAACATAGAATTTGAATCAGTAATCCTCCTTTTTTTGTTTTTTTGTTTTTTTTTTTGGATTCTCCTCGCTTTCGTTTCCAAGGCCTAACCTTTTAGCCAATTAAAACTAGCATTTCATATAGGGGCCATAGTGAAGTAGTAATTCTTCAAATGTAATATTATCTTCGTTCGAGACCCATGTTTAAGGTCATTATAAGTGACAATCATTTGGTCATTTATAAATTTTAACACTTGGACGTACATACCAATGTGAAATTGGTGTCGTCTAGAGCTGGAGATCCACGAAAGTGCAATTGAAATCATAACAAAGCAGTGGGTTTCTAAATTTCTTTTTTGAAATGTTTTAAGACACATGTACCGAATGAAAAATGTTTTATATAAAACACATGGTGGTGTTGATGAGATTAAAATACAAAAAGTGCACCTGCCGACAAAAGATGACAACACAAGCACCACAAACGAGCAATAGTGAACGTTGAGAGTTTTGATTTGAAAAGAGAAAATGACAATGGAGGATACTTGCACATACATGCACTTTAATCAGGCAGAAAAGATTTCTTTTATCATAGGTTCTAAAGCAAAGTAATAATAAACTGAGACTCACTGGCGGCCTTCTGTTTTTTTTTTTTTCTCTCTTTTTTTTTTTTTACTTACAATGTGCAGTTGAACTTACGACTTCGGCAAGTGATACTTCTACCATATCATCAGAGATACTTTGGCTGATCTTTTCTCTTTTAAATTTAAAGAAAATACTAGAATAAGAACAATAATGTCACACTACATGACACATTGACTCATAAGAGCCTTCCAAGCGATCTCGACTTGCGTGTTATGCATAAAGATTCATGTATGCCCACATCCTGAGGCAGACATGAACTACTCTTGTGAGCCGATGTGTCTTTTAGTTTGACACGTCATTGTCATTCTAGCACTTCTCTAAATTTATTTAAAAGTACGAATGGTAATAATAATATATATGTGTGTGTGTATAATACTACTACCATGGAAACCACAAAATACTCATGCTATGAGAACCACATTTAAAACTATTGGATTCTAATGTAACGCATTAATCTATGAGTGTGTATGTGTGTGAGAGAGAAAGAGAGAGAGAGAGAATATATATAAACGGAAAATGATTATTGGGTGACCATTTTGGGAACCTGAAATGGGTAACTACTATGGTGTCCATTGATTTGTGCATCAATATTTGCGCGTACACAAATTGGCGTGTATTTTAAGGACGCCAACAATGGAGAGTCAATTTCAGGTGTCCAAATGGATTGCCCTAGCAAATACTTGTTATGTTTCTTTTTAATGACCATCGATATCCGCACCATTTGGATATGACTAATCCCATGAGGTCAAGTTGGTCCCACCAAACCCATTGTCCACGAGAGTCCATCAAGAAATGATTTCATTTTTTATTCAAGAACTTGAACTCGCGACCTCCTCCTCTTGAAGAAACTCACATGTCAAGTTCTTACCACTCTGCCACCCATGCTGGGTGGCAAATACATGCTATGTTATATTTAATATGTTTATATATTATATACTATTTGCTATGTACATGGATATATATCATATATGTATCCTCTCATGCATGTTGCCATATCGACAATTCAAGCAAAGAAATCTTGCAGTAGAGGGAACTCATGGGACCATATAAATTTGATGTGGAAGGTGATGTGTATACATAAACTCAGCTTGTATATTTTCCTTTGTGCGTGGGTGAAATAATATTTTCTCGAAAAAGGAAATTAAAGAGGGCATGCAAACTCTTTTGCGGAAGCAGATATTAATTAATATCAAAACCACATTTAGAGAAACGAACCAGCACGCCGACCATTTGGCAAAGAAGCTTTACACATGAACTGTGAATATTTCCTCATTTTTAATTATGCTCCTCATAGTACTATTAAATTTAGCAAGATATTATGTCATTCCAATTGTAAATTAAGAGTTTGGGCCATAAAGGCCCTCTTTAATTTGTCCAACCAAAAAAATATATAAACCACATGCATAATATAGACCGTAGACATATATAGTACATAAGCCCATATTAAACAATGGATCAAATCTGAAAGTTGATTGTTAGAATATGAGACCGTTAATTAAAAATAAAGTTTATTATTGAAAGGATATTCTTTCTAAATAGTATCAGAATATATGTCAAACTTACAATATTGTTAATTTCTTTTTATATCAGTTGGTGTCGAAGCGAGCCTAACTACTCTCGCGAGGCCCTGGTGCAATCGGCTTGAGCGTACTTCATTAGCCCGAGCGATCTCGCATGCATATATTGAATTTTTAATTAGTTTAACTCACACAACCCACATTCGTCTTTACCGTTGTAGCAACCCGATCGGGTTAACTTACATTGTTAATTAGTTTACATGCATGCATATATTGAATTTTTGGGCCATTTTTTGAATAATTTCATGAAAACATCTGTTCTACATCACAATTTCTCATTTGTACACAAATCAAGGTCGATCTAGGACAAGGAACTATTCGAAACAATATTGACTCATCAAAACTCATTGTTAGTACTACTCGCCGACATTGTTGATCAAAGTATAATTTAACGCTCCTCGTTACGCCCAAGAATATTCAGTTCATTTTCTTCTCCTCCATAAGACAAGGGAAGGCAAGGGAAAAATCTAATGATTTTCAAGCACTTTGCAATCATTACTCATTATGAGATGATGCAAGAGAGTTGTATAACAAGAAAGAGGAAGACCAAACTTAAAGCTTCATATATAAAATGGCCACAAGAATTAATAACTATTAATCAACACATGCAAAGCAGTGCAAACGTAAGAATAGATTGATGTCGTTGTACGTGCAGAACACTTCTCCATTTAACAAAAAAATCATTTGCAAATTGTCCATAGCTAAAATTAAATTAAAGGATAATCAGCACAGCAAGTAGACATGAATCCCTGCTTTAAAAGCATACCAATACTACAATTAGAAAGTTGTTCTTTTTTTTTTACCAGGCCAAGCTTATTGCATAGAGCTTAATCGTGGTAATTTTACTGTTAGAAAGCTCCTATGATAGTGCACATGCAAGCCCATTGTAATTTGTTGAAGTTGTATGGACCGAAATATAATCTCGCATCGATTAAGTGTAATTCATAAAATAGTAGATAAGTGTGGATGTGTAACGACCACAAACTCCAAGAAAAATTGGACACCGCCACACGTCACCAAGTCATGCCACGTCACCTGCCCGCTTGTGCATGACGGCCCACGACATATATCTATCTCAAGCCAATTTCCACTAGCATATCTATATTCGACAAGTTTGTTTCAATTTTGCTAAATCAGAGAAGTTAGGCAAATTATCCTTAGTTTGATTTAGCAAAATTAAAACCAACTTATCAAATGATTGGATAAGTTAGTGCAAATTGGCTTAAGGTAGATATATGTCGCGGGCTGTTATGGACAAGCGTGAATGTGACATGGCATGACTTGGTGACGCCATGACTTGGTGACGTGTCCGGCGATGTGAGGGTGCCCGATTTGCCTTTGAGTTCGGGGCCATTAAAGTTGGTATCAGAGCCTAGGTTCCCCTGAACCTAGGGAAGAAGTTAAAAAATCGAGTAAAACTTAACAAACAAATATTAGATGTGGAAAATTAAAGATTTGGACGTAGAAATTTTAGTTGGGAAATATTAGTGTCAGGGATTATATATGTGTTATATCTTGATTATATTACATATATATATACACGTATTACGAGTTTGATCTAGCACGTGATTACTGTTGCAGACATCGTTGGACAGACATCAGATTCATGTTGGCATTAGAGACACGATGAGCGCTACGCCTGTAGTAATATCATATCAGACTCTACGTGATATGGTCATTGCACACGATCGACAGTGGACCGAGTTTCGTGCACTCCTCATGGCTTAGGCAATTATAATGATGCAACTAGAGATACACGCCATGATTAAGGTAGATGTGGCACAATATGAGGCTCGTGCAACGACACATGCGCCCAAACCAGAGACAGTGCCAGCTGAGTGGGGTACTAGGGCAGTGAAGAGTGGTAAGAGGAGATGAGGCTAAAGTTTAGGAAATAGTCAGCCTGTGTCGAGATAAGCACACACTTGTTTTTATTAATACTAGAGGGGGACTTGAGAAAAAAAGAGTGTCTCCAAAGGCCAACAACTTTGACTACAACACCACCATTGAGTGGTTAGATGACATCAATAGGACAGAAACAACTAGTCATTTGCTGGAGATGCGGATAATCAGGACATTACAAGAATAAATTTCCGCAAAGACTTAGTAGTGCCAGTTGCGCCATAACCAATACCAGAGCAACCACTACAAGCTAGATCCCTCAATTCGAGAGGTGTCTAGATATTACGCTCGGGGTAAAACTTAATTTACGAGTTTTGATAAATGCAAACTAGAGATTTCGACACCATATTTTTTATACCTAGCTACATGTGATAAATCTCGATGTTATCACTTCTTCATACCTTAATGCGTGATAAAGGAGTTAGGGACGATCTTGATTTGAGACGACATACACCTTATTCTCAACACGATGACCAGAGGTAAGGTATTGCCCTAACCAAGTTGGTATGGGATGCCTAGTCTAGGTTAGCATATGGTAATTGTTAGGAAGGTTTTCATGAGTCATAAATTTGGAAACCAATGCGCCACTAGGTATGTAACTATTTCGAGCACGGAAGGGTAGTTGAAAATGAAAGTGTAAGAGTATCCATAGAATAAGAGACTATCAAACCTCAAGATTTCGTTGACACTAGGATGTAAGATAATAATTTCATGCATGCTGTGAGTTCTGAGTTGAGAATTCTATTGGCTTGAACGCCCTTTATGAATATGAAAAATACAAATCAAGAAGGATCTTGGCTTACTGAAAACCAACTATGATATTTGAACAAGATATTTAGTTAAGACTACATTATAGGCTAGGGATCATTAGGTCAACGGTCAGGAATATGTAAAGGACGTTAGAAAAACATGTTTTCTTAGTAGATTCTATGAAAGTTGATAGTGTTGAGATGACTGGGAAAGCAAGTACATGCTCTTTTAGCTCTAACCAGAACACTAAGGTAATTATGCACAAATAACAGATCAAGTAACTCCGCCGGAGTGTCACGATTTGTTTGCTATCATTGAGGTCGTTGGGGGCCTCACTACCACCTCTTTGAGATAGAGAATAAATTAGGAGTGCAAATCGAGATAGAGTTTACAATGTGACGACCCCTAACTGACCTAGGATCGGGTCGCCCGACCCAGACCTCCACCCAAACCCAATACCTAAACAAGACCTAAGTAATGGTCTGACATGGCTAAAAAAAATCTGCGAAAAAACAATAGCTAAAAAGATCAATAATAAATACAGAGTCAAGGAAAAAAAATCCATAAAGCCAATATAGTAAAATCCATGAAATGGGTGTCCAAAAGTCTTATCAATTCATGTTATCCCAAAAAGCTTCCAAAAGTTCTAGCAAAGACAAGAAATATTTTAAGTTGCCTAACAACAAGTCTTAAGTTACAACCCAAGTTCATAAGTTCCAAAAATCAAAAGTAGATAAACTAGTAGCACGCAAGGCTCACATACGTAATAGAAGGCTTCACATTATGACCTTTCCCTTGCCATGGTTTAAAGCAAAAATGGAAAGCCCATAAATGTAAGTAGGGTGATTTAAAAAGGACAACATAGCTCAATAAGTGGAAGACTCTGCCCAAACATCAAATATGCAAGTATTACTTAATACTTATGCAAGATCTAATATAAAGTTTAAACCAAATCAAAAAGCATTGAGTAGAAACCATTGAAGTAAGATTCATGTATATAAGTTAGTGAGAAACCATCCATTTTCCAAGATTTCTTAAATCGTAATATGAAAAGATTTGCAAATTATAAGTGAAATCAGAGCATTCATGCATATAGGGCTCACCAGAGATATATCATAATAAAACAATAATAAGTACAAGTCGTTGTTCCATTCAATCATACTAGCTATTGACTTGATTCCGGTGACCGATTCCCCTACCCTCTAAGTGATGAAGATCACTAGTGAACACAATGGTCGTTATGTTCCAACAATGTTCCCATCAAACGAATAATAAGTCTTTCAAGCCATCCCCGATATGTGCACCAAAATCACTAAGGTTTCCATGGGAAATTGGCCACCGGTCATGTCTTTAGTAATGTAACGACTTCAAAAAAAATTAAAATCCGAATTACACGCTAATTTGAAGATCTTGACCTTTGACATATTCCAACATAGAATACCCGGTCAAACCACGAGCATCAAGGTCGAGATAATTAATTTTCGTTGATGTATGTCTATTAGTCATATTGTATGTATATTAAAGTAACTTGTACATTTAAATAGCTATATAGTTGGAAGATTATATAGTAGATATTTTGTTAATGTATACTATAGGTGTTAAGATACGGTTTTAATTAAGTTTTAAAATGTGCCATATTTTTTAAATAAATTAATTAACTTACATAAAAAAAGAGTCAATAAAATCAAAAACTAAAATACAAATACAATACTTATTCACCCATTTTGTGACACCTAAGCCTACCTACTCTATCCTATCACCCCTACCCACCTTACCTCACCCCTACATCACTTGTTCTCTTCCTCCCAAACAAATCTCTCATTCTCTCTCTACGCGAGAGTTTCATCTCCCCCCTCTCATTCGGTCCCTCACATCTCTCTCTCTCTCTCCTCACTCTTGGCGACTCCCTCATGAGCCTCACTATCTCTCTCGGCACCCTCGGCCTCACTACCATCTTCCCGGACTCTTTGGAAACTGGGGGCTTTCGACATCGAGGACTCTCCTCCACCACCAAGGTAAGTGGTTTTGTGGTGTTTTAGTGTATTTGATGAAGAAGATGGGTGTGTGAGTAATGTTTTTGGGGTGGGCTTAGTGTATGTGGGTGTTTTAGTGTATTTAATGAAGAAGATGATGTGTGAGTAATGTTTTTGATATGGAAAATTGCCTCGAGATATGCGCACACGCATCTCGAAATGTATATATAATAATAGGATCTTTTATGAAATAAATAATAATTAAAAGTAATATATATATGTATATATTAGTACACTTTATAATAGTAATCAATCATTTAGGAAAAATTAGGAATAAAGACCAAATTTGATAAACTTGGTCGAGCCGGGATTCGATCAATGCAGTCTAACCTAGATGCGACGAATTTAGACGAAATCTCATATTGTTAGAAATTGAGGTAAATGGCAAGGAAATAAAAATGAATAAGCTATTGTTTAAATTAGGATTCGCATGATAAATTTGTAATAATTGAAAGATATTTTAAGGCGACTTACGTCGAAAACAACCCCGTAATGCGTGCGTATCTTGATAAATACGAATAATGCTTAGATTTGAGTCTAATAAAAACAACGAAATAATTTAGGCCATACAGACACGCCGAACGCGAGACGATAGCACGAACTTCGAGTACGTTGAGTGGCCTACGTGACTAGGCAATTCACATGGTTATTTGTACGTAAACCTGTAGGAGCATTATCAGTAGTTCTTTTCCACTTCTTGAACTTAATTTCTTTAATTGTGCCTATTTATGAAATTCCACTCCTAATTAGAGTGTTTGAGGACTAAGTGAGTTAGGAAGGTAATTTTCTGGGTATGGCGATCGATTCGCAACTGGAAGCATATCCTAAATTACTGGATTTTGGTCGTGGACGGGAGGTGAGGTATTCGGGGCGCCGTTGGTACCCCTACATCATGACAATTTTTAATCTTTTGGCGTTGTCGCGATTCTAGGAAGTCGAGCTTGTGGCGGTATAGTCGCAACTTGGTTGATTTGAGACCACTTGGCTTCTCTCTTTTGTTTCCACGACACTCTCCTTTCATTGTTTTTATTTTCAGTTTATTTATAATGCACTTACTTTATTTCTCGTTCTTTTATATTCCCGCTTGATTTATCAACTATTGATTTAATTCTTGAAGTAATATTAAGACTCCTCTGGATTTACTCACTGAAATTGTCTCCTTTTTGCGGTGACAATTGTAGGCCCCTCATCTAGCAAGGGCAAAGAGCCAGTGATTGGTCACTACCTCTGAAAGCTCACGGAGCGGCTCACACTTTTGCGATACTGTACGTTTTTTTATTATATATACATTTTGATGTTTTTGTGAAATTTTGGGATATTGGGGTTGAGCGACACCTTGATACATGTATATGCTCACTTTTGTCACCGTACCTATACATGGTATATATTACAGGGTTCCACATATAGGTTGTCCAATTTTACATGTTTTAGAGTTATTTAAATTGCTTCACTTATTTTCCTTCCGTTGCTTACTAATTTAAATATTGTAAAATTAGTAACTCAATATTAAAACACCAAACTAATGATAAAATGGTATAATAAGGCTGACTAGGCTTGCGTTGACCTTGCGGATGTTGATTGGGAGTTCACGTAAGCTTAGGTTGGGCAGGGCCCAGTTTATGGGAACTGGGGCCGTCGCAAGTAATTAGCTATGAGGATTTTTATGAAGAAGTAATCTCATCTCCTTAGCCAAGAGGGGTGATCCCAAATCCTTATCTAGACAAAGGTAAATCAATCTCTTTATCAAAGAGAAGGTAATTCCACCTCCTTATCCAGAAAAAGGTAATTCCAAGTTTAGTGCAACACACATAAATCCCTTAAATAATTAAATCAAGTTAATATCATAATGCAACCAATTCTCAATTCCTGAGTCCAAATCGTGAATCCTAGTTATCTAACAACATGTCATATTTGAATACTTCCGCGAAACTTCCTACTTAGCTCAACCTGCCGCGATATTCACTCTCAACCCTTGCACGTTTGGGGTTTTATGTGAAGCACTTCGCGAATCTAGACAATTAAATACACGTCATATCAATAACAAGTTGAATTTTAAATCTCAATTTACCATTAAATTTACTTTTGGGTCCAACTAGTGTGGGTCCTGCGGATCCCACATCGCTCGACGCAAAGGATCGAGGGGAGGGACCTACCCAGTCTACCACGAGGACGCGATAGCTCACATTCTTTGAACGCGATGACACATTTCCTTTGCTTGTTTGTTATTTGTTTTTTTATTTTATTTTATATATACATATATATTATTTATTTTTGTTTCTTTATTATATTTTTTATTATTATAAGGTCCAAGGGTTGAACTGGCCCCTGGTTCGATCCAAAAGCAGTTTGGCCCTTGATTAAGGTGGGCCAAGGGTCAAATTGACCCTTGGTTTAGGGGGAGTATCCCCCCACCATCCCTGGTCAGGGGTGCCCCCGACACCGTCGACACTGGGGCTGGCCGAGCCCCTAACGAGGCTACCATAATAGAGGTGGCTGTTGGGCCACCCCTCATCCCGATTTCTACTTTGGGGGGCCTTTTGTGGAGGCCCTTTCTCCTTCGGCGGTGGTGGCAGTGATCCACCGCGTCCTCAGTTGACATCGGAGGTCCACCATTGTCTTCTTCGGCGGCGTCGCCCCCTCTTTGGGGGTTCCTCTATCCATTCATCAAATTAAACCCACAATGTCACACCCCAATCTTGAAATGAACGGCCAACAAGCGCCACGAAAATCGAGTATAACTCATAAATAGGAAAACTAATAGTTGTTTGACAACACAATATCAATTTTATTATATACACGATAAAAATAATACATTTTTTATTGTGTATAAGCTTTTCTTATTGAATCTCTCGTGCCCATGATTGAACTTATTAGGTAAATACCTGAATTTATTAATTTAATGAGTCAGTTTCCCAGTAATACTCACATTACACACCATTAATGCAACACATATAACAAAACATAAAAAAACCATCAAATTAAACTACTCCTGTCGGCGGACCTCAATATGCCCGAAACATAAACCACACCGGTGGGCCCATGGAGCCGTGCACATCGACTCAAACCACACCAACACTACAAAAAAACAGCAGATCAGAAACGAAAATTTTCGTTGCTGATTAGCATAAATTTCGTCTCTAATTCAATAATGCAACGGAACAGAGACGAAATCTATTGCGTCTCTAAAATCGTCGTCGCTGATTTAGTCAGCAACGGAAATGTGTTTTCGTTGCTGATGAGAGACGGATTAGAGACGAAATTTAGAAACAGAATAGAGACGGAACAGAAATGCAAATTCTTGTAAAGGGTACAGTTGTAATTGCATTCCGTCTTTGATCCGTTGCTAATCAGAGACGGATCAGAGACGGAATGCAATAATTCCGTCTCTGATCCGTCTCTGATTAGCAACGGATTAGAGACGGAAATATTGCATTCCGTATTTGATCCGTCTCTGATTAACGACGGATCAGAGACGTAATTATTGTATTCCGCCTCGATCGGTATCTGATTGGCAACGGATCAGAGGCGGAATTATTGCATTCCGTCTCTGATCCGTCTCTGATTAGCATAGGAACGTTGACGGAATGCAATAATTCCGTCTCTGATCCGTTGCTAATTCATGAATTCCGTCTATGATCCGTTGCTATTTAGTATCAAAGTTTAGTTTTGCCCAGTTGGGCTCGGCTATTTCCTCGGAAATTAGAGATTTTAATAACAAATCGGAATCTCTCGAATTCCGTTGATAATCCGTCTCAATTCCGCTTTGTTTAGTTTTCAAAACTAAGCTCAATCCAATTGGTTCTCCATAACCTCTAAACCTGAAAATACAACCATATGACCTACTCCATCGCCTGCACCCCCTCCAACAACTCCTTGGGGGTGCTAACATCCCCTAAAAAAGTAGAATTTGACATACATACATCGACAATATATATCAACAAATATTCAAATGAGAGAAAAAAAATGTACAATTCAACATTGAAAAAGATTTATATATCCACGAAAGCTTGTCAAGTATAATAAATGTTCCAAATTTCTAAGTATTCACAAAAACCACCAATCCTATTGTTCAACAACCACCAAAAATAACTTATAATCCTCTAAATATGCACAAAAAGAAGTATCAATCTAAAAGTCATGTAAACAACTATAAAAGTTACATGATATGCTTTAAATTCCTCATCTATCGATTGAAAACCAGATTATGGCGGTATTGTCACGGGGATATGAGCAATCAATGGCACTAACTCCCACTCGATCGAAGAACCAGTCACCTACGATAGGGCCACGCTCGCAAATATTGCAAAATGGATCAAACTCATGATAAACAAAACGAAACCGCAAAAAAACTATCTCCATTTACAATGCAAATCTTTCTTCACCGATGAAAATTCATTGTCGTTAACTTAATTCACATGTAGGCTAATATTCCCAAAATGTATTACTTGTGTAAAAGAACCTTCAAAAAATGTGCGTAGTAATTAAAAATACTGAAAACCAACTCCTCCTCTGACAAGGGATTTTTAAGATCCACTAACTAACAAGTCTCTTCAAGTGCATATTAGTAAATATAGTAAGCCTTTCAGGAAAGAAGGAAGACAATTCATAGCAAAGAAAAAGAACAAGTGCCTTTAGATTAAGGGGAAAAAAAGGTACCTTGTCTTGAATCATAGGAGAATCATTTGCAAACCGCGTGTCTTGTCTCTCGGATTGGCAGTGAGCAAAACATGAATTTATGAACAACACATTTTTATTGGATTTTGAAACACCCTTAATTGCGTCCAGCATTTGGTTCCTGAAGCCTGCTTCATTAGAACAAATGGTAAATCAACCTGATTTTACAAGAGAAGCCTGATCCAATAGAGATAAGGAATAAAAGGAATAAAGGGCAGTGGCATGCATGGTGAGATAAGGAATAATATCTCAGTCGGTCACATATGTAGAAAAGGATTTCCATTAATTAATTATATGCTTCGATTTATCATATATACACCACCAATTGATCCCTTATATTTATCTTTTTTTTTTGATAAACGAATCCAACATAAGTAGAATCTGGGACCTCCCCCAACTTTATATATCTTGTAGCAAGTGACGCCTCATTCATTTCATAAAAAATACATTAGTTACTTATCTTGATCCTTCTTGTTAATTTCTTGCTTTTCTATATTTGGTCATCGATTGTTCAAATTAGGATTTTGCCTAAAAAGTCAATTAGAAACTCTTAATGAGTCTCAATTTGACTTGTTTCAACAACAATATCATTCACCATGGTTTACCAAAATCATTATTCATTCTAACTCAATTGAAACTCATACAAGTCTCTGTGTCATCAAGGAACAAATATTTGTCTAACTATATCAACAAGCAATGGCATAAATTTTTTCAAATTCTGGTTACGAACACTTGAAACAAATTTAAAAGTAGGATCTCATCATTAGAACCCCTTCATTCATATCAATTTAAAACAAGTTAGCTCATAGTTTTGTCTACCATATTCATGTATGGTTGTGGCTTCTCGTCATATGTTGATTTCAACTATCTTAAGACCTAGCTCGGTACATGACTGATACCAAACAGAGTAGGATACTTGGTCGTAAAAATATAAGAATCAAGGAGTTCAAAAAATATCATAAATCATAACTTATAAGTGGCATACAAATACCACATAGTATCAAAGCTCCTAGTAGTTGTTCACTCGTACCTCCTTAAGGTTAGAGGTTAATTCAAATCTCTTGACGTTTTATGTGAAATAGCAACATTAACTTAAAGGGTGATCATAGTTTTTAGAACCCTACCTAGTAGTAGTAGAAAATATACAATTATAGGTACTATTCATCTATACCTACTCTTTTGGTAGCTTTATCTATACATACGCATATACACACAATTGAACCAAATATAGTAGGAAATACATGAAAAATGTGGCATAAAGATATCAAAGAATGTAAATTAAAACTAAAATATAGCACAAAACCTTACCTCTCTAGAGCAATTAATGCAATCCAGACAAAACACGTTGCACTTCGACTACGATCCGTTTCTCGCTTCCGTATACTTCACCCACTTCCCTAACGCTAATCTGCATCAAAACCAAACCCATATCCATAACAATTCAACGTCCTTGGCACAGCAGAAATAGCATGCTATGTTCTCATTGTTGCACTAAAATTAAATTCCAAGAACACACAGCCAGGAAAAAAAATTACATTTGCATTTCAAGAAATATATAACTACATAAGCATAGAAGAAATGATTCAAAAAGTCTAGTGCAACAATTGATCTAATAACAAAATTTAGTGCAAGTCAATCCTTAAGGCGAGCATCTTTGCGACGAATCATGGCGACGGCTTAGGGTGCGGCAAACAACGACGACGGCAGGGTGCGGCGAACAACAGCGACGGCTTAGGGAAACGGCGAAAAGGGCAACGGGTAAGGGCTTCGGAGGCTCCAATCTCCCAAGACGACGGCGACGACGAGTCGACGGAAGCCCCAATCGCAGACGACGACAAATAGTTTAGGCTTCGGTGACGGCGAGAGACACACCAAGACCCCAATCGCAGCGACGACCGAAAAGTTTAGGCTAGGGAGAGAGATTACGGGAGAGAGAGAGAGCGGTGGGAGAGGAAGAAGTAGGAAGCATCGGTGAGAGAGGAGAACTGGGAAGGTTCGGTGAGCGGTGAGAGAGGTGAGAGAAAGAGAGAGATCATCACCGAGAGATCGGCCTATGCACGCGTGAGAGCGAGAGGACGGTGATGGGAGCGATGAGCAACACATCGCGTGCGCAATTCGAGAGAGCGGTGGTCGGCGACCCACGAGAGCGGTGAGCGAGCAAAGAGAGAGAGAGGCGAGAGGGTGAGAGAGTGATAGCGAGAGCGGTGGTCGGCGACCCACGAGAGCGGTGAGCGCGAGAGAGAGAGGGCGAAGAATGGTGAGAGAGTGATAGCAGAGAGCGGTGGTCGGCGACCCACTGAGAGCGGTGAGCGCGAGAGAGAGAGGACGAGAGGGGTGAGAGAGCGATAGCGAGAAGCGGTGGTCGCGACCCACGAGAGCGGTGAGCGCGAGAGAGAGAGAGAGGCGAGAGAAGGGTGAGAGAGCGATAGCGAGACAGCCGTGGTCGGCGACTCACGAGAATGCGGTGAGCGCGACGAGAAAGAAGCGAGAGAGAGCAGAGAGAGAGATTGGTCGGTGAGCGAGAGAGAGCAAAGAGCGGGGATCGGAGAGAGAGAGAGAGGGAGCAGAGATCGGTGAGTGGTGAGCGGAGAGAAAGCGGTGACCGGCGCAGAGAGCGGTGACCGGCGCGAGAGCGCGGTGGCGGGCAAGCGAAGAAGGGTGACAGTGAGAGCTGAGACCGGTTAGAGAGAGAAGGCAGAGAGCGTTGAGAGAGAAAGAGAGTTGAGAGAGAGAGAGAGATTTTGGTGAGAGTTGTGGTTGGTCCACATTTTTGGGGCGTCTAGATTGAAGCACGCACAAATCTCGAGACATAATGGACGGTTCAAAAAAATGAAAGTTTTAGTGGGAATGTTGGTGCCATTTTTTTGACACGGAATTTAATTTCGTCCCAATTTCGTCTTTATTTCCGTCTCTGATCTCTCTCTATTCCGTCTCTAAATTAGTCCGTCTCAATTCCGTCTCAAACCATTTTTTTTTAGCAACGGAAGTTAATTCCGTTGCTAATTCCGTCTCTAAATAGCCATTTTTTGTATTGCAAGTTCAAATAATAGTATCAAAGGTGCTCGTCAGCACTTGACCACATTGATCAACCGATAATACCACATTGGTGGACTTCAAAATGTCTATCGACAAGAATCACACATGTGGATAAACATATATAATTAGCATAATAATAGTAATAAAGATGCAAAGATGTAAAGACACATGCATCGAATTGATAATGCATAATAAAGAGGAATATCTCAACATGAATCACCATCCCCATGAGGGTTATGATATATTTCTTAGACTTTCTCTAAGAGAATGCATTAATGGAGAGAGATAGAAACTAAAAGAAATTGCGAGAATGAATCACATTCTCATTTCTATTTATTGAAGGAGAGCAGCTTAATAAAATAAAAGTTATAATGACAAGTCATAATGGCTTAAAGAGAAGGTCGTTGTCGATCATAATTATTTGGATAAAGATAAAGATTTGTTTTAGTTATAATATTAACATGTCGTTGACAATCATAATATAAAAGAAACTTTTTAGTTTTTTCTTAAGAATAAAACGTCGTTTTCAATCATAAATTTTTAGATAAGGATTGTAGAACCTTCTATTCTTTTCTTAACGACAAAGTTAAAACGTTTAAGGGTAGTTATCAACCATAATGTCTAAGAGGCTTTCTCGTTCCATGTAATGATATTCTAATTATTCATTGTGATTAATCATGAGATGGAAACAAGTAAATGATGAAAATGATGTATCGACAAAATGTATCACTTAATATTCATCCAAATGCATTAATGTAGTATAATAAAGCAAAATAATGTGTTACTCAATAAGTATAATACGTATCTCGAGGCATATACATGTGTATCTCGAGATTCATAACTTTTTGAGGTGTTACAGTTTTCTCCCCTTTGATCATTTTATAGTATAGGATTTTTTTGTCAAAGATGGTCTTCTCGAGTAAACTATTTTATATCTATATTCTAATTCTCAATACTATCCTTTATACATTTCTTTCTAAATATTAAAGTGCTTAACTAGGATTATAGGATTAAGAATATTTAAGAATTTCAAATGTCTCTTAATTAAGGCATTAATCATATTGTTACAACTTTAAGTCCACTCACCTAAATTAATATAATTCTAAAGCAATTACTAGTTCTAGCTAATAACCTCTATCTGTTGTCTAGGTTTATTTTATTTCTTTGGTAGCTGACTTATTCTCTTGACTTGGCAAAGCAATAATAGTTCTTAAAAAAATTATAAGTTATGAACATAAAATTTTAAAAGTATTATAGTTTACTAAAAAAATTATATGGATTTTTTCTTCATCATTTCAGGTGATAATTAGCTGTAGAGGTTGTGGTCAATGAGGATAATCATCGATATCCATTAAATATATTAATGAGATTATTATTCATTATAATCAATCAATGCATTTATTAGGTCACCTGGTCCATCAGAGTCAATAATAGTCAACCGTTGGAGTTAATAGTCAATTGAGCGGTAAATATGGTAATCTTTTTGTGTTAATTTAAGCTGGTGCTTAAACGATTATCTCCATTAAGATTACAATGAACCTTACACTAGCTAATCAACAGTATGGTCAATGGTGGTCAAAGTCAGTTAACAAAGAAATTTTGAGCGATCAAAGTCGTCAAGGGTGGTATTATTATATTTCTTTTTATTAGTTAAAAAGTCAATGCTATAATTTGATGGGTTCAACTAAAAGGTTGTTGAGCTTGCCACATGTCGGCCTAAATGCGGTTGATCGATAAAAGTATCCATAATTATCTCTTACATTTTATTCTCAGTAAGTAAACCGCCTTCCATTCCCATATTTATCACCTTATATATTGCAGCTCTTCTTATGTAATTACAAATAAATCTAGATTTATACTCTATATTTAAAATATCCATTTGTTTTCATTAAAGAACTTAATTAGAATTGAATATGGATATGCATGTCTCCAGCACCATCGAAGTATAGGGTTATATATGGACATTTTTTATTTCAAAATGTCTATCTGTCTATCTTTTTTTTTAAGTTATCTCAAAGATTCCCAACTGTATTGACTAACTATACCTAATTGAGATGAATTAATATATATGTTCTTGAATTATCCTGATTCCTTGAATATGTAGGCATCCTAGGTGGTTATAATTGTGTCTAAGAGGATATAGCTTCTTTAGTTCAAAATTGGTGCTATTAATGTAAATGACTTGCCACCCTTGATTATTTAGGGTCTGTGTTTTTGGGTGGTCTGAGGTCGCCTTGCATAATTACTACTCTCTATCTACTTGGATCCTAATTGGTATCAATTCATTCTTATGTTTGTCTTTCCCTTCTTCTTCTCATCTTTTCCTACTATAGAGCTAGTCATAACAGCGAGCTAGAATGTGGCTTGAGCGTGCAAGCTTTTATCTTGTACCTAGAAGTTTGACTTTTGTTTGTTTGATGGTGTAACCAAATCGATTAACACCTGTGATTTTTTTTTGCAGTGTTGAAGATCTTCATTGTGTGCTTAGTTTTTTGTGGGTTGACGTGCATTAAGTAGGGTATTTTATATAGTCCTACTTAAAAGTTGATTCCTACATTTAATCATAGTGGATTGATTTCAAGAAGTAGAATTTAGAGGATTGTAACTTGCTATTACTTACTTCTAATGACTATGGTCATTTTTTATTTAATTATTTCAATAACCTCACTTTTTTGTAGCTTATGCTCATGAATGGAAAGTGCATCCACGTATCGAGAGTCGAATTAATGTGTCCTCTATAGACATATAAATAACCCTTAATAATTTTTTTATTATTTTTATACAGAGCCTTTAATAGTTAGTAATTATTCATTATTATTAATTTTTTATTTAAAAGTATAATATCATCTTGAAGCTTCTCATTGTTATATGGATAAGTATAATATTTTTATTTAATAATAGATCACTTATCATCTAAGCATCTTATGGATAAGTATAACTTTTTTTTATCAGGATTGATATATCAGTATCAAAACTAATTTTTTAACCAGTTTATTCAATCAAAATAGTGGTGCTAGTCAACAATAGTGGGGACACTAACGAGGTAGTGGTTGCAAATGGGAAACAAAAATCAACATAGTAATTAGACCAGTTAAAGAAGAAGTTGTTGACCTGCCACTTGTCGTGCCAGCACAGTTTACACGAGCAAGCAAGTGGAAGGAAGGGTCTACCTGCCATGTTTCACACATTCATGCAGTGGAAAAGGTGTCTATGGGAACATTTAGTATGTATAGATGTGTGCAGATAAGAGTGTCCATTGAACATTGGTGGAGTTGGGTGGACAAGGATGGGCAAGGAAGTTTACACAAAAATTCTTTTTCTTTTCGTTTTTTGTTTCTATTGTGCTTTTTATTTCGGTGTATTGAAACCAAACTATTCTTAAATTTGTTTTATTATTTATCAAATCTAACATAATTTCTAAACAGTTATATGTTGTCTTTTAGTGTACTGGTATTTTCTAGCAAACTTTTCTTTATCATTACTATGACTATGTTAATTTCATAATTCTACTCGAATCCTATGATAATTTTTCCTAATTTTGTTGCCAAACAAATGATGATTTTCTCAAGTTATACTCTGTTGTGGTACCATTTTGTCCCACCTTGATTTCGAGATAGACAACCCATAGGTGCCACAGAATCGAGTATAACTCATAAATAAGAAAACTAATATTTGTTTGACAACAAAATATTAATTTTATTATATACACGATAAAAACATTTTTACTATGCATAAACTTCTCTTCTTGAATCTCTCATGCCCATGATTGAACCTATTAAGCTAAATACCTAAAATTGTTAATTTAATGAGCTAGCCGCCCAGTAATATTCACATTACACACCATTAATGCAACACATATAACAAAATATAACAAAAGCATTAAATTAAACCACGCATGAAGGCGGACCTCAATATGCCCAAAGCATAAACAACATCAGTGAACCCAGGGAGCCGTGCGCGTCGACTCAAACCACACCTAGGTCATATAATAATATTAGTGGTGTTTCTCAATAGTTGACCATATTGGTAGACCGATAATACCACATCGGTGGACTACAAAATGTTTGTCGACAACAATCACATATGTGGATAAACATATATAGTTAGTATAATAATAGTAATAAAAATACAAAGATGTAAAGACACATGCATCGACTTAATAATGTCAGCCCCCTAATCATTAAGAAGACTGACCGACTTAGATTACCTTAATCCTCTGATAATCTAGTCAGCCTAATCTATTCTTTCAACTTTGACCTCAAAATAATAATTATTTAAATCCTTTCTAAGGCTCCAAAACTATATTTATATCCTCTATAAAACTCAATTCATGATTTGTTCAATTTGAGCAAATTAAAAGACCATATCCATATTTAATAAAAGTTTCAGCGACACCTCCCCTAAAAGTGACCTGTCGAAAAATTCACCTAATAGACAACAGAATTGGGGAGAGGCCTAGAACGGTTTATAACTCCCCATAGTTTACAATATCAATCAAGTTCACATTTATAAACAAACTTAAAGACTCCAATAGCTTAATTACAAATTTACGAATCCAAAATAACCAAAATTGAAACAAAAACCTTCTCAACTTATTTTAACTAAATTAGGAGACTCTCCCAATCCTTCAATGAAACTTTATGTCCTACACTCACCTCAAAAATCCAAAACAATATATGTAAACAACTTACAACAAGAATTTACTTCAAAGATTGAAAACAATGACCACAATCTTCGAGTCTTGTCCACTCTTCCTTTGTCTTCATAAAGAATCAAACATCATCAAAACAACTTGGAGATGTCAGGTAAGTAAATTCCCACATTGATTTTTACTCCTACAATTGTTAGTCTGATACATGGTGACATGTAATTGCATTTCCAAATAATCCATAAAATATATGCGTCAACATGACATGCAATTCATTTTGTCACTATCTCCTAACTATAATAAGACGTCGACTTCCAAAAATAGTACATAGAATATTAAGAGATCATGAAATGCAGAGATAACTTGTCGGCGTTAGACTCCGCAAGTCTCACTAGACGGCGTAGAGGCAGGATTGAAACCAAGTTTCAAGCAAACCAGACTCTGAAACAAGCTTATCCCCCTCACTCTCTCTAAATATGCATGACCAAGTACAATAAAATGAAATGCAGACTATGATATAATCACAAGTATAGAAATATTCAATCAATAGTAAAGATCACTATAGGGTTTACTTACAACCAACCCAACTTTGAGCTTAATTTTCAAACTTCTCGGAGCATCGAATCACCTTGAGAATGGATCCAATAGCTTCTCTGCATACCCCAAATATATTATAGGTTAAGTTTCAAGAGAAATGAAATCCCAAAATCCAATGAAAACTGCGGCCAAAGTACGCTTGAGAACAGTTTGCAAAAATAATAATTTATATAACTGTTTCAACTGGCTTTCAACTAGCAAACTTAAGGTAACTTTTTGACCTCGAAAAGCTTAATATTTGTCATAATGTTCGAAAGGAACTTTTAGTACGCATGTCATATTTTCCATAGACTCCAAGAACACTCAAATCGGATAATCGATAGAGAAGTTATGAATTTTCTAATATGGCCTATCAACTAGGCAAACTTTATTTATTTTGAACTAAAAAACTTTTCAAAATCAATATTTTCAGTATTAAATCCTTAAAACTCAACACCAAACGCCACGAAAACCCTCAATACTAAGATTAAAATATTTTCATATCCCATGGAGTCTACTTGAATCAAAACCAATAATCGATTCGTTTAAAAACCCAATATAAATCAATATTTTAACAAAGATTGAAATCAAAATCAATTTCATTTTCACTCGTGCCCTTCAGACACACTTACAACGCTGAATATGAAAAACTGAGGATACACCTCAATACACCTCGACTTTGCGACAAAATAATGTATATTACATCCACTATACATGAAACACGCAAAAATAATATTTTAACTTAAGATCTCTGGTCCATAACGTGTAGGTCCCACCTCGGATACTTAATTTCTAATTAAAAATTGAAAATGATTAATTACTTTTCTAATCAAGTTTATAAAACTCTCGGATGTCACAAATAATGCATAACAAAGAGGATTACCTTAACTTGAATCACCATCTCCATGATGGTTACGGCATATTTTTTAGACTTTCTCTAAGAGAATGCATTAATGGAGAAAAATAGTAACAAAAAGAAAATGTGAGAATGAACCGCATTCTCATTTCTATTTATAGAGGGAGAGCAGCTTAATAAAACAAAAATCATAATGACAAGTCATAATTCCTTGATAAAGATAAGGTCATTGTCGATTATAATTATTTAAATAATGATAAATATTTGTTATAGTTATAATATTAACATGTCGCTGTCAATTATAATGTAAAGGAAACTTCTTAGTTGTTTCCTAGAAATAAAACATCGTTTTCAATCATAAATTTTTAGATAAGGATTAGAGAACCTTTTATTCTTTTCTTAACGATGAAGTTAAAACGTTTACGGGTAGTTATCAACCATAATGTCTAAGAGGCTTTCTCGTTCCCTATCATGATATTCTAATTATTCATTATGATTAATCATGAGATGGAAACAAGCAAATGATGCAAATGATGTATCGGCAAAATGCATCGCTTAATATTCATCGAAATGAATTAATGTAGTATAATAAAGCAAAATAATGTATGATTCGATAAGCATAATACGTATCTCAAGGCATATACATGTGTCTCTAGATATTCATAATTTTTTGGGGTGTTACAATCTTCTCCCTTTTGAGCAATTTTGTCCTCAAAATTGAAAAGTTATTGGATCAATATATAGGGTTTATGGTATATATATTATCGTAGTTCTCTTTTTTTCCTTTAATAAGGTATATTTTGTTTATGATTATTACAATATAGACATGAAATAATGTTAACATATTTTTAATGTAGATCCATTTGTTTGGTTGGTCAATTATGCTTCAGTAGCACATTTAATTGTATTGATTTAGCACCTAATTTTCTAGGGTAAGTGCATAGGATTGTAGTTTACTAATGTTTCCAATTTAATTCATACAAACGTGGAATAATTAAGACAAAAACCTCATTCATATTCATTGAGTTACCACGTCCCATATCGTTTCAACTCAAAAAATAAGAGCAACATTGAAGTCAAGATTATCCTACCCATATAACATTATTACACAAAGTCTCTTCCTCTAATGTACTCCCAGCCTTTTGTAAATTCAGACGCCTCATCCCGCCTGAACTTACTAGTACTATCCATACACCAGATTCAAAGTGTTTGCCAAACAAAGGTCATAGTCCATCCTAGTTAAGATTTTCAGTTTCACACATCATGCTTAATTAACACTAGTCCTTGCTAAATGTCTAGATATCTGATCATCTTATAGTATAAGATTTTATGTCAAAGATTGTATTCTCGAGTTAACTATTATATATCTATATTCTAGTTTTCAATACTATCCATTATACATTTCTATCTAAATATTAAAGTAGCTTAACTTGGATTATAGGATTAAGAATATTTAAAAATCCCAAATGTCAAATGATTATGGTATTAATCATATTTTTACTACTTTAAGTCCACTTACATTAATTAATATACCTCTAAAGTCATTACTAGTTCTAGCTAATAACCTTTATATGTCGTCTTGGTTTTTTTGTGTCTTTTTTAGCTGGCTTATTTTCATGTCTTGACGAAATGATAATGGTTCTTAAAAAAATTATAAGTTATGAACTTAAAATTTTAAAAGTATCATAGTTTACTAAAAAGATTATATGAATTTTTTCCTCACCATTTAAGGTGATAATTATATGTAGAGGTTGTGGTCAATAAGGATAATCATTGATACCCATTAAATACATTAATGAGATTATTGTTGATTCTGTTGTAAATTGAGTTGGAACTTGCTAAGAACTAGAGAAGGAAAATAGAAGACTAAGAACTTCTACTACTACAAACTACTACTACAAAAAAGAAGAGAAGAAAGAGATAGTTGGAATGAGAAGTTTTATTCAACTTGGTGTGTGAATTACAATGGGGTTAACACCCTTTATATAGGCCATTTGGTGATGATGATAATTGTACTTATACAATGTGTACAAGTTATACATACACCACCAGTCATACAACACATCACAAGCAACATATACAATACATGGAAGAGTTAGTGTACATTGGAGAGGATTACAAGTTACATGACAATACATAGACAAGTGGAGGTGCTATTAAGTGAGAAATACAAGTTACATGACTGCACAATATGTTGGTGTACATGCATGGTCATCCATATTCCACAACAATCCCCCTTGGATGACACTTGCTTAGAGATTGTGCCTCGTTAAAACTTCTACTAAGAAAAACCCTGTGGGAAAAAAATATAGTAAAAGAAAAGAGTACACTATTCTGTTAAATATTAAGATGGGTATAATATTGTTAAGATTGCCTCATTAAAAACCTTGCTAGGAAAACCCAATGGGATTAAACCATAGCTAAGGGAAAAAGAGTGCAATACACTAATCAATAACTCCCCCTCATGTGAACATGGGTGAAACTTGTTCAGTTTCTTTACTTGCAATGTTTTTACGCAAGCCAATACCATATGTAAGCCTTTTAAATGTCGTAGTTGGTAAGGCTTTTATGAATAAATCAGCAAGATTATCACTCGATCGGATTTGCTTGACATCAATTTCACCATTATTCTAAAGCTCATGCGCATAAAAGAATTTTGGTGAAATATGTTTTGTTATGTCCCCTTTTATGAATCCTTCACTTAATTGTGCAATACATGTTGCATTATCTTCATATAATATGGTTGGAGAATCTTTTATTGAAGGCAATCCACATGATTCTTGAATATGTTCAATCATGTTTTTCAACCATACACATTCACGACTTGCTTCATGAATTGCAAGTACTTCAGAATGATTGGAAGAAGTAGCAACCATAGTTTACTTTACTGACTTCCATGATGCAGCATTACCACAGGTGAATACATATCCCGTTTGAGAACGGGCCATGTGGGGATCAGATAAAAATCCAGCATCAGCATAACCTTGAAGATTCAATTTTACCCCTCTCGAGTAAAATAAACCCATGTCACTTGTTCCTCGAAAATATCGGAAAACATGTTTAACACCATTCCAATGTCTTCGAGTTGGTGCAGAGTTGTATCTTGCAAGTAGGTTGACAATAAAAGCAATGTCAAGTCTTGTACAATTTGCAAGATACATAAGTGCACCAATTGCACTTAAATATGGTACCTCCGGACCAATTAGCTCTTCATCACTTTCATGAGGTCGAAATGGATCCTTATCCACTTCAAGTGATCTGACAACCATTGGAGAGCTCAATGGATGTGCCTTGTCCATATAAAATCTTTTTAATATTTTTTCAATATAATTTGATTGATGGACAAGTACTCCACTTGAAAAATGTTCAATTTGCAAACCAAGACAAAGTCTTGTTTTTCCAAGTTCTTTCATCTCGAATTCCTTTTTCAAGTATTCAAATGTTCTAACGATGTCGTCGTGGTTTCCCACTATATTTAAATCATCAACATATACAGGAATAATCACAAATCCTGTTGATGATCTTTTAATGAAGACACATAAGCAAAACGGATTATTTACATATCCTTCTTTCAGTAAATAATCACTAAGACGTTTGTACCACATTCGTCTGGATTGTTTCAATCCGTACAAAGACCTTTGTAATTTTATAGACTGCATGTTATGAGGCTTTGATTTTATTTCTTCGGATATTACAAATCCTTCGGGGATCTTCATATATATCTCACTGTCTAGGGATCCGTACATATATGCTGTAACGATATCCATTAAATGCATATCAAGCCCTTTAGAAACTGCAAGGCTTATCAAGAACCGAAATGTGATTGCATCTATAACAGGAGAATATGTTTCCTCATAATCGATGCCAGGTCTTTGTGAGAAACCTTGAGCTACAAGTCTTGCTTTGTACCTTGTAACTTCATTTTTTTCGTTTCTCTTTCGTACAAATACCCATTTATATCCAACAGGTTTTACACCATCAGGCGTTTGAACAATTGGTCCAAAAACCTCTCGTTTCCTTAACGAGTTTAGCTCTGCTTGGATAGCCTCTTGCCATTTTTGCCAATCAGGTCTTTTTCGAAATTCGTCCACTGATCGTGGTTCTGGATCATCATCATTTTCACATATTTCAAAGGACACATTGAAAGAAAATATATCATTAGGAACAATTTTATTTCAATCCCAAATCTTACTATAGTTTAAATAATTTATTGAGATCTAATTATTTTCATCTTTTTCCTTTTTTTCTAGAGGCAGTTGTTCCTCGTCAGAATCAACTTGTTCTAACAAATCCTTATCAAAGGATTCTTGTGCTTTCTCATGAGTATTTTGATTTGTATTTATTTTTACTCTCATTTTCCTCTTTCAAGGAATTGTATCATTTGAACCAACTGGTCTTCCACGCTTTAAGCGTTTCGTTGGTTCTTGTGCATTTTGTTTCACAGAGACATCAATTATTGCAGGAGCATTTACAGTTGGAATATGTGATTTTGTCACTTGTTTTGCATCATTAAATGTATTAGGTAATTAATTTACGATTTTTTGCAAATGAATGATCTTTTGAACTTCAAGTTCACATCAATTTGTGCGTGGATCATAATGTGATAAAGTTGATGCGTTCCAAGCAATTTCGCGCCATTCCTTTTGAATTGGCTTCTTATCTCCCCTAATGATGGGAAAATTGTTTCATCAAAGTGACAATCAGCAAAACGTGCAGTAAATAAATCCCCTCTTAAGGGCTCAAGGTATCTTATAATGGACAATGAGTTAAATCCAACATAAATTCTAAGTTTTCGTTGTGGACCAATCTTAGTTCTATTGGGAGGTGGTATAGGAACATACACTACACAACCAAAAATTCTCAAGTGTGAAATATTTGGTCGTTGACCTAAAATGAGTTGCATGGGGGAATGTTCATGGTATGCGGTAGGCCTATAACGAATGATAGATGCTGCATGAAGGACTGCATGTCCCCAAACTGAAGTTGATAACTTAGTTCTCATGATTAAAGGTCTAGCAATTAGTTGAATGCATTTGATCAGAGATTCTGCCAAACCATTCTAGTATGCACGTGTGGAATAGAATGTTCAATGGTAATTCCTATAGACATGCAATAATTTTTAAATGCTTGAGATTGAAATTCCCCGACATTATCAAGACGGATGGTCTTGATTGGGTTATCAGGGAATTGTGCTCTTAACTTAATGATTTGTGCTAAAAGTCTAGCAAATGCAACATTGCGGGTCGAAAGCAAACAAACATGTGACCACCTAGTTGATGCATCTATCAAAACCATGAAATATCTAAATGGTTCACAGTGAGGATGAAGAGGTCCACATATGTCTCCCTGAATGCTTTCTAAGAAAACTGGGGATTCCATAACAATTTTACTCGGGGATGGTTTAACTATCAATTTACCTTGAGAACAACTAGCACAATTATAATCACCAGCTGAAAATATTTTGTGACTCCTTAAAGGATGTCCATGCGAACTATTAATTACTCTTCGCATCATTGAAGATCCTGGATGACCAAGCCGGTCATGCCATAAAATGAATGTCTTTGGATCATTAATTTTCTTATTTAAGACGGCATTCGTTTCGACATGCCTTATATGAGTAAAATATAATCCAAAGGATAAAGCTGGGAATTTTTCTAACACTTCTTTTTCCCATTTGAAACCAATGTGACATAGAGAAATTCTCTATTATTTTCGTTCATGGTTTCAATGTGATATCCATTTTGTCGAGTATCATTAAAGCTGAGTAAATTTCTTCTGGATTTTTCAGAGTATAAGGCATTGTCAACATGAATTGTTGTTCCCCCAGGCAACATAATATTTGCTCTTCCAGAGCCATTAATCAAATTGGAGATGCTAGATATTGTTTGAACATTAGCCTCAGCTAAGTTCAAATTGGAGAAATATTATATGTTTTTAAGGATTGTGTGCATTGTAGCACAATCAACAAGACATATATCGCTCTTATTTGATTCATGATTTGAACACATGATTTGTTGATCCATCTAGACAAATAATGTTTGGCAAATTAGAAAAAGAGTCATATTTCATTCATAATAAGGAACTAGTACATATAACTAAGAAGCATAACAAAAACTAGTACATAGAATTATTGAAAATCATTACATATGATCATTAAAAATATCGAGATTAGTGTTTGGATCATCATGAAAATTCAGGACATCCATATAATTGATGTCCAACGAGCCATCTCCGACAGTGAAGTTCATCTCAACTATTTTTCCTTTCTCCTTTAAGGAGGCTTGATAAAGATCAATAAAATGTTTAGGCGTGCGGCATACATGAGCCCAGTGGCCTTTTAGACCACACTTATGACATGGTTGGTAACGATTACGAGCATGCCCATTTTCAACAGTATTTTTTCCCTTATTCCGAACGACATCATTCTTATTCCATTTATTTTGGAACTTATTGCCACGAAATTTAGAATAGGGCTTGCCACGATCTTTGCTGATTGATCCTTTCCCATTTCCACGTCCATGATTTTTCTTTCCTTGACCCTTTTTATGGTCATTATAGGATGATGCATTTGCCTCATTAATTGAGGCGGAACCAGTTGGACGGGAGTTGTGGTTCTTCAATAGAAGCTCATTATTTTGTTCAGCTACCATGAGACAAGAAATTAATTCTGTGTACTTTTTAAATTGACGCGCTCGATATTGCTGTTGCAACAACATATTCGAGGCATGAAAAGTACTGAATGTTTTTTCCATCATTGCCTCATCAGATATATTTTCTCCACACAGCCTCAAACGAGAGGTAATATTAAACATGGTGGAGTTATACTCACTGACTGTTTTGAAATTTTGTAGCCTAAGATTCAGCCAGTCGTTTTGAGCTTTTGGAAATATCACCGTCTTTTGGTGATCATATCACTATTTCAATCTTAACCACAAGGTGAGAGGATCTTTTATAGTGAGATACTCACTTTTCAGGCCTTCATGGAGATGATGGCGAAGGAATATCAGTGCTTTCACACAGTCTTGCATTGATGTTTCATTTCCTTCTATAATAGTTTCTCCTAAGTCTTTAGCTTGGAGATGTATCTCGGCATCCAGTTGCCATGGCAAATAATTATTTCCAGTGATATCAAGAGCAACAAATTAAAGTTTTTGAAGGTTTGCCATAGTCTTCCTAGCTTTGTCTCCTTAACAAGCCTTCTTGAACTTCAAGATCTCCTTAATGCTAGAGCAAGCTCATGCTGATAACGTGTTGTAAATTGAGGTCAAACTTGCTAAGAAATAGAGAAAGAAAATAGAAGACTAAGAACTTATACTACTACAAACTACTACTACAAAGAAGAAGAGAAGAAATGAGATAGTTGGAATCAGAAGTTTTCATTCAACTTGGTGTGTGAATTACAATGGGGTTGGCACCCTTTATATAGGCCATTTGGTGATGATGATAATTGTACTTATACAATGTGTACAAGTTATACATACACCACAAGTCATACAACACATCACAAGCAACATATACAATACATGGAAGAGTTAGTGTACATTGGAGAGGATTACAAGTTACATGACAATACATAGACAAGTGGAGGTACGATTAAGTGAGAAATACAAGTTACATGACTACACAATATGTTGGTGTACATGCATGGTCATCCATATTCCACAACAGATTCTAGTCACTCAACGCATTTATTAGGTTACCTAGTCCATAACAGTGAATAATGGTCTATCATTGGAGTTAATAGTCAATTGAACAGTAAACATGGTAATCTTTTTTTGTTAATTTAAGTTGGTGCTTAACCAATTATATCTGTAAAGATAACGATGAACCTTATGCTACCTTATCAATAGTATGGTCAACGGTGGTCAAATTCAGTCAACAAAGAAGTTTGAATCGATCAAAGTCATCAAGGTTAGTATTATTATATTTCTTTTTATTAGATAAAAATTCAATGCTATAATTTGATGGGTCAACTAAAAGATTGTTGAGTTTGCCATATGTTAGTCTACATGACGTGGATCGATAAAAAATATCCATAACTATCTCTTACATTTTTTTCTCAATAATGTAAAAATCACCTTCCATTCTCATATTTATCACCTTATATGCTACAGTTCTTCTTATGTAATTACAAATCAATTTAGATTTATACTCTATATTTAAAATATCTTTTTGTTTTCATTAAAGAGCTTAATTAAAGTTGAATATGGAGATGCGTGTCTACTTACTTTCGAAACCCATCCCAACACTAGATCTCTAGTACCATCGAAGTCCTGGTTTATATATAAATATTTTTTATTTCTAAATGTCTATTTGTCTATCTTTTTTTTTTCAAGTTCTCTTAAAGATTCCTATTTGTATTAACTGATTATACCTGATTGAGATGAATTAATATATATGGTCTTCTTGGCTTATCTTGATTCCTTGAATATGTTGGCATCCTATGTGGTTATAATTGTATCTTAGAGGATGTATCTTCTTTAGTTCTAAATTGGTACCATTAATGTAAATAACTTGCTAGCCTTGATTATTTAGGCTATGTGTTTTTGGGTGGTCTGAGGTCACCTTGCATAATTACTTTTCTTCATCTACTTGGATCCCAATTGGTATAAATTCGTTCTTATATTTGTATTTCCCTATTTTTCTCATCTTTTCCTACTATAGAGCTAGTCATGACAGCAAGTTGGAACGTAGCTTGAGCCTGCAAGCTTTTATCTTGTACCTATATGTTTGACTTTTGTTTATTTATTGGCGTAACTAGATTGATTAACACCAGTGATTTTTCTTTTGCAGTGCTGAAGATCTTCATAGTGTGCTTATATTTTTGTGGGTAGACGTGCATTAAGTAGGGTATTTTATCTGGTCCTACATAAAAGTTGATTCCAACATCTGATCATAGTGGAATGATTTCAAGAAGTAGAACTTAGAGGATTGTGACATGCTATTACTTACTTCTAATGATTATGGTCATTTTCTATTCATATATTTTAGTAACCTCACTTTTTTGTAGCCTATGCTAATGAATGGAAAGTGTATCCATAGAAAATGTAGTGCTATAGTGCCACCTGATAAGATCGAAAGTCTGATTAATGTGCCCCCTATAGACCAATAAAGAGCCCTTAATAGTTTTTTTTATTTTTATAAAGTGCCTAAATAGTTAGTAATTATTCATTATTACTAATTTTTATTTAATAATAGAATATCATCTTCAAGCTTACCATTGTTATACGGATAAGCATAATATTTTTATTTAAGAATAATAGATTACTTATCATCTAAGCATCTTATGGATAAGTATAATTTTTTATCAGGATTGATATATGGGTATTAAAACTAATTTTTTAACTGGTTAATTCAATCAAAATATTGGTGCTAGTCAAAAGTAGCGAGGATGCGACAAGTAATATGCGTGCATAATAGTTTCTCGTATTCTCCTATTATTTGTAGTAGTGCTAAATGAGATATCATCTCCACAGGGATTTTGCAAACTTCTAAGGATATTATTTTTTCTCTTTTTTTCATAATTTAGTTAATCTAATTAAACGAGAATTAAAATACTAAATAACTAAAAACTCTAACTACTAACTTAAGCAACCAAACTAATTAAACTAATTTAAACAATTCAATGCAAACTTTATTAAACAAAATTCAAATTCAATATACTATAAATATCTAAACAAACGTTTAAACAAACCCTACCAAACAATGTAATATACTTGGATTGCATTCAAACACTAGAACATAACATCACCTCATAACCTAGTTATAATCATATCACATGTAATCTTGGAATCATTAAATCCTAATTCATAATAGGTTGATTGCTTTTACCAAACCATCAATTTTCCTATATTTAATAAAAAATAAGCCATATTCTTATCATTATAAATATACATATTGGATAAAACGCAATAAATAGAATTACGATAACATTAACACTCAATGAAAAATCATGATAAATCTAAACCAAATATTAATAAGAATATGCTTATCAATAAATAACTTAGAACGCAATCACCTATAACATCCACTTGGGTAAAATGGCCCTATAGATTAATCCTAATTACTACTTCTATAATTGTCGTCAATAATCATAGACATAGATTCAAAATCAAAATATCATAATACATATTTGCAACTATGCATACAATATCATTCCTCATTAGTTGTAATACGCAAAAACAATTTATTAAAACCGTGATTGTTGCGTATGATTAGATTTAAAGCATTAAGTACATGATTCCTTAAATATAACTGCATTGCAATCCAAAGTATATACATGTCTAGGGTTTGCTTAGATTAATAAACTACTCACTCATGCTAGAAATAAATAACACAATTATATAATTAAAAGCTATAATTAAATAAATACCTCATAATGAAATAAACAAAGCTCCTATGTTACTTCAAACATAGACTAACTAATGGCTAATAAAATGCATACAGAGTGAGAGAGTGAGAGCTCCAATTCATAACCCTAAACTCCTATATATAGTTTCCTAAGTATACAAATTATAGTTAAACTCAAATTCCTTGTTCTTATCTAAAAAACTCGTAATCGACCTCTTCGATTTGTCAGCGACTCCATTTTGTTCACAAATCGGTGAGTTAATCACTGAAAATTTGCTGATGATTAAATGGGTCTTCTCTACTGCCGATTTCCCCAATGATTCCTTTGTAATTTTGTATAGCTGGCTAATCGCTGACTTTATTCTCCAATTGACTGTTTTGCTCTTCTTCCTATTTTTCTTCCATTTCTTCATTTTTTCCAATTAAATCTTAAAATTACAAAAATAATAGAATACCTAATGTAATATCATCATTTATATCTAAAACAAACCTAAATTACAGTATAAAATTGTCTAATTATTGACTTGCCAAATACCCCCAAACTTAGCATTTTGTTGTCCCAAGCAAAGGAATACTTTCAATTATATTCTATTTTCATTCTTTATATCATGAATTCAATTATATTCTATTTTCAAAACAATTTCTTGAAAAACCACAACAGGGCTGAAAATAAGTTTCATTAAACTTGATCTACAAAAGTAAACCATACCTTAATTTGTGATTTCCTTATCTGATTGTTCAATCTCCAAGACGTAAAAGGGTGCGTCCTCTATCGAAAATGTATACACGAACAATGACCATAATTTGGAGTTTTAGCATCAAGAGAGATAAAAAATATTTTTCTTTCTCTCCCAAAATCCAGAGAACTCGAGAAATAGCAACTCTAAAAATCTTATTCATTTTTAGGGTTTCAACCTCTATTTACATATTTAGATAAGCTCTCTTGAAAAACCTATTCATAATACAACTATTGTATTTAGGCAATTCAAGCAAATAATACAAGCGCTCCTATTAATAAGTTATCATATAACAAATTGTAAGGGCTTTTAAGTCATGAATTTTATCATATAAAATTCATTACTCTAGACCAATTGAAACTGCATAAAACTATTCTTTGCGTGCGACCTGATAGGTTATGCGATGTTGGCAATAAACTAAATAATTTTCGTACACAAGTCATCAGCGATTTCTAGCAAGGTATTATGACTAACCAAGTAGCATGAATATAAAAATCGATACAACCTAATGAATAACATATATCATATCCTTTTATCGTGCGATATCTTTTGATTAAACATAAGGCATGGTAAGTCACTCTTAATGTTCAATCGTACTAGTCTCGTTCTTTAGGTTGATGGAAAACATCCAAGTGACATTGATCATATCAATTCGCTTGGACTTGGTCATTCAATAGCTAACATATCGACAGATCCACTGATATCTCTCTCTAATTGAGAGGGACAAATTATGTTTTGATTACACACCTTCACATATTATTCACATGGTAACCAATCACGATCTTTATAATCGTCCAGTTAAATACAATGTTTGATTGTGTCAAATTACCATGCTCATAATATTGAAGTCTATAGTAATCTTAAGTTGAAGGACTAAATGATATACCTATCATGAGTAACACCTATGAATTAATCCATGTGGTGTTCTCATAGCGGGTCGGTCCAGTACCTTGTTCCCTAAAAAGTACTTATAATCTTGATTCGTATCCCATACGCATGATCATAACATGATCATCGATCAAGATTCACACTAGTATTAATTCATTATAGTTCCCAGTATAATGACCGACTATGGATATTTAATATATTTCATAAAATACCCATAGATCTTATTATCGAGTAAACATGCAATCACTTATGATAAAACAACAAATGAAATCTCTATTTTATTAACTAAGATTATAAGATAAACAATATTTGTAGATTGATCAAGAGCACATGCCCTAACATTTTGCTAAGATACCAATGAATATATCTTTTAAAATGTGTTAGATTAAGAATTACTTCACTCAACCTTAGCTTCAAGCACTCGAGCTAAATCTTTTATTTAATGAGTTTAAGAACATCCATCTTTTTCATCTTTCATATTTTTCTACTTCATCCTAATTATTTTCTTTATTATATATATTTTTTCATTTCACTTTTGAGTCCCTGGTCTATTTCTTGTAGACATTCTCACATTTTTCCCACTATAGATTCCTTACTCCATTTCTATGAAATATATAGGTCTCTCTATATATTCGTAAACTCTTGTTAGCACTTCTCACTGTCCACTAAAGGTGAAGAAAATATTTTTTCTAATTTATAAAAATTCATCGGTTTCTAACTCATTTCTTCTGTCAATTGTGGCATAATAATTTTCTATATATAATAAAAATATACTTAATCAACAGCCTTTATATCACAAGATTCTTAGAAATCTTTCTTGTTCATCTTGCACTATTATTTCGATCTTCTACCCATTCTCATGACTAACACAAGGCAATCAATCCAGTGGATACATCAACTAGTAAGTTAATCAAAAGGGTATAAAAAATAATTACTTCTATCATAGAATTCACTTGAGTAATAAAAATATAATTTTCAGTCAAAAATTTATTATTTATTCATTATATTAAATTCCTAACTAAAATAAAGTAAAACGAAATTCATACTTACTTGATTTCGGAAGAAATTTGAAAATTTTCATTAACTTACTTGAATATCGGATCAAAAGTTTGAATTTTGCCTCAATTTTGAACTTAATTTTTACCTTTCCACTATTTCCTTGATTTCGTTGCTATCATTGTTATACTTCACCTAAAATACCTCCAAACTCATTCCAAACTTTTTCCTCTAGGTTTAAAAATTAAATCGAATTTCCAACAAAACAAATATACCTCGTGAAATATAAACGAATTTATATAATCATAAATTAGATAATCAATATGTAAATAAATTTAATATATAAATTTCATCAAACAGAGTGCATAAAAATATGAGTAATCATCACCAATGTATGAAATGTAGCAACATCATCAAATATAATAAATCACTAAGCACATATCACATATAGTATATAACTTGAGATTTATATGTAAGACCTCACACATTATCACTTAGAGACAAAAAAGATAAATTAGAGCAAAGAATTCAATGTCGTCGTCAGGAAGTCGCATCATCATAATCAGTCACTGGATCAATCATCTCGGACTGGTAACTCGCAGCGGGATCATAGAGGGTGTAGTCTTGACATTTTCTGTAGTTCATCGTAAAGAAAGTGGTGGTGTTTTAGCGTTAATCCCTAAAGCTATTTTTACGACTTCTATAGTGGTACTTCTTGAATTAGAGACTCTTTTGCTAGAGTATGATGATCTTACACTTGAAGATTTGTATTCCCAACTCCGGTCACTACGCAACATTTAGCATAACATTGATTTCATATCTGGGTCCAGCCTTCCTAACCTTCCACACTATCGAATGAGCCTTATTTAACATTTTATACTTCAACAACAAGTTGATGAGCTGTTGTAAAAAAGGTTTATATGACCTCGCTTGATTCCATGTGCAGTCCATGCTTTACTAACACAAAAAGATGGGACATGGCGTACGTGTGTAGACAGTATAGCCATAAACAAGATCACCATCAAATATCGATTCCCTTTACATCGCCTAGAAGACATGTTTGATGAATTAAAGGTGTTGAAGGTGTTCTCTATAATGGTTCTTCGGAGTGGATATCAAAAAATTTGCATTCGAGAAGTTGATGAGTGGAAAACCACCTTCAAAACTAGGGAAGGCGAATGGCTTCCCATGCCTATTAGGCTGAGCAATGGACCAAGTACCTTCATGCGACTCGTGCATCAAGCTTTAAAACTTTTTGTTGGGAACCTAATGGCAGTCTACTTTAATTATATTATGGGGTAAAGCAAGGATGTTGACAATCATCTCTTACACTTAAGGGAAGTACTTAATACTTTTCGTGCCAACAAGATTTATTTGAATTTAAAGAAATGTGAATTTCTTGTAACTAAGCTGTTGTTTTTAGGAGTTATTGTTGGTGACCATGGGATTCAATTTGATGAAAATAAAGTTCAAGCTATTCGAGATTGACCTACCCCCTCCACCATCCATGCACTTCTAAGTTTTCATGATCTAGTGATAGATGTCGAGTGTGTATAATAAGTTTCTCGTATATCCTTATTATTTATAGTAATGATAAATGAGATCGTCTCCACAAAGATTTAGCCAACTTCTTTAGAAAAAAAATCTTTCAATAGTTTTATTATTATTTTTTACTTAAATTTAATTAAAATGAGAATTAAAAATCGCTAATTCAAACTATACTACTATAATAATTAACTAAACTAATTAAACTAACTTCATTAACACAATTCAAATTCACTAATATTCAAATAAATTCGATTCAATAATAAATAAATACTTAAACAAACATCTAGAACAGTGAAACATTAATCCGTTTTGCATTGAAACATATTACTCAAATCATAGCGATGAGCATACTTTAATCTCTTAATAAAGTATTCTAGATCATTAAACTCTAATCATAAGTAAGTAGACAGCCCTTATCAAGTCATCAATTCTCTTTATACTGGTGGAAAAGCCACGTTCTAATTTTATTTAATTAACCCTTTAAAAACTCAAAGAAATTAACTTTATGCAATAAAATTGCATTAAACTTCGTGAAAACTTAGAACCAATAAATATAATACCTTCAGAAAGTCTTTTCAATATTAAATTTATATCTCAATCCACCTAGGACATCTTGTTAGGTTTTTGGGTTCATACGCATCGAAAAATTCAAAACAATTTTTGAAAAACACTAAGAAGATCGAAAATAAGTTTCATCAAACTAGATCTATAAAGTAAGTCATACCTTAATCCATGATTTCTTTCTCTGATTGTTCAATATCTAAGACATTCAAGCGCACGTCCTTTATCGAAAGTCTACACACGAATGGTGATCACAATTTGGAGTGCTTACCTCTAGAGAGATAGCAAAACGTTTTTCTTTCTCTCCCAAAATCCAGAAAACTCAAAAATAGCAAAAACGAAATCTTATATCATTTTAGGGTTTCAACCTCTATATATATGTGTGTAGATAAGTTCACTTAAAAAATCCATTCATAATACAACTATTGTATTGAGGCAATTCAATCAAATTACACAAACACCCCTATTAATAAGTTATCATATAAGAAATCGTAAGGAATTTTATATCATGAACTTTATCATATAAAATTTATTACTTTGTACCAATTAAAATTTCTTAAAGTCATTCTTTGTGTGTGACACAATAGGTTCATGCGACGTTAGTAGCGAACCAAAATCATTTTGATACACAAGTCATAAGCGGTCTCTAGCAAGACATTATGAATACCTAAGTAGCATGAATATTAAAATCGATAAAACCTAATGAAGAACATATATCATATCCTTTTTTCGTGTGATATCGTTTGATTAAACATAAGTTATGGAAAGTCACCTTTAATGTTCAATCATACCAGTCTCGATCTTTAGGTAGACTGAAAACATCCAAGTGACATTGATCATATCAATTCACTTGGACTTGGCCATTTAACAATCTAACATATAGAGGGATCTATTGATATCTCTCTCTATACAAGAGGGATAAATTCTATATTGATTATATACCTTCACATATGATTCACATGGTAACCAATCACAATTGTTATAATCGTTTGGTTAAAGACAACGTTTGATTGTATTAAATTACCATGCCCCTGATATTGAAGTCTATGGTAATCTTAAGTTAAAGGATTAAATGATATACCTATCATAAGTAACACCTATTACTTACTCTATGTTGTGTTCTCAAAGCGGGTCGATCCAGTACCTTGTTCCCTAACAAGTACTTATGATCTCGATTCGCATCCCTATACACATGATCATCATATGACCATCAATGAAGATTCACAATAGTTTTAATTCATCATAGTTCCCAGTATAATGGCCGACCGTTTTGATAGCTTTATCAAGTCTAACCATTTCAAACAATAAAGTAATTGTTACTCAACTTGCCTCACCAAGATAACATAATACACTCTGTGGAGGCAGGTCCATATTGATTTCATCGAAGCCTTGACAAGTGTTTGAGAATGGATGAAATTTGACTTAAAAACACACTTTTAAAGTCTTGCATACTGAACCTGTTCAGTACGTTGTCAATATAAGCACTCATACTTAGACCGATTAGCCTTTTAGATATATCCTTATAGATCTTAATCCCAAGGATGTAGGCTGCATTAAACTAGATAATGAGTTTAAATATCACAATACACATTTTAGACTAGGCATGTAATATAAAGTTCCATCATTAAAATTTACAAATAATAATTTTTTAAATTAGTGAATGAAAAAATATGATTAGTTTAAAGCATTAAATATAAAATTATCTCATCCTGACTACATCACAAAATAGAGCAAGTTCATGTTCAGACTTTGTTTAGAATAATAAACTACTCATTCATCATCATATGAAATATTGTAATAAAGTAAATAAAAGACATAGTTAAATACCTTTGAATAAATACTTTGAATCTTCAAATCGTCTCTACAAGCAATGAATAATAAAATAATAAACTATGGCTCCAAGAGCAATGAAATATTAATCTAAGTACTTAAGGGTAATTGATTTTGTAACCTTAGGGTCATATATATAATATTCTAGGTAGTATGTATCAGAAACTAACTCAAATGTCTCGTGGTTATCTAAAATTCTTGAAATCGAACCCATCCATTCTTAAGCGATTCCACATATTTCTTAAGTCGCTAGTTGAATCCTTGGAAAACTCCCTCTGTACGTGCTCCACCGATTTGTCTAGTGATTCTTAGTGTAAATCCCAAGTCACTGAGGATTCGCCAGCATTAAATTCTAGTTGATCCTTGATTCATTGATGATTATTTGTGTACCACTTTCATTGGATCATATCCTTTATTTTTTCCCTTTTTACTCCATTTCTTCTTATATTCTACTTATTACCTAAAATAACAAAAATAAGAGAAAACCCAGTGTAATATAACCTTTTACATCTAAAATTACCCCAAGATATACTATAAATCATTGTTTAATTATTAACTTATCAAATACCCCTACTCAGTACTTTGATGTCTCTAGCAAAGGAATACTTTCAATTATACTATTTTTTCTTCCCTCGTTCTGATTCATAATTACTTACTCTTATTCTTAAATAGAAGTGATCATTATGTAGAAACATATTACCCTCATAAAAATGAAAATCATGATAGAATAGAAAGATTTAAAGAACAACCCCTTATTTGACAACTCAACCTCTAGTTATGCAATATACCTCAGAATTCAAAGTTAAATCAATTACTAAGGTCAAACCACTATACAGGTTTTCGCAATCTCCACCGACAAGCATCAAGCTTACGATGACTAATATAGAATCTCAAGATACAAAAATCACTAAATCAATCTCATTTTCAAATAATACTTAAAATGCCACCACAATTAAAGTCGATAAGAATTTTTAATCACCAATAATTATCATTTATTTTCATTTAAATGTTGGGATAAAAAGATATACTTCACTTAACTTAGCTATAAGCACTCGAGCTAAATCTTTTATTTAAAGAGTTTTCATAAACATCTTTCCATCTTTTCTATATCTTTCTTTCTTCTTTTTTTTTCATATTCTTTTATTCTTTATATTATATTCTTATGGATCCCTGCTCCATTTTCTTAGGAATTCATTATTCTTTTTATAGGAATTCTTCCTCATATTTTCCCCACCACTAGATTATGTGCTCCATTTCCTTTGGAATCTATGAGTCTCTCTATTTTTTCTTTCAAAAGCTCTTGTTAGCTCTTCTTACTTTCACCAAAGTCAAGTAAGTATTCTTTCTAACTAAGTAAAATTCATTGGCTAGTTTCATATTTCTTTTCTTCAATTGTGGCATAAACTCTTTTCATCATATATATATAATACTTGTCAATAATATTTGAATAACAAGATTCTTAAAAAATCTCTTTTGTTTATCTTGCACTTATGTTTCGATCTTCTACCCATCATAATGTCTAACACAAAGCAATTAATCCTCTCTAAACTCCTCTAGTATATATATACAATCTAGGTTAAGTAAAATAGGTATATTCAATTCATATTCCTAAATAAATAAAGTAAAATGAAGAAATAATATTACCTGTATCTTCGAAATTTTGAAAAATTTCAACAAATTTGAACATTGAATAGATTGTACCTTTCATTTATTTCATACTTTGCTTCTTTATACTTTACTTCACCTAAATACCCCCAAACTTATTCTAAACCTTGTCCTCAAAGTCTAAAACTTAAGTCGGGTTTCCAACAAAACAACAATATACCATGTGAAGCATAAATGAATTAATAAAAATAAAATAAATAATGATAAAATAAATAAGTTACCACAAGAATGAATTTAAAAATTAGAGAAAGCATGATAAATGAAAATTTTCAAGCATCATTGTAATAGATGATAACACATCAATCCAATTTATAATATGAACCAAATCAAAGCAATAGTATCATAATAGCACACCACATCACACATATCATCGTTTCATATTACAAACCAAGACCTTACACAGAATCATTTAAAGATAGACTAAACAAAGAAAAAAGTAGATTAGAAACGTCATATAAAAGTCTTGTCATCATCATCATCCCTTTGATCATGTTGTTGAGACTGGTAGCTCGCTACAGGGTTATAGATCATGAAGTCCACTCCTGCCACTAGAGTACTTTCTAAAAAGACTATCTCATTGGGCATTCTCAGTTGGATAGATGGTGTTAGGATATTAGCTCCCCAGCGTTGCAATCTCCTATTCATATGTCTTTCGAACCCATGCAAACTCTTCGCAATTTTGCGATGGTTTTCTGAAACATGAACTATTGATTTCTTAGAGTTCGCATCTGGTTCTGTAAGATTGACCTCATCATGGACATTTTCGTCTCTTTGACGTACATGCCAATAAAATCCTTTGCAGGTGGCTCTAAGCTCTGGTTCGTCATCTCATTATATGCGGCATATTGCATCTCATGTAAAACTCTTATGTTCTTTGCCCGTATTCTTTTTCTTTATGTGGTCTCACTTCTAAGTATAACATTTCTTTCCCACTCTTCCTTCAAATCTATATTGCTTGACACCTGTTTGGTGTTTTTTATGAATTCATCAATGATGGTTCTGTCAGGGTAAACATCTAACCCCAAACCTATCATATGAACTTGGTCTTATTTGCAAAATTCGGTGATCATTAAGGGAAAAGGTAAACCTTTATTTTCTTTATAGTCATGACATTTCTAATTGAATCATAAAAGATTTTGCAAACATCAATATAACATATCCCTTGAACGATCTGGTAAACAACGCAGCCTTGTAGTTCTCAACCTCATAGTACTGCAAACTCGGTTGTAGACTAGCTAATAAGTGGTTAAATATGCACATTTATATATGTTTTTAGTTATGTAAATCGAGTCTAAAGTTATATCTTTTGATTCTATATGTTTACTTTAAAGATTTATAGGGTATTTGAGTGTTTGTGCGTGAATTAGACAAATTTGGGAAAGAAGTCAAAGTTTAGTCAAAACCCAGCAAGCTTGAAGACCCCCAGAATGAACTGAAGGAGCCATGGAGAAGCTATGGTGCTAAGCACGGTGTCAAAGAAGAATAAGGAACGGTGTCAGAAATGAACAAACGATGTCAAATTTACAATTGAAAGCGCCACCTGCGGCGCCAGGTTCAAAAATAGAAATACCTGACCGACTTCATGTTCGAGACTTACTACATTGTGCCACACCGTGACTTGGAGTTGTTCCCACATAATAGTAGTGTCACCAATGGTGCCGGACTTGCATAATACAAATTTTACAATTTTTTGAAGGTTCTTATTTCCCGGGCTTTCCTATTCTTGTACCTAGGCTCACCTATATAAAGGAATGACTTCTATGGATGAAAACACATTGTAATTCAGAGTCGTTTAGGAGTAGAGCAAGGTATAGTAGCCATATACGTCTAGGTTCGGGGATGAAGCTATCTAATCAGTAGTAGGTTTGTTTTCATGTTTTGTTGAGGTTTTCTTTAATAATAGTGTTTTGTTTCTCTAGTTTTATGTTATTTTTTTCACAATGTCTCAATGGTAGTTTAGAGTTTATATATTCATTGCAAATCTTTAAGCATAAACCCATTTACCTGCTATAAATTAAGTAGAGTCCATGATACCAATCGAGTTGAGAAGTGGTGATCACCTAAAACAAGAAACCCGACACACTTGTTGTTATAGGTGAATAAAATCGACAACTAGATTAAATCTTGAGAGTGGTTGCCCAAGGTTATCTAGGGGTAAGTGTTTCTACAAAGTTGTTAATGGCGCTTACATGTTAAATCTTAAGAGCGGTTGCCTAAGGTTGTACGATGGAGTAAGAGAACAATTTAGAGAGCGATTGACCTAGCAATTGAGAATAGGGGAACTAGGGAGTTGGTGACCCCCAAAACTTATATCCTATCTAGGGAAACTATTTTAAAACCCGTTTTTCAAAACTGACGAGGCAAGACATGGGAACAATGTTGGGCTAGATCATGGATTCCTAAACTTAAGTATATTTCTATTCATTGCTTTACAACTTATTTAATTTCTTGTTTAGTAGATCTTTAGGATAAAACTCTTTCAAAAGCCTCCTAAATTTACTCTTTTGTTTGTTGAACTCAGTTTCACTGAATCCTATGAATTCGCCACGTGCTTGTCACTACTACATCCCAGTAGGATTGGTAACCTTGTATGGGTTTTATTTGACACGTGTGACACTTGATCACTATCATTAATGAAGTAGTTCCATCCTTTGGTGGTTTTCCTAAAAAACTTAGTTTGAATGTGTTTTCAATACCTATCCTTATCAAAAATGAATCCATCCCCTTGAATTGATTCCAAACCATTTTTAATATTTTCTTGGTGAAATCCATTTATGAACCCATACTTAGGTTTTAGCATTTGTTATTCTCTCTTATATCAAAATTTCAGTAAACCGTATTACTGATTTATTCTTGCAGGTGAATAGTCAACTGGTCTTCCTCAGACCATGGCTTCCGTCTTATTATCATCTTCATGCCCATTCGCATGAAATTTTTGGACTAATATCTCACAACTCATCTCTATAGAGGACACCGTTTCATTATCGACATTGTAATCCCTAGTCAATAATCCCCAATTTCGCTTCCTTATTATATTCAAAATTCTAAGCTCGTACTTTATCTTGTTCTTGACGTTGAAACCCATTTTCGGAACAATTTTTCTATTCTTACTAATATCACTTTTCATCCTAGCGAGAGCCTTAGCATTTATTGAATTATGGGCTAGAAAAGGAATCCTTGGTGTGTCCTCGACTTCTTCCTCTCTCTCCGACTCATCACTAAAATCTAGAGGTGGACAAGGTTCTCTGGGTGTTCTAACTCTAAGATTATTTATTGAAATCCTCGTTGGCCTAACAGATGTGGGTGGATCTTTGAATTTTTTTTGGGTTTTTTATTAAAGCTCCCTTCCCCTTCACCTCTCTCGAACTCCTGCCCTTACAACTTTTGGCCATTTTCTAAATAATAGATAACAAGTCTGCATAACAATTGAGACCTATGGATCATAAAATAACGTTTGTCATAATTCAAAACTTTATTTAAAAAGAGAAATTCATTTGGAAAGCTAGCTTAAAAATTCATTGAAAATTTAAAATAAAATTGGCATCGAAGTTTTAACTCAATTATAAACTTTAAAATCAGTTTTCTAAGTAATATAAAACAATTGTGTGATAAATTAATAGTTTTCTCAAAAATAAAACAAAACAAAACAAATAAAACAAAACCCCAAACTTATTTTAAACTCAATAATCAAACCAATTGCAAATATGTTTCTTTTGAATCAATAAAAATACCAAAATTTCAAAAATGTTAAAGTTGTAAGCCAACGATCATTATAATCGCAACGCCTAATCTATTGGAATCAATGAAGTCATTTATGCATGGTAATAGATTGAGTTTCAATAAATAAATTTGAAAGCAATTGAAGATTTGCAAAAAAAATTCAAACCAAAATTTGTTAAAGTAAAAAGTTAGGGTTATCGTAATTACCTTCTTGAGAATGAATCTATCAAGATATAAGCTCTTGAACTCATCTAGATTGATTTTCCAAGCACTAAAGAAAAATCCCTAAAACCCTAGTTCGGCTCAACTCTCTCAAATTCAAGAATTTTAGGTTGAATGAAACTAAGTTGAGGTGGAAATCACTTAAATTCACTAAGATTAAGCTTGGGAGGGTCGAATCTAGGCAAGAAATCAATTGCATGGGTAAAGGGGTGCAATGATTTGTGTATTGAAGGTGAATGTGCTTATGGAGATTTCTGGTTTTGCATTAAAAACTCAATATCGTGCCCAACGATTCGAGTGTTAAGTAGAATCACTGAGAAATTGCTATGCAAATCAGTGAAAATGAGGTGTAGTGACTCACTGATCTAACCATCGATTTTTGTTGAAACACCGAATCACTTGGGATTCGCTTGTCTTAAATTTTCACTTAATTTTTTGGTTTCTCTCACCAATTTAGCCAATGATTCTTAGTGTTATTTCAAATCACTGGGGATTTGCTAGGCTAATTTTAACTGTTTTCCCAGTTTATTTCGTAATTAACATATATATCATTAATAAAAACTTATATAAGAGTAGGATATACTAAAAATTCGAAAGTCTGATTAGGATAAGTAACTAAATAATAATTTTATTAAATAAATAAATAAATAAATAAACAAGCAAGTGAATAACATGAACTTGCATGAAGGCCATATAAACAAAAACAACTCGATCACTCCCCCTTATTTGAAATTACCTCGGAGTTTAAATTACGAAAATATTTTCAATACAAGAGTCAAAAGTGAGAGAATAAAAACATATTATATTAAACTAAATTAAATTCTTAATAAAATTAAATAATCATAGAATATGGGCTGCCTCCATATAGCGTTTTTGTTTACTTTCATGGGCTCGACTGAAACCTTCTACAAATTAGGTTAGATCTCTAAACTTGAATTTAGGATTATCCACTCCAGTGCCATTCCAAAAAGTGATTGCTCAACCATTCACTGTCGGAGTGATTGTTTTGTTCAAAATATCCATAGCAACTTGAGTCGCGGCTAAGAAAGGTCGTCCTAAAATTAAAGGTGGATCTTCATTGATAAAGTGTGGCATGACCAAAAAGACTGTGGGTATGATGTATTTGTCCACTTAAACTAATACATTCGTGACCACCACTTTTAGTTGAATTGATGTACAATCTGGTAGAGAAACTCATTCAGAAGCAAGTAGATCTTACTCCAATTGAGTGTGTAGAAAGAAATGTATGGGCATGAGTTTTACATCAAAACTAGTGTCACACTATGCTTTGAGATACTAAGCCCATTTGATTTTAATGTGCAAATGTATACCTCTAGGATCATTAAGCTTCATAACGCTTAAATCCGACTCTTTTTTCTTATTCTTGTTCTAGGATTCAAAATCTCCCTGCTTGTTAATATTATTTCCATTCTCCGATTGCTTAACTCTCCATTCTTGAGTTACTTTCTTTTCTTTTGAAGTGTCTTGAACTTGTTCTTTCTTTGAAATCTCTTTTCAGTTTCCATTGTTACAGTGTTAATTGCATGCATTTCAGTGTTAAAGTTATCATAATAGTTTAATTCTAGAAAATCATTTTCATTAATTTTATTTTCAAGTAATTCATCATAGTTATGTTTGTTATTAATTTTGAATTTGATAATTTTGTCTTCAAATTCCATAGACATTATTCTTTCAAAAAAATCTAACTTAGTTTTTGATGTTTTAAGAAAAGGTCTACCTAATAGTATACGTAGAGGATTAGGTGATATTGAATCTCCCATTTGCATAATATAAAAGTAGGCTGGAAATACTAAGTCGTGTACTTGTACTAAAATGTCTTCTAATAATCCATACAGTTTACTAACTGTATATCTGCTAAAGTAACATTAATAGGTGTATTAGTCAACGACCCTATTTTCAATGATTCATAAACTTTAAGTGACATTACATTAATTGATTCTCCGAGATCACACATAGCAAGTTCAATAGAAGAGGTTCCTATTGTAATAAGTATGACAAATAATCTTGGGTCGGAACATTTCTTAGGCATTTTCTTCTTTACTAAAGTTGACATCTTTGGTTCTAAATCTTCATTATATTCTTGTAAAAATTTGTCTTTACATTCAAAGAGTGATTTAGTAACTTCATCATCAATTGATTCCCTTAAAGGTTCTTTAATTTCTATTTTCTTAAATAATTCAGAAATATCTTCTTTAATTTCTTCTTTCCTAGCATCTGCTAATTGTCATGGAATGGAAGAAATAGAATGCGTATCTTTATTAAATTTATAAATATTATTGTCTAATTTATCTCGGTTAATTAATTTAGAATTTTGTAAAGATTTTTCATAAGCTTCAATTCGGGTTAAATATCATGGGTATAGCCTTTCGGGAAAAGGTGTGTATGTAATTTTTTGTATTTTTATTTTTCATTATCACAAAATAAAGCGTTAACTTGTGCTTGATTAATAGTTTGAGTAGGTCCTTTAGTTTAATTACTTAACTTATTAATTTGTAAGTTCATTTGATTTAATCAATTTTTCAACTCATTAATAGACATCACTTTTAATTTGATTTTCAGAAATTTGCGTAAAATTTTGATGACTTTGGGTCATAAAATTATGTATTATTTGTTTTAAATTTAGTTGCGTAGGTTGAATGGTTTGTTAAGGTTGTTAAATTGATGTAGATTGCATTTGTGCTCTTGGTCTAAAAGCGGTATAATTTTGATTTTGTAGACCATAGCTAAGATTTGGAATTGGTTTTTTGGTGTAATAATTATTGTTATTATATTGTTTTATAGGAGGACCAGAATATTGGTTCATTACCACGTTGATTTCTTCATTATTATCTTCTTGTAAAGTAGGACACGCATCAATAGGATGTGTAACTTTATTACAAAATTCACATGGTTTCACTTGAATTGATCTATATTTAAATAGTAATTTAACCAAGCTAGATAATTCATTAACTTTTTCATCAAATGTATTAGTTCTTTTATTATTACTTCATAATTTTTTTTTCTTGATGTATTGATCTTTTCACCATATTGCTTGGATTGCTTAGCTATCTTAGTAGTAGCTTCTTTTGCTAAAGTTGGTGTAAAATCGAATAATGATCCACCACATACGTTATCTAATAGTTTTTATTCAAAATGATTAATTCCTTCGTAAAAGTATTCTAATAAAGCTCTTTATGTATATCTATGTTATGGACAAGATGAAATTAATCTTTGAAATCTATCCCAAAATTCATTAAAATTTTCACAATCTTTCATTTTTATGACTGTAATTTGTCGTCTATAAGTACTAATTTTTCTTGCAGGCATATATTGATATAGAAAAAATCTTAAAATTTGAGCCCATGTGGTTATCAAATCTTGAGGAAGATAAAACAACCAATCTTGTACTTGATCTTTCAATACAAAAAGAAAAGCTTTAAGTTTGACTTGTTCTAACATACTATCTTTATGTTTCATCCCATTAACTTTATGTTCATATTCCCTTATAAATTTTAGGTGGTTTTCATTATCTTTACCATAAAAGTTAGGTATAACACAAATGAATCCAAGTCTTAGTTCAAATTAAGGAAACACCTCAAGATAGGCAATACATATTGGTTCATAAGCAGTGATAATTTGTTTGCTTTCCTAAAAGTAAGTTCTCTATTATCATCATCAGTATTAATAATATCAAGGTCATTATTGGCGTCCATTGTGGTAGCTTGGTGTTCCTTACGTTGTTGTTGTCTTAAATTACGATCTTAGTCCTATCTACCTCAAGATCAAACGGATGTAAAGATCCTATGTAATTAGAACAACGAAGTAAATAGACCATACAATGTCTAAAACTCCTAAGAAACTATGTAAAAATCTCCGACAACGGCACTAAAAATTGAAACGTATTAAGCGTGTACAATAAGTTTCCCATATATCCTTATTATTTGTAATAGTGATAAGTGAGATTGGCTCCATAGAGATTTAGCAAACTTCTTGAGGAAAAAGTCTTTCAAAAGTTTTTTATTTTTTATTACTTTAATTTAATTAATTTAATTAAAACGAGAATAAAAAATCACTAACTCAAACTTAAATACTATAATAAGTAACAAAACTAATTAAATTCACTAATATTCAAATAAACTCAATTAAATAATAAATAAATATCTAAACAAACATTCGAATGTGAAACATCAATTCATTTTGCATCCAAACATATTACTCTAATCATAGTCATGAGCATACTTTAATCTCTTAATAAAGTATTCTAGATCATTAAACTATAATCATAAGTAAGTAGACAAATCCTTATCAAGCCATCAATTCTCCTTATACTTTGGTGGAAAAACCGCGGTCTAATTTTATTAAATTAACCATTTGAAAGCTCAAAGAAATTAACTTTATGTAATAAAACGGCATTTCACTCCGTGAAAACTTCAAACTACTTAATCTTATACCTTCTGAAAGCCATTTCAATAGTAAACTTAGATCCCAATCCACCTTGGAAATCTAAATGGTAATAGACCTTTTAAACAATCCTTGTTACTACTTTAAACTAGATATTGAATCCCAATATCACAATACATATTCTAGACTATGCATGTAATACAAAGTTCCATGATTGAAATATGCAAATAATAATCTATAAAATCAATGAATTAAAGAATATGATAGGTTTAAATCATTAAGTACAAAATCATTTCATCATGACTACATCACAAAATGGATCAAGTTCATGTTCGGACTTTGTTTAGATTAATAAACTATTCATTCATCATCATACCAAACATTGCAATAATTTAAATAAAAGACAGTTAATTACCTTTGAATAAATACTTTGAATATTTAAATAGTGTCTAAAGGCAATGAACAATAAACAATAAACTAAAATAATAAACAACGGCTCCAAGAGCAATAAAATATTGATATATGAATTCAAAGATAATTAATTTCATAACCCTAGGGTCATATATATTGTATTCTAGGTAGTACATATCTGGAACTTACTGAAATATCTCGTGGTTATCTAAAATTATCAAAATTAAACCTAGCAATTCCTGAGCAATTCCACTTATTGCTCAAATCGTTAGCTGAATCCTTGAAAAACTGCCTCTATGCCCCACTGATTTGTTTGGCAATTCCTAGTGTAAATCCCAATCATTGAGGATTCGCGAGAAGTAAATTCCATTGTATCCTTGATTTGTTGATGATTCTTTGTGTACAACTTCCATTCGATCAAATCCTTCATTTTCTTCCTTTTTACTTCATTTCTGTAGATATTCCAATTATTACCCAAAATAGCAAAAACAAAAGAAAACTCGGTGTAGTATAACCTTTTACATATAAAATTACCCTAAAATATGCTATAAAACACTATCTAACTATTGACTTATCATCTGGCCATATTTTATAGGTGTTTTGTTTAAAGATTTAGCACTATTGTTGCCCCTGCAATGCATTGCTTGAAGCTTGGAAAATCTCAATAGGGTAAACCACAAGACATTAGCTTTGCTCTTATAAAAAAAATTTAGCTTTGCTCCTATATTAGCCCTTCTGAATTTTGAGAAAGTTTTTGAAGTTGAGACTAATGCATCTCTATGGGAATAATGTAGTCCTTCTCCAAGAGGGTCGCCCAATTGAATTTTTTTAGCGAAAAATTAAATTCACTAGACAACTATGGACTACATATGAACAAGAAGTCTACGCCATTATACGATCATTGAAGCATTATGAACATTATCTTATTCAAAAAGAGTTTGTTATTCAATGTGATCATTAAGTCATTAAGTTTGTGAACTCTTAGAAGAATTTGAATATAATACATTAAGATGGGTACTATTTTTACAAGGGTTTATATTTTTTCCAAGCATCATTCAGGCCAATTAAATAAATTTGATGATGCTTTTAGTAGACTTATTCATTTGTTGATAGTTATGCAAGTTCATGTGATTTGATTTGACTTTTACATGTGTTATATGATTTCAATGAAGATTTCAATGAGATTTTGGTAAAATGTATCCTAAAGGAACACATTGATGATTATTATTTGCATCAAATTTTTTTGTTCAAGGGTACTCAAATTTGCATTCCTAAGACTTCTTTATAGGTTAGATTATACAAGATATGCATGTCGGGGTTCTTGCCACGCAAGCTGGTCGTGATAAGACCATTACTCTCATTACATATCACTTCTACTAGCCACACATAAAGCGAGATATCTCGAAATTTGTTCAACGTTATGTTATATGCCAAAATGCTAAGGGGCAATCTCAAAATATAGGTTTATATTCTCATTTGTCGAGCCTCGAGACTATTTGGGGAGACTTGAGTATGAATTTTATTCTTGGTTTACCAATGACACAAAGAAATGTTTATTTGATGTTTGTCGTAGTTGAAAGATTTACAAAATTGTCTCATTTTATTCTTTTTTCACAAAACAGTGGATGTAAGCTACATTGCCAACCTCTTCTTTAAAGAAATAGTTTGCCTTCATAGAGTTCCAAAGTCCATCACTTCAGATCATGATGTCAAGTTTGTTAGTCATTTTTGGAGGGTTTTGTGGAAAACGTTTGACACTTCATTACAATTACTACTTAATATCTCTAAATTGATGGTCAAATTGAAGTTACTAATCACACTTTGGGCAATATGATTTGACGTCTTGCATGTGACAAATCAAAATAATGGGATCTATGTCTACCTAAAATTAAATTTGCTTTTAATTAAATGTCTAATTGTTCGATTGGGAAATCTCCTTTTTGCTAATGTTTATATTAATCTACCCAACCACATTTTTGAATTACTTGTAGTTTCAAATCCCAAGAGTTAATGATGAGTTATTATTTGTACACTCTTTCATAGGTGTTTTGCTATGTAAATCAAGTCCAAAGTCATGTTTTACGGCTCTATATGTTTACTTTAGATATTTACAGGGTATTTGAGTGTTTGTGTATGATTTGGAAAAATTTGGGAAAGAAGTCAAAGTTCGGTAAAAAAACCAGCAAGCTTGACGCCCCTAGAATAGACAGATGGCGCCAAGTAAGGCATCATGAAAGAATAACAGATGACATCCAAAATGAATTGATGGCGTCAACCCTACTAGGGAAGGCGCCGATGACGGCGCCAAGTTGAGAAATAGAAGTTTCAGACTGACTTGCTGCCCAAGACTTGTTATATATTGCTACATTCTGACCTGACGCCGCTCCTACATAATGAAGGCACCACTAACAGCACCAAAATTGGACAATATAAGTTTTATATTTTTTTAGTAGGTTCTTGTTTCACAAGCTTTCCTATTCTCATACCCAGGCTCACCCATATAAAAAAGGGACCTCTATGAATGTAAACAAATTGTAATTCAAATTGATTTAGGAGTAGAGCAAGGTAGAGTAGCCATGTTTGGCTAGGTTTTTTAATACCTAGGTCGAGGATGAAGCTTTGTAGCCAGTAGTAGGTTTTTGTTCTCATGTCTTGTTGAGGTTTTCTTTAATAATAATGTTTTGTTTCAGTTCTTTATCTTTACGTTTTGGTTTTAAATGATGTCTCAATGGTAGTTTAGAGTTCTGCCTTATTCATTTCAAATTTCTAGGCATAAACCCATTGACCTACTATCAATCAGGTTGAGTCCGTGATACCAACCAGGTTGAGAAGTGGCAATCACCTACAACAAAAAACCTGACACACTTGTTGTTCTAGGTGAATAACATCGAGAATTAGGTTAAATCTTGAGAGCGGTTGCCCAAACTTATCAAGGGGTAGATGTTTACAAAGCTTTTAATGTTGATTACATGATAAATCTTGAGAGCGGTTGCCCAAGGTTGTGTGGTGAAGTAAGAGAAGTATTTAGAGAGCGGTTGCCATATATATTAAGAATAGGGGAACTAGGTTGTTGGTGACCCCACACTTATAGCCTATCTAGGGAAACTATTTTCAAACCCATCTTTTAAAATTGATGATGCTAGACATGGGAACAACATAGGGCTAGATTGTGGATTCCCAGACTTAGGAATGTTTTATAATTTTGAATTTTCAGATATTTACTTTCTTTTTTAGTAGACCTTTGGGATAAACTCTTTAAAAACCCTCGGATTTACTTTTATGTTTGTTGAACTCAGTTTGGCTAAATCCTATAGATTCCACCCCGTGCTTGCCGCTACTACATTCTAATAGGATTGGTAACCTTTAATGTATTATATTTGATACACACAACACGTGATCTGTCAATCTACTGAAAACTTTGTTGAACAGATACAAAAACTCCATCAATAATTCTTTAAAAGCTTATCGGTGCTAACACCAAATATAAAATTGATGCTGACGAACATTGAAGGTGCAAAGTCTTCCAAGATGGTGATTTGGTGATGGTTCATTTGCTTAAAGAAAGATTTCCTAGTGGCACTTATAATTAATTGCAGCCAAAGAAATTTGGTCCTTTCTGAATTAAGAGCAAGATTAGCGATATTGCTTACATCATTGATTTTCTCCCTACTCTGTAAATCTCTTCTACTTTGAATGTTGTAGACATTTATGAGTATTTTTCACCTAATGATTTTGAAGTTCATGTTTCTCTTTCAGACACTCCATGCTAACTAGAGAATGATTTTATTTTCAAAATTAGGGGAAGTTGATGTAGAGGATAACTATTAGTGTAAGTTATGAATTGCTAATGGCGAATATGCAAATATAAACACACCACAACATAAAGAGATGTTTATGCAAATCGGTCCAAGCCTACAATTGTGGGGCTACGCCAAAACATGAAATCATCCACTAATGACAAGAGAGTTGCGATTTACACAAGCCATCAACTCGTGATCCTTCACATACTTGCTATACTACTCTCAGCCCTTATAGTGATGTCCTACAAACCAAGATCCCCCTAATAGGTATACCCAATCTCCCCTTGGCGATTACAAACTAATAATGAAAGAAAAATGTAAGTTCAAAAGAATCGTCAATTGCAACAAATTAAACTAAAAAAACTAAAAGAAGAATGTCGCTTGATGGTTCATGCAGCCTTGTTTTCTTCCCAAAATAGCATGAACTTGTTGATCTTCTTTTCACACATTTAAAAAGTTGCCTAAAATCTTCTTAGAGATTAATTAGGATCTTAATTCGAAATAAAATTTTCATTATTTGGAAACTTCTATTTTCATATATGTTGCAACTAACCCTATTGAAACTAACCTGATAGAAACTTTTATTTTCATATTTGTTGCTAGTTACGCTTGTTCTCTTTTTCTTGTACCCATTTATAGCTTCACATCTATAACTTGTGATTGATTAAATTTTGACAAATTGTGCAAATAGTGACAATTGGTGTTTACTCTAGCAATCTCCCCTTTTGTCATTACTTGTTACAAAGCATGTGCAAACTATGTAATCATGATAGAACTCATAAGTATCCAAAAAAAAGTACTTAGTAACATTTATGAAACAGTATCTTGACCATCCAGGTCATATCCAAACCAAGAAAAAACAATGAAGCACATTTTTTTAAGATTAACACTTCCTTTCTTGCATATTCTCCCTCATTTGTGACATGAAAATGGCAAAGAAACATAGAGAGTTAGTGGATAGATAATAGAGTAAGTGAGCCACCGAGGAAGTGTTCAATCTCGACAACTAGATGAAGTAGAATATCTCACTAAGCATGGAGGAAAATAAATAGATCAGTTGTAGATGTTGAACCAGATGTAGAAAATACTAGTAATCTCATACGAATGAAAATAGAACTCGTCTCAAGCAGGAGACAACTATATCCCTCTTGTGAAAGAAAAAAGACACAGCTAAAGATATCTCAAGAGACCCCAAACTAGTAGTACTAAACAGTAAAACCTCCCTAAATCCATAAACAACCCAACTAATAGCAGTCAAACATCTAAAGACAAGTAGCTAGCCATTATTCCAACAAAGTAGCAGTTGCAGCCGACATATTGCAACATGACTTAAGAATTCCTAACCATTGGTCCAACTACTTTAGTTACAACAAGCTGAAGTGTAGCAACCTCTAACAAAAGATTTGTCCGCATAAAATGGTCTCATAAAAATAACATCGAAGCTTTAAGAAAAATAGAGGATGAAGAAATAATGCCAACTAGTTGGGAGTACTTTTTTCAGGCAACAACTAACTAGTAAACATCAAGAATAATGTTATCACCTCGTGCAACTTATTGCAACAAATAACAATTGTTGCAAGATCTAGAACCCAATATCACACATTTATTAATCATTATCATACACAATGTTTTTTTCCTTGGTGAACTTCTAATGCAATGCATTAATAATAATCCCAAATACTAGACTACTATGGGTTTGCAGTGGTGATAAGCGCGGTTGAATCCACATGGAAGGGGATAACTTTAGGTTGACAAAAATAGGGTCTTACCAAGAACTAATCTAACTAAAACTAATTAAATACTGAAAAGTAAATGCATGAATAAAATCAAGGTAAATACTTAATGAATCAACAATATTAATGAGAATTCCAGTTTAAAAGGACTACGAATCATGTAAGTATGTGATTAATCATCGATTCAAAATATTTTTTCACTAAATCTTGTTAGGAAGCTATAGTGACTAACCCATTGCTAATCGACTTATTTTCCTTAAGTCAATGGCAGGAACATGTGACACAACCACATACTAACTAAATTGTAAACTCGAGAGCTCGACATCTTAACATTCTAGCAGTATTAAGCTTTGTGAAGACACCTACCCTCGGCAATAACTAATTAAGCACTGCTGCTCGACCTATATTTCAAAAACACGTAGGGCTTCTACAAATCCAATAATCCATAATCCTAGTTACCGCCTACCGGTGGCGGTAAAACTACTAGATGTGATTTTTAACAAACCTAATGCATATAGGCTCTTACGCTATGATGAAGTAAGAAAATCTAGACCCTATGCAAGCGAATGATCTCATAAAATAGTGAAATTGAAATTACAAGATTAATAAAAAAACATGGAAACTAGATTAGGAATATCATAAATCAACTAGCGGTAGTCTTCTTAATATAGACAAAAGCTTAGCTGACAACAACCATTGAAATCACCATTAAAAAATAAAAAAACTAGAACTAGAGAATAAAAGAAGGAGAGAAGAATGAAAGAGAGATTTTTGGGAGGCCGAGAGGTTCAATTTTGAGGAGAGAGGCAGAGATCGGTAGGAGGTTTCACCAAAATTAGAAAGAATTTATTCTTGCTTATCCTTTCCATATCTTTATATATATTCACGATGTCATCTTTCCTTAACTCATGCATATATTTACAATGTAAATATATGCATATATTTATGCATATCTTCATGAATATCTTTATATATTTTCATATTTATGGATATTGATGCAGTCCAAGAAGTGGCAAACACTTTCATTGAAAAGTTAGACCAGAATTAAATTTTGTTGACTTTTTGAAGGACCGACCAAGGAATTTTGAAATTTTGAGGAAATGAGTTTAATGGAAACAATGTGGTGATCAATACTCACTACATTCATGAGAAATGACTTTTTGGCCAAATTCCATCATTTAGGCTTTCGATATTGCAAATTTACTATTTTTGGAAAGTTTTAGTTTTATTATAACTTTACGTAGGAGTTTTCGTTTTTGATGTCGTTTGTGGAGTTGGGTTTCTTATTTCGACTAGTTTTATGGTTGAGGGAATTTTAGAATTTTTACTATTTTTGGCAAAATTAGGGTTTTCCTATATAAAGCACCCTTTTAGCATAATTCGTTAGACATTAATTAGTTAAAGAAATTTCAAACTTTGGCTTAAGTTCTTGCCCTAGATTGCTTGTTTGTCGATTTCGAACATTTAATTTTGAAGATTTTCATTATGTAATTGGCATTAAAGCCTTCATCACATGCGATTCAGAGATAATCATCCTGTCGAAGAGAAACTAATAATGGGTTAAAAATATCTATGCAAAAGACAACGAAGCCCAAAACTAGCAGCGATTCACAGTTTTTTGATACGCATCAATGTAAGCAAGCGATGTTGGATAAATTGGCTGCAAGAATGGGAGAGTTGTTGTCAATGGCTTCATCTAGGAACCCTTTTCCAAACCAACAAAGAGAACCTCATATCGATGAAGAGAAAGAATGAGATAGTTCTTTCGATGGGGAGGACGAATACATTGAGGCACCACGAAGGCATCATAGACCGCATGCAGTTGTTGATGACCATAGACAGTGGGAGGCATGGATGAAGACAAAGATTCAGAATTCATGGTACATTATTACCTAAAGAATTCCTAGATTAGCTGGAAACAGTTGAGGTGTTGGGGCATGTGCCCTAGGTCAATATACAAACATTATTTATCTTATAATTTTAGTTAATAAAATTGAGGTTTTCATTTGCTTCTTTATTATAAGTGATTACATGTTTACCTTATAGTAAAATCTATGGGTATTTATTGAAATTTCATAAATGTCCCTAGTCGTATACTGGGAACTATAATGAATTAAGACTAGAGTGAATCTTGATTGATGGTCATGTGATGATCAAACATATAAGGATACAAATTGAGATCATAAGTACTTGTTAGGGAACAAGGTACTGGACCGACCCTTTATGAGAACACCACATGGATTAAGTCATAGGTGTTACTCATGATAGGTATATCATTTAGTCATTCTACTTGATATTACCATAGTCTTCAATATTAGGAGCACGGTAATTTGACACAATCAAACATTGTCTTTAACCAGAAGATTATAAAGATTGTGATTGGTTACCATGTGAATAATATGTGAAGGTGTGTAATTAAGATAGAAGTTGTCACTCTCGTAAAGAGAGTTAATAGTGGATCCCTCGATATGATAAACTAATAATGGTCAAGTCCATGTGAATTGATATGATCAATGTTACTTGGATGTTTTTAGTTTACCTAAAGATTGAGACTAGTATGAATGAACGTTAAGGGTGCCTTTCCATGCCTTATGTTTAGTCAAAGGATATCGCACGACAAAAGGATATGATAAATGTTATTCATTAGGTTGTATCGATTTTGATATTCATGCTATTTGGGTAGTTGTAATGCCTTGCTAGAGACTGCTTATGACTTTTGTACCAAAATGGCTTTGGTTCATTGCCAACATTGCATGAATCTATTGGGTCACATACAAAGAATGGCTTTGCGCAATTTCAATTAGTCCAAAGTAATGAATTTTATATGATAAAATTCATGACATAAAAGCCCTTATGATTTGTTATATGATAACTTATTAATAGGGGCGTTTGTGTATTTTGCTTAAACTACCTAAATATAATAGTTGTATTACGAATAGGATTTTAAGTGAAGGCTTATCTACACATATAAATAAAGGTTGAGACCCTGAAACGAAATAAGATTTTCGTTTTTGCAAATTTCTAGTTCTCTGGATTTTGGGAGAGAAAGAAAAACGTTTTCAATTTCTCTTGAGGCTAGCACTCCAAATTGTGGTCACCATTCGTGTGTGGATTTTCGATAGAGGACGCCTGCTTAAACGTTTTAGAGATCGAACAATCACATAAGAAAATCATGGATTAATGTATGGTTTACTTTTTAGATCTAGTTTAATGGAACCTACTTTCGATCCTGTTGGGGTTTTTCAAAATTGTTTTGAATTTTTGCTACGTATGAACCCCAAAAACCCAACATGAGGAAGTTTTGGAGTACAAAGTTATGCTTAAGAAACATCGCATGCAATTGGTGATAGCTAGGTTTCACGATTTGGCCATGGATTGGTTGCAACAATAGAAATTAACAAGGAACGGGATGGGAAAAAGAAAAGTTACCTCGTGGCAGAAGTTGAAGAAATACATGCAAGCTGAATTTTTACCCTACAATTTTAGCACCTGATGTATCAGATATTACAGAATCCTAGGCAATGGGCACAACCAGTTGTCGAATACATTGAGGAGTTTAATCAATTGGTTGCAAGAAACGATTTCTAGGAGTCTCGTGATCAATTGGTGTCCACACATATTGGTGGACTGAAATGGCAAATTCAAGATATCATCAATAGGTTTGACTCGGCTTCTTTTGCTGCAGCGTGCCTGAAGGCAAAGCAAGTGGAGCAGTAATTCTGATGAAGTGTTAGTCTTGTACATGTTAATGTTGGTGGTGGACTAATTAATACTAAGGAGGCTAATACTAAGGGGAATTGTCCCAAATAATCTTAGTGCTAGTGGCACCAACAAAATTAAGTGATTCGATTGTGGTGAGATTGGCCACTAAAAATCATAGTGCAAGGGGAAGAAAGTCCCTTTTATTGAAAACAAGGAGGAAAAAGAAGTGGAACAAGCATACATCACTACAAAACTAGTTTTCGACACGTCTGCTGACAGTACAAAGAAGGAGATTGTGACCGGAGATGTCGGTATTGCATTGGTTGTGATGTGTTCTTGTATGACTGCGAGAGTGGATAATGATGATGAATGGTTGCGAAACAACATCTTTCAGTCCTAGTGCACCATCTTGGGCAATGTTTACAAATTCTTAATTGACGCAAGTAGTTATGAGAACATTATCTCTGCTAAAGCAGTTCAGAAGTTAGGGTTTGCAATTGAGAAGTATCCCAACCTATACAAACTAACCTAGTTGAAAAAGGTGGTATGGTAATAGTTTCAAAATGTGGTTTGGTGACTTTTTTTATTGGTGCCAAGTATAAAGATTATGTTTAGTATGATGTTGTTATGGATACGTCTCACTTGTTGGGGTGCCTGTGGAAATTTGATATAGGAGTCAAGCATGATGGGAAGACCAATAAATACACTCTAATGTTTAAGGGAGTGCAGATTGTACTTATGCCTACAAAGCATTTTGATGATGGTAAGATGACAAAAGAGAGTGGTTCAATGTTGAAATTGACCAGATTTGAAGCGAAGTTGCATTACTCGTAGATGGTTTATAAGCTAGTTATGATGTCATGATTCCAGAGTTACTTGCACCTATAGTAGCTAAGTTTTCTGACGTCTTTCCTGATGACTTACTTGATTGATTGCCTCCATTATGAGACATCCAACATCAAATTGACCTAAAGCCTGGTGCGGCTTTTCCTAATAGGCCACATTTTTTAATGAGTCCTGCTGAATATGAAGAATTGTGGCCACAAGTTCAAGATTTGTTGGTAAATGGTTTTATTTGTTAAAGCATAAGCCCGTGTGCAATTTTAGCCCTCCTGACTCCTAAGAAGGATGGCTCATGGTGGATATGTATCGATAGTAGAACAATCAACAAATTTATTGTCAGGTATCATTTCGTATTCTCCACTTAGATGACTTGTTTGACTAGTTGAGTAGAGCTATGGTGTTTACAATACTAGAATTAAAAAGTAATACCACTAGATTTGTGTTAGGATTGGTGATGAACGAAAAGTGCTTTTAAAACCCATGAGGGGTTATATGAGTGCCTAATAATGTCATTTGGGTTGTCTAATGTGCCTAGCACTTTCAAGAGAGTCATGATCAGAGTTTGAGGCATTTGATAGGCAAATGTGTTGTTGTGTATTTCAGTGACATTTTGATTTATAGTGCTAACCATGATGAACACCTAGAGCATTTGTGAGATGTTCTTACTATTTTGTGCAGAGAGAAGTTTTATGATGCTCTGAATAAATGCTCATTTGTGATGCCTTAAGTTCTATTTTTAGGTTACGTCATCTCTCTCTGGGGATGGTCTCGTAGGTGGAGCCATGCGAAATCGGCCAAGACCAAGTACCCTCACTAAGATTCATAGTTTTCATGAATTGGTTTCCTTCTATATGCGCTTCATTCCACATGCCAACAATATTATTACAATGATGACATATTGTATGAAGAGTGCAAAGTTTGTGTAGCGATGAGGTAGAGGAGGCGTTTCACCGATTAAAATGTGGCTCACTCACTTATATATTTGGTGTTGCCAAACTTCTATCTCCTTTTGAGTTGCATTGTGACGTATCTAAGGTGGGCATCGGGGTTGTTGTTCGAGTTAGAATAGTAGGCATGTGACATATTTCAACGAAAAGTTGTTTGGGGCTAAGTCACGCTATAGTACCTACGATATTGATTTTTATGTTTTGGTGCAAGTAGTTAAACATTGGCATTGTTAACTTTTCCATCGAGATTTCATGTTGTTTGTTGATCATAATGCCTTGAGACATTTGCATGGGCTAGATAAGGTGTCGGCTAGGCATGCTTCGTGGGTGGCAAACTTGGAGCATTTTACTTTTATGGTCAAATACAAATCTGGTGTTACAAATAGGTAGCTGATGCTTTAAGCAAAAGAAAGAGTCTATTGAGTCAAATGATTGTGGAGGTACTTAGTTTTTCCTCTTTCTTTGACTTATTTGATACTGATCCTTTCTTTGCTGATATTTTGGCAAAAGTGCGTAGTGCTGAATGTACAGATTATGCACTGAGTAATTGGTTTCTATTGAAAGGCAACCAAATTTATGTTCCTCATTATAGTTTGAGGTTGCAAATCATTAAAGAGCTAGGTAGTGAGGGTCATGTGGATCATGACAGAACTTTGCAATTGGTTAAGGCTTCTTTCTATTGGCCTACTATTCGTATAGGTGGAGAAATATGTGCAAGGTGTTTCCTGACTTGTCAAGTCTTAAAGGGTACATCGACTAATGTTGGCCTTTATATATCATTGCCAGCCCAGCATCCATGGGTTGATCTTAGCATGGATCTCATGTTGGGATTGCCTAAAACACAACGAGATCATGATTTTATCTATGGTGGTCGACCATTTTCTTAGATAGTTCATTTTATTATGTGCAACAAGACTACGATCTGTGAAAATGGATCAGTTGTTCTTTTGGGAAGTTTATAGATTGCATGGGTTACCTATTTCAATTGTGTCAGATCGAGATACCAAGTTCCATAGTCATTTTTGGCATAATTTATGGAAAATGGTGAACATTTAGATGAATTTTAGTAGTACTTATCATATGCAGGCAGATGGGCAAACTGAAGTGGCTAGTCAACCATTCTTTAGGCAACCTTTTGAGGAGCTTGCTGGGTGAAAGTGTTCTAAGTTGGGATATGAAGTTGTGTCAAGCATAATTTGCACACAACCAAGTTGTTAACAAGAGTACAGGGTGAAGTCCTTTTCAGGTTGTTTATTCCTTAGTTCCTCGAGGTCCCTTTGATTTAATGTCATTACCAAGTATGACGAGGTTTCATGGAAAAGTATAGGACTTTGTGAGTGGTTTGTAGATAGTTCATCAAATTGTCAGATATAGTTTGCATAAGGATTACGAAAAAGTATAAGAAATTTTTAGATCTAAAGAAACTTCATGTGGAATTCAATATTGGTAACTTTGTTTGGGTAGTTCTTACAAAGGATCATTTCCCTATTTGTGATTACAACAAGCTTTCGGCAAGAAAGATTGGTCTAGTAGAAGTTATTGAGAAGATTAGTCATAATGCTTATTCAATGTCACGCATGATGCAATCCAAAAAGTGGCATACAATTCCTTGGAAAAGTTTGACCGAAATTAATTTTTGTTGACTTTTGGAAATATCAACCAAGGAATTTCGAAGTTTTGAGGATATAGGTTTATTGGAAATGACGTAGTGATCAATACTCACTATATTATTGTGAAAATGATGTTTTTGGACAAATTCCTTCATTTAGGGCTCAAAATTGAAAATTTACTATTTTCTCGAAAGTTTTAGTTTGATTGTAACTCTAAGTAGGGGTTTTCGTTTTTTATGACATTTATGGCATTGTGTTTCTTATTTTGTCTAGTTTATAATTTAGGGTATTTTAGACTTTTTATTATTTTTTGCAAAATTAGGGTTTTGTCATATAAATCACCCTTTTGGCAGTAATTCATTTGATTTTGATTAATTAAAGAAGTTTCAAACTTTGGTTTAAGTTTTTGCCCAATATTGCTTATTCGTGAGTTTTGAAGATCCTCGTTGTTTTAGATACCTTCGTAGATAACTTCACCATTGCATGATGTCATCCTACATCATCATGTGAATTCATAAATATCCATGCAACCAATTCATCGCAATTTTCATGTACTTCATGCATGCATTCAAATGTGTACACTACACTTATAGGCCTCATAATATTGCCTCGAGATGCAAACTTAATTGCTCCACCTACTTCAGCCTCGTACATTAAAGATGGTGTAGTGCTGGGAGGCATTGGGAGTCACCTGATGAGGCTTTGGTCTCCATCTTTCCTAGAGTTCCCTTATTCCACCTCAACGATCACGAGCGCCTTACATTGATCCCACAGTGTTGGACATCACCAAGCTGTTGATTGGTCTATTTTCCTGATTTGTAATACATTTCTGCTCATTATCTCTAAGTTGCCTCTTTAAGCCTATAAAACACATAAAGAAAAGATAAGTGTCGTTCATTAGAGACTTAATCATGTAAAATATACCAAATACACACTTAATTTAAGTACATTTACGAACTTATCAACTTCACATGCAAATCTTGGTTACATAGCTAACTGATACTGAGAAGATTTGTCGTATTACACATGTCCAGCTTGTACAATAAGTTTCCCTCCTTTATTATACTTTAATATTTTGTAGTAGTGGTAAGTTGGAATCGTCTCCACAAGGATTTATCAAAATTATCTAGGAAAAAGGACTTTTAATGGTTTTTATTATTTTTACATTAATTTAATTCATTTAAATAGAACAGTAATTAAACTCACTAATTCAATCTATAAAATAATAATAATTAACTAATTATACTTACTTAACTAACACAATCCAAATTAACTATCAATCAAATAAACTCAATTCAATGATAAATAAATATCTAAACAAGCATCCATAACAATGAAACATCAATCCGTTTTGCATCTAAACATGTTATTTAAATCATATAGTCATGAGCATACTTTATAAAGTACCACAGATCATTAAACACTAATCATAAGTAAATTAATAGCCATTAGTTCACCTTATACCGGTGGAAAAGTCATGCTCTAATTTTATTGAGCTAACTCTTTTGAATACACAAAGACATTAACTTCACGCAATAAAACCGCATTAGGCTTTATGAAAACTTTGAAAACTAATCTAACACCTTTGGAAAGCCACTTCAACTTTATATTTAGATCTCAAATTCACCTAGGACATCTAAACGACCTTTCCAACAATCCTAGTTACTACTTTGAACTAGATAATGAATCTAAATTTCACAATACACATTCTAGACTATACTTGCAATAAAAAGATAATGATTAAAATCAATAGATAATAATCTATTATAGTGAATCAAAGAATAAGGTTGATTTAAACCATTAGGCAAACATCTATCTCATCATAACTACATAGCAAAATGAATCTAGTTCATTTTTGGACTTTGTTTAAATTGACAAACTACTCACTCGTGATCATAAATAACAATGTAGTAATGTAAATAAAAGACAGATAAATACCTCTGGAACAAATATTTTAAATCTTCAAATTTTCTCCAAAAGCATTAAACAATAAAATAGTAATCTAAAAACAATAAAGAATGGCTCCTTGAGCAATGAAATATTAAGTTAAGTACTCAAAGGCAACTGATTTCATAACCCTAGGGTCGTATTTATTGTATTCTAGGTAAACATCACAAACTAACTCAAACATCTCATTGTTATCTAAAATTCTCGAAATCTATCTCAGCGATTCCTCCACGATTCAAGTTTAAGTGGAATCGTAGCGATTCTTGAAATTGTAGTCTCAGTTTCCACCAATCTGAGTGGTGATTTTGAGTATAGAGGAATCGGTCAACAATCGCTGGTATTGAAATTTAGTTTTTTCCTTCACTTGTTAATGATTCTTTTGCATACTATTTCCACTTGATTAATTCCTTCATAATCTTCCCTTTTTTACTCCATTTTTTCATATATTCCATTTATTACCTGAAATAACAAAAACAAAAGAAACCCTATGTAATATATAGTCATTTACATTTAAAATTGTTCTAAAATGTATTATGAAACATGTCTAATTATCAACTTGTCAAATACCCCCAAATGCAACACTTTATTATCCCGAGTAAAGGAATACTCTCAATCATATTCTCTTTTCATCCCTCATTTTGATTTTATAATTATATACTCTTATTCTTAAGTAGAAAAGATCTATAAATAGAAACATATTACCTTCATAAAAATAAGAATCATGATAGAATAGAAAGAATTAAAGAACAACCCCTTAATTTGACAACTCAACCTCCTAATTGTCCAATACACCTTAGAATTCAAAGTTAAACCAATCACGAAGGTCAAGGCACTATGTAGGTTTTCTCAATCTCCACTAACAAGCATCAAGCTTAAGATAACTAAAATAGAATCTCAAGATAAAAAAATCAATAAATCAATCTCATTTTCAAATAATATTTAAAATATTACCACAATCAAAGTCGATAGGAGTTTTTAATCACCTATAATCATCATTTCATTTTCATTTATTGGAATAAAAAGATATATTTCACTTAACTTAGCTATAAGCATTCAAGCTAAATCTTTTATTTCAAGATTCTTCTATAAACTTCCTTCCATTTTTTATATATCACTCTTTCTTCTCTTTTCAATTATATATTCATTTTCTTCTTTATATTGTAATCCTACTGCTTCCTTGCTCCATTTCCTTTGGAATACATTATTCTTTTTATAGCAATCCTTCCTCTCATTTTTCCCACCACTAGATTCCCTACTCTGTTTCCTATGGAGTTTGTGGGTCTCTCTATTTTTTCATGTATTTTAAAAAGTCTTGTTAACTCTTCTCACTTTCATTATAGTCAATGAAGTATTTTTTTCCAACTAAGTAAATTTTATTGGCTAATTCCTATTTTTTCCTTTCAATTGTGGCATAAATTCTTTTCATTACATATATATATGTATAATACTTGATCAATAACTTTTGTATAACAAGATTCTTAAGAAATATGTCTTGTTTATCTTGCACTATCATTTCGATCTTCAACCCATTATAATGTCAAATACAAAGCACTCAATCTCATTTAAACTCCTCTAATGTATACACAATCTAGATTAAGTCAAATAGGGTATAACAATTCTTTTCCATCATAAAATTTTTATTTTCATGGGTAATAAAAATATGTCACTTCCATTTTCCGTATTACATTCAATTTCCATATTCCTAACTAAATAAAATGAAATGAAATGGAAAAATATTACCCGTATCGTGGAAAATTTTGAAAAATTCATAATGTTCAACGTTTAAATAGATTTTACTTCTCGTTTCTTCCATACTTTGCATCTTCATACTTCACTTCACCTAATAACCCCAAACTCATTCCAAACCTTGTCCTCAAGGTTAAAAAATAAAGTCGAGTTTTCAATAAAAATGAAAATACCTCGTAAAGCATAAACGAATAAATTAAATAATTAACTAATTAATATAAGAATGAATTGCATAAGTAATTGAAAATTCGATAAATTTAAACATTTCCAAGCATCATAAGATTTAAATTAACCACATCAAACTAATGTATTAAATGTGCACACACGAAATCAATAGTATTATAGTAGGACATACCACATCATTTATATCATAGGATTACAAACAAAAGACCTCTCACAATAACACTCAAAAAAGATTACACAGAGAAGAATAAAATATCAAAACCATCATTCAAATGTCGGATCATCACCACCATCCCCTTGGTCCAGGTCATTGTTGAGATTTGAAGCTCCTTGCGGGATCCTATAACCTCGTAGTCCACTCCTCCACCACCGGTTATCTTCTAAAAGACTCCCTGGTTGGGCATTCTCAGTTGGGTTGGTGAAATATGAATCTTAGCTTCCCCGCCTAGCATTTTTATGATCAAGTGTCACTCAAACCCATAGATGCTCTTAGCAATCTCGCATTAGTTCTGGAACATGAACTCTTATTGTCTCAAAGTTCTCATCTGATTCCACAAGACTGAACCTTTCATGGTCATTTTCGTTTCATCTGCATACATGTATGTGAATTCATATGCATGTGGCTCTAGTCTCTGGTTCATTTACTCATTATACGCGACATTCTGCATTTCTCCAAATTTCTTTGATATTTTGTCTGTATTCTCCTTCTCTATATGGTCTCTCTCCTGTGTGTATCATTTCTCTCATTCCTCCTCTAAATCCACATATCCTGACACTTTCTTTGTGCTTTCAATGACTTCATTGGTGATGGTCCTATCCGGATAAACATATAACCCTAAACCTCACATTGGAACTTTATTTTGCTTGCAAAACTCCATAATCATTAAGGAAAAAAAGCAATCCTTCATTTTTCTTGGTAGTCATGGCATTCCTAAATGAATCATAGATTATTTTGCCAACATCAATATAGTCGATCTCTTGAACTATATGGTATAACAAGGCCGCTATATAGTTCAATATATCATAGTGTTGCAAACAATTTTGTAGGCTCATTTTTAAGAAAAAGCTTAAAGCTTTGTTGTTTTTCCTAAAATGTTTGGCTTGGATGTATTTTGGGTGCCCATATTTATCAAAAAGGAATTTATCCCCTAGAATTGCTTCTAAACCATTGCGAATGGTTTCATGGGGAAATTTGTGTCTATACCTATATTCGGGTTATGGGTACTCATTATTATGTCTCATATGGAATTTTAGTAAACCGTAATATTTATTTATTCTTTCAGGTGAGTAGTCCACTAGTCTTCCTCAGACTATGGCTAATGTTTAATTGTCGTCTCCGTGCTAGTTTGCATAAAACTCCATCACTAGAATCTCATAACCTATTTCAACCGAGGACCCCGCATCATTATTGGCATAATAGTCCCTAGTTAACAACCACTAATTCCACTACCTTATTATTTTTACGATCCTAGGCCTATACTTAGCTTCATTTGTAATGTTCAAACCCCTCTTCGGTATGATTTTATTTTTTTGCTAATATTTATTTTCATCCTTTCAAGAGCTTTGGCATTGATGAGGTGTTACGGTGAGAATTGGATTCTAGTTGTCTCTTCAATCTCTTCCTCTCCCTCCGATTCATCAATAAAACTTAAAGATGGTTAAATAGGTGCTCTAGTTTGGAGGCTATTCATCGAAATCCCTGTTGGCCTAATTAGCGTAGGTGGAGCTTTGGATTTTCGCTTGGGTTTTGCTACTAATGGTGCCTTCCCCTTCTCCTCTCGTACACTTCTACCTCTACCTCCTCCGGCCATTGTCTCAAATTTCAAAAACTCACAAGTCTAAAACCTAAATATCCATGTAGATAATAAAACCAACATCTTTGAAAATAATTCGGTAAAAATCAAGACTTTATTTTAAAAGGAGAAATCCATTTAGAATGCTAGCTTGAAATTTATTGTAAACTTTAAAATAAAATTTGCATTGAAGTTTTAACTCCAATATAGACTTTAAAATTGGCTTTCTAGATATCGTAAAATAATTGGGTGATAAATCATAATCTTTCAAACACAAAGCAAATTAAATTAAAACAAAATCATAACCAAACCTCCCAAACTCATTTTAAACTCGTTTTTAAAACCATATGCAAATGCCTGTAAATATACCAATATTTCAAAATTATTGAATTTGTAAATCAACGATCGATGTAATCGCAAGTCGAGTTTATTGGAATCAATGAAACCATTTGTGGAAGATAATTGAGTAAATTACAACAAAACAATTTCGAAAAACATTAAAAATTTATGAAAATCCTCGAATAAAAAACTTATTAAAGTAAAGAGTTAGGGTTGATGTAGTTACCTTCTTGAGAGTGAATCTCTCAAAATTTAAGCTCTTGAACTCCTCTAGATCGTCCCTCCAAGCTTTAGCCAAATTCCCTAAAACCATAGTTTGGTTCAACACTCCCAAAATAAAAAATTTGTTTGAATGGGAATAGATTGTGGTGAGTTAAATACTATGAGATTGAGCTTAGGATGGTTGAATCTAAGTAAGAAATTGGAATTTTTGTGAAGGGATGCAACGGTTTGTAAGTATAAATAGGCTTTTGTTCGTGAGGATTTGGGGTTTTAGTTTTGAGATCCAAAAACTATGCCCAGCGATTCATGTGTTAGTGGAATCGTTGGGAATCACTAGATGAATCGGTGATAAGTAAGGTTCGGTGGCCCGTCAATTCGAGCGATTCCCTTATAAGGTGAATCACTTGGGATTTGCCAGACTCTAAATTTACACTAAATTTCATATATTTTGCTATTAATCTTGCCAGCAACTCCCAGCGTTATTGCAAATCGCTGGAGAATTGCAAGGCTTAATTTGTTGTTTCTGCAATTCATCTCATGATTAACTCATATATCATTCATTAAAACTTACGTTAAGGTAGAATTGTTTGAAATTTCAAAAGTTTGAGTGCTACATAAAGCTAACTAAATACTTTTATTAGTTGAATAAATAAATAAACATACAAATAAGTAAGTAAATAATGAAACTTGCGTAAATGCCATATAAGAAAAAATAACTCGATTATTCCCCCTTAATTGGAATTACCTAGGAGTTTAAATTGCAAAAATATTTTCAATATAAGAGTTAAAAAGTGAGAGAATAAAAACATAATAAACTAAACTAAACTAAACTAAACTAAACTAAATTCCTAATAAAATTAAATAAACATATAATATAGGTTACCTCTTATAGAGCGTTTTTGTTTATCATCGTTGGCTTGACTTAACCCTTCTTAGAATTAGGTTGGATATCTAAACTTAAATTTAGGATTATCCACTCTAGTGCCATTCCAAGAAGTGAGTGATCGACCATTAATCGTCAGAGTGGTTGTTTTGTTCAGAATATCCATACAAGCTTGAGTAGTGGCTAAGAAAGGTCGTCCTAAAATTAAAGGAGGATATTCATTAATAAAGTGTAGCATTATAAAAAAGTTTGTGGGTACGATGTAGTTGTTGACTTGAACTGTCATATCTGTGACCACTCCTATTGATTGAATTGAAGTTACTTCCAATCAAGTGAATCATTCAGTAACAAGTGAATTCAGCTCCAATTGAGTGTGTAGAAAGAAATATATGGGCATGAGATTTGCATTAGAAATCATAACACATAGAGCTTTAAAGTACCAAGCCCATTTGATTTTAATGTGTAAGTGTATGCCTCCAGGATCGTTAAGCTTTACAAGGCTTAAATTCTGCTTTTTCTTTTTCTTTTTTATTGTACTTGGACTTAGAAACTTTCATCTTGTTAATGCTTTTACCATTCCCCAGTTGCTTATATAACTCTCCAATCTTAAGTTACTTTCTTTTCTTTTGAAGTGTCTTCAACTTGTTCTTTCTTTAGAACCTCTTTATCAGTTTACATTGTTACTACATTAATTGCATAAATTTCAGCATTAAAGTTATCATGATAGTTTAAGACAAAAAAATTATTATCATGTATTTTATTATCAAATAATTTATCATATGCTTCATAGGTATCATAGTTGTGTTTGTTATTAATCTTGAGTTTTACAATTTTATCTTCAAACTCTATAGACATTGTTCCTTTAGAAATATCTAACTTAGTTGTAGCCGTCTTTAGAAAATGTCTACATAATAGTATGGGAAAAGTATTAAGTGACATTGAATCTCACATTTCCATGACTTAGAAGTCACTAGAAATACTAAGTCATGTACATTTACTAAGATTTCTTCTAATAATCTATACGGTTTAAAAATGGTATTGTTCGCTAAAGTAAGATTAATAGGTGTATTATTTAACGATCTTATTTTCAATTATTCATAAAGTTTAAGAGACATAACATTAATTGATGCTCCGAGATCACACATAGAAAATTTAATAGAAGAATTTCCTATTGTGATTGGTATGACAAATATTTTAGGTCGGAACATATCTCAGGCATTCTCTTCTTTAAAAATGAAATCTTTTGTCCTATATTTTCATTAGATTCTTCTAGTGATTTGTCATTATAGTCAAAGAAATCATGATTTACCTTCGTTAAAATTTCATTATTTAATTTCCTAAATGATTCAGATATTTTTTCTTTATTTTCTTCCTCCCTAGCATTTGCTAATCGTTGTGGAATGGTAGAATTAAAATTAATATCTTCATTTGATTCATAAATATTGTTTACTTTGTCTTGGTTAACTAATTCAAAATCTTGTAGAGATTTTTGATCAGCTTCACCTTTGGCTACCATGAGTATATAGCCTTTCGAGAAAAGGTGTGTATTTCAGTTATTTAGCAATCTATTCCCTAGTGTGAATGATATTTACCATCATCTTTTCTTCTTCTTATTCTATTATCTTAGGTATTTTAATTTTTTTACCTCTTTTTGGTGTCTTTTCTCGAGAATGCATTTCTTTTTCATTATCACAAAATAAAGCGTTAACTTGTGCTTGATTAGTAGTGTTCATAGTTTGAGTAGAAACTTTAGTTTGTTTACTAAAGTTTTTCATCGAATTTATTACTTTTTTTATTATTAACTTCATAAACCTTCTTTCTTGATGTATCGATCTTTTCTCCATATTGCTAAGATTTTTTCATCTTGTTAATAGCTTCTTTTGTTAAAGTTGGTTTAACATCGAATAATGATCCACAATACACGATATCTAATAGTCTTTGTTCAAAATGATTTCGTCCTTCATAAAAGTATTCTAATAAAGCTCTTAGGGTGTATCCATGTTATAGACAATATGAGATTAGTCTGTGAAATATATCCCAAAATTCATTAAACTTTCATTATCTTTCATTTTCACGACTGTGATTTGTCTTCTATAAGTACCAATCTTTCTTGCATACATATATTGATCTAGGAAAGCTTCTAACATTTGAGCCCATGTAGTTATTGAATTTTGAGGAAGATAAAAAAACTAATCTTGTGCTTCGTTAGACCCCAGCTTTACTATGTTTCATCGGTATATCCTTGTTGGAAATATATTATCAAAATAAAAGTTAAGTTAGTTAGGCAAATGCTTTGCAATGAAGATGGAAGTCTGACTCGCCAAGATGTCCGAGTGTGGCTACAACTCAAAGATATATTACAATGTAAATTCAAGTGAAGATTACTATGTCAAGTCAAAGTCGAAGACGAAGTAGAAATGAACTCAAAATAGGAATAGAATACAAGTTGAATACCGCAATAGAGCAACTATCAATATTCGTCTACAACAATGAAGTAGTTTGATGTTGTAAGGAGAGAACTTCAAGATGGATTACGACTATAAAGATGAGAGAAAGGTGCATAAAAGACTGGAGAACTATATGGAGACGATGAATCAAGATTCTTCAAGGTATAGAAGACTTAGTTATTAAACGTTGGATGATTGTAATATTTGTTACAATTAGAGACCGGGGAGGATTTCCGAGTTGTATTGTATTTAGGACTAAATTCCTAGATATAGTAGATAGAATGAGTCTATAAATACTTAAGATCACTATTGTGTGGACCATCATTCATTACTTCAGTTTTGTGAGAACAAGATATCATTACAGTGGTTGTTCACATTATCAATTTGTTTAATTGATTGGGCTGAGCCTACGCAGAGGAAGACATTCAAGTCTTACTACGATATCAATTCTTATTTACTTTTGATGTATGCTTGTTAGTTCATCACTGATTCTTTAATTTCCTCAATCCATCTAATTTCTGAAATTTTAAAAATGGTATCAAAGCTTGGTCACTTTGTTATTTCTACAAATGCAAAAGAGTGAAATTCTGGAGAGTTTTATTGTCATGGGATCGATTGTTGAGTTGTTACGACAATGAACTGAAGAAGGACATGAAGGTAGATTGATAACTCAACCGCCATTGCTTTGGAAGGAATTAGCTATGCCTCTTTGGAATGTTTGGATGATTCACTTTGTCTCTGCCAATGATGAAATTACTGGAGAATTACTATAGAGATAATATACTGCTCCAATACAACCAGATACGAATGGTAAAGTTTCTCCAAAATCTGCATCTTTATGGATAGACGCCAAGAAAAAAGAGAAGGTTACCAATTACAAGGCAATCAGTTCTATATTTAGTGTAGTTGATGCTCAATGCTTTAAACTAATTGCTAATTGCACATTGCACTACTGCAAAGAAAGCATGGGATGTTTTGAAAACAATCTTTGAAGTTACAAATTCAGTCAACATTTCCAAGTTAAAGCAATTAAGTTCCATGCTTGATCGAAATAGGATGAAGATACTGCCTCTTTCAATGGTCATTTCCAAGACATTGCTAATCAATATTTTTGACTTGGAGAAAAGTGTCTTGATGAGCAAATAGTACGACGTGCTCTTCATGCTCTTCCTTCACGATTTGACTCAAAGATTACCGCAATCGAAGAGTGTCATGATATTACTAAAATGTATCTTAATGAATTAATGGGTTCTCCGCAAACATATGAGATGAATATGTTTAAAAAGCCCAGTTCTTCTAAGAATGCTTATTATGTTGAGATTGTTGTTTTTAATTACTTTGGGAGATGATTTTGCTATGGTGATAAAGAAGTTCTCAAAATTTCTCTAAAACTGTAAGAGACATTTTTTTGGAACTAATTACAAGAAGGGTAATGTCAGTAATAAGCCTTCTACTAATGATAAGAAGACATATGCTAAGAATACACTCAAGAGCATTAAGTGTCATGAACATGGAGGAGTTGGACATATTTAGATTGAATGTCCTACTTACAAGAAAAAGAAGTCTTTCAATGCTTCTTGGAATGAAGATGACTCAAGCGACACTAACAAAGAGTCTAATGATTCTACTATTGCACTCACTGTTATATTAACAAAGTAAAATACAGTTGTTGCTTCACCATCTATTGTTAATGTTTATGAACTTGATTCCGTATTATTTGACATGGAAAAAAGTAAGGAAATAGCCAAGGATGTATATGCTGTTGTAAAGGTTGAGGATTCTGCAAAGGATATTCAAGCTTCTTATGATCTATTGTTTGCTGAATGGACATCTCTTTATGATTAGAATTTTAACTTGAAGATGAAATTGTTCTCTATTAAATTGGATTATGAGACTCTTGAAAGAGAACATTGTACTTGTACTGCATTGCTAAAAGAGCCTAAGGTTGAAATCTCTACATTGAAGAAAGCTCTTTCTTATTTTGAGGTTGTTACTACAAAGTTACATTCTGGTTCTCAAAAATTAAACACAATGTCGCAAATTGATCAATCATCGCAAGTTAAGCATGGTCTTGGATATACTAAAGGATCTACTAATGCTCCTATCAGTATTTGTCAAAGGTACTCTAATCAATGAAAGTCAATCAAATAAGACTCGATTGATACAAGTAAAAGCAAAGAAGGTTATGCCACAAAAGGTTGCTTTGCAAGTGCAAAGAAAAAGGTGACGGTTGTTGTTGATAACAGACATCCTTCTATATTCTTGTTAGATATTTGGTCATAATCGATCATGATGCTATCACATATTTAAGGATCTTAGTACACTTCGAGAAGAAGAAAACATCTAAGAGGGTGTTGGAGAGTTAAATCTCATAAGGCTATGCCAAATAAGATCTCGCAACTCTCAAGAACTACAACGAGTTATGGTATTTGGATAGTAGTTGATATATATAGATGATCGTAACAAAAGCTTTCTTAAAAATTATGAGTCTTTTGAGGAAGTCTTTGTTAAGTTTTTGGTGACACAAAGAAAGGCAAGGTTGTTGGTAAAGGACCTCTTAATGTTGTAGGACTTTATAATCTTAAAAGAGTTCTGCATGTTGATGGGTTAAAATATAACATGATTAGTATAAGTCAACTGTGTGATCAGGAACTGTTTATTAACTTCACTAAAGATCATTGTTAGATAATCAACGAATAAAGACAATGCATTATGTATGGGATCCATAAATCTGATAACTATTATATGTTGGTTCAATATTATGTATCGCATCATAAGCTCCAAGTTATATGCAACTTTATTTCTCTGACTAATACAAAGCTTTAGCACAGAATGCAGGGGTCATCTTAATTTCATGCAACTTCAAAAATCGTGCTCCCATGATGCTGTTAGAGGTGTTGCTAAATTATCCTCTGAGCCTGATTCTATTTGTGAGCCATGTCAAAGGGGTGAATAGCATTCAGTTTCACATGTTGGCCTCAATGACATACTGATAAAATGTGTGTTAGAATTACTACATATGGATTTGTTTGGACCATTGCAAGTTAAAAGTCTTGGGAGAAAGAAATATGTTTTTATCATTGTTGATGACTACTTAAGATTTACTTTGGTTCGTTTTCTGCATGATAAAGCAGAAACCTTTAATGAGTTTAAGAAGTTAATTGTTCGACTTCTATATGAGAAAAATGATAATGATGATCGATTGATCAAATTCGTAGTGATCATGGACGAGAGTTTGAAAATCGACAATTTGGTGACTATTATGCTGAATTTGGGATTGTGCATGAATTTGCTGCTCCTAAAACAGCATAACATAATGGTGTTGTTGAAAGGAAAAATCGCACAATTCAGGAGATGACAAGGTCATGCTACATGAGAAAAATCTTCCTATGAATCTTTAGGAAGAAGCAGTAAATACTACTACCTATATTATCAACAAAGTTTATTTTAGGCCACTGACTACAAAAACTCCATATGAAATCTGGAAAGGCACAAAACCAACTCTCAAACATCATGTTTTTGGTTGTACCTACTTCATATTGAATGATAAAGATCACTTGAGAAAGTTTGATTCTAAAAGTGATGTTGCAATCTTTTTAAGACATTCTCGAAATAGTAAAGCTTATAGAGTCGACAATAAGCGAACTATGACTTGATGGAATCTACTAAAGTTATAGTTGATGATTATGCACGATCAGAACAATTGTCATTTGAAAAAGATGATGATGATGAGATGCCAACACTAATGAGCTTAGCACCTATTATTTAGCCTACTACTAAACCATCTTATTCGGATTTTAGTACTCCATCCGATGATAATGATAATGATGATAATAATCCAAAATCACTAACTACCGTAGAACTTGGTCCTACATCTCGTGCTCCACATCAAGGATGATGAAAGATCATCCAATTAAGCAAATTGTTGTCTTAGTTAATGATACAGTGCAAACTAGAGATATTCTTCCTATTGATTATAGGAATATGGTTGGTTTTGCATGTTTTACATCTCAAATTGAGCCTACAAGATTCAAGAAGGCTTTAATGGATGAATATTTAGGTGAATGATATGCAAGAGAAACTCAATGAGTTTGTTAGACATGATCTGTAGGAGCTTGCTCCACGACCTACTAATGTTAATATTATTGGTACTAAATGGACATTCCGCAACAAGACATATGAGAATGGTGTTAATGTTTGCAACAAAGCCAGATTGGTCGCACAAGGATATGCATAGGTTGAAAGTATTAATTTTGATGAGACATTTGCTTCAGTTGCCAGATTCGAATCTATTTGTCTACGGCTAGCTATTGTTGTACCAAAGGTTTCAAGTTATAGCAAATGGATGTTAAAAGTGCTTTCTAAAATGGGTATCTGCAAGAAGAAGTTTATGTTGCACAACCTAAAGGATTTGAGGTGTTTGATAAACCTAACGATGTCTATCATCTGAAAAATGCACTTTATGGACTGAAGCAAGCACCACGGGCTTGGTATGAAAGTTTGACTACCTATTTGCTGCAGAAGTTACAATAGATGGTCTACAAATAAGACTCTATTTCTCTAAAGGTAGAACAAACAACTTGTGGTTACGCAGATCTATGTTGATGATATTGTATTTGGGGCTACATCTCGCAAAAGCTAGTTTCGAATTTATTGATTTATGAAGAAAAATTTAAGATGAGTATGGTTGGATATCTTACATATTTTTTAAGTCTACAAATTACAAAGTCTCAAGACACTATATTCAATATCTCACAATAAATATGCTAAATATATTGTTAAGCATTTCAGATTGGACACTGCTAAGTATATTAAAACACCTATGAGCTCCAGTAAGAAGATTCATACGGATGACAAAAGTGTTTATGTCAATCCTACATTATACAGAGGTATGATTGGTAGTTTATTATATCTTACTGCAAGTAGACCTGATATTGTTTTCAGTGTTGGGATTTGTGCTCGTTATCAGGCATGTCGAAAAGAGTCTCATCTAGTTGCTGTAAAAAAAGATTATATACTATGTGCACGAAACAACTGACTTTGGTATATTATTTACTAATGGAGGTGCCAATGACTTCATCAGGTATAGTGATGTTGATTGGACGGGAAATATTGATGATCGAAATAGTACTACAGATATCGTTCTCGTGGATAGGCTTATCTGACACGGTTCACTTAAATAAGTTCATTCTATTGTTAAAAAGATCTCTTTTTAATTGGTTTAACTAACTACTCTATTCTATAAAACAATGTAAATTAACTTGTACTCTTATATTAAGAAGAGTCTTATTTCACAACTTCACCTAGGTAATGAATTACTATGCTTTCATCTCTTATTTCATTCATCTTCATTATGTGTGTGCAATACTTAATTAGAATAGACAGACTTCCTGATTTACTTCAATCCACTGTCATGGTGAAAAAGATCCTAATGTGTAAAAAAGAACTCCGACTATCACTGTGAATAATGTAAGTCTTAAATAACATTTAGTTCCAAAACTTCGACTCATAACCACTTAAGTTTACTATCCGTGTCACCGTAATCAATAACTATCTATCGATGTTATATATCTCACAGATTGTATTGTGCATATCCCGCTTAAAAGCTCAAATGTCCATAGTAACTCCTAAGACCTCTAATCAACAAACACCTTATCGAGATGTTCATAGCATTACGTATAGAATCAATACAAATTCTAACTATTATATTTTTAATCATTATAATCCATTCATACTTCCTTTAGCATAACATTCATACCATTGGATCCATTGATCCCTAAGATAAACAAACTACTCACTCATCATGGAAATCAACATACACATCATGGTATTCAATGCAATCAAAAATTAAATTAAATAACTTCAATTAAACCAAAGAAACAATACCGAATAACCACAAATAGAGTCTTCAATGTCTTCTTCTCCAAGACTCTTCTCATACTCAAGAACAATGTAAACCTTGCTCTTCTATAGTGGCGGGTGATAATTGTATGTGTTTACCGCATTCTAATACCTATTTATACTCCTAAGACTCATTAGAATAAAGTTAGAAACCTTAATTAACAATTCCAAATGAACTAGAACTCCAGAACTTTCTATTTTCATTCCCCGGTCCTGTCTGTAAGTGATCCACGCCGTGCATGTAATGCCACACCGCTGCCATATCTTCGACCTTATTGTGTGAATTTTCTCCTCTTAGTAGGCTCGACGCCTTATTTGTAATGTCCTAGCGCCGTGTGTACATCACCACAGCACCACCACTGTGTCACCTATATTGCGTCATTTCTCTTGTCTTCATTCTTTCTCTATGCCTTGCCTACGCCTTGTGCATTCTTTCCACGGCGTCAAGCCTTCATGCCACGGTGTCAAGTGTATATTTGTGCTTTTTTCTCCTCATTTCATCATAAAATCACTCATTTGTCTCCTTTATACCTTGTATACCCGAAAATACATAAATTCCATCAATTACAAATCCTCTTCTTGGATATTTAGTCTAATTATACTACTCGACTAACCCTATATATAAGTCTAATTAATCACTTATCAAATACCTCCAAACCTAGGATTTTTCACTTCCTTGGTAAATGTTTGTCTACTAAGTACTTTTACTACTACTACTTATAAACCATACTCATTTTAAATAGTTTTAATTCAAATAAATTCAAGTCAATAATCCACTCAGGAGTTTTTCTTCACAAAAACTAATATTTTCAAAACACGTAGCTTTAACACATATAATTCACTTTTGAAATTCACAAGTAGTTGATAACTAAAACCATATCTACTCGCAAGTTTATTCCACCTCGACACTCAAGTAGCAATTGTACAATCTCATGATTTCTCATTATGCTCAAAAATTGACAAATAAATATAAATTATATTATTTTTGTAGACTTTATTACTTCCAGAGTTTATAAGACTTAATATGGTTGGAAAGAAAACTTCACTAAACTAAGTTACTTGTACTCGAGTTAAATCTTTTGATTTGAAAAGTTTTAATTTTACTTCGCCTTTCTTTATTTCAATATATCTCTTTTTTCTTCTCTCCTTATATTTTTGAGTTGTACGGTCCCTGCTCATTTTCTTATGGATTCCCTTTATTTCTTACATTTTCTAACAATCAAGTTCTCTACTCGTTTTCCTGTAGAACTTGTGGGACTCTCTAATTTTTTTATATTTTAAAACTATTGTTAGCTCTTCTCACTTACACTTTATGAAGTAAGTTTTTTAACTCCAACTTTTCATGAAACACCATACCTATCTCTTCCCATTTTTGTACTAAGTCTTTATTTACTTTATACTCAAACAAGATTCTTACTTATTTTAGAATTCCATAGAGATCTAACTTTTTCCACAAAAAAGTGTTATAGTATTCAAGTTGCTTTTGTTTCAAATTCATGGTCTTCCTTAGCTATATGTTTCTAATCATGAAATTATACCGTTGTTTGCTACATTTATTTTCTTCAAAAATTTAATAACACTCTATTGAGTTTCATATTAACTAGATACTTGTGTTCTTTCTCATCCTCAATTAAATGCATGAACTTTGTAAATGAATTACTTATTCATTACTATACTACTATATATAACCTAATCTATACTACTTCTACACATTTAAATAATAAGTAAATGAAATAGTATTGGTTCCCCCAAACTTAAACCAAACCTTATCCTCAAAGTTTAAAAATAAGCCTGAAACATAAAACACTAACACACAAACATATATAATATAATTTGAAAACTAAACATAAAAATGCATCAACATAAATTTAAACAACTACTAAAATGATAAAATATCCCAAATAAAAAATAATCATTATAAATGTATTATTCATCTCCCTAAGGCCTAAAAAATCCTAAGACTCAAACTCTATGATTGCGCATCATCATCATCAGACCAAACATAGGATGGTGTTAAAGGATGCTCCACCTTTCTGTTCTGCACCACGTCAAGATCAAACATGTAGTTCGGTGTTGCTGGAAAGTCAATAGACCTATCAATGGGTCTTAACATTCTACTTATCTCATATCTAGCTATGTCCCTCTGATGCTCGGTAAAAACCGTGAAATTGTGTTGTCCATTTAGTCGTTCTTGAATCCTTCTCTGCTTGACTTGCTCATATCTCAACAAGGTTTCATGATATTGATCCCTATCCTCTCTGTATTGTCTCATCGTCTCAGCAATCCACAGCCTATACTTTCATGGACTTAAGTCCTCAAGTGGAGGTGGAGGTGGTGGAAAAACTTTAGGATCATCCTCTCCTATTAGTGGGTCTACAAACTTGTAGCCCTCTACAAATCCTTGTTAGTGATTTTCTCCCACTCCATATCCTTCATTCTACAACTCTTGGGTCAACTTCACTATTTTTTATGCTACTGTTGCTTGATCCTCTACTTCCTTAGCTAACAATTCAGCCTCAAGTCTGTTCCTCTCAACTATCTCTCTATCATCCTCAGAGTCTTGATATCCAGTAGGTGAATTCAGGGTTAGCATAAAATTCTTCATCTATTGTTGCTTGAGCCTCTATATCAAATTTCTCATCCTTGATCTATTTCACTCCAGCCTTTAAGAACATTTAGGTTACTAGGATTGGAAACAACAGTTTTTGTCTCTCTCAATCATGATTGACTCCCTCATATTCTTATAAATGATTTCCTCAATGTTGATCCTCTAATTCTTTTATAATCGCATACAAATGAGCCGCCTTGGCTTTGTTGATCACGCCCTGTTGAGTAGTCGGGTATAATGAAGCAACTAGAAAATGTTGTCACACTCTATAAAATTTCCTCACACTCTCCTTCTTAATGTGCTTCGACACATTTTCAAATTTTTCCACTATCCATCCTTTTTGTCCTCAAACAACTAATGTTTTCTCAATGACTTTAAAAGGATATAGGATGTAGGGTATCTCATACAAATCATCCAGGAAGGTTTTTGGTTCTTCATTCATGCTTAAGTACTCTAATCCATAGATGTCGTTTATTGAATGCTCATTAAACATGACCATCACTCCTCTCACTTTTAGCGGATCACCTTTCTTTGTAAACTTTGCAATGGCATAAAACTCGTAAACTATTTCATGCACTCCATAAACTTTGTTCAACTTATAATTTTGAGTGAAATGTTCCCACCCCATTGCCTAATGAAGCTATAGACTCTCTTATCATACTTAGCCGATAGGTTTATTCCTCTCTCACAAATGAACTCCTTATTTTCAATGACCTCATACCTCTCTTTAGCCTCTCTATTAATGTAGAACTTAGACTTGAAAGGCCTAGGGGCTACTTCATTTGGATCTCTTGAGGATGATACCTCATTATCATTTGCCCTCACTTCACTAACTTTATTTGTTTGCCTCCTTGTTCTTGCCATTATCAGGATAAAACACACACAATACAACAATTCAACACGGGTCTTCAAATCACCTATATTCAAAATTATCATTCACAAGTGTCATTCACATGCCAAGTTAATTCAAAAGACATATACTGATATATCATAAGCCACATTGATGCTTTAAATCCATACAACTTTAAATTCCTATCAAAAAACCTATTTTCCATGATTCAGGCAATTTCATCTATAATATAAAGAATTCCAAAGCATACGTAATAAAATTGTAAATTTACCTCAATATCGAACTACTTTCTGGTGTAGATTGCTTCTCTAAGCCACTATCAATCAAAGCCCTTACAAACTAAAACCCTTATTGCTCTCTTGATTCAATCTCAAAATCAATGCCCTAGCTCTCCTCCTTGTGCGACCGCAATGCAAGTTCTCTTTTCACTCTTGATCACTATGAACATTTTTTTCTCTCTTAAAATTAATCAAACTTGGGTTCTAGAGGGATGCATGCTTGGCTGATGGTGTATAGACTACAGTCGAGATGTGTAAAAATTAAGTTGAAATGGTTTTAAAAACTCATCTTTAATGTCGACGCCATCCCTTATAGGGCACGGCGCCGCCACAAAGATGGGCAAGACGTCGAGGCTTTGTGGGCAATTTTTTATCACAACTTAGCACCTTCCTAGCGCTATGTATGTTGGCTCATGGCGTCGTGTGTGCATACAAACGACACTCTCCCACCTCAGTGTATTAGTAGAAAAGGCGTAGTGACTCGCATGAAATACCCTATATAAATAGATTCCATAAAAAGATACCCTTGATTTGTCCATGTACCGACCTTTACCACTCTAACTCCTTTGCTCTTTTACACTTTTTGCTTTGTGTTTGTTGAGACTTCTCCATTCCAATGAAATTTCAATAGGCAAATGGTCGTTCCTAGTCATTTAGCACAAAAATTTTAAAAAAAAATTGGAAATTTTCTAAAACATTTAGATTGTTCTAACTTAAAAATTAAATAACTAAAATTAAAAACCCCAGGGTTGCCTCCTAGTAGCGCTTCGTTTAACATCCTTAACTCTACGCCTTCTCGCTTGTTTTGTCCGAGTCTAAATCTAGATACTTCATTTTTAAGTCTGGAGATAATGATATATATACCATTTAGATGTACTTTTTGCCCTTCAACAAAGAAAATCTTCTTACTATCATCATCCCCCTTGATACTCATTGTGATCATTTTCTTCCTTGTGTGCAAGACCGTATTATTGCGAGTGTTTAAGAATTGTCGTCCAAGTATCATAGACACATCATCATCATCTATATCATGACCCATAATCTCAAAATCAATGATAAATATGAATCTACCTACTTTCACATGCACTTTCAAAACTTTCCCTATTATTGGTACCAAATTATCATCAACTACTTACATCTAATGTAACGGGATAATTGATCTCCAAATCTGCTTGTTTCATGTCCTTTATAGGCATTACATTGACTGAGGCTCCCATGTCACACAAGATTTTTCTAAATCGGTGCCCATCAAGGCTTAATGATATAGATATATCTCCAAGATCTCTCCTCTTGATTGGTTGAAGTCTCAGTGTGAACTTGACTTTTGGTTCCATCTTTTTTGGAACAACCTTGATGATATTTCCCTTTTGTGCTTCATCTGAAGGTCCTTCATCTTATTGCTTAACTCTTTATTGTTTCTTCCCCTTCTTGTTATTTTTCAAGGCATTGGTCATTTTTTGTTTGAGTCCTTCAAGTTCATCTTGCCTAACTTCCTTTCCATTCTCATGCATAACTTCAGATTTTCTCAACTTTCTTATGGCTAAAGTGTTGACTTTTTTAGGCTTGTACATCACTTGCTCTTGCATTGGCTCATTCATTGACATAGTGCTCATCATGTGAATGACATTAACATTCTCCTTGGGATTAGTGATAGTGTAACTCAGAAATTGCCCTTCCTTCCTTGAGTTCTAAAAATTGGCTAACTGACCAATCTGTCTCTCTAGGTTACTAATGGATTATGTCCTTTCATTATCCATCCTCTTAAGGGTTTACTTCACATTTTCCATCTCTTTCTCATTCCTCTCATGACGTTCCCTATTGTTGATGTCAATGGTTTGCATGAATCTTTAATTTGACTTCAATGAAGTCATTTCTTCTCTTTGGCCTAGCTTCCCTCGTTGGACTTGTTGATTAAAACCTGAAAGTAGCTTAAGTGCATTATCAGGATTTCCATATGAGAAGTTCGAGTTGTTATATCCTTGATAATATTTTTGAGGAGTCATTCCCCTTGGCCTGAAGTTGTTCCCATAGTTCTGGTTGTTTATGAAGTTGACATTTTCAAACTACATCCATTTTTGCATGTCCAATGGATTAACCACCATTGCTTAGTGATTAACAGGTTATAGTATTTTTTGCACTTGTGGACTTGATTGTCCCATTTGTAGCTTCGCAATGTGTTATAGAACTTTGAGATATAAGATTTAGAAGATCTAATGCTCCATCTTCATCCTTCGTTAGTAGAGAACCACTTGTTGCGACATTCACTAATGTCTTTGTGTTGTGATTCACTTCATATTAAAAGATTTGTAATTGTGCGCACTTCACATATCCATATCCTAGTCATCTTCTTAGAATCTCTTAAAATCTTTCTCAAGCCTCACCTAGAGACTTGGTATCCTCTTGCTTGAATTGGTTGATTTCCAATTTCCTTTCACTAACCTTCACTGGGGAAAAGAACTTGTTTAGGAATCTTTCATTGATATTCTCCCATTAATTCATGATCCCTGCATTCATTCCTTATGTAACGACATGTTACCTTAAGCTAGTAATTAGTGTTAATCCAAATCCTATTTAACTCAAGTTAGGCTCGTGGTTAAGTCTGGTGTACCTCGATTAGCTGTGCATGTGTTTGCATGATGGTTTGTGTTTGGTTGAAATGTTAAATGAATTTTATAAGTTGTAGTGTAATAGAAAATTTATATACAAGCCTATAAATGGTAAATAAGTAAATAAACAATAAATAGCCAAGACACCAAGTGCGACGAGAGGGTCAAGAAATAAATATGCACACCCAAGAATACTCGTATGCATGTCCGCTGAATTTATTCAAAATAAAATGCACAAGATATATATATTTATATATTTGATATATATAAATATATATTTATTAATAGTCTCGAAATAGCGTGATGCGTATCTTGAGGAAAACCCATATATTTAAACTAAAAACCTCATACTTATCTCCATAATTGATCGAGAAAGTAAGAGCGAATTGAGATTACTTAGGGATTTGATTCAACATGGATTGAGGAGCTTAAACAATTAAGAATCCAGAGATCATCACTTCGTTAAGTGTAGTTTGTATGTTTTTGACATTCAATTTGATAGTAGATGATCATATCTTTGTGAATTGTGTTGTTTATTGATAGGAAATGGTTTGTTACCTCACTAGAGGTACTCCTTGATGAATTTTGGGAGTGTTTGCTATTGTTGTAGTGATTGGTAAACGGAATAGTGGTTGTTTGCCTTGTGTCTTGTCGAGACAAAGATAGGATGGAGCGCGCTTCCATCATCAGTAAGGAAGAACCTAGCTGCTGGAGCGCACTCCACCTGTTAAGGGAGCGCGCTCCTACCCTATAAAATAGCAAATAAGCTGAGTTTTGATTACAATTTTAGGAGGACTTAAGTATTGATCTAGGGTTTCTAACTATAGGGCAATAGACCTATATTGATCACAAATGGTTTGTGATATGTATTGGATCCCAAAAAACTTGAGTGCTCGAAGAGTTAGTGTATTTGGAATGGAAACCTAAACTGAGGTAAGTATGGATTTGCCTATTTATCAACATTGTCTGACTATCCTTGTATATATAGTTCATGTAGTTTATGGATTAAATGGGGGGACTATAAACACTGTGATGGTTTTAATAAATGGAAAACGGTGTTTAATGTGATTCACAAAAGTAAGTTCCCGAGAGACATAGACCAGGTTATATAGGAGATGGGTTACCTTCTCACCTACATGTAACTTTCTACTCGGTTACATAGGTTGCGTGGATTACATACTCACTATAGCGTTTCGAGTAGAACCATTGGGCATTAATGGATTGGCTAGATAGTACATCGGCCTATGTGTTAGTCTAACAATCTCATTAATGGAGTCATGGGTAATCTACCGTAGTTACATAAATAAAATGGGAATCACAGTGTAATAGTCATTAACGGTTTGATTTGCATCGCTTATTTATTAAATTCTAGGCTTTCCGTAGTCTTGTTAGTTAACATTGGTGCATATAGTTATTGCATAATGTTCTTGATGATTATATAGAATATTGATGTCTTTGTGAATCCTTACTTACTGAGCAAGTTGAAGCGCTCACCCTAAATTTAATATTTCAAGTTGGCAACCTAGCGCTTGGGGAAGGGCAAGGAGAAGATTTAGGAGTCTTATAATCTTCTTTATGATGTAATGAACCTTCTCGGTACATATATACACTATTTCACATATTTTGTTCTATATAAATAGGGTTAGGAGGTTTATAAACAAGGTTTTGAGTTTTAGTAAACTCTGAATTTTTGTATATAACTAATTATCGAAAAAGTTTTAATTTTGTGCTACATATATTTTGAATTATTTACTCGATATCGATATATAGATTTAGTTTATCAAGTACTAACGGAGAGGCTGCTACCTCTAGTTAAGTTTAGCTGGGTTACTGAGCTTAATTAGGGTTTCAAGTCGAGTATCGTCCTAATCAAGATAGGGAATTCTACAGCTTGGTATCAAAGCCTAAGGTTTATCACTTTTGAATTAAATGTAACTCTGATACAGTTTGGTATCATGGAAAAGGCTTTGACCTTGATTTCACTTTTGAATTGTTTTCGAGGTGATAGCATATTCCTTTGTACCAGAACTTAAGTTTATTGGCTTTGAGAGTTGTCTTGAGTTATGAATAAGCTTAGGATTTGATGAATGATTTTTATCGTGTTTTGGGGGGAAAATGAAAATGAAAACATTATTATACATTATTTGCTCCACTTATTATTATTTATTGTATAAATATGATTTCCTTGTCTTCTTAGAATATTACCCTAATGATTTTGTCTCTCTTTTCACTTCAGATCTAATGGCGGATTAGGGAGAGGGTTCATAGAGGCTTGAACCTCAAGGTAATAGGAGGAACCTCGGGGTAACATGGGAACCGATGAGCAATGGAAATCTAGAATGGAGCCGCAAATTAGGGAACTTATGGAGTCTCAAGGGAAACTTATGGCTATGCCGAGGTCTCTAATGGGCTACCAATATATCGACTGAGGCACAACCTATTACCAAATCAAAGGTTAGCGAGTGAAGGGAGGAGCTGAGACAAGCAGTAGCATCTCTAGCCCAACAAATTTTAGCACATATTCGGGTGCCGAGAGATAGTTGTTAAGATTCAATGGCATAATGGAGGAAGGGGTAGGCTGAGACTTGGATACTAGAGAATAAGCAACAATTTGTTATTGTGGATGTTAAAGCCCTGGTTTAAGGTTAAACTGGTCATATTTTTGTTGATTGATTCTCGTACATAAGTGGGACAATTCCCTAGAGAGAAAAGGAAAGATTGTCACCATCTGGCCACAGTTTAGGATTGTATTCTATGAGTAGTATTTCTCAAAATTAGTCATGAATAGGAAGAATATTAAGTTTATTCAAATAAAATAGGGTGCCTTGTCTGTATAGGATTATAAGCAGAGGTTTATTGAGTTGAGTGAATTCGGTCTAAAGATGGTGGAGTTGGAAGAGAACAAAAAAGATTTGTTTTTTGGTGGGTTGAATTACAAGATTTCAGTAGTGGTTTCCTCTCATCCTTGCACTAGCTATCCTTTTATATTTGAGAGTGTGATGGAGGTGGAAGCAGCCATTTTAGCAAGACCTTGCATAACACTACTTACGCCACCATTAGTACCATAGTTTACTAGGAGTCAGAGAATCTAAGAATTTGCTTCTTTCAGGCTAAATAAAAGAAAGAGGAGTGTAGCTGGAGTAACTATACAGTCAGGATCTACAGGAAAAACTTTTGTTAATGAACTGGTTCCACCAATTTCTCTAGCTTTGGTAGCCAAACAACCTTTGCCACTACCTCAGTCTGAAGGTAAGGGCAAGAACAGAGCACAGTAATCATAGAAATATAGTGGATTGGGGCAAGTTCTTAAGACCAGTAGTATTCCTCAGAGGGCTTCTAAGATATGTTATCCATGTGGGCAGGCAGGGCATATTCAGGGAGAGTGTTTTATGCCATCGGCCACATCAATTGACAGAGTAGTACTGCCTGCACGAGGGCAAACTCATGTAGTGGCTGAGGCAGATCTAGAGGCTAATCAGAGGCTCGTGCAAGGTATATTAAACATTTTTGGTCGAGATATGCATGTTTTGATTGACTTGGTTCTAAAATTTCTTTTATTACATGTGTAATGGTTGATTAGTTGAAATTGAAACCTGTTAGAGCCAGTACATTATTGATTTTGAGCACACAGATTAAGTGAGAAATCTTATCCTAACCTGATCTTTAAGGGATGTGTAATCAAACTTGGGGAGAATGAACTTCTAATTGATCTAAGGGTTATATATTTCTTAAAGGATGATGCACTACTATGGATGGATTGGTTATCAGCATACCATGTACACCGTTTGATATATTTTTTTTGTAAATAAACAGGGTTTGGAGGTTTCTAAATGAGGTTTTGAGTTTTGGTAAACTTAGTATTTATGTATATTACTAATTATTGAAAAAGTTTAAATTTTATGCTACGTATATTTTGAATTATTTATTCAATATCGATATACAGATTGAGTTTATTTGGGACTGATGAAGAGGTTGTTGGCTATAGTTAAGTTTGGTTGGGTTACCAAGCTTAATTAGGGTTTCAAGCCGAGTATCACCCTAATCAGGATACGGGATGCTACACCATGGACCTAGGATTTGGCTTTTCCACCTAATGAGAATGGAAAAAGCCTCATCCTGAGTACCTCCTTTGTAACTCCAGTAATGTGAACATTGTCATACTTATCCGGAAAATTCTCTGCATGTGCAACTGGATCTTTGTTTTCTCGTTCATTGAATAGGCTATTTGTGACGGCCCCTACTTTTAAACAATGGCACCGCCCGAGCTAATCCGTACTCAAGCCTTAATCCACATGATCTCGGACTTAAGTACGTATTAGTCAGCCTATCGTCCCTATATTTCTCCACATCCACGTATTGATATATTATCCAATTCAAAGGTCATTCAAATTCAATGATCATGCAATGCGAAAGCATTAATTCTCCAAAACATTCCTAACTGTGGAAAACCAGGAAAAGATGACAGCATCACATGCATGTATAGATATGAAACTATTCACTCAACCCATTGTACAACCCAAAATGACTTAAAGAATAATAATACAACAAAGTCGAGACGTACAAAATGCGTGAGGAGAGTCGTCGAACTGCTCAGATGAAGTCGCCAATCTTCTCCTTCCCCAATCTGCTGCTGCTTGACGGACCTACACCCACCGTCACAAACTAGACGGTGAGTATAATGATATTTAAGTACTAATTGGATAATTTCATGTCACATTTCCAAAAGAAACGAATGGTATTTAAAAGCATAAATGAGCGAACTAAATTGTTGAAACAAGTAATGCAAGTAAATACCACAGTTAATGATGTAGAGACAGACACGACGGCTAAGTTGAGATGATCTACGTCCTGGTCGGCGGTGAGACCTATCACCTACCTTTTCCCACTACGATATGGAGCCGCGCTCAACATATCTCACATAAATAATGGAGCTGCGCTCTAAGCTTTCGAACATCAATCCCATGCTTGTCGACAACCCCGAGCCCCATAACTCGTGTGTCGCGCAAATGTAGTGGTGAGTGCTAGACCCAGGAACCGCGCATCTCTCGTGCAATGGACACTAGATAATCCCTACTTTAGTTTCAAAGATAAATAAATTCCAAAATTCTACAATACCAAGATAAATTCAGCTACAAAGCCCAGGAAATTGAATACAAGTCTACTTAAATCCACATTATTCCATGAGCATGCTTTTTATCAATTTTGTTCAAGAATGACATCAAGTGTAGGAATCAGAGTCAATGAAACAAGTCACAAGGCATCATGTCACAATATTCAATCATGAATAGATACAAGAACAACATGATGTGCGAGTTCAAGTAGCAATGTCTACCAATAGACCAATAAAGCAATAAGAGAATGAAATGAAATATAAAATTCTCACAGTCGTACTTACAAGTCACACGCTTGTCCTAGTCTATCTAATCCCTCGACAAATCGAAGTGCGTGCCCAAATGTCTGAGTTCCCCGGTAGTTCCCTAACATTCAATAATGTCTCACTTAGGCTAAATCGAAGTCGAGACAAATTTCAAAAAACCTTTTTTATTTATTTTCGGCCATTCGGCCCATTTAGTGTTTTTCGAGGTAAAACCCCCGTATAACGTCTCGACCGACTTCCGAATTCTTCACTTTTTATGGAAATCTTGAATTTCTATTGATTTGGGTCACAAATATATTTTTCCCTATTTTTCTAGAATTTTCCTGAATTTTTTCCACATTTTTTTCTATTTTCTGGGATTTATTTATTAAAAATCAATTTAATTCATTTAACTAATTTAAATATTTTTTTATTGTAGTGGGTCCGGGTTAACCCAACCCCGTCCAGCCAGATTCGGGTCGGTATGACCCGATCCCGCCGGTCGGGGTCCGGGCCTGCCCAGCCCAATCGGGCCGAGTCGGCCCGACCGATTTCTTCTTCTTCTTCTTCGAAACAAAGCCGATGCTCTGTTTCTTTTTTTTATTATTCTTGTTGTTGGGTTGGGCTTCCATCCCCAACCCCAGGTTTGGTCGCCTATGCAGGGGAGACTACTCCCCTGCCTTCCTCGAGCTCGGACGAACTGCCATCAACCCGAACAACAACAAAAACCATCGAAAACAACAACAACAAACGACACCACTCACCTTGCCTTACTTCGAGCTCTCGGTCTCTCTCTCTCCCGCGCTCTCTTCTTCTTCTTCCTCCATCTCCTCCCGATCGCTCCTCTGTGTTGTTTGTTTTTTTTTTTGTTTCACCGAATGGGATAAGGTGGAAGTTAAGTATTTGATGTCCTCGAGATTTGTGCAACACGAATCTCGAGGCAAAACCAATAAATATCTTCTTTTTCCACCGCCTTTGACTACATATTTCTCGAGTCTCGTGAAATGCGTATCTCGAGGCAAATCCAATGCATCTTGTTTTTATTTTGCAAACTATAGGCCATTGCATATTGGTTTAATGTGACCACATTAAAACCACTATAGCCATTTATTAAACAAATCATTAAATTACATTTAATGTAAATTAATTAATCTTACCCCACGAGCTGCTACCTCGGGCCCACGTCGGCACGCGACTCGTGGCGCGTCCTCGCTCGTCTCGATATATGCATACCCGTAAATGACTTAGTAGTCTACACATATACAGTACACTAGTCAAACAACACAACAAATATAATATTTACCTCGGCCACTGTGCCTCGGTAGTGACACGTATCTCGTTGCGGGTCCCACGTCACGGGTCATTTTGTCCTGATTAACGAAGTAAACGTGTATTAGTTATTTGGGCTGTGACAATACTTCCCAACTAATAGGAAGTTCGTCCTCGAACTTAAACTAAACGAATATTAAAATATACCTGACTCGAAGAGGTACGAAAATACGTCTCGCATATAGTCTTCTCGTTCCCAAGTGAGTTCTGAATCTCCATGAAACTGCCACTTGACTAACACCTTTGGGATAGACTTGCTTCTTAACTGTTGGTCCCTTCGGTCAAGAATCTGAACTGGTTGCTCTTCATATGAGATATCTTCACTCAAATCAATCTGACTCAAATCCACTGTCAGTCTCTCGCCTGCCTTTGACTTGGCTAGTCGAAACATCGAAATATGAAACACTGGATGAATTCCCGACATCTATGGAGGTAATTCTAGTTCATATGCAACCTTTCCAACCCGTTTCTTGATCTTGAAAGGCCCGATGAATCTCGGTGCTAATTTGCCTTTCACACCAAATAGATGATGACCCTTACGAGGAGAAACCTTTAGATACACTAAAGCTCCCTCATCGTATGTGAGATCGGTGCTATACATGTCTGCATATTTCTTCTGCCGATCCTGGGCTCCCTTGAGTCTCTGAAGAATCAATCGTACCTTCTCCGTATGATCGACAACAATCTCAGGCCCCACGGTCTCCCGGTCCTCTAGCTCAACCCAACACGATGGCGCGCCACACGGTCTACCATCTCAATACTGGCCTGATAACTATTGTTATATGCAAACTCACATAACGGTAGGTACTCCTCCCATGATCCGCCAAACTCCAAAACACACGCCCGTAACATATCATCGAGAACCTGTATCAATCTCTCAGTCTGCCCATCAGTCTGAGGATGAAAAGCCGTACTAAACTGTAGGCGCGTACCATTTTTCTCCTGCATACTCTGCCACATCCTGGATGTATACATAGCATCTATGTCTGACATAATAGTCACTGGTACCTCATGCAGTCTAATAATCTTCCGCTCAAACAGTATACTCAACTGATCAAACGTATAATGTGCGGCCATTGGTAGAAAATGAGAAGACTATGTCGATCGATCAACAATAACCCAAATGGAATCATGTCTCCGGGCGGTTCTCGGCAATTCTCTCACAAAATCCATTGCAATGTCTTCTCATTTCCACCGTGGAATGGGAAGAGGTTGTAGCAACCCTCCAGGTCTGCGATGTTCGACCTTCTTCACTTGCCGACGAGATCCCACGATTATGGATAAACTCGATATGTCCGCTTTCATCCCGACCACCAAAAAATGTCTCTTCATATCATGGTACATTTTTGTCCAACCTGGATGAACAGTGAATCGAGAACGATGTGAATCTCGAAAAATCTCATCTCGCAGCTCTGGTATTGACGGGATCCACAGTCTGCCCCTGAAGTGCAAACATTGGTCAGACGTCTTCGTCCAATCAACACACTCTGCACTCTGCGCTAACTCACTAAACCTGGAGTACAACCTTTCGGTCCTCTGACCTCGACACTCTCTGTGTCGATACGGTCTGTACGTTCATCTGTGCGCAAATCTCAACTCGAGTGTCAGTAGGAACCTCCGCATCTCCGATAGGTATCCTACACAGCGCATCAACGACTACATTCGCTTTTCTAGGATGATATTCCAAGGAAAAGTCGTAATCTTTCGAAATTCTAACCATCTGCATGGCGCCACATATTCGAGATCCTTCGTGTGTGAAAGGATACTTCAAACTCTTATGATCGGTAAAGAGTGTAAATGTCTCTCCATTTAGATAGTGTCTCTTCATATCTTCAACGCAAACACTACTCTTTGCTAGCTCTAAGTCATGCGTCGGATAATTCTTCTCATGTACCTTCAACTATTTGGATGCATATGCTACTGTACCGGTACCCTGCATCAACACACATCCCATACCTCTATGAGAAGCATCAGTATAGACGGAGAATCCTGTCCAACCTCTGGTAACACTAATACTGGTGCAATAGTCAATAACATCTTCAGCTGAGCGAATGCCTCCTCACATTCCTCAGACCAATGAAATCTCACATCTTTCTGAGTCAATTTAGTAATTGGTGAAGCAATTTTCGAAAAATCCTTCACGAATCGGCGATAATACCCAACTAAACCCATAAAACTTCTGATCTCAGTCACTGAAGTCGGTGCTGGCCAATCCATAATCGCTTGAATCTTGGCTGGATCCACTGATATCCCTGCCGCTCTAACAACTTGCCCCATAAATTTGACCTTTGACAGCCAGAATTCACATTTACTGAATTTGGCGTATAGTCTATGCTCCGTCAAAGTCTACAACGTCTCTCTGAGGTGATGTTCCTGATCCTCCCTCGTCTTCGAGTATACCAGTATATCATCGATGAAGACGATCACGAAACAGTCTAAAAACACGATGTATCAGATCCATAAACACTGCTGGAGCATTAGTCAGTCCAAATGACATGACTATGAACTGAAAATGTCCATATCTCACAGTGCTTTGAAAAGTCACAATGGACCTATCCTCGTCCCCGATCCTAAGTTGATGATACCACGATCGCAGTCTATCTTGGAGAAAAATTGTGCTCCTCTCAGCTTATCAAATAAATCATCTATCATCGGGAGTGGATATTTGTTCCTAATTGTGACTTTGTTCAACTGTCGATAGTCGATACAAAGTTCAACTGTCGATAGTCGATACAAAGTCTCAACGTACCATCTTTTTTCTACACAAAAAGGACAGGTGCTCCTCATGGTGACATAGAAGGTGTGATGAATCCCTGATGTACCAAATCCTGGAGTTGAGTCTTCAACTCTTCTAGCTCCCGTGGTGCCATCCGGTATGGTGGTATGGAAATTGGTTGCGTACCTAGTACCAACTCGATAATGAAGTCGATCTCTCGCGACGGTGGTAAACCAGGTAAATCCTCTGGAAACACATCAGGAAACTCTCTAACAATTGGTATATCTTCCACCCTAGGTCCCTGACTCTCTGGTACAGTGTACAGTGAAATCAACGCTTCCATTTCCTTATTAATCGCAGGTCGACCTCTCGTTCCTATAGTCCTCGCTGCACTACCTTTATAAATGCATGGCGGACGCCCTGGGATCTCAAATATCACTGTCTTGCTGAAACAGTCGATATAAGCGTGGTATGCAGCTAACCAATCCATCCCTAAAATCGCGTCGAACTCCAAACATTCGAGGACTCTAAAGTCAACAAGTAGCTCTACGCCATCTATCTTAACGAGACATTTCTCAACAATACTATGAGGGTACACTCTATCCCCGGCTGCAGTACTCAAAATCAAATGTACACTACGCCTAACAGGTTTCAACCCTAGGATGTCTATCATGCGACCAGCAATAAACAATACGGTAGAGCCAGAATCAAACAAAACATATAAATCGTGATCGCAAATAGAAATCGAACTCTCAATAAGACCTCGTGTAGCGTCTTCGTCTGGCTGGGCTACCATGTGGACCTCCTCTCGGGCCTGTTGTGCCTACACTGCTGCAGGATGTGAGCACTTTCTCACGATGTGTCCGACCTGTCCACATCTGTAACATGTCAAGTGTCTACGCTGATACTAACCCTGTCTCTGCACCTGTTTCCGTCTATGTCTCGTATATCGGCCTCTGCCTCTGCCTCGACCTCTGCCACCTGCGGCTGTTGCCGTGAAGCCTGTGGGACGGGAAGTGCAGGAACTATAGGAGCTGGTAAGGCTGGTCGTATGGGAGGTGGCAAAGGAAGTCTGTTCACAAAGCTTTGTGCTGAAGCAGTGGATGATACTAGAGTCACAACCAATGGGCGCGTAGCTGTCCCCGAACCCTGAGATCCTCGGTTCCATCCCCTTACTCCCTTACCCCTTTGTCTCCCCCTCTCATACTTTATGGCCTGCTCTGTAGAGAAAACTGGGCCCGGTGCTCTGCCATCAGCATCTCGTCCCAGATAGTAGGTCTCATGCGCTGTGGCTCGCTCGCGGATCTCGGTGCGTGTCCTCGCGCTGAATTGACGACGTAATATCCGATATCAGGCTTGAGTCCATCACCAAAGTGATATACATCCTCGGACTCATCTCTCACCAAATCCCCAGCAAACTGGCATAAATTATCATATCGATCCATGTAGTGCATCACAGTCTCCTCTAGTCCCTGTCTCAAATCCATGAACTCTCGTCTCAATCGCATCATGACTGAAGGTGGAAAATACTACTGATAGAACTTTTGCTTAAAAGCATCCCATGTCTCGAACTATCCGTGAGTGGCCACTGTCATACGCCACCACACGTCGGTGTCTCGCTCGAGTGTATATGATGAGATCTCTGCCCAGAATTCTATCCTCAATCCTCACAACCCGATGAAGCTTCTCCCGAGACAGGGATCCATTTCTCAATCTTCGAAAATCCTTGACTCCATCAAAACAAGTTGGTTTGAGTCGATGAAGTCCTTCACTAAGCGAACTTCCACCGAAGTGCTAGAAGATGTGGGCGTGGGAGACGATCTTTGCGTCAATCGTCTCCACCGCCCAGTGTGCGGTCACGTCTATCGCCGCCGCTAAAGCTGCAGAGAAAGTCTTGACGCTTGACGATCGGTGTAGCGATCGTAGGAGTTGATGTCGATGCTTGCAAAGAAAACGTGCGGTCATCATCACGATGAAATCAGTCAACTGCTGGCCCTGAGCTGTCACTCGATCACACGATCATTGTAAATCCTCCGCTATAGTAGGAAGCAAACTACCGCTAGGCTCTGCATCTCCTCCCCGCACGTATCAGCCATCAGGGTCGGCAATGGATAGCGAACGCGCATCAACTTCTACGTGACATAGCGCATATCCATAACTAAAGTTTGTATTTTATGCATTTTATTCTCTAAACCTAGGGCTATGATATCAACTGTGTTGGTATCACATTGTCTTAAGCCATATAGTTCTCCAAATCTGTCTCAGATGCCAACTGTGTTGGTATCATATTGCTTTAAACCATTGAATTCTCTAAAGTACAGCTCAGATACCCACCGTATGGCCCCTACTTCTAAATAGGACACCGCCCGGCTAATCCCGTCCTCAAGCCTTAATCCACTTGATCTAAGACTTAAGTACGTATTAGTCAGCCTATCGTCCCTATATTTCTCTACATCCACGTATTAATATATTATCCAATTTAAAGGTCATTCAAATTCAATGATCATGCAATGCGGAAACATTAATTCTCCAAAACATTCCTAAGTGTGGAAAACCAAGAAAAGCTGACAGCATCACATGCATGTATAGATATGAAACTATTCACTCAACCCATTGTACAACCCAAAATGACATAAAGAATAATAATACAACAAAAGTCGAGACGTACAAAATGAGTGAGGAGAGTCGCCGAACTGCTCAGAGGGAGTCGCCGATGTTCTCCTTCCCCAATCTGCTGCTGCTCGACGGACCTACACCCACCGTCACAAACTAGACGGTGAATATAGTGATATTTAAGTACTAACTGGAGAATTTCATGTCACATTTCCAAAAGAAACGAAGGGTATTTAAAAGCATAAATGAGTTAACTAAATTGCTGAAACAAGTAATGCAAGTAAATATCACATTTAAAGATGTAGAGACAGACACAGGCTAAGTCGAGATGATATACGTCCTGTCAGCGGTGAGACCTATCACCTACCTTTTCCCACTACTATATGGAGTTGTGCTCAACATATCTTACATAAATAGCGAGGCTGCGCTCTATGCTTTAGAACATCAATCTCATGCTTGCCGACCACCCCGAGCCACATAACTCGTGTGTCGCGCAAGTGTAGTGGTGAAATCTGCCGGAACCACGGTAGACCCATGCCCCCGTGAACCGCGCATCTCTCGTGCAATGAATACTAGATAATCCCTACTTTAGTTTCAAAGAAAAATAAATTCCAAAATTCTATGATACCAAGATAAATTCAGCTACTAAGCGCAAAGGAAATTGAATACAAGTCTACTTAAATCCACATTATTCCATGAGCATGTTTTTTATCAATTTTGCTCAAGAATGACATCAAGTGTAGGAATCGAGTCAATGAAACAAGTCGAAGGCATCATGTCACAATATTCACTCATGAATAGATACAAGAACAACATGATGTGCGAGTTCAAGTAGCAATGTCTACCAATAGACCAATAAAGCAATAAGAGAATGAAATGAAATATAAAATTCTCATAGTCATACTTACAAGTCACACGCTTGTCCTAGTCTATCGATCCTCGACAAATCAAAGTGCGTGCCCAAACTCCCGAGTTCCCCCGTAGTTCTCTAACATTTAATAATGTCCCACTTAGGCCAAATCGCATGATCGAGACAAATTTCGAAAAACCTTTTTATTTATTTTCGGCCATTCGGCCCATTTCGCGTTTTTGAGGTAAAACCCCGTATAACGTCTCGACCGACTTAAATTCTTCACTTTTTATGGAAATCTCAAATTTCTATTAACATGGGTCACAAATATATTTTTCCCTATTTTTCTAGAATTTTCTTGAATTTTTTCCATATTTTTTTCTATTTTCTGGGATTTATTTATTAAAAATCATTTTAATTCATGTAACTAATTTAAATATATTTTTTTTATTGTAGTGGGTCCGGCTTAACCTAACCCGATTTCTTCTTCTTCTTCGCTGAAATAGAGTCGATGCTCTGTTTCTTTTTTTATTCTCGTTGCTGGGGTTGGGCAACCATCCCCAACCCCAGGTTGGGTCGCCTATGCAGGGGAGACTACTCCCCTGCCTTCCTTGAGCTCGGACAAATTGCCATGGCAGTTCGTCCGAGTTCGCTAACCCAAACAACAACAAAAACCATCGGAAACAACAACGACAAACGACAGCACTCACCTTGCGTTACTTCGAGCTCTCGGTCTCTCTCTCTCTCCCGCTCTCTTTTTCTTCTTCTTCTTCCTCCTTCTCCTCCCGATCGTCTCCATTGTGTTGTTTGTTTGTCGTTTTTTTTTTTGTCTTTTTTTTTCACCGAATGGGATAAGGTGGAAGTTAAGTATTTGATGTCCTCGAGATTCGTGCAACATGAATCTCGAGGCAAAACCAATTTATATCTTCTTTTTTTCAGCCTTTGACCACATATTTCTAGAGTCTCGTGAAATGCGTATCTCGAGGCATCGAATGCATCTTATTTTATTTTGCAAACTATAGGCCATTGCATATTGATTTAATGTGACCACATTAAAACCACTATAGCCATTTATTAAACAAATCATTAAATTACATTTAATGTAAATTAATTAATCTTACCCCACGAGCTGCTACCTCGGGCCCACGTCGGCACGCGACTCGTGGCGCGTCCCCACTCGTCTTGGTATCTGCATACCCGTAAATGACTTAGTAGTCTACACATGTACAGTACACTAGTCAAACAACACAACAAATATAATATTTACCTCGGCCACCTTGCCTCGGTAGTGACACGTATCTCGCTGCGGGTCCCACGTCACGGGTCATTTTGTCCTGATTAACGAAGTAAACGTGTATTAGTTATTTGGGCCCTGCCACTATTCTACACCATGTTGATGAGAAACAGTCTCAACTTGAACTCGATGATGTTTGTCGTAAGCCTCATCACTTTATTATATGTCTCTTGAATTTTCAATTTGAAGTAGTCTTGAAGACATCTTTGTCCTCGTACTGTATCTTGCACTTCTAGATCACCTTCGAGTTGATAATTCCCTCGGCCCACGATTATGGTTCGATTCCCCACTTTATCATCTACCATATTAGTTCATTTCTTCTTCTTTCCCTTATTGGTTCTGTCAATCTCTGGATTATAAGACATTAAGTCCTTATCACATTGACTACGTATGCACTAATTATTCCTTGAGAAAGAAAATAAAAAAGATCAAGTGTAGATTGTCAAACAAGAAACTAAGACTCTATCTTTTATTTTTTATTTTTATAATTTTTTAACTTGAAAATAAATAACTGAAAATAAAATCTTAACAATTTTGTAAACTAACTAAACTAGTGTGTTGCTACCTATCCTAAGCAACGGTGCCAAAAAATTCAATCGTAACCGCAAGTATAACAGTTTAATTGTAGTAATAATGTGATCAACAAATGTTGATTAGGGATCTTATTATCTGGGAAAGGTTTATCTGGACATGGTTCACTTAGTTAAGTTCACTCTGTTGTTAAGAAGACCTTTTTTTAATTGGCTTAACTAAACTACTCTTTTTTATAAAACAATGTAAATTAACTTGTACTTTTATATTAAGAAGACTCTTAGTTCACATCTTCACCTAGGTAATGAATTACTATGCTTTCATCTCTTACTTCCTTCATCTTCATTATGTGAATGCAATGCTTGATAAGAATCGACAGATTTCCTTAAAAGTCTCTTTAACCCACTATTGTGGTGGAAAAGATCTTAATGTGCAAACTAGAACTACCTATGGGTATGAATAACGGAAGTCTCGCATAGCATTAAGTCTGAAATATTTAGACTCATAACCACGTAAGTTTACAATCCGTGCCTCCCTAATCAATAACTATCTATCGATATTATATATCTTACTATTGTATTGTCCATATCCGGCATAAAAGCTCCAATGGCCATGGTAACTCCTAAAAACTATAATCAACAAACACGTGATCATGATGTTCATAGCATTACATATAGAATCAATACAAATTCTAACCATTGCACTTTTAATCATTATAATTTGTTCATACTTTCTTTAGAATAGCATTCATATCATAGGATCTATTAATCCCTAAGATAAACAAAGTACTCACTCATCATTGAGATCAACATACACATCATGGTTTTCATTGCAATTTAAGATTAAATTAAATAACTTCAATTAAATCAAACAAATAATAGCAAACAACCAGAAGTGGAGTGTTCAATGTCTTCTCCTCCAAAACTCTTCTCTATACTCAAGAACAATGTAAACTATGTTATGCTATAGTGGTGGGTGATAATTGTCTGTGTTTACCACATTCTAATACCTATTTATACTCCTTAGACTCATTAGAATACAATTAAAAACCCTAATTAACAATTTTAAATGAACTAGAACTCATTTGTCTCCTTTATACCTTGTATACTCGAAAAAACATAAACTCCGTCAATTAGAGCTCATTCCGGGATATTTAGTCTAATTGTACTACTAAACTAACCTTATATATAATTCTAATTAATCACTGATCATACTGTTGAAGCTGAATTTATTGTTGCTGACAGTTATTGCATGCAGTTAATATGGATGCAGCAAATGCTAAAAAACTATGGTATTGGTTTATCTTAGTTAACAATTTACTATGATAATAAAAGTGCCATTAATATTTCAAAAAATCAAGGTCAACAGTTTAGGACGAAGCATATTGATATTTTTCATCATTATATCACGGATCTAGTGGAAGAAAATTAATTTGTATTCAGCATGTTCCTATTGAAAGATAGTTAGCTAATATTGTTACAAAGGCTCTTGACATACAGACTTTTGAGAGGTTGTGCAATGACATTGGCGTGTGCTCTCACTAACAAGGGTTCTTACTGCAAACTGGCAATTATGTGTTTTCACATAGATATGTTTATGATTTGCCATTAAGTTGTGAGCTGCTTTCGTGTTTGACCAAGAAATTGCCACTTGGAATTACCTGCAACACGTGTTGCTCTTGCTAAGTCGACTGTAAAAACTATTCGTTATGAAATGGTTGAGGGGGAGTAAATTTTTGTGTCGTTAGACACTACGAATTAATCTTTTGGTGATTTAAGGGAGATTTATGTTTTGATTTGGGTTAATCTTAGCTTGGTTTTTTTAGAATATCTATTTTTCACAAATCATTCTTCCCAATTCAAGTTCTTCTCTCGCTGTGAACTCCTAACTTTCTTTGCCATTTTCTTATCTTTCTTGCTTCAAGTTATTGCAATAATGACTCAATAATCTTCTTTAACTTCACATGGTGACTCTACTACTACTGTTGATCTTTTGACGATTAAGACAAAGGGCATTTACTACTATGCTCCTACAAATGAACTCTACATTGGTACATCGTCAGATCCTAAAATTGTTGTAGAGAGTACATGAGAGAAATCAAGAGTTGTCCAAAAATGACAATCAACCAGGTATACTAGTTCTTCCAAGAAAGCCAAAACCGCCAAGGGCAAGAAGAAGGTTGGTGAAGATGAAACGGTTTCCTCGACTCCTCGAGGGTATTCTTGATGAAGATGAGATCATCCGCAAGGCCTCGAATAGACGAAGATCGTGTTCATATCTTAATACTTTACAGTGCCTGCTCCCTCTAATTTTGGTCATTTCTAATCATTGGAGTGCGCGGAGAAATTTTAAAAAATAGTGAAAATGAAGTATCGGTTTTATCAACCGATCAATGTATCGCAATTTCATGAAACTAGCCTTAAGAGGTTATTGTTTCAGACTGACGCGTATTGGTTGGTATCTCATGAAGGCTTCTACAATGACTCCATTATCAAGGAATTCTACAACAATCTTCCTAACAATTTTGGATATGCTTCTTTGGACAAGGTATTTATTCGTAGTTTTAATATTCCATTCATTCCTGCTTCAATCAATTATATACTTAGACTTTCAGGATTGGAGACAACTACTGATAAGTTGGGTTGGACATTTAAGCTTGATGATGTTGTCTTTCTATTGGTTGGAGGGGTTCTTACTAAGTGGCCCTCTAACAATGCTTTTAGGCTTCCTGCAACTAAGCTAACATATAAGGCCTAGATTCTATGGAAGGTCTTGACTACTAGTGTTGTGGCTACTTCCCATCAGATACATGTGTTTAAAGAGATAGTGTTAATGTTGTAAGCTCTTGCTCTGGGGAAGAAGTTCAACTTTGGGAAAGAGATTTATGACTTTGTTGTGCGTACAAGGAAGAAATAGAACAAGCTTTATCTACCGTGTTTCCTAACTTCTCTGTTTGGAAGATACTCAGTCATTGAGCAGACCAATGACAAGATGGAGAAGGTAGTGCAGGAAGTTAGACTAAATCATCAAATGATGACTAATAACAGAATTGTTGATCTTGACTTATTGTGCCTACAGAAGAAGTTGTCAAATGTATCAGTTTTAAGATCTCAATCTGCTGATACTATGGCTACTTCAACTCATGTTCACGTCACTGCTACTGATGATGCTCCTAATCCTACCCCTGCTACAAAGCCATTACGAAGTTTATATGGATAATGAAACGAAAGATTGTAGAGGTTTCTCAATTTAAGAAATTTTCTTATGCTTTGAGGATACCTATCCTATTAACGTGCAATCTTTAGGCGAGGATATTGCAAGAGGAGAAGATTATCTTCCTACTATCGCAGGATAGAATGGACTCGCCACTTGTTTTAACACAAAGTACAAGTTCCACTACTCCAATTCTTAATGACAAATATGAAGTTACCTCACCTGCTAAGTTTCAAGATGATGAAATTGGAGTTGATCAAGGTAACTTTACAGTTTTAAACTTTGATCTAAATTTTGTTACTAATATTGTTGCTGCTAGGACAAGTATTTTTGAGTCCCTTATAATGAATTATTGAACTGATGGTGAAGATGTTATAACACCTTATGAGGGTCCTTGTGAGAAAGTTTCTAATCTGAATAGGTTGAGTCGCTAGCAACATCAGAGATTCCTCCTACTGAGGACCTAACTGATGTTAACCTTGAGGGCATTCTGATGTCTTTAGTTACTACAACTACGGAATATACTGTTGAGGCTCTAGTTAATGATGTTTTGTAATATGAGCCAAGTATGTCAATACATCCTTCTACTCACCTTGAGCATGAGAATTTGAATGTTAATCAAGCCATTTCTATCACTTCAATAGAGCAAACAACTTCAATTAATGCTACAGCTACTACACTTGTGCGAACTGCTCTTGCGAGTTCTGATACTACTGCTGATTTACCTGCAATTTTTGAAATTGTTGTTGCTGCAATGACATGGACAGAAGTTCATGAAGACGAAGCTGCTCCTACTCAAGAAAAACCTCTGCGACAATTAAATTCTCTAGTAGTGATGAGACCACACCCGCCATTGTTCGATCAATTCTTGGATCACATTGCATTTCTAACAACATACAGAGATGATGTTACTGCACAAATGTGGTTACTGCAAGAAGAGTTGGACATTGCTAACGTCGAGCTTCAATGATTGAGGTATTTGATCAACACCCAGCTATAATCTCTTTGACGTAGTTAGTCAAAAAGGGGAAGTGAGTGACCAAGGTTGAGTTTTTTAAATATTTTGTGACTAAAAGTACATGAACTTTTATGTTTTTAAAAATGTATTTCATGGATGTACTTATTGGCTGATGACCATAACTTTTTGGGGTTTTACTTTTGTGCGTTGTTACTTTTATTTATCTAAAAGTACGCTTTATGAAGTTCCTCAAAAATTCAATTATCTTGCTATTTAATGCTATATACGAATCTATTCCAAAAGGGAGATTGTTAGACCCCAATTCTTCGTGTTTGGGTCGGTTTATTCTTGTTGGCGTATATTATCAAAATAGAAGTTGAGTTAGTTAGGCAAATGTTGTAGTGAAGATGGAAGCACGACTCGAAAAAATGTTTGAGTGTAAATACAACTCAAGGATAGATTACAATGTAAATTCCGTGAAGATTACAAAGTCAAAGTCGAGTCGAAGACGAAAAATAGAAACAAGTCAAAGCGGGAATAGAATACTAGTTGAATACGCAACAGAGCAACTCGTTAGTATTAGTCTAAAACAATGAAGAAGTTTGATACTCGTAAGGAGAGAACTTCTAGATGAATCCTAGAGAAAAGTGCATAAAGGACTGAAGAACTTTATGGACACGACGAGTCAAGATTCTTGAAGGAATAGAAGACTTAGTTGTTGAACGTTGTATGATTCCAACGTTAGTTACAATTGGAGAACTAGGAGGTTTTTTTATTTTTATTATATTTAGGATTGAATTCCTAGATAGAGTAGATAGACTGAGTCTATAAATAATCAAGGTCACCATTGTGTAGATCATCATTCATTAGTTGAGTTTTATAAGATTGAGAGAATGGTAGTTCACATTATCGATTTGTTTAATTGATTAAGTTGAGCCTACGCAGAGGAAGACATTCAAGTCTTACTGCGATATCAATTCTTGTTTAGTTTTGATATGTGCTTGTTAGTTCATCATTGATTCATTAATCTCCTCAGTTCCTCTGGTTTTCAAAACTTCAACTTGCTTAATCATTCAATAAAAAAGGAAAAGCTAACAAGTCATTAATTAGACATATTTTATTGTATGATTTAGGTTGATTTTATATATAAATGAAGATATTACACAAGGTATTCTCTTGTTTTTGTGATTTCAGGATTTAAATAAGAAAATGAAAAAATTGAAGAAAAAAGGAAGAAGAGCAAAATAGTCAACAAGAAAAGAAGTCTAGCGATTAACCCATGATACAGATTACACCAATTTAGCCAATGATTCTTAGTGTTATTTCAAATCACCGGGGATTAAGCTAGGCTAATTTTAACTCTGTTTTCCCGCTTTATTTCATAATTAACATATATATCATTAATAAAAACTTATATAAGAGTAGGATATACTAAAAATTCGAAAGTCGATTAGGATAAGTAACTAAATACTAATTTTATTAAATAAATAAATAAACAAGCAAGTGAATAACATGAACTTGCATGAAGGCCATATAAACAAAAACAACTCGATCACTCCCCCTTATTTGAAATTACCTCGGAGTTTAAATTACGAAAATATTTTCAATACAAGAGTCAAAAGTGAGAGAATAAAGACATATTATATTAAACTAAATTAAATAATCATAGAATATGGGCTGCCTCCATATAGCGTTTTTGTTTACTTTCATGGGCTCGACTGAAACCTTCTACAAATTAGGTTAGATCTCTAAACTTGAATTTAGGATTATCCACTCCAGTGCCATTCCAAAAAGTGATTGCTCAACCATTCACTGTCGGAGTGATTGTTTTGTTCAAAATATCCATAGCAACTTGAGTCGCGGCTAAGAAAGGTCGTCCTAAAATTAAAGGTGGATCTTCATTGATAAAGTGTGGCATGACCAAAAAGACTGTGGGTATGATGTATTTATCCATTTAAACTAATACATTCGTGACCACCACTTTTAGTTGAATTGATGTACAATCTGGTAGAGAAACTCATTCAGAAGCAAGTAGATCTTACTCCAATTGAGTGTGTAGAAAGAAATGTATGGGCATGAGTTTTACATCAAAACTAGTGTCACACTATGCTTTGAGATACTAAGCCCATTTGATTTTAATGTGCAAATGTATACCTCTAGGATCATTAAGCTTCATAACGCTTAAATCCGACTCTTTTTTCTTATTCTTGTTCTAGGATTCAAAATCTCCCTGCTTGTTAATATTATTTCCATTCTCCGATTGCTTAACTCTCCATTCTTGAGTTACTTTCTTTTCTTTTGAAGTGTCTTGAACTTGTTCTTTCTTTGAAATCTCTTTTCAGTTTCCATTGTTACAGTGTTAATTGCATGCATTTCAGTGTTAAAGTTATCATAATAGTTTAATTCTAGAAAATCATTTTCATTAATTTTATTTTCAAGTAATTCATCATAGTTATGTTTGTTATTAATTTTGAATTTGATAATTTTGTCTTCAAATTCCATAGACATTATTCTTTCAAAAAAATCTAACTTAGTTTTTGATGTTTTAAGAAAAGGTCTACCTAATAGTATACGTAGAGGATTAGGTGATATTGAATCTCCCATTTGCATAATATAAAAGTAGGCTGGAAATACTAAGTCGTGTACTTGTACTAAAATGTCTTCTAATAATCCATACAGTTTACTAATCGTATATCTCAAGCTAAAGTAACATTAATAGGTGTATTAGTCAACGACCCTATTTTCAATGATTCATAAAATTTAAGTGACATTACATTAATTGATTCTCCGAGATCACACATAGCAAGTTCAATAGAAGAGGTTCCTATTGTAATAAGTATGACAAATAATCTTGGGTCGGAACATTTCTTAGGCATTTTCTTCGTTACTAAAGTTGACATCTTTGGTTCTAAATCTTCATTATATTCTTGTAAAAATTTGTCTTTACATTCAAAGAGTGATTTAGTAACTTCATCATCAATTGATTCCCTTAAAGGTTCTTTAATTTCTATTTTCTTAAATAATTCATAAATATCTTCTTTAATTTCTTCTTTCCTAGCATCTCGCTAATTGTCATGGAATGGAAGAAATAGAATGCGTATCTTTATTAAATTTATAAATATTATTGTCTAATTTATCTCGGTTAATTAATTTAGAATTTTGTAAAGATTTTTCATAAGCTTCAACTCGGGTTAAATACCATGGGTATAGCCTTTCGGAAAAGGTGTGTATGTAATTTTTTGTATTTTTATTTTTCATTATCACAAAATAAAGCGTTAACTTGTGCTTGATTAATAGTTTGAGTAGGTCCTTTAGTTTAATTACTTAACTTATTAATTTGTAAGTTCATTTGATTTAATCAATTTTTCAACTCATTAATAGACATCACTTTTAATTTGATTTTCAGAAATTTGCGTAAAATTTTGATGACTTTGGGTCATAAAATTATGTATTATTTGTTTTAAATTTAGTTGCGTAGGTTGAATGGTTTGTTAAGGTTGTTAAATTGATGTAGATTGCATTTGTGCTCTTGGTCTAAAAGCGGTATAATTTTGATTTTGTAGACCATAGCTAAGATTTGGAATTGGTTTTTTGGTGTAATAATTATTGTTATTATATTGTTTTATAGGAGGACCAGAATATTGGTTCATTACCACGTTGATTTCTTCATTATTATCTTCTTGTAAAGTAGGACACGCATCAATAGGATGTGTAACTTTATTACAAAATTCACATGGTTTCACTTGAATTGATCTATATTTAAATAGTAATTTAACCAAGCTAGATAATTCATTAACTTTTTCATCAAATGTATTAGTTCTTTTATTATTACTTCATAAATTTTTTTCTTGATGTATTGATCTTTTCACCATATTGCTTGGATTGCTTAGCTATCTTAGTAGTAGCTTCTTTTGCTAAAGTTGGTGTAAAATCGAATAATGATCCACCACATACGTTATCTAATAGTTTTTATTCAAAATGATTAATTCCTTCGTAAAAGTATTCTAATAAAGCTCTTTATGTATATCTATGTTATGGACAAGATGAAATTAATCTTTGAAATCTATCCCAAAATTCATTAAAATTTTCACAATCTTTCATTTTTATGACTGTAATTTGTCGTCTATAAGTACTAATTTTTCTTGTGGCACATATATTGATATAGAAAAAATCTTAAAATTTGAGCCCATGTGGTTATCAAATCTTGAGGAAGATAAAACAACCAATCTTGTACTTGATCTTTCAATACAAAGAAAAGCTTTAAGTTTGACTTGTTCTAACATACTATCTTTATGTTTCATCCCATTAACTTTATGTTCATATTCCCTTATAAATTTTAGGTGGTTTTCATTATCTTTACCATAAAAGTTAGGTATAACACAAATGAATCCAAGTCTTAGTTCAAATTAAGGAAACACCTCAAGATAGGCAATACATATTGGTTCATAAGCAAATGATAATTTGTTTGGCTTTCCTAAAAGTAAGTTCCCTATTATCATCATCAATATTAATAATATCAAGGTCATTATTGGCGTCCATTGTGGTAGCTTGGTGTTCCTTACGTTGTTGTTGTCTTAAATTACGATCTTAGTCCTATCTACCTCAAGATCAAACGGATGTAAAGATCCTATGTAATTAGAACAACGAAGTAAATAGACCATACAATGTCTAAAACTCCTAAGAAACTATGTAAAAATCTCCAGACAACGGCACTAAAAATTGAAACGTATTAAGCGTGTACAATAAGTTTCCCATATATCCTTATTATTTGTAATAGTGATAAGTGAGATTGGCTCCATAGAGATTTAGCAAACTTCTTGAGGAAAAAGTCTTTCAAAAGTTTTTTATTTTTTATTACTTTAATTTAATTAATTTAATTAAAACGAGAATAAAAAATCACTAACTCAAACTTAAATACTATAATAAGTAACAAAACTAATTAAATTCACTAATATTCAAATAAACTCAATTAAATAATAAATAAATATCTAAACAAACATTCAGAACAGTGAAACATCAATTCATTTTGCATCCAAACATATTACTCTAATCATAGTCATGAGCATACTTTAATCTCTTAATAAAGTATTCTAGATCATTAAACTATAATCATAAGTAAGTAGACAGTCCTTATCAAGCCATCAATTCTCCTTATACTGGTGGAAAAACCGCGGTCTAATTTTATTAAATTAACCATTTGAAAGCTCAAAGAAATTAACTTTATGTAATAAAACGGCATTTCACTCCGTGAAAACTTCAAACTACTTAATCTTATACCTTCTGAAAGCCATTTCAATAGTAAACTTAGATCCCAATCCACCTTGGAAATCTAAATGGTAATAGACCTTTTAAACAATCCTTGTTACTACTTTAAACTAGATATTGAATCCCAATATCACAATACATATTCTAGACTATGCATGTAATACAAAGTTCCATGATTGAAATATGCAAATAATAATCTATAAAATCAATGAATTAAAGAATATGATAGGTTTAAATCATTAAGTACAAAATCATTTCATCATGACTACATCACAAAATGGATCAAGTTCATGTTCGGACTTTGTTTAGATTAATAAACTATTCATTCATCATCATACCAAACATTGCAATAATTTAAATAAAAGATGCTTAATTACCTTTGAATAAATACTTTGAATATTTAAATAGTGTCTAAAGGCAATGAACAATAAACAATAAACTAAAATAATAAACAACGGCTCCAAGAGCAATAAAATATTGATATATGAATTCAAAGATAATTAATTTCATAACCCTAGGGTCATATATATTGTATTCTAGGTAGTACATATCTGGAACTTACTGAAATATCTCGTGGTTATCTAAAATTATCAAAATTAAACCTAGCAATTCCTGAGCAATTCCACTTATTGCTCAAATCGTTAAATTTGAATCCTTGAAAAAGCGCTCTATGCCCCACTGATTTGTTTGGCAATTCCTAGTGTAAATCCCAATCATTGAGGATTCGCGAGAAGTAAATTCCATTGTATCCTTGATTTGTTGATGATTCTTTGTGTACAACTTCCATTCGATCAAATCCTTCATTTTCTTCCTTTTTACTTCATTTCTGTAGATATTCCAATTATTACCCAAAATAGCAAAAACAAAAGAAAACTCGGTGTAGTATAACCTTTTACATATAAAATTACCCTAAAATATGCTATAAAACACTATCTAACTATTGACTTATCATCTGGCCATATTTTATAGGTGTTTTGTTTAAAGATTTAGCACTATTGTTGCCCTGCAACAGATTGCTTGAAGCTTGGAAAATCTCAATAGGGTAAACCACAAGACATTAGCTTTGCTCTTATAAAAAAAATTTAGCTTTGCTCCTATATTAGCCCTTCTGAATTTTGAGAAAGTTTTTGAAGTTGAGACTAATGCATCTGCTATGGGAATAATGTAGTCCTTCTCCAAGAGGGTCGCCCAATTGAATTTTTTTAGCGAAAAATTAAATTCAGCTAGACAACTATGGACTACATATGAACAAGAAGTCTACGCCATTATACGATCATTGAAGCATTATGAACATTATCTTATTCAAAAAGAGTTTGTTATTCAATGTGATCATTAAGTCATTAAGTTTGTGAACTCTTAGAAGAATTTGAATATAATACATTAAGATGGGTACTATTTTTACAAGGGTTTATATTTTTTCCAAGCATCATTCAGGCCAATTAAATAAATTTGATGATGCTTTTAGTAGACTTATTCATTTGTTGATAGTTATGCAAGTTCATGTGATTTGATTTGACTTTTACATGTGTTATATGATTTCAATGAAGATTTCAATGAGATTTTGGTAAAATGTATCCTAAAGGAACACATTGATGATTATTATTTGCATCAAATTTTTTTGTTCAAGGGTACTCAAATTTGCATTCCTAAGACTTCTTTATAGGTTAGATTATACAAGATATGCATGTCGGGGTTCTTGCCACGCAAGCTGGTCGTGATAAGACCATTACTCTCATTACATATCACTTCTACTAGCCACACATAAAGCGAGATATCTCGAAATTTGTTCAACGTTATGTTATATGCCAAAATGCTAAGGGGCAATCTCAAAATATAGGTTTATATTCTCATTTGTCGAGCCTGAGACTATTTGGGGAGACTTGAGTATGAATTTTATTCTTGGTTTACCAATGACGCAAAGAAATGTTTATTTGTTGTTTGTCGTAGTTGAAAGATTTACAAAATTGTCTCATTTTATTCTTTTTTCACAAAACAGTGGATGTAAGCTACATTGCCAACCTCTTCTTTAAAGAAATAGTTTGCCTTCATAGAGTTCCAAAGTCCATCACTTCAGATCATGATGTCAAGTTTGTTAGTCATTTTTGGAGGGTTTTGTGGAAAACGTTTGACACTTCATTACAATTACTACTTAATATCTGTAAATTGATGGTCAAATTGAAGTTACTAATCACACTTTGGGCAATATGATTTGACGTCTTGCATGTGACAAATCAAAATAATGGGATCTATGTCTACCTAAAATTAAATTTGCTTTTAATTAAATGTCTAATTGTTCGATTGGGAAATCTCCTTTTGCTAATGTTTATATTAAGCTACCCAACCACATTTTTGAATTACTTGTAGTTTCAAATCCCAAGAGTTAATGATGAGTTATTATTTGTACACTCTTTCATAGGTGTTTTGCTATGTAAATCAAGTCCAAAGTCATGTTTTACGGCTCTATATGTTTACTTTAGATATTTACGGGGTATTTGAGTGTTTGTGTATGATTTGGAAAAATTTGGGAAAGAAGTCAAAGTTCGGTAAAAAAACCAGCAAGCTTGACGCCCCTAGAATAGACAGATGGCGCCAATGAAGACCCATGGCGCCAAGTAAGGCATCATGAAAGAATAACGAGATGACATCCAAAATGAATTGATGGCGTCAACCCTACTAGGAAGGCGCCGATGACGGCGCCAAGTTGAGAAATAGAAGTTTCGAGATCGACTTGCTTGCCCAAGACTTGTTATATATTGCTACATTCTGACTGACGCCGCTCCTACATAATGAAGGCACCACTAACAAGCACCAAAATTGGACAATATAAGTTTTATATTTTTTTAGTAGGTTCTTATTTCACAAGCTTTCCTATTCTCATACCCGCTCACCCATATAAAAAAGGGACCTCTATGAATGTAAACAAATTGTAATTCAAATTGATTTAGGAGTAGAGCAAGGTAGAGTAGCCATGTTTGGCTAGGTTTTTTAATACCTAGGTCGAGGATGAAGCTTTGTAGCCAGTAGTAGGTTTTTGTTCTCATGTCTTGTTGAGGTTTTCTTTAATAATAATGTTTTGTTTCAGTTCTTTATCTTTACGTTTTGGTTTTAAATGATGTCTCAATGGTAGTTTAGAGTTCTGCCTTATTCATTTCAAATTTCTAGGCATAAACCCATTGACCTACTATCAATCAGGTTGAGTCCGTGATACCAACCAGGTTGAGAAGTGGCAATCACCTACAACAAAAAACCTGACACACTTGTTGTTCTAGGTGAATAACATCGAGAATTAGGTTAAATCTTGAGAGCGGTTGCCCAAACTTATCAAGGGGTAGATGTTTACAAAGCTTTTAATGTTGATTACATGATAAATCTTGAGAGCGGTTGCCCAAGGTTGTGTGGTGAAGTAAGAGAAGTATTTAGAGAGCGGTTGCCATATATATTAAGAATAGGGGAACTAGGTTGTTGGTGACCCCACACTTATAGCCTATCTAGGGAAACTATTTTCAAACCCATCTTTTAAAATTGATGATGCTAGACATGGGAACAACATAGGGCTAGATTGTGGATTCCCAGACTTAGGAATGTTTTATAATTTTGAATTTTCAGATATTTACTTTCTTTTTTAGTAGACCTTTGGGATAAACTCTTTAAAAACCCTCGGATTTACTTTTATGTTTGTTGAACTCAGTTTGGCTAAATCCTATAGATTCCACCCCGTGCTTGCCGCTACTACATTCTAATAGGATTGGTAACCTTTAATGTATTATATTTGATACACACAACACGTGATCTGTCAATCTACTGAAAACTTTGTTGAACAGATACAAAAACTCCATCAATAATTCTTTAAAAGCTTATCGGTGCTAACACCAAATATAAAATTGATGCTGACGAACATTGAAGGTGCAAAGTCTTCCAAGATGGTGATTTGGTGATGGTTCATTTGCTTAAAGAAAGATTTCCTAGTGGCACTTATAATTAATTGCAGCCAAAGAAATTTGGTCCTTTCTGAATTAAGAGCAAGATTAGCGATATTGCTTACATCATTGATTTTCTCCCTACTCAAATCTCTTCTACTTTGAATGTTGTAGACATTTATGAGTATTTTTCACCTAATGATTTTGAAGTTCATGTTTCTCTTTCAGACACTCCATGCTAACTAGAGAATGATTTTATTTTCAAAATTAGGGGAAGTTGATGTAGAGGATAACTATTAGTGTAAGTTATGAATTGCTAATGGCGAATATGCAAATATAAACACACCACAACATAAAGAGATGTTTATGCAAATCGGTCCAAGACCTACAATTGTGGGGCTACGCCAAAACATGAAATCATCCACTAATGACAAGAGAGTTGCAGATTTACACAAGCCATCAACTCGTGATCCTTCACATACTTGCTATACTACTCTCAGCCCTTATAGTGATGTCCTACAAACCAAGATCCCCCTAATAGGTATACCCAATCTCCCCTTGGCGATTACAAACTAATAATGAAAGAAAAATGTAAGTTCAAAAGAATCGTCAATTGCAACAGCTAAACTAAAAAAACTAAAAGAAGAATGTCGCTTGATGGTTCATGCAGCCTTGTTTTCTTCCCAAAATAGCATGAACTTGTTGATCTTCTTTTCACACATTTAAAAAGTTGCCTAAAATCTTCTTAGAGATTAATTAGGATCTTAATTCGAAATAAAATTTTCATTATTTGGAAACTTCTATTTTCATATATGTTGCAACTAACCCTATTGAAACTAACCTGATAGAAACTTTTATTTTCATATTTGTTGCTAGTTACAGTTGTTCTGCTTTTCTTGTACCCATTTATAGCTTCACATCTATAACTTGTGATTGATTAAATTTTGACAAATTGTGCAAATAGTGACAATTGGTGTTTACTCTAGCAATCTCCCCTTTTGTCATTACTTGTTACAAAGCATGTGCAAACTATGTAATCATGATAGAACTCATAAGTATCCAAAAAAAAGTACTTAGTAACATTTCTGAAACAGTATCTTGACCATCCAGGTCATATCCAAACCAAGAAAAAACAATGAAGCACATTTTTTTAAGATTAACACTTCCTTTCTTGCATATTCTCCTCATTTGTGACATGAAAATGGCAAAGAAACATAGAGAGTTAGTGGATAGATAATAGAGTAAGTGAGCCACCGAGGAAGTGTTCAATCTCGACAACTAGATGAAGTAGAATATCTCACTAAGCATGGAGGAAAATAAATAGATCAGTTGTAGATGTTGAACCAGATGTAGAAAATACTAGTAATCTCATACGAATGAAAATAGAACTCGTCTCAAGCGGAGACAACTATATCCCTCTTGTGAAAGAAAAAAGACACAAACTAAAGATATCTCAAGAGACCCCAAACTAGTAGTACTAAACAGTAAAACCTCCCTAAATCCATAAACAACCCAACTAATAGCAGTCAAACATCTAAAGACAAGTAGCTAGCCATTATTCCAACAAAGTAGCGATTAAAATGTACATATATTGCAACATGACTTAAGAATTCCTAACCATTGGTCCAACTACTTTAGTTACAACAAGCTGAAGTGTAGCAACCTCTAACAAAAGATTTGTCCGCATAAAATGGTCTCATAAAAATAACATCGAAGCTTTAAGAAAAATAGAGGATGAAGAAATAATGCCAACTAGTTGGGAGTACTTTTTTCAGGCAACAACTAACTAGTAAACATCAAGAATAATGTTATCACCTCGTGCAACTTATTGCAACAAATAACAATTGTTGCAAGATCTAGAACCCAATATCACACATTTATTAATCATTATCATACACAATGTTTTTTTCCTTGGTGAACTTCTAATGCAATGCATTAATAATAATCCCAAATACTAGACTACTATGGGTTTGCAGTGGTGATAAGCGCGGTTGAATCCACATGGAAGGGGATAACTTTAGGTTGACAAAAATAGGGTCTTACCAAGAACTAATCTAACTAAAACTAATTAAATACTGAAAAGTAAATGCATGAATAAAATCAAGGTAAATACTTAATGAATCAACAATATTAATGAGAATTCCAGTTTAAAAGGACTACGAATCATGTAAGTATGTGATTAATCATCGATTCAAAATATTTTTTCACTAAATCTTGTTAGGAAGCTATAGTGACTAACCCATTGCTCATCAGCTTATTTTCCTTAAGTCAATGGCAGGAACATGTGACACAACCACATACTAACTAAATTGTAAACTCTGAGAGCTCTGACATCTTAACATTCTAGCAGTATTAAGCTTTGTGAAGACACCTACCCTCGGCAATAACTAATTAAGCACTGCTGCTCGACCTATATTTCAAAAACACGTAGGGCTTCTACAAATCCAATAATCCATAATCCTAGTTAATGCCTACCGGGTGGCGGTAAAACTACTAGATGTGATTTTTAACAAACCTAATGCATATAGGCTCTTACGCTATGATGAAGTAAGAAAATCTAGACCCTATGCAAGCGAATGATCTCATAAAATAGTGAAATTGAAATTACAAGATTAATAAAAAAACATGGAAACTAGATTAGGAATATCATAAATCAACTAGCGGTAGTCTTCTTAATCTAGACAAAAGCTTAGCTGACAACAACCATTGAAATCACCATTAAAAAATAAAAAAACTAGAACTAGAGAATAAAAGAAGGAGAGAAGAATGAAAGAGAGATTTTTGGGAGGCCGAGAGGTTCAATTTTGAGGAGAGAGGCAGAGATCGGTAGGAGGTTTCACCAAAATTAGAAAGAATTTATTCTTGCTTATCCTTTCCATATCTTTATATATATTCACGATGTCATCTTTCCTTAACTCATGCATATATTTACAATGTAAATATATGCATATATTTATGCATATCTTCTGAATATCTTTATATATTTTCATATTTATGGATATTGATGCAGTCCAAGAAGTGGCAAACACTTTCATTGAAAAGTTAGACCAGAATTAAATTTTGTTGACTTTTTGAAGGACCGACCAAGGAATTTTGAAATTTTGAGGAAATGAGTTTAATGGAAACAATGTGGTGATCAATACTCACTACATTCATGAGAAATGACTTTTTGGCCAAATTCCATCATTTAGGCTTTCGATATTGCAAATTTACTATTTTTGGAAAGTTTTAGTTTTATTATAACTTTACGTAGGAGTTTTCGTTTTTGATGTCGTTTGTGGAGTTGGGTTTCTTATTTCGACTAGTTTTATGGTTGAGGGAATTTTAGAATTTTTACTATTTTTGGCAAAATTAGGGTTTTCCTATATAAAGCACCCTTTTAGCATAATTCGTTAGACATTAATTAGTTAAAGAAATTTCAAACTTTGGCTTAAGTTCTTGCCCTAGATTGCTTGTTTGTCGATTTAACATTTAATTTTGAAGATTTTCATTATGTAATTGGCATTAAAGCCTTCATCACATGCGATTCGAGATAATCATCCCGTCAAGAGAAACTAATAATGGGTTAAAAATATCTATGCAAAAGACAACGAAGCCCAAAACTAGCAAATTCACGCTTTTTGATACGCATCAATGTAAGCAAGCGATGTTGGATAAATTGGCTGCAAGAATGGGAGAGTTGTTGTCAATGGCTTCATCTAGGAACCCTTTTCCAAACCAGCAAAGAGAACCTCATATCGATGAAGAGAAAGAATGAGATAGTTCTTTCGATGGGGAGGACGAATACATTGAGGCACCACGAAGGCATCATAGACCGCATGCAGTTGTTGATGACCATAGACAGTGGGAGGCATGGATGAAGACAAAGATTCAGAATTCATGGTACATTATTACCTAAAGAATTCCTAGATTAGCTGGAAACAGTTGAGGTGTTGGGGCATGTGCCCTAGGTCAATATACAAACATTATTTATCTTATAATTTTAGTTAATAAAATTGAGGTTTTCATTTGCTTCTTTATTATAAGTGATTACATGTTTACCTTATAGTAAAATCTATGGGTATTTATTGAAATTTCATAAATGTCCCTAGTCGTATACTGGGAACTATAATGAATTAAGACTAGAGTGAATCTTGATTGATGGTCATGTGATGATCAAACATATAAGGATACAAATTGAGATCATAAGTACTTGTTAGGGAACAAGGTACTGGACCGACCCTTTATGAGAACACCACATGGATTAAGTCATAGGTGTTACTCATGATAGGTATATCATTTAGTCATTCTACTTGATATTACCATAGTCTTCAATATTAGGAGCACGGTAATTTGACACAATCAAACATTGTCTTTAACCAGAAGATTATAAAGATTGTGATTGGTTACCATGTGAATAATATGTGAAGGTGTGTAATTAAGATAGAAGTTGTCACTCTCGTAAAGAGAGTTAATAGTGGATCCCTCGATATGATAAACTAATAATGGTCAAGTCCATGTGAATTGATATGATCAATGTTACTTGGATGTTTTTAGTTTACCTAAAGATTGAGACTAGTATGAATGAACGTTAAGGGTGCCTTTCCATGCCTTATGTTTAGTCAAAGGATATCGCACGACAAAAGGATATGATAAATGTTATTCATTAGGTTGTATCGATTTTGATATTCATGCTATTTGGGTAGTTGTAATGCCTTGCTAGAGACTGCTTATGACTTTTGTACCAAAATGGCTTTGGTTCATTGCCAACATTGCATGAATCTATTGGGTCACATACAAAGAATGGCTTTGCGCAATTTCAATTAGTCCAAAGTAATGAATTTTATATGATAAAATTCATGACATAAAAGCCCTTATGATTTGTTATATGATAACTTATTAATAGGGGCGTTTGTGTATTTTGCTTAAACTACCTAAATATAATAGTTGTATTACGAATAGGATTTTAAGTGAAGGCTTATCTACACATATAAATAAAGGTTGAGACCCTGAAACGAAATAAGATTTTCGTTTTTGCAAATTTCTAGTTCTCTGGATTTTGGGAGAGAAAGAAAAACGTTTTCAATTTCTCTTGAGGCTAGCACTCCAAATTGTGGTCACCATTCGTGTGTGGATTTTCGATAGAGGACGCCTGCTTAAACGTTTTAGAGATCGAACAATCACATAAGAAAATCATGGATTAATGTATGGTTTACTTTTTAGATCTAGTTTAATGGAACCTACTTTCGATCCTGTTGGGGTTTTTCAAAATTGTTTTGAATTTTTGCTACGTATGAACCCCAAAAACCCAACATGAGGAAGTTTTGGAGTACAAAGTTATGCTTAAGAAACATCGCATGCAATTGGTGATAGCTAGGTTTCACGATTTGGCCATGGATTGGTTGCAACAATAGAAATTAACAAGGAACGGGATGGGAAAAAGAAAAGTTACCTCGTGGCGAAGTTGAAGAAATACATGCAAGCTGAATTTTTACCCTACAATTTTAGCACTTTGATGTATCGGATATTACGTAATCCTAGGCAATGGGCACAACCGGTTGTCGAATACATTGAGGAGTTTAATCAATTGGTTGCAAGAAACGATTTCTAGGAGTCTCGTGATCAATTGGTGTCCACACATATTGGTGGACCGAAATGGCAAATTCAAGATATCATCAATAGGTTTGACTCGACTTTTTCTTTTGCGCAGCGCGTGCTGAAGGCAAAGCAAGTGGAGCAGTAATTCTGATGAAGTGTTAGTCTTGTACATGTTAATGTTGGTGGTGGACTAATTAATACTAAGGAGGCTAATACTAAGGGGAATTGTCCCAAATAATCTTAGTGCTAGTGGCACCAACAAAATTAAGTGATTCGATTGTGGTGAGATTGGCCACTAAAAATCATAGTGCAAGGGGAAGAAAGTCCCTTTTATTGAAAACAAGGAGGAAAAAGAAGTGGAACAAGCATACATCACTACAAAACTAGTTTTCGACACGTCTGCTGACAGTACAAAGAAGGAGATTGTGACCGGAGATGTCGGTATTGCATTGGTTGTGATGTGTTCTTGTATGACTGCGAGAGTGGATAATGATGATGAATGGTTGCGAAACAACATCTTTCACTCCTAGTGCACCATCTTGGGCAATGTTTACAAATTCTTAATTGACGCAAGTAGTTATGAGAACATTATCTCTGCTAAAGCAGTTCAGAAGTTAGGGTTTGCAATTGAGAAGTATCCCAACCTATACAAACTAACCTAGTTGAAAAAGGTGGTATGGTAATAGTTTCAAAATGTGGTTTGGTGACTTTTTTTATTGGTGCCAAGTATAAAGATTATGTTTAGTATGATGTTGTTATGGATACGTCTCACTTGTTGGGGTGCCTGTGGAAATTTGATATAGGAGTCAAGCATGATAGGAAGACCAATAAATACACTCTAATGTTTAAGGGAGTGCAGATTGTACTTATGCCTACAAAGCATTTTGATGATGGTAAGATGACAAAAGAGAGTGGTTCAATGTTGAAATTGACCAGATTTGAAGCGAAGTTGCATTACTCGTAGATGGTTTATAAGCTAGTTATGATGTCATGATTCCAGAGTTACTTGCACCTATAGTAGCTAAGTTTTCTGACGTCTTTCCTGATGACTTACTTGATTGATTGCCTCCATTATGAGACATCCAACATCAAATTGACCTAAAGCCTGGTGCGGCTTTTTTCCTAATAGGCCACATTTTTTAATGAGTCTGCTTGAATATGAAGAATTGTGGCCACAAGTTCAAGATTTGTTGGTAAATGGTTTTATTTGTTAAAGCATAAGCCCGTGTGCAATTTTAGCCCTCCTGACTCCTAAGAAGGATGGCTCATGGTGGATATGTATCGATAGTAGAACAATCAACAAATTTATTGTCAGGTATCATTTCGTATTCTCCACTTAGATGACTTGTTTGACTAGTTGAGTAGAGCTATGGTGTTTACAATACTAGAATTAAAAAGTAATACCACTAGATTTGTGTTAGGATTGGTGATGAACGAAAAGTGCTTTTAAAACCCATGAGGGGTTATATGAGTGCCTAATAATGTCATTTGGGTTGTCTAATGTGCCTAGCACTTTCAAGAGAGTCATGATCAGAGTTTGAGGCATTTGATAGGCAAATGTGTTGTTGTGTATTTCAGTGACATTTTGATTTATAGTGCTAACCATGATGAACACCTAGAGCATTTGTGAGATGTTCTTACTATTTTGTGCAGAGAGAAGTTTTATGATGCTCTGAATAAATGCTCATTTGTGATGCCTTAAGTTCTATTTTTAGGTTACGTCATCTCTGGGGATGGTCTGTAGGTGGAGCCATGCGAAATCGGCCAAGACCAAGTACCCTCACTAAGATTCATAGTTTTCATGAATTGGTTTCCTTCTATATGCAGTTCATTCCACATGCCAACAATATTATTACAATGATGACATATTGTATGAAGAGTGCAAAGTTTGTGTAGCGATGAGGTAGAGGAGGCGTTTCAGCTGATTAAAGTGTGGCTCACTACTGCACTTATATTGGTGTTGCCAAACTTCTATCTCCCTTTTGAGTTGCATTGTGACGTATCTAAGGTGGGCATCAGGGTTGTTCTGAGTTAGAATAGTAGGCATGTGACATATTTCAACGAAAAGTTGTTTGGGGCTAAGTCACGCTATAGTACATACGATATTGATTTTTATGTTTTGGTGCAAGTAGTTAAACATTGGCATTGTTAACTTTTCCATCGAGATTTCATGTTGTTTGTTGATCATAATGCCTTGAGACATTTGCATGGGCTAGATAAGGTGTCGGCTAGGCATGCTTCGTGGGTGGCAAACTTGGAGCATTTTACTTTTATGGTCAAATACAAATCTGGTGTTACAAATAGGTAGCTGATGCTTTAAGCAAAAGAAAGAGTCTATTGAGTCAAATGATTGTGGAGGTACTTAGTTTTTCCTCTTTCTTTGACTTATTTGATACTGATCCTTTCTTTGCTGATATTTTGGCAAAAGTGCGTAGTGCTGAATGTACAGATTATGCACTGAGTAATTGGTTTCTATTGAAAGGCAACCAAATTTATGTTCCTCATTATAGTTTGAGGTTGCAAATCATTAAAGAGCTAGGTAGTGAGGGTCATGTGGATCATGACAGAACTTTGCAATTGGTTAAGGCTTCTTTCTATTGGCCTACTATTCGTATAGGTGGAGAAATATGTGCAGTGTTTCCGGACTTGTCAAGTCTTAAAGGGTACATCGACTAATGTTGGCCTTTATATATCATTGCCAGTTCCAGAGCATCCATGGGTTGATCTTAGCATGGATCTCATGTTGGGATTGCCTAAAACACAACGAGATCATGATTTTATCTATGGTGGTCGACCATTTTCTTAGATAGTTCATTTTATTATGTGCAACAAGACTACAGATGCTGTGAAAATGGATCAGTTGTTCTTTTGGGAAGTTTATAGATTGCATGGGTTACCTATTTCAATTGTGTCAGATCGAGATACCAAGTTCCATAGTCATTTTTGGCATAATTTATGGAAAATGGTGAACATTTAGATGAATTTTAGTAGTACTTATCATATGCAGTCAGATGGGCAAACTGAAGTGGCTAGTCAACCATTCTTTAGGCAACCTTTTGAGGAGCTTGCTGGGTGAAAGTGTTCTAAGTTGGGATATGAAGTTGTGTCAAGCATAATTTGCACACAACCAAGTTGTTAACAAAGTACAGGGTGAAGTCCTTTTCAGGTTGTTTATTCCTTAGTTCCTCGAGGTCCCTTTGATTTAATGTCATTACCAAGTATGACGAGGTTTCATGGAAAAGTATAGGACTTTGTGAGTGGTTTGTAGATAGTTCATCAAATTGTCAGATATAGTTTGCATAAGGATTACGAAAAAGTATAAGAAATTTTTAGATCTAAAGAAACTTCATGTGGAATTCAATATTGGTAACTTTGTTTGGGTAGTTCTTACAAAGGATCATTTCCCTATTTGTGATTACAACAAGCTTTCGGCAAGAAAGATTGGTCTAGTAGAAGTTATTGAGAAGATTAGTCATAATGCTTACTAGTTGAAGTTACCGAGTCATATTCGTACGTCCAATGTGTTCAATGTCAAACATTTAGTTCTTTTTATGGGGATACATTGGAGTATGAAGATTCGAGGGTTAATCCTATCCACCCTAGGGAAAATGATGCAATCCAAAAAGTGGCATACACTTCCTTGGAAAAGTTTGACCGAAATTAATTTTTGTTGACTTTTGGAAATACCAACCAAGGAATTTCGAAGTTTTGAGGATATAGGTTTATTGGAAATGACGTAGTGATCAATACTCACTATATTATTGTGAAAATGATGTTTTTGGACAAATTCCTTCATTTAGGGCTCAGAAATTGAAAATTTACTATTTTCTGAAAGTTTTAGTTTGATTGTAACTCTAAGTAGGGGTTTTCGTTTTTTATGACATTTATGGCATTGTGTTTCTTATTTTGTCTAGTTTATAATTTAGGGTATTTTAGACTTTTTATTATTTTTTGCAAAATTAGGGTTTTGTCATATAAATCACCCTTTTGGCAGTAATTCATTTGATTTTGATTAATTAAAGAAGTTTCAAACTTTGGTTTAAGTTTTTGCCCAATATTGCTTATTCGTGAGTTTTGAAGATCCTCGTTGTTTTAGATACCTTCGTAGATAACTTCACCATTGCATGATGTCATCCTACATCATCATGTGAATTCATAAATATCCATGCAACCAATTCATCGCAATTTTCATGTACTTCATGCATGCATTCAAATGTGTACACTACACTTATAGGCCTCATAATATTGCCTCGAGATGCAAACTTAATTGCTCCACCTACTTCGGCCTCGTACATTAAAGATGGTGTAGTGCTGGGAGGCATTGGGAGTCACCTGATGAGGCTTTGGTCTCCATCTTTCCTAGAGTTCCCTTATTCCACCTCAACGATCACGAGCGCCTTACATTGATCCCACAATGTTGGACATCACCAAGCTGTTGATTGGTCTATTTTCCTGATTTGTAATACATTTCTGCTCATTATCTCTAAGTTGCCTCTTTAAGCCTATAAAACACATAAAGAAAAGATAAGTGTCGTTCATTAGAGACTTAATCATGTAAAATATACCAAATACACACTTAATTTAAGTACATTTACGAACTTATCAACTTCACATGCAAATCCTGGTTACATAGCTAACTGATACTGAGAAGATTTGTCGTATTACACATGTCCAGCTTGTACAATAAGTTTCCCTCTTGTACAATAAGTTTCCCTCCTTTATTATACTTTAATATTTTGTAGTAGTGGTAAGTTGGAATCGTCTCCACAAGGATTTATCAAAATTATCTAGGAAAAAGGACTTTTAATAGTTTTTATTATTTTTACATTAATTTAATTCATTTAAATAGAACAGTAATTAAACTCACTAATTCAATCTATAATATAATAATAATTAACTAATTATACTTACTTAACTAACACAATCCAAATTAACTATCAATCAAATAAACTCAATTCAATGATAAATAAATATCTAAACAAGCATCCATAACAATGAAACATCAATCCGTTTTGCATCTAAACATATTATTTAAATCATATAGTCATGAGCATACTTTATAAAGTACCACAGATCATTAAACACTAATCATAAGTAAATTAATAGCCATTAGTTCACCTTATACCTAGGTGGGAAAAGTCATGCTCTAATTTTATTGAGCTAACTCTTTTGAATACACAAAGACATTAACTTCACGCAATAAAACCGCATTAGGCTTTATGAAAACTTTGAAAACTAATCTAACACCTTTGGAAAGCCACTTCAACTTTATATTTAGATCTCAAATTCACCTAGGACATCTAAACGACCTTTCCAACAATCCTAGTTACTACTTTGAACTAGATAATGAATCTAAATTTCACAATACACATTCTAGACTATACTTGCAATAAAAAGATAATGATTAAAATCAATAGATAATAATCTATTATAGTGAATCAAAGAATAAGGTTGATTTAAACCATTAGGCGAACATCTATCTCATCATAACTACATAGCAAAATGAATCTAGTTCATTTTTGGACTTTGTTTAAATTGACAAACTACTCACTCGTGATCATAAATAACAATGTAGTAATGTAAATAAAAGACAGATAAATACCTCTGGAACAAATATTTTAAATCTTCGAATTTTCTCCAAAAGCATTGAACAATAAAATAGTAATCTAAAAACAATAAAGAATGGCTCCTTGAGCAATGAAATATTAAGTTAAGTACTCAAAGGCAACTGATTTCATAACCCTAGGGTCGTATTTATTGTATTCTAGGTAAACATCACAAACTAACTCAAACATCTCATTGTTATCTAAAATTCTCGAAATCTATCTCAGCGATTCCTCCACGATTCAAGTTTAAGTGGAATCGTAGCGATTCTTGAAATTGTAGTCTCGCCCACCAATCTGAGTGGTGATTTTGAGTATAGAGGAATCGGTCAACAATCGCTGGTATTGAAATTTAGTTTTTTCCTTCACTTGTTAATGATTCTTTTGCATACTATTTCCACTTGATTAATTCCTTCATAATCTTCCCTTTTTTACTCCATTTTTTCATATATTCCATTTATTACCCGAAATAACAAAAACAAAAGAAACCCTATGTAATATATAGTCATTTACATTTAAAATTGTTCTAAAATGTATTATGAAACATGTCTAATTATCAACTTGTCAAATACCCCCAAATGCAACACTTTATTATCCCGAGTAAAGGAATACTCTCAATCATATTCTCTTTTCATCCCTCATTTTGATTTTATAATTATATACTCTTATTCTTAAGTAGAAAAGATCTATAAATAGAAACATATTACCTTCATAAAAATAAGAATCATGATAGAATAGAAAGAATTAAAGAACAACCCCTTAATTTGACAACTCAACCTCCTAATTGTCCAATACACCTTAGAATTCAAAGTTAAACCAATCACGAAGGTCGATGCACTATGTAGGTTTTCTCAATCTCCACTAACAAGCATCAAGCTTAAGATAACTAAAATAGAATCTCAAGATAAAAAAATCAATAAATCAATCTCATTTTCAAATAATATTTAAAATATTACCACAATCAAAGTCGATAGGAGTTTTTAATCACCTATAATCATCATTTCATTTTCATTTATTGGAATAAAAAGATATATTTCACTTAACTTAGCTATAAGCATTCAAGCTAAATCTTTTATTTCAAGATTTTTCTATAAACTTCCTTCCATTTTTTATATATCACTCTTTCTTCTCTTTTCAATTATATATTCATTTTCTTCTTTATATTGTAATCCTATTGTTCCTTGCTCCATTTCCTTTGGAATATATTATTCTTTTTATAGCAATCCTTCCTCTCATTTTTCCCACCACTAGATTCCCTACTCTGTTTCCTATGGAGTTTGTGGGTCTCTCTATTTTTTCATGTATTTTAAAAAGTCTTGTTAACTCTTCTCACTTTCATTATAGTCAATGAAGTATTTTTTTCCAACTAAGTAAATTTTATTGGCTAATTCCTATTTTTTCCTTTCAATTGTGGCATAAATTCTTTTCATTACATATATATATGTATAATACTTGATCAATAACTTTTGTATAACAAGATTCTTAAGAAATATGTCTTGTTTATCTTGCACTATCATTTCGATCTTCAACCCATTATAATGTCAAATACAAAGCACTCAATCTCATTTAAACTCCTCTAATGTATACACAATCTAGATTAAGTCAAATAGGGTATAACAATTCTTTTCCATCATAAAATTTTTATTTTCATGGGTAATAAAAATATGTCACTTCCATTTTCCGTATTACATTCAATTTCCATATTCCTAACTAAATAAAATGAAATGAAATGGAAAAATATTACCCGTATCGTGGAAAATTTTGAAAAATTCATAATGTTCAACGTTTAAATAGATTTTACTTCTCGTTTCTTCCATACTTTGCATCTTCATACTTCACTTCACCTAATAACCCCAAACTCATTCCAAACCTTGTCCTCAAGGTTAAAAAATAAAGTCGAGTTTTCAATAAAAATGAAAATACCTCGTAAAGCATAAACGAATAAATTAAATAATTAACTAATTAATATAAGAATGAATTGCATAAGTAATTGAAAATTCGATAAATTTAAACATTTCCAAGCATCATAAGATTTAAATTAACCACATCAAACTAATGTATTAAATGTGCACACACGAAATCAATAGTATTATAGTAGGACATACCACATCATTTATATCATAGGATTACAAACAAAAGACCTCTCACAATAACACTCAAAAAAGATTACACAGAGAAGAATAAAATATCAAAACCATCATTCAAATGTCGGATCATCACCACCATCCCCTTGGTCTGGCTGTTGAGATTTGAAGCTCCTTGCAGGATCCTATAACCTGTAGTCCACTCCCTCCACCGGGTTATCTTCTAAAAGACTCCCTGGTTGGGCATTCTCAGTTGGGTTGGTGAAATATGAATCTTAGCTTCCCCGCCTAGCATTTTTATGATCAAGTGTCACTCAAACCCATAGATGCTCTTAGCAATCTCGCATTAGTTCTGGAACATGAACTCTTATTGTCTCAAAGTTCTCATCTGATTCCACAAGACTGAACCTTTCATGGTCATTTTCGTTTCATCTGCATACATGTATGTGAATTCATATGCATGTGGCTCTAGTCTCTGGTTCATTTACTCATTATACGCGACATTCTCGCATTTCTCCAAATTTCTTTGATATTTTGTCTGTATTCTCCTTCTCTATATGGTCTCTCTCCTGTGTGTATCATTTCTCTCATTCCTCCTCTAAATCCACATATCCCGACACTTTCTTTGTGCTTTCAATGACTTCATTGGTGATGGTCCTATCCTGGATAAACATATAACCCTAAACCTCACATTGGAACTTTATTTTGCTTGCAAAACTCCATAATCATTAAGGAAAAAAAGCAATCCTTCATTTTTCTTGGTAGTCATGGCATTCCTAAATGAATCATAGATTATTTTGCCAACATCAATATAGTCGATCTCTTGAACTATATGGTATAACAAGGCCGCTATATAGTTCAATATATCATAGTGTTGCAAACTATTTTGTAGGCTCATTTTTAAGAAAAAGCTTAAAGCTTTGTTGTTTTTCCTAAAATGTTTGGCTTGGATGTATTTTGGGTGCCCATATTTATCAAAAAGGAATTTATCCCCTAGAATTGCTTCTAAACCATTGCGAATGGTTTCATGGGGAAATCTGTGTCTATACCTATATTCGCGTTATGGGTACTCATTATTATGTCTCATATGGAATTTTAGTAAACCGTAATATTTATTTATTCTTTCAGGTGAGTAGTCCACTAGTCTTCCTCAGACTATGGCTAATGTTTAATTGTCGTCTCCGTGCTAGTTTGCATAAAACTCCATCACTAGAATCTCATAACCTATTTCAACCGAGGACCCCACATCATTATTGGCATAATAGTCCCTAGTTAACAACCACTAATTCCACTACCTTATTATTTTTACGATCCTAGGCCTATACTTAGCTTCATTTGTAATGTTCAAACCCCTCTTCGGTATGATTTTATTTTTTTGCTAATATTTATTTTCATCCTTTCAAGAGCTTTGGCATTGATGAGGTGTTACGGTGAGAATTGGATTCTAGTTGTCTCTTCAATCTCTTCCTCTCCCTCCGATTCATCAATAAAACTTAAAGATGGTTAAATAGGTGCTCTAGTTTGGAGGCTATTCATCGAAATCCCTGTTGGCCTAATTAGCGTAGGTGGAGCTTTGGATTTTCGCTTGGGTTTTGCTACTAATGGTGCCTTCCCCTTCTCCTCTCGTACACTTCTACCTCTACCTCCTCCGGCCATTGTCTCAAATTTCAAAAACTCACAAGTCTAAAACCTAAATATCCATGTAGATAATAAAACCAACATCTTTGAAAATAATTCGGTAAAAATCAAGACTTTATTTTAAAAGGAGAAATCCATTTAGAAAGCTAGCTTGAAATTTATTGTAAACTTTAAAATAAAATTTGCATTGAAGTTTTAACTCCAATATAGACTTTAAAATTGGCTTTCTAGATATCGTAAAATAATTGGGTGATAAATCATAATCTTTCAAACACAAAGCAAATTAAATTAAAACAAAATCATAACCAAACCTCCCAAACTCATTTTAAACTCGTTTTTAAAACCATATGCAAATGCCTGTAAATATACCAATATTTCAAAATTATTGAATTTGTAAATCAACGATCGATGTAATCGCAAGTCGGAGTCTATTGGAATCAATGAAACCATTTGTGGAAGATAATTGAGTAAATTACAACAAAACAATTTCGAAAAACATTAAAAATTTATGAAAATCCTCGAATAAAAAACTTATTAAAGTAAAGAGTTAGGGTTGATGTAGTTACCTTCTTGAGAGTGAATCTCTCAAAATTTAAGCTCTTGAACTCCTCTAGATCGTCCCTCCAAGCTTTAGCCAAATTCCCTAAAACCATAGTTTGGTTCAACACTCCCAAAATAAAAAAATTGTTTGAATGGGAATAGATTGTGGTGAGTTAAATACTATGAGATTGAGCTTAGGATGGTTGAATCTAAGTAAGAAATTGGAATTTTTGTGAAGGGATGCAACGGTTTGTAAGTATAAATAGGCTTTTGTTCGTGAGGATTTGGGGTTTTAGTTTTGAGATCCAAAAAATATGCCCAGCGATTCATGTGTTAGTGGAATCGTTGGGAATCACTAGATGAATCGGTGATAAGTAAGGTTCAGTGGCCCGTCAATTCGAGCAGCGATTCCCTTATAAGGTGAATCACTTGGGATTTGCCAGACTCTAAATTTACACTAAATTTCCTATATTTTGCTATTAATCTTGCCAGCAACTCCCAGCGTTATTGCAAATCGCTGGAGAATTGCAAGGCTTAATTTGTTGTTTCTGCAATTCATCTCATGATTAACTCATATATCATTCATTAAAACTTACGTTAAGGTAGAATTGTTTGAAATTTCAAAAGTTTGAGTGCTACATAAAGCTAACTAAATACTTTTATTAGTTGAATAAATAAATAAACATACAAATAAGTAAGTAAATAATGAAACTTGCGTAAATGCCATATAAGAAAAAATAACTCGATTATTCCCCCTTAATTGGAATTACCTAGGAGTTTAAATTGCAAAAATATTTCCAATATAAGAGTTAAAAATTGAGAGAATAAAAACATAATAAACTAAACTAAACTAAACTAAACTAAACTAAATTCCTAATAAAATTAAATAAACATATAATATGGGTTACCTCTTATAGAGCGTTTTTGTTTATCATCGTTGGCTTGACTTAACCCTTCTTAGAATTAGGTTGGATATCTAAACTTAAATTTAGGATTATCCACTCTAGTGCCATTCCAAGAAGTGAGTGATCGACCATTAATCGTCAGAGTGGTTGTTTTGTTCAGAATATCCATACAAGCTTGAGTAGTGGCTAAGAAAGGTCGTCCTAAAATTAAAGGAGGATATTCATTAATAAAGTGTAGCATTATAAAAAAGTTTGTGGGTACGATGTAGTTGTTGACTTGAACTGTCATATCTCATGACCACTCCTATTGATTGAATTGAAGTTACTTCCAATCAAGTGAATCATTCAAGAACAAGTGAATTCAAATCCAATTGAGTGTGTAGAAAGAAATATATGGGCATGAGATTTGCATTAGAAATCATAACACATAGAGCTTTAAAGTACCAAGCCCATTTGATTTTAATGTGTAAGTGTATGCCTCCAGGATCGTTAAGCTTTACAAGGCTTAAATTCTGCTTTTTCTTTTTCTTTTTTATTGTACTTGGACTTAGAAACTTTCATCTTGTTAATGCTTTTACCATTCCCAGGTTGCTTATATAACTCTCCAATCTTAAGTTACTTTCTTTTCTTTTGAAGTGTCTTCAACTTGTTCTTTCTTTAGAACCTCTTTATCAGTTTACATTGTTACTACATTAATTGCATAAATTTCAGCATTAAAGTTATCATGATAGTTTAAGACAAAAAAATTATTATCATGTATTTTATTATCAAATAATTTATCATATGCTTCATAGGTATCATAGTTGTGTTTGTTATTAATCTTGAGTTTTACAATTTTATCTTCAAACTCTATAGACATTGTTCCTTTAGAAATATCTAACTTAGTTGTAGCCGTCTTTAGAAAATGTCTACATAATAGTATGGGAAAAGTATTAAGTGACATTGAATCTCACATTTCCATGACTTAGAAGTCAGCTAGAAATACTAAGTCATGTACATTTACTAAGATTTCTTCTAATAATCTATACGGTTTAAAAATGGTATTGTTCGCTAAAGTAAGATTAATAGGTGTATTATTTAACGATCTTATTTTCAATTATTCATAAAGTTTAAGAGACATAACATTAATTGATGCTCCGAGATCACACATAGAAAATTTAATAGAAGAATTTCCTATTGTGATTGGTATGACAAATATTTTAGGTCGGAACATATCTCAGGCATTCTCTTCTTTAAAGATGAAATCTTTTGTCCTATATTTTCATTAGATTCTTCTAGTGATTTGTCATTATAGTCAAAGAAATCATGATTTACCTTCGTTAAAATTTCATTATTTAATTTCCTAAATCATTCGTATATTTTTCTTTATTTTCTTCCTCCCTAGCATTTGCTAATCGTTGTGGAATGGTAGAATTAAAATTAATATCTTCATTTGATTCATAAATATTGTTTACTTTGTCTTGGTTAACTAATTCAAAATCTTGTAGAGATTTTTGATCAGCTTCACCTTTGGCTACCATGAGTATATAGCCTTTCGAGAAAAGGTGTGTATTTCAGTTATTTAGCAATCTATTCCCTAGTGTGAATGATATTTACCATCATCTTTTCTTCTTCTTATTCTATTATCTTAGGTATTTTAATTTTTTTTACCTCTTTTTGGTGTCTTTTCTCGAGAATGCATTTCTTTTTCATTATCACAAAATAAAGCGTTAACTTGTGCTTGATTAGTAGTGTTCATAGTTTGAGTAGAAACTTTAGTTTGTTTACTAAAGTTTTTCATCGAATTTATTACTTTTTTTATTATTAACTTCATAAACTTTCTTTCTTGATGTATCGGTCTTTTCTCCATATTGCTAAGATTTTTTCATCTTGTTAATAGCTTCTTTTGTTAAAGTTGGTTTAACATCGAATAATGATCCACAATACACGATATCTAATAGTCTTTGTTCAAAATGATTTAGTCCTTCATAAAAGTATTCTAATAAAGCTCTTAGCATGTTATAGACAATATGAGATTAGTCTGTGAAATATATCCCAAAATTCATTAAACTTTCATTATCTTTCATTTTCACGACTGTGATTTGTCTTCTATAAGTACCAATCTTTCTTGCATACATATATTGATCTAGGAAAGCTTCTAACATTTGAGCCCATGTAGTTATCGAATTTTGAGGAAGATAAAAAAACTAATCTTGTGCTTCGTTAGACCCCAGTTTACTATGTTTCAGTCGGTATATCCTTGTTGGCAATATATTATCAAAATAAAAGTTAAGTTAGTTAGGCAAATGCTGCAATGAAGATGGAAGTCTGACTCGCCAAGATGTCCGAGTGTGGCTACAACTCAAAGATATATTACAATGTAAATTCAAGTGAAGATTACTATGTCAAGTCAAAGTCGAAGACGAAGTAGAAATGAACTCAAAATAGGAATAGAATACAAGTTGAATACTGCAATAGAGCAACTATCAATATTAGTCTACAACAATGAAGTAGTTTGATGTTGTAAGGAGAGAACTTCAAGATGGATTACGACTATAAAGATGAGAGAAAGGTGCATAAAAGACTGGAGAACTATATGGAGACGATGAATCAAGATTCTTCAAGGTATAGAAGACTTAGTTATTAAACGTTGGATGATTGTAATATTTGTTACAATTAGAGACCGGGGAGGATTTTCGAGTTGTATTGTATTTAGGACTAAATTCCTAGATATAGTAGATAGAATGAGTCTATAAATACTTAAGATCACTATTGTGTGGACCATCATTCATTACTTCAGTTTTGTGAGAACAAGATATCATTACAGTGGTTGTTCACATTATCAATTTGTTTAATTGATTGGGCTGAGCCTTCGCAGAGGAAGACATTCAAGTCTTACTACGATATCAATTCTTATTTACTTTTGATGTATGCTTGTTAGTTCATCACTGATTCTTTAATTTCCTCAATCCATCTAATTTCTGAAATTTTAAAAATGGTATCAAAGCTTGGTCACTTTGTTATTTCTACAAATGCAGAAGAGTGAAATTCTGGAGAGTTTTATTGTCATGGGATCGATTGATGAGTTGTTACGACAATGAACTGAAGAAGGACATGAAGGTAGATTGATAACTCAACCGCCATTGCTGGAAGGAATTAGCTATGCCTACTGGAATGTTTGGATGATTCACTTTGTCTCTGCCAATGATGAAATTACTGGAGAATTACTATAGAGATAATATACTGCTCCAATACAACCAGATACGAATGGTAAAGTTTCTCCAAAATCTGCATCTTTATGGATAGACGCCAAGAAAAAAGAGAAGGTTACCAATTACAAGGCAATCAGTTCTATATTTAGTGTAGTTGATGCTCAATGCTTTAAACTAATTGCTAATTGCACATTGCACTACTGCAAAGAAAGCATGGGATGTTTTGAAAACAATCTTTGAAGTTACAAATTCAGTCAACATTTCCAAGTTAAAGCAATTAAGTTCCATGCTTGATCGAAATAGGATGAAGATACTGCCTCTTTCAATGGTCATTTCCAAGACATTGCTAATCAATATTTTTGACTTGGAGAAAAGTGTACTGATGAGCAGCTAGTACGACGTGCTCTTCATGCTCTTCCTTCACGATTTGACTCAAAGATTACCGCAATCGAAGAGTGTCATGATATTACTAAAATGTATCTTAATGAATTAATGGGTTCTCCGCAAACATATGAGATGAATATGTTTAAAAAGCCCAGTTCTTCTAAGAATGCTTATTATGTTGAGATTGTTGTTTTTAATTACTTTGGGAGATGATTTTGCTATGGTGATAAAGAAGTTCTCAAAATTTCTCTAAAACTGTAAGAGACATTTTTTTGGAACTAATTACAAGAAGGGTAATGTCAGTAATAAGCCTTCTACTAATGATAAGAAGACATATGCTAAGAATACACTCAAGGGCATTAAGTGTCATGAACATGGAGGAGTTGGACATATTTAGATTGAATGTCCTACTTACAAGAAAAAGAAGTCTTTCAATGCTTCTTGGAATGAAGATGACTCAAGCGACACTAATAAAGAGTCTAATGATTCTACTATTGCACTCACTGTTATATTAACAAAGTAAAATACAGTTGTTGCTTCACCATCTATTGTTAATGTTTATGAACTTGATTCCGTATTATTTGACATGGAAAAAAGTAAGGAAATAGCCAAAGATGTATATGCTGTTGTAAAGGTTGAGGATTCTGCAAAGGATATTCAAGCTTCTTATGATCTATTGTTTGCTGAATGGACATCTCTTTATGATTAGAATTTTAACTTGAAGATGAAATTGTTCTCTATTAAATTGGATTATAAGACTCTTGAAAGAGAACATTGTACTTGTACTGCATTGCTAAAAGAGCCTAAGGTTGAAATCTCTACATTGAAGAAAGCTCTTTCTAATTTTGAGGCTGTTACTACAAAGTTACATTCTGGTTCTTAAAAATTAAACACAATGTCGCAAATTGATCAATCATCGCAAGTTAAGCATGGTCTTGGATATACTAAAGGATCTACTAATGCTCCTACTGTATTTGTCAAAGGTACTCTAATCAATGAAAGTCAATCAAATAAGACTCAGTTGATACAGTAAAAGCAAAGAAGGTTATGCCACAAAAGGTTGCTGCAAGTGCAAAGAAAAAGGTGACGGTTGTTGTTGATAACAGACATCCTTCTATATTCTTGTTAGATATTTGGTCATAATCGACTGCGATGCTATCACATATTTAAGGATCTTAGTACACTTCAGAAGAAGAAAACATCTAAGAGGGTGTTGGAGAGTTAAATCTCATAAGGCTATGCCAGCGCATCTGCAACTCTCAGTAACTACAACTGAGTTATGGTATTTGGATAGTAGTTGATATATATAGATGACTGGTAACAAAAGCTTTCTTAAAAATTATGAGTCTTTTGAGGAAGCTGTTGTTAAGTTTGGTGACACAAAGAAAGGCAAGGTTGTTGGTAAAGGACCTCTTAATGTTGTGGGACTTCATAATCTTAAAAGAGTTCTGCATGTTGATGGGTTAAAATATAACATGATTAGTATAAGTCAACTGTGTGATCAGGAACTGTTTATTAACTTCACTAAAGATCATTGTTAGATAATCAACGAATAAAGACAATGCATTATGTATGGGATCCATAAATCTGATAACTATTATATGTTGGTTCAATATTATGTATCGCATCATAAGCTCCAAGTTATATGCAACTTTATTTCTCTGACTAATACAAAGCTTTAGCACAGAATGCAGGGGTCATCTTAATTTCATGCAACTTCAGAAATTGCGCTCCCATGATGCTGTTAGACGTGTTGCTAAATTATCCTCTGAGCCTGATTCTATTTGTGAGCCATGTCAAAGGGGTGAATAGCATTCAGTTTCACATGTTGGCCTCAATGACATACTGATAAAATGTGTGTTAGAATTACTACATATGGATTTGTTTGGACCATTGCAAGTTGAAAGTCTTGGGAGAAAGAAATATGTTTTTATCATTGTTGATGACTACTTAAGATTTACTTTGGTTCGTTTTCTGCATGATAAAGCAGAAACCTTTAATGAGTTTAAGAAGTTAATTGTTCGACTTCTATATGAGAAAAATGATAATGATGATCGATTGATCAAATTCGTAGTGATCATGGACGAGAGTTTGAAAATCGACAATTTGGTGACTATTATGCTGAATTTGGGATTGTGCATGAATTTGCTGCTCCTAAAACAGCATAACATAATGGTGTTGTTGAAAGGAAAAATCGCACAATTCAGGAGATGACAAGGTCATGCTACATGAGAAAAATCTTCCTATGAATCTTTAGGAAGAAGCAGTAAATACTACTACCTATATTATCAACAAAGTTTATTTTAGGTCACTGACTACAAAAACTCCATATGAAATCTGGAAAGGCACAAAACCAACTCTCAAACATCATGTTTTTGGTTGTACCTACTTTATATTGAATGATAAAGATCACTTGGGAAAGTTTGATTCTAAAAGTGATGTTGCAATCTTTTTAAGACATTCTCAGAATAGTAAAGCTTATAGAGTCGACAATAAGCGAACTATGACTTGATGGAATCTACTAAAGTTATAGTTGATGATTATGCAAGATCAGAACAATTGTCATTTGAAAAAGATGATGATGATGAGATGCCAACACTAATGAGCTTAGCACCTATTATTTAGCCTACTACTAAACCATCTTATTCGGATTTTAGTACTCCATCTGATGATAATGATAATGATGATAATAATCCAAAATCACTAACTACTGTAGAACTTGGTCCTACATCTGGTGCTCCACAGTCAAGGATGATGAAAGATCATCCAATTAAGCAAATTGTTGTCTTAGTTAATGATACAGTGCAAACTAGAGATATTCTTCCTATTGATTATAGGAATATGGTTGGTTTTGCATGTTTTACATCTCAAATTGAGCCTACAAGATTCAAGAAGGCTTTAATGGATGAATATTTAGGTGAATGATATGCAAGAGAAACTCAATGAGTTTGTTAGACATGATCTGTAGGAGCTTGCTCCACGACCTACTAATGTTAATATTATTGGTACTAAATGGACATTCCACAACAAGACATATGAGAATGGTGTTAATGTTTGCAACAAAGCCAGATTGGTCGCACAAGGATATGCATAGGTTGAAAGTATTAATTTTGATGAGACATTTGCTTCAGTTGCCAGATTCGAATCTATTTGTCTACGGCTAGCTATTGTTGTACCAAAGGTTTCAAGTTATAGCAAATGGATGTTAAAAGTGCTTTCTAAAATGGGTATCTGCAAGAAGAAGTTTATGTTGCACAACCTAAAGGATTTGAGGTGTTTGATAAACCTAACGATGTCTATCATCTGAAAAATGCACTTTATGGACTGAAGCAAGCACCACGGGCTTGGTATGAAAGTTTGACTACCTATTTGCTGCAGAAGTTACAATAGATGGTCTACAAATAAGACTATATTTCTCTAAAGGTAGAACAAATAGTTTGTGGTTACGCAGATCTATGTTGATGATATTGTATTTGGGGCTACATCTGCAAAGCTAGTTTCAGAATTTATTGATTTAATGAAGAAAAATTTAAGATGAGTATGGTTGGATATCTTACATATTTTTTGAGTCTACAAATTACAAAGTCTCAAGACACTATATTCAATATCTCACAATAAATATGCTAAATATATTGTTAAGCATTTCAGATTGGACACTGCTAAGTATATTAAAACACCTATGAGCTCCAGTAAGAAGATTCATACGGATGACAAAAGTGTTTATGTCAATCCTACATTATACAGAGGTATGATTGGTAGTTTATTATATCTTACTGCAAGTAGACCTGATATTGTTTTCAGTGTTGGGATTTGTGCTCGTTATCAGGCATGTCGAAAAGAGTCTCATCTAGTTGCTGTAAAAAAAGATTATATACTATGTGCACGAAACAACTGACTTTGGTATATTATTTACTAATGGAGGTGCCAATGACTTCATCAGGTATAGTGATGTTGATTGGACGGGAAATATTGATGATCGAAATAGTACTACAGGTCTATGTTACACATGGGTTCTAATCTTATTGCTTGGAATAACAAGAAGCAGAACCGTATTTCTCAATCTACTGTAATCGTAACCGCAAGTATAACGATTCAATTGTAGTAATAATATGATTAATAAAAGTTGATTACAGATATCGTTCTCAGGGATAGGCTTATCTGACACGGTTCACTTAAATAAGTTCATTCTATTGTTAAAAAGATCTCTTTTTAATTGGTTTAACTAACTACTCTATTCTATAAAACAATGTAAATTAACTTGTACTCTTATATTAAGAAGAGTCTTATTTCACAACTTCACCTAGGTAATGAATTACTATGCTTTCATCTCTTATTTCATTCATTTTCATTATGTGTGTGCAATACTTAATTAGAATAGACAGACTTCCTGATTTACTTCAATCCACTGTCATGGTGAAAAAGATCCTAATGTGTAAAAAAGAACTCCGACTATCACTGTGAATAATGTAAGTCTTAAATAGCATTTAGTTCCAAAACTTCAGACTCATAACCACTTAAGTTTACTATCCGTGTCACCGTAATCAATAACTATCTATCGATGTTATATATCTCACGGTTGTATTGTGCATATCCGGCTTAAAAGCTCAAATGGCCATAGTAACTCCTAAGACCTCTAATCAACAAACACCTTATCGAGATGTTCATAGCATTACGTATAGAATCAATACAAATTCTAACTATTATATTTTTAATCATTATAATCCATTCATACTTCCTTTAGCATAACATTCATACCATTGGATCCATTGATCCCTAAGATAAACAAACTACTCACTCATCATAGAAATCAACATACACATCATAATATTCAATGCAATCAAAAATTAAATTAAATAACTTCAATTAAACCAAAGAAACAATACCGAATAACCACAAATAGAGTCTTCAATGTCTTCTTCTCCAAGACTTTTCTCATACTCAAGAACAATGTAAACCTTGCTCTTCTATAGTGGCGGGTGATAATTGTATGTGTTTACCGCATTCTAATACCTATTTATACTCCTAAGACTCATTAGAATAAAGTTAGAAACCTTAATTAACAATTCCAAATGAACTAGAACTCCAGAACTTTCTATTTTCATTCCCTAAGTCTTTGTCTGTAAGTGATCCACGCCGTGCATGTAATGCCACACCGCTGCCATATCTTCGACCTTATTGTGTGAATTTTCTCCTCTTAGTAGGCTCGACGCCTTATTTGTAATGTCCTAGCGCCGTGTGTACATCACCACAGCACCACCACTGTGTCACCTATATTGCGTCATTTCTCTTGTCTTCATTCTTTCTCTATGCCTTGCCTACGCCTTGTGCATTCTTTCCACGGCGTTAAGCCTTCATGCCACGGTGTCAAGTGTATATTTGTGCTTTTTCTCCTCATTTCATCATAAAATCACTCATTTGTCTCCTTTATACCTTGTATACCTGAAAATACATAAATTCCATCAATTACAACTCCTTCTTAGATATTTAGTCTAATTATACTACTCGACTAACCCTATATATAAGTCTAATTAATCACTTATCAAATACCTCCAAACTTAGGATTTTTCACTTCCTTGGTAAATGTTTGTCTACTAAGTACTTTTACTACTACTACTTATAAACCATACTCATTTTAAATAGTTTTAATTCAAATAAATTCAAGTCAATAATCCACTCAGGAGTTTTTCTTCACAAAAACTAATATTTTCAAAACACGTAGCTTTAACACATATAATTCACTTTTGAAATTCACAAGTAGTTGATAACTAAAACCATATCTACTCGCAAGTTTATTCCACCTCGACACTCAAGTAGCAATTGTACAATCTCATGATTTCTCATTATGCTCAAAAATTGACAAATAAATATAAATTATATTATTTTTGTAGACTTTATTACTTCCAGAGTTTATAAGACTTAATATGGTTGGAAAGAAAACTTCACTAAACTAAGTTACTTGTACTCGAGTTAAATCTTTTGATTTGAAAAGTTTTAATTTTACTTCTGCCTTTCTTTATTTCAATATATCTCTTTTTTCTTCTCTCCTTATATTTTTGAGTTGTACGGTCCCTGCTCATTTTCTTATGGATTCCCTTTATTTCTTACATTTTCTAACAATCAAGTTCTCTACTCGTTTTCCTGTAGAACTTGTGGGACTCTCTAATTTTTTTATATTTTAAAACTATTGTTAGCTCTTCTCACTTCCACTTTATGAAGTAAGTTTTTTAACTCCAACTTTTCATGAAACACCATACCTATCTCTTCCCATTTTTGTACTAAGTCTTTATTTACTTTATACTCAAACAAGATTCTTACTTATTTTAGAATTCCATAGAGATCTAACTTTTTCCACAAAAAAGTGTTATAGTATTCAAGTTGCTTTTGTTTCAAATTCATGGTCTTCCTTAGCTATATGTTTCTAATCATGAAATTATACCGTTGTTTGCTACATTTATTTTCTTCAAAAATTTAATAACACTCTATTGAGTTTCATATTAACTAGATACTTGTGTTCTTTCTCATCCTCAATTAAATGCATGAACTTTGTAAATGAATTACTTATTCATTACTATACTACTATATATAACCTAATCTATACTACTTCTACACATTTAAATAATAAGTAAATGAAATAGTATTGGTTCCCCCAAACTTAAACCAAACCTTATCCTCAAAGTTTAAAAATAAGCCTGAAACATAAAACACTAACACACAAACATATATAATATAATTTGAAAACTAAACATAAAAATGCATCAACATAAATTTAAACAACTACTAAAATGATAAAATATCCCAAATAAAAAATAATCATTATAAATGTATTATTCATCTCCCTAAGGCCTAAAGAAATCCTAAGACTCAAACTCTATGATTGCGCATCATCATCATCAGACCAAACATAGGATGGTGTTAAAGGATGCTCCACCTTTCTGTTCTGCACCACGTCAAGATCAAACATGTAGTTCGGTGTTGCTGGAAAGTCAATAGACCTATCAATGGGTCTTAACATTCTACTTATCTCATATCTAGCTATGTCCCTCTGATGCTCGGTAAAAACCGTGAAATTGTGTTGTCCATTTAGTCGTTCTTGAATCCTTCTCTGCTTGACTTGCTCATATCTCAACAAGGTTTCATGATATTGATCCCTATCCTCTCTGTATTGTCTCATCGTCTCAGCAATCCACAGCCTATACTTTCATGGACTTAAGTCCTCAAGTGGAGGTGGAGGTGGTGGAAAAACTTTAGGATCATCCTCTCCTATTAGTGGGTCTACAAACTTGTAGCCCTCTACAAATCCTTGTTAGTGATTTTCTCCCACTCCATATCCTTCATTCTACAACTCTTGGGTCAACTTCACTATTTTTTATGCTACTGTTGCTTGATCCTCTACTTCCTTAGCTAACAATTCAGCCTCAAGTCTGTTCCTCTCAACTATCTCTCTATCATCCTCGAGTCTTGATATCCAGTAGGTGAATTCAGGGTTAGCATAAAATTCTTCATCTATTGTTGCTTGAGCCTCTATATCAAATTTCTCATCCTTGATCTATTTCACTCCAGCCTTTAAGAACATTTAGGTTACTAGGATTGGAAACAACAGTTTTTGTCTCTCTCAATCATGATTGACTCCCTCATATTCTTATAAATGATTTCCTCAATGTTGATCCTCCAATTCTTTTATAATCGCATACAAATGAGCCGCCTTGGCTTTGTTGATCACGCCCTGTTGAGTAGTCGGGTATAATGAAGCAACTAGAAAATGTTGTCACACTCTATAAAATTTCCTCACACTCTCCTTCTTAATGTGCTTCGACACATTTTCAGCTTCCACTATCCATCCTTTTTGTCCTCAAACAACTAATGTTTTCTCAATGACTTTAAAAGGATATAGGATGTAGGGTATACAAATCATCCAGGAAGGTTTGTGGTTCTTCATTCATGCTTAAGTACTCTAATCCATAGATGTCGTTTATTGAATGCTCATTAAACATGACCATCACTCCTCTCACTTTTAGCGGATCACCTTTCTTTGTAAACTTTGCAATGGCATAAAACTCGTAAACTATTTCATGCACTCCATAAACTTTGTTCAACTTATAATTTTGAGTGAAATGTTCCCAACCCCATTGCCTAATGAAGCTATAGACTCTCTTATCATACTTAGCCGATAGGTTTATTCCTCTCTCACAAATGAACTCCTTATTTTCAATGACCTCATACCTCTCTTTAGCCTCTCTATTAATGTAGAACTTAGACTTGAAAGGCCTAGGGGCTACTTCATTTGGATCTCTTGAGGATGATACCTCATTATCATTTGCCCTCACTTCACTAACTTTATTTGTTTGCCTCCTTGTTCTTGCCATTATCAGGATAAAACACACACAATACAACAATTCAACACGGGTCTTCAAATCACCTATATTCAAAATTATCATTCACAAGTGTCATTCACATGCCAAGTTAATTCAAAAGACATATACTGATATATCATAAGCCACATTGATGCTTTAAATCCATACAACTTTAAATTCCTATTAAAAAACCTATTTTCCATGATTCAGGCAATTTCATCTATAATATCAAGAATTCCAAAGCATACGTAATAAAATTGTAAATTTACCTCAATATCGAACTACTTTCTGGTGTAGATTGCTTCTCTAAGCCACTATCAATCAAAGCCCTCTCATTTTTCTCACAAACTAAAACCCTTATTGCTCTCTTGATTCAATCTCAAAATCAATGCCCTAGCTCTCCTCCTTGTGCGACCGCAATGCAAGTTCTCTTTTCACTCTTGATCACTATGAACATTTTTTTCTCTCTTAAAATTAATCAAACTTGGGTTCTAGAGGGATGCATGCTTGGCTGATGGTGTATAGACTACAGTCGAGATGTGTAAAAATTAAGTTGAAATGGTTTTAAAAACTCATCTTTAATGTCGACGCCATCCCTTATAGGGCACGGCGCCGCCACAGCATGGGCAAGACGTCGAGGCTGTTGTGGGCAATTTTTTATCACAGCTTAGCACCTTCCTAGCGCTATGTATGTTGGCTCATGGCGTCGTGTGTGCATACAAACGACACTCTCCCACCTGAGTGTATTAGTAGAAAAGGCGTCGTGACTGCATGAAATACCCTATATAAATAGATTCCATAAAAAGATACCCGTGATTTGTCCATGTACCTGACCTTTACCACTCTAACTCCTTTGCTCTTTTACACTTTTTGCTGTGTTTGTTGAGACTTCTCCATTCCAATGAAATTTCAATCGGCAAATGGTCGTTCCTAGTCATTTAGCACAAAAATTTAAAAAAAAAATTGGAAATTTTCTAAAACATTTAGATTGTTCTAACTTAAAAATTAAATAACTAAAATTAAAAACCCCAGGGTTGCCTCCTAGTAGCGCTTCGTTTAACATCCTTAACTCGACGCCTTCTCGCTTGTTTTGTCCGAGTCTAAATCTAGATACTTCATTTTTAAGTCGGAGATAATGATATTTATACCATTTAGATGTACTTTTTGCCCTTCAACAAAGAAAATCTTCTTACTATCATCATCCCCCTTGATACTCATTGTGATCATTTTCTTCCTTGTGTGCAAGACCGTATTGGCAGTGTTTAAGAATTGTCGTCCAAGTATCATAGACACATCATCATCTATATCATGACCCATAATCTCAAAATCAATGATAAATATGAATCTACCTACTTTCACATGCACTTTCAAAACTTTCCCTATTATTGGTACCAAATTATCATCAACTACTTACATCTAATGTAACGGGATAATTGATCTCCAAATCTGCTTGTTTCATGTCCTTTATAGGCATTACATTGACTGAGGCTCCCATGTCACACAAGATTTTTCTAAATCGGTGCCCATCAAGGCTTAATGATATAGATATATCTCCAAGATCTCTCCTCTTGATTGGTTGAAGTCTCAATGTGAACTTGACTTTTGGTTCCATCTTCTTTGGAACAACCTTGATGATATTTCCCTTTTGTGCTTCATCTCAAAGGTCCTTCATCTTATTGCTTAACTCTTCATTGTTTCTTCCCTTCTTGTTATTTTTCAAGGCATTGGTCATTTTTTGTTTGAGTCCTTCAAGTTCATCTTGCCTAACTTCCTTTCCATTCTCATGCATAACTTCAGATTTTCTCAACTTTCTTATGGCTAAAGTGTTGACTTTTTTAGGCTTGTACATCACTTGCTCTTGCATTGGCTCATTCATTGACATAGTGCTCATCATGTGAATGACATTAACATTCTCCTTGGGATTAGTGATAGTGTAACTCAGAAATTGCCCTTCCTTCCTTGAGTTCTAAAAATTGGCTAACTGACCAATCTGTCTCTCTAGGTTACTAATGGATTATGTCCTTTCATTATCCATCCTCTTAAGGGTTTGCTTCACATTTTCCATCTCTTTCTCATTCCTCTCATGACGTTCCCTATTGTTGATGTCAATGGTTTGCATGAATCTTTAATTTGACTTCAATGAAGTCATTTCTTCTCTTTGGCCTAGCTTCCCTCGTTGGACTTGTTGATTAAAACCTGAAAGTAGCTTAAGTGCATTATCAGGATTTCCATATGAGAAGTTCGAGTTGTTATATCCTTGATAATATTTTTGAGGAGTCATTCCCCTTGGCCTGAAGTTGTTCCCATAGTTCTGTTGTTTATGAAGTTGACATTTTCAAACTACATCCATTTTTGCATGTCCAATGGATTAACCACCATTGCTTAGTGATTAACAGGTTATAGTATTTTTTGCACTTGTGGACTTGATTGTCCCATTTGTAGCTTCGCAATGTGTTATAGAACTTTGAGATATAAGATTTAGAAGATCTAATGCTCCATCTTCATCCTTCGTTAGTAGAGAACCACTTGTTGCGACATTCACTAATGTCCTTGTGTTGTGATTCACTTCATATTAAAAGATTTGTAATTGTGCCCACTTCACATATCCATATCCTAGTCATCTTCTTAGAATCTCTTAAAATCTTTCTCAAGCCTCACCCAGAGACTTGGTATCCTCTTGCTTGAATTGGTTGATTTCCAATTTCCTTTCACTAACCTTCACTGGGGAAAAGAACTTGTTTAGGAATCTTTCATTGATATTCTCCCATTAATTCATGATCCCTGCATTCATTCCTTATGTAACGACATGTTACCTTAAGCTAGTAATTATTGTTAATCCAAATCCTATTTAACTCAAGTTAGGCTCGTGGTTAAGTCTGGTGTACCTCGATTAGCGTGTGCATGTGTTTGCATGATGGTTTGTGTTTGGTTGAAATGTTAAATGAATTTTATAAGTTGTAGTGTAATAGAAAATTTATATACAAGCCTATAAATGGTAAATAAGTAAATAAACAATAAATAGCCGGTACACCAAGTGCGACGAGAGGGTCAAGAAATAAATATGCACACCCAAGAATACTCGTATGCATGTCCGCTGAATTTATTCAAAATAAAATGCACAAGATATATATATTTATATATTTGATATATATAAATATATATTTATTAATAGTCTCGAAATAGCGTGATGCGTATCTTGAGGAAAACCCATATATTTAAACTAAAAACCTCATACTTATCTCCATAATTGATCGAGAAAGTAAGAGCGAATTGAGATTACTTAGGGATTTGATTCAACATGGATTGAGGAGCTTAAACAATTAAGAATCCAGAGATCATCACTTCGTTAAGTGTAGTTTGTATGTTTTTGACATTCAATTTGATAGTAGATGATCATATCTTTGTGAATTGTGTTGTTTATTGATAGGAAATGGTTTGTTACCTCACTAGAGGTACTCCTTGATGAATTTTGGGAGTGTTTGCTATTGTTGTAGTGATTGGTAAACGGAATAGTGGTTGCTGCCTTGTGTACTGTCGAGACAGTATAGGATGGAGCGCGCTTCCATCATCAGTAAGGAAGAACCTAGCTGCTGGAGCGCACTCCACCTGTTAAGGGAGCGCGCTCCTACCCTATAAAATAGCAAATAAGCTGAGTTTTGATTACAATTTTAGGAGGACTTAAGTATTGATCTAGGGTTTCTAACTATAGGGCAATAGACCTATATTGATCACAAATGGTTTGTGATATGTATTGGATCCCAAAAAACTTGAGTGCTCGAAGAGTTAGTGTATTTGGAATGGAAACCTAAACTGAGGTAAGTATGGATTTGCTTATTTATCAACATTGTCTGACTATCCTCGTATATATAGTTCATGTAGTTTATGGATTGAATGGGGGGACTATAAACACTGAGATGGTTTTAATAAATGGAAAACGGTGTTTAATGTGATTCACAAAAGTAAGTTCCTGAGACATAGACCAGGTTATATAGGAGATGGGTTACCTTCTCAGCCTACATGTAACTTTCTACTCAGTTACATAGGTTGCGTGGATTACATACTCACTATAGCGTTTCGAGTAGAACCATTGGGCATTAATGGATTGGCTAGATAGTACATCGGCCTATGTGTTAGTCTAACAATCTCATTAATGGAGTCAGTGGGTAATCTACAGTAGTTACATAAATAAAATGGGAATCACAGTGTAATAGTCATTAACGGTTTGATTTGCATCAGTTATTTATTAAATTCTAGGCTTTCCGTAGTCTTGTTAGTTAACATTGGTGCATATAGTTATTGCATAATGTTCTTGATGATTATATAGAATATTGATGTCTTTGTGAATCCTTACTTACTGAGCAAGTTGAAGCGCTCACCCTAAATTTAATATTTCAAGTTGGCAACCTAGCGCTTCAGGGAAGGGCAAGGAGAAGATTTAGGAGTCTTATAATCTTCTTTATGATGTAATGAACCTTCTGGTACATATATACACTATTTCACATATTTTGTTCTATATAAATAGGGTTAGGAGGTTTATAAACGAGGTTTTGAGTTTTAGTAAACTCTGAATTTTTGTATATAACTAATTATCGAAAAAGTTTTAATTTTGTGCTACATATATTTTGAATTATTTACTCGATATCGATATATAGATTTAGTTTATCAAGTACTAACGGAGAGGCTGCTACCTCTAGTTAAGTTTAGCTGGGTTACTGAGCTTAATTAGGGTTTCAAGTCGAGTATCGTCCTAATCAAGATAGGGAATTCTACAGCTTGGTATCAAAGCCTAAGGTTTATCACTTTTGAATTAAATGTAACTCGATACGCTTTGGTATCATGGAAAAGGCTTTGACCTTGATTTCACTTTTGAATTGTTTTCGAGGTGATAGCATATTCCTTTGTACCAGAACTTAAGTTTATTGGCTTTGAGAGTTGTCTTGAGTTATGAATAAGCTTAGGATTTGATGAATGATTTTTATCGTGTTTTGGGGGGAAAATGAAAATGAAAACATTATTATACATTATTTGCTCCACTTATTATTATTTATTGTATAAATATGATTTCCTTGTCTTCTTAGAATATTACCCTAATGATTTTGTCTCTCTTTTCACTTCAGGATCTAATGGTGGATTAGGGAGAGGGTTCATAGAGGCTTGAACCTCAAGGTAATAGGAGGAACCTCAGGGTAACATGGGAACTGATGAGCAATGGAAATCTAGAATGGAGCAGCAAATTAGGGAACTTATGGAGTCTCAAAGGAAACTTATGGCTATGTCGAGGTCTCTAATGGGCTACCAATATACTGACCTGAGGCACAGCCTATTACCAGTCCAAAGGTTAGCAGAGTGAAGGGAGGAGCTGAGACAGTAGCATCTCTAGCCCAACAAATTTTAGCACATATTCAGGTGCCAGAGATAGCTGTTAAGATTCAATGGCATAATGGAGGAAGGGGTAGCTGAGACTTGGATACTAGAGAATAAGCAACAATTTGTTATTGTGGATGTTAAAGCCCGGTTTAAGGTTAAACTGGTCATATTTTTGTTGATTGATTCTGTACATAAGTGGGACAATTCCCTAGAGAGAAAAGGAAAGATTGTCACCATCTGGCCACAGTTTAGGATTGTATTCTATGAGTAGTATTTCTCAAAATTAGTCATGAATAGGAAGAATATTAAGTTTATTCAGCTAAAATAGGGTGCCATGTCTGTATAGGATTATAAGCAGAGGTTTATTGAGTTGAGTGAATTCGGTCTAAAGATGGTGGAGTTGGAAGAGAACAAAAAAGATTTGTTTTTTGGTGGGTTGAATTACAAGATTTCAGTAGTGGTTTCCTCTCATCCTTGCACTAGCTATCCTTTTATATTTGAGAGTGTGATGGAGGTGGAAGCAGCCATTTTAGCAAGACCTTGCATAACACTACTTACGCCACCATTAGTACCATAGTTTACTAGGAGTCGAGAATCTAAGAATTTGCTTCTTTCAAAGCTAAATAAAAGAAAGAGGAGTGTAGGCTGGAGTAACTATACGATCAGGGATCTACAGGAAAAACTTTTGTTAATGAACTGGTTCCACCAATTTCTCTAGCTTTGGTAGCCAAACAACCTTTGCCACTACCTCAGTCTGAAGGTAAGGGCAAGAACAGAGCACAGTAATCATAGAAATATAGTGGATTGGGGCAAGTTCTTAAGACCAGTAGTATTCCTCAGAGGGCTTCTAAGATATGTTATCCATGTGGGCAGGCAGGGCATATTCAGGGAGAGTGTTTTATGCCATCGGCCACATCAATTGACAGCGTAGTACTGCCTGCACGAGGGCAAACTCATGTAGTGGCTGAGGCAGATCTAGAGGCTAATCAGAGGCTCGTGCAAGGTATATTAAACATTTTTGGTCGAGATATGCATGTTTTGATTGACTTGGTTCTAAAATTTCTTTTATTACATGTGTAATGGTTGATTAGTTGAAATTGAAACCTGTTAGAGCCAGTACATTATTGATTTTGAGCACAGCATTAAGTGAGAAATCTTATCCTAACCTGATCTTTGAGGGATGTGTAATCAAACTTGGGGAGAATGAACTTCTAATTGATCTAAGGATTATATATTTCCTAAAGGATGATGCACTACTAGGGATGGATTGGTTATCAGCATACCATGTACACCGTTTGATATATTTTTTTTGTAAATAAACAGGGTTTGGAGGTTTCTAAATGAGGTTTTGAGTTTTGGTAAACTTAGTATTTATGTATATTACTAATTATTGAAAAAGTTTAAATTTTATGCTACGTATATTTTGAATTATTTATTCAATATCGATATACAGATTAAGTTTATTTGGGACTCGATGAAGAGGTTGTTGGCTATAGTTAAGTTTGGTTGGGTTACCAAGCTTAATTAGGGTTTCAAGCCGAGTATCACCCTAATCAGGATACGGGATGCTACACCATGGACCTAGGATTTGGCTTTTCCACCTAATGAGAATGGAAAAAGCCTCATCCTGAGTACCTCCTTTGTAACTCCAGTAATGTGAACATTGTCATACTTATCCGGAAAATTCTCTGCATGTGCAACTGGATCTTTGTTTTCTCGTTCATTGAATAGGCTATTTGTGACGGCCCCTACTTTTAAACAGGGCACCGCCCGGCCTAATCCCGTACTCAAGCCTTAATCCACATGATCTAAGACTTAAGTACGTATTAGTCAGCCTATCGTCCCTATATTTCTCCACATCCACGTATTGATATATTATCCAATTCAAAGGTCATTCAAATTCAATGATCATGCAATGCGAAAGCATTAATTCTCCAAAACATTCCTAACTGTGGAAAACCAGGAAAAGATGACAGCATCACATGCATGTATAGATATGAAACTATTCACTCAACCCACTGTACAACCCAAAATGACTTAAAGAATAATAATACAACAAAGTCGAGACGTACAAAATGCGTGAGGAGAGTCGTCGAACTGCTCAGATGAAGTCGCCAATCTTCTCCTTCCCCAATCTGCTGCTGCTTGACGGACCTACACCCACCGTCACAAACTAGACGGTGAGTATAATGATATTTAAGTACTAATTGGATAATTTCATGTCACATTTCCAAAAGAAACGAATGGTATTTAAAAGCATAAATGAGCGAACTAAATTGTTGAAACAAGTAATGCAAGTAAATACCACAGTTAATGATGTAGAGACAGACACAGGCTAAGTCGAGATGATCTACGTCCGGTCGGCGGTGAGACCTATCACCTACCTTTTCCCACTACGATATGGAGCTGCGCTCAACATATCTCACATAAATAGCGGAGCTGCGCTCTAAGCTTTAGAACATCAATCTCATGCTTGTCGACAACCCCGAGCCCCATAACTCGTGTGTCGCGCAAATGTAGTGGTGAGTGCCTGAACCCCGGTAGACCCATGTCCTCGTGAACCGCGCATCTCTCGTGCAATGGACACTAGATAATCCCTACTTTAGTTTCAAAGATAAATAAATTCCAAAATTCTACAATACCAAGATAAATTCAGCTACAAAGCCCAGAGGAAATTGAATACAAGTCTACTTAAATCCACATTATTCCATGAGCATGCTTTTTATCAATTTTGTTCAAGAATGACATCAAGTGTAGGAATCAGAGTCAATGAAACAAGTCACAAGGCATCATGTCACAATATTCAATCATGAATAGATACAAGAACAACATGATGTGCGAGTTCAAGTAGCAATGTCTACCAATAGACCAATAAAGCAATAAGAGAATGAAATGAAATATAAAATTCTCACAGTCGTACTTACAAGTCACACGCTTGTCTTAGTCTATCTAATCCCTCGACAAATCGAAGTGCGTGCCCAAATGTCTGAGTTCCCCGGTAGTTCCCTAACATTCAATAATGTCTCACTTAGGCTAAATCGAAGTCGAGACAAATTTCAAAAAACCTTTTTTATTTATTTTCGGCCATTCGGCCCATTTAGTGTTTTTCGAGGAAAAACCCTCGTATAACGTCTCGACCGACTTCTGAATTCTTCACTTTTTATGGAAATCTTGAATTTCTATTGATTTGGGTCACAAATATATTTTTCCCTATTTTTCTAGAATTTTCTGAATTTTTTCCACATTTTTTCTATTTTCTCGGGATTTATTTATTAAAAATCAATTTAATTCATTTAACTAATTTAAATATTTTTTTATTGTAGTGGGTCCGGGTTAACCCAACCCCGTCCAGCCAGATTCGGGTCGGTATGACCCGATCCCGCCGGGTCAAGGTCCGGGCCTGCCCAGCCCAATCGGGCCCGAGTCGGCCCGACCGATTTCTTCTTCTTCTTCGCTGAAACAAAGCCGATGCTCTGTTTCTTTTTTTTATTATTCTTGTTGTTGGGTTGGGCTTCCATCCCCAACCCCAGTTTGTCGCCTATGCGGGAGACTACTCCCCGCCTTCCTCGAGCTCGACGAACCGCCATCAACCCGAACAACAACAAAAAAACCATCGAAAACAACAACAACAAACGACACCACTCACCTTGCCTTACTTCGAGCTCTCGGTCTCTCTCTCTCCCGCGCTCTCTTCTTCTTCTTCCTCCATCTCCTCCCGATCGCTCCTCTGTGTTGTTTGTTTTTTTTTTTTTTTTTTTTTTTTGTTTCACCGAATGGGATAAGGTGGAAGTTAAGTATTTGATGTCCTCGAGATTTGTGCAACACGAATCTCGAGGCAAAACCAATAAATATCTTCTTTTTCCACCGCCTTTGACCACATATTTCTCGAGTCTCGTGAAATGCGTATCTCGAGGCAAATCCAATGCATCTTGTTTTTATTTTGCAAACTATAGGCCATTGCATATTGGTTTAATGTGACCACATTAAAACTACTATAGCCATTTATTAAACAAATCATTAAATTACATTTAATGTAAATTAATTAATCTTACCCCACGAGCTGCTACCTCGGGCCCGCGTCGGCACGCGACTCGTGGCGCGTCCCCGCTCGTCTCGGTATCTGCATACCCGTAAATGACTTAGTAGTCTACACATATACAGTACACTAGTCAAACAACACAACAAATATAATATTTACCTCGGCCACCGTGCCTCGGTAGTGACACGTATCTCGCTGCGGGTCCCACGTCACGGGTCATTTTGTCCTGATTAACGAAGTAAACGTGTATTAGTTATTTGGGCTGTGAAAATACTTCCCAACTAATAGGAAGTTCGTCCTCGAACTTAAACTAAACGAATATTAAAATATACCTGACTCGAAGAGGTACGAAAATACGTCTCGCATATAGTCTTCTCGTTCCCAGTGAGTTCGAATCTCCATGAAACCGCCACTTGACTAACACCTTTGGGATAGACTTGCTTCTTAATCGTTGGTCCCTTCTGGTCAAGAATCTGAATGGTTGCTCTTCATATGAGATATCTTCACTCAAATCAATCTGACTCAAATCCACTGTCAGTCTCTCGCCTGCCTTTGACTTGGCTAGTCGAAACATCGAAATATGAAACACTGGATGAATTCCCGACATCTATGGAGGTAATTCTAGTTCATATGCAACCTTTCCAACCCGTTTCTTGATCTTGAAAGGCCCGATGAATCTCGGTGCTAATTTGCCTTTCACACCAAATAGATGATGACCCTTACGAGGAGAAACCTTTAGATACACTAAAGCTCCCTCATCGTACGTGAGATCGGTGCTATACATGTCTGCATATTTCTTCTGCCGATCCTGGGCTCCCTTGAGTCTCTGAAGAATCAATCGTACCTTCTCCGTATGATCGACAACAATCTCAGGCCCCACGGTCTCCCGGTCCTCTAGCTCAACCCAACACGATGGCGCGCCACACGGTCTACCATCTCAATACTGGCCTGATAACTATTGTTATATGCAAACTCACATAACGGTAGGTACTCCTCCCATGATCCGCCAAACTCCAAAACACACGCCCGTAACATATCATCGAGAACCTGTATCAATCTCTCAGTCTGCCCATCAGTCTGAGGATGAAAAGCCGTACTAAACTGTAGGCGCGTACCATTTTTCTCCTGCATACTCTGCCACATCCTGGATGTATACATAGCATCTATGTCTGACATAATAGTCACTGGTACCTCATGCAGTCTAATAATCTTCCGCTCAAACAGTATACTCAACTGATCAAACGTATAATGTGCAGCCACTGGTAGAAAATGAGCAGACTATGTCAGTCGATCAACAATAACCCAAATGGAATCATGTCTCCGGGCGGTTCTCGGCAATTCTCTCACAAAATCCATTGCAATGTCTTCTCATTTCCACCGTGGAATGGGAAGAGGTTGTAGCAACCCTCCAGGTCTGCGATGTTCAGCACTTGCTGACAGATCCCACAGTTACGGATAAACTCTGATATGTCTGCTTTCATCCAGACCACCAAAAATGTCTCTTCATATCATGGTACATTTTTGTCCTTCCTGGATGAACAGTGAATCGAGAACAATGTGAATCTCGAAAAATCTCATCTCGCAGCTCTGGTATTGACGGGATCCACAGTCTGCCCCTGAAGTGCAAACACTGGTCAGACGTCTTCGTCCAATCAACACACTCTGCACTCTGCGCTAACTCACTAAACCTGGAGTACAACCTTTCGGTCCTCTGACCCTCTGACACTCTCTGTGTCGATACGGTCTGTACGTTCATCTGTGCGCAAATCTCAACTCGAGTGTCAGTAGGAACCTCCGCATCTCCGATAGGTATCCTACACAGCGCATCAACGACTACATTCGCTTTTCTAGGATGATATTCCAAGGAAAAGTCGTAATCTTTCAGAAATTCTAACCATCTGCGCTGCCACATATTCAGATCCTTCTGTGTGAAAGGATACTTCAAACTCTTATGATCAGTAAAGAGTGTAAATGTCTCTCCATTTAGATAGTGTCTTCATATCTTCAACGCAAACACTACTGCTGCTAGCTCTAAGTCATGCGTCGGATAATTCTTCTCATGTACCTTCAACTATTTGGATGCATATGCTACTGTACCGGTACCAGTACCCTGCATCAACACACATCCCATACCTCTATGAGAAGCATCAGTATAGACGGAGAATCCATGTCCAACCTCTGGTAACACTAATACTGGTGCAATAGTCAATAACCTCTTCAACTGAGCGAATGCCTCCTCACATTCCTCAGACCAATGAAATCTCACATCTTTCTGAGTCAATTTAGTAATTGGTGAAGCGATTTTCGAAAAATCCTTCACGAATCGGCGATAATACCCAACTAAACCCATAAAACTTCGATCTCGCCATCAAGTCAAGTCGGTGCCGCCAATCCATAATCGCTCAATCTTGGCTGGATCCACTGATATCCCTGCCGCTCTAACAACTTGCCCCATAAATTTGACCTTTGACAGCCAGAATTCACATTTACTGAATTTGGCGTATAGTCTATGCTCCGTCAAAGTCTACAACGTCTCTCTGAGGTGATGTTCCTGATCCTCCCTCGTCTTCGAGTATACCAGTATATCATCGATGAAGACGATCACGAAACAGTCTAAAAACACGATGTATCAGATCCATAAACACTGCTGGAGCATTAGTCAGTTCAAACGACATGACTGTGAACTGAAAATGTCCATATCTGGTGCTGAAAGCTGCAATGGACCTATCCTCGTCCCTGATCCTAAGTTGATGATACCCTGATCGCAGGTCTATCTTGGAGAAAAATTGTGCTCCTCTCAGCTTATCAAATAAATCATCTATCATCGGGAGTGGATATTTGTTCCTAATTGTGACTTTGTTCAACTGTCGATAGTCGATACAAAGTTCAACTGTCGATAGTCGATACAAAGTCTCAACGTACCATCTTTTTTCTACACAAAAAGGACAGGTGCTCCTCATGGTGACATAGAAGGTGTGATGAATCCCTGATGTACCAAATCCTGGAGTTGAGTCTTCAACTCTTCTAGCTCCCGTGGTGCCATCCCGTATGGTGGTATGGAAATTGGTTGCGTACCTAGTACCAACTCGATAATGAAGTCGATCTCTCGCGACGGTGGTAAACCAGGTAAATCCTCTGGAAACACATCAGGAAACTCTCTAACAATTGGTATATCTTCCACCCTAGGTCCCTGACTCTCTGGTACAGTGTACAGTGAAATCAACGCTTCCATTTCCTTATTAATCGCAGGTCGACCTCTCGTTCCTACGATCCTCGCCGCACTACCTTTATAAATGCATGGCGGACGCTGCTGGATCTCAAATATCACTGTCTTGCTGAAACAGTCGATATAAGCGTGGTATGCAGCTAACCAATCCATCCCTAAAATCGCGTCGAACTCCAAACATTCGAGGACTCTAAAGTCAACAAGTAGCTCTACGCCATCTATCTTAACGAGACATTTCTCAACAATACTATGAGGGTACACTCTATCCCCCATTTGCAGATACTCAAAATCAAATGTACACTACGCCTAACAGGTTTCAACCCTAGGATGTCTATCATGCGACCAAAGCAATAAACAATACGGTAGAGCCGAATCAAACAAAACATATAAATCGTGATCGCAAATAGAAATCGAACTCTCAATAAGACCTCGTGTAGCGTCTTCGTCAAGTGGGCTACCATGTGGACCTCCTCTCGGGCTCATTGTGCGTACACTCTTGCAGGGATGTGAGCACTTTCTCACGATGTGTCCGACCTGTCCACATCTGTAACATGTCAAGTGTCTACGCCGATACTAACCATGTCTCGCACTGTTTCCGTCTATGTCTCGTATATCGGCCTCTGCTCTGCTCGACCTCTCGCCACCTGCGCGCGCTGCGTGAAGCTCGTGGGACGGGAAGTGCAGGAACTATAGGAGCTGGTAAGGCTGGTCGTATGGGAGGTGGCAAAGGAAGTCTGTTCACAAAGCTTTGTGCTGAAGCAGTGGATGATACTAGAGTCACAACCAATGGGCGCGTAGCTGTCCCCGAACCCTGAGATCCTCGGTTCCATCCCCTTACTCCCTTACCCCTCTATCTCCCCCTCTCATACTTTACGGCCTGCTCTGTAGAGAAAACTGGGCCCGGTGCTCTGCCATCAGCATCTCGGCCCAGATAGTAGGTCTCATGCGCTAGGGCTCGCTCATAGATCTCGGTGCGTGTCCTCGCGCCTGAATTGACGACGTAATATCCGATATCAGGCTTGAGTCCATCACCAAAGTGATATACATCCTCGGACTCATCTCTCACCAAATCCCCAGCAAACTGGCATAAATTATCATATCGATCCATGTAGTGCATCACAGTCTCCTCTAGTCCCTGTCTCAAATCCATGAACTCTCGTCTCAATCGCATCATGACTGAAGGTGGAAAATACTACTGATAGAACTTTTGCTTAAAAGCATCCCATGTCTCGAACTATCCGTGAGTGGCCACTGTCATACGCCACCACACGTCCGCGTCTCGCTCGAGTGTATATGATGAGATCTCTGCCCGAATTCTATCCTCAATCCTCACGACCCGATGAAGCTTCTCCTGAGACAGGATCCATTTCTCAATCTTCTGAAAATCCTTGACTCCATCAAAACAAGTTGGTTTGAGTCTGATGAAGTCCTTCACTAACTGAACTTCCACTGAAGTGCTAGAAGATGCGGGCGTGGGAGACGAGACGATGCTGCGTCAATCGTCTCCACCACCGGTGCGCGTCCACGTCTATCGCCGCCGCTAAAGCTACGCATAGAAAGTCTTGCCGACGCTTGACGATCGGTGTAGCAGCTCGTAGGAGTTGATGTCGATGCCGGTGCAGCAAAACGTGCGGTCATCATCACGATGAAATCGATCAATCGCGGCCCCGAGTCACTCGATCACACAAGATCCGTCGCTGTAAATCCTCCGCTATAGTAGGAAGCAAACTGCCGCTAGGCTCTGCATCTCCTCCCCGCACGTATCAGCCATCAGGGTCGCAATGGATAGCGAACGCGCATCAACTTCTACGTGACATAGCGCATATCCATAACTAAAGTTTGTATTTTATGCATTTTATTCTCTAAACCTAGGGCTATGATATCAACTGTGTTGGTATCACATTGTCTTAAGCCATATAGTTCTCCAAATCTGTCTCAGATGCCAACTGTGTTGGTATCATATTGCTTTAAACCATTGAATTCTCTAAAGCTGGCTCCGATACCAACTGTAACGGCCCCTACTTCTAAATAGGACACCGCCGAGCCTAATCCCGTCCTCAAGCCTTAATCCACTTGATCTAAGACTTAAGTACGTATTAGTCAGCCTATCGTCCCTATATTTCTCTACATCCACGTATTAATATATTATCCAATTTAAAGGTCATTCAAATTCAATGATCATGCAATGCGGAAACATTAATTCTCCAAAACATTCCTAAGTGTGGAAAACCAAGAAAAGCTGACAGCATCACATGCATGTATAGATATGAAACTATTCACTCAACCCATTGTACAACCCAAAATGACATAAAGAATAATAATACAACAAAAGTCGAGACGTACAAAATGAGTGAGGAGAGTCGCCGAATCGCTCGAGAGAGTCGCCGATGTTCTCCTTCCCCAATCTGTTTGCTTTCAACTCGACGGACCTACACCCACCGTCACAAACTAGACGGTGAATATAGTGATATTTAAGTACTAACTGGAGAATTTCATGTCACATTTCCAAAAGAAACGAAGGGTATTTAAAAGCATAAATGAGTTAACTAAATTGCTGAAACAAGTAATGCAAGTAAATATCACATTTAAAGATGTAGAGACAGACACAGGCTAAGTCGAGATGATATACGTCCTGTCAGCGGTGAGACCTATCACCTACCTTTTCCCACTACTATATGGAGTTGTGCTCAACATATCTTACATAAATAGCGGAGCTGCGCTCTATGCTTTAGAACATCAATCTCATGCTTGCCGACCACCCCGAGCCACATAACTCGTGTGTCGCGCAAGTGTAGTGGTGAGTGCCGGAACCACGGTAGACCCATGCCCCCGTGAATCGCGCATCTCTCGTGCAATGAACACTAGATAATCCCTACTTTAGTTTCAAAGAAAAATAAATTCCAAAATTCTATGATACCAAGATAAATTCAGCTACTAAGCGCAAAGGAAATTGAATACAAGTCTACTTAAATCCACATTATTCCATGAGCATGTTTTTTATCAATTTTGTTCAAGAATGACATCAAGTGTAGGAATCAGAGTCAATGAAACAAGTCAGAAGGCATCATGTCACAATATTCACTCATGAATAGATACAAGAACAACATGATGTGCGAGTTCAAGTAGCAATGTCTACCAATAGACCAATAAAGCAATAAGAGAATGAAATGAAATATAAAATTCTCATAGTCATACTTACAAGTCACACGCTTGTCCTAGTCTATCTGATCCCTCGACAAATCAAAGTGCGTGCCCAAACTCCTGAGTTCCACCGTAGTTCTCTAACATTTAATAATGTCCCACTTAGGCCAAATCGCAGTCGAGACAAATTTCGAAAAACCTTTTTTATTTATTTTCGGCCATTCGGCCCATTTCGCGTTTTTCGAGGTAAAACCCCCGTATAACGTCTCGACTGACTTCCGAATTCTTCACTTTTTATGGAAATCTCAAATTTCTATTAACATGGGTCACAAATATATTTTTCCCTATTTTTCTAGAATTTTCTTGAATTTTTTCCATATTTTTTTCTATTTTCTGGGATTTATTTATTAAAAATCATTTTAATTCATGTAACTAATTTAAATATATTTTTTTTATTGTAGTGGGTCCGGCTTAACCTAACCCGATTTCTTCTTCTTCTTCGCTGAAATAGAGTCGATGCTCTGTTTCTTTTTTTTTATTCTCGTTCTTTGGGTTGGGCAACCATCCCCAACCCCAGTTGGGTCGCTTTATGCGGGAGACTACTCCCCTGCCTTCCTTGAGCTCGGACAAATTGCCATGGCAGTTCGTCCGAGTTCGCTAACCCAAACAACAACAAAAACCATCGGAAACAACAACGACAAACGACAGCACTCACCTTGCGTTACTTCGAGCTCTCGGTCTCTCTCTCTCTCCCGTTCTCTTTTTCTTCTTCTTCTTCCTCCTTCTCCTCCCGATCGTCTCCATTGTGTTGTTTGTTTGTCGTTTTTTTTTTTGTCTTTTTTTTTTCACCGAATGGGATAAGGTGGAAGTTAAGTATTTGATGTCCTCGAGATTCGTGCAACATGAATCTCGAGGCAAAACCAATTTATATCTTCTTTTTTCAGCGCCTTTGACCACATATTTCTAGAGTCTCGTGAAATGCGTATCTCGAGGCATCGAATGCATCTTATTTTATTTTGCAAACTATAGGCCATTGCATATTGATTTAATGTGACCACATTAAAACCACTATAGCCATTTATTAAACAAATCATTAAATTACATTTAATGTAAATTAATTAATCTTACCCCACGAGCTGCTACCTCGGGCCCACGTCGGCACGCGACTCGTGGCGCGTCCCCACTCGTCTTGGTATCTGCATACCCGTAAATGACTTAGTAGTCTACACATGTACAGTACACTAGTCAAACAACACAACAAATATAATATTTACCTCGGCCACCTTGCCTCGGTAGTGACACGTATCTCGCTGCGGGTCCCACGTCACGGGTCATTTTGTCCTGATTAACGAAGTAAACGTGTATTAGTTATTTGGGCCCTGCCACTATTCTACACCATGTTGATGAGAAACAGTCTCAACTTGAACTCGATGATGTTTGTCGTAAGCCTCATCACTTTATTATATGTCTCTTGAATTTTCAATTTGAAGTAGTCTTGAAGACATCTTTGTCCTCGTCCTGTATCTTGCACTTCTAGATCACCTTCGAGTTGATAATTCCCTCGGCCCTGATTATGGTTCTGATTCCCCACTTTATCATCTACCATATTAGTTCATTTCTTCTTCTTTCCCTTATTGGTTCTGTCAATCTCTGGATTATAAGACATTAAGTCCTTATCACATTGACTACGTATGCACTAATTATTCCTTGAGAAAGAAAATAAAAAAGATCAAGTGTAGATTGTCAAACAAGAAACTAAGACTCTATCTTTTATTTTTTATTTTTATAATTTTTTAACTTGAAAATAAATAACTGAAAATAAAATCTTAACAATTTTGTAAACTAACTAAACTAGTGTGTTGCTACCTATCCTAAGCAACGGTGCCAAAAAATTCAATCGTAACCGCAAGTATAACAGTTTAATTGTAGTAATAATGTGATCAACAAATGTTGATTAGGGATCTTATTATCTGGGAAAGGTTTATCTGGACATGGTTCACTTAGTTAAGTTCACTCTGTTGTTAAGAAGACCTTTTTTTAATTGCTTAACTAAACTACTCTTTTTTATAAAACAATGTAAATTAACTTGTACTTTTATATTAAGAAGACTCTTAGTTCACATCTTCACCTAGGTAATGAATTACTATGCTTTCATCTCTTACTTCCTTCATCTTCATTATGTGAATGCAATGCTTGATAAGAATCGACATATTTCCTTAAAAGTCTCTTTAACCCACTATTGTGGTGGAAAAGATCTTAATGTGCAAACTAGAACTACCTATGGGTATGAATAACGGAAGTCTCGCATAGCATTAAGTCTGAAATATTTAGACTCATAACCACGTAAGTTTACAATCCGTGCCTCCCTAATCAATAACTATCTATCGATATTATATATCTTACTATTGTATTGTCCATATCCGGCATAAAAGCTCCAATGGCCATGGTAACTCCTAAAAACTATAATCAACAAACACGTGATCATGATGTTCATAGCATTACATATAGAATCAATACAAATTCTAACCATTGCACTTTTAATCATTATAATTTGTTCATACTTTCTTTAGAATAGCATTCATATCATAGGATCTATTAATCCCTAAGATAAACAAAGTACTCACTCATCATTGAGATCAACATACACATCATGGTTTTCATTGCAATTTAAGATTAAATTAAATAACTTCAATTAAATCAAACAAATAATAGCAAACAACCAGAAGTGGAGTGGTCAATGTCTTCTCCTCCAAAACTCTTCTCTATACTCAAGAACAATGTAAACTATGTTATGCTATAGTGGTGGGTGATAATTGTATGTGTTTACCACATTCTAATACATATTTATACTCCTTAGACTCATTAGAATACAATTAAAAACCCTAATTAACAATTTTAAATGAACTAGAACTCATTTGTCTCCTTTATACCTTGTATACTCGAAAAAACATAAACTCCGTCAATTAGAGCTCATTCCGGGATATTTAGTCTAATTGTACTACTAAACTAACCTTATATATAATTCTAATTAATCACTGATCATACTGTTGAAGCTGAATTTATTGTTGCTGACAGTTATTGCATGCAGTTAATATGGATGCAGCAAATGCTAAAAAACTATGGTATTGGTTTATCTTAGTTAACAATTTACTATGATAATAAAAGTGCCATTAATATTTCAAAAAATCAAGGTCAACAGTTTAGGACGAAGCATATTGATATTTTTCATCATTATATCACGGATCTAGTGGAAGAAAATTAATTTGTATTCAAAGATGTTCCTATTGAAAGATAGTTAGCTAATATTGTTACAAAGGCTCTTGACATACAGACTTTTGAGAGGTTGTGCAATGACATTGGCGTGTGCTCTCACTAACAAGGGTTCTTACTGCAAACTAGCAATTATGTGTTTTCACATAGATATGTTTATGATTTGCCATTAAGTTGTGAGCTGCTTTCGTGTTTGACCAAGAAATTGCCACTTGGAATTACCTGCAACACGTGTTGCTCTTGCTAAGTCGACTGTAAAAACTATTCGTTATGAAATGGTTGAGGGGGAGTAAATTTTTGTGTCGTTAGACACTACGAATTAATCTTTTGGTGATTTAAGGGAGATTTATGTTTTTATTTGGGTTAATCTTAGCTGGTTTTTTTAGAATATCTATTTTTCACAAATCATTCTTCCCAATTCAAGTTCTTCTCTCGCTGTGAACTCCTAACTTTCTTTGCCATTTTCTTATCTTTCTTGCTTCAAGTTATTGCAATAATGACTCAATAATCTTCTTTAACTTCACATGGTGACTCTACTACTACTGTTGATCTTTTGACGATTAAGACAAAGGGCATTTACTACTATGCTCCTACAAATGAACTCTACATTGGTACATCGTCAGATCCTAAAATTGTTGTAGAGAGTACACGAGAGAAATCAAGAGTTGTCCAAAAATGACAATCAACCAGGTATACTAGTTCTTCCAAGAAAGCCAAAACCGCCAAGGGCAAGAAGAAGGTTGGTGAAGATGAAACGGTTTCCTCTGACTCCTCAGAGGGGATTCTTGATGAAGATGAGGTCATCTGCAAGGCCTCTGAATAGACGAAGATCATGTTCATATCTTAATACTTTACAGTGCCTGCTCCCTCTAATTTTGGTCATTTCCAATCATTGGAGTGCGCGGAGAAATTTTAAAAAATAGTGAAAATGAAGTATCGGTTTTATCAACCGATCAATGTATCGCAATTTCATGAAACTAGCCTTAAGAGGTTATTGTTTCAGACTGACGCGTATTGGTTGGTATCTCATGAAGGCTTCTACAATGACTCCATTATCAAGGAATTCTACAACAATCTTCCTAACAATTTTGGATATGCTTCTTTGGACAAGGTATTTATTCGTAGTTTTAATATTCCATTCAATCTGCTTTCAATCAATTATATACTTAGACTTTCGGGATTGGAGACAACTACTATAAGTTGGGTTGGACATTTAAGCTTGATGATGTTGTCTTTCTATTGGTTGGAGGGGTTCTTACTAAGTGGCCCTCTAACAATGCTTTTAGGCTTCTGCAACTAAGCTAACATATAAGGCCTAGATTCTATGGAAGGTCTTGACTACTAGTGTTGTGGCTACTTCCCATCGATACATGTGTTTAAAGAGATAGTGTTAATGTTGTAAGCTCTTGCTCTGGGAAGAAGTTCAACTTTGGGAATGAGATTTATGACTCATTTGTGCGCGACAAGGAAGAAATAGAACAAGCTTTATCTACCGTGTTTCCTAACTTCTCTGTTTGGAAGATACTCAGTCATTGAGCAGACCAATGACAAGATGGAGAAGGTAGTGCAGGAAGTTAGACTAAATCATCAAATGATGACTAATAACAGAATTGTTGATCTTGACTTATTGTGCCTACAGAAGAAGTTGTCAAATGTATCAGTTTTAAGATCTCAATCTGCTGATACTATGGCTACTTCAACTCATGTTCACGTCACTGCTACTGATGATGCTCCTAATCCTACCCCTGCTACAAAGCCATTACGGAAGTTTAGATGGATAATGAAACGAAAGATTGTAGAGGTTTCTCAATTTAAGAAATTTTCTTATGCTGAGGATACCTATCCTATTAACGTGCAATCTTTAGGCGAGGATATTGCAAGAGGAGAAGATTATCTTCCTACTACTGCAGGATAGAATGGACTGCCACTTGTTTTAACACAAAGTACAAGTTCCACTACTCCAATTCTTAATGACAAATATGAAGTTACCTCACCTGCTAAGTTTCAAGATGATGAAATTGGAGTTCATCAAGGTAACTTTACAGTTTTAAACTTTGATCTAAATTTTGTTACTAATATTGTTGCTGCTAGGACAAGTATTTTTGAGTCCCTTATAATGAATTATTGAACTGATGGTGAAGATGTTATAACACCTTATGAGGGTCCTTGTGAGAAAGTTTCTAATCTGAATAGGTTGAGTCGCTAGCAACATCAGAGATTCCTCCTACTGAGGACCTAACTGATGTTAACCTTGAGGGCATTCTGATGTCTTTAGTTACTACAACTACGGAATATACTGTTGAGGCTCTAGTTAATGATGTTTTGTAATATGAGCCAAGTATGTCAATACATCCTTCTACTCACCTTGAGCATGAGAATTTGAATGTTAATCAAGCCATTTCTATCACTTCAATAGAGCAAACAACTTCAATTAATGCTACAGCTACTACACTTGTGCGAACTGCTCTTGCGAGTTCTGATACTACTGCTGATTTACCTGCAATTTTTGAAATTGTTGTTGCTGCAATGACATGGACAGAAGTTCATGAAGACGAAGCTGCTCCTACTCAAGAAAAACCTCTGCGACAATTAAATTCTCTAGTAGTGATGAGACCACACCCGCCATTGTTCGATCAATTCTTGGATCACATTGCATTTCTAACAACATACAGAGATGATGTTACTGCACAAATGTGGTTACTGCAAGAAGAGTTGGACATTGCTAACGTCGAGCTTCAATGATTGAGGTATTTGATCAACACCCAGCTATAATCTCTTTGACGTAGTTAGTCAAAAAGGGGAAGTGAGTGACCAAGGTTGAGTTTTTTAAATATTTTGTGACTAAAAGTACATGAACTTTTATGTTTTTAAAAATGTATTTCATGGATGTACTTATTGGCTGATGACCATAACTTTTTGGGGTTTTACTTTTGTGCGTTGTTACTTTTATTTATCGGTAAAAGTACAGTTTATGAAGTTCCTCAAAAATTCAGTTATCTTGCTATTTAATGCTATATACGAATCTATTCCAAAAGGGAGATTGTTAGACCCCAATTTACTGTGTTTGGGTCAGTTTATTCTTGTTGGCAGTATATTATCAAAATAGAAGTTGAGTTAGTTAGGCAAATGTTGTAGTGAAGATGGAAGCCTGACTCAGAAAAATGTTTGAGTGTAAATACAACTCAAGGATAGATTACAATGTAAATTCCAGTGAAGATTACAGTGTCGAAGTCAGAGTCGAAGACGAAAAATAGAACAGAAGTCAAAGCAGGAATAGAATACTAGTTGAATACTGCAACAGAGCAACTGTTAGTATTAGTCTAAAACAATGAAGAAGTTTGATACTGTAAGGAGAGAACTTCTAGATGAATCCTAGAGAAAAGTGCATAAAGGACTGAAGAACTTTATGGACACGACGAGTCAAGATTCTTGAAGGAATAGAAGACTTAGTTGTTGAACGTTGTATGATTCCAACGTTAGTTACAATTGGAGAACTAGGAGGTTTTTTTATTTTTATTATATTTAGGATTGAATTCCTAGATAGAGTAGATAGACTGAGTCTATAAATAATCAAGGTCACCATTGTGTAGATCATCATTCATTAGTTGAGTTTTATAAGATTGAGAGAATGGTAGTTCACATTATCGATTTGTTTAATTGATTAAGTTGAGCCTACGCAGAGAAAAGACATTCAAGTCTTACTGCGATATCAATTCTTGTTTAGTTTTGATATGTGCTTGTTAGTTCATCATTGATTCATTAATCTCCTCAGTTCCTCTGGTTTTCAAAACTTCAACTTGCTTAATCATTCAATAAAAAAGGAAAAGCTAACAAGTCATTAATTAGACATATTTTATTGTATGATTTAGGTTGATTTTATATATAAATGAAGATATTACACAAGGTATTCTCTTGTTTTTGTGATTTCAGGATTTAAATAAGAAAATGAAAAAATTGAAGAAAAAAAGGAAGAAGAGCAAAATAGTCAACAAGAAAAGAAGTCTAGCGATTAACCCATGATACAGGATTACACCAGGAATCGCCACTTGAATCAGTAGCAGAAAAGTGCCAGTAAATCCTCAGCAAATTGGAAAATGAGATAGAAATCGCCAACTGAGTCAGTGGAGCACAGAGAACCAAATCCAATGATTCACTCAGCGATTTGTGCACAACTTAAGAAACGCTAACAAATCGCTAAGGTCGATTACGTGTTTTTTTTTAAATTAATATGAAGAATTTGAGTTTATCTAGGATATGCATCACTTAGGAGACTAAATAAGACCAGAGGGCGTAGAAATAGCTCTCTCTCTCTCCAACCTATTTCTCATAATTAATAACATTGGAGCTTTGATCTATTTTAAGAGGTATTTATTTATTTATTCATTATGTCTTTTAATAATATATATGCATCATTTATTTCCAGTATGAGTGAATAGTCTATCAATCTAAACAAACCCTAGACATTATATACTTTGGATTTCTAGATAGTTATAATTAAGGAATCATGAACTTAATTCTTTAAATCTATTCATACACGTCAATCACAGATTTAATTAGTTATTTTTGCGTATTACAACTATTAAAAATTTGTATTGCATGCATAGTTGCAAATGTGTAATGTGGTATTTTGATTCTAATTCTATGTCTATGATTATTGACAACAATTATAGAGGTAGTAACTAGGATTAATCTATAGGGCTTTTTCCGAGTGGATGTTCTAGGTGATTGTGTTCTAAGTTATTTATTTATTGGCATATTCTGATATATATTTGATTTAGATTAGGCATGATTTTCATTGAGTATTTATGTTATCGTATTTCTATGGTGTTGCGTTTTATCCAATGGGTAAATTTACAATGATAAGAATGTGGCTTTTCATTGAATGTAGAAAAATCGGTGGCTGGCTAAAGGCCATCAACCTATTTAAAATTAGAATTTAATGATTTCAAGAATCCATATGTTATGATTATAACTATGTTATGAAGTAATGTTATGTTTTAGTGTTTGAAGGCAATCCAAGTATATTACATTGTTTAGTGGGGTTTATTTAAATGTTTGTTTAGATATTTATATTTATATTGAATTTGAATATTGTTTAATTTAGTTTGCATTAAATTGTTTGAATTAGTTTAGTAATTTGGTTAATTAAGTTAGTAGTTATAGATTTTATTTATTTTGTATTTTAATTCTCGTTTAATTAGATTAACTAAATTAAGAAAAACAAGAAAAAAAATACTTTCCTTTGAAGTTTTCAAAATCCCTGTAGAGACGATATCTCATTTAGTACTATTACAAATAATAAGAACATACGGGAAATTATTATTCATGCAGAACACGTGTCAATTTTTGACACCGTTGCCGGGGATTTTTAAATATTTTCTTAGAATTTTTAAACATTGTACGGTTTACACACTTCGTCGTGTTAATTCTATAGGATCTTTACATCTGTTTGATCCTGAAATAGAAAGAGCTTTTAAGCAGAGTTTAAGACAACAACAACTTAGGGAAAATTTAGCTAATAGGATGCAGAATAACAACAATGATATTAATGACAATGTCATCAATAATAATAATAGTAATGATCATAGAGTTATCAATAATAACAATAATAATAAAGAACTCACTTTTGGACAAGCAAATCAAAATGTTACAGCATATGAGCTTATATGCATAGCATACCCTGATGAATTTCCTAATTTGAACATAGATCTGAATTTATTAGTGCCTTACCTAACTTCTATGGTAAAAACAATGAAGACCTACAGAAATTCATAAGGGAGTATCAACATAAAATTAATGGGATGAAACTAAAAGAACGTACTTTGGAACAAGTCAAACTTAAAGCTTTCCCTTTTGCATTGAAAGATCAAGCATAAGATTGGTTGTTCTATCTCCCACAAGATTCAATAACTACATGGACTCAAATGTTAGAAGCTTTCCTAGATGAATATATGTCTGCTAGAAAAATTAGTTCCTATAGAAAGCAAATGCAAAGACGAAAGATGATGAAAACTTTAATGAACTTTTGGATAGATTTCAAATACTAATTTCTTCTTGTCCACAACATTGATATACTCAGAGTGTTTTATTAGAATATTTTTATAAAGGACTCAATCACTTTGAACAAAGGTTATTAGACATAGTATGTGGTGGACCTTTATTTGAAACAACATCTACTTTAGCAAAAGAAACAATTAATAAAATGGCAAAATAATCTAAGCAATATGGTGAAAAGGCTGAATCCTTAGAAAGAAACTCTATGAAGTTGATAATAGAAGAAATAATGCGTCTGATGATAAAATTGATGAATTATTTAAGATGGTTAAGCTGTCAGTTAATGATAGATCTAATCAAGTTAAAGCTTATGGATTCTGTATGAGGCTACACATCCTACGGATGCGTGTCTTATTTTACATGAAGAAAATACTGAAGAGGTTCATGCAATGATGAACCAGTTTTCTAGTCCCCCAAGAAATCAATATAATAATAATACTAATTATCCTGGAAGACCAAATTTAAATCTTAGTTATGGTCCTCAAAATAAAAATTATAATACTTATAGACCAAGAACTCAAATGCAATCTGCACCTATCGGTAGCTTCAATAAAATATTCAGCTTACGAATCCAAATTTAGAGCAAATCTTGCATAATTTTATGAACCAAAGTCATTAAAACTTTACACATATTTCTTAAAACTAGATTAAGACTGATATTACTATCAATAAACTAAAAAACTAGTTAAATCAAATGAATTTACAAATAAATAGGTTAAGTACTCAACAGAGACTACTGCTGCCCTTACTAATCAAGCATAAGTTAATATTTTATTTAGTGATAAGAAAAACACACCTAGAACTGGAAAGACACTTAAACAAAGTAATACAAATAAAGCCTATAAAACTATTAAAGAAGAAGAATAATAATAAATGATGGCTAATGTCGTTCCTACTAGTGAATGGATGGCTGAACAATTGACATATACACATTTTTCCTAGAAGGCTATATTCATGGTATTTAGCCAGAGTTAAAGCGTATGAAAAATCTCTACAAAATTTTGAAATAATTGATAAGGATGAAAATGATGATTTCTGATAATTTGAATGAAGATATGTATTCATATTCTACCGTTCCATAATGATTAGCTGATGCTAAGGAGAAAGATAATAATTAAGACATTCTTAAAGCATGTAGGAAAGTAGAAATCAATGAACGATTGATGGAATCAATTATGCAATTTTCTAATTATGATGAAATTTTGAAAGAATTCTTTTAATCAAATGATAAATTTTTAGAAGAATCTAAAGAAAACTTAGAAAAAAAGGTGTATGCTTTAATTAAAAAAAAATACCTGAGAAATATTCCGATCCAGGAATATTTGGAATTCTTATTACAATAGAGATTTCTTTAATAGATTTTGCCATGTGTGGTTTTGGAACATCAATAAATGTTATATAACTTAAACTATATGAGTCATTGAAAATAGGTTCGTTGACAAATACCCCTATTAATCTTACCTTAGCTGACAACATAGTTATTAAATGACATGTATGGAGCATACACAATAGTTTCTCGCATTTTACTATTGACTTGTAGTAGTGGTAAATAAATGGGATATCGTCTCCACATTGATTTTTCGAATCTCAAAAGGAAATTATTTTTCCTTGTTTTTATTAATTTAGTGAATTTAATTAAACGGAAATCGAAATATTAAATAACTGAAAACTATAAATACTAACTTAACTAATAAAACTAACTTACTTAATCTAAACAATTTAAATCAAACAAAATTAAACAATACTCAAATTCAATATAATTCGAATATCTTAAACAAACCCCCACTAAACAATGTATTATACTTGGATTGCTTTCAAACACTAGAACATAATATCACTTCGCTCTATAGTTATAATCATAGCACATGGAATCTTGAAATCATTAAATCCTAATTTATAATAGGTCGATAGCCTTTAGCTAGCCACCGATTTTCTTAAATTCCATGGAAATGTCACATTCTTATCATTTTTAATATACCCATTAGATAAAACGCAACACCGTAGAAATACGATAGCATTACACTCAATGAAAATCATGCCTAATCTAAGCCAATATTAACCGAAGTCGCATAATAAACAACTTAGAATGCTATCATCTAGAATATCCACTGGAGAAAAGGCCCATAGATTAATCTTAGTTACTACTTCTATAATTGTTGTCAATAATCATAGACATAGATTCAAAATCAAAATACCACATAACACATTTGCCACTATGCATGCAATACTAATCTTTTTTAGTTGTAATACGCCAAAACAACTTGTTAAATCTGTGATTGATGTGTATGAATAGATTTAAAGCCTTAAGTTCATGATTCCTTAATTATAATTATCCCACAATTTGAAGTATATTCATGTCTTGGGTTTGTTTAGATTGATAGATTACTCACTCGTGCTGGAAATAAACAATGCATATATATTTTTAAAAGACATAATGTAATAAATACCTTAATATAAATCAAAGCTTTAATGCATCTTCAAACATCAATTAGAAATATAAAATAGGCAATAGAAATAATGTAGAGCAAAAAGAAAAGAGTTATTTCGAAGCTCTTTGATTTTTTTATAGTCTCCCTACATATACATATCTTAATTAAACTCAAATTCTTCATATTAATCTAAAAAACTCGTAACTGACCTTAAGGATTTGTCAACGATTCACTTATACACAAATCGCTAAGTAAATCACTGAAAATAGCTCTTTGTGCTCTACTGATTCAGCTGGCAATTTCTAGTTCATTCTTAAATTCATTGTGAATTCGCTGGCTTTTTTTCCACCGCCAATTTAAGTGGCGATTCCTAGTGTTATTCCAAATTGCTAGCTTATCGCTAGACTTCTTTTTCGGTTTATTGTTTTGCTCTTCTTTCTTTTTTCTTCCATTTCTTTATTTTTCTATTTAAAGCCTGAAATCACAAAAATTAGAGAATGCCTAGTGTAATATCATCATACACATATATAAAATCAACCTAAATTACATTATAAAATGTGTCTAATTATTTACTTGTCAAATACCCCAAACTCAGCACTTTGCTGACCCAAGAAAATGAGTACTCTCAATCATATTCTTTTTTCATTCTTTATAAATTGATTTCAATCTTATTCATCTTAATTATAAACAATAGAGATTTTACAATAGAAGTGATCTTCAAATGAAAACATATTACCCACAAGTAAATGAAAGTTGTGATAGAATAGAATGATTTAGACAAAATGAAACATCCCTTAATGATAATTTAACCATCCAATGTAACATCCTTTAAAATTTAAAGTTCATTACCAATGCCAGTACATAACATAAGTTTTCTCAGTCTCCACTTACAAGCATCAAGCTCATCATAGCCAATATAGAATCTCAAAACACAAAAACCATTAGATTAATTTAATTTTAGAAAATACTTTATAATAGTGCCACAATCAAAATCAATAGGGATTTTTGCCAAGATACCAATGAATATATCATTTAAAACATGTTAGATTAAGAAATACTTAATTGAACTCTCGCTTCAAGTACTCGAGTGAAATCTTTTCTTCTAAGAGTTTATGAACATCCATATTTTTCATCTCTCATTTTCTTTTCTAATCATTCTAATTGTTTCTTTTTAATCATATTTCTTTTTCTTTTTTCTTTGCTTTTGAATCAACTGCTCCATTTCCTTTAGACATCCTAACATTTTTCCCACTATAGATTCCTGCTCTATTTCCTTTGGAATCTATAGGACTCTTTATATATTTATAAAATCTTGTTAACACTTCCCACTATCACTAAAGTTGAAAAAGTTCTTTCTAACTTATAGAAATTCATCGGTTTCTAACCCATTTCTTCTTTCAATTGTAGTGTAGTACCTTTCTATATATATACTATAAAAATACTTAATCAATAGCCTTTGTATCACAAGATTCTAAAAATATGTCTTATTCATCTTGCACTATTGTTTCGATCTTTAACACATTATCATGACTAACACAAGGTATTTAATTTAGTGTACACATCGACTAGTAAAGTTAATCAAAAAGGGTATAAAAATTGATTACTTCTATCATAAAATTCACTTGGGTAGTAAAAATATCACTTCCATTCAATAATCTATTCTATGTTCATTATCGTTCTTACTAAAAATAAAGTAAAATGAAAATCATACTTACATGAATTTGGAAGAAATTTGAGAAATTTCGTCAACTTACTTGAATATCATATTAAAAGTAATTCTGAACTTTTCTTCTACATTTCTTTCCTTTCATTGCCATCAATGTCATACTTCACCTAAAGTAGTCCCAAACACATTTTAAACCTTGTCCTCAAGGTTTTAAAATGAAGTCTGATTTTCATCATAACAAACATACTTTACGTGAAGTATAAAAGAATTAATAAAATCATAAATTTGACAATCAAGAAATGAATAAAGTAAATTTAAAATTATAATAAGATAGAGTGCATAAGATTTTAATGAATAAACATCACATTATATATCAACTGTATTAAATATCCTACCCAAGGAATAAATAAAATGTATCACATAGTATACCACCATAAACACAAAGTATCACAAGAAACACAAAGTATATCAGCTCACACAGTATCACTAGGAGACAGAAAATAAATAGAATAAGGGAATCAATGTTGCCATCCGAAAGTTGCATCATTGTCATCCTCCAGTAGATCAATCTTTTGGGATTGGTAGCTTATTGCGTCGTCGTAGAGGTGGTATTCCTGAGCTGGCAATGTCAGAACATCAAGATTACTACTAAGTGATAATCTCATCTGTGTACATGACACAGGCACATATGCTCCTCCTCGACATTTGCCTCTCTCAGACATCGTACACTCCATTTGTGGATGCTCCTCACTAAGGCTCTCTGGTTCTCAAACACTAGTTCTTGATTATAGAGAGTGGTCATCTAATTGCACAAAATTGCACCCATGAAAGCCAACTCTGACTTTTCTATATATATGTCGTCATAATCCCTAGTAGGTTGCTCCACGTTCGGATCGTTTCTATCTTTCGACATCTCCTCCAAAATTCTCCTCATGTCTTCTCCGATTTTTTTTCTCTGTTCAATTTCTCTAATGGCTATCTCAGCTCTTTCTCTTTCATCCTATATGTCTTCATAACCATTCACTTTTCCATATCTCTCTATAACCTCATAAGTATTGTCTTCTCTGGTAAAACATCAATATCAAGCCTTGCCACGTTCACCCTATAAAATGTCATAATCGTCAAAGGGAAATGAATTCCATCATTTTTCTTAGTGGTGATGACATTCCTAGTCAACTCATAAATGATTTTGCCAACATCCAAGTATCATAATCCCATGATACTGTGGTAAAGTAGACGGCATTGTAGTTCACTATCTCATAATACTACTAGCTTGGTTGCAAGCTGGCGTTGATGAAATAACACCATGTTTTGGTGGTCTTCCTAAAAAATTTGTTGGTAATGTCGTAGGGGTACCCCTCCATATCAAAAATAAATCCATCTTCATATATCGCCTTTAAACCTCCCCTTATTATCTCAGTGGGATAATGGTATTGATTGCCACATTCGAGTTTAGGGTACTCGTCATTTTGTTTTTGATGGAAATCCGATAATCCAAAATATTGATTTATTCTTGCAGTTGAATAATCCACTGTCTTCCCTCGAACTCGAGATCCAATCTTGCTCTCACTTCCATATGTGTTGGCGTGAAATTCTCTCACCAAGACATTACAACCCAGTTCACTAGGAACACCCTCTAGGTCTAGGTGGTTGTATTTCCTAGTCAATAATCCCCAATTCTTAGCCTCAATGATATCTAGGATCCTAGGTCTATACTTTAATTTGTTCTTCACATTAAATTCTCTCTTCAGGATCAACTTCCTATCCTTAATTATATCATTCCTAAATTTATCATAGGCCTTCTCATTAACAAAATTCATTTTCCTTAGTTCATAGTTTTTATCCCTCATCGGTATCTCTTAATCAACTTCCTCTATGTCCTCCTTTCCACATAATCATCCTCGGTATTGAAACTAAATGAAGATGTTGGAGTAAGTTCTCTTTATGGTCTAATACTAGGTGTGTTAAAAGATATTGATGTGGGTTAGATTTGGGAAACTTTTGATTTGATTTTTGCTTCTCTACTAACTTTCCCTTCTCTTTCTCATATCTTGAACCTCTGCCTTTTCCACCTCTGGCCATTTGAAATAGTTTAAGTAAAAGAATGAACCTGTAAAATCATTTAAAATCAAATTTATTGAAAAAGTGTTTGGTAAAATTCAACTTCTTTATTGAGAAGGAAAATTCATCAAAAAAGACATTTGTAAATTGAGAGTTTGAAATTTATATGAAAGTTATTAATAAAACATCATTGGAAAAAAAAAACTTTGTATGTAATTCAAATCAATCGATAAATATTCACAAAAACCCCCCAAACTCATTTGAAACTTAGTCTCAAATTAGCTGGCATCTAAAATTCGATCCACTCGCCATATACTGAAAGTTGTTCAAAAATTCAATAGTAATAAACAATTATCACATCACTTCCATACTAGTATTATAATAGAAATCATTCAATATCAAAACCAGCTTAGAGTTAAAATATTGAAATTGAGCTCCAAACCTAATAATCAATCCAAAATCGACGAAAAACCAAAATTTTAATCCATAAGAGGTTAGGGTTTTCATTGATTACCTTTTTGAAAGTGGTTTATTCAAGTATAGGACTCAAAACTCTTCTTTATGACACTCCTCCAAGCTCTAATCCAAACTCTTTGCTCAAGCCCTAGGTGGCTCTATACTCTCAAAACTCACTAAGATTTGGTTTGAATGTGTGAGGATATAGGTGGGAATCACTTAAATACACTAAAATTAAGCATTGAAAGGTTGAATCTAGTAAAAAATTGGTCTCTTGATCGAAAGGTTGCAATGGTTTGTGAGTGTGAAGGGTTTATATATGGTGATTTGAGGTTTCTATTTTTAAAAACTTGAATTCATTCTCAGCGAGTCAGGGTTTTAGTGGATTCGCTGAGGAATCGCTGCCAAAATTGCTAAAAATGAACCTCAGTGGCTTAGCGATTCGTTCAACGATTTTTAGTTATAATGTCGAATCAGTGAGAAATCACCGTCTCAAAGATTACACTGAAAATTATGCATACTGCTACCAATTTCATTAGTGAGTTCTAGTACAAATTGGATTCGTTGGAAAATCACCATCCTAATTTTGTTTTTTTTGTCCAATTAAATCGATTGTCCCATTTAATTATCACATATACATTCAATAAAGGTAGAATTATTCAAGAAATTTAGAATTTAACTATGATATGTATTAAATAATCTATTTCATTACCATAAATAGCTAATTAACATAAAACTAATACATAAAATAATATAATATGGAAATAAATTGGCTCGATCAACCCCCTTTTATGAAACTATTCTGAAATTAAATTCCTAAAATATGCCTATTATAAGAGTCAAAAGTTAAGAGAATAAAAACAAATAACTAATCCTATTACTTAAACTAAAAATTAGGATAGAGTATGGGCTACCTCCTATAAAGCACCTTTGTTTACCATCATTTGCTTGACTGAACCACGCAGTTTTAAACTAGTACTATGAACTTAAGTGTAGGATTATCCACTCTTTTGCCATTCCAGAAAGTGATTGCTCGGCCATGCACTCGAAAAGTGATTGTGATGGTTAGAGTATCCATAACAGCTTGTGAAATGGCTAAGAAAGGTCGTCATAAAATTCATAGAGGATCTTTGTTAATGAAGTGAGGCATAACCAAAAAGTCTATGGGAATAATGTACTTGTCAATTTGATATGGTACATTAGTAACCACACCTATTAGTTTTACTGAATAACTATTTGGTAGAGTAACATTTTCTGAAGCAAGTACATCTAATTTCAATTGAGTGTGAAGAAAAAAAGAATTGGCATGTACTTTGCTCTAAAACCCGTATCACAAATAGCTTTAAAGTATCAAGCCCATTTGACCTTTACATTTATATACATATATGTATATCTTGGATCATCGAGCTTGACAATTGTTGCAATCTTCTTTTTCTTCTTATTCTTCATAGACAAAAATTCCTCCATATTATTATTCTCAACAATGTTCGGTTGTTTAACCCTCCATTCTCGAGTTATTGTCTTTTGATTTGAAGTATCTTCAACTTGCATATTCTTGGTCATAGCATTTTCATTTTCATTGTTACTGCATTAATAGCATATATTTCAGCTTCATGATGATTTAATTCTAATGATTCATTATCATTACTTTGTTCATTATCAAATTCATCAGGATTTTCATAGATATCTTCATCATTGAAACAGAAAGTGACAATTTTGTTTTTAAATTCCATAGACATTGTTCTTTCAAAGATATCTAAATTTATTTTAGCTATTTTAAGGAATGGTCTTCCTAAAAGTATAGGTGGGGACTTAGCTAATATTGAATTTCCGATTTCCATGACATAAAAGTCAGCTAGAAATACTAAGTTATTTACTTCGACTAAGACATCCTCTAGTAAATAATAACGTTTAATAACAGTGTTTTTAGCTACGGTAAGATTAATAGGTGTATTAGTTAGTGAATCTATTTTCAATGACTCGTATAGTCTAAGTGACATAACGTTCATCAATGCTCCAAGATCACACATAGCAAAATCTATTAAAGAAGTCCCTATTGTGAAAGGAATTCCAAACATTCCTAGGTCGAAACATTTCTCAGGTATTTTCTTTTTAATTAAAGAAGACATTTTTGTCCTAAGTTTTCTTTAGATTCTTTTAAAAATTTATCCTTTGATTCAGAGAATTCTATCAAAACTTCATCATAATTAGAAAATTGCATAATTGATTCCATCAATGGTTTATTGATTTCTATTTTCCTAAATGACTCAAGAATGTCTTCATTGTTTTCTTCCTCCCTAGCGTCAGCTAATCGTTGTGGAACAGTAGAATATGAACACATATATTCATTCAAATTATATGAAATCTTATCATTTTTATCCTTATCAATTAATTGAGACTTTTGTAAAGATTTTTTATATGCTTCGACTTTGGCTAAATACCATGGGTACAGCCTTCAAGGAAAAGGTGTACATTTCACTTATTCAGTCATCCACTCTTTAGTAGGAATAACATTAGCCATCTTTTCTTCTTCTTCTTTAATGGTCTTATGAACCTTCTTTTAATTACTTTTTTTAAGTGTCTTCCCAGTTATAGGCATGTCTTTCTTATCACTAAATATAGCATTAAGTTGTGCTTGTTTAGTAAGAGCAACATTGGTTTGAGTAGGTGCTTTAGCGTGACTATTCTATTGAGTACTTAAATTATTTATTTGTAAATTCCTTTCACTTAACTGATTTTTCAGTTCATTAATAGTAGTATCAGTCTTAATTTGATTTTAAGAAATTTATGTAAAGTTTTGATGCCTTTGACTCATAAAGTTATGCAGGATTTGCTCTAAATTTGGATTCATAGGTTAAGTATTTTGTTAAGGCTACAGATTAGGTGGAGATTGTATTTGATCTCTTGGTCTATAAGTGTTATAAATTTGATTTTGAGGACCATAACTAAGATTTAGATTCGATCTTCCACGATAATAAGTATTATTATTATATTAATTTCTTGGGGGACCAGAGAATTGATTTATCACTAGCATTAACCTCTTCAGTATTTTTTTCATGAAGAGTAGGACATGCATCTATAGGATGTGTAACCTCATTCCAGAATCCACAAGCCTTAACTTGATTAGATCTATCATTAACTAATAACTTAACCATTTTAGATAATTCATCAATTTTATCATTAGATGCATTTTTCTCTTATTATCATATTGCTTAGATTGTTTTTTCATTTTATTAGTTACTTCTTTCACTAAAGTAGGTGTTGTCTCAAATAAAGATCCACCACATACTGTGTCTAATAATATTTATTCAAATTGATTGAGTCTTTCATAAAAATATTCTAGTGAAGTTTTTTGAGTATATCCATGTTGTGCACAAGAAGAAATTAGTCTTTGGAATCTATCTCAAAATTCATTAAAGTTTTCATCGTCTTTCATCTTCGCAACTGTGATTTGCTTTCTATAGGAACTAATTTTTCTAGCAGGCATATATTCATCTAGGAAAGATTCTAACATTTGTGTCCACGTAGTTATTGAATCTTGTGGGAGATAGAACAACCAATCTTGTGCTTCATCTTTCATTGCAAAAAAAAACTTAAGTTTGTCTTATTCTAAATCTTTCGATTTTATTTCATTAACTTTATGTTGATACTCCCTTATGAATTTCTTTGGGTCTTCATTTCCTTTACCATAGAATTTAGGTAAGGCACTAATAAATCCAAATCGAAGCTCAAATTCAAGAAACCCATCGAGGTATGCTATGCACATAGGCTCATATGCACTAACATTTTGATTCTCTTGTCTAAAAGTGAGTTCTCTATTATTATTGTTATTATTGATAACTCTGTTACCATTATTACTATTAATGACATTTTCGTTAACATCATTATTGTTATCTTCCATCCTGTTATCTAAATTTTCCCTAAGTTGTTGATGTCTTAAACTCCAATTAAAACTCCTATCTATTTCAAGATCAAATGGATGTAAAGATCCTGTTGAATTAATACGACGAAAGTATATAGACCATATAATGTATAAAATCTTTAGAAATTATTCAAAAATCCTCGGCAAGAATTGGCATGTGTCAAGCGTGCACAATAGTTTCTCATGTTTTACTATTAACTTGTAATAGTGGTAAATGGGATATCGTCTCCACATGAATTTTTCAATTCTCAAAGGAAAGTATTTTTTTTTCTTAATTTATTTAATCTAATTAAACGAAAATTGAAATATTGAATAACTAAACACTATAAATACCAACTTAATTAATCAAACTAACTAACTTAATCTAAACAACTCAAATCAAACAAGATTATACAATACTCAAATTAAATATAATTCAAATATTTCAAACAAACCCCCACTAAATAATGTAGCATACTTGGATGGCTTTCAAACACTATAACATAAGATCACTTCACTTTATAGTTATAATCATAACAAATGGAATCTTAAATCATTAAATCATAATTCATAATAGGTTGATACCCTTTAGCCAACCACCGATTTTCTTAAATTCAATGGAAATTTCATATTCTTATCATTGTAAATCTATCAATTGGATAAAATGCAACACCGTAGAAATACGATAGCATTACACTCAATGAACAAAATCAATTGGATTAACTGAAGACGCATAATAAACAACTTAGAACAAAATCATCTAGAACATCAACTCGGGAAAAGCCCTATAGATTAATCCTAGTTACTACTTCTATAATTGTTGTCAATAATCATAAACGTAGAATTAGAGTCAAAATACCACATAATATATTTGCAACTATGCATGCAATACTAATATGTTTTAGTTGTAATACACAAAAATAACTTGTTAAATCCATGATTGACGTGTATGAATAGATTTAAAACATTAAGTTCATGATTCCTTAATTATAACTATCTAGAAATTCAAAGTATATATATGTCTAGGGTTTGTTTAGATTGATAGACTACTCACTCATGTTGGAAATAAACAATGGATATATATTATTAAAAGACATTATGAATAAATAAATATGTTAATATAAATCAAAGCTCCAGTGTATCTTCAAACATCAGTTAGAAATATAAAATTAGCAATAGAAATAATGTATAGCAAAAAGAAGAGAGTTATTTTGAAGCTCTCTAGTCTTTTTTATAGTCTCCCTGTGTATACATATCTTAGATAAACTCAAATTCTTTGTACTAATCTAAAAAACATGTAACCGACCTCAACCATTTGTCAGCGATTCCTAACTTATACATAAATCACTGAGTAAATCACTAAAAATAGCTCTCAGTGCTCAACCAATTATGCTGGCAATTTCTAGTTCATTTTTCAAATCATTGTGGATTCGTTGTTTTTTTCTGAAGCCAATTTAAGGGTTATTCCTAGTGTTATTCCAAATTGCTGGCTAATTCTTTGGACTTTTTTTCTAGTTGACTATTTTGCTTTTTTTTTCTCTTTTTTTTCCATTTCTTCATTTTCCTATTGGAAACCTAAAATCATAAAAACAAGTGAATACCTAGTGTAATATCATCATATACATATATAAAATCAACCTAAATTACACTATTAAATGTGTCTAATTATTGACTTATTATTAAACCTTATGGTTTACTAGAAGATGTCTTAGTAAAAGTAAATGACTTAGTATTTCTAGCTGACTTCTATGTCATGGAAATGGGAGATCCATAATCATCTAAATCTCCATCCATACTCTTAGGAAGACCATTTCTTAAAACAATTAAACAAAGTTAGATATTCTTTGAAGGAACAATGTCTATGGAATTTGAAAATAAGATTCTCACTTTTCGTTTCAATGATGAAGATGTCTATGAAAATTCTGATGACTTTAATAATGAACGAATTATTAATAATGAACCTTTAGAATTAAATCATCATGAAGCTGAAGAATATGTTATTAATGCAGTAACAATGGAAGACAAAAATGTTATGATCAAGAATAAGAAATTCGTAGACATTTTAAATCAAAAGACAATAACCCAAGAATAGAAAGTTAAGAAATCGAACAATGTTGAGAACGATCTTAAAATGGAGGAATTTAAATCTACAAAGAATAAGAAAAAGAAAAAGAAGAATCTAGCAATTGTCAAGCACGATGATCTAGGAAATATATAGATAAACATAAAAGTCAAATTGGCTTGGTATTTTTAAGCTATTTGTGATACTAGAGCAAACTACATGCTAATTCACTTCTTATTTCATACTCAACTAGAATTGGATGTACTTGCTTTTAAAAAAGTTACTCTACCAAATGGTTATTCAATAACACCAATAGTCGTGATTACTAATGTACCAATTTAAATAGACAAATATATTATTCCCACGGACTTTTGACAATGCCACACTTCTTCAATGAATATCCTTCATTAATCTTAGGACGACCAATCTTAGCCACTTCGCAAGCTGTCATGGATACTCTGAACAAGACAATTACTTTTAGGGGTGCATGGCCGAGCAATCACTTTCTGGAATGGCACTAGAGTGAAAAATCATACACTTAAGTTTATAGAACCATATTAGAACTGTGTGGTTTAGTCGAGCCAATGAAAGTAAACAAAAGCGTTCTAGGGGAGGCAGCCCATACTTTATCTTTACTTTCAAATTTAGTATTAGGATTAGTAAGTTGTTTTTATATTCTCTCAACTTTTGCCTCTTATAATGGAGATATTTTAGGAATTTAGTTCTGGAATAATTTCATGTAAGGGGGTTGATAGAGGCAATTCATTTTCGTATTATATTATTACTATGCATTAGTTTTATGTTAATTAGCTATTTATAGTAATGTTATTCAGTACATATCATAGGTAAATTTTGATGATTTAAAATAATTCTATCTTTTTATTGGATATATATGTGATAAATATATGGAAAAATCAATTAAATTGGAATAACAGTAAAAATATGCTGGCAATTTCACAGTGATTCGAGTTTGTACTGGAATTCGCTAAGAAAATTGGCAGCAGTGTGCAAAATTTTTAGTGAAATTTTAAGTCAGCAATTTGTCACCAATTTGAACTTATAACTAGAATTTGTTGGACAAGTCGCTGAGCCACTGAGACTCATTTTCAGTGACTTTGTTAGTGAATTCTCATCGAATCCACTTAAACCCTAATTCGCTGAGAATGAATGAGTTTTTAAAAAAAAACCCAAATCGCCACATTTATCCATTTCACACTCACAAACCATTGCAACCTTTCAATCAAGAGACCAATTTTTTACTAGATTCAACCTTCCAAATCTTGATTTTAGTATATTTAAGTGACCTCAATCTTCACACATTCAGCCCAAAATTTGGTGAGTTTTGATAGTGTAGAGCCACATAGGGCTTGATCCAGAAAAATTAAATTGGAGCTTGAAGGAGTGTTCTAAAGAAGAGTTTAAAGTTCCAATCTTGAAAGAATCACTTTCAAGAAGACGCTCGATGAAAACCCTAACCTTTTATTGATTAAATTTTTGGTTTTGCATCGATTTTGGATTGTTATTAGGTTAGAAGGTAAATTTTGGAATTTTTACTCAAAAAATAATTTTGATATTGAATGTTTTCAATTACAATACTAGTATGGGAGTGGTATGATGATTTGTTTATAGCTATCAAATTTTGAAACTATTTTTCGTATAATGGCAAATGAACCGAATTTTATATGCAAGCTAATTTGAGACTAAGCTTCAAATGAGTTTAAGGGTTTTTATGTATGCCTGTCATATGATTTAAATTACTTACGAATGATTGTTTTCTTAATGATTTTTTATCTATAACTTTCATATAAATTTCAAACTCTCAATCTATAAACAAATTTTTCGATGAATTCCTCTTTTTTGATAGATGAGTTGAATTTTACCGAATACTTTTCAGACAAATTTGGTTTTAAGATGGTTTACAAGTTCATTCTTATACTTTTACTTATCCAAATGGTCAGAAGTGGAAGTGGTAGAGGTTCAAGGGAAGAGAAAGGAAAGGGGAAGTTAGTAGAGAAAATAAAGACTAAATCAAAAGTTTCATAAATCCAACCCACATTAGTCTCTTTTAACACACCTAAGATTATACCACAAAGAGAACCTACTCCAACTTCATCATTTAGCTACAATACTGAGGATGATTATGAAGAAGAAGGGGAGGAAGTGGAAGAATTAGAAGAAGAGATACCGATGAGGGCGAAAAATCATGTACTTAGGAAGGAGAACTTTGTTAATGAGAAGGCCTTTGAAAAATTTAAGAATGATTTAGTAAAGGATAGGAAGTAGATCCCGAAGAGGGGATTTAATGTGAATAACGAATTGAAATACAAGCCTAAGTTCCTAGATATCATTGAGGTAAGGAACTGGAGATTGTTGGCCAGGGACTATAACCACTTAGACCAAGAGGATGTTCCTAGTGAGAGTGGTTGTGATATTTTTGTAAAAGAGTTTTATGCAAATGCATACGGAAGTGAGAGTAAGACCTAGTCACAATTTTGAGGAAGGACAATGGATTATTTTGCTGTAAGAATAACTCGGTATTTTGGTTTATTGGAGTTTCACCAAAAACAAAATGATGATTACCCAAAGCTTGAATATGCCATTAAGTACCACTACGCCACCGAGACAATTAGGAGAGGTTTAGAGGCAATATATGTTGTTGGATTCATTCTTTATATGGAGGAGTACCCAAAGCACATTTCCACCAGATATTTTAGGAAAATCATGAAAGCTTGGTGTTATTTAATCAACGCTAGCTTACAACCAAGCCTCATATTACGAGATAGTGAACTATAAAGCCACCCTCCTTTACCATGTTGTCATGGAATTAGGATATTTGGATGTTGATGAAATTATTTATGAGTCGATAAGGAGTGTCATCACCACAAAGAAGAACGACGGACTACCTTCCCTTTGATGATCACGGCTTTTTTGTAGAGCGGATCAAGTGAACATGGCAAGGCTTGATATGGATGTTCTATCGGAGAAGACCATTGCGAATGAAGTTATAGAGAGATATGGAAGATTAAATGGTTATAAAGACACTGAAGATGAAAGACGGAAGGCCGAGATAGCCATAAGAAAAACAGAGCGAGAGAAGAAAAATCAGGGATGACACGAAGAGAATTTTAGAGGAAATTTTGGAAGCTAGACATGATCCAAAATGTGGTGAAACTTGCTAGGGATTACGATGGACTATACATGGAAAAGAAAGAGTTGGCCTTCATAGTTATAATTCTGCAATCAAGTGACAACTCTGAGAAATCAAGAACTGGTGATCGAGAACCAGAGAGGCTTAGTAAGTAGCATCCACAGGATGGAGCGAACAATGTCTAGAAGAAAAAGATGTCAAGGAAGTGCAGAGTTTCATGTACCATCCACATAGATAAGGGTACCACTTAACAATAGTCTTAATGTTCCATGACTATTAGATTAGGACTACCATCTCTACGACCCCTCTGGGAGTTACCAGTCCTAGAGGATTGATCCAATGGAGGAAGATGACGATGCAACTTCTAAACGACAATATTGATACCCTTATTCTATTTATCTTCTTTGTCTCTGAGTGATATTATGTGAGGTCTTCTATGTAACTCCGGTAATGGTGATACTTTGTGTTTAAGTGGTGTTATACTATGTGCTATGTGATTGGTGTTTTGATAGATTTATTAAACAATGGTGATGTTTATTCTACTATTTATGCACTCTGTTTGACAACAATTATATATTGAGTTTATTTTTATATTGATTGTCCAATTTATGATTGTATCAATTTATACTTCATGTGGTATATTATTTTTGTTGGAACCCCGACTTCATTTTTAAACCATGACGACAAGATTTCAAATGATTTTGGAGGTATTTTAGGTGAAATATGACAATGATAGCAAAGAAAGCAAGGAAATGAAAGAAAGGTAGAAGATAAGTCAAGAATAGATGCAAAGTTCAAAAAGATTCGATATTCAAGTAAGTTGACGAAATTTTTGCAAATTTTTTCTGAATTCAAGTAAGTATGAATTTCATTTCACTTTTTTTTGTTAGGAAAAGAATGATAACTTGAAAATGAACATATAATAGATTTTAAATGAAAATGATATTTTTACCCAAGTGAATTCTATGATAGAAGGAATCAATTTTTATACCCTTTTTTTATTGTCTTTACTAGTTGATGTATACACCAAATCGAATGTCCTGTGTTAGTCATGATAATGGGTTGAAGATCGAAACGATAGTACAAGATGAAAAAAATAGATTTTTAAATAATCTTGTAACATAAAAGCTATTGATTAAATAGTTTTATAGTATATATAGAAAGTTATTATGCCACAACTGAAAGAAGAAATGGGTTAGAAACCAATGAAATTCTATAAGTTAGAAAGAATAATTTCTTCAACTTTAGTGAATAGTGAGAAGTATTAATAAAATTTACAAATATATATATACATATAGAGTCCTATAGATTCCATAGGAAATAGAGCAGGGAATCTATAGTGGAAAAAAATGTGAGAATGTCCATAGGAAATGGAGCAGGGTCTCAAAAGCAAAAGCAAAAGAAATAATTAGGATGAAGTAGAAAAGAATGAGAGATGAAAAAAATGGATGTTTTTAAACACTTCAAAGAAAAGATTTTGCTCGAGTGCTTGAAACTAGAGTTGAGTTAAGTATTTCTTAACCTAACACATTTCAAATGATATATTCATTCGTATGTTGGCAAAAACCCTATTGATTTTGATTTTGGTGCTATTATAAAGTATTTTCTAAAATTAAGATTAATCTAGTGATTCTTGTGTTTTGTGATTCTATACTAGTCATTGTAAGTTTGATGCTTGTCAGTAGAGATTGAGAAAACCTATATTGTGTACTGGTCTTGGTAATGAACTTTAAGTTCTAAAGGGTGTTTCTTTGGGTAGTTGAATTATCATTAAGGGATGTTTCTTTTTGTCTAAATCGATCCATTATATCATAAGTTTCGTTTACTTGAAGGTAATATGTTTCCATTTGAAAATCACTTCTATTTTAAAGTTTATATAATTTAAAATTGAGATGAATTAGATTGAAATCAATTTATAAAGAATGAAAAGAGAATATGATTTAGAGTGTTCCATTCCTCAGGATAACAAAGCGCTGAGTTTAGGGATATTTGATAAGTCAATAATTAGACATATTTCTCATATTTAATAAAATGGCTAAACAATCTAAGCAATATGGTGAAAAGATTGAATACTCAAGAAAGAAACTTTATAAAGTTGATAATAGAATAAATAATAAGTTTGATGATAAAATTAATGAATTATCTAATATGGTTAAGCGATTAATTAAAGATAGATCTAATCAAGTTAAAGCTTGTAGATTCTGTAGTGAGGTGACACATCCTACGGATGCATGTCCTACTATACATGAAGAGAACACTAAAGAGGTTAATGCAATGATGAACCAATTTTTTGGTCCTCTAAGAAATCAATATAATAACAATAGTTATTATCCTGGAAGATAACACCTAAGTCTTAGTTATGGTCATCAAAATCAAAATTATAATACTTATAGAACATGAGCTCAAATGCAATTTGCACCTAATCAACAACCTCAATTAAATGCTCAATCTACAAATTTAGAGCAAATCTTGCATAATTTATGAACCAAAGTCATCAAAACTTTACACAGATTTCTCAATATCAGATTAAGACGGATACTATTATTAATGAACTAAAAAATTGGTTAAGTCAAATGAATTTACAAATAAATTGATTAAGTACTCGACAGAGTAATCAAGCTAAAGCATCTACTCAAACTGTTGCTGCTCTTTCTAATCAAGCACAAGTCAATGCTTTATTCAGTGATGAATAAGACACACCTATAAGTGGAAAGATACTTAAACAAGGTAATAAGAAGAAAACACATAAAAATATTGAATAAAAATAAGAAGAAGAAGAAGAAGAAGAAGAAGAAGAAGAAGAAATGATGGCTAATATCATTCCTACTAGAGAAGGGATGGCTGAACAATTGAAATATACACCTTTTTTGAAAGGCTATACCTATGGTATTTAGATAGAGTTGAAGCATATGAAAAATATTTACAAAAGTTTGAAATAATTGAAAAGGATGAAAATGATAAGATTTCTGATATTTTGAATGAAGATATGCATTCATATTCTACCGTTCAACAATGATTAGCTGATGCTAGGGAGGAAGAAAATAATGAAGACATTCTTAAAGCATTTAGGAAAATAGAAGTTAATAAACTATTGATGGAATCAATTATGCAATTTTTTAATTATAATAAAGTTTTGAAAGAATTTTCTAAATCTAAGGATAAGTTTTTAGAAGAGTTTAAAGAAAACTTATGACAAAAGGCGTCTGCTTTAAGTAAAAAGAAAATACCTGAGAAATGTTTCGATCCATGAATGTTTGGAATTCCTATTACAATAGGAACTTCTTTAATAGATTTTGCTATGTGTGATATTGGAGAGTCAATTAATGTTATATCACTTAAACTATATGAGTTAGGTTCATTGACTTATACACTTATTAATCTTACCTTAGCTAACAACACAGTTATTAAACCTTATGGTTTACTAGAAGATGTCTTAGTAAAAGTAAGTGGCTTAGTATTTTCAGCTGACTTCTATGGCATGGAAACGAGAGAATCAGTATCATCTAAATCTTTGCATATACTTTTAGGAAGACCATTTCTTAAAACAGCTAAAATAAAATTAGATATCTTTGAAGGAACAATGTCTATGGATTTTGAAAATAAAATTGTCACTTTTCATTTTAATGATGAAAATGTCTATGATAATTCTGATGAATCTAATAATGAATAATATAATGACAACGAATCTTTAGAATTAAATCACCATAATTTAAAAGCTGAAGTATATGTTATCAATACTATAACAATGGAAGACGAGAATGTTATGACAAAAAATGAGTGAGTTGAAGATACTTCAAATGAAAAGATAATAACTCAAGAATGGAGGGTTAAGCAACTGAAAAATGTTGAGAATGATCTTAAAATGGAGGAGTTTAAAGTTACGAAGAATAAGAAGAAGAAAAATAAGAATTTAGCAATTGTCAAGCTCGATGATCTAGGAGATATATACATAAGCATAAAAGTTAAATGGGCTTGGTATTTTAATGTTATTTGTGATACGGGTTCTAGAGCAAACTACATGCCAATTCACTTCTTTCTTCATACTCAACTTGAGTTGGATGTACTTGCTTCTGAAAATGTTCCTCTACCAACAGTTATTCAGTGAAATCAATATGAGTGGTTACTAATGTACCAGTTCAAATTGACAAGTACATTATTCCGACAAACTTTTTGTTATGTCATACTTCATCAATGAAGATCCTCCGTTAATATTACGACGACCTTTTTTGCCACTTCGCAAGCTGTCATTGATATTCTGAACAAGACAATCACATTTAGTGTGCATGGCCGAGTAATCACTTTCTAGAATAGCACTAGAGTGAAAAATCCTACATTTAAGTTCATATAACCAGTTTAGAAATGCGTGGTTCAGTCAAGCTAACGACAGTAAACAAAAGCGCTCTATGGAAGACAGCCCATACTTTATCTTTACTTTCGGTTTTAGTGTTAAGATTAGTTAGTTATTTTTCTATTCTCTCAACTTTTGACTCTTTTAATGGGGATATTTTTAAAATTTAATTTCAAAATAATTTCATAAAAGGGGGTTGATCAAGCCAACGTCTTTCCATATTATATTATCTTTATGCACTAATTTTTACGCTAGTTAGTTATTTATGGTGATAAAATTATTCTTTCGTACAAATCATAGTCAATTTCTACTAATTTTTAATAACTCTACCTTTTTAATACATATATGTGATAAATATATGGGAAAATCAATTAAATTGAAAAAAATGGTTAAAATAGGCCAGCAATTTCCCACCGATTCTAGTTTGTACTAGAATTCACTGAGAAAATCAATCTCAGTTCGCAGATTTTAGTGTAATTTCAGGTCAGCAATTTGCACTTATAACGAGGATTCGTTGAACTAGTCGATAAGCCGCTGAGGCTCATTTTTAGTAATTTAGGCAATGATTTCTCAGTGAATCCATTTATACCCTGATTCATTGAGAACGAATATGTATTTTTAAAAACCCGAAATCGCCACATTTACTCACTTCACACTCACAAACCATTGCAACATTTTAACCCAATGACCAAATTTTCGACTAGATTCAACTTTCCAAAGCTAGATTTTAGTGTATTTTAGTGATTCCCATCTCAATCTTTATACATTCAATGCAAAATTTGGTGTGCTTGAGAGTGTAGAGCTAAATAGGGCTTGAGCAAAGGGAATTCAAAGTTGGAGCTTAGAGGAGTGTTCAAGAGGAGTTCTAAAGTTCCAATCTTCAAAGATTCACTTTCAAGAAGGTAATCAATGAGAACCCTAGCTTTTATTGATTATATTTTTGGTTTTTCATGGATTTTAGGATTTTTATTTAGGTTAGAACCAAAATTTCAAAATTCGTGGTCAAAAATTTGTTTTGGTGTCGAATGTTTTCAATTACAATACTAGTATGGGAGTGGTATGATAATTTTTTAATTGATATAAAATTTTTGAACTATTTTTAGTATATTACGTGGATTGAGTTTTATACATATACTAATTTGAGACTAAGTTTCAAATGAGTTTGGGGGTTTTGTGTTTGTCTATCGAATGACTTGAATTACTTACAAATGAATGTTCTTATCAATGATGTTTTATCAATGAATTTCATATAAGTTTTAAACTCTCTATTTATAAATGACTTTTTTTGATGAATTTCTCCTTATTAGATAGGTAATTTGAATATTACCGAACATTTTTCTTGCAATTTGGTTTTAAATGCTTTTACAGGCTTATTATTTTACTTATATCTATTGAAATGGCCGAAAGTGGAAGGGGTAAAAGTTCAAGGGAGGAGAAAAGAAAAAGGAAGGTAGTAGAGAAACCCAAGAATAATCCAAGTTTCCCCAATTAGACCTACAGGAATTTCTTTCAATACACCTAGAATTGGACCATAAAGGTGAGCCTAATCCACCTTTATCATTTAGCAATGATTCTGATGAAGAATATGAGGATGAGGATGAAGGAATAGAAAAAGAGATACTGAAGGGAGTGAAGAAGTACGTTCTTAGGGAGGAAAGTTTTATCAATGATAAGGCCTTTTCCAAGATTAAGAAAGATATAGAGAGAGACGGAAACTGATCCCGAGAGGGGATTCTTTGAGAAGAATGGTTTGAAATATAGGCCTATGATCTTATATATCATTGATGCAACAAACTGGGGATTATTGACTAAGGACTATCAGCATTTAGACCTTGAAAATGTTCTTAGTGAGAAGAGATGGGACATTTTAGTGAGAGAGTTTTATGCAAATGTTTATAGAAGTGACATCAAGATAGAGTCACGAGTTAGAGGAAGAATAGTGGATTACTCTACTACGAGAATAAATCAGTATTTTGGTTTACCAGATGTTCACCAAAAAAAGAAAGATAATACCTAAAGCTTGAATATTCGATTAAGTACCATTACCCTACTAAGGAAATTAGGGGAGGATTAGAGACAATCCATGGTGATGGATTCATTTTAAACACAGATAGGTATCCCGGAGCACATTACTATCAAGTTTTTAGGAAGATCATGAAAGTGTGGGGTTATTTCATCATGATAGCTTACAGCCAAGTCTGCAATATTACGAGATCGTGAACTACGAAGCCGCTTTGCTTTACCCCATTATGAAGGGATTGGGATATTTAGATGTTGGAAAGATTATTTATAAATCGATAAGGAGTGTCATCACAATAAAGAAGAATTATAGATCACTATTTCCTTTGATGATCACGGCTTTTTGCAGAGAAGATCGAGTAAATATGGCAGGACTTGAGATAAATGTTTTACCAGAGAAGACTATCACTTATGAAGTAATAGAGAGTTACGGAAAAATTAATAGATATGAAGACTCTAAAGATGAGAGGGAAAAGTTTGAGATAGCCAAGAAAGAGACGAGTAAAGAAGAAAGATTAGATACGGAACGAGAAGAATTTTAGAAGAAATGTCAAGAGCAAGAAACGATCAGAATATGGAGCAACCTGCTTGTGATTAATGGTATTTTTTATGATAAACTTTTGCCAGGTCAAGACTACAACCTTTATTATCCCACTGCGAGTTACCAATCCAAGAGGATTGATCCAGTGGAGGATAGTGATGATGCAACTTTAGGAAGACAATATTAATTTCTTTAGTCTATTGTATCTCATTTGTCTCTGAGTGATAGTGTGTGAGGTCTTGCACGTAACTCTGGTGATGATACTATATGATTTGTGCTGATGATATACTGTATCTTTGATATTAAGCCTGGTGATGTGATTTCATGTGATACATTATATATGGTGTTGTGGTAATACATTTGATGGTGATGCTACATTTGATATACACTAGTGATGATTATTCATATTTTTAATGCATATTGATTATCCAATTTACGATTATATCAATTCATTTTTTCTTCACAAGGTATATTTGTTTTGCTAGAAAACCCGACTTAATTTTTCACCCTTGAGGATAAGGTTTGGAATGAGTTTGGGGGTATTTTAGGTGAAGTATGACAATGATAACAAAGAAAGCAAGAAAAGAAAAAAAAATGTAGAAGATAAGTTAAGAATTGATGCAAAGTTCAAACTTTTGATCCTATATTCAAGTGAGTAGATGAAATTTTTCAAATTTCTTTCGAATTCAAGTATGAATTTCATTTTACTTTATTTTTAGTAAATATATAATAGATTTTTGAATGAAAGTTATATTTTTTTTACCCAAGTGAAGTTTATGATAGAAGGAATCAATATTTTTATACCCTTTTTGATTAACTTTACTAGTTGATGTATGCACTAGATGATTTTAGAGGGATTGATTGCTTTATGTTAGTCATAAGAATGGGTACAAGATCAAAACAACTATGGAAGATAAACAAGACAGATTTCTAAGAATCTTGTGATACAAAGGCTATTGATTAAGTATTTTTATAGTATATATAAAGTATTATGCCACAATTGAAAGAAGAAATGTGTTAGAAACCGATGAATTTTATAAGTTAAAAACAATACTTTCTTCAAATTTAATGGATAGTGAAAAGTGTAACAAGAGTTTACAAATATATAGAGAGTCATATAGATTCCATAAAAAATGGAGCAGGGAATCTATAGTGGGAAAAATGTGAGAATGTACATAGGAAATAGAGCAGGAACTCAAAAATCAAATGCAAAAAAAAAATGAAAAAGGCGATGTTCTTAAATGATATATTCTTTGCTATCTTGGCAAAATTCCTATTGATTTTGATTGTGGTAATATTTATAAATTGTTTTCTAAAATGAAGATTAATCTAATGTTTTGTGTTTCAAGATTCTATAATAGTCATCGTAAGCTTGATGCTTACCAGTGGAGACTGAAAAAACCTATATTGTATGTTGGCCTTGCTATTGATAGAACTTTAAGTTCTAAAGGGTATTGCATTGGGTGGTTGAGTTATCACTAAGGGATGGTTCTTTTTTCTTAAATCATTATATTCTATCATAACTTTCATTTACTTGTGTGTAATATGTTTCTATTTGAAGATCACTTCTATTTAAAAACTTCTATTATTTAAATTTAAGATGAATTAGATTGAAATCATGATATAAAGAATGAAAAGAATATATGATTGAGAGTATTCCTTTTCTCGAGACAGCAAAGTGCTAAATTTAGGAGTATTTGACAAGTCAATAATTAGATATGTTTTATAGTATAATCTTTATTGATTTTAGATATAAATGATGATATTACACTGGGTATTCTCTTGTTTTTGTGATTTCATGATTTAATTAGGAAAAATGAAGAAATAGAAGAAAAATATGAAGAAAAGCAAAACAATCAACTGAAGAACAAAGCCAAAAATCATCATCCATATGAGATTACACAGAACCACTACCAAAATCGAAAGTAGAGAAGTTCTAGCGAATAGCCAAATAATTGGGATTTACAAAGGAATCGTCGATGAATCGGTGGAACACAGTATGATATTTTCAGTGATTAACTCAAAGCAGTTTTTGAACAACATAAAATTTGCTTACAAATTGCTGAGGTCGGTGATGAGTTTTTTAGATTACTACAAAGAATTTGAGTTTATCTATGATTTGTATAGCTTAGAAAACTATAAATAGGACCTTAGGGCTTCGAAATTAAAAGCCCTCTTTTCTCTTAACAAGTTTGTGGGAGCCGTAAGTCAGTTTTTATAAAGTTTATGTTTAAGCAACATTAGAGACTCAATATTTCAATAAGAAGTATTTATTTAATTATATCTTTCAATTATATTATTGCGTTGTTTATTTTCAACATGAGTAAGTAGTTTATTAATCTAAACAAACCTGAGACATGTATATACTTTGAATTGCTATATAGTTATAATTAAGGAATCATGTGCTTAATGCTTTAAATTTATTCATACACAACAATCGCAGTTTTAATAAGTTGTTTTTTTCGTATTACAACTAATGGGGATTGATATTTTATGCATAGTGCGCAATATGTATTGTGATATTAATTTTTTGAATCTATGTCTATGATTATTGACAACAATTATAGGAATAGTAACTAGGATTAATCTATAGGGCCAAATTACTGAGTATATATTCTAGGTAATTGTGTTCTAAGTTGGTTATTGATTGACATATTCTTATTAATATTTGGTTTAAATTAGGTATGATTTTCATCGAGTGTTAAAGCTATCGTATTTGTATTTTATTGTGTTTTATCAAAGAGGTAGATTTACAATTATAAGAATATGGCTATTTTCTATTGAATATAGAAAAAATCGATGGCTTGCTAAAGGCTATCAACCTATTATGTGACAAGTCAATAATTGGACATGTTTTATAGTGAAATTTAGGTTGATTTTAGATATAAATGCTGATATTACACTAGTTATTCTTTTGTTTTTGTGATTTCAAGTTCTAGATAGGAAAAATGAAGAAATGGAAGAAAAAAGCAAACAATCAACTAAAGATGAGATCTAGAGAATGCTCAACAATACAAGAATGCACAAGAAATTGCCACCTAAATTAATAGTGGAAAAGTGTCAGCGGATCCACAGCGAATTAAAAAATATACTAGAAATCGGTAGCTGAATTAATAGATCGCAAAGAGCTAAATCTAATGATTAATTCAACGATTCGTGTACAAAATGGAATAGTTGACAAATCGCTAAAGTTAGTGACGAGTTTTTAGATAAGAACAAGGAAATCGTATTTTTCTATGATTTGTACACTTAAGGAAACTATAAATAGGACCTTAAGGGTTCGAAATTACACTCTTCTTTTTAGCCTTCTACCTATATAAGTTTAGTTTTATTGAGTTTATATGTGAAGCTACGTTGAAGCTTTGATTATTTAAGAGGTATTTTTTTATTAATTATGTCTTGTAATTATATTTTTGTGTTAATTATTTCTAGCATGAGTGAGTAGTTTGTTAATCTAAATAAACCATAGGCATGTATATACTTTGGATTGCTATATAGTTATGATTAAGGAATCTCGTACTTAATGTTTTAAATATATTCATACACATCAATAATCGATTTAATGAGTTGTTTTTGTGTATTACAACTAATGATTCTTTGTATTAAGTGCATTGTGGCCAATATGTTCCTTAATATTGTTGAGAATGTGCACTAGGTCAATCTACTAACATTATTTATCTTATAATTTTAGTTAATAAGATAGAGGTTTTCGTTTGATGTTTTATTATAAGTGATTGCATGTTTACCTTATAATAAGATCCATGGGTATTTGTTGAAATATTCTAAATGTCCCTAGTATGTCGTCATACTGGGAGCTATAATGAATTAAGACCAGTGTGAATCTTGATTAATGGTCATATGATGATCGTGTGTATAAGGATAAGAATCGAGATCATTAGTACTTGTTAGGGAGCAAGGTATAGGACCGACTCGCTATGAGAACACCACATGGATTAAGTCATAGGTGTTAATCGTGATAGCTATATTGTTTCGTCCTTCGACTTGAGATTACCATAGACTTCAATATTATGAGCATGGTAATTTGACATAATCAAACATTGTCTTTAACTGGACGACTATAAAGATTCTGATTGGTTACCGTGTGAATAATATGTGAAGGTGTGTAATCAAGATAGAGTTTGTCCCTCTCGTATAGAGAGATATGAGTGGATCCCTCTAAAGATATAGTTTTTCCCTCTCGTATGGAGAGAGATATGAGTGGATCCCTAAATATGTTAGACTGTTAAATGGCCAACTCCAAGTGAATTTATATGATCAATGTCATTTGGATGTTTTCAGTCCACCTAAAGATCGAGACTAGATGATTGAACATTAAGGGTGACTTTTCTTCCCTTATGTTTAACCAAAGGATATCGCATGACAAAAGGATATGATATTTGTTATTCATTATGTTGTATCGATTTTTATATTCATGCTACTTGGGTAGTCATAATAGAGACCGCTTATGACTTGTATACCAAAATGGTTTTGGTTCACTACTAACATTGCATGAACCTATTGGGTCGACACAAAGAATAGCTTTGTGCAATTTCAATTGGTCCAGAGTAATGAGTTTTATATGATAAGATTCATGACATAAAAGTTCTCACAATTTGTTATATGATAGCTTATCAATAGGGCATATATGTAATTTGCTTGAATTGCCTAAATACAATAGTTGTATTATGAATAGTTTTTTTAAGAGAGCTTATCTACATATATAAATAGAGGTTAAACCCTAAAACGAAATAAGATTTTCGTTTTTTGCTAATTCTAAGTTCTTTGGAATTTGGGAGTGAAAGAAAAACATTTTCTATCTCTCTTGGGGTTAGCACTCCAAAATGTAGTCATTGTTCATGTGTGAATTTTTGATAGAGGACATGCACTTGAACATCTTGAAGATTGAACAACCAAATAAGGAAATCATGGATTAAGGTATGGTTTACTTTTGTAGATCAGGTTTAATGGAACTTATTTTCGATCTTGTTGGGGTTTTTCTAAAATTATTTTGAATTTTTTGTTGCATATGAACTTCATAACCCTACAGTTGTATCAGAGCCTTAGGCTCGATTCTATTAAATGTTTCCATGCTTTCTCTTATATATATATATATATATATATATGATATATGTGTGAAAACATGATCTTGATTAAAGTATATATGATGTACGTATAGGTTATGTGATAATTGTTATCAAAAATTAGTTTTAAAGCATATTGTTAATTCATGTATTTGATACATACACATGATTTGATTCAATGATAGAATTCATATTTAGAATGTTTCGATTAACATATGTTTTTAATATTGAATGATGCGGATTTTGTATGTTCATGGTAGAAGTCATGTTTAGGTTAATGTTATTATGGTGTTGAATACATAGTTTGTTTTTTGTTTTGTATATCTCCATGATAGAAATCATGATTAGGTTAATATGATTAATTTAATATGATCTGGTATTGAATGCATGATTAATATTTTGTTTCTTGATTCAATTGCTCGTTTTGTATAGATAAAAAATGAAATTGGTTTTTTATCATATATCTTATTGTGGTTATTTGTTAGTATATTCCTATTAGATATGAGATAAACTTTTAATCGGATAAGAATTACAAATCCTATAAGATAGGTGAGATATATAACAAATTCGTATTGGATAAGGATTCAAAGTATCTTAGATTCTAATTAGATTAGGATAAGATATTAAGTTAGAGGTGGGCCCTAGTTAATTAAAAACATTTTAATTAACATTTTTTGAAATTAAAATAAGGGGAAGTTTTGGTCAATTTGATTGGCTAAAATAATGAGAGATTTTAGGCGATTTTTAATTTTCAAAATTGGAATTTGTTGTAAAAGAAAATGGGGGCGTTGCCCTATGTATGACTGGCCAGTGGACCGCCGCTAACTATTTGTAGCATAAGGAAATTCGTATAATAGTCAATATTAGTAAAATTTCTTAACTTGTTTAGTGATTGTACATGCATTGTAATATATGATATTTATCTTGTTTAGTTTATGATCACTAAAACAAATTAAAAAATCCATCTTCCAAATTTTAAGTCAAGTGTCATCTATTTTCAAACACTTGTCATGGCTTTGATCACAACAAATATGGGTCTGCCTCCGCATAGTGTATTGTGTTATCTTTTTTAGGCAAGTTGAGTAACGATTACTCTATTGTTTGAAATGGTTAGACTTGATAAAGCTATCAAAATGTTTTTGGGCTTTAGGCACAAGATGAGATAAAACACGTTAAGACATAAGATGTCATAATTTCATAACAACAACTTAAAGTTATATATGATGTAATCGGTAAAAATGTACCTACCTAAATAACCTAATTTAAAGTGTCATGCCTTAGTTTTCTTGGAATTAGGTGTAACATGGATTTTAGTCATTTAAATTAACATGGTGTTTTTAAAAGGCTTTTTAATTTAGTGGGAGTCTATTCCTCTATACTAAAATGAACTTTTTATTATTCTTTGTTGTAGATCTATAGCCTCTTCAAATCACACTAATCCTTTGTCACTGCTATCCATCCTTAATAAAGATAAGTTGTCTAGGACAAATTTTCTTGACTAGTTCAGAAACTTGAGAATTATTCTTAAGCATGAAAGCAAGTTGTATGTCATGGATGATCGTATTCATGAGGAACCACCAGCCAATGCTTTAAGAGCCGTGAAGGATGCACATACTAAGTATGCTAATGACTCAACTGATGTTGCATGCATTAAGTTGGCAACCATGGTTCCTAAACTTTAGAAGGACATGGAACATATGGAAGCTTACAACATGGCTACGATGCTGAAGAAAATGTTCAAACAGTAGGCTAGGCTAGAAAGGTTCCACACAATCAAGAACCTTCATACTTGCAAAATGGCTGAGGATGCTTCAATTAGTCCTCATGTTCTGAAAATGGAGGACTACATTAACCATCTTGATAGACTAGGATTTTTATAAGCCAAGAGTTGGCTATTGATTTGATCCTGAATTCATTGCCTGATAGTTATTCATAATTTCTGATGTGATGAATTATAACATGAAGAATTATATCTCAGAGTTGCATTTGATGCTTACAACTCCTGAGCAGAATGTCAAGAAACTCATTGCTAATGTGTTGATGGTTCAGAAAGGAAAAGCTATGAAGAAGAAGGCCAAAGGTAAGGCTAAAGTTGCCAAGGCTGTTATGGTTGTCACAAAGCATGTGGAACAAGTTAAGCCTAAGGCTATTTCTACTTCACAATCTTAGAAGGAAAAGGAAAAAGAAGGAAATTGCCACTTTTGTCATGCATTTGGGTATTGGTTCAGAAATTGCAAGCTATATCTTGAAGATCTAAAGAAAAATAAGAGTAGTGCGACTACTACTTTAGGTATTTATGTTATTGAAGTTAACTAGTCTACTAGTTATTCCTCGGTATTAGATACTGGATGTGGATCTCGCATTTGTGTAAATGTGCAGGGTCTCACTAAAAGTAGAAAGTTAAAGAAAGAAAAATTCATCATACGAGTTGGAAATGGAGCAAAGGTTGTTGCATTGGATGTAGGATGCTATGAGTTAATTTTACCTAGTGGACTTGTTTTAGTTTTAAATAATTGTTATTATATCCCTGCTTTGAGCAGAAAGATCATTTACGTTTCATGTTTGGATTTGGATGGTTTTAATTTCATTATTGCGAATAATAAATGCTCAATTTCTTGTAAAGATGTTTTCTATGTGAATGATGATTTGTGTCATGGTCTTTATATTCTAAACATGAAAAGGTCCACATATACTCCTATTCTTAACGTAAGCACAAAGAGATTCAGGTCAAATGATTTGAGTCAAACCTACCTTCGGCATTGTCGTCTTGGCTACATAAATGAGCAACGCATCTCTAAACTCCATAAAGATGGACCTTTAGATTCGTTTGATTTTGAATCATAAGAAACATGTGTATCGTGTTTACTAGGCAAGATGACAAAGAGTCCCTTTACTAGAAACAGTGAAAGGGTAAACGATTTATTGGGTCTAATAAATACTGATGTATGTGGTCCTATAAACACAATGGCTAGAGGTGGTTATCAAACTTCTTTACTTTCACTGATGACTTCAGCAGATATGTTTACGTGTATTTCATGAAACATAAAGGTGAATCTTTTGAGATGTTTCGAGCATGTCAGAATCAAGTGCAAAATAAACTTAGTAAAACTCTTAAAGCACTTCAGTTAGATTAAGGTGGTGAGTATTTGATCCAAGAGTTTGATGATCATCTTAGAAACTATGGGATTGTCTCACAATTAAATCCTCCAGCAACTCCATAATGGAATGGTTTTTTTGAGAGGATAAATCGGGCTTTATTGGACATGTTTTTATAAGTAATGAGTCATGCAGATCTTCCTATTTCCTTTTGGGGTTATGCCTTAGAAACTATTACATTTACACTGAATCGTGTTCCTTCTAAATCGATTGATAAAAAATCATATGATATGTGGTTTGAAAAAAGACCAAGTTTGTCTTTCCTTAAGATTTGGGACTGTCAGGTTTTCGTACGATGACAAATCTCAAAAAAATTATCAGCCAAAACCAAGTGTGTATTTGTTGGTTATCCTAAAGAAAATAGAGGATATTACTTTTATAATCCCACTTAAAACAAAATATTTGTTAATCGGATTGGTATCTTTATGGAAAATGTTTATTTTAAAATACAACAATGGGAATAAATTACGTCTCGAAGATGTTCAAAAACCACAAAAAACAATCAACCTCCAGTGGGAGATCAACAAAGTCTTGAACTAGTTGAACCTCCACAAGTACCATAAAGCCTATGTATGTCTGATAGGGTAAGACATCAGCCTGAGAGATTTGGATTCCTTATTACTGATAATAGTGAGGTGTTGCTTATGGATCAAAATGAGCCTACTAATTATCAAGAGGTTATGTCTAGCCCTGAGATAGATAAATGGCTTAGTGCCATGAAGTCTGAGATGCAATCCACATATGATAACCAAGATTGGAACCTAGTTGACTTACCTGAAGGTGGTAAGACCATTGGGTGTAAATGGGTTTTCAAGTAGAAAACTAAAATGGATGGCAATGTGCATACTTATAAAGCACAACTAGAAGCAAAATGTTTCAGATATACTAGAGATGTTGATTATAATGAGACTTTTTCTCCTATAGCCATGCTTAAATCCATTAGAATTCTAATTTCCATAGCCGCATATTAAGATTATAAGATATGGAAAATGGATGTCGAAATAGCTTTTCCAAATGGAAAGTTACTTAAGGACATGTATATGATAGAGCCTGAAGGGTTTGTTCATCTTGAGAATTTTAGGAAGGTGTGCAAGCTTCAAAGATCTATTTATGAATTAAAGCAAGCTTCTCAGAGTTGGAATCTTCATTTTGATGAAGCAATTAAGGAATTTAGTTTCGTTAAAAATGAAGATGAGCCTTGTGTATACAAGAAAGTCAGTGGGAGCATGATTGTTTTCTTGGTATTGTATGTTGATGATATATTACCCATTGCAAATGGCATCCCAACCTTGCAGAGTGTCAAGTCTTGGTTAAGGAAGTGTTTCTCAATGAAAGACTTAGGAGATGCAGCCTACATCCTCGGGATTAAGATCTATAGGGATAGATCTAAAAGGTTGATCGGTCTATGTCAAAGTGCTTATATTAACAAGGTACTGAGTAGGTTTAGTACGCAAGACTCTAAAAGAGGGTCATTTCCAATGTCTCATGGTATAAGTCCTAAAAAGACTCAATGTTCAAAAATTAATGATGAGTGAGCCGCATGAATATGATTCCATATGCATCAGGTATTGTATTTATCATGTATGCCATGTTCTTCACCCGACCTGATATATCATATGCTATGAGAGCAACAAGCAGATATCAGTGTGATCCCGATAAGAGTCATTTGATAACAGTAAAGAATATTTTTAAGTACTTGAGAAGGACTAAGGAAGTGTTCTTGGTCTATGGAAGTTTGGAAGACGAGCTTGTTGTTAATGGTTACACAGATGTAAGATTTCAAACTGATATAAATGACTTTAGATCGCAGTCTGGATATGTGTTTACTTTGAATTGAGGCACAGTGAGCTGGAAGAGTCCAAAGCAAGATACTGTGTCAGATTCTATAATAGAAGCTGAGTATATTGTAGCGTCCGATGCAGCTTAAGAGGCTGTTTGGATGAAGAAGTTCACATCTAAACTTGGTGTAGTTCCTAGTATAGCTAACCTCGTTTGCTTGTATTGTAACAACAACTGGGCAATAGCACAGGTTGTTGGGGAATGTGCCCTAGTTCAATCTACAAACATTTTTTATCTTACAATTTTAGTTAATAAAATATAGGTTTTTGTTTGCTATTTTATTATAAGTGATTGCATGTTTACCTTATAATAAGATCCATGGGTATTTATTGAAATATCATAAATATCCCTAGTCGATCATTATACTGAGAACTATAATGAGTTAAGACTAGTGTAAATCTTGATTGATGGTCATGTGATGATCATGCGTATAGGGATACGAATGGAGATCATGAGTACTTGTTAGGGAACAAGGTATTAAACCAACCCACTATGATAACACCACATGGATTGAGCCATAGGTGTTACTCATAATAGATATATCATTTAGTCCTTTGACTTAAGATTACCATAGACTTCAATATTAGGAGCATGGTAATTTGACATAATCAAACATTGTCTTTAATTGGACGATTATAAAGATTGTGATTGGTTACCGTGTGAATAATATGTGAAGGTGTGTAATCAAGACAGAATTTGTCCTTCTCGTATAAAGAGAGATATCACTGGATCCCTCGATATGTTAGACTGATAAATGTCCAAGTCCAAGTGAATTGATATGATCAATGTAACTTGGATGTTTTCAGTTTACCTAAAGATCGAGACTAGTACGATTGAACATTAAAAGTGACTTTCCTTGCCTTATGTTTAATCAAAGGATACCACACGACAAAAGGATATGATATATGTTATTCATTAGGTTGTATCGATTTTGATATTCATGCTACATAGGTAGTCATAATAGAGACTGCTTATGACTTGTATACCAAAATGTTTTTGGTACACAAGAAAAACCACTCGCCCCACTGAACCATACCCTAGTCACCCCTTTCTCAAATCGCATTCTCACCACCGAACCATACCCCACCCGCCCCACTGAACCATACCCTAGTCACCCCTAGTCATCCCTTTCTCAAATTGCATTCTCACCACCGACCCAAATATAGCGAAGTCGAAGCAAAACCACATCGATTCGACGTTGTGTATGCATTCATCATCTCTTTTAGTGTCAATTTTGAAGTTTTTATGGGTTTTTTTTACTTTTTTGAGTCATTATTATTTGTTGGATTATTTTTGTGTTTAGACCTTCGATTTGAGGATTGAACTTGCATTTATGGTATAAAGTTTCGATGCAATCGAAGATATTAAGCGATTCCGAGCAAAACCCACTATTTCTTTCTTCATTTTCATGTATTTTTTAGGAGTTTTGAGATTTTTTTTATCGTTCTTGTTGTCCCACGGGTATCCGACACACAAAGACAACACTTCTTCAAAAGTGTTGGACACATAGGGCCGACACTTATAAAGAGGTAAAGGCCGACTCCAACCAAAGTTGCTAAAAGAACCAGGTTTCAGTTGGTGATGAAGGAATCCAACAAAGAACTAAGTTTCAGTCGGCTCTGTGTGTCCTAAACCTCTTCAGAGGGGGTGTTGGGTGAGGGTGAGAGTAATTAGGTACAACAAATGTATTTTTAGGATTTTGAAAAAAAAATGGGGTACTCTAAGTAAAAAAATGGGGTACGACCAAGTAAAAAATTCAAAAATGGGACCCTCTAAGCAAAACCTGGGGTCCGTTTAGCCGCTTAATTAGCATATTCTTATTTATATTTGATTTGGATTAGGCATGATTTTTATTGAGTGTTAATGCTATTGTATTTCTATGTTATTACGTTTTATCCAATAGGTAGCTTTACAATGATAAGAATATGGCTTTTCCATTGAATTTAAGAAAATTGGTGGCTGGCTAAAGGCTATCGACCTATTATGAATTAAGATTTAATGATTCCAAGATTCCATGTGTTGTTATTATAAGTATGTTATGAAATGATGTTATGTCCTATTGTTTGAATGCAATTCAAGTATATAACATTGTTTAGTGTGGGTTTGTTTAGATATTTCATTTATAACGATTTATTAATTTATTTATTTATTTAAATTGCATTAGATTAGTTTATTAAATTTAAATTGTTTATAGTTTAATTATTTTAATTAATTAATTGCTTGTTTTTATATTATAGTATTTAATTCTCGTTTAATTAGATTAGTTAAATTAAAACAAGTTAAATCTAGTAAGACTTTAGGGTAGCCTTAATTCTTAAGAGTTTTAAAAAATCCCAGTGGAGACGATATCTCATTTACCACTACTACAAATAATAGAAGAATATGGGAAATTATTGTGCATGCTCGACACGTGTCATTATGAATTAGGATTTAATGATTCCAAGATTTCATGTGTTATGATTATAACTATGTTATGAAATGATGTTATGTCCTAGTGTTTCAATGCAATCCAAATATACATATTGTTTAGTGGGGGTTTGTTTAGATATTTCATTTATATTGATTTATTGATTTATTTATTTGTTTAAATTACATTAGATTAGTTTATTGGAATTAAGTTGTTTATAATTTAATTAATTTAATTAATTGATTGCTTGTGTTTAGATTTGTAGTATGTAATTCCCGTTTAATTATATAAGTAAAATTAAAGCAAGTTAAATCCAGTAAGACTTTTGGGTGGCCTTAATTCTTAAGAGATTTGAAAAATTCCTGTAGAGACGGTCTCCCATTTAATTAATTGAAGGAAGCTCACTGGAAACGTTGCAGGAAAAGCCTCATGAAGACCCAGGAAGTAGACGAAGCTTGTATATCGAGAAAAACCACAGCGCATTTATAGCGTATTAGGTATACGGCGTTGGGAAGATTTGAATATTTTTTTGTTTGAATTTCGTTGTTTCTCAAAGGTTTTGGTTTAGATATGGTTCTATCATTTTCCTATTATATATATGAGACCTCATAACAAAAAAGAAGTGGCAGAGACTGGGAGTTCTTAATATAGAATTCCATAGAGAGTTCCAGAGAGGAAGCTTTCGTGCTAGATTTTTTTTTTGAAGTTTTGTGCGGAGACTCTTTACGAGATTTATCTATTTAATAAATTTTTGACTTGTATTTATGATTATGAGTGGCTAAGTTCCACTGTCTAGGCAAAGGTATTTAAGTTCTAGGGACTCATAGATTCGTGAGGTTTATGTGCTTCGATCCTTAACTTATTTGTTATTGATTTTGTATTCTTATTTGCATTGTTATTCCGAGGTTTTTAATTATGGTTTTAAACCTTAAGTTCCTTCCTTTTTGTTGTGTAACTGCACATGCATGGCAATTATGGTTAGAAGCTATTGCCAATAATCCTACTACCGCTCGGTTAGGGTGATTACGTTAGGTTGAGAGTGGGACCTTGTCTGTTGGCAACCAATGTGTCCCTGTGTATTTAGGATATGAGATGGGTAGTAGTGTATTGTGATTTTCACTTGTGACGGGTAGACAATTTGACGCTTGTTACCACTCATGATAGGTGTTCTCATAGAGCGATAATGTTGCTAATTTGTTGAAAGCCTACGGCATATTCAGTGGCTTCACGAGTCTAGTTAGTATGTGGTTGTGTCGTACATTCCCTCACTAACATGAGGAGAACGAGGCGATGAGAGTCACTATAAGCCTATTTACAAGAATCGGTAATATGACAAACATTTAATAAACCGACGGTCGAATTAGTTCCCTAAAATCTCAAATTCTACATTGGTCTAGAGACTGTATTTATTGATTTATGTTTTAAGTGTTTTAATTTGTATGCATTTGATTTACTAGTTTGATTTTATTATCAAAACCCTTCCCTAAACCTAAAAAAGAACATCCCAATCCATGTGGGATCAACCTCGTACTTGCCTTACTATAAACCTATTGTAGACGGTGAAAACGAGATTATTTTTTGTACTAAATGACGCGGCATGAAATTTTGGTGTCGTTGTCTTGGATTGGTGCTAATTTTTTTTAAGTTCTTTATTTTTATTAAATGGTTGCAGGTCACAGACTTTCACTTTCTGCATATTTATTGGTTCCTTACGATCCATTGATCGAACTTACCGGATAAGGAACATAACTAATATAAAAAATGGATAGTCAAGGGTGACTATGGAGGACAATATGATACATCATAACCCTCTAGTTTTATAGGCTGCTAGGTAGAACAACCAACATAATGCAAAGCAAGAACCGAGGCAAGAAAGAAAGCTCACTTTCATGAAAGCGAACCAACACCGAGAAAGCTCCTTACCATTATGTATTGAGTATCCAACTGCCACCAGTCAGTTCAAATTGAAGTCAGGGTTGATAGATAAGTATCTTACTTTCATTGGAAAGAGAATGAGGATCATCAAAAGTTCCTCACAGAGTTTGAGATGGGGGTAATGGGCATTAAGCCTGCTACAATCGATGATGATCTAGTAAGACTGAAGGTGTTTCCTTCTTATCTCAAGGATGTTGCACAGGACGGTTTATTCCACTTACCAACCGGTTCCATTAGAAATTGGAATGAGCTACATCATAAGTTCTAAAATGACTACATGCCAGCCAAAAAGATCACTCGGCTCAGGAGGAAGATATCCCATATTATTATGAAGGATGATGAGTTTTGGTCACAGTATTAGGAGATATTCAAAAGATTATTCAGGGCATGCCCTTATCATGGTCTTAACGAGAAATCTATAATGGAAAGCTTCTACAAAGGGCTCAAATACAATGAGAAGAGGCTTCTCGATACAGTATGCAATGGTAGTCTATCTAATATGACACTGACTTTGGCTAGGGGATACATAAAAAGTTAGCTAACCAAGCTAAGCAGTATGGACAAACTAGTGAGAGAAGATGAGCTACGGTATCTTTACGGCAATGTAGATTTAAAGATGTTGTCAAAACTCAAGTATATGGTTAAATAGATGATAGCAGAGAAAGGTAAAGCGAAAGCTTGCGGGATTTACCCCGAGCCAAGTCACTTTATACATGAATGTTGTCAACTCTGTGAGGATACTATGGAATTGAAGGCAGCAAGGCAATTTTGTGGACCACCAGCAGGGTAATTTTGGCAGTAGAGTAACTTCTATGGAGGGAGGGATAAAACTCCCAACTTCAACTATGCTGCCAGGAATCGTAACTACCAGAATTTTGTGCTTAGAGGATATCCATTATCCTTGAGCCAACCACCATGATGAAGCAGTTGATCTTATCACAACAGAAGTATAAGGCTAGGACTGACGCTTCGATCAAGGTGTTGCAGGCTAGGTTATCTGACATGTCAGCTCAGATAAGCCAAACCAGTAACCAGGGAAAGTTGCCATCCCAGCCACTCTCGAACCTTAACGCACATGTGAATCTTAGTTCACATGTTGACACATCATCGGTAACAAAGGAAGTTGTGAGGAGTACCAAGCGAGGAGGATGGATCAATACCATCCAACACTGGGCACCATTTCCTCAGAGGTTGTATCCAAAAAGGTATTCGTTCATAATCAAGGATTAACCCGAGGAACGTGTGGTAGCCAAGACATTGTTGAAGGAAAAAGGAAAAAATCTAGCTAGAAAGCCAAGAATCTTGCGAATCATTCTACATCGCAGGACTTTTTGAATAGGAAGAGGAGAGTATCCTAACAGGTAACACAGATGCGCCACATAAATGTGGTGATTCAGGTATATTTAGTATTACTTGCACAATATGAGGTTTGCATGTAGAAAAGTTGATGTTTGACTTTGGTGCATCCATAAACATCTTGTCATCTTCCATTTTCTTATCCATACATGATCATGTTTTAAAACATTCCGACATAACCATCCATTTAGACGGATCTTCAATACGACCGATGGGTATGTTTGAAAACGTTACTATTCACGTCAAAGACCTAGACTTTTGTGCTGATTTCCATGTCATTGACATGAAAGACATTTCATTGTCCTTATTTACTTCGGTTTTCTTAGAGATGCCTTTTATGAAAACGGCCTAAGCTAAAATTTATGTATTTAGTGGTAATATTCACTTGAGCATGATGATAGAGTAGTTCATTTTCATGTTCCAAACTGTTTAGACTTACCCTCTAATGTTTCCACTATATATGTAGTTTCGTCCCCCTACTGACGATGACTCACAAGATAGCATGGAATTTTTCATAGATCATTTTAAGAAGAAAGGCGAAAGAGAACGGGAAAAGAAGAGAAAGAGGCAGGAAAATATGGAAAACGTACTTGAAGGTTAGGTGTTAACACATAATTAGCAACTTAATGAGATATACAGCACGAGGCAGAAATCAGAGCCACAACATCCATTCATATCTCATGTATTATTGGAGAAGCGGGCTTGATGGTAAACTCAGCGATCATTGATACAGGAGCATTCGAGAACATCATTTCCATGAAACTCCTACAGACGGTTGAGTTGGAAATCACTGAGCGTACCCTAGACAAAAATGTTTTTCTAGCAAATGGTGCACCCACCAAGATCTATGGTGAAACGCCCTCACTTGAACTACGGTCGGGTCGTTCGGCCCAAACCGTTATTCAAACCCAATACCTAAACCACTCCCAAATAATAGTTTGGCACACCCATTTCAACATGTGGAAAAACATACTTACAATATGGAATAATAAATGCGAAAGTAAAATCAAAACTAAAACCACATAATCCATATAATCCAAATGATAAGTGTTCGAAAGTCTAAGTAGGTTTAATCGTCCCAAAAGCTTCCAATACTACCAAAGATTCTAAATAAACCAAAATAGATAAGGAGGGTTCCAATTACCCAAATAACCTACTTTAAGTTACAACCCAAATTATTGTTCTCAAAAGCAAATAAATAGATAATAGGAGCATGCAATTGCTAACAATGCAAGGAAAGACTTCAAGCGGGTGCCTTTCCTTTGTCATTAACTAATGCGGATGTCGAGGTACCTAGAGAGTAAGTGGGGTGAGCTAATGAACCAACGGAGCACGATAAGAGAGAAGACTCGCTCAAACACCAAACATGCAAGTATTACCTATAAAACAAAACAATACTACATATGAAGTAGTAAACTGAATTGTAAAGCATTTAATGAAAAGAAATGAAAACATGATTCTTGTTCATAAAAGGGGGTGTAAACAATTTCCATATCCAATATTACTTAAAAATAGATTCATAATCTAACAAAGTAAGGAAAAAAGCTTTCTTTTAAAACCACATCATGAAAGAGAATTCACAAATTCATAATTAAACTTCATTTATTCATGCAACGGGGTCCAGCAAGAGATTTACCATAAGAAATAAATAATACGTATAAGCCATTATTCCATTCAATGCATTTTAACTAATAGTATGAATCTGGTGACCGAAACACTCACCCTCAAGGTGATGTGAACCATTGGTGGTCACAATGGCCATTGTGATCTCCATCTAGTTCCATCAAACTAACAGTAAGTGTTTCCAAGCCATCACCGATTGAAAAAACTTGTAAACTTGATAGTTTGTGGTGCAGACCACTCTCTTTTGGTGGGGTCATAGCCACACCACTGCAATTCGTGGTGTAGACCACTCTCTGTTGGTAGGCAACTGCCACACTACCGCTACTCATGGCGTGGACCACTATCTTTTGATGGGCATATTGCCACATCACCGCTTTTGAATCAAATAATGAAATTATTCACGTCACATACATTCTATAAATAAGCATATTCATACCATTAACTAAATGCAACCCAATCCTAAGTCTTTCGATATGAAGGTGAAATTTCTATTTATCTAATATTCAAGCCACATTTAATGCATGAGTGAAGCTCCCCCACTTACCTCGACTCGCCGCGACGCCTATAACAACTTCTGGTATGCCTGAGACCCGATGTGAACTTTCGTGCGACACTGTACAAACATAACACATTTCGTAAATAAATGGTTTGATTTAAAGTTAAGTAAATCTTCCATTTATTGGTTTTTGGGATCTAATACTGTGGGTCCTGCAAACCCCCATCGCTCAATGCGAGAGTCGAGGGGTGGGACCCAGTCAATCTCCCTCGGAGACGTAGCTGCCCTTGGGCGCCAGGTGTCTCAGGGTGGCGGTGTTGGGGACGTCCTTGCTGACAACTATGGTCATAGGGGTGGCTCTAATGCCACCCTTCCCCTCTCCCTTGACTTCAAGGCCATTAATGGAGGCCAGCCATCGCCGCCCTCATAAGGCAGCAACAACGGTGCTGTCACCATCCACTTTCGATGGCGTCGCAGTGGCGCCGCCCCTACATGTGTAAACTATTGAAAACTTCAAACAAAAAAATATGATGAAGAATATGAGGGTGGAAAATACCTTGTAGGTGGTGTTTTTTTTAGTTCGCAATCCGAACAGTGCCAATTACCCTTTCACTCAAACGTGTTGATTTTGAATAAAAGGGGCTAGGGTTTACAATTTGATTTTTATATTAGGGCTAATTTATTGTAGGGTTTTGGAAATTACTAAATTGGACCCAGAGTGGGTCTATTGGGTTTCGAATCGTCACAACATCCCTAATTTCAAAGAACTTTCATCCTCGAAAGTAAAATAAAATCACACCTTATGGTTCGAACAGGAATGGAAAGTTTTCCATCATATCATCCTCCTGCTCCTAAGTCAACTCCTGTTTTCCATAGAATTGCCACCGGACTTGCAACAACGGGATTTTTTTTTTTGAATTTTATGCACTTTCCTATCCATGATCTAAATCGACTGCTCATCGTAGGACACATCCTCCCTCAAATCAACTCACCCCCAATCGTTCATCGGTGCATGTTTGTTATTTGTCTTCCTTAACATAGAAACATGATAAACGTCATGAACTCCAGCTAACTGTTGTGGCAACTCAAGGCAGAAAGCTACCGGGCCTATTCGTTTCTAAGTCTTGAATGGTCGGATGAACCTGAGAGATAACTTTCCATTCGATCCGAATTGGTAATGCCCTTTCATTGGTGACAATTTCAATAGTATAAATTCTCCTTATTTTACCACAACTTCTCAATGGTCCTTGTCAGTATACTTCTTTTGGCAACTTTGGACGGTTTCTAATCGTTGCTAATCAATTTTATCATTTCAATCTGGTCATGCACAAGTTTCGGGCCGATCAACACGGCGTCTCCGACCTTGGTCCAACAAACTAGAGATCTACACGGTCTCACATAAAGTGCCTCAAATGGTGCCATTTTAATACTTTCTTGAAAACTGTTGTTATAGACGAACTCGCATAACGGAATATACTTCTCCCAATTATCGCAGAGATCTAGCACACAAGCTCGGGGCATATCCTCAAGTATATGAATCAATCTCTCGGTCTACCCATAAGTTTGAGGGTGAAAGGTCATACTGAGATTGAGCTTAGTCCTCATTTAGTGCTGAAACCCACTCCAAAACTGAGAGGTAAATCTCGAATCGTGACCCAATACAATAGACATTGGGACTCTATGTAATCTGACGATCCCGTCTACTTATATGCCTCCTAACCAGTATGTCGAATACTCTATGGAAATAGGGATGAAGTGAGCTGACTTAGTCAAACGATCCACAACCACCCAAATTAAATCATGCCTTTTCTGAGTTGTCCATAGCCCCGACACGAAGTCCATAGCTATGTGCTCCCACTTCCATTAAGGAATAGGTAATAGTTACAACAATCCTCCTAGTTTTCGGTGATTTGCTTTCACTTGCTGACAAATCTCGCAGACCTGAATGCAGGTAGCGATGTCCATGTGGCGGCCCCAAATTTTAGGCCGCCTTGCTACCCGCCACATTGCATCCCATGTCACCAAGTCTTACCACATCATGGCCCGCTTATCCTTGACGTTCCATGACCTACCTGGCTACTTATACTTTTCCATTTAATCCTAACTTAGCTAATTAATTTCCATATAATTATTAATAATTTCATTAGCCCATTAATAAATTTATCAAGTTATAATGAAATTTTACAGTGGAAGTCTTAATTTAAGTAATTTATATAGTATTCAACAATCCTAAGTAGTGGAAAACCCAACAAAAGATACCATGTATATATCAAGGCGAGTTAAGTATAACAAAAGTTCCATATACATGTAATCAGTGTTCTATGGTCCCCGAAACCCAACAAAAGTAAAATAAATACATAATGATATCATACACAAGCTGGCTCAACAATCTTAGAGGTAGTCGCCCAGTACCTCCTTGCCATTACCCTTGCTCGTCGAAGGATCTGCACTAAGTCACCCAACAAATACAGTGACGAGTCTAGTGAGTAAGATCCTATGAGAAGTCCATACAATATTCATGAAATAAAATTGGCAAACTACGAGACATGTGAATATAACACCTAGTAATAGTACGTCATGTTCCCATAAATGTAGGCGGCACACGACAAGCAAAAATTGTAGCGTGAAATAAATAAACAACATATACAAACTAAACCAGCTCAGAAATAAAACATTAATCAGTAAACATTCGTATAACCACGAGAAAACCATGACCTACACCAGCCAATAATCGATAAATCGAATAAGAACCACGTATATACTTACATGCTTACAGTGGTTAAACCCCGACTTCACTAAACGGCATGGTCCCTCCCCACGCTATTACACATCAGGACCACCCTAATCCCTCCCGATAGTCATATATATATTCTACTGCCATCGACACGAGCACTATCACAAGTAACTCATGCATGCGATTTAGCCACAACCAATATATACGCACACCGAAATAGGAGTGAAAACCCCATGTGTGCCCACCAGTAGTCACACATAAAAAGTGAATTGATAAATCAAATCATGAATTATGTGAGGCATTTCAATGGGTTTACGCACATCAACACGCGCTTCGACTCCCCCGGACACCTGAATCCGACTCGAAAAGCTCTCTGATACCTGAGCTACGGTCCCCTAAGTCCCTGAAGTTAGTTAAGTGTCTTTATTGTGTTTTCAAATTGGTTGAATATGTTTCAAATTGATCTTCCCCAATCAGTCCTAAAGACTAAATTAAGTCTCAATTTCAGTCTTATGTTACAACGCATTTTTAGGCATGAAATGGTCTAAATCTTGAAATCTTCCACTAGTATAAATATCGTTGGTCTCTATCTTAGCTTTCCGAAAAGGTGTTGTTTGCAAAATTCTGATTTAAAACGAAATAGATATCATGATTCTACTAAACATAGCTCTAATTGGAACCTTTCCGACCAGCGGAATTAGAAAATCTATTTCTCCCAATCTATATTTCAAAAAAAAGGTGGTTTTTTGTCACAAGGTAGAAAACATACTCAAATACAACATACTAAAATACCAGCTCATTTGGATAAGTAGTTAGGGAGTTATGCCTTTAACAAGTTCAGTTTTAGAATTTTTCTTCTGAATTCTAGCACCTAGTTGTAGAGCACATTTGAACATGAAAATAATTGCATTATAAAATCTTTAGCTAAGAACCATTGTTACTCTTTGAGTAAGCTTTCAAATGCCACCAGTTTGGATCAATTTGGATCTAAAATGAGCAAGTTATGACCAAATTACCAAGGCTAATTCCTAATATAACATGCAGAATTCTAGTTTTGGTCTTGCAACTTCAAAAATTCATATCTTTATGATTTCAAATCCAAATTAAGAACTTCAATATAGCTTGATTATCAGCTTCAAATGAGGAATCCAAATATATAAACTAATTGCAAATATTCAATCATCTACCCTCTGAAATTAGCCAAAAACCAGAAATGATTTTAATCTGACATAAATAGATGTGTACCTAGTTGAAGTACCACCTAGCTTGAGAAATTCTCACCAATCTTCCATGGATTCCTTCTCTCCATCAACCTCCTTCTTCTCGAGCAAGTTCTCTTGATTCATAAGTTGAAAATGAAAATGGTTTCCTTACATGTGTCGATCTTATATATTAAGGTAATATTGATTCCTAGCCATTGATCTCCATGTATTTACGTATCTCGAAGCTCATCTAATGATCCACACCTTGACATGTATCCCACTAACTCCCACTAACCCAATCAAAGAAATACTAATTTGCTACTCACATGGTTCCTAGATGTGTCAACACGTTTCTCTAGGACAATCTCATGGTTTCTAATTTAAATAACTAAACTATAGGCATTGATTTATTTGATTCCATTACATTAGCTTAGGCCCATTATAATATATATGATTAGTGTTTTTATTCACCAAATTGACGAATTTTGTGATCCCACTAACCCTCGACTACCCGGCACTCGATGCACCGTGTCTCGGCATGCAATTCTAAGTATGCCATAGCCTATTATTTTAATTGAAGTTTATTTGACCTATGGTCACATTACCCATTTTAATTGATTAACTAGTCATCCTGACATGAATTAGTCTAGTTTTTCTGTGTACCCGTAGTTCGCCTATCCGACACCCATTTGACACGCCTTTCGAGGTGAACACTCGTCACACAAACTCGCGTGATAGCAACATATACACATGCGGTGCAATATAATAATAATTTTTAAACACCACATATACACAAACACCATCCATAAATAACATATTTCCTCGATTCTTGTGTTTGACTCAACCGAGTTGTCTACGTAACACCCGAATTACGATTGTTAATCTCCGAGATTAACGCTAATCCTGGTTTAATTAATTTGGGCTGTTACAGTCCACCTTCATCCTCAGCCACCAATACATCCTCCGCATGTCTTGATACATCTTGTTACCCCTGAAATGAACAGTGAATCGAGATCTGTGCACCTCCCGGAGTAAGTCATCTCTCAACTATCTGTGATATGGTATCCACAATCTGTCTAGAAATCTCAACGCTCCATCATCTGAAAATCTCCAATCCACATCATCACTACTATTTTCTAGTGTCCTATACTTCCCGTACTCTGAATCGACTCTCAGATAATAGTCAACCACTCTAAACATAGTTACTAGCTCTACTTTCATATAAACTTGTGCCTGACCTTATGAGCCAACAACCGAGCCATCTGCGGGTACTCCTTAAACACTCATTACGGTCTCGAACTCTGTCTCTTGTCATACACGGCTTAGAGCATATGCACTACGTTAGCTTTCCCCATATAGTACTCGAGCATGAAGTCATAGTCTTTCAAAAGCTCTAACCATCTCCTATGTCGCATGTTCAACTCGCTCTGGGTGAATAGGTACTTCAAACTCTTGTGATCTGAGTAGACAATGAACTTTCCCCATATAAGTAGTGTCTCCACAACTTTAAAGCAAACACAACTGTCTTCAACTCTAAGTTGTGCACTGGATAGTTCTTCTCATGTATTTTCAACTGCCTGGATGCGTAAGCAATTACTTTCTTCTCCTGTATTAACATACCTCCCAAACCAGTCCTTGGTGCATTGATGTACACTACCAACTCCCTGCTAGCATTCGATACAACTAAAATCAATGTGGTAATCAGACAACTTTTCAACAACTGAAAGGCCTTCTCACATGAATCATCTCGTGCATAGGCAACGTCCTTCCTAGTCAAGTTGGTGAGCAGTGTGGCGATTGATGAGGAACCATGAACGAATCGTCTATAATATCCTGCCAAGCCTAAAAAACTTTGTATCTCATAAGCATAAGTGGGTTGTGGCCACCTAAGGATTGCCTCGATCTTCATAGGATCAACTGATATCCTTTTCGTATTCACCATGTGTCCCAAAAACTTCACTTCTGAAACTTAAAACTCATATTTGCTCAACTTAGCATAAATTTTATGTTCTCTCAAAGTCTGCAACACTATCTTAAAGTGCTTCCTCTGATCTGACTCTGTCTTGGAGTATATCATGATGTCATCAATGAACATAATCAAAAACTAGTCGAGGAATAGCTTGAAAACACGGTGCTTCAAGGCCATGAACATTATCGGTGCATTTGTAAGCCCAAACGGCAATAAAGTGAACTGAAATTATCCATAGCGAGTGCTAAAAGTTGTCTTCAATATGTCCTCATTCCGTATACGCAACTGATAATAACTCGATCTTATATCTATCTTAGAGAATAACTTTGATCCCTTCAACTGGTCAAACAAGTCTTCGATCTTGGGAAGTGGATACTTGTTTCGAATAGTCACCCTATTCAACTTTCAGTAATCAATACACATCCTCAAACTGCCATCCTTCTTCTTCACAAATAACATTGACGCTCCCTACGGCGATACACTCGGTGTAATGAAGCCTTTCTGAGTCAACTCCTCTAATAGTGTTTTCAACTCCTTCAACTTAGTAGCCGCCATACGGTAAGGTGTCTTGGAAACTAGTCTCGTACTGAGTATAAGGTCAATCATAAAGTCAATCTCTCGATGAGGATGGATTTTTGGAAGGTCTAAAGGAAAAACATTCAAAAAGTTCCTAACCACTGGGATCTTCTCAATTAAAACTTCTTGTCCTTCCTCCCCTATATAAATCAAGCTCGCAATGGTATCTATCTCAACCAAACTTGAAACTCTACCACAGGTGGTGGCGTTGGTCTGTGTACAACCTTTGAACTCAAATGGTGGAATGCCCGGGATTTGGAAAGTTACAGTTTTATGAAAATAATCTATCTTAGCGTGATACGCCGCTAACTAGCCCATGCATAGTAATACATCAAACTTAAGATACTCCAAGACCTATAAATCAAATATCATCGTATGATCCCCAATTTTAATTTTGCACTCCTCGCATACCATATTAGGATAAATATGTTCAGTAGAAACTGTGCTCAAAATCAAGTAAGTATGTGCTCTAACCAGTGTCAATCCCAAGGCATGGACTACGGCCCTCAATATGAGCAAAACAGTAGAACCAGAATCAAACGTTGTATGCATATCTTGCCCATTAATGGAACTGTACCTACGACCAACTGACATGAGGCCTCCCCATCCTACCCAACAACTGCATGAACTCCTTCTTCAGTAGTTAGGGTTGTATTTCCCTAAGATATTGGTGGGTTAGGGCATTTGTTCTGGTAGTGCCTTGGAGTCCCACACATGTGCCTTTTACTAAGTCGAAGGCACTTACGTGACACTGGCTGATGCACTCGGTCGGGGCCATGTTGGCCCTCTGCCCCTGCTATGTTGCGGCTTCTATAGTGGACGTGGTGTTCTGAATTTCGCACTCCGAGAAGCTGAGGGTGCAGGAATACGTGAATGTGTGATGGTCCCCATCGGGGCTTGTGGTGCCCACAAAGCTCCACCAGATGATGCATGATTACTCACTGATCCCCCCAATTCTATGTTTCTTAAAATCTCATCCCTGACCTATTTGCTAACTACCGAAACTGCGTTTACCCTGGCTGTACCAATCGAATCTCGTCTAACACTGCATATCATGCTCATTACGGAGTTTTGACTCACACTCGAGTGCCGAATGGTAGGCCTGCTGGTAATTCTCTGATCCCGATGCTGCCACCATAGCGTGTATATCTATACTCAACCCCTAAATAAATAGTCTCCTATGAGTCGCCTCGGATGGAACATACTCATACGCGACCTTGCCAAATCATTGGACTTTGATGCATATTCGGCCACGATCATGTTGACTTGTACCAAGGTAAGAAACTCACTAATATTGTCTGCCTTAATGGTCTCCGGGAACCACTCATCATAGAACAAAGGCTTGAACTATGGCCAACTCATATTTGGTCCCCGAGTTCTTAAAATAGACAACCACCACTATGTGCCTTATGTTCCAGCAAGAAGGTCACCAACGGTACTAAAGTCCTCTCGTAATGCATAGAGTATCTTTCCTCTTTTCCATGTTCAATATCCAAGCTTCTATCTCAATAGGATCAGGGTCCTCATAGAAGTGTGGCACATCGTATTTCATGAACTCCTTCAGTATCATGCCCTTTTGACATGCCTTATTCTCTCCATTGACTATAGGTACAGTCGCTGCTGATGCAGCCATAACAGAATCAACACCTTCCTCTACATGATGGTTCTCGTCTATAGGTGCTAAAGAAGGATCAGGTCCTAGCCCCATAAGTGCATGTTTGGCTAACATCATTTCTCTGATTGTGCAGTTGCTCCAGAATACGTGCCATGCTCCTTTCCTAAGACTGGGCTAGATTAGCCAACCTCTGTTCTTGCGTGGTGGTCAAGTCCTGAATGGCCTTATGATGTGTCTCAATCATAGCAGACATGCGTCGTTCCATCTAATTGCGTTAGTGCCTTTCTTCTCTTTCCTGAGTTTCCCTCAGTTTGTAGGATGTCCCTCCGTGGTTGCTCATGGTGCATTATGGAGAAACGTAAAAGGAATTATTCATATAAGGTAAGAAAGTAGGCAAGAATATTTAAATGTTATAGATATTACAACATAAAGCAAATAACATTATATAAATGTTTTATTCTATATTTTCAATCCCTTCCTATCTTCGGATTGGTCGTTTTTGCAGTTTTAAGTTGACTTAAATCAATGTCCCATAGCATTGATTTTGTCTGGCTTAAACTTGACCTTTAAGTTAAAAGCTCTACAACTTAGTTTTCATTAACCTAATCATTTTCTTTAGGTTCTAATACATATGCTCTGATACCAACTGAAACGACCCTCGCCTAAACTAGGGTCAGGTCGCCCAGCTCAAGCCGTAACTCAAACCCGATACCTGAACCAGGCCCAAATAATAGTTTGGCACGCCTATTTCAACCAGCGGAATAACATGCTAACCGTATGGAACAATAAATGCGGAAGTAAAATCGAAACTAAAATTTCATAATCCATATAATCCAAATGATAACTGTTCAAAAGTCTAAGTAGGTTTAATTGTCCCAAAAGCTTCCAATACTACCATAAAGATTCTAGATATCCAAAATAGATAAGGAGGGTTCCAAACTACCCAAATAACCTACTTTAAGTTACAGCCCAAATTATAGTTCTCAAAAGCAAATAAATAGATAATAGTAGCATGCAATTGGTTACAATGCAAGGAAAGACTTCAAGCGGGTGCCTTTCCTTTGTCCCGAACTAATGCGAATTTGGAGGTACTTGGAGAGTAAGTGGGGTAAGCTAAAGAACTAACGGAGCTCAATAAGAGAGAAAACTCACTCAAACACTAAACAAGCCAGTATTACCTATAAAGTAAAACAATTCTACACATGAAGTAGTAAACTGAATTGTAAAGCATTAAATGAAAAGAAATGAAAGACATGATTCTTGTTCGTAAAAAGCGGTGTAAAAAAGTTCCATATTCAATATTACTTAAAAGTATATTCATAATTTAACAAGCAAGGAAAAGAGCATTCTTTTGAAACCACATCATGAAAAAGAATTCACAAATTCATTAAAAAGTTCCATTAATTCATGCAACGGGGTCCAGCAAGAGATTTACTATAAAAATAAATAATACGTATAAGCCACTATTTCATTCAATGCATTCTAGCTAATAGTATGAATCCGGTGACTGAAACACTCACCCTTGAGGTGATGTGAACCATTGGTGGTCACAATACCGTTGTGATCTCCATCTAGTTTTATCAAACAAATAGTAAGTGTTTCCAAGCTATCACCGATTGTGACTACTTGTAAACATGATAGTCTATGGTGCAGACCATTCTCTTTTGGTGGGGTCATAGCAACACCACTACAATTCGTGGTACGAACCACTCTCTGTTGGTGGGCAACTGCCACACCACCACTACTCGTGGTACAGACCACTCGTTTTTTATGAGCATATTGCCACATCACCGCTTTTGGATCGAATAACGAAATTATTCGCGTCACATGCATTCTATAGATAAGCATATTCATACCATTAACTAAATGCAACCCAATCCTAAGTTTTTCGATATGAAAGTGAGACTTATATTTATCTAATATTTAAGCTACATTTAATGCATGAGCAAAGCTCCCCGCTTTCCACGACTCGCCGTGACGCCTATAACAACTCTTGGTACGCCCGGGGCTTGATGTGAACCTCCGCACGAAACTATACAACCATAACACATTCGTAAATAAATGCTTTGATTTAAAGTTAAGTAAATCTTCCATTTATTGGTTTTTTGGATCCACTAGTGTGGGTCCCACGCATCCCCCGTCGCCCAGTGCAAGAGTCGAAGGATAGGACCCGTTCAGTCTCCCTCAGAGACTTGGTAGTGCCCCATTTGAAAATAAATATTTGCTTTAATTTTACTATATATATTATTTTTGTTTATTTAAAATATATATAATATTTTATTGTATTTTATTTTATTATTTTTTATTTATTGTTAACCGGTCCAGAGGCTATTTGTCCTCTGGTCTAATGTCCAGGGGCCAAACATGCCCCTGGATGCGTTCAGTAGGGACGTGGGCACCCGGCGTCTCTGCTTGGCAGGGTCAGGGACGTCCTTGCTGGCGGCGGCGGTCATGGGGTGGCTCTAGTGCCACCCCTCCCCTCTCCTTTCACTTCGGGGCCTCTAATGGAGGCCCCCTTTTAGGACAGTGACGACGGCAGTGATGCCGCCACCCTCCTCCTGCAATAGTGGCTGTGATGTAGTCATCTACTTCCAACAGCTTCGCGGTAGTGCCGCCCCTAGATGGGGTGTTCTATTCTTTTTGTACAAATCCACATGTGTAAACCATTGAAAACTTCAAACAAAAGAGTATGATGAAGAAGATGAGGGTGGGAATTACCTTGTAGGTGGTGTCTCTTTGAGTTAGCAATCCAAACAGTTCCAATTACCCTTTCTCTTAAACGTGTTGATTTTGAACAAAAGGGGCTAGGGTTTACAATTTGGTTTTTATATTAGGGCTAATTTAGTGTAGGGTTTGAGAAACTACTAAATTGCCGCCGGGGCGGGTCTATTAGGTTTTGAGTCGTCACATATGGAGTTGTGAGGAAGGTACCAGTGAGACTTGGAGACCTGGAGTTTTTGGTGGACTTCTCACTCATCATGAAGGACTTCTTAAGATCAACACTATGTTGCTTGGGATGTCGTTCCTCTACACAGCCAGAGCCAACATTGTTGTCTAAAACAAGAATGTTATATTCAGAATTAGTAACAAAAAGGTGCTTTATAGCAATGGTAGGTTGTGCATGTAAGAGGAGTAGGGAATCATCAAGTGTCCGAAGGTGTCTACACCGCTAGCTAAGGAAAAAAAGCCACCTATTGATGTGATCAACTTGGACTCGGATTAGTCCAAGAATTTGTTAACGTCGGGCTATCGACGTTAAACACCAGTTCTTCATGGGAGGTAGCCCACATTTAGTTTTTGAACTTGGTTTAATTAGTTTGAATTTGAATAGACTATGCATTTTAATAAGTTAAATTAGGTTACTTGATTAGAAGGATTAAATTGATTTTGATTTGAATAAGTTGATATGTATCTAATACCTCTATATTTTGCAGAGACCAGATGATTGTTTGAAAATTTGTAGAATGCTTTGCGCGCACTGAAGTCCAAACGACTTTTGGTGAAGTAATTATAGGCAGGTATACTTTAATTTAATGCATCATTTGCATACACAGAGAGATGCACTTACGAATAATTTTTGTGGGGATTTTTTTTTTTCGAGACCAGGGATTTCACAAAGCCATTAGGTTCATACATAAATCGATTTTGGTGGTGCTGGAAAATATTCCAAATTTGACTTCTTCAATTTTTACAGCCACCGATGTTAGTATGCACATAAGGTGCTAGGTAGGCACCACGAGTTATTTTGGGAAAAAATGAAATCCCCAGCGATTTGCCAATGATTTCACAGCGCCATCACAATTGAACGTATGACACTAAGCTCGAAATCGAGTTTTTTTAAATTGGGCAGGACCCTATTGTCATCTTTCTCACTTGAGCCCTAACGATTTACCACCGCCCTCAACCTTTGAAAACTCACTTCCAACCACCAAATCCACCGATTTCAAGCCCCATTCTCACTCATTTTATATTATCCATCGAGTGGAGATCATTTTGAGCCACGAAATCGCAAGTTTGGTTAGCGTCGCAACGAAGCTGCAAGCTAGGAGTTTGATTTTTTCAACCTCCTAAGCTGTCTACTAAGCTGAGAAAGCTCCCTTGAGCTCTTAGGAACTCAATCTCAAGTAGGTAGCGACCAGATTTAGCTTTAATTTTTTATTTTCTTGTCGAGTGTTCTTCGATCAATTTGGGAAAATATGTGTGTTATATAAGTTAAATTGGTCCCTAAAACTATAAGGCTATTGTTTGTAAGGTGATTTGGAGTGATTTAGTCAGATTAATTATGATTTTTGATCGATTTTGAAAATTTTGATTTTTTCGAAAGAAAGCTTATGTTTTTCAAAAAAATTTGGATTTCGGATCCAATTTTGTATTTTAATTGTTTTAATGGCTTTGAATTGATCAATATCGCATGGTTTAAATTTAGGGGAAAGTGCGAGAATGTTTTGCAAAAATTGAATTTCTAATTTTGGTTTTATTGAATATTCGTCGACGCTTCGGGTTATTTCAATTTTAGGATTTTTGTTATTACATGTACATTGCATTGATAGAGTGATTAGCATGATATTTGCACCTATCTCTGATTATTTGAGCTTTTGTGTAATTTCAAGACTTCAAAAGTGTTTTATTTTTTTACCGAAATTTCTCGAAGTTTATTCGCTTTGGATTTCGAATGCCCGAAGATATTCTGAGCAAACTATTGTATTTTAAACTCCATGTTCTTTGGTTTCTCGAGTGTTATGGACTTATTTGGTTGTAATTTCATGATTAGAATTTTTGTAGGGTTGTTTGTTTGTTGTGTTGTTTATTTTATGCGCTATGGAGAAAGAGGAGTGTAGTAAATTTGCGGACCTAGACAAAAGAGAGGTAGTCGATTACCACCTCTTATACCTATAGCCAACCCACCTAGAGCTTCCTAGCCTTTTGATCAGTTTAGGTTTGTGAGCGAGGTAGCTGCAAAGAGGTACAAGAATGACCTCAACATTAAGAATAGGAAAACCTTAGCTGAGAGGGGATTTGGGAGTACGAATCCTTAACATGAGAGGAGAGTTACATCCATCATTAAAGAGATGGGTTGCGAGTTCTTTACCAGGGATTACCAGGCACTGACCTGACCACCCCATGACTCAGACTCAATACAGGGATGTGAGGAATTAGTTTATGAATTCTACACAAATGGACACACTACCCATTGTGGCTTGAGTGTCCGAGTCTGAGGAGTCCAAGTTTACTACCGTGCTCAAGCCATTAATGCCTAATATGGCCTACCTTCTTTTGAGGACTTAGGGATTTCTGATATCCCTCACCTACAATATACCCATGACTCTCACTACCCTTTCAAGGATGTTAGGGCATCTCTCACTTGTTTCCTACGCCATGACTGGACTTACACCTCTTCTTCCCAGCAGCCTAAATATTTGGTTAAGGCCTACTTTAGAAAAGCTCTTAAGATGTGTCCTACTTCGTTGATGCATCTCTCTACCCCACCAGACAGCACAGCAACGTGACACGCCAATGTGTAATGCTTTACCATATATGGGCACGTGTTGGATGCATCGATGTAGGGAGATTCATGTTCGAGGTTATCAGAAAGAAGATGGAGATGAAGAAGAATGAGAGCTTTGCATTTCCTTTACTCATCATTGACATGTTCCGCCAAGCTAGAGTTCCTCTCGACGCTCTCCAATTTGACATCCCTCCCAGCCAACCATTTATGATGAGGATATCTTTGGGTACGATAGTCTAGAGGAGATAGAATTCTGAGGATGAACAGGAGCGGGCACGAGAGATAAAGAGAGAGAGCAGTAGCACGACTACAGCAGCAGCAATAGGAGACCTAGGCTAGGAGAGCAGCGGAGAGGAGGAGATGAGCATGAGCCTCAGCAGTGGGAGCTTCCTCATCTACACCACCACCACTGGGAGGAGTCCAGGACAGATGTCCCAAAAGGAGATCATCATCTCTAACTAGAGGGAGATCAGTCATTTCTTGTATCATGATCACATATGGCATCGACATGTGCATGATCAACCTCTGCAGATAGCACAATCGACATAGGATAGTCCATTCATTATCATGTCGGACTACCAGGTATATCGTGCGCACAAGGAGGATGGAGCACCCTCATCCTCCCATTCTTCACAAAGTATGCAAATACCCTTCCAGACCCCACAACACAGTGTGCAGCAGTAGGATAGCTCTAACGAGTTTGAGTGTTGAGTTTTTGTCTTTGTATAGAGGGAAACAGAGAAACTTTATATTTTTGTAATATATTCGAATTAGCTACAGTATGATGATGTTGTATTTTGTATTATCACCACACTACACATCATTTACATGCATTTTCAGTTTATACATGTACTTTATTTCATTTCCTTTTATTCCATTCCATTTCTTATCTCCCATTATTCGATTTCACTTGTCTTTTGGAATGTGTATTGGTTGTCCGACCTTCTTGAACCTTGAGGACAAGGTTCAGGATAAGTTTGAGGTTATGCAGGTATGCAGTTGGATGGAATGCATGGATGAACCGTAAAGAGTTTTAGTAAATTTTCGCAATTTTTCAAATTTTTTCAAATTTTCTGGCGAAATAGAGGTAATACGATTCATGTATTTCTTTTTGTTTTTCCATTTATTTTAATCCTAAATGAATGCCTAGTTCTAGCTTAAAATACTGGTCAAGAATTTTTGGATTCATATGTGGAATAATGTTGCCAATGATGAATAATGTTCCTGTGATTGGTCTACTGACTGAATCTATGCCAAAGAGTGCTAGTGCGGAGTTAAGGTTGTATGTTATATATGAAAGTGGGTAGAAGGTCACAATAGGAAAAGAGTCAACTTAATCTCTATAGATTCTAGAATAGATTTGCATCCATTTAAAACCGAGAATAACGTAAGATTAATTTTGGGGGAAAATATAGGCATTGTTTGATTAGCCCTTAGCCTTAACCCACCTATAATTTATCTCTAATAGCCCAGTTGAGCCAACCCAACCTGATTTCTTTATCACCTATTATGAAACTCCTAACCCATAAGCCTTATAATCCTTTTACCTACATTGAAAGATTAACCTAATTATAGCAAAAGTGAGAAGTGTTAACAGGAGTTTTTAAATAAAAAATAGAGTGTCCCATAGGTTCCACAGGAAACGTAGCAGGGAATCTAATGGTGGAAAAAGTGAGAAAAAACGGAATCCACTATAAATGGAGCAAGGACCGTACCAAAAAAGTTATATTTGGAAAAATATAGAAATGTTTAAGTGAAATGAAAAAAGGCGAAAGTCTATAAAAACTCCTCAAATAAAACGATTTAGCTCAAGTGTTTGTAGCTAGATTAAGTAAGTCTTTCCAATGCTTTGAATCGTTTGATATCCATTTCCTTGTTACCCCAGCCCAACCATAATAACCCAAAAGAAAGTCATATTCAAATGATGTTTTGAGTTTGTCAGTGGAATGGTTGTATAAGTTTCTATTTGTGGAATCTTTGTATTCAATGCCCTATTTAGAGATTGTGTGTTTTCGACTTGTTAAAAGTTCTGAGGTAACTCGTGATTAATATATGGCTTTAGTCTTGATGAAGCCTAGTATTTTGGCGGAGTACTCCTCAGGAAAGTGGTCGAAATATCTTGATTCAAAGTAATCGACTTTGCTTGAGTGCTCTTATTCCCATTTGGCTATTTTTGTGAAAAATTGGACGAAACCATTAAAGTTAGATTTGGGCATTAAAAAAGTTGAAATGTATGTTGTGTATGCGAGTTGATTATCTTATACTCCTTTGCTCGATTGTCTAAGTTTGGGGGTATTTAATAAGTTGTTTATTGTGCTATATTTTAGGGTGATTTTACCACTGATTTCATGACATTTATCATCATTTGTATTGTTAAATAGTTATTTTTTTTGTTTTAAGGTCAAAATGGGTTTTGTACAAAAAGGAAAGATTTTCACTTAAATTCAATCAAAAAGCTGAATATAGGCATAGCACCTTACCAGAGATCTCAATATAAGGCTAAATCGCTAAGGAAACGTTGGACCAAATGTGACTAGATTGTAGGAAGCTCACTAAAAACATTGCAGGAAAAGCCTTGTAAAGACCTAAGAGAAAGACGAAGCTCGTATCTCGAGAAATTTCCCAGCTCCTTCATAGCGATTTGGGGATGTACGTAGGGCGATGGCACATCGCTGGGCTCGATCCGAAACAAAACTGGATAGAAACAGAGCAACGCAGCGATGTCATAGAGATTTTCCTATCTATTTAACATTTTGTACATACAGCATTGAGAAGATGCAAATATTGTTGGTTTTAATTTGGTTGTTTCTCAAAGATTTTAGTATAGATATGGTTGTATCATATTCCTACTATATATATGAGACCTCGGAATGAAGAATGAAGTGCTAGAGACCGAGAGTTCTAGATATAGAATTCCATATAAAGTTCTAGAGAGTAAGCTTTGGTACTATGTTTTTTTGAAGTTTTATTCAGAGACTCTTTGTAAGTTTTGTATATTTAGTAAATTTCAGACTTGTATTTACGGTTATGAGTGCTAAGTTCCACTATTTAGGCCAAGGTATTTGAGTTCTTGGGATTTATAGATTCATGAGGTTTATGTACTTTGATTCTTAACTTGTTTGTTATCGATTTTTGTATTTTTATTTGCCTTGTTATTCCGAGGTTCTTTATTACGATTTTAAACCTTAAGTTCCTTCCTTTTTGTTGTGTAAGTACACGTGCATGGCAATTATGGTTAGAAGTTATCGCCAGTGATCTTCCCGCCGCTCGGTAAGGGGGATTACGTTAGGTGGCAAGTAAGGCCTTGTCTATTGGCAACCGGTGTGTCCGTGTATTTAGGATATGAGATGGTTCGAAGTGTATTGTAATTTTCACTCGTGACGGGTGGAAAATTCGACGCTAGTTACCACTAATGATAGTTGTTCTCATAGAGCGCTAATGGTGCTAGTTTGTTGAAAGCCTACAGCATATCTTGTGGCTTTGCGAGTCTAGTTAGTATGTGGATGTGTCGCATGTTCCCTCCAATGACATGAGGAGAACGAGGTGATGAGGGTCACTATAAGCCTATTTACAAGAACCAATAATAGAAAATGTCAGACCCCGCCTAATTAAGGCATCCGACTGGCCTAGATTACCTTAATCTCTTAATAATCTAGCAGCCTTAATCTTTCCATCAATAAATAAATAAAATTGAGATCTCTTAATCATCAAGTATAATACTTTATAAACCATAAAGGATTCTAAAGTATATCTTATACTTCAAAGTTCGTTTAGATTAATTAAATAATCCTCAAATTTTTGTAAAAAATTTTCGACGGCCCCTCCTTTGTTTCTAAACCTACACCGGAAAACCCAGCCTTCAAAAATCTTCAACAAAACCTGCTCAGCTTGGTGGAAATGTCGAAGGACTCATAATCCACCCATAACAATATATATTGAATCAACTTAATGTATATTCATTCTAACCTAGATTTAAAATATGAAAACCCTTATACTAATATTACCTTAGCTTCACCATTTTCCTAATCCGTCCCCAAAATTGTTACAACCATTTCAAAAGACATCCTAAACACGCACGACCTAACTCATTTCTACAATATATTATATTCAAAAATAGTACATACAAAGAGAGAAAGGAACAAATTAAATCACATAGAATCTGACAGCTTTCCTTTTCCTCTGTCGTCGCTTGCACCTGTCATAACCCAATTATAAAATTTCTATAATGTCAGATAAGTAAATCCCACACTATCCAGTACACCTGTAATTATCAAATGCATTGTATTCCAAGAGATTAAATGAACAATATTATCGCAAGGAATCATAAATATACAAATATGCAATCCATCCCTTTTTTATTAACCGACCAAAATCAGATGACGTCTTCCAAAAGTAGTGGATAAACAGTAATAAAGATTTATGAGTTTGAGAGGAAGTCCCTCGATAAGCCACTCTTTTGACTCTCAATGGAGTATGATCCTGGTCAGCATCACAACCCTTCTTAAACAAGTATCTACAACAATCAGTGACTCCAGCCATAAAGCACCACAATGTTCATCCTACCAATGAACACAATGGAACCCCTAAAGGCCTCCTTCCTCTCATGTCCATGAATGCATGACCAATAAATATGCAGCAATAAACCGTGCATGCAGTTATATTTGAGAAATATTCATACAAAGTAAAAGTCACTATAGGATTTACTTAACCTTACAAACGCAATACCAAAATTCTCTTGCGCTTCAAATCAATAAGCTAGTCCACACATGGTTCCAATTGCGGACCTCCAATTAATTTGTATGTCTGATAATTTTCCACAAGAGCTCTATAATTTTTCAATTAATTGAAGTTTGATTAGCCCAATCGCGTCCCGAAACCCCTAAAATACTTCCAAAATAAATTCTTTGATGCTCAGATTTCATTTTTAACTCAAAATTATTGTTCGGCATCAAAAATCACATTGTCTAGGCTTAAATATGATTTTTCTAATTTATTATATATTTATTGGTCTTGCCACAACCCGAAAACCCTAAAATCACTCTAAATCTTATCTTCAAATGTCCAAATCTCAATTTCGACTTCAAATTGTAGTTTGGAATCAAAAATTAACCTTGACGGGGCTTTAAAATAATTTTCACAATTTTTGGTATTTTCGGTGTCGTAACATGCATTATGAGGAATAACCCCGGTATAAATCCTCGAGAAAATCCTAAAATCCTATATTTTATCAATTTGTCCAAATATCTTATTTTTCATAATTTCCCTAAGTTCTAGGGATTTTTTATTCATTTTTTTCAATTTTGAAAACATATATTATTTTTTATTTTTTATTAATGAGGAGGGGTTTAACCCCTCAACCAAACAGTCCGGCTTAGTTGAACCGGACCCAGTTTGGTACGATCTAGGGATTAAACCCCCATTTTCTTCCTCAAGCTCGACAGGGCTTCTCTATTCCTCTTTTTTTTTACTTTGGTTTGGGGTTTGGCAAGGGAGCTTACTGCTCCCCCCACCACCACCGTCTCCCCCCTCATTCTTCTTCTTTCTCCCCCACTTTCTTCTTTCTTTCTCTCTCTCTCGGTTTTACTATTTTTTATCATTGTTTGTTTTTTTTCTTTTGATTATCTCCTCCTCTCTACCCTTCAATTCAATCACAAACAACAACCTCTCCTAATTCAATTTAAAACCAGTCCCACAGTCTAAAACAATCAAAATTAAAATTGAAACCATTAGCCCACCTTTCAGTGTCCTTCAACAATGCCACCAACATCCAACAGTCACGGGCCTCTTCAATTCGACCCCAGTCAAAACCGTGACAAGGGAGAGAGAGAGAGAGAGAGATAGAAGAGAGAAGAGAGATAGTGAGGACTTTGGATCAGACGGACATGAAGAACAATCAATGAATGAGAGGGGAGACAAAGAACAGTGGTCACACCCCCTTGAGTCGATTTAGTTTTGTACAGAATGAGGGTAGCTAAAAGATCGAATTGCCCCTCACATTTTTCCTTTCGTGTATACAGCTCATACCCTTCTTAGTAATTTGGCCTTTTTTCTATTTTTTCATAATTATCTCTTCATTTTTTATCCAAATTAAACCTCGAGAAATGTCCCAATTTGATCAAAAATTAAAGGATTTACCAAAGCGCTCCAAAACTCTCAGAATCGTCTCGCACGCAAATCGAAGTGTATGACCCATGTCAGCTCGTTAAGTCCAATTAAACTTAAAAACTTGAATTTTGAAACTTAAATACAAATATTTTTGAAATTCGAAACGAAAGTTCATGTCAATATTTTAACTCTCTCGAAACTTATTTCGACACGTATCTCAAAATAAAACCCCACGAAATATCAAAATCACTCGATTAACTTGAGTTTCGCAAAATAACATAATATATAGTACACAACACTATGCACACATCATAGAAAAATAAAATTAATAAAAAATCTCAATTTCACCGGTCTTTAACTCCTAACTCGCGACCAAAATCATAATTAATCTCCGTTAATCCCTGATTAGCCGTAATTATCGATTTCAAGTTTTTGGTATTTAACAATCTTCCCAACTGATAAGAATTTCATACTCGAAATTAAAATTGAACAAAGTTTGACTGGACTAAAAGATATCTGAAAAATATGCTCTCATGTATGCCTTTCGTTCCCACGTTAACTCCGAATCACATTAAAATTCTCGTTTAATCAAAAAAAGTAGAATTTCTTTATTTCAAAAAAAAATTTTACCTTCATATACACAATCAATATAGGTCGCTTTTCATATGAGACATCACCCTGCAAATCAAACTTATTCTATTTAACTACGTGATGTGAATTAGGTTCTGTAACGACCTGTCACCTTATGCTGGTGTTTAGTATTAATCCAAATCCTAATTAACTTGAGTTAGGCTCGTAGTTAAGTCCGGCATACCTCGATTAGCATGTGCATCTATTTATGTGATGAATTGGTGTTTATTTGGTATGTTTTTAGATTTTATAGGTTGAAGTATAAAGTGGAATTTATATACAAACCTATGAATGGAAAATAAGTAATTAAACAATAAATAGCCGGTACACCAAGTGCAACGAGGGGGTCGTGAAATAAATGTGCACACCCGAGAATACTCGCAGGCATATCTGGTGAATTTATTGCTGAGAAAATATGCAAAGTATATATTAAAACTATAAGTTAGGTTTAAATTATATGGATTGTTTGATAAGTCTCGAGATAAGCGTAAGTGTTGATGGTGTTAAAATTTGCGTCAATTTAGGGAGTGTCATTTTAACACATTAATCACTTGATCAGCCTCTAGATTGTGTGATGCATATCTCAAGAAAAATCCATATATATAAGTCCAAAACTATCAAACTTATCCTCATTTCATCAATCAATCATTTAAGAGTGAGAGAACTAAGCAGCTGAGGGTTTGATCTGGAGGGGATCAGTCCAGGAGTTGATTCAACGTGAATTGAGGAACTTAAACAATTTGAAATCTAGAGATCGTCACGTTAGTAAGTTTGGTTTTTAAGTTTTTGAAGTTCAATTCGTTGGTAGTGATGATTTCTCTGTCATTATGATATTTGATGACTAGAAATGGTTTGTTACCTCACTAGAGGTCCTCCCAGGTGATTTGGGAGAGTGTTTGAGGCTATGGTGATGATTTGGTAAAGGAACAGTGGTTGTTGCCCTATTCACTATTGAGGCAGTACAGGGTGGAGTGCGCTCCATCAAGCAGAGGAGTGCACTCCCTTCATCAATTTGGACGAACCCAGTTGATGGAGCACGCCCCACCAAGTTAGGGAGCGCGCTCCCACCACAAGAAATAGCGAGTAAGTTAAGTTTTGATTATAATTCCTAGAAGACTTAGGGACTGAACTAGGGGTTCTAGATATATGGTATTAGACCTATATTAACCATAAATGGTTTGTTATAGGTCTTGGATCCCTAGGAAAGCTTGAGTGCCCAGAAAGTTAGGGAATTTGGAACGGAAACCTAAACCAAGGTAAGTATGGATTCGCTTATTATCATTGTTGCCTGGCTATCCTAGTATATATAGTTCATGTAGTTTATGGACTGAATGGGGGGACTATGTACACTGTGATGGTTTTAATAAATGAAAAATGGTGTTTAATGTGATTCACGAGAGTAAGTTCCTGAAACTGAGACCAGGTTATATAGGATGCAGGGTTGATCTCCCGAACCATATGTAAGTTCCTACTCAGTTAGATACGTTGTGTGGATTACGTACTCACTATAGGGTTTCGGATAGAACCATTGGGCATTAATGGATTGGCTAGATAGCACATTGGCCAATGTATTGGTCTAACAATCGAATTAATGACATTACTGGGCGACCCTAGTTTTATAAATGAAATGGGAATCACAGTGTAATAGTCATTGACAGTTTGATTTGCATTCGTTATTTATTGAATTATATGTTTTTCATATTATTGTTAGTCAACATTGGTGCATATTGTTAGTGCATGATGTTCTTGAGTATTATATGGAATGTTGATGGCTATGTAAATCCTTGCTTACTGAGCAAGTTAGAACGCTCACCCCAAATAATATTTCAGGAATACTGGTGAGCGCTATAGCTATGGGATAGAGAAGATTTAGGAGTCTTGATCTTCTATTCGATGTAATGAATCTTCCATTGCCTTATATATATTTGTATTGAATTACAGTTTGTAATATCACAATGGATGGGAGGTTTTGTATAACCGAGGTTTATTCTGGTTTGATTTCATACCGTATATTGTATTTGTTATCGAAATAGTTTTTAATTTTTGCTGCATTTATTATTTATTTTACATCGATATTCGATATACAATGGTGTTTGTCAGATGTAAGAGGAGAGGCTGCTGACTCTAGTTAAGTCTAGCAGGATTAATAGGGCTTAATTAGGGTTTCAGGCTGGGTATCGCCCTAATCGGGTTAGGTGATGCTATAGCTTGGTATCTGAGCCTGAGTTTAAGGGCTTTGTTACATTTAATAACTCTGATATAGTTTAGTATTGGAAATCGGTCAAAGCCTACTCTAAATCTTAAGGTAATGAACTTTGATACAGGGTGGTATTAGAGTTTACTTCAGAGAATAACCTTATTACTTGGAAACAAGTGATAACTCAGATACAATTTGGTATCGAAGTTTAAGGTTATTGCTTCTGATATATCTTGGTACCATACCCTAAGTTTACTAACTCTGAGAGTTGTCTCGGGTTATGAAGAAGCTTAGGATGTAATAAATAGTTTTATCGTGATTTTGAGGGGTAGCAAAAGATAAAAGACTGAGATATATTATTTGTTGTGCTTTATTATATCTATGTTATAGATATAAGAGTTATGTCTTTCCTAAATGATGATAATATGGTTGAATTTCATCGATTTCTCATGATATGAGAAAGCATTGAGGTAAGAATTCAAGAGAATCTTAACCTCGAGGAGTTTGAAAAAAGAAAGACATAAGAAAAACTTACAAAAATAAAATTAAACTTTTCTCCTATTAACTACTATCAATGGTCTTTGTTCTCACTGATATTATTAGACAAATAATAGTTAGCGAAGAAGTATATATTGGATCAAGACCTTAAGATGTGTGTTAGGAGAATGGAAACTATGAAATAATAGAATACAAAATGACTTTAAGTAGAACTCAAAGATGGTAAGCCATTTTGATATATGATTTAATACTAGTATTGAGACTAGTTGAGAAATAATGAAAGTTATTCAGTAAATAAATTAGTGGTTAATGATAAAAGCCTATTTGAGGTTGGAAACCACTAATGTATTTATACTTCATAAGTTGTTATGAAGTAGTAATTCCAGTTATGGTATGAATCTGTGTTAGAATGACAAAAAAATTGTTGGGTTATGAAAGGTGAAATTGAGAATATTAAACTGGTAAAGTTTGAAGATAGTTTAATCCAGAACAAAGCAGTGAGTTGGTAAGATATCCTAGTCTCATGTTTTAGACTGGTATAGTCTAAATTGGGGAGATGAGTTATTAATGAATCTAAAGATTAGAGGAATCTAAAGAATAATATGTGATAATGGGAATGAATATTCATTGCCCAGGATTGACAACTCTTTCTGATAATAAGGTGAAAGCAGTTGTTCTCAAGAGTTAGTTGAGATACGGTTGTCATAGTCGTATGATCAGAGTTAAGGATATATTTAAAGATGATTTCAGGCAGTTACTGGATCACTTTAAGTAAATGGTGGAAACCATTAGAACTTACTAGATTTCATGTTATGTTCATAAATAAAAGGTATCAATAATAGAAACCTTATTGTAATCAAGTTGTTATTGTATTATCAATAATAACAATAATGGAATCTTTGAAGACTTAGAAGATACATGAAAATTACCGTAAAGAGTTACAAACATGACTGTAAATTGGTTCATGCCAGATTTTGCAAGTACCAGTACTAAGTTTCAAAGGTTAATTAATTGTATGAGTGTTAAATATTAACAATAAATCAACGGATTTGACTGGGAGTAAGACAATATGGGATTGTCATATATTCAACACAAAGGAAAAAGAGAAAAGTAATCTTGAAATAATTGAATATTACAAACGATTGATCCAGTGATCTTTGATATCGTTGTGTAATTTATTCGGTTAACTCAAGTATGAGATTGATGTAAATTGAAATTAGATACAAGGATTTCTTAAAGGAAAGTTGAAGTATAATTTGACTATAATATTTGCTTGATGATACCTAACTTGTGGAAGAAGTTAGAGGTTCATCCTAATACTTCTTATTTAGGTAAGAATGTATGGTGACACAATAAAGCAAAATTGTTACTTATACTTCTATCTGTATATATAGTTCAAGAATTGTGACAAGAATAATTGGGCTTAATAATCTCAAGATAATTATTTAGTAATTGTAACAAATATGGAAGATATCACTTGTAAATAAATTATTGTACAAAATATGGAAGATATCACTTGTAAATAAGAGGAAAGTTTTATTAAAAGTCTTTTAATCATTCTTATTAATTATTAAGAATCTTAGAAGAATCATTAAAAGACAACCTAGAGGTATGAAGACCAGCAGATTGGTATAAGCAATAATTTTCAAACTGTAAAAGTTTGAAATGTGGAATTGTTAGAGTAATAGAAATGGAAGGTGAGATTGATACCTTAAATGTCCTAAATATTAGGAATTCACTCTGAAACATCACTCATTAAAAGTGATTGTGATGACAATGCCTTGAATAGGAAAAACACAGAGGATGTAGTTTCAATAAAAGCTACTCAATAATATCTCTTGAATAAGATATGCAATGATGAACAATTGAAATCCTGCGCATGCAAATTATTAGTTGAGTTGTCTGGATTGGTAACTACAAGTTTGTTCTTTAGAGCTCAGATGGGACCTGAGCTAATGATGAATTGTTAGAGAAATTGATTGAGATTATCTAGTAGGTCAAGGTTTGATTACTAGATATTGGTATTTTATATGGATAATCTCATATCAGAATATTGAGCATGTAATGAAAGTTCATGGATCTTGAATCAAAAATTGTGGCAAGAATGTTGTGAGAATCTCATGGATTTTTTAAAAAAGATTTATTCAGGCGAAATCTAAAATCATTGTATAAGAATGAGTTGTTAGTAACCTAGATATCAGCAAGTGGAAGCTGAGTGATATTGAGTGTTATATTATTCTTGCCCTATATGAATGAAATCTCATGCTCTGAGATTTATGATGGATTAACCTAAGTTGTGATGACAACTGAAGGTTGTTGATGTTATAATTGTAAGATTGATAGAGTCTGTAAATTTCATGCCAGTATTGTTGTTTAATTCTTATGGAAGAGTGAGCAAAATATATGTGTGTAGAAAGAGTAGAGAGTTATGGAGAACCAAGATTATTATTTCGGTGAGGAACCGAAAGTTTACTTCCCAGTGGGGAAAAGATTTATAATAGCTAGGATGGACCTTTCTCAATCTTAGCAAAATATATTTATAGCTAATCTTAGTTCCAGAGAATATAATTTTCGAGCTTGTGACTTGGAAAGTGATAGTTACAAGAAGAATTTTTTTACTATGTGAGTTCTCTAGTATTGACATTTTCGAGCTATAAACGTTGAGGTGTTTCCCTCAAAAAGGTTGTATACTTTACTTCGTTGTCAACTAGTGTAGGACGAGAAGTAAAAATACAAGTTAATTTGAACTTGAGCAATTCAGAACTACACAGAAAGGTATTAACAGACTGTTACTATACAATTGCAAATTAGATAAATGGAAAGAGTGAGTTGACAAAAGAAATGGGGTTGCGGATGCCTTGAGTTGGAGAATAACAAGAATAGAAGATGCAGCTATTGCCAGAGCATCTTAGTATGGACTTCTTGAGGAAGTATCTATGATGATGATTCGGGAAAGTTCAACTGACACGTCATCAACTAAGAGAGCTGATTTTAGAGCTACTAATTTGTTCTTCTAAGCTCAGACTCAGTCTAAATTGAAGATGATTCAGTGGGTAATTGGCTGTGAGAAAGCTTAACAGGATTATATAGTGCGTCAGCGGTTGAAGACTAGTGTAGATCATCCTGATTGGTCAGTTTTTTATGATGGTGCATAACGGTTCAGGGATAGATTATAGATTCCAGCTCAGGATCAGTTAAGGCAGGAGTTGCTACAGGAATCTCATAGATCTTTTTATTCTATTCGTCTTGGTAACACTAAGATGTATCACGATATGAGGCATGTTTATTGGAATGGCTCCTTTTGAAGCTTTGTATGGTCGGCCTTGTCATTTACCTGCATGTTGAGCAGAGGTTGGAGATACAGTTTTGTTTGGGCCGGAGTTGATTCAAGACTACACAGAGATAATTCAGCAGATTCACCAGCATTTGACCACGGCATAGTTAAGACAAAAGAGATACGATGGTAAACAGCATAGGTTTTTAGAGTTTTCAAAGGACGATCTTGTCTTGTTCAAAGTCTCACCTATGAAAAGATTGTATTGGTTTGGATTGTGAGGTAAGCTAGCTTCAAGGTACATTGGGTCGTTCATAGTACAAGAAAGGATTGGTCCTGTTGCTTACAAGTTAGAGTTACCTCCTCATCTAGCAGGAGTTCATAATGTCTTCCACATGTCTATGCTTCACAAAACGGAGACTTTGTTCACTCCAAGGATTGACTGGACTGAATTTGATCTTTGAGAAGACTTGTCTTATGACGAGCAGCCAATTCAGATACTCGATCGTAAGATTTAGAGGCTGAGAATCAAAAATATTTCTTTGGTTAAAATGAAATGGTAATTTCATGGAAATGACGAACTAACCTGGGAGCAAGAATATTATATAAAGGAGCAGTTTCCATTTCTCTTCGAAACTACAGGTAATTATATGTTTACTTTAATTTTAAGGATGAAACTGCTTTAAATTGGGGAGACTGTAACGACCTTTTACCTTAAGCTGGTGATTAGTGTTAACCCAAATCCTAATTAACCTTTGTTAAGCTCATAGTTATGTCCAGCGTACCTCGATTAGCGTGTGCATGTGTTTGTGTAATGAATTAGTGTTTTTTTGGTATGTTTATGAATTTTATAGGTTGTAGTATAAAGTGGAATTTATATACAAACCTATAAACAGAAAATAAGTAATCAAACAATAAATAGCTGGTACACCAAGTGCGACTAGGGGGTCATGAAATGAATGTACACACTCGAGAATATGGAAAATATGTATCAAATAATAAATAGCCGGAACGAAAACCTAAACCGAGGTAAGTATGGATTCGCTTATTTATCAATGTTGCCTAGTTATTCTAGTATATATAGTTCATGTAGTTTATGGACTGAATGGGGAAACTATGTACACTATAATGGTTTTAACAAATGGAAAACGGTGTTTAGTGTGATTCACAAGAAAATCTCATGAGACTGAGACCAGGTTATATAGGATGCAGGATTGATCTCCTAGACTATATGTAACTTCCTCCTCAGTTAGATATATTGCATAGATTACATACTCACTAGAGGTTTTCGGATACAACGATTGGGCATTAATGGATTGGCTAGACAGCACATCGGCCAATGTGTTGGTCTAGCAATCGCAATAATGGCGTCAGTGGGTAATCAATCCTAGTTTTATAAATAAAATGGGAATCACGGTGTAATAGGCATTAACAGTTTGATTTACATCCGTTATTTATTGAATTATATGATTTTCATATTCTTGTTAGTTAACATTGGTGCATATTGTTAGTGCATAATGTTCTTGATTATTATACGGAATGTTGATGGCTATATGAATCCTTACTTATTGAGCAAGTTGGAGCACTCACTTCAAATAATATTTTAGGAATACCGACGAGCGCTACGGCTATAGGATAAAGAAGATTTAGGAGTCTTCATCTTCTCTTCGATGTAATTAATCTTCCCTTGTCTTATATATATATTTGTATATTTGTATAGAATTACAATTTTGTAATATCACAAGGGATGGGAGGTTTTGTATAGCCGAGTTTTATTCCTGTTTGATTTGATAGTGTATATTGTATTTGTTATTGAAGAAGTTTTTAATTTTCGTTGCGTTTATTCTTTGTTTTACATCGATATTCGATATACAGTAGTGTTTATCAGGTGTAAGAGGAGAAGCTACTAGCTCTAGTTAAGTTTAGCGGAATTAACAAGGCTTAATTAGGGTTTCAAGCCGGGTATCGCCGTAATCGGGTTTGGGGATTCTACAGGATCCTTCGGCCCTAATATAAACACGTGAAATACATTATAAACTCTGGCTAACTGAGGCGGTACTACAAGTCCATACTTAACCTTACCAATCCATTTCACTATCTCAAAAGGTCCTATAAATCAAAGGGAGAGTTTTTCTTTCAGTCCAAACCTGTAATGGCCTTTGCGAGTGGGGACTTTCAAATAAACCACAACACTTTCACTATATTTGACAACCCGCTGATAGAGATCATAAAAATGTTTATGCCTTTTTTGAGTAGTTTTCAATCTTAGAAGAATCTGCTAAGCAACCTCAATGTGATCTCGAACCACATGTGGTCCCAACTCCTCCAAATCCTCTGGTTCAACCCAACTGGTAGGAGAAAAAGTATGGTATCCCACACAAAACCTCAATCGGAGCCAGCTTGATACTCGATTGACAACTTTTATTGTAAGAGAACTCATGTAGAAGTGTTTATTCTTCCCATAAACCTCCCAAGTTCCAGTACACAAGCATTCAGCCTGTCTTCTAACACCTGGATCAACCTTTCGGTCTGACCATTCACTCGTGGATGAAATGCAGTACCGAAATGAAACTGAGTGTCGAACAATTCTTGTATGCCCAGCTACAACCCCGATGTGTATTGAGCATTAAGATCAAAAACTATTGGCAATGGCACTCCAAACGAGCGAACCACCTTTTGCTCACACTACAAGATCAACTGTGTAAAGGTATCAGAAAGCGACATAGGAAGAAAAATGAGCAGACTTCGTATGTCCATCAATAATAATCCAAACTACATCATGTTTCCTCTATCAAGTAGGTAGATGAGTAACAGAATCCATCATAATGCACCTCCAGGTTTACGCCTATCAGTCTTAACGTGTTGGCAAATGTCACATCTCCTCACATAATCACCCACATCAGCTTTCATCCCTGGTTTCCAATACAATCGCTCCTCACATAATCACCCATATCACCTTACATTTTGGTCATGCTGGGATGAATGTTATATTTAAATCGATGAAATTCTCTCAACATTTCATCCCGAACCTCAGCCACCAATAGATTCCAAAGTTTGCTTCAAAACCTCAAACTCTGATCTGCAAACTCAACCCAATCTGGATTATTGTTGTCAAGTGCAAACTCTTTGAACTTCATGTACTCCACATCAACATCCAGAACCTTTAATAAAGTCATCACAATGACCTTTTCAAACAGACCATACTCATAAGTGAATCACCTATTCCACTCCCAACTTGCATCATCACATTCTTTTGACTATATAAACTGAATAGTAATATGAGTTAATATAGTGATTGACACAGCTATACTAGAAAAGTCTTTCACAAATCTATAATAATAGCCAGCCAAACCAAGAAATTTCATCTTAGACAACCAAAACCCACAAATAACTAAAATTTCCTCTAGTTTAATCTCAATATTAATGGTTCCTGCAAGCGTTTCCATTTCTTGATCTGTAGTTATCTTAGCCTTAATCAGAGGCAACTCAGATGATGTTCTAGTGTAAGCAAACACTGTACAACCCGGAATATAAAAGAGCAGTGTCTTATGGAAACGATCCAAATATGCATGATAAGGTGTTAGCCAACCCATTTCTAACAACACATCAAACTCTATGAACATTAACATACGTAAACCAGCTGCCATCTCATGTCCAACGACCTCAACAATATATTTCTCATATACAAAGTGAGGACACACCTTATCCCTAAATACTATATTGCGAACAATATGAATAAGGACTCGCAATGGAGTTAACCACTACTTTATCACCACACGACTAGATAAAAAAGAAATCGTACAACCAGAATCAATTAAAGCATGCATAAATCGACCATAAACTGAAATTGTACCTTAAATAAGATTTTGATTTGCATTTGAATCTGGTTTAGTCACCACCTGAACAAGTTTCTTAATATGTTGTTAAAGTTGTGACACACTAGTGGACGCTCCCAAAAATTGTGGACATGCACTTCTGTAATGTTTTTAAGTTCCACATCTAAAACACGTAACTGCACTCAAATTTTAATGACAATCTCTGCTGATATAACCCTATTTTTCATACCCAAAACATGTAAATGTAGGTTTACTACCTATAGAAGATTCTTGGCTAGTTGTCGGTCTCTTACTTGTAGCTTGTTCCTGAGAACCTCGACCCTTACTTCCACTCCTCCACGACTGAGGTACACCACTTCGAGCCAAAGGCTGAAAATAATGTGATTGTGTCTGTCCTGACCCTGTCTGTGTCAACTTCATGGGTCTACTGGCTGTGCTCAAAAAAGAATCACGATACACATATGATGGAACAAAAGGTGTTGTCGGTGTAAATGGTGTTTCTCCACTTTTTCCTTTCTTTTAGAAACTCGAGTCAAACCTTGCTGGAAATCTTATCTTACCCTCGAAATCAAAGCTTTGCTTGACTCCACAATGCCCTGATATTGTCATAATTCGCGCTAAAAACTCTGTATAGTCACATAAGGTTTTTCTCTATCTCAAACCTCTTATAGAGTGTTTGGCTTAGTCGCCGATATAGTTATACCAAACTCTTCCTGCAACCCATACATATACTTGCGCATCTTTTCCTTCTCTGAAATTCATGACTCTCCCGCAAACAACAAATAATTAAATTGTGCATCGTACTGAGCCAATGACATGTTTCCCTGAACTAGATGATCAAACTCTAGTTTCTTTTGCATAATCAAACTCCCATCAAAGTACCGCTCAGTGAACTCATCGAGAAAGTCAGCCCAAGTCCGAATAAAGGATGCCCAACATGCAGAGATCTCCATCAAATCTCAGCATCAGCCAGTAGATAGTACGAATATATCAAAGCTCTCAAAAGTTCATCAGTATTCAACATATTATGAAGTTTCTCATGATTGAGAACCCAAGTCTCCACAGTCCTCAAGTCCAATTCACCATAGAAATACATAGAGTTGTATTTCCTAAACTCTCTCCTCTGCCTTTCCTCTCGAGACATTCCACTAGCAACGACAAGATCAGCCCGAACCAAAACTACAACAGTCGATTCAACTCCCGGTCGAACTGTAGAAGTGGTTTGCTCCTCCTGAACGGCTGGGGTTATAATAGGTACTTCCTGAGCAATACAAACTACAGGTGTCAGGGCTGCCACGTGTGCTTGTAAGATATTCAGCAACTCTGACATCTGCCCAGCCAAGTACTGAAACACATTTGAATCCACATGTTGTGGATCCCTATTTCCCTCGTTGGATCCATGACCCGGCTCTTGCTGTACTATGAGTGGACAGCATAACAATATCCATTGATATCTTGATAATATCAAATACAATTAACACAATCATAAAGTTTTTAAACATTTTAACCTCATTTCCAATGCGTTACTTCCCAACTAAACACTCACTTAACCTCAATCAACAAAATTCTTTTAGAATCCTAAGCTATGGTACCAACATTGCCAGGCCCTTCACCAGCCTATATTATTTTAATCCTTTGATAATCTAGTAATCTAGTAGCCTTAATCTTTCCATCAATAAATAAATAAAATTGAGATATCTTAATCATCAAGTATAATACTTTATCAACCATACAGGATTCTAATGTAAATCCTAAACCTCAAGATTTGTTTAGATTAATTAAATAATCCTCGAAATCTCGTGAAAGTTTTTCGACAGCACCTCCTCTGTTTCTAAGCCTACACCGAAAAATTCGGCCTTCAAAAATCTTCAACAAAACCTGCTCAGCTTGGTGGAACGAAGGACTCAAAATCCACCCAAAACAATATATATTGAATCAACTTAATATATATTCATTCTAACCTGATTTAAAAGATTAAAACCCTTAAACTAACATTACCTTAGCTTTACCATTTTCCTAATCTGTCCCCAAAACCGTTACAACCATTTCAAAAGAGAACCTGACCATACATGAACCCCATAACCTATTTATACAATATATTATATTCAAGAACAATACACACATAGAGAGAAAGAATAAATCAAATCACATAAAATCTGACAGCTTTCCTTTTCCTTTGTCATCGCTCGCACCAGTCATTACCAAATTATAAAAATTCAATAATGTCAGATAAGAAGATCTCGCGTTATCCAATACACATGTAATAATCAAATGCAGTGTATTCCAAAAGATTAAACGAACAATAATATTGCAAGGAATCAAAAATTTACAAATATGCAATCCATCATGTTTATGTTGATCGACCACAATCAGATGATATCTTCCAAAAGTGGTGTGTAAACAGTAATAAAGATTCATGAGTTTGAGGGGAAGTCCCTTAAGAAGCTACACCCTCGACTCTCCATGGAGTATGAGCCCAATCAGCATCACAACCCCTCCTAAAGAAGTGTCTACAATGATCACTGACTCCAGCCATAGAGCACCACGGTGTTCATCCCACCACACATATAACCAATGAACACAATGGGACTCCAAAAGGCTTCCTTCCTCTCGTGTCTATGAATGCATGACCAATAAATATGTAGCAATAAATCGTGCATGCAATTATATTCGAGAAGTACTCATATAATACAAAGGTTACTATGGGATTTACTTAACCTTACAAATGTCATACTGATATTCCCTTGCGCTCTGAGTTAATAAGCTAGTCCACACAGGGTTCCAATTGCAGTTCAAAATTAATTTGTAAGTCCAATAAGTTTCCATAACAGTTCTATAATTTTTTTCAATTAATTGCAGTTTAATTGACCCAATCGCATCTTAAAACCCCTAAAATACTTACAAGATAAATTCTCATATGCTCAGATTTCATTTTTAACTAACAATTATTGTTCAACATCGAGAATTACATTTTCTAGGCTTAAATATAACTTTTCTAATTTATTATATATTTATTAGTCCTGCCACAACCCGTAAACCCCAAAATAACTCTAAATCTTATCCTCGGATGTCCGAATCCTGATTTCGACTTCAAATTATGGTTCACAATCAAAAATTAACATTGACTAGGCTTTAAAATAATTTTCACAATTTTTGGCATTTTTGGTGTCGCAACACGCATTACGAGGAATAACACTGATATAAATCCTTGAGAAAATCCTAAAATCCTCCATTTTCATCAATTTGCCCAAAATCCCATTTTTATAATTTCTTTAAATTCTAGGGATTTGTTATTCATTTTTTTTCAATTTTTAAAACATATATTATTTTTTATTAATGAGGAAGGGATTAACCCCTAAACCGGACCGGTCCGGCCCAATTGAACCAAACCCGATTTGGTCCAGTCTAGGGGATTAAACCCCCATCTTCTACCTCAATCTCGACAAAGCTTCTCTGTTCCTCTTTTTTTAACTTTGGTTTTGGGTGCCCAACCCCGTTGGGGTTGGGCAAGGGAGCTCGCGACTCCCCCTCCTCATTATTCTTTCTCCCCCCCTCTCTCTCTCTCTCTCTCTCTCTATTTTACCATTTGTTTTCACTGTTTGTTTTTTTCTTTTGATCATCTCCTCCTCTCTGTCCTTCAATTCAATCACAAACAACAACCTCTTCCAATTCGATTTAAAATTAGTCTCACGGTCCAAAACAATTGAAATTAAAATTGAAACCATTACCTCACCTTCCATTTTCCTTCAATAACGCCACCAACATCCAATAGTCACGACCCTCTTTAATTCAACCCTAATCGAAATCGTGACAGTGGAGAAAGAGAGAGAGGAAAAAAAGAGACAGTGAGAACGTTGGATCAAACGGACATGAAGAATAATCAAGGAATGAATAATGTAGATGAAGAATAGTTGTCACCCCTTGAGTCGATTTTGTTTTGTATTGAAGGAGGGTGTTATGACCCATTTCCCATATGGATCCCAATCGGCCTAGCTCGATCCATAACTCACCAACCAACTCGGTTACTGATTTAGTAACCGAACCAATGAGCCTTCTTTCAAAAATATCTCATTATTCTTCATCAAAAATTTAAATTTAGAAAATTAATCATGATTGCAGCAAAAAATTATTAAATCAAACTTAATCAAATTTCGATATAAGGACCAATAATGGCATTCAAAAGTCATTTACTAGATTAGTATCTCTTTAGTTTAGTTTATTTAAATCCAAATCCCATGATAATATATAATAATATAAAAATAATTCTTGACAAGTTCGAAACTTGTCATTATACCAATTAAAGATACGATGAGCACCTCTAGATCGTTGGAGCCTTTCCCTTGTCTACTGCAGATAAGGAACCATTGGGGAAAAATTAGTTGGGTGAGCATAAAGGGGCAATGGTGCTCAGTAAGTTTAGGTAAGTTACCACTATAATAATCATTCCATATTTATCATGCAATTAAAAATAATAATGCGTAACCTGCAAAAATATTTAACATGACGAAAGAGAGAATCAAGAGAAATTATAGCAAGATAAATGATTCATACAATTCAAAATATGCAAATGCAAGGCATGCATGAGTTACTGCTACTGAATTTTCCAACCAAAACTGAAGTTCGTGAAAGTTGACCCTACTATGGCCTAGCGGTAACCACACTCCATTCTCAACACTATGGAAGTTTCATTCTATCACCAAGTCCACATCTCGTCCAACTAGACAAAACACCTGCTACCAAAATTTATCGAGAACAATGGATCTTATTCTTATTCTCAATATATTGGTTGAACCCAGATAGCCTCTTTGTTTGGCAAGTCTGGGCAACTGCCCTATTTTGTACTTCCTATCTCGGTCCGACTGTCCTGAGCATTTTGGTCAAACTAGTAGTATTCTGATGCAAGGACTCATAGCGAGCTCCTCTAAGTGAAAAACATATCATGCCTTACACTGCACCCCATTTTACCCAATGACCTAGCTACATGATTTACTTAACCGTATAACTAATATAAGGTAAATAATTATAATAAAGATAACTTAATCACGGCTTACCTGGTATGCTAATTCCCAAGTTCTTGGCAGGCATTCAGCATACTATAAACTTTAATCATCCTAAATACGTTAAATGTTGATTAACTATATAAATTAACCTAAATTTTGTAAATAAAACTAATTTCGAAAGTCTTTCAAAACCTTGAGAAATACATATTCAAAATACTTTGAAGAATCCCCTATACATTTATATTTGAAAATCTATTATTTTAATTTATTTTATTACTATTTTAATATATTTATTATTATATTATTATTCTGTAATATATAGGGCAGTTGGGTCAATCCTAACCTAACTGCCTTGTTGGGTAACAGGGCATGGATTGACCCAGCTGCCCTATTGGGCCTCGATCAATCCAGGTCCAGGCTTGGTGATCCAGGCCAAGGCTTGGTGACCCAGGGGTGGGGGAGAAAGACGCGCACTTGTATTCCTACGTGTGCATTCCTACCCTCCCCCTAAATGTGTTAGGTGTTGGTCCTGATCGGCCCAACCAACCTGGTTGGGCCAGATCAGCCCAACATAGGGGTCGGGCCTAGGTTCAATCACAGGCCCGAGTGGGGAGCGCATAACTTCTGTGCTCCCCTCCCTCTCTTCTTCCCGCGAAGTGCGCAAACAGTGAAGTTCGCCCCTCTTTTTATTTATTTATTTTCTTTCTTTTATTCGATTAAACATTTAATCTCCAAAGAAACCTCTTCTGATCAATAAGAAAACTTGTTCACATAATTCACATAACTCAAATATGTTTAGATTGCACACAATACTCATGTTTCAATTTAGATCTATACTTCGTTTTCAAAATAGACCCCTATGACATAAGTAAACCGATAGAAAATTCGATTAAATTCTGAAATCAGTTGATCTAATAGATTAAAACACAATATAAGGTTATCTAATGAGAGGAATTCCAAAGATCGCCTTCCTCATCCCTCTTTTGGCATTGCATTTTCTACTTTTCTCAATCACTTGTACGTTTGATCTGTGTACATTCTTTTTCTCTCCCACTTTGTTAAAAAGTGATAGAGATAGATCCAAAAATAATTCATATTTTAAATCAATCAAGGATTTCCAATTATCTTTCTTTCCTTAATCAAAAACTCAAAATAGGCAACCAATAACCCTAGTCGCCGTCTCCTCTCTTAGGTGTTTTTATTAAGTGTCTGCTCTCTTGTGGGCCAACATTAAGGAAAGTTAACCCAGGGTTTGAATCAAACATAACACTCATTTAGGCCATAAGTTGTTTTTATTTAAATTAGAATCGTCACAACCTCCCCGACTTAAGAAATTTCGTTCATGAAATTTAAAAGTAAATTGTACCTCAATTTAGAACAAGTCAGGGAAGTACTCGTGCATATAACTCTCCTGCTCCCACATCGTTTCCTTGTCGTCGTAAAATTGCCATGTGCATATAGCTCTCCTGCTCCCACGCTGTTTCCTTGTCATCGTAAAATTGCCATTTCACCTTGATCAGTGGTATTTCCTTCCTTTTGAGCTTCTGGACCTTTCTATCTAGAATCTGGACCAGCTACTCGCTATAGGAGGCATCTTCCTGTAGCTCAAACTGAGCCCAGTCGATGATCCACGATGCATTTGAGAATGACTTTCTCAACATTGAGACATGAAAAATATTGTGTACTAATGATGGCTGCTGAGGGAGCTCAAGTTGATAAGCTACTGGACCAATTTTCTCGGTAATCTTGAATGGCCCAATGAATCTCGGTGCAAGCTTTCCCTTGATGTCGAACCTCATGTGCCCTTTACGCGGAGACACACTGAATAAGACCAATTCATCCTTCTCAAACACAATGGTCTTGCGTTTCTTATCTGCATAACATTTATGTATGTCTTGCGCTGCACTCATATGTTGTCAGATCAACTTAATTTTCTTTGTATAGTCATGCACCAATTCCAGTCCCAATAGGACAGTTTCGCCAACCTCGGTCCAACAAACTAGCGAACGACAAGGCATGCCATAAAGTGCCTCGAATGGGCCATCTCGATGTTTGCTTAGCAACTATTATTGTACGCGAATTCGCACAAAGACACATATTTCTCCCGACTACCCCTAAAATCTAACATACAATCCCTGAGCGTGTCTTCCAAGATTTGTATGGTACATTTTTTTCTAACCGTCTGTTTGAGGATGAAATGTTGTGCTGAGGTGTAATCTGGAAACCAACTGCTTCTGTGAACTTTACCACATCATCAATGCGAACCGGGGATCTTAATCCGAGATAATGGACACCGGTACTCTATGTAACCTCACAATCAAATCAATGTAAAGTTTACTCAACTTCTCAAGTGTTACTTGGGTAGCTACGGGTAGAAAGTGAGCAAACATGGTCAAGCAATCTACCATTATCCAAATAGCATCATTGCCTTTTTGTGATCTCAAAAAACCAACTACAAAATCAGTTAAGATGTGTTCCCACTTCCATTCTGGAATGGGTAGCACCCGCAATAGACCACATGGTCTCTGATGCTCTATTTTTACGTGCTGGCATGAATCAAATCTCCTAATGTACTCTACAATATCGATATTCATCATCGGTCACCAATACGTCAGCTTCATGTTTCGATACATCTTATTACCTCTTGGATGTATGGTGTACTTAGATTTATGTGAATCTCGAAGTAGTTCTTCTTTCAACTCTTCCTAAGTAGGAATCCATAATCTATCTCGATACCTCAAAGTCCCATCTGCTGATTCCATTCAATCTGGATATTCTATATTGTCCGCCCAAGCCTTGTAATACCCATACTCTGAGTATGTTTTCTAACACTCGATGATTTTAGTAATGGTCTATGGCTCGGCCCTTAACTAAGCACACACCGAATTCCATGGCAAATCATTGTGAATACTTAACATCAACAAATTCTTAAGTAACTGGTATTCTCATGTCATCAATGAAGCAATTGTCTCTATTACACATCTTTGTCTATTTAAGGCATATGCCACCACATTCGCCTTCCCTGGGTGATAATCTAAGCTGAATTTGTAATCTTTCAGAAACTCTAGCCATCTCATCTAGCTCATGTTTAGCTCACTCTAAGTGAAAAGATACTTCAAGCTCTTATGATCTGAATAGACGGTGAATTTCTCAATGTAACGATAGTGTCTCCTAATTTTTAAGGCAAGAATAATGGCTCCCATCTCAAGATCATGCACTGGTTAATTCTTTTCGTCAATCTTCAGTTATTGAGATACATAGGATATCATTTTCCTAACCTGCATTAATATTCCACCAAGTCTGATTCCTAAAGCATCTGTGTAAACTGTCAATGCCTTTCTGGGTTCTGGTAATGTCAATACTGGGATGATAGTCAATTTTTTGTTTCAATCCCATAAATGTCTTCTCGCACTTTTTATTCCACTTGTATGGTACATTTTTCCATGTCAAATGTGTCAACAATGCAGCGATGCTGGAAAAACTCTTGACAAATCTTCTGTAGTAACCTACCAACTCCAAGAAACTTCTGATCTCTGTCACTGAACTCGGTCATGGCCAATCAATCACAGCTTTCACCTTATGAGAGTCGATTTTCATACCTTCTGCACTGAAGGTATGCCCTAAGAACTTCACTTATGTAGCCCAAAACTCACACTTACTAAACTTAGTGTACAGTCGATAATCCCTCAATGTCTGTAAGGTGACTTTAAGATGTGTCTCGTGTTCTTCCCAAGATTTAGAGTAGATCATTATGTCATCGATGAACACAATGAAAAATTGATCCAGTTAAGCACGCGATGCATGAGGTCCATGAACATTTGCTGGTGCGTTTGCCAGTCCGAAAGGTATAATTGCAAACTAAAAATAAATGTATCTTGTGTTGAACATTGTCTTTAGAATATCTTCCTCCCTAATTTTCAGCTGATGATACCTTGACCTCACATTTATCTTAGAGAAAAACTCAGCTCCCCTCAGCTGGTCGAATAAATCGTCGATTCTCGATAATAGGTACTTATTTCTCACAGTTGCTTAGTTTAGCTGACAGTAATCTATGCACATTCTCATACTCCCATTTTTCTTTTTCACAAACAAAATTGGATCACCCCAAGGTGACATACTCAGAGTTATGAAGTCATGTTCTGCCAAATCTTCTAATTGGGTCTTCAATTCTTACAATTCTTTAAGTATCATACGATAAGGGGGTATGGATATAGGTTTCATTCAGGGGATTAGATTAATGACAAATTCAATCTCCCGATTTGGAGGAATTCCAGGTAAGTCGGAGGGAAAAACTTTCGGGAACTCCGTACTATCGATATTTTTTTAACCTCATCTTCATATCTTTCTTTTCTCATAGTGGTGACTCCCATCATTCATTCAATCTCCTGAATTGTCGCCATTTTTCCTCAAGTGGTGCTTCGAGGAGGTTTCCTACCTCTAAATGAGAATGGAGGCAGGTTTGGAACTCGAAACTCAATTTTCTTATGGAAATAATCCACACTAGCGTGGTATGTGGATAACTAGTCCATTCCCAATAATGCATCATAGTCAAGGAACTCTAAAACCCTAAGATCTATGAGTAGGTCGTGTTTTTCAATCTTAATGATGCAGTCTCGACAGATAAGGTTTGCATATATCTTCTCACTTATGACGGTGCTTAAGACAAGTAATGTACTATCCCTGGCCGATTCCAACTTTAACTCGTCGACCATGCTACCTGATATAAATGATATGGGGGATCTTGAGTCTATCAAAGTAAAAATACCTCTACTAAAAATATTAATAATACCTGCAACAAGCTGACGAGGGAAATCTAGATCAGGCTAAGCTACCGCCATCATCTGTCCCCTGACCGGTTGAGCTACACTACCTACAGATGCCGCTGGAGCGCTCGGACATTGATTGTTGTAGTGACCCTGTTTCCCACACACTAAACAATTAATGTGTGCCTTAAGCCTTGTTGTCCCTTCTAAGGCAACTGCCATGTGCTCCCTGACCTCTGGTCTGATTGACTCCTTCCTTGTCCGCCTGATTTCTGTGGTGCATTGGAAAACTTTATGAGACCCCTCTCTGACGCTGCTAGTGTTATAATACCCGATGCTGCTGAATAATAAGATGTTCCATCGGGCCCTGCGATACCGTAATAGTCGTCAATTCTACGCCTTTTATCATGTAGCCTTTTAAAGAAACCACCATTCCCACTGCTCTGACCCTGATTCTGCGTCTGCTGTACTATATAAGTGACTTTGATTTTTCTGTCCTTGGTCATAGTAGCTTCATAGTGAAGTGCACTGGCTACTGCTCCATCGTAAGTCTGATGGACAATAGCTACAACTGTGCCACGAATCTCCGACCTAAGTCCTCCCACAAAGCGCTTGATCTCGTCCCTTTATAACATCACCATCTCCGGGGAATAATCTGACAGCTCGTTGAATTTTGACTCATACTCAGAAATAAACATAGTTCCCTATTTAGGAGCTATAAATTCTATCTTTCTCTGATCCTTTACCGTCTCATGAAAATACTTTACATTAAATACATCTTTAAAGTGTTCCCGAGTAGTGATCTCACCTTCAACTCTGAAGGTAGTGTTCCACTTCTTATAAGCTGATTTCTCAAGACAAAAGAAGCAAAATTGACTTTAATTTCCTCATTTAAATCCATTTCCCTCTTCCTCTTCTCCATGGCAATGATCCAGTTCTCAGTTGCCCTTGAGTCATTCATCCCATAAAACTTTAGTGTACCATACTTTATGTATTGACCCCTCAATTTAGCCGGTAGGAGTGTTTTTTCCTCAGCAACAGTAATTGGTGGTACTGGGGCTACAGGGGTCGTTAAGGTTGGAGCAATCGATGCAATTAGAGTTACTAGAGGTGTTATTAGTGATGTTTCCTATCGATTGATTGAGTCCTCTTCCATCTCGACTTAGATCGCTGGTACCACATTCACTCTATCATGGTTGTATTGGGATATGTGCGCCTGTAGTATTTGTGGCACTTGGTTGAGGTTTTCTTCTTGTCTAGTCAACCTTATTTCTAACACTCGTCTCATCTCTCTCTCATCTGCCATCTTCAACTGGTATGAATAAAGAAAGTAAGAATTAGGAAACTTATATTTATCCGGTATAATCTTATACAATCAACAAATAACTAAATAAGATTTTAATTTCCCATTCCCCAACATGTTAGATTTTCTCAAACCTCACTGATACCACATTGTCAGGACCCATTTCCCAGATGGATCCCAACCGGCCTAGCTTGATCCATAACTTACCAACCAACTCGATCACTGAGTTAGTAACCAAACCAGTGAGCCTTCTTTCAAAACTATCTCATTATTGTTCATCAAAAATTGAAATTTAGAAAATGAATCATGATTGCAGTGGAATATTATTAAATCAAACTTAATCAAATTTTGACATAAAGACCAATAATGGCATTCAAAAGTTATCAACTAGAATAGTATCTCTTTAGTTCAGTTTATTTAAATCCTAATCCCATGATAATATATAATAATAGAAAAATAAGTCTTGACAAGTCTGAAACTTGTCATTATACCAATCAAAGATACGATGAGCACCTCTAGATCACTGAAGCCTTTCCCTTGTCTACTGCAGATGAGGAACCTGTGGGGGAGAAATAGTTGGGTAGGCACAAAGGGGCAACATTCTCAGTAAGTTTAGGTAAGTTACCACTATTATAATCATTCCATAAATATTATGCAAACATAAATACTAATGTGTAACCTGCAAAAAGATTTAACATGACGAAAGAGAGAATCAAGAGACATTATGACAAGATAAATGATTCATGCAATTCAAAATTTGCAAATGCAAGGCATGCATGAGTTAATGCCACTGAGTTTTCCAACCAAAACTAAAGTTCATGAAGGTTGACCCTACTATGTCCTAGCGGTGTCCACACTCCATTCTCAACACTATGGAAGTTTCATTCTATCACCAAGTCCACATCTCGTCTAATTGGACATAACACCTACTACCAAAATTTATCGAGAACAGTGGATCTTATTCTTATTCTCAATTTATTGGTCAAACCCGGATAACCTCTTTGTTCGACAAGTTTGGGCAACTGCCTTATTTTGTTTTTTCTATCTCGGTCCGATTGTCCCGAGCATTCTGGTCGAACTAGTAGTATTATGGTGCAACGACTCCTAACGAGCTCCACTAAGTGAAAAACATATCATGCCTTACAATGCACCTCATTTTACCCAATGACCTAGCTATATGATTTACCTAACCATATAACTAATATAAGGTAAAAAATTATAATAAAAATAACTTCATCCCAACTTACCTGGTACGCTAATTCCCAAATTATTTGTTGGCACTCACGAGCGTACTCTAAACTTCAATCAACCTAAATACGTTAAATGTTGATTAAATATACAAATTAACCTGAATTTTGTAAATAAAAATAATTTCGAAAGTCTTTCAAAACCTTCAGAAATACATATTCAAAATACTTAGAAGAATCCCCTATACATTTATATTTGAAAATCTATTATTTTAATTTATTTTATTACTATTTTAATATATTTATTATTATATTATTATTCTATTATATATGGGCCAGTTGGGTCAATCTTGACCCAACTTCCTTGTTGGGCAGCAGGGTTTGGATTGACCCGGCGGCCCTGCTGGGCCTGAATTAATCGAGGCTCAAGCTTGGTGACTCGGTGTGGGGGAGAAAGGAGCGCACTCGCATTCTTGCACTGCATTCCTGCCCTCCCCCTAAATGTGTTAGGAGTTGGGACTGATCGGCCCAATATAGGGGTTGAGCCTGGGTTCAATCCCAGGCCCGAGTGGGGAGCGCACAACTACTGCGCTCCTCTCCTTCTTTTTTCGCGCGAACTGCACAAATAGTGATGTTTGCCCCCTTTTCATTTATTTTCTTTTCTTTTTTTTATTCGATTAAACATCGAATCTTCAAAGAAACCTCTTCTAACCAATAAGAAAACTTGCTCACATAACTCAAATATATTTAGATTGCACACAATACACGTGTTTCAATTTGAATCTATACTTCATTTTTAAAATAAACCCCATGACATAAGTAATCGGATAGAAAATCCAACTAAATTTTGAAATCAGTTGATCTAATAGATTAAAACATAACAGAAGGTTACCTAACGCGAGGAATTCCAAAGATTGCTTTCCTCGTCCCTTTCTCAACTTTGTGTTTTCACCCTTTCCTGGTCACTTATATGTTTGGTTTGTGTGCACTTTTTTCTCTCCCACTTTGTTAAAAAGTAATATAGATAGATCCAAAAATCATTAATATTTTAAATTAATCAAGGATTTCCAATTATCTTTCTTTCCTTAATCGATAACTCAAAATGGGCAACTAATAACCTTACCCGTAGTCTCCTCTCTTAGGTGTTTATATTAAGTGTATGCTCTCTTGTGGGCCCACATTAAGGTGAATTAAACCAGGGTTTGAATCATAGCATGCATTTAGGCCATAGGTTGTTTTTATTTAAATTAGAATTGTCACATAGGGTTGCCAAAAGACTGAATTGCCCCTCACTTTTTATCATTTCATATATACAGCTCATACCTTTTTTAGTAATTTGGTCTTTTCTGTATTTTTCATAATTATCTCCTCCATTTTTATCTGAATTAAACCCCGAAGAATATCCTAATTAGACCAAAAACTGGAGAATTTACCAAAGCGCTCTGAAACTCTCAAGCAACCCGTCTCACACACAAATCGAGGTGTAAGACCCACGTCGGCTCGTTAAGTCCAATTAAAATTAAAAACTTGAACTTTTAAACTTATATACAAATATCTTTCACTAAATTCGAAATGAATGTTCATGTCAATATTTTAACTCTCTTGGAACTTATTTCGACACGTATCTCGAAATAAAACCCCGCAAAATATCAAATTCACTTGGTTAACTTGAATTTCGCAAAATAACATAATATATAGTACACAACACTAGGCACACATCACAGAAAAATAAAATTAATTAAAAATCTCAATTTCACCAATCTTTAACTCCCAACTCGCGATTAAAACCATAATTAATCTTCTTTAATCCCTGATTAATCGTAATTATCGATTTAAAATTTTTGGGATATGACAGGACAAGCATTTGATAAACCGACGATCAAATCAGTTCCCTAGAATGTCAAATCATACTTTAGTCTAGAGTCTTTATTTATTGATTTTCATTTTAAGTGTTTTAATTTGTATGCATTTGATTTACTAGTTTAATTTTATTTTCAAAACCCCCATTTTTTCCTAAACCTAAAAAAGAACATCCTAATCCATGTGGGATCGACCTCATACTTACCTCACTATAAAACAATTATAGTCGGTGAAAATGATACTATTTTTAGTGTTGAACGACACGACATCATGCACGCTCAACACGCGTCAATTTTTGGCATGTCCCCCCTCCCAACTATTTATGTGGCTCTGCCCCTGCTTGTGATATAGATAATATCTAGGATCATTGGTAGGTATTCTCAAACTAAGGAAGTAAGAAAGTTGGTCAATACTTATATAGGGTTAGTTTAATAGTATATTTAGTATAAATATCCTAAACGAGCTCTAATTCATGGTATTATTGCATTTTCAAGGAATTAAGGTGTAAAGGAAGGAAATGAGAAAAAATGAGAGGAAACTGAGCAAAAACCCATAAAAACATGGTTGGCATCGTGGCTACACATGTTGATGATGTGGGAAGGAAAGGTACATCGTGGGAAGGAAAGGCAAGGCGTAGATAGCAAAGGAAATGAAAAAACCAACACTGGAGGTCTAGCATAGCGACGGTGTCGAAGCTTAACACAAACAGCACTAAGGCATTAGTGACAACGCCAAACACGCAGAAAATAGAAAGTTGGAGTTTTATTTCGATTTTAATTGTAAAGTATGATTTCTAATTGTTATTGGGGAGTATAAATAGGTATTAGGACGTGATAAACTCATCACATACCAACTATTAGCCACCATTAGAGTAATTTAGCATAGGTTTACTTTGAGTTTGAGTATTAAGGAGTTTTATGTAGAGAAAACATTGAAGACTTCACGTTTGCAATTCAAGTTTGGTTTCATTGGACTAATTGTAGGTAATATTTATATTCATCTCTGATTTGCAATTATTTTCATTATGAATTGTAATATGTGTGTTTCAATGAAGTGTGCGTAGTCGATTTATCTTAGGGATCAATGGATCCGATGGTATGAATGCTATGCTTTGAATATGAATATAAATAAAAATTAATTATAAAAGTGCAATGCTTAGAATTTGTATTGATTCTAAGCGTAATGCTTTAGACATCTTATTCGCGTGTTTAATGAACTTAAGTTTTAGGAGTTATCATGGCCATTGAAGCTTTAAATTCAGACATTAATGGTACAGCTATAAAATATACAACATCGAGCGATAGTCGTTGATTAGGGAGGCACGGATAGTAAACTTAGTTGCTTATGAATCCAAAGATTTGGAACATTAAAGTAATTTGGAGCTTACGTTATTCACACCGATAGGTGGAGTTCTAGTTTGCACATTATAATCTTTTCCGTCACGACAGTGGGTTAAAGTGGATTTGACAAAAGTATGTCTAATCTAATTAGGCATTGCACACAACATATTGAGATGTAAAAGCATAGTATTAAATTATCTAAGTGAAGTTGTGAACTAAGATATCCTTAATATAAGAGTTAAAATAAGTTTAAATTGATTTTTTAGATTTGTTTAGTTAGTATAAAACTAATTAAAAAGAGATTTTCTTAGCAATAGTTCAAAGTTAAATAGGTAATGAACTAGTGCAAAAACTTTTCTCTGAGGATGATATATGTGATCAATGTAAGTTGGTTGCACTATTACTACAAGCTAGCCACTATACTTGTGGCACGCATCAAGTTTTTAGCGTTGTTGGCGAGAGATAGGTAGTCATTTAGTATTATTTAGTTAGTTTGAAAAATTGCAAAAGTTTTATTTTAAATACTTTATTTTCAAATTTATAAAAACTAAAAATTAAAAAATTTGAATTTGATTAACCTTATTGCACTTATCTACTTTTTTTTGTCTTTGGTATTTCAGAGATGTAAAGAATGTATAATTATCATGTTAAAAAATCAAATAGTGAAATAATTGATCGAATCTCTAGGTTGATCTATCAAAGTGAAGTTGTTCGAGACAATACTACATACAAAGCACAACCAATCGCGAGTGGTTTGGCATGGATGGGATATCATAAACCAAATTATAACTCATATGGATTTACAAGATTTGTGGGAAGTCAAGGGCATTGCAACTACATACAAGGAAAAGAATTATGGCATAATTATCAAAGCTTTAACAACCCTCGCATTCAAAATATCTATCAACCATCATGGAGTTCTCACGACAAGGGGCAATCACGACAAAATCAAGAGATGGATGAACAATAATCTCTTACATCTTTAGAGCAATTAGTAAGAAAAATGGTTGAGCAGAGTGAGCATGATCTCAAGAAGTGTGACTAAAGATTAGAGATTTATGCACAATCATTTAATATAAAGGGGGAAGAATATGATCAAGCGTTCTTGAGTTTAGAAAAGAACTTAGAAGAAATTGCAAACTTTATAAATTCAAGACAAGAGGTTGTGGTAGAGTCTGAGGAGAACCAAGTCGAGGAGTTGTTAACGACTGAAGAAGCATGTCATGTAACATATGAAGAAGTGGAGAAGCCCAATCAAGAAGATTATGACTTTGTTGATACTTCAGAGCCATATAATTCACTTGACCATGTTAGAGAGGAGATTCATATCGAGGATATTATGCGACATGATAATGGTGTTGATCTACAGAAGTTTGAAACAATAATGAGTAATGAATGCTAAGAAAACTTGAGATCACACAATATAGAGTTTTTGCAAGGGACAATCAATCTTAATGTATCATTATCACTATTTCATCAAGAATTGCAAGAGCAATAGATTGGTGAGACAATTGGGGTTTATGCGATGATATTTGAAAAAATTACAAAGATAATCTCTTTTGTCAAAGAATGACAAGGCGTGCTAAATTATACAAAGTTTATGAAGGATAAGATAGCACACCAGAAAATGATTAGAGGATATGAAGAACTTTGCAAGGATATATCATTGAAATAACCTTGGTGCATCACGGTGATCATTTGAGAGTCGTGGTGCATACGTCAGGCTAATGACGTTAAACTAAGCGCTACAAGGAGGCAACCCAAAGTTTTTAAATTTCAAGTTTTTAAATTTCAGTTAGTAGCTAGTTATTTAGTTTAATAATTATAATTAACAAGTTTTAGTTCTAACTTTCGAAGATTTATGTCGAAGGTGCAAGATAGACCATTCGTCGGGTGATGATTCATCGGAATGGAAATGTCTCGTTAACTCATTAAGAGCGAAAAGAAAAAAGCAAAGGAGTTTAAAGTGGTGAAGTTAAGGTGTGTGGGCGAATAAAAGGTAGAGTTTATTAATTTTTTATATTTTCATTGATTTCATGTGGTCATCACACCTTGTGTGAGTGATACACAAAGTCGGATGAGCGTCGGAGAAGAATTAGCGATACAATATAGGTGGAGTACGTTAGAAAATGGGTCGACGCCATAGGTGTTAGCCACGGCACCGTGGGAAATGGCCACAGCGCCGAGATGGAAGCAAGGCCAAAAAATAAAAACACCCCACTGCGTCTTTGACGTAGTGGCGGCGTCGGGATCGATATAAGGGTAAACCCTATTTTCTCTCATTCTTCACACTTGCAGTCAAACCCCACTACAACCACCAAGCATACATCCCCTCTAGAGCCAAATTTTGATTATTTTCGAGTGAGATTAGAGAGTTCTTAGTGATTGAGAGTGAAAGAAATAAGTACATTGTGGATTTGTGCAATTTGAAGAACTAGGGCTTTGATTTTTGGATTTTTAGTTCAAGGAGAGCTAGAATTCTAGTTGGTGAGAAAAGTAAGAGAGCTTGGATTGAAAAAGACTTGGAGGAGTCTTCTCCATCAGAAATAAATCCGACATTAAGGTACATTTACAATTTCATCTAGTTATGTTTTGAATTTTGAGAATTTTGATGATATTGTATGAAAGTGTGGAATTGATGTTGTAGGATTAGTTTTACAAGATTGTGTGAATGTTAAGTATTAATGTTACCCATAGAAACTTAATTGATGTCTTTGCATTATTTGGCATGTGCATGTTCTGTGTGATGAATTTTAATTTTTAGGTGATTTGAAGACTGAGTTGCATTGCATTGTTGTTGCTTAGTTGTTTGAAATTGGAAGAAACGGCAAGAACAAGGAAACAAGTTGGCCAAATTATAGCAAATGATTTTGAGGTATCTACCTCAAGAAACCCCAATGAGGAAGAGCCTAGACCTTTAAAATCTAAATTTTTTATTAGTAGAGAGGCCAAGGATCGATATGAGAAAATCCTACATAAGGAGTTCATTTATGAAAAAGAGATTAATTTTTCCACCAAGTATGAAAAAAGAGTGAATAATTTCTTTAGGTGACGAAATTGGGAGCAACTCACTCAAGATTATAAAAAGAATGAAGTTAAAGGAGTGAGCGGTATTGTTTTTGAATTTTATGCTAATGCGAAGTTCACTACAAAGGATGAGATAGTGAAGGTGAGAGGGATTTTTGTTCCCTTTAGTATACGTGAGATCAATACTATATATGGGTTAAAGCACTTAAGTTTGTATGGATCTGAACCGACTTTCTCGAATGAGTTATATGAGAGACCCTATAACCATACCCTTTTACTGCTATAGAGAACACATCGGTTATACTAGGACAACAAGGATGGGTCATGGGAGCTGAGAAATGTGTTGAGTACACTAAGAAGGGGAGTGTTAGAAAAGTTCACAGAATGTGGCAACATCTCCTTGTTGCTTTATTCTACCCCACTTCTCAACAGGGCAAGATCAACAAGCCGAAAGCGGCTTGTCTTATGAAATTACAAAGAATGGGGAGATCAACATCGGAGAGATCATTTACAACTGTCTGAAGGAGTCAATCATGTCCGAAAGAGACAACAAATTATTTTTTCCTATCTTAATTACTCAGATGTGTTGGGGAATGTGCCCTAGGACAATTTACAAATATGGTTTATCTTATAATTTTAGTTAATAAAATATAGGTTTTCGTTTTTTGTTTTATTATAAGTGATTGCATGTTTATCTTATAATAAGATCCATGGGTATTTATTGTAATATCCTAAATGTCCCTAGTCGGTCATTATATTATGAACTATAATGAATTAAGACTAGTGTGAATCTTGATTGATGATCATGTGATGATCATGCGTATAGGGATATGAATCGAGATAATGAGTACTTGTTAGGGAACAAGGTACTGGACACCACATGGATTAAGTCGTAGGTGTTACTCATAATAGATATATCATTTAGTCATTTGACTTAAGATTACGATAGACTTCAATATTAGGAGCATGATAATTCGACACAAGCAAACGTTGTCTTTAATAGGACGATTATAAAGATTATAATTGGTTACTATGTGAATGATATGTGAAGGTGTGTAATCAAGATAGAATTAGTCCCTCTCGTATAAAGAGAGATATCAGTGGATTCATCGACATGTTAGATTGTTAAATGGCTAAGTCCAAGTGAATTGATATGATCATTGTCACTTTGATATTTATAGTCTACCTAAAGATCGAGACTAATACGATTAAATATTAAGAGTGATTTTCCATGCCTTATGTTTGATCAAAGGATATCGCACGACAAAAGGATATGATATATGTTATTCATTAGGTTGTATTGATTTTGATATTCATGCTACTTGGGTAGTCATAATGTCTTGCTAGAGACCGCTTATGACTTGTGTACCAAAATGATTTTGGTTCACTACCAACATCGTATGAACCTATTGGGTCACATACAAAGAATGGCTTTACGTGATTTCAATTGGTCCAGAGTAATGAATTTTATATGATAAAATTCATGACATAAAATCCCTTATGATTTGTTATGTGATAACTTATTAAAATGGGCATATATGTAATTTGTTTGAATTGCCTAAATACAATAGTTGTATTACGAATAGGTTTTTTTTAAGTGAGCTTATCTACACATATAAATAGAGATAGAAACCCTAAAACAAAAAATATTTTTTTTGTTTTTTGCTATTTTCAAGTTCTCGAGACTTTGGGAAAGAAAGAAAAACATTTTCGATCTCTATTTGGGCTAGCACCCCAAATTATGGTCACAATTCATGTGTGGATTTTCGATAGAAGATGTGTGCTTGAACGTCTTGGAGATCAAACAACCAAAGAAGGAAATCATGGATTAAGGTATGGTTTACTTTTGTAGGTCAGGTTTAATGGAACTAATTTTCGATCTTGTTAGTGTTTTTCAAAATTTGTTTTGAATTTTTCACTGCGTATAAACTCCATAACCCAACAGTAGTATCAGAACCTTAGGCTCGATTCTATTAAATTTTTGCATGTTTTCTCTTATGTATATATGATATATGTGTGAAAACATGATCTTGATTAATGTATATATGATGTACATATAGGTTTTGTGATCATTGTTATCGAGAACTAGTTTTAAAGCATATTGTTAATTTATGTATTTGATATATACGCATGATTTGATTCAATGATAGAATTCATATTTAGAATATTTCGATTAACATATATTTTTAATATTGAACGATGCGGATTTTGTATGTTCGTGGTAGAAGTCATGTATAGGTTAATGTGATTTTGATGTTGAATACATAGTTCCTTTTTTTGTTCAATAATTATGTATGTCTCCATTATTGAAATCATGATTATGTTAATATGATTAATTTAATATGACTGTGGTGTTGAATGCATGATTACTATTTCATTTCTTGATTCAATTACTCATTTTGTATGGATAAAAATCGAAATTGGTTTTTGATCATATATCTTATTGTGGTTATCTGTTAGTATGTTCCTATTAAATAGAAGATAAACTTTTAATCATATAAGAATTACAAATCCTATAAGATATGTGAGATATATAACGAATTCGTAATGGATAAGGATTCAATGTTTTTTAAATTTTAATTGGATTAAGATAAGATATTTAAGTTAAAGGTGGGCCCGAGTTAATTAAAAATATTGTAATTAATGTTTTTGAAATTAAAATAAGGGGCAGTTTTGGTCAATTAGATTGACTAAAATAATGACAAATTTTAGGCAATTTTTAATTTTCAGAAATAGAATTCATTGTCTAAAAAAGAAAAAATGGGGGCGTTGCCCGCTGACCGACCAGCGGGACCGCAGCTAACTATTCATATCGCAAGGAAACTCGTATAATAGTCAATATTAGTAAAATTCCCTAACTTTTTTAGTGATTGTACATGCATTGTAATATATAATATTTATCTCGTTTAAATTATGATAGCTAAAACAAATAAAAAATATCCATCTTCCAAATTTGAAGTCAAGTGTCATCAATTCTCAAACGCTTGTCAAGGCTTCAATTACAACAAATATAGTTCTGCCTCCGCAAAGTGTATTGTGTTATCTTGGTGAGGCAAGTTGAGTAATGGTTACTCTATTGTTTGAAATGGTTAGACTTGATAAAGCTATCGAAATATTTTTGGGCTTTAGGCACAAGATGAGATAAAACATGCTAACACATAAGATGTCATAATCTCATAAAAACAACTAAAAGTTATATAAGATGTAATTGGTAATATGTACCTACCTAAATAACTTAATTCAAAATGTCATGCCTTAGCTGTCTTGGAATTAGGTGAAACATGGATTTTAATCCTTTAGATTAACATAGTGTTTTTATGAGGATTGTTAAATTAGTGCGAGTATATTCCTCTATACTAAAATGAACTTTTGCATAATCTTTGCTGTAGATTTATGGCCTCTTCAAATCATACTAATCCCTTGTCACTGTGATACATCCTAGAGAAAGATAAGTTTTCTGGGGAAAACTTTCATGACTGGTTTAGAAACTTAAAAATGTTCTTAAGCATGAACGCAAGTTGTATGTTTTGGATGATCCTATTCCTAAGGAACCACCAGTCAATGCTTTAATAGCCGTGAAGGATGCACATACTAAGCAAATCAACTACTCAACAGATGTTGCATGCATTATGTTGGCAACCATGGTTCCTGAACTTTAGAAGGACATTGAACACATGAAAGCTCGTAACATGGCTACGATGCTAAAGAAAATGTTCCAACATTAGGCTAGGCAAGAAATGTTCAAGACAGTCAAGAACCTTCATTCTTGCAGAATGGCTAAGGAAACATCAGTTAGTCCTCATGTTCTGAAAATGAAGGGCTACATTAACCATCTTGACAGACTTGGAATTCCCATAAGTCAAGAGTTGGCTACGGATATGATCTTGAATTCATTGCCTAATAGTTATTCTCAATTTGAAATGAACTATAACATGAATAATATGGATAATTTTATCTCAGAGTTGCATTTGATGCTTAAAACCGCTGGGCAGAATGTCATGAAACCTACTGCTAATGTGTTAATGGTTCAAAAAGAAAAGGCTATGAAGAAGAAGGGCAAAGGTAAGGCTAAAGTTGCCAAGGTGTTTGTGGCTGACACAAAGCTTGTGAAACAAGTCAAGCCTAAGGTTGCTTCTATTTCACAGTCCCAAAAGGAAAAGGAAAAAAGGGAATTTTCATTTCTGCCATGCACCTAGGTATTGGTTCAGAAATTGCAAGCTCTATCTTGAAGATCTAAAGAAAAAGAAGAGTAATGTGATTACTACTTTAGGTATTTACGTTATTAAAGTTAACTTTTCTACTAATGATTCCTAGGTACTAGATACCGGGTGTGGGTCTCACATTTGTATTAATGTCCAGGGTCTCACCAAAAGTAGAAAGCTAAATAAAGGAGAAGTTATCCTACGAGTTGGAAATTGAGCAAAGGTTGTTGCGTTGGCTATAGAATGTTATATGTTAGCACCCACCGGCCTGAACCGTCTCTGAAGGCGTCCGGTCACACCATCGACCCCAAAGACGTTCCAGACCCGCTCGTCAATTATTTTTATAGTTAAATTAAATTCAAGAGTGTGCGAAATTTGGTGAACATATAATAAAATAGTAGAAAGTATACGAGAACCTAAATGCGGAAAACACATGTCATATCATAAGTACCAAATTTAAAGTTAAGGAACATGTCTAAAAGTATCCCATAATCCATACATGAACAAAAATATAAGTTCGTTATACTAAATAAAATAGATACACAAAAGAGATCACTCATACAGTGAAGTTCAGGGCATTCTGAAGTCGTCGTCTCACTAACGCGTCTTACCTTTCCCTTGATCACTAGAGGATGGATCTGGGTTTTAAAGGTCCCCCAGTAATTGAACAACAGGGTTTTATAAAAGTTACAGCATAATCTAATTCGACAAGGAATGATATAAGTAAATTACAGGAATTAAACATGATTCAATCCTTTTTTAGTATGAATTGGTGCTTCCCATGAACCCCGCATGAACGTACCTAGCCTAAATCCTGTCGACCCGGCGACGTTCAGCATCGACGATCGGGGGAGGTTCTGTCACGCGACTTCGTGAACACGAACGACACCGACGTGCTCTAACCCCGTCATAGGAAAGGCCGGAGGGAGAAAAACATCCTCCAACTGTCGTACTGGCTGGAGGGTAGAATATCTCCATATAGTCATCCCTCGAAGCAGTCTGACTGGCCAGAAGGGGAGACTCTTTGTCGTCGAAGGTGCCCCAACTAATACTCGGAGATAGCTCCTAATGGTCTAAATGTTTAGATACATGGTCATAGATAATTATGATGCGATGCACATCTAACTATGCAATTTATAGTATGATGTGTAATAAAGTTTATAAATTCCTAGTGTTCACAAACATCGTGTGCGGCGTGTCGAAACCTGACTGCGCGTCTAATACCTCGTCGTATGAGTCGAAAGTCCCATCGAAGTGTTGTCGTCAAGCCCTAGTTTTGAAAGTTTGGTGTTAGACTCAATAGTTTTGATTTCATTTATCCGGTTACTACTACGTACGTATCCCAAAGTTCTCAACTCAATTATGTAATTCTTTGAATTTATCCATATACTTACGATGCACTGCCTTGATAACTTAATTTGACGATCAAAGTCTTCTAGTTTGGCAAGTATATGTAAACAAGGATTTAGGTTTACTTCTTATATTTCTGAAAAGGTATGGTATGCGCAATTCTGATTCAAAATGAGGTAGATATCAAAGTTTTACGAACACTACGCACATCTGAATTTTATTTCGACCAGCAAGGTTACAAATTCGATTTCTACTAGTGTAAAGCTCCAAATACCATGAAAATTTATCACAAGTTTTTTAACATACCTAATAGCAGCATATCCAAATCTCACTCCAATTGGTGTTAAATTGAGTGATTTATGCTCATCACTATGTCAAGTCTAATTCTTGAAGTTTAAACATAGTTGTTTTATTCTTTTGGGTTGATTCACCTTGTTTCAACTTGGAGCCCGTTTGAGGACCCCTTGGGTGTTACTTGGGTTTAATTTATATTAGTTTAGAACAAGAATTTCATAATTTAATAACATTTAGCTAATTTCACCATCAATGGACATTTAAAGCTTAAGTTATTTAACATTTTGAACATGCCTTTGATCAACCTAAATTTTCAATCAAATTTGGCGTAAAGTGAGTTGAGATTGAGTTTTTAAAAACATTCAATCAGTCCATGAAACCCTAATTTCAAAATCTTAGTTAAATCTCCAAATTCATGCCAAAAATCAAATTTCAAGTCATGCAAAGTTTGAATTCTTAATTCTTAGTTCATATTTGTTTATAGGCATCAAATTGAAATTCAAATCTAAACAAATGCATGATCTCATTGTTATTGAGCTACATCAGGCAACATTCATGCTTATGCCATCAAAATCATGAAATTGAAAGGGAAAATAGAGGGGTTACCTTAAGATTGTTGTGGATCTAGTGTTTCTCTTCTTCAATACTCTAATTGCACTTCAATTGCTCCTTGAATCCTCAATTTCCAGCAAATCATGCTCTTTCTCTCAATTTGTGAGGTTTTTTCATTTGCAACAACAATAACTAAGTGATCTTTGTATACCTTGTATTAACTTAAAACAATAGCCCTTAAATATGCCTCAAGATACGAGTTTTGTGGAACATAAGGATCCAATGGATCCTACACTTCATCATTAACAACATAATTAGTTTAAGTTAAGTACTTAATTAAGCCTCTAAATCAAGTTGCTTAGTTGCTAATTTAGATACATGTATTTACTTAGATTGACAAGTGTTGCTTGTAAGTGACAAGTGTCTCATATTGCATGATTATGTCTCCAAACTAGATCTAGATCTTGGCCCTTAATCTTGATGTATTTATGAATCTCGAGACCAATCCCATGTATAACATAAAGTCCAAGCACCATAGTTTCTTGTTTGATTGCTATGTGACATGTATGTTATATTTTACATTGGCTATGGTTTTTAATTTAAAGCATAAGTTATAAGTTGAGTTTTATTATGTTCCCACCATAGGAATATCAATCAATTTTAATACATCAATTAGGACAAGTTAAATCAAGTTAGTAAAAGATCATGATATTAATCTAAGTCATGTATTTCCCACCCAATGCGTATTTCGAAGCAAAACCCAAGCCTCGCCTTGTCTTATGTCACGTGTGTATTTATAATTATTTAATTATTTATTAAATATTACATGAACACCAAAAATATTATTTTATTACTTATGGTGCTTTACTATCGAGCACAGCCGCGTCACCTGGTCGAACTGGGTTTGGGCATCTGATCCGATCGGATCAGGCTAAGTCTGGTCTGGTCAGTCATGACGGGATGTCACACTATGAGTTAATTTTACCTAGTGGACTTGTTTTATAATTAAATAATTGTTATTATGTCTCTGCCTTGAATAGAAACATCATTTCAGTTTCATGTTTGAATTTGGATGGTTTTAATTTCATTATAGCGAATAATAAATGCTTCATTTCTCCTAAAGACATTTTCTATACGAATGATGAAATGTGTGGTGGTCTTTATATTCCAAACATGAAAAATCCCATAAATACTCATATTCTTAACGTAAATACAAAGAGATTTAAGTCAAATGACTTGAATCAAACCTACCTTTGGCATTATCGTATTGGCCACATAAATGAGAAACACATTTCTAAACTCCATAAAGATGGACTTTTAGATTCATTCGATTATGAATCATATGAAACATGTGTATCTTGTTTACTGGGCAAGATGACAAAGGGTCCATTTACTGGACACGGTAAAAGGGCAAGTGATTTATCGGGTCTAATACATACTGATGTATGCGGTCTTATAAACACATTAGCTAGAAGTGGTTATCAGTACTTCATTACTTTTACCGATGACTTCAGCAGATATGGTTACATGTATCTCATGAAACATAAAGGTAAGTCTTTTAAGATGTTTCGAACATTTCAGAATGAAGTGTAAAATCAATATAGTAAAACTATTAAAACACTTCGATCAGATCAAGGTAATGAATATTTCAGCCGAGAGTTTGATGATCATCTTAGAAACTGTAGGATTGTCTCACAGCTATCTCCTCCTGCAACTCCACAATGAAATGGTGTTTCTGAGAGGGAAAATTAGACTTTATTGGATATGGTTCGATCTATAATGAGTCACGCAGATCTTCCTATTTCCTTTTAGGGTTATGCCTTAGAAACTGTTGTGTTTACAATGAATCATGTTCATTCTAAAGCTGTTGATAAAACACCATATGAGATGTGGTTTGGGAAAAGACATGTTTGTTTTTCCTTAATATTTGGGGCAGTGAGGTTTTTGTACAACGACAAATCTTAGAAAAATTATTAGCCAAATCTACCAAGTGTGCATTCATTAGTTATCCTAAAGAAACTAGATGATATTAATTTTATAATCCTAATGAGAACAAAGTGTTTGTTGCTCGAAATAGTATCTTTATGGAAAAAGAATTTATTTAAAAGACAACAATGGGAATAAAGTAAGTCTTGAAGAAGTTCAAGAACCACAAATAAACACTCAACCGTCAGTAGGAGATCAAGAAAGTCTTAAACTAGTTGAACCTTCACAGGTATCACAAGACTCGCGTAGGTCTGATAGGGTAAGACATCAGCCTGAGAGGTTTAGATTTCTTATTACTACTAGTAATGAGGTGTTGCTTATGGATCAAAATGAGCCTACTACTTATCAAGAGACTTTGTCTAGCCTTAAGGCAGATAAATGGCTTAGTGCCATGAATTTTGAGATGCAATCTTTATATGATAACCAAGTTTGGAACCTGGTTGATTTACCTGAAGGTGGTAAGACCATTGGATGTAAATTGATTTTCAAGAAGAAACTTGACATGGATGGCAATATGCATAGTTATAAAGTATGGCTAGTAGCAAAAGATTTTAGATAGACTCAAGGTGTTGATTATGATGAGACTTTTATCCTGCAGCATGCTTAAATTCATTATAATTCTAATTTTCATAGCCGCATATTATGACTATGAGATATGGCAAATAGATGTCAAAACAGCTTTTTTGTAAATGAAAATTTACTTGAGGACGTGTATATGATACAGTTTGAAGGGTTTGTTCATCCTGAGAGTTCTAAGAAGGTGTGCAAGCTTCAAAGTATTTCTGAATTAAAGCAAGCTTCTCAGAGTTTGAGTCTTCGTTTTGATGAAGCCATTAAGGAATTGGATTTCATTAAAAATAAAAATGAGCCTTGTGTATACAAGAAGGTCAGTGGTAGGGTGGTTGTTTTCCTAGTATTGTATGTTGATGATATATTACTCATTGGAAATGACATCCCAACCTTGTAGAGTGTCAAGTCTTGGTTAGGGAAGTGTTTCTTAATGAAAGATTTAGGAGATGCAGCCTACATCCTTGGGATTAAGATCTATAAGGATAGATCTAAAAGGCTTCTCACTCTAAGTTAGAGTGTTTATATTGATAATGCATTGAATAGGTTTAGTATGCAAGACTCTAAAACAGGGTCTTTGCCAATGTCTCATAGTATAAGTCTCAGCAAGACTCAATGTCCGAAGACTAATGATGAGCGAGAGTGCATGAATACGATTTATTGGATCTATCATCTATGACATGTTGTGCACCCGACCTGATGTATTATATGCTTTGAGTGCAACAAGCAAATATCAGTTTGATCCCAGTTAGAGTCACTAGATAGTAGTAAAGAACATTCTTAAGTACTTGAGAAGAACTAAATAAGTGTTCTTGGTCTATAGAAGTTTAGAATACGAGCTCGTTGTAAATGGTTACATAGAAGCAAGTTTCAAACTGATATAGATGACTTCATATCGCAATCTAGATATATGTTTACTTTGAATAGAGGCGTAGTGAGCTGGAAAAGCTCGAAGCAAGAAACTGTGGCAGATTCTACAACTGAAACTGAGTATATTACAATGTCCGATGCGGCTAAGGAGGCAGTTTGGATCAAAAAGTCCATCTCTGAACTTGGTGTGGTTCCGAGTATAGCTAACCTCATTAGTTTGTATTGTGACAACAACAGGGCGATAACACAGGGCAATGAACCAAGATCATACCACCGATCCAAACATATACTTAAACGTTTTCATCTCGTTCGAGAAATCATTGAAACGAGATACGTGGGAATTTACAGTTTTCCATTAGAAGACAATGTTGCAGATCCTTTGACGAAAGCTCTTCCACAAGCGAAACATGATGGTCATGTTAGGTCATTAGGTATTAGATGCATGAATGATTGGCCCTAATGCAAGTGGGAGATGTTGGGCATGTAACCTTGGTCAATCTACAAATATTATTTATCTTGTGATTTTAGTTAATAAAATATAGCTTTTTTGTTTGCTATTTATTATAAGTGATTGCATGTTTACCTTATAATAAGATCTATTAATATTTATTGAAATATACTAAATGTCCCTAGTCGTTCATTATACAAGAAACTATAATGAATTAAGACTAGTGTGAATCTTGATTTATGGTCATGTGATGATCGTGCGTATAGGGATACGAATCAAGATCATTAGTACTTGTTAGGGAACAAGGTACTGGACCGACTCACTATTAGAACACCACATGGATTAAGTCATAGGTGTTACTCATGATAGCTATATCATTTACTCTTTCGACTTGAGATTGACATAGGCTTCAATATTAGGAGCATGATAATTTGACGCAATCAAACGTTGTTTTTAACCGGACGATTATAAATATTTTTTTTGGTTACCATGTGAATGATATATGAAGGTGTGTAATCAAGATAGAATTTGTCCCTCTCGTATAGAGAGGGATATCAGTGGATCTCTCGATATGTTAGACTGTTAAATGGCCAAGTCCAAGTAAATTGATATGATCAATGTCACTTGGATGTTACAATATACCTAAAGATCAAGACTAGTACGATTGAACATTAAGTGTGACTTTTCATGCCTTATCTTTAATTAAAGGATATCGCACTACAAAAGGATATGATATATGTTATTCATTAGGTTGTATCGATTTTGATATTCATGCTACTTAGGCAATCATAATGCATTGCTAGAGACCGTTTATGACTTGTGTACCAAAATAGTTTTGGTTCATAACTAACGTCGCATGAACCTATTAGGTCACACACAAAGAATAGCTTTGCCTATTTTCAATTATTCTAGAGTATTGAAATTTTATGTGACAAAAGTCATGACATAAAAGCTCTTACGATTTGTTATGTGGTAACTTATTAATAGGAGCATATGTGTAATTTGCTTGAATCGCCTAAATACAATAGTTGTATTACGAATAGATTTTTTAAGTGAGTTTATCTACACATAAATAGAGGTTAAAACCCTAAAACAAAATATAATTCTCATTTTTTTATAATTTTCGAGTTCTCTGGACTTTGGGAGAGAAAGAAAAATATTTTATCTCTCTTGGTGCTAGCACTCCAAATTGTGGTCACCGTTTGAGTGTGGATTTTTTACAGAGGACACGCGTTTGAACGTTTTGGAGATCAAACAATCAAAGAAAGAAATCACAGATTAAGGTATGATTTACTTTTGTAGATCAGGTTTAATGGAACTTATTTTCGATCTTGTTAGGGTTTTTCAAGAATTATTTTTGATTTTTCGTTGCGTATGAACTCTATCACCCAACAAGATATGCTTGAAGGTCGGAGTACGATTGAGAAATGACGAAGAATTTGATATAGAGGCCCAACCAACCATGGATGAAGCTTTTATGCTCACATTGAAATCATCATCTAGTTATCAAGACTCCGAGGAGGAAAGAGAGAGGGCCAAGGGAGCTAGACTTGAGGCGGCGTTGTTGGCCAAAAGGTGAGAGGATAAGACAGTAGCATCAGCAGCAGCAAAATTAGCCCAAAACTACAAGAAGAAAGAGATGGAGAAGATGAGGAGTAACAATAGCATGGATTTGCTGAGGGCTACGAGTTTGTAGACCCAGATATTGGAGAGCGGGACTGGGATGGTCCTAAATTCTTTCTACCACCTCCTCAACCATGGGCACCAGTACTGTGACGGCCCCAACTACAAATAAGGGCACCGCCCGGCCTAATACCTTAATTAAGCCCTAATCTCCCCTATAGGACCTAACAAGGAACTAGTCAGCCTTATTTAAGCACTTAAACAACTACCAATTATGATACCACCTACAGTTAACTAGCTAGTTCTACTAACTAACCTATGGTTGTCTATAAATCAGAGTTAATCTAAATTGTTCAAACTAACAAATTATTCGGCGGAAGTCATCGTTACTAGTGGACCTTAAATCATACGGCCTAACCTATTGTGGAGAAAACCAGGAAATAGTGATCACATGCATATATAAACAAAAATGGTGATATATATAACATGTGTCTAGTCCTATATTCCTATCACTCAACCCAAAAGGCAAAATAGCATGTACATAAAAATGTAATACAAAAGAATACAAAACGTACAAAAATATGTCGTAGCAGTCCTCCACCGGCTCAGAGGTAGTCACCAAGCTTCTCTTTGTCTAGTTTGCTACCCGGCTGATCTGCACCCACCGTCACAAACTAGACGGTGAGTACATGAAATTATTTAAGTAATACTGAGAGACATCGGTCCACATTCCCAAACAGACAATAAGTATCAAATGGCATAATTTAAATAACAACTATGCTGAAAGAAACATCATGCAAAGAGATACTTGAGTTAACCAAGTATGAAACTGACTCAAGGCAAAGTAGTAATGGATTAGGGTCGGTCGCCCGTGATCTTCATCACATCAGCCTGTCCACCACAATTTGAGCTCTGCTCTATATCATTTCATTACAACAAATTGAGCTCTATATCATAATTTCAAAAGGTCGTACTTACGATTACGTCTTTTCTATTCCAAGTGAATTAGTCGTCACTGGAATGTATACTTGCTAACATACCCGAGTTTTAAAACTCGTCATGTTCACCCAAGTTATTCTTGCGCCAACAAACCCCGAGGTCCGGTTACCCCGTTCGAGGCACGTTACCCCGTGTGTCATGCAAGGTAGTAGAGAAATTCCCTAACATCCCGACAAGTCTAGTGACCCCCGTATGAAAGCTGAATTTCTATCATCAAATGACCCTAACCACAAGAACCACTTTCATTTTCAATAATGACTCGGTAATGAAAGCCAAGAGATGTAACTGCATACTAATGCACAAAGGATTAGAGTCAAAATAAACAAACTATCCTAATAGCATGTTATATCACTGAACAATGACAAACACAACAATCAACATGACAAAGTATAGGAATTGGAATCAATGATATACACAACAGAGTATGCTATGAACAGCATCACAAAATGAGAACTGAACAAGTCATAGCATATGGATTTCAAAGGCAATACAGTTCGAATAACTGAGAATAAATAAATAAATGGAATGAAATGTAAATAAATGTCTCAATCAGTTAAATTACATATACACAGCAATTCCTAAGTTATCCGGCTTCTCGTCGCGTCGATGTACGCACCCAAACCCCGTAATAGCTCATTTACGGTCCTAACATTTGACAAGTTATCAATTTAGATTCACAATTCATTATTTAAAATTTTTAAATTTGTCGAAATCGAATTTGAGACCAATTTGTCAATTTCGCGCTTTTCGAGGTAAAAACTTCGTAAAAGTCGCGTCCGAAATTTCAAATCTTGTGTTTTTCATAGAATTTTATCAATTTCTATTTATTTTGTCGAAATATAATTTTTTGGAATTTTTCCTAATTTTTTTGGAATTTTCCTGAATTTTCCAACGATTTTATCTATTTTCTGGAATTTCTTTTATTAAAAATCAATTTAATTTAATTTAATTTAATAATTAAATATATATATATATTATTTTATTTTTTTATTGGGGCGGGTCTGGGTCAACCCGACCCTGTCTAAGCGGACTGGCCTCCTCGACCGGTCTCCTCGGTCGTGGTTCGGCCCGACCGGCCCACCCGGCCGGTTGGCCCCGACCGACACACACATGGGTAGCCCGACCCGGCTACCCATCTTCTTCCTCACCAGAGCATGAAGTGCTCTGGTTCTTTTTTTTTCCTTAAGGCGTTGGGGTTGGCTCCCATCTCCAACCCCAACTGGAGTCGATGGTAGGGGAGACACCCCTGCCATCTTCTTCCTCACGCCTTTCGGCCATGGAAGTCGAGCCTTCCATGGCCGAACATGGCGGCCAACAACGACAACCAGAACAACAACCGCAGCAACAACGAAAATCAACAAGAACACTCACCTCACCTTGAGCTTGGTCTCTTTCTCTCTCTTGGTCTCTCTCTTTCTCTCCTCTCTTCTTCTTCTTCTCTTCGGTCTCTGCGTTTTTTTTTCTCTCTGGTTCGGTTTCTCTTTTTTTTTTCTCGTTTTTCACCGCCACCGATTTGAGAGCAAAGAGGATGAGATATTTAGTGTCCTCGAGTTGCACGAATCTAGAGGCAACCCAATCCTTATCCTCTATTTCCACTGCCTTATATTATTTCTCGAGTCTCGCGAAATGTGTATCTCGAGGCAAATCCAACGCATATTGTTTTATTTGACAAACTATAGGCTTTATATATATATATATATGATGTGGCTACATTATAGCCACTCACTTATATCATTTTTCATTTTTTTTTATAAATGTAATTTAACTAGTTACGCTTACCCCACGAGCTGCTACCTCGGGCCCACGTCAGCACGCGACTCGAGGCGCATCCCCGCTCGTCTCGGTATCTGCATACCCGTAAATGACTTAGTAGTCTACACAAATACAGAACACTAGGCATACAACACACAAATATAACATTTACTTCGGCCACCGTGCCTCGGTAGTGACACGTATCGCACTGCGGGTCCCACGTCACGGGTCATTGTGTCCTAATTAACGAATTAAACGTGTATTAATTATTGGGCCGTGACAATACTTCCCAACTAATAGGAAGTTCGTCCTCGAACTTAAACTAAACGAATTTTAAAATATCGGACTCGAAGAGGTACGGAAATCTGTCTCGCATATAGTCTTCCCGTTCCCAAGTGAGTTCTGAATCTCCGTGAAACTACCACTTGACTAACACCTTCGGGATAGACTTGCTTCTTAACTGTTGTACCCTTCGGTCAAGAATCTGAACTGTTTGCTCTTCATATAAGATATCCTCACTCAAATCAATTTGACTCAAATCCACTGTCGGTCTCTCGCCTTTCTTCTACTTAGCTAGTCGAAGCATTGATATATGAAACACAGGATGAATTCCCGACATCTGTGGAGGTAACTCTAACTCATATGCAACATTTCCAACCTGTTTCTTGATCTTGAAAGGTCCGATGAATCTCCGTGCTAATTTGTCTTTCAAACCAAATCGATGATGACCCTTACGAGAAGAAACATTTAGATACACTAAAGTTCCCTCATCGTACGTGAGATCGCTGCGATACATGTATGCATACTTCTTTTGCCTCTCCTGGGCTCCATTAAGCTTCTGGCGAATCTGTCTTACCTTTTCTGTGTGATCGACAACAATTTCATGCCCTAACAAATTCTGGTCTTCTGGCTCAGCCCAACAAGATGGTGAGAGACACGGTCTGCCATATAACGCCTCAAATGGCGCCATTTCAATGCTCACCTGATAATTGTTGTTGTATGCAAATTCACACAACGGTAAATACTCTTCCGACGATCCGCCAAACTCAAGTACACACGCCCTTAGCATATCTTCGAGAGTTTGAATCAACCTCTCAGTCTGCCCATCAATTTGAGGGTGAAAGGTTGTGCTAAACTGTAAGCGCGTACCATACTGCTCCTGCATACTCCGCCACATCCTGGACGTATACATAGCATCTATGTCTGACGTAATAGTCAAAGGTACTCCATGCAGCCTGATAATTTCTCTCTCGAACAATACACTCAGCTGGTCAAATGTGTAATGAGCTGCAACTGGTATGAAATGGGCAGGTTTTTTCAGTCTTTCCACAATCACCCAGATGGAGTCATGTCGATGAACAGTCCTCGGCAGTCCTCGAACGAAATCCATGGCTATGTCTTCCCACTTCCATCGTGGACTGGGAAGCGGCTGTAGTAATCCTCCAGGTCTACGATGCTCTGCCTTCACCTGTTGGCAGATCCCACAGTTCCTGATAAACTCCGATATATCTGCTTTCATTCCAGGCCACCAAAAATGTCTCTTCATATCATGGTACATTTTGGTCCTTCCTTGATGAACAATGAATCGGGAACGATGTGAATCCTGGAGAATCTCATCTCTCGGCTCTACCAGTATCCACAATCTGCCTCGAAATCTGAGACACTGATATGCCGTCTCAGTCCAGTCAGTACACTCCGGACTCTGGGCTAACGCACTGAATCTCGGATATAGAATGTCAATTTTCTGCTCCTCTGACACTCTCTGAGTCGACACTGTCTGAAGTCTCACTTGAGCACAAATCAGTACCTCCGTGTCATTAGCAATATCAGACTGACTCAGCCTCGCCGCTGCCTCGAGTAAACCATACTCGTGCGTCATATGACATCGAATAATCTCAGCATCTCCAATTGGAATTCTACTCAGCGCATCAGCAACGACATTTGCTTTTCCTGGATGATATTCCAGAGAAAAGTCATAGTCTTTCAAAAATTCTAACCATCTGCGTTGTCTCATGTTCAGCTCTCTCTGTGTGAAGAGATATTTCAAACCCTTATGGTCAGTATAGAGTGTGAACTTCTCTCCATACAGATAATGTCTTCATATCTTCAGAGCAAACACTACCGTCGCCAACTCTTAGTCATGAGTTGGATAATTCTTCTCATGTATCTTCAACTGTCTTGATGCATAGGTCACTGTGTCTTTCTCTTGCATCAACACACAACCTAAACCCATATGAGAAGCATTTGTGTATACCATGAAACCCTTTCCAGCCTCTGGCAATATCAACACTGGTGCAGTAGTCAACAAGTTCTTCAGTTGAGCAAATGCCTCCTCGCATTCCTCAGACCAATGAAACTTCACATCTTTCTGGGTCAACTTGGTTATTGGTGAAGCGATCTTCGAAAAATCCTTCACGAACCTTCGGTAATAGCCTGCTAACCCTAAAAACTCCTAATCTCAGTCACTGAAGTCGGCGCTGGTCAATCTAAAATCGCCTGAATCTTTGCTGGATCTACAGCAATACCTGCTGCTCCAACAACATGTCCCAAAAATTTAACCTCAGACAACCAAAATTCACACTTACTGAATTTGGCATACAGTCTGTGCTCCCTCAAAGTCTGCAACATCTCCCTGAGTTACTGCTCGTGATCTTCTCGAGTCTTCGAGTACACCAATATATCATCAATAAACACGATCACAATGCGGTCAATAAATGGTCTCATCACTCGATGCATCAAATCCATAAACATGGCAGGAGCATTAGTCAAACCAAACGGCATGACTGTGAACTGATAGTGACCATACCTCGTACTAAACGCTGTTATGTATCTATCATCCTCCCGATCCTCCAGTTGATGATATCCTGATCGTAGATCTATCTTGGAGAAAAACTGCGCTCTCTCAGCTGATCGAATAAGTCGTCAATACGCGGTAATGGATACTTGTTCTTGACTGTGACCTTATTCAGTTGTCTGTAATCAATTCACAATCTCAAGGTACCGTCCTTCTTCTTCACAAACAGGACCGGTGCTCCCCATGGTGATATCGAAGGTGTGATGAATCCCTTCTCGCTCAATTCTTGCAACTGCTTCCTCAATTCTTTCAATTCTCGTGGAGCCATGCGATATGGTGGTATAGATATCGGTTTCGTACCGGGCACCAACTCAATAATGAAATTGATCTCGCTCGGTGGTGGTGATCCAGGTAAGTCTTCCGAAAACACGTCCGGAAACTCGCGCACAACCTGAATCTCTTCAATTTTAGGTCTATAACTCTCTGTAACGGTATATATACATACCAGAGTCTCCATTTCCCCACTAATCGCAAGTCGACCTCGAGTGCCCTCGGCTCTCGGTGTACTACCACTATACATGAATATTGGACGTCCTGAAATCTCAAATAGCACTATTTTCGCAAAACAGTCGATATGAGCATGATATGATGCTAGCCAATCCATCCCTAGCAACGCATCGAATTCCAGAAATTCCAACACCCTGAAGTCTGCAGGTAACTCGACCCCGTCGATCTCTACTGGACATTTCTCCACCAGAGAATTAGGGTACACTCTATCTCCGGCTGCAATACTCAAAATCAAATGGACTCTGACACTAACCGGTTTCAACCCTAACATGCCGACCATGCGACCATAAATGAAAGAAATTGTCGAACCCGAATCAAATAAGACATATGCTTGATGACCACAAATGAAAATCATACCCTCAATGAGTTTTCGTGCAGCGTCTGCGTCTGGCTGTGTAATCATATGGACGACCTCTCGACGCTGTGGTGGAATCACAGTCACTGGCTACGGACACTCTCGACTGATATGTCCCACCTGACCACAGCGATAACAAGTGACTGCTCTAGGCTGACCCTGCGCCCGATCCTGGGCCCGTGCAGATGTTGTCTCTGCCCTGGTCTGGAACTATCTCGTCCCCGTCCTCTACCTCTACCTCTGCCTCTACCACCGTGCTGCTGACGTGGAGCCGGTGGTGCTGGTAAAGCTGGTAAAGTAGACGTAGCAGGAGCTGGCAATGCAGGTATGGCTGGTGGTGGTACGGGAGGTCTACCTACAATAGTCTGCAAAGGTGTAGGAGATGTTACATAAGGCACAATTACCCCCTGAACACCTATATCCCATCTCCTCGGTCATTTGCCCTTCTGTCTCCTCCGCTCATACTCCGCCATCTGATCAGGTGTCATTGTGGGAACTAAGGGTGTCCCGTCAGCCATTCAGCTCATACAATAAGTCTCGTGAGCAAGTGCACGCTCGAAAATCTCTCCCAGTGTCCTGGCACCTGAACTGACCACGTAAAAACAAATATCTGGCCTCAGTGCTGGCATCCTCCTTCACAAGATCTCCGGCAAACTGCCTCAAATAGCTGTATCTGTCTCGATAGCTCATCACCGACTCGTCGGCTCCATGTCTCAAGTTCATGAACTCCTTCCTCAACCGCTTCATCACCGCAGATGGGAAGTACTGCTGATAGAACTTAGTCTTGAAGACATCCCAATACTCAAACTCGCCCTCAGCAGCTATCGTCGCACGCCACCACACATCGGCGTCTCGTTGCAATGTGTACGACGATATCTCAGCTCTGAGTCTATCCTCAATTTGCAAGACTCTATGTAACTTCTCCTGCGACAAGACCCACTTCTCGATCTTCGCAAAATCTCTTGGACTGTCGAAGTATATCGGTTTCAGTTTGATGAAATCTTTCACCTACTGAACTACCGTTGTCGAACTAGCTGATGGGGGTGTGGAAGATGGTGTAGACACTGTCTCTACTGCTGGAGCTGCTATCATTGGTGTTGCAGTACGACCCAAGCACTACGGTCGATGCTCAGACGCATGATAGGACCCGAAGTCCGAGCCGGGTTTGTCTTTGGTGGAGCAAATCGGGAAGTCATCAATGCAATGAAATCTGCTAACTGCTGACCCTGAGCAGCTACTCGATCTGAAAGCCTCTGGAAACCCACCGCTGATGGTATCGAAGGTTGGTTTCCGCTCGCACCGGCATCACTGCTATCTCGTGAATCCACCATATCCGACTGCAAATGGAGAACGAACGCGAATCAGCTACTACGTGGATAACGCATATATACACATAATAAAATTAACATGTATATAGATAGATCAAATCCCCAACTCACGTTCACTAACTTCCCAACTAATAGTTTCTAGACGAAGATCATCTGGTTTTCCACATCTAACTAAGGTTTTCTAACTTCTACAATTTTTTTAAATCTTTTAGTTGTTTCTAGCTGAACAAGGTAGGTCGTTCACCACATATTGTAGTTGTGGTATCATATTGTAGAAACTCCATATTCTACAATCTTAGAGCCGTGTTTTCTCAAAACCATGGCGCTGATACTAACTGTGTTGGTATCATATAGCCTGAAACCATATAAGTAAGCCAAGCTTTATAAACCTTGGCTCTGATACCACCTGTGACGGCCCCAACTACAAATAAGGGCACCGCCCGGCCTAATCCCTTAATTAAGCCCTAATCTCCCCTATAGGACCTAACAAGGAACTAGTAAGCCTTATTTAAACACCTAAACACCTACCAATTATGATACCACCTACAGTTAACTAGCTAGTTCTACTAACTAACATATGGTTGTCTATAAATCAGAGTTAATCTAAATTGTTCAAACTAACAAATTATTCAGCGGAAGTCATCATTACTAGTGGACCTTAAATCCTACGGCCTAACCTATTGTGGAAAAAACCAGGAAATAGTGATCACATGCATATATAAACAAAAACGGTGATATATATAACATGTGTCTAGTCATATATTCCTATCACTCAACCCAAAAGGCAAAATAGCATCTACATAAAAATGTAATACAAAAGAATACAAAACGTATAAAAATATGTCGTAGCAGTCCTCCACCGGCTCAGAGGTAGTCACCAAGCTTCTCTTTGCCTGGTCTGCTACTCGGCTGATATGCACCCACCGTCACAAACTAGACGGTGAATACATGAAATTATTTAAGTAATACTGAGAGACATCGGTCCACATTCCCAAACAGACAACAAGTATCAAATGGCATAATTTAAATAGCAACTATGCTGAAAGAAACATCATGCAAAGAGATACTTGAGTTAACCATATATGAAACTGACTTAAGGCTAAGTAGTAATGGACTAGGTTCGGTCAGCCGTGATCTTCATCACATCAACCTGTCCACTACAATTTAAGCTCTGCTCTATATCATTTCATTACAACAAATTGAGATATATATCATAACTTCAAAAGGTCGTATTTACGATTACGCCTTTTCTATTCCAAGTGAATTAGTCGTCACCGGAATGTATACTTGCTAACATACGCGAGTTTTAAAACTCGTCATTTTTGCGCCAACAAACAACGAGGTCCAGTTACCCCGTTCGAGGCACGTTACCCCGTGTGTCATGCAAGGTAGTGGAGAAACTCCCTAACATCCCGGCAAGTCTAGTGACCCCCGTATGAAAGCTGAATTTCTATCATCAAATTATCATAACCACAAGAACCACTTTCATTTTCAATAATGACTCGGTAATGAAAGCCAAGAGATGTAACTTCATACTAATGCACAAAGGATTAAAGTCAAAATAAACAAACCATCCTAATAGCATGCTATATCACTGAATAATGACAAACACAACAATCAACATGACAAAGTATAGAAATTGGAATCAATGATATACACAACAAAGTATGCTATGAACAACATCACAAAATGAGAACTGAACAAGTCATAGCATATGGATTTCAAAGGCAATTCAGTTTGAATAACTGAGAATAAATAAATAAATGGAAAGAAATGTAAATAAATGTCTCAATCAGTTTACTTACATACACACAGCAATTCCTAAGCTATCCAGTTTCTCGTCGCGTCGATGTACGCACCCAAACCCCGTAATAGCTCCTTTACGGTCCTAACATTTGACAATTTATCAATTTAGATTAACAATTCATTATTTAAAATTCTTAAATTGGTCGAAATCGAATTCGATACCAATTTGCCAATTTCGCGCTTTTCGATGTAAAAACCCCGTAAAAGTCGCGTCTGAAATTTCAAATCTTGTATTTTTCATAGAAGTTTATCAATTTCTATTTATTTTGTCGAAATATAATTTTTCAGAATTTTTCCTAATTTTTCAGGGATTTTCCTGAATTTTCCAACATTTTATCTATTTTCTGGAATTTCTTTTATTAAAAATCAATTTAATTTAATTTAATAATTAAATATATATATATATTTATTATTATTATTTTTTTATTTGGGGCGGGTCCGGGTCAACCCGACCCGGTCAGCGGACCGGGCCTCGGTCGACCGGGCCGGCCGGCCTCGGCCTACCCGACTGACGCATACATGGTAGCCCGACCCGCTACCCATCTTCTTCTCACTCGTAGCACGAAGTGCTCTGGTCGTGCTCTGGTTCTTTTTTTTTTCCTTAAGACGATGGGGTTGGCTCCCATCTCCAACCCCAACTGGAGTCGATGGCAGGGGACACACCCTTGCCATCTTCTTCCTCACGCCTCTCGGCCATGGAGGTCGAGCCTTCCATGGCCGAACATGGCGACCAACAACGACAACCACAACAACGACGGTAGCAACAACAACGAAAATCAACAAGAACACTCACCTCACCTTGAGCTTGGTCTCTCTCTCTCTCTCGGTCTCTCTCTCTCTTTCTCTCCTCTCTTCTTCTTCTCCTCTTCGGTCTCTGCGTTTTGTTTTTTTTCTCTCTGGTTCGGTTTCTCTTTTTTTTCTCTCTTTTTCCACCGCCACCAACTTGAGAGCAAAGAGGATAAGATATTTAGTGTCCTCGAGATTCATGCAACACGAATCTCGAGGCAACCCAATACTTATCCTCTATTTCCACCGCCTTATATTATTTCTCGAGTCTCGCGAAATGCGTATCTCGAGGTAAATTCAACACATATTGTTTTATTTGATAAACTATTGGCCCTTTATATATATTGATGTGGCTACATTATAGCCACTAACTTATATCATTTTTCATTTTTTTTTTATAAATGTGATTTAACTAGTTACGCTTACCCCACGAGCTGCTACCTCGGGCCCACATCGGCACGCGACTCGAGGCGCGTCCCCGCTCGTCTTGGTATCTGCATACCCATAAACGACTTAGTAGTATACACAAATACAGTACACTATGCATACAACACCCAAATATAACATTTACCTCGGCTACCGTGCCTCGGTAGTGACACGTATCACGCTGCGGGTCCCACGTCACGAGTCATTGTATCCTAATTAACGAATTAAACGTGTATTAATTATTAGGTCGTGACAAGTACCACCACCAGAGGACTTGACTCCATGGCAGTAGAGGCTATGGATAGTAGAGATGCGGACAGTACCAAGAAGACAGGGCGCATTACCAAGCAGCCGTGTTGTGGTATGAGCAGGATATGGAAAGGAGAGAGCAACACCAACTGAACGGGCAACTTAATTTCATGTTGTTTGTTGATCATCAAAGGGACTTAGCTATGTATGAGAGGAGCAGATGGATGAGAGCTACTGATAGGTCATTAAGCTTTTCAGCAGCATCGAACTATGTGTTTGATCAGGATTTGGTGCAGAGCAGGAGGGTGGAGCGTCCATTGACACCATCCCATGATGGAGCTGATGATGCAAATGATGATGATGACGCGCAGTCCTGAAGTCATTGTATTAGGATTTTTTTAGACCTAGGGAGTTGAAAGTGACATTGATACCATTTTTTTAACTTTGGGATATTTTGTTAACTATTTATTTGTTTCGATTCTATGTTTAGTTTACTTTATTATAACTTGAGTTATTATATATGTTTGTGTGTTTTAGTGTTTTCATGTTTCAGGCTTACTTTTAAACCTTGGAGACAAGGTTTGGTTTTAAGTTTAGAGGCATCAACACTACACTACATTATGGGAAGTGGCAAGATAGGATGATGTAAGGATAAACACTGCAAATATGATCGTTTAAATTTTAATTTGAGACAGTTAAGGAGGAAAGCATGGTAGTGTATAAATTTTTCATTTTTCTTACTATTCGAATGTTTAAGTAGTATAGATTATGTTATATATAGTAATTTGTAATGAATAAGTAGTTCATTTGCATGTTCATGCTTTTAATTATGGATTAGTAGATTATAAGTATCTTGTTGATATAAAACTCAAGATAATGTTTTAAGTTTTGAAGAAGAAACCATGAAATGTAGCATACAACGGTATGATTTCATGATTAGAAACCTAAAGTTAGGGAAGACCTTGGACTTGAAACAAGACCAAGAAACTAGAAAACTTCTTGTGGAAAAATTTAGATCTTTAAGGATTCTATAATAAATGTAAATCTTACTTGATAATACAAAGTAAATATAGACTTAGTGCAAAAGATGTGAAAAATAGGCATTGTAAATTAAGAGTTGGGGTTAACTTACTTGATTTAGTGATAGTGAGAAGTGCTAACAAGAGTTTTAGAAATAAAAAAATAAGAAAATCTCACAAGTTTTATTGGAAATGGAGCAGAAAAATTGATGGTTGGAAAAAGTAAGGAAGAATGGAGTCCATAGGAAAATGAGCGGGGACTGTTAAAAAGAAATGAAAAAAAGAATGAGAGAAGAAAATAAAGAAAAGAAGGCGGAAGTAAAATAAAACTCTTCAAATAAAATATTTAGCTCAAGTACGAGTAGTTAATTGAGTTAAGTTTTCATTCCAACTATGTGAAGTCTTATAGACTCTTGAAGTACTAAAGTCTACCAAAGATGAGTTTATCTATGCTTATTTGTGAGTTCCTAAGCTTAATGAGAAATTATGAGATTGAATATTTGCTACTTGAGTGTTGAGATGAAACGAACTTGTGAGTAGTGATAGTTTTTGGTTGTGATATACTTTGATGTTTCTGGTTGTGATATATTTTGATGTTTCAAAAGAAAATTTATATATGTCATTAAAGCTACATGTCTTACAATAATAAGTTTTTGCAAAGAAAAACTTTTGAGTGGATTATTAACTTAGTGAATTAAAGGATACTCCATGAACAATGTAAATTGAATGAGAACTAGTTATTAGTAGACTTAGTAGAATACATCTTTGTTCGGGACGCGCGAAATCTTAAGTTTGGGGGTATTTGATAAGTAATTATTTATACTTATATATAGGGTTAGTTTAATAATATATTTAACATAAATATTTCTAAATAAGCTCTAATTCATGGTATTATTGCATTTCATGGAATTAAGGTGTAAAGAAAGGAAATGAGCAAAAACGAGAAGAAACGAAGCAAAAACTCATAAAAACATGGTTGGTGTCGTGGCTACACATGTTGGCACTATGGGAAGGAATGGCATAGCATGGGAAGGAAAGGCACGACGTGGGAGAGCAAAGGAAGTGAAAAAACCAATACTGGAGGTCCGACGTTGTGGCAGTGTCGTGGCTTAACAAACACGGCGCCGGGGCATTAGTGACAGCACCAAACAAGCAGAAAATAGAAAGTTTGAGTTTTATTTTGAGTTAAATTGTAAAGTAGGGTTTTTAATTGTTATTAGGAAGTATAAATAGGTATTAAGACATGGTAAACTCACTGCATAGCAACTATTAGCTACCATTAGAGTAATTAGTAAATGTTTACTTTGAGTTTGAGTATTAATGAGTTTTGTGTGGAGAAAACATTGAAGACTTCACATTCGCAATTCAAGTTTGGTTTCATTGGATCAATTGAAGGTAATATTTACATTTATCTCTGATTTGCAATGATTTCCATTATGAATTGTGATGTGTGTTTCAATAAAGTGTTAGTAGTCGATTTATCTTAGGGATCAATTGATCATATGGTATGAATATGAATAAAAAGTTATTATAAAAAGTGCAATGGTTAGAATTCATATTGATTCTGAGCGTAATGCTTTAGACAGCTTAATCATGTGTTTAATGAACTTAAGCTTTATGAGTTATCACGGCCATTGAAGCTTTAAATCCGGACACGAATGGTACAACTGTAAAATATACAACATCGAGCGATAGTTGTTGATTAAGGAGGCATGGATAGTAAACTTAGTTGGTTATGAATCCAAAGATTTAGAACATTAAAGCAACGTAGAGCTTACGTTATTCACACTGATAGGTGGAGTTCTAGTTTGCACATTAAAATCTTTTCCGTCACGACAATGTGTTAAAATGGATTTGAAGGAAATCTGTATATTCAAATTAGGCATTGCACACACTATATTAAGATGTAAAAGTGGTTGAAAAGCATAGTATTAAATTACATAGGTAAAGTTGTAAACTAAGATATCTTTAATATAAAAGTTAAAGTAAGTTTAAATTGATTTGGTAGATTAGTTTAGTTAGTATAAAACCAATTAAAAGAAATTTCCTTAGCAATAGTTCAAATTTAAATATGTAATTAACTAGTGCAAAAAATTTTCCTTGAAGATGATATTTGTGATCAACGTAAGTTGGTTCCACTATTACTACAAGCTAGTCGTTATACTTGCGGCACGCATCAATCAAGAATTTTCATCTCATATTGTTAGTTGAGGTATTGCTTGAGGTATGTCAGACCAGCACAATCATCTCCAGTAATGATCATATCATCTACATAAAGTAATCGAAGTACACATTTGTGACGGCCCCAACCCTACAAATTGGGCACCACCCGGCACTAGGCCTTCATTAACCCCCAGCGAACCAGTTCGGAGTTAATAAAGGCCTAGTCAGCCTCACAAATCTGTCTTCGGTACCTAATAATCCACACAACAGAGTATGTATAATGAAATCATATGCAGTAGAATTTAAATGCAATGAAAACTCGATAACAAATATATTAAACACACAACGAGTTATAGGTGTGGAAGCTAGTATGCGGAAACCCCGTACATATACAATGTACAAATCATAGTGACGAGGGAAAATACACGTATCTCTCAACCCAAATACTCATTTATAAAATACAATACAAGTGATATAAATACACCAAATAACCTACGTATGTCGCACATCAATGTTTTTGAGCTCGGAGATCATGCCTGCAATTGTCAAGAAAAGCAGAGACAATTCCAGTGAGTAAATCCAGAAGAAGCTCAACAGTAATTCAGATTAAACAATAAATAAGTCTATAAATCATGCAGGAAAGAGATTAAGCTGAAAAGAACAATAAAGCGCGTGATAGATAGACTACAATGATCAACGATAGAGACCAAGTGACTCGGGGGCAAAGGATAGGCATCTAAGTGGTCTTGACACTCTACACGTGAATACTGGTACGTCGGGACCAAGTCCGCTTCAACCACACCAAAACCATTCGGCGCTGTCGACTCACTTGAGCCGCAGCCCGAGAAGACATTTTAAAAAGAGCCACACTCGCTGCATGATGCTCAACCGCAATGGAATCCTCGAAGTCCTGTGAGGAGCCACGACACCTGGCAGACGCTCACTCAGAGGATTCAGTCTCGTCTAGGAGCCACGAGCGCGACTCGGATGCTCAACCCACGAGTAGACGACTCAACTCGACCACTTAGACCCTAAGTCACTTGGTAGGGAAGCAAAGTCCAACAATAGGTATCATTTCCATCAAAATATGCAAGGAAATGAAAAGAATTAATATTGAATTTCTTACTGGTTTACTTACAATACAATCGTATAAATCGCCACGTCCAATCGATGATTCGAATAGCCTAGTTAAGTCATTCTTGCAAATCTACAAACATACATAGCATAGCAAAGTTGTTTTAAGGACAATTTGCTAAATAGAGGCCTTGTATGAACTAATCCATCAATTAGTTCTATTAAAGACTCGCGTCGTTACATAAAGAGCTTAACATATTAAGACAATCTTATATTAGTTTCACTTTTGAACTTAATGAATATAAGTCTAGGAACCCCAAAGTTCATAAAACCTTTGTTTTAGTAATTTAACCAAAACGATACAATTGTCCAAACTGTTGTAAATTGGATGACCATTTAACCAAGCTTATGAATGATCACATTGTCAAGCATGGCTCTCACATTGAATTGTAACATCAAGTATGACTTCTACATTGAATGTAACTTGTACATTCTACGTAACTTGTATTCAACTCCAATATATAATCACTTGTCTATGTATTGTCATGTAACTTGTAATCTTGTATGACATGAGACTTTGGTGTAACTTGCACACTTTGTGCAAGTACTTATTTTCATCATGACTAAGGGCCTATATAAGGAGGTTCCGTCACTTGTAAAGAACACACCAAGTTGAACGAAAAATTCTCATTTCAACTATCTCATTTCTTCTCTTCTCCTTTGTAGTAGTAGTTTGTAGTAGTAGAAGTTTTTAGTCTTCTATTTTCCTTCTCTAGTTCTTAGCAAGTTTCAACTCAATTTACAACACGTTATCAGCACGAGCTTGCTCTAGCATTAAAGAGATCTTGAAGTTCAAGAATGCTTGTTAAGGAGACAAAGCTAGGAAGGTATAACTTTTGTTATTTAAATAAGTTCAATTTATTTATATATTATCATGGTTGCTTCTTTTATTACATGCATCACTTCTATATGCATACTTTATTCATATACTATGCATTATAACGTCACCGATTGCGAAAGTATGCTCTGTAGTTGCGTCTTGTACGATCTTCTACATCAAAAATCAAAAGTCAATGTGACATATAATTTTTCTCTTAAAACTACAAACGATTAGTTATTGTTCTATTCTTGATTTTATAATACAAATAATGTTATAAGTTTGAGTTGATAGTGGGTAAGCCTTGTCCCCGGTAAAGCTAAACATTGAAAGAGTGACGAGTTATCACGTTCGAGGAGGCATGGTATTAAGTAGACTATGTCTCGCCACCCAACATGGAGGTTGTCCCACCAACTCATACGAATAGTACATTTTTTTTATTAATGAATCAAGTTGTGAACATATATTTAATCATATGTTATGTTTTTACATAAAAATGGAAAAACTATTTTATATTAAATTTATTTTCAAAATATTATTCAACCATAGTTGAATTTGTTGCCTTATTATATTACCAACAAGAATTACTTGTCATGACAATTAGATACTACAATTTGTGAATAAAGCATATATGCAAAACTGTGTGTTATACACAATCATTCGCCAATTTCTCTTTAGAGACCTGAAAAGTGAATATTTCACTTTGTATATTTTTTCACCTCATGGAGTTATAAATATATAAATACCAAAAAAAAGTAATGCTCCAAAGGCTCAAAATGAGTGGTTGAGTCTCAAGCTACAAAATTTAATCACTCAAATATTAATTATAATTCCGCAATTTTAATTACCTCTATGTTGAGGCTATGTGGAAATATGACTGATAGACAATAAAAAGGAGGTCACGTGGTCCGCCTCGATTTATTGCTGCAACAAATATCGAGTGCGCACGTCAATCCAATAAATATTAAGGATTGATTTCTTGTCTAATGGTAGCTGAGTAAAATAATGAGATATTATAAATATAATATCGCTTTCGTCCAATTAGTTCAGCTTCAAATTAAGAAGCATATGTTGCATATAATGATCATGATCGCAATAACAAATTTATGGACGTGGAAAATGTGAAAATATCAAGTAAAGGTCGTATTGACAATTCCACAAAAAATCGGAACAAAAGTGGTGCACCACTACAAAGGGCAAATAATTATTGACAATGAGCGCTTATAATTGTGACATTTTTTGGTCATATATGAAAGGCTGTTTTGCATAAATATTGTCATATATATACCCGAATATTTTTGTGACATTTACCATGCCTTCAAAATCAATGGCAAAATATTATGAATTTTATCATTGAAAATGGCTCGATAAAACAGGCACATCGACATGTGTTTAAATCGTGACCTACATATGGGCGATGAGTTTATGTCTTGTGTATCGCGCTACATGCATGTACATTATAATATAAAAGTGTATTTCTCGAATTCGAACTTAGCGGAGGCTAATGTTCAGGCAATATCCGGTACAACAATTTTATTGTTAATGTCTTGTTCAGAAGAAGTCTACTCAGAATAATAAAAAATTTATCTATATGAATATGATTTAATCTGAGTATAATATTCCCGACTTTAACTTCTGGAATATATAAGGCACATTAAAACGAATGTCGTCATAAATCAAATGACATTCATTTTGTGAAAAGATCTATTTGAATATCCATAATCATCAATAATGCGAAAATATCGTAAATTCACACGGACATCCTTTATCGAACTGAATTTTTTTTATCAGCTGGAGATTATCTCAAGGCAAATCAATATGAGACTTATATTGATTTAACTCTCCATCAATCATATTATAAGATGTCTTGGATCCCTAATAGAGAATTTATTTATAGCAAGTTTTGTTAATTGTTACTTTGATGAAGCAATTTTCCCACCATTATGGGGAGAAATAAGCCAATTCAAAAGGAATTGCGTGAAATTACTTGAAACACATCAAATTGCATTAAATTTGTTGTATTATGATCCATGTATAAACTAATATGAACTCAAAGTTCAAAGGATCATTCAGTAGCAACAAGTTATGAATCAATTACTTGATGCAAGTACTATACACAAAAGAGTGACAATCATATGCTTCAGCATTAAATGGTTCATATAGAAAACGATGTCCATGTGCAACAAAATGCACAAGATGTCTCACCCATATGAACATGAGGGGGAGAATCAAAATGAGTTATTGATTAGTGAATTGCACTCTTTTTCTCTTAGCTATGATTTTATCCTACTGGGTTTTCCTAGCAAGGTTTTTAATGAGGCGATCCTAACATTATTATACTCCATATAAAAAGAAAAAAATTATGAAAGCAAATAATGTATTTTTTTTTCTTATACTAGATTTTTTTCCCACATGATTTTTCTAGTAAAGGTTTTAATGAGACGTATATATTCTCTCAAAGTTTATCGATGTGTTGCACTCTTTTCCTTAGCTATGATTTTATCCCACTGAATTTTCCTAGCAAGGTTTTTAATGAGGCAATCAACAATATTATACTACAAATCAAGATTGACGAGAACATTGTACTTTTTCCTATACTAGATTTTTTTTCCCATAAGGTTTTTCTAGTACAGGTTTTAACGATGCATATTCTCTCAGCAAGTGTCATCCAAGGGGAGTGTTGTAAATTGGATTACCCTTTAACCAAGCTTATGAATGATCACATTGTCAAGCATGGCTCTCACATTGAATTGTAACATCAAGTATGACTTCTACATTGAATGTAACGTGTACACTCTACATAACTTGTATTCAACTCCAATATATAATCACTTGTCTATGTATTGTCATGTAACTTGTAATCTTGTATGACATGAGACTTTGGTGTAACTTGCACACTTTGTGCAAGTACTTATTCTCATCATGACTAAGAGTCTATATAAGGGGGTTCCTTCACTTGTAAAGAACACACCAAGTTGAATGAAAACTTCTCATTCCAACTATCTCATTTCTTCGCTTTTCCTTTATAGTAGTAGTTTGTAGTAGTAGAAGTTCTTAGTCTTTTATTTTCCTTCTCTAGTTCTTAACAAGTTCCAACTCAATTTACAACACAAACATTTGGTTGTCTACGTAAGTCTATTTAAAGATTTCGAGTTTCTTAGATTTGTCAAACCATCATATATAGCTTCAATAAAGTAGGTTCATTTTCAAGAAAATTGATTAAAGCTCTCTTTTTATGTCAAACTTGATACGTAAGCCGATCAAATAAATAATACTTGCCTCTAAGTTTGAAAAAGACTTGAGCAACACAATACTTTTCATTATATCCATGAATTACATACTTTAGGCTTGAGTCTAACGGTGCAATCCTTTTTTTAAGGCATTTTGTCAAGCACATTGTATGCAAGAAAAAAAGTTTTACTCAACTAACTTCAAAATTTGTCCAAATCACTTCGAATCTCATAATCCATGAAAACCATACTTGAATGCTTATTAAGACCCTAATTCCATAACAAATAGATCGAATGCGACAATAATAAAGAAAATTTATAATTCATAGCTTCGACCAAACTTGAACATGAAAAGACTTACAATCTTGTTGAGCTCAATTTGAGCTTCCAAACTTTAGAGGAAAAGAGCAAAATTTTTCTACAAACATTTATCAAACATCGAGAGTGCATTCATTTCCAAGACTATTTACAAAACTTAGAAGAACATAGTAAGCTCTCCTTAAGGTATTTCAAAATGATTTTACCAAATTCAATGCAAATTAGTCACAATCCCTTCAATACTCCAAAATCATGCCAATAACACTCGATTAATCGAATCATATAAACCAAACTTGAAAAACAGTTCGCAAGGCTTAAAATCCATACTTTTCTATGCATTTTTGTTTTAAAGAGCAAGTAAATGTCTCTTTTGATAATTTCATCAAATACATGGAATGCAAGAACAAGGGTTTCTCAAACTTAACCCAATTTAGTTTTAAGTTGGCAAAACCAACTTAAAATCATTAATATAATCATTTCTAAAATCAAACAAGAACCAACACTTCCAATTTAACCAATTTAAGTTCATCAGCAACTATAATTTTCTAGATTTGACTTGTACCTAAATTTTTAAATGTGTTTTAGAGGCTCACCATGGCCTTCAATGGAGGTTTCAACTCCAAAATCCCTTTGAAGAACACAAACTTAGCCATGATCTACACATTCCTTCTTCGCAAGCAATCTATCGCGTCGTTGAGCTTCGTCGGAACCATACCTAGTTGTCCGCCGGTCCGCCTCGCGCACCCTCGCCGGCGCCGCCGTCAACGCACCACCGCGCCTTACTGCTGATGTTCGTCCACGATCTCATCAGCGTCGATCCCTTCGTTGTCCCCTGCCGCACCCTGGCCGTCTGCGCCGTCCGTGTCTTCCGCACTGTCCACGTTGTATGTCGCCATGGCTGCTCCCTCGCCGGAGCCCTCGTAGCCATCACCTCTCTCTCTTCTTCTCTACTTTAGCTACATTTCGTGCAACCCAAACCAAACTGGGCATTTACATATGCCTAGATTGTTGAATCTCATCCAAACATCACCACTTAATGCGGATCTCGAGGTGAATCTAAGGTGTAGCTTGGGACAACACACATCCCACTTATCCTACACTATTCATCCTAAAGAAAAATGGGTGGTCCTTGATTCACACTAGCATCTTACAACATTTTTTTTATAAGCTTAAGGACTCAATCTATAAATTTGATTACATAATCTAAGTCTTGGTGTTAATCTCATCACCACCTCACTATCTAGTCTACCTTATACATCGCATAGGTAGTTTCTAATTACATGCTCCCATAGTTTGGACTTATAAAAATAGGGTACATTTAACCTAACTTAGGAGTCATTTTAATTAAATTATTTAACTCAACTTATGAACATAGATATTCTCATTCAATCTAGCTATGTTATTAGACCTCCCTAACTATTATTTACCCAGTATCTCTCGCTCCAATGCGCACCCCAAGGTCAACCCACGCTAACTCTCGCGACGTAAATCCCGAGCTATATCGCCTAATACATTATATTTTATTTAATAGACTCATAATACATTCATCACGCAAAAATAAACATTTAATCTCGACATTTGAGTTTGAGGGTCTGATCGAGTTTAACACATTAGTTTGAATTACGAGTCGCTAATCTTTAATTAATGTTAAATCTCAATTTAATTAATTTGGGTCGTTACAATCTTCCCAACTAAAAAAAATTCGTCCTTGAAATTAAAAGGAAGTTACGCCATTGCAAGATTAGTAGAGATAATGTTGAGTGCAAATTTCTTCGCCTTGAATCTATAATTTCATTACATTTTAACTTGTGCACTCTCTTATGATAGTTCGAATGACCAATCAGTTTATCTAGTGCTCATTCAATTATTTTCTAATCTTCTTGCTCTCCTCTTTGTGATAATTTAAACAATCACTAATTTCAATGCCTTAACACCACTACTTATCAAAATTATAAGGCCCCTATCGTAGAGTCTCAATTGAGCCACACCACTTTAGCTCGACCGCTAAAGTCATACTTACATCACACACTTAGGCAAATAATCTTCCTCACTTCTACCGAGTTCGTAACACATACATGAGCCTGATCCTTATAATTTGGATCAAGCCATACTTAGATGTAGTATGGTGGTCATCAATGTCAGTAACCCCACCACAACCTGACAGTAAAAACCCTGCCACAACCTGACAGTAAAAACAAGGATCGCAATCCCAAAATAATGGACACTGGCACACCATCCAACTCACCATCCTGGCTCCATATATATAATCGGCTCACTTGTGCTACGAGCATTTTAGTAAAAGTTGAAAAAAATAATAATAAATAAGCAAACCTTAGGCAATTAATGTATGATCATCTCTAAGCATCCTCAATCGTATGATCTTCATAATCCGTGAAAGTCAACAATCATGTTAGATTATCTGAACAACAATTTTAGTTTTATTTTTGTTCATTCTTAGTCCAATCATGCTTATTCCCTAAGCATCTGACAATTCGTGCTTCAAACATTTCCATTAAGTTCACTTTTCCACGCACAATATCCTTTCTTTAGAACATGCACTACTCGCACAAAAATTCCTTTTAGTATTCTTTCTTACGCATCTAAATCAATTTTAGATACATGAGAATTTTGAGGTGTACAATCTCGTTGGATTAATGCTTAAATGACCTTAAACCTCTAGAATGATTCGTGGACTCTACCTCTGCCTGTAACACTTAATTCATTCCTAAGTCCTCAAAGGTGGTGGTCGACTTCACCAACCATAGGACTATAAATGATTAGTGTCACTAGAGTAGAGTTACTTCGACTTGTGATCCAGCACTACTACTCCAGAGCTTTTGTCAAAGTTAGAGGAGTCTGTACATGTCTTATTCATTAGCTCTCAAGTTATCTCGACACTCTCTGCTTCCTTAGAGTCTGCGTTATCTCGTTCCTCTTACAAATTTTCTCTTTTTCTTTTTTTACGCATCCCTCATTTATCCTGTCACTTCACTAATTTTCTCAAACTTTACCTTCTCAAGTGCCCATATTCAAATTTTTATACATGAACGTATACGTAGACTAAATTCCAATTCATTTCCTATTATCAAACAACATCAATTTCCTTACATAAATTATTCCAAGTGGATCCTTTAGAAACATGTGCATGGACTTCTTATAATTTACGAATAATTTGAATCTAACTCCATGTACCTACTTCAAGGACTTGTTAGAACATTAATTTCCTATCGCTTGCAAATAACATGTGCTTTGCAACTTGAAAAGTTTCAAAATTTTTCAATGTATACTAAGTGTACTTAATTGATTTCCCAAATCGATAATATCTAATAATATGATTATTTAGGGAACTTTACTCCTTAAGGTACGCAATAAATTTTTATCATTTCATTAGTTTAAGTTAAATCAGATTAAGGTCAACCCTAACATAATTTACATCTCATGGATAAACATGAAATTAGAACTATTGACGTTCTAACCAAGATATGCATAACCGTCACTATATATCCTTCAATCAACAAGAATTTTTTGTTGCATCAACCATTAGTTCTATTAGTTCATGAATTCCTTATCTACACTAGAGTGTAAAGTATACTATAGCTGATACTTTTTTTTTATCAAGGAACTACATGTAGTTTAGGCTTCCTTACATTCCTATACCAAATTTACATGTCTAAGATAGTCAACAAAATAAAATAATAATAGCATATGATTTAGGGATCTCTATCGCTGTGAATTTTCATGATTAGACAAACATAAAATCCTCAAACTTTACGAATTACGCTAATATTTACTACGGACTTGATTACCATAATTAGCTCCAATTTAATGCATTGAAATCTAGTACTTTTTTTTATACTTCGGTCTTCACGCGCTTTACTCGTGTCCATAAATTGATCATTACCATCAATCTTCTTTATTATCAATTTCCACGAACCTAATAGTTCTATAGTCTATCTTTTACAATTTACTCATTGTGCCTCATGTGAAACACAAGAGTGAATACGACAAAAAGTTAATTATATTGTATACCTATTGATACCATATAATTCATACAATCAAATAGCATATGTTAAGGCTTATTAAAATTGCCCCCAATCTCACCTTCGCTCGCTTCCCAACTAAGTCTTTACGTTAGGATCATAGGGTTTCCACACTAAATTCATTTGTGTTCCTAATTCTACAAGTCTGTGTTCGCAAACTAATCTGGTTGTAGGCTTATCAAGAGCTAAAGGCAAAACCTTAGGCTCTGATACCAACTGTGACGGCCCCAACCCTACAAATTGGGCACCGTCCGGCACTAGGCCTTCATTAACCCCCGGTAAACCAGTTCAGAGTTAATAAAGGCCTAGTCAGCCTCACAAACCAGTCTTCAGTACCTGATAGTCCACACAACAGAGTAAATATAATGAAATCATATGCGAAGAATTTATATGCGATGAAAACGCGATAACGAATATATTAAACACACAACGAGTTCTAGGTGTTGAAGCTAGTATGTGGAAACCCCGTACAACATATACAATGTACAAATCATAGTGACGAGGGGAAATACACGTATCACTCAACCCAAATACTCATTTATAAAATATAATACAAGTGATATAGATACACCAAATAACCTACGTATGTCGCACATTAATGTTTTTGAGCTCGGAGATCATGCCTGCAATTGTCACCAAAAGCGGTGACAATTCCAGTGAGTAAATCCAGAAGAAGTTCAACAGTAATTCAGATTAAACAATAAATAAGTCTATAAATCATGCACGAAAGAGATTAAGTTGAAAAGAACAATAAAGCGCATGATAGATAGACTACAATGATCAACGATAGAGACCAAGTGACTCGGAAGCAAAGGATAGGCGTCTAAGTGGTCTTGACACTCTACCCGTGGGCTTAAAGCCACTTAAAACATGTTAGTGTCAAACACTGGTACGTCGAGACCAAGTCTACTTCGACCACACCAAAACCATTCGGCAATGTCGGCTCACTTGAGCCGCAGCCTGAGAAAACATTCCAAAGGGAGCCACAGTTGCAGCCTGATGCTCAACCGCAATGGAATCCTCGAAGTCATGTGAGGAGCCATGACACCTGGCGGATGCTCACTCAGAGGATTCAGTCTCGTCTAGGAGCCACAAGCGCGACTCGGATGCTCAACCCACAAGTAAACAACGACTCAACTCGACCACTTAGACCCTAAGTCACTTGGTAGGAAAGCAGAGTCCAACAATAGGTATCATTTCCATCAAAATATGCAAGGAAAGGAAAAGAATTAATATTGAATTTCTTACTGGTTTACTTACAATACAATCGCATAAATCGCCACGTCCAGTCGATGATTCGGTTGAGTCATTCTTGCAAATCTACAAACATACATAGCATAGCAAAGTTGTTTTAGGGACAATTTGCTAAATAGAGGTCTTGTGTAGCTCAAATGAACTAATCCATCAATTAGTTTTATTAAATACTCATGTCGTTACGTAAAGAGCTTAACATATTAAGACAATCTTATATTAGTTTCACTCTTGAACTTAATGAATATAAGTCTAGGAACCCCAAGTTCATAAAACCTTTGTTCTAGTAATTTAACCAAAACGATACAATTGTCTAAATATTTGGTTGTCTACGTAAGTCTATTTAAAGATTTCGAGTTTCTTAGATTTGTCAAACCATCAAATATAGCTGCAATAAAGTAGGGTCATTTTCAAGAAAATTGATTAAAGCTCTCTTTTTATGTCAAACTTGATACGCAAGTCGATCAAATAAATAATACTTGTCTCTAAGTTTGGAAAAGACTTAAGCAACACAATACTTTTCATTCTATCCATGAATTACATAATTTAGGCTTGAGTCTACTGGTGCAATCCTTTTTTTATGGCATTTTGTCAAGCATATTGTATGCAAGAAAAAAAGTTTTACTCAACTCACTTCAAAATTTGTCCAAATCACTTTGAATCTCATAATCCATGAAAATCATACTCGAATGCTTATTAAGACCCTAATTCCATAACAAATAGATTGAATGCGACAATAATAAAGAAAATTTATAATTCATAGCTTCGACCAAACTTGAACTTGAAAAGACTTACAATCTTGTTGAGCTCAATTTGAGCTTCCAAACTTTAGAGGAAAAGAGCAAAATTCTTCTACAAGCATTTTATCAAACATCGAGAGTGCATTCATTTCCAAGACTATTTACAAAACTTAGAATAACATAGTAAGCTCTCCTTAAGGTATTTCAAAATGATTTTACCAAATTCAATGCAAATTAGTCACAATCCCTTCAATACTCCAAAATCATGCCAATAACACTCGAGTAATCGAATCATATAAACCAAACTTGAAAAAGAGTCCGCAAGGCTTAAAATCCATACTTTTCTATGCATTTTTGTTTTAAAGAGCAAGTAAATGTCTCTTTTGACAATTTCATCAAATACATGGAATGCAAGAACAAGGGTTTCTCAAACTTAACCCAATTTAGTTTTAAGTTGGCAAAACCAACTTAAAATCATTAATATAATCATTTCTAAAATCAAACAAGAACCAACACTTCCAATTAAACCAATTTAAGTTCATCAGCAACTATAATTTTCTAGATTTGACTTGTACCTAACTTTTTAAATGTGTTTTAGAGGCTCACCATGGCCTTCAATGGAGGACTCAACTCCAAAATCCCTTTGAAGAACACAAACTTAGCCAAGATCTACACATTCCTTCTTCGCAAGCAATCCATCGCGTTTGTCGGAACCATACCTCGCTGTCCGCCGGTCCGCCTCGCGCACCCTCTCCGGCGCCGCCGTTAACGCACCACCGCGCCTAACTGCTGATGTTCGTCCACGATCTCATCTGCGTCGATCCCTTCGTTGTCCGCTGCCGCACCCCGGCCGTCCGCGTCCTCCGCGCTGTCTGCGCCGTCTGTCGCCGTGGCTGCTCCCTCGCCGGAGCCCTCACAGCCATCACCTCTCTCTCTTCTTCTCTACTTTAGCTACATTTCGTGCAACCAAACCAAAATGGGCATTTACATATGCCTAGATTGTTGAATCTCATCCAAACATCACTACTTAGAGAGGATATCGAGGTGAATCGAAGGTGTAGCTTGAGACAACACACATCCCACTTATCCTACACTAGTCATCCCAAAGACAAATGGGTGGTGCTTCATTTACACTAGCATCTTACATCATTTTTTTGTAGGGCCTCTATGGGCACCCCACTAATTAGTAAAGGCACCCTCTTGTTGAGGGCACAAAAGCATTTACCAACTGCACCCAAAATTGATGGCCGAAATTTCCAAAATACCCCTCATTCAAAATAGATGCACCCCACCACCCGTCCTCTTCTTGAACCTTGAATTTTTGCTCAATCCATTGCAAGCAACTTTCGAACCCCGCATGTCTTCGTTTCTCTCCTCTGTCGTAGGCGCTGGTTGATGTGTTGTTCGAGTTTGGAGGCTCACCGATTTGTTGAATTTCGTCTCCACATTTGGGCTCAGTTTTATGTCTTCGATCTCGCACACAAGGCATTTATTCGATCGATTGAAGATACGTTGATAGTCTAATTAAGTTGCATTTGGTACAGTATTTGTTATTTTTCTGTAGTTTGTATTCAATGGATTGATATTTGCAAACTCGTGGATCTCGACCACACAGGCCATAAATAGTTTATACGGTCTCGCCAAGCATGGCCGAGACATAGGAAGTTGTGGGAACTCGTGGTTCTCGGCCGACAGCCAAGCAAATAGTTTATTTATACAGTCTCGGCCAAGCATGGCCGAGACATAGGGCAAGTGTGTGGGAACCCTCATACACATTAGTAGGGGGTCCCCAACATCAATCAAACACAAACACAACAACAACTCCAAAATACAAGAATTGAATGAATTAACCAAGCTATGTTAATGGAGTACCTAGCTTTAACTCGGCCATTGTTAGCCGAGATTATTCTTATGTGTTATTGTTTTAGGTAGCGTAACGTTGTGATTGTTCTCGGTCACCACATCACGAGAGTAATTCGGAGTGTATAGTTGATTTTCATTTCGGTGATGTACAACCGAGAATGAAATAGTTTTCTCGGTTGTCCATTACCGAGACTAATTGTGTTATCTCGGTCACTCGTCACCGAAACTCTAATTGTTTTTTCAAACTTGCTTGACCGAGACTATAGAAATGGAAGATTTTGTTCTTATTTTTTTGAATTGTACTTCTGTTTCTGCTCCAGGCGCTTACATGTTGTAGTCTTATCAGGTATGGCTCGTTCGAAAACCCCGATAACTATGTAGGAGATTGGTGTTGAGGTGTCGAGGGGTAACCGTGGGCGAGGCGGCCGGTAACCGTGGTCCTTTAGATGGATCATTGTTGAAGAGCTTTAAAGATCATGTCGCATTAGCGATTTGGAGCAATGAGGGAACTTGTATAATGTTGAATTATGGAACTTTTAATGTTTTAGTTTTTGTTGGATTAATGAACTTGTAGAATGTTGTTTGAATGTTGGACTTGTTAGAATGTTGAATGACGGATTATGGAACTTGTTGTGTTTTTCATTAAATATTTGACTATGTTTTGGTGTTATTGTTAGTATTGAGATTTGCTTTCAATAATTCTTGTTTAATCCCTCCGGTATCAGAGTGCTTCGTTACAAACACAAACTTGTTCTCACGACCAATCATTTGAAGCCATGAAATAGTCAATTCTCTATATGGGAATGGCCTACAAGGAGTAAACGCATCCTTGTAGTCTGGAAATAAAGTTGAAACCGGCATTACTTGCAATACATACATTGTAACATTGCGACTCAACCAAAATGCACAACAAATTCACCAAAAAACCCAAAAAACCAATTTTTCGGTAGTACAGGTCTGCGGCTATAATCAAATTTTCGTTCAATGGCAACCGAGACTTACGAAATAGTGTCGGTCGTTTATACCGACTATACAATTTGTTTCGGTCACAGCATGACCGTGAACTACACATAAGTCTCGGTGGATTTTGACCGAGACTTATCTATAAGTATCGGTACTGCGATGCTGAAACAATCGCGCCTGTGCAACTTCGACTGAAAAGATGAAAAACCGTAAAAAAAAAAAAAAAAAAAAAAAAAAAAAAAAAAAAAAAAAAAGCTCAATTAATTTCAACAAATACCTCTTCTTGTACCTCCTCTTGCACCATTGCAGTACATTCGTCCATTTTATAGTGGAAACAAGCTCGGATGATGTGAAGACGTGGCTTTAGGTTAGAGATGGGAGACCAATGTAGTGGGGTGCCCCAAAATTTGTTTGAAAATGGGTTGTGAGATTGGAGAGAGTTTATATGAAGGGGCAATAGAGTCATTTACATCAAAGTGTAATTTAGAGGGGAGAATGACAAAAAATTGGGTGCCTTCATTAATTGGTGGGGTGCCCATAGCGGCCCTTTTTTTTTTTATAAGCTTAGGGACTCAATCTATAAATTTGATTACATAATCTACGTCATGGTTTTAATCTCATCACCACCTCACTATCTAGTCTACCTTATACATCGCATAGGTAGTTTCTAATTACATGCTCTCATAGCTTGGACTTATAAAAATAGGGTACATTTCACCTAACTTAGGAGTCATTTTAATTAAATTATTTAACTCGACTTATGAACATAAATATTCTCATTTAATCTAGCTATGTTATTAGACCTCCCTAACTATTATCTACCCAACATCTCTCGCTCCAATGCGCACCCCAAGGTAAACTCACGCTAACTCTCGCGACGTTAATCTCGAGCTATATCGCCTAATACATTATATTTTATTTAATAGACTCTTAATACATTCATCACGGAAAAATAAAATTCAATCTCGACATTTGAGTTTGAGGTTTTGATCGAGTTTAACACGTTAATTTGAATTACGAGTCGCTAATCTTTAATTAATGTTAAATCTCAGTTTCATTAATTCGGGTCGTTACAACATTTATGATCCGTTTTGCGAGCAAACAACGCATTATATGCGGGCTAAAGATGAAACCAAAAGGATGACTAAAATAAATTTTGCAAACTAAACATGAGGAGTTTGTTTCAGACCATACAAAGCTTTCTTCAATCTACAAACAATATTTGGTGGGTGATCATATATCTAAGAGGGCGTCTCATACATACTTCCTCAGAAAAGATCACTATTAAAAAAAAGCATTTTTAACATCCATTTGAAACAACTGCCATTTTTGTATGGTTGCGGCGACTATAAGGTTACAATCATAGTGAATCTGCAAGTGACTGGAGCAAACGTAGATCTCCATAATCTGTGTTGTACTTCTGAGTCATCTAGCATCTAGTTGAGCCTTATATCGCTCAATTGTGTCATTAGCTTTGATCTTAAGCTTGTAAACCCACTTACAACCAATTTGGAGCTTTTTCAAGAGAAAGTGGCACTAAGTCCCGAGTTTTCGTTTTCTCAAAGGCATGCAATTCATCATCCATAACTTATTGTCACAAAGGATTATTTCTAGCTTCTGTACAAGTGTTAGGCTCAACAATTGGTTTTGTGCTTCTTTCTGGTTGATTTGATTCACTTATTCCATTGAGAAGTAAGAAATAGACAGTTGTAGCTCGATTTAGTATATATTGAGGTTGAGTATTGTGCACTTGCAGACACTACATCTGAACTTTTATGGTCACGATGATTATTACAAGACTTGGGTGTTATGCATTCCTTTTTCACCATTATTCATTGTGATAACCATAGCGTCATTCAAATTGCTCGTAATGATGTTTTTCACGAAGAAACTAAGCATACATATAGAGAGAATTATTGTCAGTTTATCCGACAACATATTCAAGAATGAACTATTTCTTTTATATGTGTTTCCTTTCGTGACCAGCTACCTGACATCTTCACTAAAACATTATTGTCTGCCCAGTTCAACCAATTGAGTTGTAAACTCAACTTGGTTTACTTGCCACCACTTTAAGTTTGAGGGGGATGTTAGTCAATATTGTCAAGGAATCTTGTATTTAGGCAATTTATATTTACTAAGAAACTTATGTAACTACCTGATATGTATATTTCCTACTTTTGCATCAGTAGGGTTCTTGTAAGCATACTCTTTAATAGAATTCAACACATTAATTGATAGATTGTTTCAAAACACATCAAGTTTTAATGAAAACTCTATTATTTCTCAACTAGCCCTCTTCTCTCTTCTCTTCTTTTCTCTTTTCTAGTTGTTCTTAGTTCATACTTTCCTTGTTTTACTTCTAGTTAGCTTATAACTTACTTTACTACATACTCTAATTTTAGAGAGTCGACTTGTTTATGATATCAAATATCAATTAATAATTAACAAAAACTTGAGATTAATTAAAAAAATTGCAAGATCAAGTATATAAGAAGTACGAAATATATCACGCCAAAGCAGTGGACGAGGCATCATCTAGGGTTTAGGGTTGGAGACAGATGCAACATTCAGGAGATTATGGGTTCAATTTATGTCGTCAACAAAGTTATTGATTTCTTATCTTATAAAAAAAGAGCAATGTATCTTGACTTGAAAAAAAAAAGGTTGTAATATATCATATCATACATATATAGTAATTCACTTACTAGACCAGCCTAAAAAATCAGCGGATGCACGACACGTGTTACTCACGTGCACTCATCATCCCGTGTAGTGTAGGGCATCTCTCTCGCTCTCTCTCTCTCTCTCTCTCTCTCTCTCTGTTAGATTTCGAATCTGCCTCTCTTCAAGGGAATTTACCTCCCGAACACAACAAAGGCACACAGAAGAAAGCAATGGAACTCTCCACACTCAGACTCGTCGATTCGAGCCCTCTCTCGAAGCCTCATCAGAAGAGCTTCTTCAATGGCGGAATCCTCCGCACAGAGCGGCTTTTTCTCGGCTTCAGCCCTCGCAGTGTGCCCTCTCAAACAACCCTGTGCTCGAAGGCCGTGAGCTCTCCTTCTGCTTCGGTTGAGGCGGACGAGCAGAGAGGGGACTCTGTGGACCGAATCGGGGCTCTGAGTCAGGTCTCCGGCGTGTTGGGGTCTCAGTGGGGTGACGAAGGGAAGGGCAAGCTCGTCGATATTCTCGCTCGCCATTTCGATGTCGTCGCTCGTTGTCAGGTTTGCCATGCTTTGCTTCATTTTTTGGGTTTTTAGGTTTATATGTGTTTGCCCTAGTTTTTTATTTCAAAGTTTTGATTTTTAGTTGCAATGTTGGAATTGTTTGCGACTTTGTGTGTTTGTGTGTGTGTGTGTGTGTGCGTGTTTCATTGTTGTTGATTTTTTTTATAGTTTAGGATTATGAATTCTTCGTTTTTAAGGACATTGAATTTCGTCGAAAGTTTCGATATTTATGTGTTTTTGTGGGTTCCTGATGGATTTTGATTGTTCTGTGTTGGCTGTAGCTTAGACTTTGTTTTTAAGAGAACATGATTGATATTGAAATTGTGATTTTATCATTTTAGGGTTTATGCAGATTAGATTATCTCTGTAAGTTCTATTTGTTGAAAGATAGCGAAATAGAGCAGGCAATCTATGCAAAGATGAAAACAAAGGAATGTTGTTCTTATTGTGGAAGACCCGCGATGGAAAACTTCTAACCATTTGAAACTGGATAATCAGAATCTGTATTTTCTTTTAACCTACCTGAGTCATTTCGATTTGTTGATGATGATATCAGGGTGGCGCAAATGCTGGACATACCATCTATAACGACAAGGGAGAGAAGTTTGCGCTTCACCTTGTTCCTTCAGGAATTCTTAATGAGGAAACCCTATGTGTTATTGGTAATGGAGTGGTTGTGCATCTACCAGGATTTTTTAAGGAAATCGAGGGGCTTGACTCTAAAGGGATCTCTTGTGAGGGAAGGATATTGGTTTCAGACCGTGCGCACTTACTTTTCGATTTCCATCAAGTTGTAGATGGGCTTAGAGAATCTGAACTGGCGAGTTCATTTATTGGGACGACAAAGAGAGGCATAGGACCTTGCTATTCAAGCAAGGCGATTAGGAATGGTATAAGAGTGGGTGACTTGAGGCACATGGATACCTTTAAGGATAAACTTGATGTATTACTGTCCGATGCGGCTTCACGATTCAAAGGTTTTGACTATGGTCCCGACATGCTCAGGGAAGAAGTTGAAAAGTACAAGAGGTTTGCTGAGCGGTTGGAACCATACATTGCTGACACTGTATATGTCATGAATGATTACATAGCACAAAAGAAAAAGATACTGGTTGAAGGTGGTCAGGCAACCATGCTTGATATTGATTTTGGAACTTATCCTTTTGTAACATCTTCTAATCCATCGGCGGGAGGGATTTGCACTGGGCTTGGTATTGCTCCTAGAGTTTTGGGCGATCTGATTGGAGTGGTAAGTTAACTGTCATGTATTATTTTCCTTGTTGTCGAAAGTGCGATGGCATCGCTTCTCCTTGTAATAAAATCATTTTCTGCAGGTTAAAGCATACACTACAAGAGTTGGTTCAGGTCCTTTCCCGACGGAGATCCTAGGTAAAGGTGGCGACCTTCTGAGGTTTGCTGGGAAGGAATTTGGCACAACCACAGGTCGTCCTCGACGTTGTGGCTGGTTAGATATTGTTGCGCTGAAATATTGCAGTCAGATCAATGGTTTCTCTTCTCTCAACCTCACCAAACTTGACGTCCTGTCAGAACTTTCTAAGATTCAACTAGGTGTTTCTTATCGACGAATAGATGGAACACCTATTAAATCATTTCCTGCAGATCTACGCGTTCTAGAACAACTAAAGGCAAATTTCTCTTTTATTTTCTTTAATTAATTATTTTCCGAGGATTGAATTGTAGGTCGTAAGGTATGATGCGCACTAGGCTTAAGAGCTTAGGAAGTGTGGAAAATCCGTACCGATTCTTTCTATTAAGACTTAAAAGTTGTTCTCCTATAGCAGCAGGGCATTTGGCTTAATAGAGTAGGAAGTCTGGAAAATCACTACCGGTCCTTTCTTTTAAGACTTAAAAGTTGTTTTGTCTTTGTAGGACATAAGAGTGTAGGAAGTATGGAAATCACTACCATTCCTTTTTATGAAGATGCTATATTTGATGTAAATTCAGGTTGAATATGAAGTATTACCCGGCTGGAAGTGCGACATATCGTCCATTAGGAATTATGCCGACCTTCCTGTGGCTGCTCGGAGGTATGTAGAGCGAATAGAAGAACTTGTAGGTGTCCCTGTTCATTACATCGGTGTTGGACCCGGTCGCGATGCTCTTATATCCAAGTGAGATCCTAACTCTGCAACTTCAATGCTGACAAAAGCTCGAGAAGGCTGTTGTAATCATTCAGAGCAACTTGGCCACAGGTGCTTGGGAAAAAAACAAATTATATTTGAAATAAATTTTGTTATATTTCATTGAAGCTCCAACAGTGGAGGGCAAGTTATTATTTGTATTTGTATCATTGCATGTGTATTGGGTAGAGATGGTATTGGTCTTCACCAGTTGATTTAAGATTTAGGATAATAAGCGATTCTTCATCTTTATGATTTTAGGTGATTTGAAAAGGAAATTGTTTCCAATCTCATGCCAAATGCAACTCCGTTCCATGGGAGACAAATATAACTAAGGAAAATTATAAGTTGACTCACTTTGAGTACCAACTTAGGCGCACCCGCCAATGGTTGCAATTGGATGCAAGCATAATTCGCATCTCGAGGTGCATCATGTGGTTCTTGCTTAGTAGGTGCACTTAAATAGGTGCCAAAAGTGATTGGCAGTTGCATTTGGCATTTATGAAGCTCTTGCAATTGGCATTACATGCATTTCCAAGTTCACGCTTTTATGCTGCTCTTGCAACCTTTTAAATATGTTGATACCCATCTCCTTAATATTGAAATTATCCTTCATTGCAATTATAAATTTGATGAAGACCAAACAGAAACTGTACAAGTACTCAGATAGTCCCTGGTCTTGCGCTCAAAGCCTCAAAAGATACCTGCAATACTCATGATCTCTACACACCTTCAGTCAGTCGGCAATGTATAAAAATCAAAAGTGCAAGCTTGCACTAGTAGAATTTCCTCGTTTCGAACACTTTATGGAACGCCTCCAGCAGAACGCAGCATTTATCTATGTATGCCAGGGGACATCGTGTTTAAGTGGAACTGATGAAGCACAGGCCCTTCTTCCTCCCACCGCATTATCAGGTATATCAACTAATGTTGGCAGAATCAAAAATAGAAGTACAGTAACTTAAAAGAACATAATCAACAATCTCAAATCAAACATTTAGAATCAAACATAATATCATCATTCCTTATTCTAATACACAATGTTGTACAATCAATCCTCACAATGTCTTACTGCATGTGGTGTGAAAAGGGAATCAAGTTTTTAGGTTCATTTTCTCTTATATATTTTTTTTTTTCCTTCTTCGAAATCTATGCTGTGAAGAACCCAAAGTGCAGGTACCTCAGTTAAGGCAATGATCGACTTAAAATTCTATACACCACAACCCCAATGGTCCGTCTTTAGATCTCTTCCTCTTTCAGCAATTCTTTTGCACAACGTTATTTTCATACAAGTATTCCACAAATTCATCAATCAGGTAAGGCCAGGCACCTTGCGGATCATAGTTTGATAAAGTTGGATTCACAGTCTGCATCAACACAAACAAAATATATCAATTAAGCCTTTTCAACTAATTGTATACTGCAGAAAAAAGCACAAAGCACAGATCTCTATTTTTCTGTAGACGAATTCTCTAGAAAGTTGAGTTTAAAACGAAAGCAAATATTAAACAATTTCATTGAACCCAGGTCAAGATTCATAATTCCAAACATGAACACAGCAAGAGAATAATCACAATTTAATGTGATAGCATAAACATTAAAATTAAATATACATATAAATTCACCAAGAAAATGCAGAAAAATGCGAAGGACATTAACATTCGATCTCAAAGAGAAGTAAGAACACGTAGACCTGTGACCCAATTGGCAATAAGTCAATCTATAAGCAAGAAACAGCTCATTTGAACCACATTGATGGAAAAATGAAATAAGATACAGGGTAGGTGAACTTGTAATCTTCAGGTCTCAGCTTTAAAAAAAAAAAAAAAAAAATCAATTCCCAGCAAATGCATGCATATGCTTCATATCTTACCCTGGCAAATTCCAAAAGTTGCGACCAGGTATCCCTTGAAATTGCCTTGTTATGCCGAGCCTAATTAAGGAGACATCAAATAATACAGTCAGCAATATCAGAAACATTTTTTTCGATAACGAGCAATATCAGAAACATTGAAGTATCCAAACATTGACAACATAAAGACAGCACAAGTGATGGATGCACTAAGAAAAAAAATTGTTTTCCCTGAAGGAAGAAACTAAAGAAATTTAATTTATTTATTTAGATTTGTTATATAAGATAATGAACAAGAAACCTTCACAAAATTGTTTTCACATTGAACCCATGTATTTCTACATATGTTTGAGATCGGACGGAAGCATAAGTGGCACAGGTGGGTGTAGTCTGAAAATCTCCTTCACAACTGCTTGCAACTTTGCAAGGCATTTCTCCAAAAAAAAAAAAAAAAAAAACACATTGCAAGTAAGGCAAAAAAGTACGTCCGACTCTTCAATCTGCTTGCCCTCCTAGATTCTCTCTCAAGCACACCAAGGCATCTTCTCCCTCCCCTCCAACTCCACAGCCGAATCCAAACCCAACTTTCTCCTCTCTTTTTCAAGAGAAAGGGTAATTTTGTCCGATAAAAAGGTTAATTACCAAAATATGACTGGAGTGACTTTTGTGATACAATTTATAAAGTTGAATGATTTGCTTGGTACAAATATAAGTTTAGTTACCAAAGTGTTACAAATTATGAAGTTGGATGACCTTGTGCGAAATTAACCCTTACAACTACAAAAGAAGAAGAAAAAAAGAAGGAAAAGGGCGAGTCACTATCCTGTCAAGACAGCATATTTAACCCAATTTCCACTATTTGGAAGTAGTTAATCCACTTGTTCAAGGTCCTGTTAATACAGAACATCTAACCAATTTCCACTATTTGGAACAAGTTAATCCATGTTTCTGCATCTATTTCATGCAACTTATTTCTTCCATTTGACACCTAACTTATTTTGAAAATGCAATGCTTACAGCCTTTGTTCGATGAAACAACTTTCCACTGTGCACACTTTTTCATACTAGAGCCAATCCTTTAATAGTTGCATTATTTTTAGCTGTGCACTCTTTTTCATGCTAGATCCAATCTTTTAATAATTGGATTACAAAAATCATATTAAAATTAGATGAACCTTCCCTTGTAGCCAAGTTAATTAGTATGGACAGCTAGACACTTACATGGGAAGAACTGTCTGATTGATTTTTGTTATGTTGCTTTTTTTTTGTTTCATTTCAATATTACCGGTTTATTTATTTTCCTTTTTAACCAGTAGAAACAAAGATTTGATCTTTTAGAGAACTATTTCTTGAATGAATTAAATTGCTTGTTTTTTTTAACATCTTCAACTCAGTGTTATACCTGTAAGAACTGGCACCAACAATCAACTAAGGGCCATTGTTTCTCAGCGAACAATAACTGCCACATACCAATGGCCGTATCAAGTGCCAACGACTTCTGCCCCTGCAATAAACCAACTCAAATTAGAGACCACAAACAACATAACAGCATCATGCATGAAATTGGAAATCTGATCTCATATGCCTTGCCACCTTGGTGAAAAATTTGTTGGATAGTCGGACATCACATAGGTGATGGAGAGAGGAGAACACAACTCAAACTCATGCCCGATTATTGTTTCATATGTCCATGTCATGTTACGGTCCAAATAAGTTGCAGCTTATTATTGCCAATTTGTCATCCTCCTTTCCCTCAATCATGGTACTAAAATTTCTTGAACTTCTCCAGATTTTTTTTTTTAAAAAAAAAGCACACTAAATTAAGAATTACATGCAAACGGCATTTTCGGAATTCCGATATGAAATTAAGGGAAAAATTGGATCAATTAGCAAATTTAATGCTAACTTGTGAGAAAAAATGATACAACTAATGTCAATTTTTTAACAAAATAATCCAATTGAATAGAAGCTCAATAGATAATGAAAAACTAGAAAATAATGTCAAGTATGATGAATGAGTTCTTACTTATTGCAAAAAAAAAAGAAAAAAGAAAGAAATAATGTCTAAAAAGATCATAACTACTAAGATTGACCTAAAAAAAACTTTATATTTGGTATAATAAGAGAAAAGACAAGAAGTAGTATGCATCTTTAATGTTGCTTGACAAACTTAGAATCTTACAAGCATTTAGATGAAGTTATTTGCACTTATATTTAGTTTTGAAATTTTACGAAAATTCCCCATATCAAAATAGATTTTCCAAAATTACTTCCGAAATTTAAGTGATTGAAGTCGTGGACAAGTCAAATTTTCAATCCTTGCCCAAAAGTTGGAAACATTAACGCAATCGATTACAAAATAAAATTGCTTTACTTCAGTTTCCATTATGACGAAAAAGACCATGCATCCACAGAAATATTCACAACAAGAACATGAATGAAATTGGCACTTCGTACCATCTAACCGACAAACTCTTTTGACCAACATATAGCTACAAATACTAAGGATAAAATATAAAGTATATAATGACCTTTTTCTGCCACATGACCATGCAACTATCGATATTTAGTATTTAAGAATTCATTCTAAGTTTAGTCATACAAATGAAATTAAACTTACAGCAATTAAAGGATACCCGTTCTTTAGCAACAAATACAGAAAATTCGGAAAAAAAAAAAAAAAAAAAAGACATTTATCCACAGAAAGGTACAACTGACCACCCTAAGTTCTTACACAGTTATGCATTCCATATACTGTCAACACTTTGAGGATTATGGCAGTTTCAACCAGATAATAAACTTCCAAGTCTCTACAACGTATGTTTCTTCTTTGGGACAATCACTCACTTAATGATTGGCCTCAGTAAGATCAGAACCCACTGGACTTTTTACTTAGTCCTCTTCTCTTTTTGTACCCTCTAGTTCTCAAGCTTTTTTTATATTCAACTACATAATTACTATTTCTTCTCGTAAAAATCAAATAAATAAAACACACACACAAACACAAGACGTTTCACTTGAGAACACCATAGATTTCATTTAAAAGAACAAGAAAACAATGAGGGTCATAACTCAAAGTCAAATCAAAATACAGTAATACTCTTGGAGAACTAAAACTGGGAAGAAATTTTGTATAAAAAACATTAATAAAAAAGGATATGAAGTTTGTTGTGCCCATTCAAGGGAAGATCAGTAGCGCAAGTTCAGATAACTATTATTTGCCAAATCTGGAAAACATCTATTCTTTAATCCAAACTCGGCTAACTATTATTTCTAAAATCTTTACAACATCTATTGTTAATCCTCTAAGTAAAATAGGCTGTCAACAACTCTTTAGAATAGAATACAGTTGCTTTTGAATCATGCTAAGCAGGAATGACTATCTCTTAATACCTTTAGTGCTGCATCCATATATTATCTTGACCCCCAAATATCACACTTTTCAACTCCCTTATCGATTGGGAAGAAAAGACTTCCGATTACCAAACAATACAAAACCAGTATTACATTAACATATGAAGAGATGAAACAAAGAATAAGTTTCTTAGTCCTCCTTGTTAGTTGCACATACCTTTTCTTTAGCCCAGCCAAAAGCAAAGTTATATATCTCACGAAACTTGTCTGAAAAGGCCAAGGTCCGTAAAAATAATTAAGCAATAAAGAGTAAAAAGTTATGCAAGACTAATGAATAGCGTTCCAACTAACAGAGTTCCAACTACAAAACAATTTTAAGAAAATAATGTCCTTCACAGGGTCCAAATAACAAAAGTCAAAATAAACTTACTATCATCTTTTAGTTCAGTGCGCATATAAGGCAACCTTTCGCGGAACTTCTCAAGGGAATCTATCCTGCAAAATGATTTGTAATCTTTAACTATATTGTCCTATCAAGTAAGAACTTAAAAAAAAAAAAAAAAAAAAAAAAAAAAAAAAAAAAAAAAAAAAAAAAAAAACAAAAAAAATTACCCAAGTGCTTGCAGTCCACCAATGAATTCCTGCTTGGAAAATTCACACATGGTTGCAGCCTTCATATGCCACGAAACAACCAACTGTAATGAAGAAATGACATAAATTGAGCAACTTTATCCGGATGACAGACAGCCTTCAATGAATATTGATTGGCAACATGGTTATTATCAAACAGAATGGCTACTATACTTTCAGCATTCTAGCGTATCTTTTGCATCCCACCAATCAAGTAACAACAACAAAGCCTCAATCCCAATTAGTTGGGGTCGGCTGCATGAATCGAATTCTTCCACTGTGCTTGATTTAGTACGCATCCACTTGAATGACTAAAAACTGGATTGAGTTTTCGAATGCAGTGGAAAAATTACAAAAGTAGACCTCATTTTTTTCTTTATACACAAATCTCCATAAAGATCCCTGTAGCCAACCCCAACTAATTTGGGATTAAGGCTTTGTTCTGATTGTATTATATATAAATATCCATACAGAAAATGTAGAAGTTCATAGGATGAGCAATTAACAGTTAATAAGAAGCCCATGTTTTTTTGCCAACCCCAACTAATTTGGAATTGAAATCAGGATAGAACATGAAAACTATAATTTTTTAATATTCTAGAGCTTTATATGCATGGATATCCATTGAATCATCCACAAAGATTTACTGCAGATGATTTGATGATTTAATAAGTAATTCAAAACAGTTTTGATAAAATTCGTGTTTATTCAGACCCATTCATGAGCAATTTAGAGGCATTGCAATCCGCTAATCAGAATGCCATTAATTAAAGGTGGATCTTATTGCAATTCAAATAATTAAATTCACTAGAAATGTGGTTCTAAAAGCCTTTAACATAAGAGAAGGTCCGGGGACTAGGAAGGCAACTTATAGAGGAAAAAACTTGGAAGCCCAACCCTGAAAAGAACAAAAAAACCCACTGAACTCGCTAATTTAGGCCATTTTACTCCTTATCCAATTTCTCTATTTCTTTATGTCGGTGCATCTTCCCAAGGTCCATTTAATCCCTAATCAAGTTAGCTAGATCTTGAAACTCCATAAGGATCTCCTAAGGCCCTCCTATTTGTTTCCCCTCAAATAACCACAACATTGTCACAGTTGCTTCTTTCCAAACACTTTTGAATCTCCCACATATTGTTTCGAAAACAAAATTCAAGATTGTGGGCAGCTGACTCATTTTCCAGTCAGTGCAAGATTCAAGTACTCAATATAAAGAAGTAAAAGGTTTCATGTCTGTAAATGTCACAGGTACAAATCCTTTTTAACTTCATAGACCAAACAATACCTTGACCTGGTGAAAAGGGCGAGTGAGTGTCCAAAAGAAAGAACGAGGAACAAATGGTCGTGAAGACTGAATAAAGAAACAAAAACAATAATTGCATGAAAAGGTGCAGAAGCGTGCAAGATGCATTCTTTTATGAGAAGTGGTCATCATATCCCCTTGGTCTTCCCTGAGTAATGGGGTTCGAGTGCCCAAGTAAGTCCTGTAGGACCAGTCAAACCGAAGAAAGAAGAGGCTAAAAAAGGCTTAGACACCCACGGATATGTTGGGGCATGTGTCATAGGTCAATCTACAAAAATTGTTTATCTTATGATTTTAGTTAATAAAATTGTGATTTTCATTTGCTGTTTTATTATAAGTAATTGAATATTTACCTTATAGTAAGATCCATGGGTATTTGTTGAAATATTCTAAATGTCCATAATCGATCATTATACTAGGAACTATAATAAATTAAGGGCTAGTGTGAATCTTGATTGATGGTCATGTGATGATCATGCGTATAGGGATATGAATCGAGATCATGAGTACTTGTTATGGGAACAAGGTAACGGACTGACCCGCTATGAGAACACCACATGGATTAAGTCATAGGTGTTACTCATGATAGGTATATCATTGGTCATTCGACATGAGATTACCATAGACTTCAATATTAAGAACATGGTAATTTGACACAATCAAACGTTGTCTTTAACCTGAAGATTAAAAAGATTGTGATTGGTTACCATGTGAATAATATGCGAATGTGTGTAATCAAGATAAAATTTGTCACTCTCGTATAGAGAGAGATATTAGTGGATCTCTCGATATGATAGACTGATAATGGCAAAGTCTATGTGAATTGATATGATCAATGTCACTTGGATGTTTTCAGTTTACTTAAAGATCGAGGCTAGTACGATTTAACATTAAAGGTGATTTTTCATGCCTTACGTTTAATCAAATGATAGAATATGATATATGTTATTCATTAGATTGTATCAATTTTGATATTCATGCTACTTTGGTAGTCATAATGTCTTGCTAGAGACCACTTATGACTTATGTGCTACTCTTACTTTTCTTTGAATTTATGTGTTTCGTATTTCTATCTTTACAAGTTTTACTACACATCGCCTAACCAAACTTCGTTTCCACTACATTCATTTTATGTATTTGTTTCTTTACTGCTCAACATTCACTTCCATAAAACATAACAAGCTTAATTGTTGTTTTGTAAAATTTTCCTTTTAGCTTAGTACGGATATTTCGATCGCATATCCCGCCGGTTGCACTCCTCCACTTCATCCATCCAGCTTGAATTCTATGTGTAACTTCATTCTCAATATTAACATTATTTTGTATGATTGATCCTAAATATCTATAGTGTGATCGAATCCTAAATATTTAAAGAGGTTTACCTTATGATCTTCTAATTCCCCTAATTTTACCACTCCATTATCTCGATGACTAGTATTTCTAAACTCACAATGCATGTATTTGGACTTCGTCCTACACTCCTACTCAACATAAAGCATTTAGATTCTAACATATTCCCCCAAAGTTATAATTTTTTGTTCACTCAATCTCTTGTTTCGTCCACGAACAATATCATCTGCAAATAACATAAACTATGGTATATCCTCTTGAATACGTCTCGTTAGTTAATCCGTAAGTAAAGTAAAAAGATATGTGCTTAACGCCGATCTTTGATGTAGTCTTACGGTTATGTGAAATTATTTTGTAGTTCATTCAAATGTCTTTATACTTGTTACCAAGGTTCGAAACTTCGACCTCGCCTATGACTTCGCTCACTTAAAATTCAGAATTAATTCGAGGAAGTTAACTTCGACGATGGAAGTTTGACAAAAATTCGCCGGTGCACGGAAATTTACGGAATTTTACTTTAAAGTTAGAAAACTCAAGTTTCTTCGTAGAGATGCTAGGAATAAACTTAATCATACAACAATAATGCATAAAACTCATGTTAGCGAAGGATATTCCACATTTTAAGTACATTTTTAGCATAGGCGAAGTTTTCGAAGTTTCAGTCGAAGTTTGTTCAACTTCCACGAAACATAACAATTTTACTTCATGTTTTATGAACTTCCATCGATGTTTTCGAAGTTCGGTCGAAGTTAGCCGAAGTTGAGTCGAAGTTTTGCAATTTTTTAACTGCCCTTGAACTTCGCTTCGCTTACCTCAACATCGACAAACTTCACCCGAACTTCGACGAAGTTTGTCGATTTTTTAAACCATGCTTGTTACTACCCCTTCATACATATCTTTAATAGTCTATGTACCTAGCATCCACTCCTTTTCTTTCTAGAACCCACCAAAGAACGCCTCTAGGAATCCTATCATATGTTTTTTTTCTAAATCTACAACTATCATACGAGAACCTTTTTCTTTTATCTATATTTTCCATCAATCTTTTTATAAGGAAAATCACCTACACAGTGGACCTTCATGGCATGAAGCCAAATTGATCTCTGATATCTTTGTTACCCTTCTTAGCAAAAAGTGAATTATCATCTCTCATAATTTCATAGTATGACTAATAAGTTTAATTCCTTGATAGTTTGAACAACTTTGAATGCCTCCTTTGTTTTTGAATATTAGGACACGAGTACTTCTTCAATCCATTGCCATTCGTTTTGATCTTAAAACTTTGTTAAAAAATATTTATTAATCAAGTCAATCCAATTTCTCATTGAGCATTTCCAAACCTCAATGGTTATTTCATCTCGACCACATGCTTTTCCTATTTTCATCTTTTTCAATGTTTCTTTAACTTTTAGAATCCTAATATTGCGATTGTAGTTTAAATTTCTATCTTGGTGTGAGTTTTCATCTATTATGATATCAACTTGGCTATCATGAAATAAATTATCGAAGTAGCTCCTCAATCTATCCTAAATGTCGTCTTCGCGAAAACATTTTGATTGATTCATCTTCCCAAACTTACAGGGAAGTTTTCTTTCAAGGTAGTATATGACTAATAAGTTCAATTCCTCGATAGTTTGAACAACTTTGAATGTCTCCTTTGTTTTTTAATATTGGTACAAGAGTACTTTAATCCATTGGTATTAGTTTTGATCTTAAAATTTTGTAAAAAATTTGTTAACTAATTCAATTCAATTTTTCTTAAGCATTTCCAAACTTTTATGGGTATTTCATCTGGACCACATGCTTCTCATATTTACATCTTTTTCAATGCCTCTTTAACTTTCAGGATCCTAATATTGCGTGTGTAGTTTAAATTTCTATCTCGGTGTGAATTTTCATCTATTATGATATCAACTTGGTCGACACGAAATAAAATATCGAAGTAGCTTCTCTATCTATCCTTAATGTCATCTTTGCGTGTTAAAACATTTTGGCCTAGTTTGGTTCATTTGTCAAACTTCCCAGGAAGTCTTTCAAGGTAATACACTCCCTCGTAAGAAAACTTACTTGGAAGTTGAATTTTTTTGTTTGGTTCAACTTCAAACTTCCTACGAAGTTACATATTTCAAAAATAATAAAATATGCAATCGAAATAAATACCCATTAAAATAGAGAGAAAAAATGATTGACTGAGAGGACTTTAATGAGAGTCATTTGGGTCATAACTCCCAACTTCATGCCCACTACTTAAAGTAATCAACTGCGGCTATCTTTTCCTAAAACTAGTATTAGCTAAGACAAGATTGTATTCGTACGTTGAAGCGAATTCTAAGATGGATTCTCTTTCTTCATTTCTATTACTATAACCATATCCTCCATAAACTCTTTCGAACTTGTCATTACTTGCCCTTACATGCCCATTTAAATCCCCTCAAATAATTTTTTTTTTATCTAATGATATATCTTGCTGAAGTCCATCGATATCATCCCAAAATTTGCATTTAATGCTCTTATTTAATCATACTCATGGTGCATAGGTGCTAACTATATTAATTTTTTCATCTCTAATAACTAATTTAACTAGGATCAATCTATCTCTCATTTTGTACGACTCTATCCTTATAACTATTATCCACAATAATCCCAACTCAACTTCATTGCATTTCTTATCTATGCCAATGTACCACAACTTAAGCCTTGTATTTCCTATTTCCCTATTTTTTTCTTCTCCTACCCTTTTGTTCCTTGAAGGCAAGCAATATTGACTCTCCTTTGAATTATAGCATCCACCAATTCCATTGATTCCCTTGTCAGTGTTCCTATGTTCCATCGATGTCCCTAAATGATTTTTTCTTCCCCTTGTGTTTGTTTTCCTTTTCTATTTCTATGTTGTTGGAAAGCTATAGTCTCACTATCTATGATTTTGTTTTCGTTTTTATTTTGGGCATGGATAATAGGCTTGGGTTCCCCTACCCCATTTTCTGATTTTCTGAGTATGGAAAATGGGCTTAGAACCTCCCTCTCCAATTTTTCCGTATGGATAATGGGATTGGCTCAACCATCCTCATTTATCTAGACTGGGGACCGACTATGTAGTGTATACGATGCTCTAAATTGGTGGATCTCAAGTTTATAATTGCAACAAAACCACATAGCAACTCTATGTTTGATACTATCCCACATATCCTCCGTCTTGGTGTTTTTATTTTCAAAAATTATATTGTTTCTTCCCAATCATACATGCCACGTACCCCAAAATCATTGCATTTCATGCAATTTAAAAAAGGAAAAAAAAATTATAGTCCCCTTTGGCAAGCTTTCTCGTTAGAATAAGATATCCCCTCCATCAATAGCAACCTTTGTGATGCCAAACTCCTTAAGCATTGGCGTTCATGTTTTTTACATGAAGCTACATTCCAAGACCATGTCATTGATAGTTTCGTTTTCCTCTTGGCACAATGTGCACCAATTAGGAAATGTTGTTACTAAGAGAGAGAGTCTTCTCTAGAGGTTATATCGAGTGCTAATCTTTTCCGAGAGACACAAGCCAAGAAACCACGTCCATTTTATGGAGAAGATGTAAATCTGCCAATTGTTAATTCTAATTTGCATTGAAGTCGTTATAATTCATTTTTCAATCACTTATCGAAATCGCCACTTGTTAATCTCTCTCTCCCTACCTCCCTCCGTGGTCTGTGATCCAAGAAGAAAAATAAACAAATCAAATAGCTCCACCAGCTCTCAGTAATATTTTCCAACACCCACCCTCTACTTGACATTGATCTCTCATCAACCCAAGATTCCCTCTTCTCCGAATCCCTAAAATTGCAGTGTAGCCGAACAAGAAGAAAATGGGTTTCCCTTCACGCTTCAATCCTTCAACCTTAAATATTCTCACATTTGTTTCACAGATTCTACTATTAATGCCAAATGGGTTGCAGTTTATACAAATACAAGTCCTCTCCCAAGACCAAAATGCCCGCAATTGAACCTACCGAGTGTTCCAATGCTCCCCATTTAACAGCTCCTCTCCAACCAAGTGGGTAACTCACTAGTTTTATGAGGTGTTTGAGTAAGAGGTTGGGGAGTTCGAGTCCTAAGGAGGGCCACAAGTTTTTTATCAAAAAAAAAAAACACAACTCTTATGTCTCCCCTATTCAAAGATGAAACAATAATGAAAGAAATCCTATTTAAGTCCCATCATGGAAGAAACCCCCAATACACTTCCACCAAAAACCCACTGCCCACCCACCACCATTGCGGCCCCCCCCCCCCACCCCCCACCACCATCTCGCAACGCACCAATTCCCAACAGCCCTTCACCTCCCAACGCACCCTATCCTGCAACTTGCCATCCCCACCTCGTAGCTTACAAGCATCGACATCTTGCATAACACCTTTAAAGGCGTTTTCGCATAACGCGTTTGTGGTCGCCCAAGCTTTCACCAACGTGTAGCACCAGGGTGGCGCACAAAAGTAGGTTTGACCGATCCAACATTTAGAGAGTGGCAGATTTTGCAAATCGTTTTCAAAAGGTAAACATAAACTCGGAGTACCAACCACTTTTATCATCAAGGTAGTTACTTTTTTCTCGTACAAATGGAAATATCGTAACCAATTCTCAAGGATAGCCAAAAGGACAGAAAACTCATTGCCTTGACAATTAGTAAAAGGGCTAGCAAAATGAAGGTTCCAAGATGTTAGATTCAAATCTTCAAATAGTTTTTGAGACAACTAGAAAAGAGAGGGCAAGAGGGTAACAAGGGGAGAATAGTTTTCCAAGAAAAGAATGTAATCATCATAACACCTTTACAAACTTGAAATCCTAGGTTACCTAACGTGTAGATTGAATGGCCTTTCATGGGTTTGAGAAAGAGGCTTGGATGTGGTTTCTTCGTAAGGCTAATAAATTCAATGATTGCAAGAAAGAGCCTTATTCAAGAGCTAGCACGGGTTAAGATATCGAACCCAAGTGCAAACTACACAACCTTTACCATCAACTACAAATTGGTTGGAATTGAAACCGTTACGGTTGAAAGTCATGGTGCTGATACCTAAAGCAATGAACCAAAAACCCAACTTTTTCTCATCAAGTAAGGTTCCATAAAAAATGAAGTGTCTTGGAAAGAGTAGGGGAGGTCACTTTCACATCTTAAGAGGTCTTTGGGGTAAAAGTCTGCTGGGGGCATAACAATTTTATAAGAATCTCTTTTACACCATAAATATATAACTACACATTCATATATAAGTGTGTGTCAAGAAATTTAGGTTAAGTAGATCAAGCCGTCGTTAGGATTATAGCAATAAGATGAGCATATGATCCAAGGTTCTATATCCCGCTTATGGTATCAACTAACCAAAGATATGGTAGCTCCCTAACGCCATTGGCAGGCACAGTGCATTGTAAATCTCATCACTTTGTTTTCAAAGAGGCTCAATCCAAACAAAGATTTTTCTTAGGATTTTCCTTAAAGAGTAAGTATTTTAACAAGATAACCTATCTAGACTCTAAATATGTTATACTTAAATTTATAGCCTACGGACTAGTGGTGAAGGAATTTAACAAATTCAAAGTAGCCTTTTTTGGCATCATAATTTAATTCCATTACAAGTCATAGAATTCATTAGCTCTTGTAAGAATGATCTCCTCTCCAAAAATATCATCATATCATCTAACATGAGATTATTCCATTTTGGGCCTCCAACCTAAACAAACTGACCATAAAGACGAATGGAAGATTCTTACCATTTATTTTTGTAAACAAATTTGATTCCAATTGATGCAAAGGATATGAACCCTGATATTAATATGGTTATCTGATTGAAACTGTGTTTTTTGCAGTCCAACTGTATACTAGGACAATCTTATCTTAAAGATATAAAACTTCACATAAAAGAGGCCCAAAATTATTTTTAAGATAGTTAACAACTGAAACAAGACAAACATAATCAATTAAAGAGCAAATATGGAACTTCCTAGCATGTGGCCTAAGTACATATTCCAAACTTCACTGCACCTTACAACTAAGTAGGGATACAAATGGGGCAGAGATGAGACTGGGTATGAAATCTCCATCCCAATCCCCACTTCTGGCGAGGATTTTCCGCTTGAAATTCCCCACTGGAAAAATTTTGATCCCCATTTCCCGCCTAGCGGAGATTCCACCCCTCAAGGATTCTAACGCAGCGGGGATCTTCCAAATCGAATGTTTGAAATCCACGAACAAGCAATCTAGGGCCAGAGAATTAACAACTAAATTCTCAAAAGAAAACTTAATATTTCATTAAATATGATCAATTAACTTTACATCGCGTTCATTAAGCCTTATTTATAGGCTTGAAAAACATAGAAATAGGACTGCTCCGAACTAAAAAATTTAAATAAATTAACTAATGGACACGTTAGCTAAACTTCTAATTTCACCGTGACTTCTCTAACAAGGATTGAAAATTCGACAAAATTAACCGATTTCAAAACCCTTTATGATTACATGTTTATATACATAAACAACAAAATTTAACCATAATCCCCACCAATTTCACAACCCTTCCCCACCTCACCATTTGTTGTGCCCCATCACCATCCATTTTTCGATCTCTGAAGAGGATACCAGAGAGCTTTCGATGCTCCAACAAGATTCCGGCAACTCTCCAGCAACTCCGAAAAAAAAAATTGCCTTTTTTAAATGTATTTACTTATGTTTTTTATAAAAAAAAATTATTTACTTATGTTTAAAATTTTTTTTTTAAAAAAAATCTATTTACTTATGTTTTTTTCTTATATTTTTTTACTTCTAACTTTTTTACTTTTGTTTGTTCATGAGTTTATTTCTTCTTTGTGCTAAGTGTCACGGGGCGCGAAAGAGCGAGAGGTTTCCCCCAAGGAAATTTTTCTCACCCAACACCTACCCGTGGTGCCTAAGGACCGCCTTATTTCAGCACACCAACGAAAACGTGATTGAACAGCAAATATGTCACAAAGGAAGTTTATTACTTAGTTCAATGAGAATACAACTCTAGCATCCCATGCCTCTCATGCATGACCTGCTTTCCCAAGCCTACATGTCTTGGCTTTATATCAAAATAGCCAAGTTAGTTACATAACTACCGAGGATTTCTGTCCTATTTACATTACACGATACTAAGTAAACCACCACACCCATGTAATGCTCAAAACAGCCACCTAACTGCTTCCTTCCTTTGTTGCCATCTGGTTCCATAACCGCCATGAGTCATGACCACCTGGTTAATAGGCACATGCTCCATGTGCCCGGGATTTGCTGGGACGTGCCTTGGTCATGCTAGGAGCCATGACAAAGGTAGTTATCTAACCGCCAGTAACTACACTTGACTTGGTCCATCCAAGTATGATACGCATCGCTTTAGGGACAAGATCTGATTGGTGGTGCCTAGCTGCGCGCCTAGGCACCCTGGGTGCTAGCCGGGGCTCGGTCAAGTCCGAGTCCCACCGGCTCGGGGTGGTTTGCACCATGGTCCTTGGGTCTTGCCTTGGCATGTTCGCCCAAGGCATGCTCGAGGGTCTCCCTTGCCTTCGTGCCCATGCCGCCCCTAGGAGAGAACACACCCCTCCTTATAGTAGATGTTAAGCCATTCCTGGAACTCCAATAGAAAACATCCAAAAGTGAGACCAATCATACTTTGACTTGGTCAACGCCCAAGTCAAGTTTTGTCAACCCTTGCCAAGGTAATGTCTTGCCCGTGCCAAGGCGTTGCCTTGCTCGTGCCAAGGAACCTGTCCAGGCGCCACCGTGCTCTCTGCCAAGGAACGCGCCAAGCTCATGCCAAGGTCCGTGCCAAGGCACCACTGTGCTCCCGCCAACGAATGCGCCAAGGCGCCTCTGTGCTCCCGCCAAGGAACGCGCCAAGGCGCCACTGTGCTCGTGCCAAGGCACCACTGTGCTCCTCGCCTAGGCGCATGCCAAGGCGCAACCTTGTCCACACCTCCACGCGCTACCTCGTCCATGCCGCATACAATTTACCCATACGCATGCGTGAGCCTCCGCGCACTATATGCGAACCATCCGTGGGTGCACCATCCAGCAACTAACTCCCATGAAACCTTCCGAGTCCACCAAAACCCGAATATTGCTAGGTTTTCCCGCTGCCTAGCCGACTTACTCGGGTCATGCTATTGAGGGGCTAACAAACATCCCCCCGTCGAATTGTTCGATGCCCTCATCGAACGCCTCAACTCTGCCTGTCCACCGGACTGCTGCCCACCAAGGCAACATTTCTCCCTCTGATCCAGTACTTGTAGTGTCACCAACCTTGGTGCACTGCCTTTGGCCCCGCCTTGTATTGCTGGAACAAAGCACGACCCCTTCTCATCCATGAACAGCAAGCTATGAAGTGATGGAATCACAGCGACTTTCCCAGCCATCGAGAAATCATTTCCTGCAATGATCTCAAAATCATCCAACGGAGCGGCAATCAAATTTACCTTGCCCTCCCATGTCTCAACTCGAATGTCCACGTCCAAGGCTATGCCCATAGCCTTATTTGCTTCTGAATTAACTGCCTTCACCATGTTTGCACTTTCGGCAAGCTGCAAACCAAGCCTCCGAGCTAGGTTCACTGCAACAAACGAATGTGTGGCTCCCGAGTCAATCGACACCTTCACTGTTTGGTTTTTTATCTGAGCTTCCACAAACATCAGCCCCACTGATCCCACGGCCTTTTGCACATGCACCGTGTTCGGTAACTGCAATGGATTCATCCGTACCTCCGATTTATCCGCTATAATTGCATTCAACTTCTCTTTCTTTGGGCAGTCCCTTGCCCGGTGAGGACCATCACATATGAAACAGCCCCTTTTCGACATCGATGCTTTGGCACTAGTATCAGTTTTTGAAGGCTCCTCCTCTTTCTTGGATCCACCAGCACGATCCTTCTCCTTGTACTTCTTTTCTTTCAATTCGAAAGAAGCACCACTAGTCTTGTAATCTACAAGGCTATCCGCCACCGCAATTGCACTCGACAAGTCCTTCACGCCTTGCCTTCGCAACTCCGACTGCGCCCATCCTTGCAATCCTGCAGTGAAATTGAACTTGTCCTCCTCGGACATATTTTTAATGTCAAGCAATAAAGAAGAGAATTCTTTCACATATTCTCTAACCGTCCCTTTCTGCTTCAATTGGCGCAAGGCTTCCCGTGCTTGCCATGCCGCGTTTGTGGGTAGGAATTGATCCTTCAATTTCCATTTCAACACCTCCCACTCCACGATCTTCGGTCAACCAGCAGATGCATCGTTATCAACTCTGGTTCGCCACCAAAGTTTCGCATCACCATCCAAGTACATGGAGGTCAAGATGACCTTTTGGTCATCTTCCGTCCGGACATGGAGCAAGATGACCTTTTGCTCCATGTCCCAATGAAAGTTTTCAAGCACCTTCGCGCTCCGCTTGCTTGAAAATTTTTTGGCTCCGACACCTTAGTTCTCGGCTTCGCCGCGCCAGAAACCTCCGAGGTTCCTCCCACGGCCCTCTTGAGCAGACTCACCTCCACAGCCATTCTCTCCACTGTCTCGGTGGTGAGTCCACCCATTGCACGAACATCAGCAACTAACTCCTCGAATTTGGATTCTCACATGGATATCATAGCTTCTTGTAACTCTGCCCTAGTCACCAAGGAAGCCACCAGCATCTCCAGTCCTTCAATGCGCTGCGCCGACATTGAAGACTCTGCTGCCTCTGTTGGAACACTCATCGATGCTATCATGTGTTCTAAGTGAGCTACCCTATCACTCAGATCACTTGCTATTATTTGAATGTAACACGATGATTCCCACTGGTAATATTATGGGGATCTCCATGCGACACCACAAGGAATATTAAAGGAATGGGGCGGGGTGGAGAACCCACACAAGCCAGGGCGGGTAACCCCGTCCGCGTCCCCGCCCCGCATGTTACGGATGAAATATCCCCTGCCCCGTCCTGCATGGGCTACTTGGCAAGGAATCCCCACCCCTGTGGGCGGATCCCTGCAGGGAATGGGGATTCTCACCCCGCTTGCATCCCTACAGCTAAGACTCCTCCAAATCGATGTAAGGAGGTTTCTCTTTCTAAGAAATTGTTAAAATGTCACTTTTAGTCATGTTTCCTCAATACACTTTAAGGCTAGCTTCAAGGTTAAGAGGTTGTAGATGGCAAAGATGCACAAACCCTTGTAAAGGTATACCTACAATTGAAGTATTTTCTCAAAAAAAAAAAGCCAAATGCACATTTAGAGATATCCGATTTAGTTAAATGTAGTTTTTACCTAAAAACTAAAATTACAAAACAAAGGGTATGAAATGGATGAAAGATCTATAACTTTACAACCATAAAAAGCTTATCGATTATAAACAAGGAGTATGTTTCAATAATAAACAATCAGTTTAGATGACTAAACAAGTGATTTAATTTTCATGATCTAAGAAGTAAAGAAAACATCGAAAGATTGAAAAACTCGTATGAAACCAGCATCAAGAGCATTTGATTGAAACATTAATTAGAAAATTCTGAATAGAAAGGTATGCAGACTTTTCATAATCCGTCAACTAATTCAAACAACCCAAAAAATGTGTATGTCAAGAAATGATTCACAAACTTTGATATTCCATCAAGGAACAAGAAGAATAGAAAAACGAATGACACAAAGGTTTTAAGGATATAAACGTACCATAACTATATCTTGGGGATCCACCTGCCAAATTCATGTGCAAGGAATGTTAAATAGATGAGAAGGCATGAAGAGAAGAAAGAGATTGAAGTTTTTATGCTCTCTTACATTGAATTCCCTGCAATTCTATACCAAGTAACAAAAACATGAAAACTCTACTTGCAACAAGACTTTATGAAATAGAAATAGGCGCTTTCATGCATATTATTTGAAATGGTTGAATATTATATTTAACTGTGTAGATACGCTACCTGAAGGTCATTGCAGAGGAGAGAAATCCCATCAGCCATTATCATATCAACATAAGGATCTGAGCCAAGACACAGTTTAATCAAAAGTAAGAATCTGAAAATAAAGACCAACAAGAGTAACAATAACAAGCAGAATGCAACTATACACTTGATGAGCTTCACAACATAGCCTCAATCCCAAAAAAGTTGGGGTCGACTACATGGATCAAACTCTTTCATTGCGCTTAGTTGATGAGCCTCACAATAATTAATTAAATTAGTTTCAACTTCAACTTTCTTAAAACAATATAGAAAGAACTCTAAAGAAAATGCCATCTCTCAGTTGTAGATTGCAAATATTCTTAAGAGAGTTTACGGGGGCCCAAAATTTTCCATTGAAACTCATTTACCATACTTATAGTGAGACAAATCCTCTTAACTAAGAAAATCTTTAAGTATTATTGTTTCGAAAAAAATTACAATTTATTGATCATCAAATAGGGGAGCTTTTGCTTGATTAACACATTTGGAAAAAATATTTACCAATCTAACACACCCACTAAAATATATAACAAACTAACTCACCACATCACTGCCACATCACTTAAAGGCTGAAGTGGGAAGCCATGTAGGCAAAAAATAAAAAATCTTAATACACCACCTCTTTAAACACATCACCGCCACCAAACAACGCGATTCGCCCCCACCACTGCCCGCCGTCGTGCCACTGTGGCCCGCAGCCGTGCCACTACCGCCCGCCGTCATCCGCTGGTCTGCCACACATTTCTTTCGCACACAACACCTTCAAAAAAATTACCCTCCACCGTCGCCGCTTCTTTGGTGTCCACCACTTCTACTTGCGCCGCTTCGTTGTTGTTGTCGCCTCTGCTGCATTGCCTCCGATCGCCTCCACTAACCTCCCTTTCTTTTTATTTTTTTTTTCTTTCCTTCCCCTATTTTCCTCTTCCCTCATTGAACTTCGGCGGCGAGATCCAACGAAGGTCAAGGAGGAGGGAGGAGGAGGGAAGAAAAGAGAAAAAAAAAAAGAAAGGAAGGTCGGGGGGAGGGGGAAGCGGTGGCCGACGGCGGCGGGGCAACGGGCAGCGGCAGCGGTGGTCGGTGGTTTGAGGGAGGTGATGCCTTTGAAAGAGGTGGTGTGGTAAATATTTTATGGATGACGTGGCGGGCGGCGGGCGACATGGCACGACGGCGGGCGGTGGCGAGGGCGAGCCACGTTGTTTGGTGGCGGTGATGTGTTTAAAGAGGTGGTGTATTAAGATTTTTTTTTTTTGCCTACATGGTTTCCCACTTCAGCCTTTAAGTGATGTGGCAGTGATGTGGTGAGTTAGTTTGTTATATATTTTAGTGGGTGTGTTAGATTGGGAAATATATTTTTCCAAATGTGTTAATCATGCAAAAGCTATATCAAATAGGAGCATATCCTCGCAAATTTTTTTTTAACGATTCCATTGAATTTATGGAAGAAATCTAAGTAATTTGTGTACAAAAAAAAATCTTGAATTTGTAAGAAATGAGAATTTTGGAATTTTTTAGGGCAAATAAGGTCTAAAATGCATACCGGAAAAGATTGCAAATACATGAAAAATTGAAACCTAATATCAAGGAAGCTATAGAGTGAGAAAGTAAAACAACAAAAAGATAGAGATAGTAGATAAAGCTCGCCTTTATATTTATAATAAAGCTCTTCAAGATGCCTAGAGTTGGTGGCTGATTTAGCTTGAGGTTGGCTGTAGAATACATCGAATGCACTTTCAAGATGCCAATCACTTGTCTTCAAAGCCTGAAGTGCAAGTTTTTCACTGCATAAGAAATGTAAGAATAAGCTAATACCTTGATAAGTGTTGAACTTCAAGGAAAGAAACAAAGAAAAAGGCACAAGTATGTATGAGCAGACGGATGCAGACATTAATATCGTCCAGCTCGCTCCCAGAAGGGTGTAGCCAGAAACACACATCCACAGAGAGACAAGAAAACAAGTTACGACCTCCACATTAACTAGGTTACAGAAATGAACGCACGACAAAGTTATTAGAAAATTTGACCGCCTTATCAAGATTACTTGTTGAGTAAAACAAATAAAAGAAAAATAAAAGGTAACAAAACTACATCAAGTCGAAAAGAAAACCATAATAGCATCAATAAAAAAAAATCCAGAAAACTTGAATTAAAGACTCGGTTCTGTAAGCAGGTAACCTAGGTTAAGCTCGCATGACGGTATAGTTTGTTTCGCATTTCATTTGGACATTTGCAATGAATCTTACTGCAAATTACAAAACAAGTTTTGTATAATAAGTGATAAACTCAAGGTAGTGCCACATTCTATTTCAAAATCCAAAGTGCTTCGGCTATCATTGACTCTGGGAATGAAATTACCTTGTTCCAGTTATTGCGATAAACTGCTGAATTTTGTCGCGCTGTCCTCTGTTTAGTTTATGCTGTTAATTAGATAAACCTCCGTCAGTACACATCCAGCGAACTAGAAATTAACACCTTATTCGGTGGAAATAAACCTAACAACTATTCTAAGTCTCGATTAACATGCACTCGTAGTAAAAACAAGTCAAGAAACACAACTCACGTTTTTAATTCCACTCGACCGTACAAACACTGCGCCTCAGAAATCGAGCGATACTAAACACCAAAATCAACATAAAGACAACGCAGAAAAAGAAACCCTAACTTTCGACGAAAAATCAAGAAAACAAAGAAGAAAAAGAAAACCCTCAAGTGACCTAGAGAGATTGACCACTAATCTAAGCCGAAAATGAAAAATCACGAAAATTAAACAAGAAGGCCATCACAAGAACACTAACCAAATACCGCGAATTGAACAAAAACAAAGAGAGAGATCTCCTCGAATACACTAAAAACCACATGGATTACCACCAAGAATGTTAAAGAAAGTCGAAAATTAAGAACAAAGAGCACACGCACAAGTTCAAAATGAAGAGAGATGAAATTGGGGAGAAAAGGTTGGTTACCATTTTGAGATCCAGGAGGGAGAAACTAGGGTTTTGCAGGGATTTTTGAAATGGGAGGTTCGCGTGCGGAAGAAACCCCAGAGACCCCGGAAGACAGCAGCCGACAACTTCTTCAGCGCACCACAGACCGTTGTTTTTGCACTCTCTCTCTCTCTCCCTCTCCTTGCTCTGCTCAATGCCACTGTCATATCCCACTATAAAGTATTCAACGGAATATCCCCAATTAAAAAAAAGTCAGATTTTAATATTCAAAAAACTATAGATTTTTTCAAGTAAAATAAATAAATCCTTTTCACCATAAAATAAATAAATACTGTTGTAAACTAAGTTGTAAGCCAACTAGAACTTAAGTTGGACTTGAAGGCATAAACTAATAACTACTAGAACAAGTAGAGAAGATGAGACAAGAGAGAAGAGAGCTAGAGTTGAGAAATGTAGAGATTTCCATTCTAACATTGGTGTGTGAATTACAATTGGGTTGGCACCCTTTATATATGTCATTTGGTGATGATGATAATTGTACTTATACAATGTGTGCAAGTTATACATACACCACAAGTCATACAACACATCACAAGCAACATAGACAATACATGGAAGAGTTGGTGTACATTGGAGAAGATTACAAGTTACATGAAGTGTGAGAGCCATGCTTGATGTTAGAATTCAATGTGAGTACCATGCTTCACAATATGGTCACATACATGCACAAGTGTCCATCCATTTGATAACATTCCCCCTTGGATGACACTTGTCGAAAGAATGTGTCTCGTTAAACTTCTACTAGAAAAAAACCATGTGGAAAAAAAATCTAGTACAGGAAAAAGAGTATAATATTTGTAACGACCCGTAAAGTATATGTGTCACGTGTCATGTGGTCCACGTGGGTTTAGGCCGGCCGGAGCCTAGTGTCGTGAGGAACTGGGGTCGTCACAATATTGCTTTGTAGTATAATATTTGTTGATTGTCTCATTAAAAACCTTGCTAGGAAAACCCAGTATGACAAAACCATAGCTAAGGAAAAGAGTGCAACACATTGATACACTTAGAGATAATATAAATGTCTCATTAAAACCTCTACTAGAAAAACCCCGTGGGAAAAATCTAGTATAGGAGAAAGAGTACATTAATTGCTCTAATAATTTATTTATTTATTTTTTTATATGAAGTATAATAATGTTATGATTGCTTCATTAAAAATCTTGCTAGGAAAACCCAGTGGGATAAAGTCATAGCGAAAGGAAAAGAGTGCAATACACTAATCAATCTAGATACGTAGTTTTTATATTGTTAGAATTGCCTCATTAAAAACATTTGCAAAGAAAACTCAGTGAGATAAAATCATAGCAAAGGGAAAAAGAGTGCAATACACTAACCAATAACTCATTTTGATTCTCCCCCTCATGTTCACATGGGTGAGACATCTTGTGCATTTTGTTGCACATGGACATCGTTTTCTATATGAACCATTTAATGTTTAAGCATATGATTGCCACTCTTTTGTATATAGTACTTGCATCAAGTAATTGATTCATAACTTGTTGCTACTGAATGATCATTTGAACTTCGAGTTCATATTAATTTATACATGGATTATAATACAACAAATTTAATGCAATTTGATGTGATTCAAGCAGTTTCACGTCATTCCCTTTGAATTGGCTTATATCTCCCCTTAATGGTGGGAAAACTGGTTCATCAAAGTGACAATTAGCAAAACTTGCTATAAATAAATTCCTTATTAGGGATCCAATGCATCTTATATATGATTAATGAAGAGTTAAATCAATATAAGTATCCTATTAATTTGCCTTGAGATAATCTCCAGCTGATAAAAAATTCAGTTCGATAAAGGATGTCCGTGCAAATTTACGATATTTTCGCATTATTGATGATTATGTATAATCAAATAAATCTTTCCACGTTATGAATGTTATATGATTTATGAAGACATTCGTTTTAATGAGCCTTATATATTCCAGAAGTTAAAGCCGGGGATAGTATACTCAGATTAAATCATATTCATATAGATAAATTTTCTATTATTCCGAGTAGACTTTTTCTGAACAAGACATTAACAATAAAATTGTTGTACCAGATATTGACTGAACATTAGCCTCCGCTAAGTTCAAATTCGAGAAATATTCACTTTCATATTATAATGTACATACATGTAGCACGATACACAAGACATAAACTCATCGCCCATATTTAGGTCACGATTTAAACACATATCGATGTGCCTATTTTATCGAGCCATTTTCAATGATAAAATTCGTAATATTTTGCCTTTGAATTTGAAGGCATAGTAAAGGTCACGAAAATATTCGGGTATATATATGACAATATTTAGGCAAAATATCTTTTCATATATGACCAAAAAATGTCACAATTATGAGCGCTCATTGTCAATAATTATTTGCCCTTTGTAGTGGTGCACCACTTTTGTTCCAATTTTTTTTGTGGAATTGTCAATATGACATTTACCTAATATTTTCAACTTTTCCACGTCCATAAATTTATTATTGCGATAATGATCATTATATGCAACATATGCTTCTTAATTTGAAGCTGAACTAATTGGACGGGAGCGATATTATATTTATAATATCTCATTATTTTACTAGCTACCATGAGACAAGAAATCAATCCTTAATATTTATTGGATTGACGTGCGCACTCGATATTTGTTGCAGCAATAAATCGAGGCGGACCACTTGACCTTATTTTTATTGTCTCATCAGTCATATTTCCACGTAGCCTCAACATAGAGGTTATTAAAATTGTGGAATTATAATTAATATTTGACTGATTAAATTTTGTAGCTTGAGACTCAACCGCTCATTTTGAGCTTTTGGAGCAGTATTTTTTGTTGTATTTATATATTTATAACTCCATATGGTGAAAAAATATATAAAGTGAGATATTCACTTTTCAAATCTCTAAAGAGATATTGACAAATGATTTAAATTTTGTACAACACAACATAGTCTTGCATAGATGTTTTATTCACAAATTATTGTATCTAATTGTCATGACAAGTAATTCTTGTCGGTAATATAATAAGACAACAAGTTCACCTATGATTGAATAATATTTTGAAAATAAATTTAATATAAAATAGTTTTCCCCTTTTTATGTAAAAATATAACATATGATTAAATATATGTTCACAACTTGATTCATTAATAAACAAAATGTATTATTCGTATGAGTTGGTGAAACAAACTCCAGGTTAGGTGGCAAGACATAGTCTACTTAATATCATGCCTCCTCGAATGGGATAACTCGTCTCCCTTTCAATGTTTAGCTTTACCGGGGACAAGGCTTACCCACTATCAACTCAAACTTATATCATTATTTGTATTATAAAATCAAGAATATAACAATAACTAATCGTTTGTAGTTGTAAGAGAAAAACTATATGTCACACATTGTTTTTTGATTTCTGATGTAGAAGATCGTACAAGACGCAGCTACAGAGCATACTTTCGTGGTCGGTGACGTTACAATGTATAATATATGAATAAAGTACATTTACATAATTAAATATGCATGTAACAAAAAAGAAATTAATAAAAATTATACCTTCTTAGCTTTATATCTTTGAAAAGCTTCTTGATCTTCAAGACCTCCTCTTGTAGAGCAACTTCGTGCTGATAACGTGTTGTAAACTAAGTTGTAAGCCAACTAGAACTTAAGTTGGACTTGCTAGAAAGTTAAGCATAGAAGGCGTGAACTAAGAACTACTAGAACAAGTAGAGAAGAGGAGACAAGAGAGAAGAGAGCTAGAGTTGAGAAATGTAGAGATTTCCATTCCAACATTGGTGTGTGAATTACAATGGGGTTGACACCCTTTATATAGGCCATTTGGTGATGATGATAATTGTACTTATACAATGTGTGCAAGTTATACATACACCACAAGTCATACAACACATCACAAGCAACATAGACAATACATAGAAGAGTTGATGTACATTGGAGAGGATTACAAGTTACATGAAGTGTGAGAGTCATGCTTGATGTTACAATTCAATGTGAGAATCATGCTTCACAATGTGGTCACATACATGCACAAGTGTCCATCCATTTCATAATAAATACTTTGTTTTATCTCCCTTCAAGATTTTTGTGAAGCACCACTACGCGCATGGCAATCGATTCCTTTAAGCGAGATCTCAATTTTGAATCTCGTAGATAGAGCACATTGGGTACATATGAGATTTGAGTGTCAAATGTAGATTAATCAACGTGGTTGGCTTCAAAAAAAATATCTAGCAAATAATAAACACTCAAACTTAGAGTGAGGTCAGCACATGCCAAATTGAAAAATCATAGACCAAATGGTGACGGGCTTTTCTACTATTTTCTTTTGTACATTTTATGCAGCTCTACATGTTCACGTCCTTTGTGCACCACGCGTCTCATAATTCAAAGGAAAAATAGAACTCGTGGTTGTTTGTTTTCATACCATGTGACCACCCAAAAATTTTAAGACCCGTCTTAGGGGTAATTTACTAATTTTACAAATTCTACACTAAATTGGTACCGCTGTATAAATCAAATTGAAACTCTAGCCCAGGAGAGGAGACTTTTGCTTGAGGAATCGTGGTGGGTGCGATACTTTAAAGCCAAAGAGACCTCCATTAAAGGTAAACTCATTTTCTTTTATTGTCTAAACGAATTACAAACTTGTGTTTACTTTAAAAATGGTGGAAAACATATTCTTCTCCTTTTTGTTTTAAATTTGTGAAATTTTGATGGAGAACCCCAAGGGGCAGCGCCGTCGGCACCGCCGGAGAGGCCGTCGCCGTCGGTTTGGGTGATTGTGGGGCGCCGCCACCAAAGGAGGAGGGGCCTCCACCCCCTCCCCCATGTGATCGGGGCCATTTTGGCCCCTGAACCAAATAAAAAAAACAAAATAAAATACATATATATAATATAATAATAAAAATAAACTAAAACATTATATACGATATGAGATATATATATATATATAATAGAAATATATAGAATAAAATAACTAGAAACAAGATTTGTGGACTTCGAGGCGCACTACCGCACCTTAACGAGGGTTCTCGACAACGCGAAACCCGTGGGACCCACACTAGTGGACCTAGAGCAATTTGCTAATAAATTGGAAATTGAGTAATTTTGAAATGATAAAATTGTAAATTAATGCGAATGAGTCTTAAATTGTATAGATTCGCGAAACACTTCACATAGAACCACGTGCGCACAAAGATCGGAAGTGGATATCGTGACGATTCGAGGTAAGTAGGAGTTTCGCTCCAGTATCAAATATGGCATGTTATTAGATAATTAAGATTCATGATTTGAACATAAGACTTGGGAATGGGTTGCATTATGCAACTGACTTGATTTTACTTATCTATGGGTTGTATGTGTTGCACCGAAAATTAGGATTTCCTTCTCCTGGACAAGGAGATGGAATTACCTACTCCCGAGTAAGGATTTTGATGGCCCTCTCCTAGATAAAGAGTTGGGATTACCCCTCCTAGCTAAGGAGATGAGGTTAAATTACTAAGAACATGAGCGGTAGTAAACTTCTCATGAAAATTCTAAGTGATCTTGGTGCACATATCGGCGACGGCTTGGACGAACCTACTGTTGGTTTGATGAGACCATTGAGGGGACACAACGGCCATTGTGTTCACTAGTGATATTCATCACCTCGAGAGTAAGGGAATCGGTCACCGGATCAAGTCAATAACTAGTATGCATTGAATGGAACAATGACTTATAATAATTATTATTCTTTTATGGTATATCTCTTTGTGGGCCCCTATGCATGAATGCTTTAATTTCATTTATGACTTGCAAACCTCTTGCTATTATGGTTTAACGAATCTTGGAACTTGTCTTAAATAAATATAATGGATGATTTACATTTAATTATAGGTATGAATCTTATTTTCATGTTTTCTACTAAATGCTTGATGATTTGATTTCACCTCGATGTTAGATCTTACATTTTTTATTAAGTAGTACTGGCGTGTTTGATGTTTGAGCGAGGTTTTCCTCTTATTGAACTCTGTCGCCCTTTTAGCTCACCCCACTTACTCTTCAAGTACATCCACATATGCTTTAGACCGCGGCAAGGGAAAGGAGATAGCTTGAAAGTCTTCCCTTGCATTGTGAGCCTCGTGTGCTCCTATTATCTAGTTATTTGATTTTGAGAACTTATGAATTTGGGTTGTAACTTAAGACTTGTTGGGTAGTTTGAACCATTTATTGTTGTAATTAGAACGTATGGAAGCCTTTTGGGATATCGTGAATTGAATAAACTTTTGAAAACCCAGTCCATGGATCTTACTTTAATAGTTTTATGGATGTTTTATTTCTTTGATTCTGCATTTATTATCCATTTATATAGCTATTGTTTTTCCGCAGGTTTTGTTTAGGCGAGCTAAGTCGTTGCTCGGGCTCGGTTCAGGTACTTAGGCCTGGGTAATGGTTTGGGCCGGGTGACTCGACCCTAGGTCGGGGGAGGGTTGTCACATACCATATTCACACTAACAACAACAACAAATTAACCCTCAATTTCAAAGTAGTTGAGATTGGTTATATGGATCGAACTCTTTCATTGCAAGACATCGTGTTATTATAACCAAGACATATATATAAATGTTTGGTAAGCATGGAGATGATATCTACTAATACTTAATTAGTGAGAATAATCAGTTGATCGACCGTGACTTGAATTGTCGACAATACCATTTTCTCAATTGTGCACTCGATTTCGTTCGTTCTCTTTCACGTCTCCCCTTGCTATCTTTAATGTTTCTAAAATATAGGCCTTTCTTATGTTCTCATAACAACGCTCTCGACTCTGCTCGCTCTCTCGCTTGGGGTTAATAGCAACAATCTCATCTGCTATATATGATACTCATCCAATGTTGCTATAGATTCACATTAAGATTGGATCTGATACCATCGAGATTGGATTACTTGTGTAACCACCCGCATTTTTAATTCGTTAATTAATCGCTAATCACGAATTATTGGTGTCTAATACCCAATCGAGAGTCGCAGTAAGTCGAAGAGCTCAAGTATTAATAAAAGAAAATAAATAAATGATTTTAAATTTTGCCAAGCATGGTATTGTGTGTAGTATATGACATTGCAAATGGTTTGAGTTAATTAAATTGAATATGTGCGACTATGAGGCCTCAAACTATTAATTATTAAAAATTGGCTAAGTTAAGGTCTAGACAAAATTTGTGTGTGCTAAGCGTGTCAATTTTGGGGTCACAAAGTGACTGGGACAAGTCTCAACCATTAGATTTAGCCATAAGTGAGTGATATCTACCCTAGATCTAAGTGTCGCTTTAATAGAGAAAGAAATGGAGATATGAGATAATTCTCAAATAAAAACAAATAAAAACAAAAAAAAACAAAAACAACACAACACCAATGCACAAACAAGGGAGAAATGGTTTCCAACCCTATTTCCATCACAACAAAAAACGCACAAGGAGAGAGCACGACTCCACCAGATGATGACGACGAGAGTCGCGGATGGATAACTGTCACACCCCCAATAACATGAACCGAGTAGGCTGGGCTGGGCAGCGTGAATCCTAGCAAATGGCCGAGTCTTGGTGGGCTCGGGTGGTTCCATGAAGGTTGGTTGCATGCGGAACGGTTAAGGCAGTGCGCAAGGACAATGGGGGTTGAGCCTTGGCACGGGCTAGCGCGAAGCCGGCGCGGACCGGCACGCATGGGCGCAAGGCGCGGGCACGCATGAATGCAAGGCGCGGGCACGCCTTGGCGCGAGACGCGGGTACGACTTGGCGCGAGACGCGGCCACGCCTTGGCGCGAGACGCGGGCATGCCTTGGCGCAAAGCACGGGCACGCCTTGGCATGGAGCCTAGGCGCAGGCTCGGGCAGACTTAGGTATGAGCCGTGGCACGGGCACGGGCGGACTTAGGTACGAGGCTTGGCACGGGCACAGGCAGACTTAGGTACGAGGCTTGGCACGGGCACAGGCGGACTTAGGTACGAGCCTTGGCACGAGCAAGGCCGAACCTAGGCACATTCCTTGGGCACGAGTAAGGCGATACCTTGGCGGATTCCTTGGCACGAGCAAGGCCGCGCCTTGGCACGAGCAAGGTCGCGCCTTGGCACGGGCAAGGCATACCTTGGCAAGGGTTGACAAATCTTGACTTGGGCGTTGACCCAGGTCAAAATACGCTTGGTCTCATTTTGGGATGTTTTCTATTGGAGCTGAGGAAACGGCTTAACATCTACTATAAGGAGAGGTGGTCTCTCCTAGGGGCGGCATGGGCTCGATAACAAGGAGGACCTTCGAGCATGCCTTGGGCACCATGCCAAGGCAAGACCCATGGACAGACCATGGTCCCGGCCACCCCGAACCGGTGGGACTCGGACGGACCGAGCCCCGGTTAGCACCCGAAACGCCTGGGCGGACCAGGCACCACTAAGCTGTCCCTGTCCCGTAGAGAAGCATGGACCACGTCCCTTGAGGAGTGGGGAGACCGAGTCAAGGCAGTTCCGAGCGGTTGGGGAACTACCTTGGTCATGGCTGGAGGCATGACCAAGGCACGTCCGAAAATGACCCGAACATGTAGCGATTGACCAAGCTGTGGAGGCAGTTATGGAACCATGTGGCGACGAGGGAGCAAGGCAGTTGGATAACTGCCTTGACCACTAAGGGAGTGGGGTTTTACTTAGTCTATGGATCAATGTAAACAGGGCAGGTGTCCTGGTTGGTTATGTAACTACTTAATTGGATGTTCTATAAAGCCAAAGCATGTAAGCTAGAGTAGACACACGGCGAAACCTGGGGTTTCATGTATGAGATGCATGTAATGCTTGAGTTGTAAGTGCGTTGAGCTAAGCAATAAACTTCCTTTGTGCCATTGTTGCTGTTCATTCACGTTTTCGTTGGTGTGCTAAACTAAGGCGGTCCTTAGGCACCACGGGTTGGGTTAGGTGAGAAAATTTTTCCTTAGGGTGAACCCCTCACTCTTAACGGCCCTGTGACAATAACCATGGAGGAGATGATGGCGTATCGCGGAAGAGAGTGCACGAAAGAGGATTCAAACCAATGGAGTTCGACTCCCTAGACGGATGGTGGCGATACAACCGGCGTGCTTGTTCGCAAAGAAGGAGCTCGCGGACAGCAGCTCCGGCGGGATCGGCGGCTGGTGCGGACGGTGAACCAGCAGAGACGGCGCGACTCCGAGGAGGACGACCAGGAATGACGACTTCGGTGAGGCTTTGGTTTTTAGCGGAGTTCACTCACGAAGAAAGGAGAGAAAGAGAAGGGAAGAAAAAAAAGGTCAAAGAGAGGATCTTTGAGTTGAGAATCCATTAAAGGCTATGGTGAGATCCTAAACATATTTTGAGTTCGAATTTGAGTTTAAAATCTATAAATCCATAGAATTCTTTCTAAGTTTAGTTGGTTCCTAAAAGGTTTGGCTCTTGTCAATTTCGAAATGATTTTGTTGTTGTTAAACTTATGTTAAACGAGCATAGTTCTAATTTTTGTTTGCAATCTAACTTGATGTTTACAGATTCTTGGTTAGTATAAAAAAATTCAAGTTGTTTTGGTCAAATCAAAGCTTATTCATGTTATTTGGGGTAATACCATTTGATTTGCATATTAAATATTTGATAAAATCCGACAAAGTAGTCCTACTTGTATTCTTCTAAATTTTAGTGCACCAATCTATGGTGGTTTTGGAGACCTTGATTTCTTAGTGGATTTCTACAAATAAATTGAACTAAGCTTTCATGATTTTCAAGTCTTGTGAATGTTTTGAATAAAAGACTATTTTATTTTGGCACATGAAACCTCATCGAAAGATTAAGTTTTGTAAATAGTCTTGGAAAGGAATACACTCTCGATGTTTGATAAAATACTTTTAAGAAACTTTGTTCTTTTTCTTAAAGTTTGGAAGCTCAAATTGAGCTCGATAAGATTGTAAATCTTTTTAAGTTCAATTTTGGTCAAAGCTATGAATTATGGACTTTTTATTATTGTCGTATTCGACCTATTTGCGAAGTTTGACATAGAAAGGAGTTTTAATCTATTTTCTCGAAAAATGAACGCAACTTATTGAAGCTATATTTGATATTTTGGTGAATCTAAGAAACTCAACACCTTAAAATAGACTTAGTGTATAGCATCAAATGTTTAACTAATTGTATGGTTTTGGTTTAAATCTCTAGAACAAAGGTTTTATGAAATTGGGGTTCGTAGACTTATATTCATTAAGTTCAAGAGTGAAACTAATATAATATTGTCTTAATATGTTACGTCATTTATGTAATGACTTGAGTCTTTAAAAGAACTAATTGATGAATTAGTTCATTAGAGCTACACAAGGCCTTTATTTAGCAAATGGTCCATAACACAACTTTGCTATACTATGTATGATGGTAGATACGCAAGAAGGACTCAACTAGGCTATTCGAATCATCGATTTGACGTGGAGATTTATGCAATCGTATTGTAAGTAAACCAGTAAGAGATTCAATATTAATTCTTTTCCTTTCCTTGCATATTTTGATGGAAATGATACCTATTGTTGGACTCTACTTCCCTACCGAGTGACCTAGGGTCTAAGTGGTCAAGTTGAGTCATTGCTTACCCGTGAGTTGAGCATTCAAGTAGCGCTCGTGGCTCCTAGACGAGACTAAATCCTCTGAGTGAGCATCCGCAGTCGTCGTGGCTCATCACAGGACTTTAAGGATTTCATTGCGGTTGAGCATCCGGTTGTGACTGTGGCTCCCTTTGAAATGTTTATCGGGCTGCGGCTCTAGTGAGCCGACAATGCCGAATGGATTTGGTGTAGTTGAAGCGGACTTGGTCCCGCTGTACTAGTATTTGACACTTGCATGTTTTAAGTGGCTTTTAGCCCGCGTGTAGAGTGTCAAGACCACTTATGTGCCTATCCTTCACTTCCGGGTCACTTGGTCTCTATCGTTGACCTTTGTAGTCTATCTATCATGCGCTTTATTGTTCGTTTCAGCTTCGTTTCTTTCCTGCATGATTTATAGACTTATTTATTGTTTGATCTGAATTACTGTTGAACTTATTCTTGATTTACTCACTGGGTTTGTCTCCTCTTTTGGTGACAATTGCAGGCATAATCTGAAAGCTCGAGAACATTGATGTACGACATACTTAGGTTATTTGGTATATTTATATCACATTTATATATTTTATAAATGGGTATTTGGGTTGAGAGATACGTGTATTTCCCCTCGTCACTGTAATTTATACATTGTATATGTTGTACGGGGTTTTCACATACTAGCTTCCACACTAAGAACTCGTCGTGTGTTTAATTTATTTGTTATCGCATTTTCACCGCATTTGAATTCTGCTGCATATGATTCCATATATATAGTGTGCCGTGTGGACTATCAAGTACTGAAGACCAGTTTGTGAGGCTGACTAGGCCTTTATTAACTCCGAACCGATTTACCAGGGGGTAATGGAGGCCTGGTGTCGGGCAGTGCCCAATTTGTAGGGTTGGGGTCGTCACAGTTGGTATCAAAGCCTAAGGTTTTGACTTTAGCTTTTGATAAGCCTACAACCAGATTAGTATGCGAACACGGACTTGTAGAGTTAGGAACACCAACGAACTTAGTGTGGAACCCTACGAACCTAACTCAGAGACTTAGTTGGGAAGCGAGCGAAGGTGAGACAGAGGAAAATTATGAATTAATCTTATTATATGCTATTTGATTGTATAAATGACTATTTTTATAGTTGTATTCACTCTTGTGTTTCACGTGAGGCATGATGAGTAAATTGGAAAAAAATAGATTTCAATATATTTAATTGGAACTAGTTATGAGAATCAAGTCAGAAGTGTAGAGAACATAGAGTTTGTTGATTTCAAAGTTGCCAAATCTTAAAAAAAGTGTCACAATCAACCTTGAATCTCCTGCTACTATTCTGACATTTCTACGAATATCTCAGGCATGTAAATTTGAGATAAGAATTCAAGGATACATAAACTACATGTATTTCTTTGTTCTAATGATGTAACTATACAATTGAAACAAAAATTTGCACTCTAGTGTAGAGAAGGAATTCAAACACTAATGAAACTAATGATTGACGCAAACAAAAAAAATCTCGTTGAATGAAGGAAGTGAGTGAACAATTATGCATACCATGGTTAGTGTGTCAATAGTTCTACTTTATTGTTTATCCATGAGATGTAAATTGGAGTAGGTTTGATCTTAATTTGATCTAACCTAAAATAATGAAACGAGATTTAAATTTTTTTTATTGTGTACCTCAAGGAGTGAGAGTTTCCTAAATAATCGCATTATTGGATATTATCGATTTGAGAAATCAACTAAGTATACTTAGTATGCATTGAAGATTTTGAAGCTTTTCAAGTTCCAAGGTACATATTAGTTGCATGTGGTAGGAAATAAATGTTCTAACAAGCCCTTGAAATAAATACATGGAGTTAGATTCAAGTTATTCCTAAATCATGAGAAGTCCCTGCATGTGTTTCCAAATGATCTTTTTGGAATCATTTATGTAAAGAAACTGACGTTGTTTTATTTTAGAAAAATGAATAGGAACTCAGTCTACTCATTGTATGATAAACTGAATAAGAGAGCCTGTAAAAGTAAAGTTTGGGAAAACTGGTAAAGTAACAAGATACGATGAGGAATGCGTCAAATATGAAATGAACAAAGATTTGTGAGACAAGTGGGTTAACACAAACTCTAAGGAAACAAAGTGTTGAGATGACTTGAGAACTTATGAAAAAGGCATGTACGGGCTCCTCTAGTTTTAACAAAAGCTCTGGAGTAGTAGTGCCATATCAGAAGCCCAAGTAACTCTACTTTATTGATACCATTCGTTCATAGTACTCAGGTTGGTGAAGTCGACCACCACCTATAAGGGCTAAGAAATGAAATAGGTGTTATGCGCAGAGGTAAAATTTGTGGATTGTTCGCAGAGTTGAAGATAGGTTGAGGGTTAACCCCGAGGATGATGTGTTACAAGATTTTCACAAATCTTGATGTGGTTTAGATGTATCAGTATGCCTGTGACGGCCCCAGTTCCACAACCCAAACTGGGCCCCGCCCGGCCTAGACTTACGTGGATCCCAAGTCAATCCTCGCGACGTCAACGCAAGCCTAATAAGCCTTCCTAACCATTTTTCATTACAAGGTAGCGAAATTTAACATTTATAGTAAGTTATTCAAATTTTTAAGTTATCAAAGGTTATGCGGAAGCGATTTCAACTTAAACAAATCTAAACAACTCTAAACCAATCAATCAGGACATCTTAGAGTGTGGAAACCCCGCATAACACAATTAACATGTATAATAAACATAGGAGAGAGAAATAATATCATATACATGTCTCAAAGTATCTCACAAAACCCATATACCCTATGTGATAAAAACAATATACATAAGTAATACAAAACCTACAAAAGTACGAGATGGAAGGCCGCTCCAAAGTCCTCACCGTAGATCTCCCAATACTGGCCCCTTTTCCCTTACTCGACTGCGAATATGCACTCAGTCAAACACAAGAATGACGAGCCCACGTAAGTAACTATAGTAGGATACTAAACAATATTTGGAAATAAATAAATCAGTCTATCTTCATGCAGATAGAAAGAAAGGTATAAGGACGTATGAATAAATAAAAGATAGTAAATAAATCAAAAGCAATCGATACATGAGTGTCCAGGGATGCAAACAAAGATGTGCAAGTAGTCCCGACCAACAGATCGTTGAGTTTTGGCAAACCATCAAGACTCGGGTTCTAGGGCTTGGTACCCTCACAAGCCCTAAACCCACGAGATAGTAAGACTTCATGGGACAACTACGCTAAGAACTCACACCCCGTCAATAATCAGTACCCAGTGCAGTGCATCCCGAGGTCATAACTCTGGTATGTTACTTCAGCCAACCACTCCTTCCAAGGATCACCGTTGACTCACTTGCCCTCGGCAACTCAATCAGAATGGAATTCTAAGGATAGATAACAAAGCAATGAACAACAATATTCTATAGCTTAAAATGAAATACTGTGCATTTCCTAGCTGGTTTACTTACAACCAAACCAACCCAAAATGGTTACGAAGCCTTAAACAATGTTCCCCTGACTTTTAGGTACTTTAACAAGTCCTATTAAATTACAAATTCACATTTTAAGAGTTATAACTCTATTTGATCAATCAATCAATACCGTTCATTTTATTAACTAATTAATTTACTTCATTGGTTTTGACCATTTACACGACTATTTTTCACCAATTTAAAAGTTGTACCAAGGTCCGAGCTTAAGTGCTACTCAAAGTAGGATATATAGGGATTTCAAAAAGTCTAAACTTAGTTAATTTGGATAAAAAATAATCATTTAAATCATTACCTAAAGTTGCTAAGTCCCAATTTGTCATAAGTGAACAGTTTTGGACCATGTAAACATGTTATGTTCTACCTTGTTTTTCATTAATTAAACAAATTCCAATGGACACAATCTTTATTGATCATCAAAATAGGCTATACTAAGATTCAAACGAACCTATTCGCAAGTCAATTGGACCCCATTTGATGTCTCAAATCAATTAACCAACACGCCAACTCAAAATAGTAAAAAATAATAGTGCAGTCCCATGTTTCAAGCCTCATTTTCGGCCTCCAAAACCTTTCAAAACCAACTCGAAAATCAAATCTGATTTGCAGGGGTTAAGTTTGATATATAAACATGAAAACCCATAAAAGATCTCGCTAAAAAACATTCGTTTGATTGTCAGGATCATTACCTCAAAGTTGCCCAAAAATTGGACTGCAGTACTAGTTCTACAACACTAGTTTTTATGCCACCAATTCGACTTCAATAGACCAAAAAAAACTATATCAAAATCTCAAGCTAATTCTAAGGGACCTAATTTGATATATAAACATCCAAACCAATATGTAAGTTCGACAAAAATTAAACGTTTAATCCCTCAAAACCATATCCCAACATGACATGAAAATAATACTACAAAACATCAACAACAACACTCATCAATTAAAGACCACCACAACCACAACATGACACCTTGAATGATCATAAAATCTCACCCAAGAACAATGATAAAATCCAAAATTTCAGTGCCATGGGTTTTCCTAAAAAAATCTCGGCGAAAATGCGCAAAATTGACTCCAAAACGACGAGAATCGAACGACTAACTGAGATCTCACCTTAATTCACGTCGTTGGTCGATCCCTTGGCATAAATCGCCACTTGAAATCCATAAAACCCATCTCTATTTTTGTTTTTGTTCAAAGCGAAGAGAAAAAAGTGACGAAACACCCATTTTTTGACTTTTATACTCCAAATGTCATCTTGACCCATCTACCAATTCCAATACACATCTTGTGGCTCAAAATCATTCCATCCAACTACTTTTGTGACTTAATTGATTGACTCCTTGTTGACTTGGTCTTTGGTCTTATCATTTTGAACAACTTAATTGGCCTTTCACAGGCGTAAACGCGCCCGGTCGGTACACGATTCACATCGCCGTGCCTCGATACAAATTTCGTCGATTGAAATGCATTCTCATACTAATTATTATTCATATTTCATTTTCCATTTTGTTAGTGTTTTATTAAAATTATCCCCTCCGGATTTTCGTATTCCGCAACCGTTCACCTGGTACTCGTTCGCGTACGTTTTCCCTAGGCGAACCCGATCTGAAACTCCAACACGTACATATAAATGTACTCACACATTTAGACAATTGGTTTCACATTCGGGTAATAAATACATAATACAAACACCAAACAAAAATAGCATACCTCGGTGGCGATGCCCGAAAATTGGACACGCGTATCACGACAACTGGGTCTCACGTACAACCTTGAAATGACACATGACACGAGTTAGATTTTAGGATCGTTACAGCGCCTAATGATATTGATGGGCACCGTAATACATCTAAGTATGGCTTTTCAGTCTGACTGTTAGACTGTATGGTTGATCCATATTATGGATGTCAGACTCATGTTTGTATTACGAATTCGGTAGTAAGTGATGAAGATTGTTTGCCTCTATGCATGGTGTAAGTATGATTTTAGCGGTTGAACTAAAGTGGCGTGGCTCTATTTGAGGCTCTATGAGAGAGGCCTTGTAATTCTAATAAGTAATGATATTTAAAAATTGAAGTCAGTGATTGTTTAAGAATCACACGAAGGAAGCCAAACATATTAGATAATAATTGGATTAGAATAAGATAAATTGAGTGGTCATGCGAACAATCATAAAAGAGCACACATGTTAAGATGTAAGGAAATTATATAATCAAGGTGAAAAAGAAATTGTACTCAAACATTATCCCTACTTAACTTAGTCACGTGCATAACTTCCTTCTAATTTCGATGACGAGATTTTCTTTTAGTTGGGAAAACTATAACGACCCGTATTTTTAATTCGTTAATTAATCGCTAATCATGAATTATTAATGGTCTAATACCTAATCGAGAGTCGCTGTATGTCGAGGAGCTCAAGTGTGGCGGCCCTCGCCGCCTTGGGGTGAAGTGTCTCCGTGTACTCCTTGCTAGCCGACCCTACTACACGTGTACGACACCTGCCCGTCCTTTTCCTGTCTCGAAATTCGCATCCACTTGTGTGTACAGTGTATAAATGACATATGCAGCGGAAGTTGTACTTAAATGCAAGGAATATTAATCAATTCTGAAAAGTATTCTGTATAAAGGTAGGCGACTGTACCATGTAAAGTATATATGTACAATGTCATGTCACTCCCGAGTTCCCAAAAGAATCAAAATATCAAAATAATCACACGTACGAGTAATCCTCAGAGGTAGGCAGTCAGAGGCAGTCGCCTAAGATCCCCTTGCCTTTACTTGTACTCGGATCTGCACTCAATCATCACAAAAGAAAATGGATGACGAGTCTAGTCAGTAAAATCCCAAGGAACTCTTCTGAGCATTCATATAAATAAGTGGAAGTCAATAAAAACTGTTAAATAAACATGCGGAATGTAAACAAACAACTGTAAGTAGGGCATCGCATGCATAGATAACAATAAAGTGCAAATGTGTGTGTCTGTTCCAGTCAAACTAAACCATACTTCGGGATTCCCTTCCAGGATCCCACTAGTGGGCGTACCCAACTAGCTATCACCTGATCCCTCTCGGTGGCCGGCGTAGACCTACGATGCACCGACACATGTAGCAGTTCAATAGCTCGGGTCGTTATCCACCGAGAACTCCTGAGACACATGCTATGGTCTAGAATGCATAGACACACAACGGAAAATCCGGTGGGAGTAACTCAACCAACCGTGCAAACAATGACAAGATATAGATATAGGAAAAATCACAAGGAAATACTGGAATTGAATGAAATTATAAAGCAAAATAAATACTCAAGAGTTTTTCCATTGGGTTTTACAAACCTCACAACGCGCTCCACTACCCCGTAATCAATCCCCGGGTCCAAGTCCACTGAGTCCTTGGTCGCAAATTGATCACCGCGTCAACCTATGTCCATTTATTAATAATTTAAGTTAGCATGACAATTTACCACAAATTTCTAAAATTTTAGGCCAAATTGCATATTTTGCGCTTTTCGAGGCAAAAACCCCGCGAAAGTCGCGTTCGGATTATCCAAATATTTTATTTGTCATAGAAATTCATAAATTTCTATTTATGTTATGGAAATATAATTTTTTTCGGAATTTTCCCAATTTTTCCCGAACTTTTCTTTCATTTTTCTTCTATTTTTCTCTTTTCCTTTTTTTTTTTTTTTTTAATTTTTGTTTGGGTTTGGGTCGGACTCGACCACAGGGCGAACCTTGGTCCCAGGCTCGGACCATGGGCCGAGCCTCGGCCCGTTCGGGCCGGCCCATAGGGTGGGTGCACACACGTGCACGCGCGAGCTCGCGTGTGCACCATCTCCCCTTCTCCCCGATCGAACCGCCCATCGGTTCGATAATTTTTTTTTCTTTTCTTTTCCATGGTTTTGGTTGGGGTTGCTCTCCACCCCACCCGGCGACTCGATGGCGGGGAGACACTCCCGCCATCTCCACCTGGCCCGGTTCGGCCTCCATGGCCGAACCCCACTATCGCCACCCCACCAAAACCCACCGAAATCACAATAAACAACGAGGACTTACCTCGACCGTGACGTCTCCACATTCTCTTCTCTCATTCCCGCCTTTTTTTCTCCTCCTCCTCTCCGCGTTCCTTCTTCTTCCTCTCGGCCTCCCTGGGTGTGTGTGTGTGAAGTGAGGTGTAGGTGAGGTGAGAGAAAAAGGTAATAGCTTATATGGACAAGTGTTGTTGGGTTTGGCTTATGTGGACAAGTGTTGTTGGGTTTGGCTTATATGGACAAGTGGTGTTGAGTTTGTGCCTTGACACCAAAATGTGACACAGCTAAGACATTCGCCTGTGTTTTCGGCATTTCGACGCTCGGTTTCGCGTCCGAACCGCGATATACGCATACCGTCACTAGCCACCTAATACCCATTCCATATTAGTTACTTGGCCAGTTTTATTTAATTTGTGTGTTTTAGTTTCCCCGACCTAATATTCGGTCCCGTCAACTACCCAGTACCCGCGTCGATACGCATATCGAGGCGAATACAGTTCGCACAATCTCGCACGTATTTTTATGCAACATACACACATGCGATGTATTTCAATAAATTTCACAGTAAATAAGCATCCAACACACAATAACTAGCATACATAAGTCCCCGTATGTCCTAGCCTACCGCGACGTCCGCGTAGATCTGAGCTGGCGTCCATGTTTGCAAATTTAATAAAATGGGCCGTTACATTTCTTCCCAACTAAATAAAATCTCGTCCCGAAATTTAACTGTAACTAAAGTCCCATACTAGAGAATAGCTGAGGGTATCGCGTCATCATCGTCGACTCGAGTTGCCAGGTGAGTCCCTTCGTCTTATGATGCTGCCAACGAACTAGGACCTTCGCGAGTTCCCTGTTCCGGAGAATCTGTACTCGACGGTTAACGATCTCTATCGATCTATCCTCATAAGTCACGTCAAGCTGTATCTCCACCTGTCCCAACTTAATCATCGGTCTCGGCCCTGACCTAGCGAGTCTTAACATGGAAATGTGAAATGTCGGATGAACCCCAGCTAACTCGGCAGGTAACTCTAACCGATATGCCGTTCCGTATCTCTTGATCCGCGGGTATCCACAATCTCCCTCGGTATCTCAAACACCGATCTTTGGTTTCTGCCCAATCAGTGCATTCCGGATTCTGTGACATACCACTGACCCGCTCATAGAGCCCATCAGCCCTCTAACACTCGGCAACCCGTTCAATCGATACGGTCGGTATCCTTAACTGACAATAAATGTGTTGTTCCGCAGTAGTCGACAACTCGGCCATGCACATAACTGATGCTTCCTGTAATAAGCCATGCTCATATGTCATTTCTTTGCGAAACGCATCTCGATCGTCGAGTCCACTCTGCTTCAATACGTGCTGCTACGACGTTCGCTTTGCCAGAGCGATACTCAATAGTGAAGTCGTAGTCCTTCAACAACTCCAACCATCTCCGCTGTCGCATATTCAGCTCCCTTTGAGTGAAAATGTACAGTAAACTCTAGTGATCTGTATACAACACGAATCGCACTCCAAAGAGATAGTGCCTCAAAGCCTTCAGTGCAAAGACGACCGCTGCAAGCTCTAGGTCGTGCACTGGATAATTCCCCTCGTGGGGTCTCAACCGTCTAGAAAGATAGGCAACTGGTCTATCATCCTGCATGAACACACATCCAAGACCAATACCCGACGCATCTGTATATACTGTCAAGGTCTTGCCCGACTCCGGCAATGTCAATACTGGTGCAGATGTCAACCTCCGCTTCAATTTACAAAAATCCTGCTCACACTCCTCTGACCAGTCAAATCTGACGTCTTTCTTAGTCAGTCTCGTCATCGGCGCTGCGATCGAGGAAAAATCCTGCACAAATCGTCGGTAGTATCCGGCCAGTCCAAGTAAACTCCGTATATCAACCACAGACTCAGGCGTCTTCCAATCAATGATCACCCTAATCTTTTCTGAATCCACTGAGATACCCTGCTCACTGATGACATGGCCTAAGAATCTCACCGCACTTAGCCAAAAGTCACGCTTGCTAAACTTGGCATACAGTCGGTGCTCCCTCAGTGTCGTCAAAACTGCGCTGAGATGTCCCTCGTGATCCTCACGAGTCCTTCTATAGATCAAGATATCGTCGATGAATATGATGACGAATCTGTCCAAATACGACCTCATGACCCTGTGCATCAGATCCATGAAAATCGCTGGAGCGTTCGTCAGCCCAAACGGCATGACTGTGAACTCAAATAACCGTATCTCGTCTTAAAGCAGTTTCTGGATATCCTCTTCTCGAATCCTCAACTGGTGATAACTTGAGCGAAGGTCAATATTCGAAAAGAATCTGGCACCCGCTAGCTGATCAAACATATCATGAATCATAGGAAGTGGGTAACGGTTCCTCACAGTTACCTGATTCAACTTCCTATAGTCGATGCACATCCTCATCGTACCATCCTTCTTCTTCACAAACAGTACTGGAGCTCCCCAAGGTGACATACTAGGGTGAATGAAACCCTTCTCCAACAACTCATCCAACTGTCGTCTCACCTCCTCCTGCTCCGCTAGTGCCATCCGGTAAGGTCAACTGGCAATCGGCTTGCATCCCTGGTATCAGCTCGATTATGAACTCAACAGCTCGTGGCGGTGGCAATCCGGGTAAATCATATGAAAATACATCGACAAAATCCTGAACCACCAGAACGTCTTCAATCCGGACCTCCGTTCAAACCTCCGGCTCAACTATCGCCGCAAATGCCTCCATCTCCTGCGCTTTAGCTAGTCGGCCTCTCGTGATGGGTAAGTCAGTTGCCGATCCAAATAATACGAACTCCGGTATTTCAGGAATATGAAACTCTATCCACTTGCCGTAACAATCTATCCGTGCATGATAAGATGCTAACCAATCCATCATGAGCAGTGTGTCAAACTCTAAGTACTCCAATACTCGAAGATCCGCTGGTAGCTGATGTCCATCAACCTCTATCATCACGTCTCGACATATTCGGTTAGGGTATATCTTATCCCCAGCAGCCGTACTGAGGACAAGATGTGGCTCTAGTGTCTGTGTAACTAACCCTAACAATCCAACAATACGTCCAGCAAGAAACGATAAAGTACTACCAGAATCAAACATAGCATGCATGTGGCGACCAAATATAAGTAATGTACCTTCAATAAGCTGCCTAGTCGCCCCGCTATCTGACTGTGCTAACGCATGCGCTCTATCTTTGGCCTGGTCTGACGCTCGCCGTGGCGATGGTGGTGTCCTACAGTCAGCCCTCACGTGTCCCCATTGCCCACACCGATGACATCTACGACTCTCCAGTCTACCCGTTTGTCTGTCTCCAGATCTCGGACCCTGACTCCGGTCTACTTGACCCCTATCATGTCCCCCTGATCTCGGCCCTGACGGTACTCCTGTGGCTGTGCCCTTTGTCGATCCACTGGTGCTGAGGTGATAGCATGAACTGGCTGTGGCTCCTCATATCGGAACTGACTGCCCTGAAACTCGTCCCAGTGGCCCCTATCCCGTCTATCATCTCTCCGACCTCTATCCGGACGCTCCATCGGTTTCTTCGGCCTCTGAGTCGACCCAGAACTCAGCCCTGTCTGCACCTCCCTGCTAGTCACGCATCTGCTAGCCCTCTGCAGTATATATGTCTCATGAGCCAATGCCCTGTCAAAGATCTCCTGCAAAGTCGTGGCTCTGGTCGAGACATCTCCTGACGCAATCCTGTCATCAACCCCTATAGTGAAATAATAGATCTGCAAGCATTCTGTCCCGACAACATCTAGAGAGAACTGCAGCAAATGTCGGAACCTCTCCATATACTGCATCAAAGTCCGATTCCCCTGTCGCAGGGCCAAGAACTCCTCCCTCAGTCTCAACCTAACCTCCATCGGTATGTACTGATCGTAGAATAGCTCCCTAAACTCAGCCCATGTCGTCGATTCCGGATGAGTATCCGTATATGTCGTCCACCAAACCGCTGCATGCCCTCTCAAACAGGCTCCAGAGAGTCGTGCCTGTACAGTCTCATCGTTCCTCATCAGCTTATGGAAACACTAACGAGACACTATCCATCCCCCGCCGCCTCGGGGTCACCGCCGCCGTAAAAGAATCCAGGCTGGAACTTTAAAAACTCCCTCAATAACTTCGCGTCTGGTGCCAGTACGAATGCCGATGTAGTAAGAGTATCAACAACTGGGGTCGCAGTAGCCTGGTCCGTCGTCGTGAGTGGTGGTGTAAGAGTCGACGTCTCCAAAGGAACAACAACTGCGGTACCTGTCTCTGTGGGTGCCTCTGCCACTACCCCTTAACTGGAGTCTGGAGTACCACCGGAACAACAGATGTCCCCGCCGGTACGGTCACAACTACCGACTCTCTAGCTGAAGTGAGTGCCGCCAGTACCGCGGTCTGCTCTCGTAATAGCCGTAATACCTCGACCATATGTGTCTTCTGTGCCGAGAGTCTATCCTCCACACTCGTTGTAACCGAGACATCCCTAACCGCATCGCTAGTATGTCCAATCTCAACTGGCGTACCAGACCGTCCGTCCATAATCTCCATCGAGAATGTGCTCCGGATCAGTCTCGAGGTATATACGTATATCATATAATAAAATGAAAATATAACATGCATATAAGTTATAACTCTACCCGCCTCACATCACTTCCCAACTAAAGTTCTAAGGCAATAACTTCGAGTTTCCATATCTAAGTTCATTAATTAAGTTTTTATTGTCTTAGGACTTCCTATTTGCTCTGATACCAACTGTGGCGGCCCTCGCCACCCAGGGGTGACGTGTCTCCATGTACTCCTTGCCAGCCGACCCTACTACACGTGTACGGCACCTGTCCGTCCTTTTCTTATCTCGAAATTCGCATCCACTTGTGTGTACAGCGTATAAATGACATATGCAGCGGAAGTTGTACTTAAATGCAAGGAATATTAATCAATTCTGAAAAGTATTCTGTATAAAGGTAGCCGGTTGTACCATGTAAAGTATCTATGTACAATGTCATGTCACTCCCCAGTTCCCAAAAGAATCAAAATATCAAAATAATCACACGTACAAGTAATCTTCAGAGGTAGGAAGTCAGAGGTAGTCGCCTAAGATCCCTTTGCCTTTACTTGTACTCAGATCTGCACTCAATCATCACAGAAGAAAATGGATGACGAGTCTAGTCAGTAAAATCCCAAGGAACTCTTCTGAGCATTCATATAAATAAGTGGAAGTCAATAAATACTGTTAAATAAACATGCATAATGTAAGCATACAACTGTAAGTAGGGCATCGCATGCATAGATAACAATAAAGTGCAAACGTGTGTGCCTGTTCTAGTCAGACTAAACCATACTTCGGGATTCCCTTCCAGGATCCCACTAGTGGGTGCACCCAACTAGCTATCACCTGATCCCTCTCGATGGCCGGCGTAGACCTACGACGCACCGACACATGTAGCAGTTCAATAGCTCGGGTCGTTATCCACCGAGAACTCCTGATACACATGCCATGGTCTAGAATGCATAAACACACAACGGAAAATCCGGTGGGAGTAACTCAACCAACCGTGCAAACAACGACAAGATATAGATATAGGAAAAATCACAAGGAAATACGGGAATTGAATGGAATTATAAAGCAAAATAAATACTCAAGAGTTTTTTCATTGGGTTTTACAAACCTCACAACGCATTCCACTACCCCGTAATCAATCCCCGGGTCCAAGTCCACTGAGTCCTTGGTCGCCAATTGATCACCGTGTCAACTTATGTCCATTTATTAATAATTTAAGTTAGCATGACAATTTACCACAAATTTCTAAAATTTTAGGCCAAATTGCCTATTTCGCACTTTTCGAGGCAAAAACCCCGCGAAAGTCGCGTCCGGATTATCCAACTATTTCATTTGTCATAGAAATTGATAAATTTCTATTTATGTTATGGAAATATAATTTTTTTTTGGAAAATTTCCCAATTTTTTCTAGAATTTTTCTTTCATTTTTCTTATATTTTCTCATTTTTTTTATTTTTGTTTGGGTTTGGGTCGGACCCGACCCTGGGCTAGAACCGGTCTAGCCTCGAGCCTGGCCCGTTCTGGGCCCGACCTATGGGTTGGTGCACACGCGCGCGCGTGTGCACCATCTCCCCCTTCCTCCCGATCGAACCAGCTACTGGTTCGATAATTTTTTTTTCTTTTCTTTTCTTTTCCATGGTTTGGGTTGGGGTTGCTCTCCACCCTAACCCCGGCGGACTCGATGGCAGGGGAGACACCCCTGCCATCTCCACCTTGGCCCGGTTCGGCCTCCATGGCCGAACCCCACTCTCGGCCACCCCACCGAAACCCACCGAAATCACAACAAACAACGATGACTCACCTCGACCGTGACGTCTCCACATTCTCTTCTCTCATTCTCGGCTTTTTTTTCTCCTCCTCCTCTCCGCGTTCCTTCTTCTTCCTCTCGGCCTCCCTGGGGTGTGTGTGTGTGCATGGGGTGTGTGTGTGAAGTGAGGTGTAGGTGAGGTGAGAGAAAATGTAATAACTTATATGGACAAGTGTTGTTGGGTTTGGCTTATATGGACAAGTGTTGTTGGGTTTGACTTATATGGACAAGTGTTGTTGAGTTTGTGTCTTGACACCAAAATGTGACACAGCTAAGACACTCGCCTGTGTTTTCGGCATTTCGACGCCCGGTTTCGCGTCCGAACCACGATATACGCGTACCGCCGCGTCACTAGCCACCTAATACCCATTCCATATTAGTTACTTGGCCAATTTTATTTAATTTGTGTGTTTTAGTTTCCCCGACCTAATATTCGGTCCCGTCAACTACCCAGTACCCACGTCGACACGCATATCGAGGCGAATACAGTTCGTACAATCTCGCACGTATTTTTATGCAACATACACACATGCGATGTATTTCAATAAATTTCACCGCAAATAAGCATCCAGCACACAATAACTAGCATACCTAAGTCCCCGTGTGTCCTAGCCTGCCGCGACGTCCACGTAGATCTGAGCTGGCGTCCATGTCTGCAAATTTAATAAAATGGGCCGTTACATCAAATATTAATAAAAGAAAATAAATAAAATAATTTTAAATTTTACCAGGCATGGTACTGAGTGTAGTATATGACATCGCGAATGGTTCGAGTTAATTAAATTGAATATGTGCGACAATGAGGCCTTAGACTATTAATTATTAAAAATTGGCTAAGTTAAGGTCTAGACAAAATTTGTGTGTGCTAGGCGTGTCAATTTTGGGGTCACAATGTGACGACCCATTTAATAATGCTGTTAATTATCTCGAAATTGCAGACATGAACGCCAGCTCAGATCCACGTGAACGCCTCGGGTAGGCTAGGACGCATGTCGACCTAGGTACACTGGTTTAATTGTATGTTGGATGGTTTAATTGCGGTGCAATTTATTCAATTATGGGTTAAATACATCGCATATGTGTATGTTGAATCACGAGAGCGTGAGAGGTTGTGTGATGGGTAACTGCCTCGAAGTGCGTGCTAACGCGAGTATCGAGAGGCGAGATACGGGTACATTAGAGAAAACTCAATAAACTTACATAAATATGTCTAGGTTATCAAAGTGACATAATTAATGTAACCGTAGGCTAATTAAATAAATTTGAACAATAGGTGATCTTTCTAAGGTCAAAAATAACAAAAAAGGGCGCCTCGAAATGCATGTCGAGACCGCACTTCCTAATCTCGATAGCCAAGGGAATTGGGTTTAATGCGTTGACCGGAGTACGGGTAGCCAATGGTTGGTGTGACCATGAGTTGGTTAAATTTGATAAATAAAACACTGACTATATGATTGGATAAGGCTTAATGTAATGTGACATTAAATTGAATAATGGAAGCCTATAGTTTACATTGAATAAAAAGGGGCCATGAGATGGACATCTAGATTTGCATAGTGTGTATTACTAGATGATGAGTGTGTTATTAGAGTCACTAGGAGGTATAGGACAACATACTTGTGAACCACAAGATATGCCTCGGGATACGTACGCACAATTGATTCCCACAAAACATATATAGAGGAGAGTTAGTGGAGTGTTGATAAAAACACTCACCCATTTCATGCAGAACTAGGAAATTTGAGGAAGGAGAAGGACTTCCAGCTGAGAACTCAACAACCTAGGCATCAAACCAAGTGATTTGAACTAGGTAATCACTTTCTCCACCTTCTAAACTTGCAAATGAATCAATTTTTGGGTGTGTTTAGTGAAATTCGAGTTGATGGTTTAGCCTCTGGTTTGCTGTGTGAATATGATGCAATTTCATGTTTATAAATCGTATTATTAGAGGATTGATCATTGGTCTAGCTAGAATTTCTAGTTTTGATTGAAATTGGAGAGTGTGATGAATGCATGAGTTTGTGGAAATTTATGTACATTGAGGTTTCTGGAGTGTTTTGATTGATGTATTGAAGTCATTTTGATGAAGAGAGGGTAATAGACCAGTTAGAATAACTAATTGAGAGGACTAGGACATAATTCTCGAATTGAGAATTCTGTCCCAGAAGGCAATTAGCGCGCTAATTGGAAATATGAGCGCGTTAACTGTCTTGAGTATGCCGCCGTTCTTCGCAACAAAGAACAATAGTGCGCTAGTTAAAATTTCTAGCACGCTAATTCCATCTAGCGCGCTAGGTACACCCCCTTAGCGCGCTAACTCAAAACTAGTGCGCTAATGACAAATGAAAATGGGAATTTAGGATTGTTTTAAAGATTTTCCACCTAATACATATCTACACCTTTGTAAACAAACTAAACTGGTACAAATGGGCTTTAGGGACTTAGTGGACCGAAGCTCAGTGTCGGGGAGCTTGACAGGTCGGGTACGGGAGTCCGGGGAGGTCGGAGAGCGGTGTGAGGTTTGTAAAACCCAACTGAAAAACTCTGAGTATTTAATCTATTTACATGTTGTTTATGTTATTCCTTGTTGTTCATCTTTTTGTTCGGATATTTAGACGTGGGTTGAGGTTACTCCCCCGAATTTCCTTGTTGTGTGTTCATGAGGCACTGGACTGTAGCACGTGTGACCCGACCTTCAGTGAATGGCGAACTGGGCTTGCCTTGATGCACGTATCGACGACTCAACGGATTTGGCCAGCGCCGCGAGGGACCAAGTGTTGGGCCAGCTGGACGTGACCTCTGGTGGGAACTTGGTGACTCGAAGTACAGTCTAATCCCTCTGGAGCGAGCACACACATTTGTTAGCTTGTTTGTTGTTTATTCATGCGATGAGCCATTTACAGTTGCTTGTTTTACATTCCGCATGTTTACTTGACAACATTCCTTGTATTTCCTTTATTTTATTATATGAATGCTCAGAGGAGTTCCTTGGGATTTTACTTACTGTACTCATCATTTGTCTTTTTGTGATGATTGAGTGTAGATCCTAGTACCAGTAGGGGCAAACGGATCTTAGGCGACTACATCTGATTTTCCACTGTTGAGGACCTACTTGTACGTGTTTATTTTTGATATTTTTGATATTTTGGGTATTGGGAGACTTGAGATAACACAATACATGTATATATACCTGTTGTGGTGATGTCGCTTATGTACAAAGTACTTTCTAGAATTTTCCACAGTATGTTTTGCCCTTAAACAATGTTTATCATGCTAAATTATATTGTTTAAATGGTATTAAGTAAGACTTCCGCTGAATATGTTAACCTTAAAATACAACCCATTAGTATGGTTAAGATTTCAATAAATTGTCAACTAGCTAACAGTTGAAACAGTTAGAACACTATAATTGGTATGGGATAAAGAATATAAAGAGGACAGGTAGGTGCCGTACACGTGTAGTTGGGCCAGCCGGCAAGGAGTACATGGAGACAAGTCACCTCGGGGCGGCTGGGGCCGCCATACACAAAGTGACTGGGACAAGTCTCAACCCTCATATCTAGCCATAAGTGAATGATATCAACCCCAAACCTAAATGTTGCTTCAATCGAGAAAGAAATGGAGAGATGAGATAATTTTCAAATAAAAATAAATAAAAACAAAAAAACAAAACAACACAACACTAATGTACAAACAAGGGAGAAAGGGTTTCCAACCCTATCTCCATCACAAAAAACGCACAAGGAGAGAGCACGACTCCACCGGACGACGACGACGAGAGTCACAGATGGATAACCATGGAGGAAACGATGGTGTACCGTGGAGGAGAGTGCGCGAAGGAGGATTCAAACTAATGGAGGTTGACTCCCTGGATGGATGGTGGTGATACAGCCGGCGTGTTTGTTCGCGGAGAAGGAGCTCGCAGACAGCAGCTCCGGCGAGATCGGCGGCTGGTGCGGACGGCGGACCAGCAGAGACGGCGCGACTCCAGGGAGGACGACCAGCAATGACAACTCCGACGAGGCTTTGGTTTTTAACGGAGTTCACTCGAGAAGAAAGGAGAGAAAGAGAAGGAAAAAAATGAGGAGAAATAGAGGATCTTTGAGTTGAGACTCCATTAAAGGCTATTGTGAGATTTTAAACATATTTTGAGTTTAAAATCTATAAATCCATAGAGTTCTTTCTAAGTTTAGTTAGTTCCTAAAAAGTTTGGCTCTTGTCGATTCCGAAACGATTTTGTTGTTGTCAAACTTATGTTAAACAAGCATAGTTCTACTTTTTGTTTGCAATCAAACTTGATGTTTATGGATTCTTGGTTTTTATAAAAAAGAATTCAAGTTGTTTTGCTCAAATCAAAGCTAATTCATATTATTTGGGGTAATACCATTTGATTCGCATATCAAATATTTGATAAAATGCGACAAAGAAGTCTTACTTGTATTCTTCTAAATTTTAATGCACCAATCTATGGTGGTTTTGGAGACCTTGATTTCTTAGTGGATTTCTACAAATAAATTGGACTAAGCTTTCATGATTTTCAAGTCTTGTGAATGTTTTGAATAAAAGGCTATTTCATTTTGGCACTAAAAACCTCATTGAAAGACTAGATGAAGCGTTGAACTAAACTCTTAGTTTAATTGCTTTCAATTGTTATTCTTGGCGATTTCGCTTGAATGTCTATGAAACTTAAGTTTTGTAAATAGTATTGGAAAGGAATACACTCTCGATGTTTGATAAAATGCTTTTAAGAAAATTTGTTCATTTTCTTAAAGTTTGGAAGCTTAAATTGAGCTCGACAAGATTGTAAATCTTTTTAAGCTCAATTTTGGTCAAAGCCATGAATTATGGACTTTTTATTATTGTCGTATTCGACCTATTTGCGAAGTTTGACTTAAAAAGGAGTTTTAATCTATTTTCTTGAAAATGAACACAACTTATTGAAGCTATATTTGATGTTTCGATGAATCTAAGAAACTCAACACCTTAAAATAGACTTAGTGTATAACATCAAATGTTTAGCCAATTGTATGGTTTTGGTTTAAATCTCTAGAACAAAGGTTTTATTAACTTGGGGTTCGTAGACTTATAGTCATTAAGTTCAAGAGTGAAACTAATATATGATTGTCTTAATATGTTAAGTCATTTATGTAATGACTTGAGTCTTTAAAAGAACTAATTTATGAATTAGTTCATTTGAGCTACACAAGGCCTCTATTTAGCAAATGGTCCCTAACACAAATTTGCTTTACTATGTATGATCGTAGATACGCAAGAAAGACTCAACTAGGCTATTCGAATCATCGATTTGATGTGGAGATTTATGTGATTGTATTGTAAGTAAACCAATAAGAAATTCAATATTAACTTTCGTCCTTTCCTTGCTTATTTTGATGAAAATGATACCTATTATTGGACTCTACTTCCCTACCGAGTAACCTAAGGTCTAAGTGGTTAAGTTGAGTCGTTGTTTACTCGTGAGTTGAGCATTCAAGTCGCGCTCGTGGCTTCTAGAAGAGATTGAATCCTTTGAGTGAGCATCCGCAATCGTCGTGGCTCCTCATAGGACTTCAAGGATTCCATTGCGGTTGAGCATCCTGTTGCGACTGTGGCTTCCTTTGAATTGTTTTCTCGAGCTGTTGCCTTAGTGAGCCGACAGCGCCGAATGGATTTGGTGTGGTTGAAGTGAACTTCGTCCCGTTGTACCAGTATTTGACAGTTACATGTTTTAAGTGGCTTTGAGCCCGAGTATAGAGTGAAACTAATATAGACTTATTTATTGTTTGACCTATGTCACTTAGGCGCCTATTCTTTGCTTCCAGGTCACTTGGTCTCTATCGTTTACCTTTGTACTATGTCTATGATGCGCTTTATTGTTCGTTTCAGCTTCATTTCTTTCCCGCATGATTTATAGACTTATTTATTGTTTGATTTGAATTACTATTGAACTTATTCTGGATTTACTCACTGGGATTGTCTCCGCTTTTGGTGACAATTGCAGGCATAATCTCCAAGCTCGAGAACATTGATGTGCGACATACGTAGGTTATTTGGTATATTTATATCAAATTTATATATTTTATAAACGAGTATTTGGGTTGAGAGATACATGTATTTCCCCTCGTCACTGTAATATATATATATTGTATATGTTGTACGGGGTTTCCACATACTAGCTTCCACACCTATAACTCATTGTGTGTTTAATTTATTTGTTATCACGTTTTCACCACATTTTAATTTCGCCGCATATGATTCCATATATATATATACTATGTTGTGTGGACTATCAAGTATTGAAGACCGATTTGTGAGGCTGAATAGGCCTTTATTAAATCCGAACTAGTTTACCAGGGGTTAATGGAGGCTTAGTGCCGGGCGGTGCCCAATTTGTAAGGTTGGGGCCGTCGCAACTTGTTTTGCCCTCCCTCATCACTTTTAGGCACCTAAAACTTATCCGGATACTAAATTTGCTAGTGAAGTGTGGTTTGATTTTGATTTTGTAAGTTGGTTTCATTATCAAATTGGTAATTCTATTCATTTTAGAGCTAAATTGTTAATTTCATTAATTTTAGAGCTGTTATTAAGGAGTTGATTAATTCTATACACGAAGTACTAAAAGTTTTGCAGATAAAGTGTTTGTTTGAATGCCCTGAACAATTATAATGCTTAAAGAAAATTGCCAAATTGAAAAAGTTGGACTTTACGATTATGATTTATGAAGAAGAGTAGCATCATTTTCATTATTTATTTGAATTGTCTCGGCTTCAACCTCTATAAAAGATTGACATGATCATATGAGATGTGGTAAAAGGAGTAAATGTTGGCAACAGTTGTTGGTCGTGAATATTGTTGCTCTTGTTGCTTTGTTTGTCTGATTTGAATGGAACTGATTGTACGTCTTGAAGATTTGAATTTATAAAGTCCTGAAAACCTGCTATGATGTGATTATCTAAGTGGGTTTTCAATGAATTGGGTCTTTTGCTATTGGGTTAAGGTGTAGTGAGGCAATTTTTAGCTTTTTTTTGTCAAAGTGATTTGTATTGAGGTGTTCCTAGTCCAATCGGGCAAACCTCTATTACAAATAGATCTTACAATAGTGAAGCACGGAACAAATTTCGACAATACGCACGCTAAAGTGCGACCCCAACCCTAAGGCGGGGACAACCACCCCAACAATAGGGACAACTACCCAAACAATGAGGACAGCAAGTCGCACTCAGGCAAAAATACATAGCAAATACATAACAAAAACAATAGAATCTTGATCTAAAGAGAGAAGAATTTGAGGAGTGGATAGAACATGTTGCATCAAATAGGTCACCGCTGTGCCATTGAAAACCGCCACCATTGACCCCTCCCCGCCACAAGCGACTTGTTGCCTACGGTCCCTTATCCTTTTAGATGACATTGATCGCAGAGACCCAAGCCCCAACTCAGCATCTTCTTCTCCAATACTAAGACCTAGGCAAAATGGCCATCAGCGGCGACCTTGCCGAAAAGCTGCAACAAACTCAACATCTAGCCGGAATGCTGCCCAAAAAAGTAAAAGGAAACAAAAGCGCAATGGAAAACAAAGGAAGGAAGGGGAACAATGATGGAGATCATAGATCCATGCATGGTGGTGGTGATGGTGGTGGTGGCGGCAGCGACGGTGGCGATTCACATGGTATGAGAATAAAAGGGGGGTGATATGGGGAGAAGAGGTCGGTGCAAAGAAGAAACAATAAAAAAAGGAGAGGGAGAGGGACCGACAATCAGGCGACTTGCCGTAGCAAACCGAAAATCGTCGGTCCCCAGATCTGGTTACCTTCTTGAAAGAAAAAGTGAAATAGAGGCGGCAGACTAGTCAATGTTTTCAAGAAAATTTCTTCAGGCAGTTTTTAGTTTCAACTATATAAGAATATTTGGAAAAATGTATTTAAGCATACCAAAAAAAATTGTATTTGAATGAATACATTTAGATATGGTGATAGTTCTCTTTGATTTTCTTTGATTAATGTTTTCTACATTTAGTTTTGTACCTTCGTCAGTATTTGGAAGAGTTACTTTCCATGTAGTTAAACTTATATAGTATTTCGTCTTCATTTTTGTTATACAATTCAATGCACTTGATGCATATTTGTCATTCTAACAACTAATACCTATATTTTTATTGAACTAGGATTCTTAGAATGAGGCTTTGAAAGAGTTCTAGAGAAGTTTCGATAAGTACCATGCATTACTCCAATGTGTCCATAGCTTATATCACAATCTTACCTGCATTAAGTAGTTGGTGCAACCAGAGATTGTTTGACTTATCCATAAGGTATCCACGACTCTTGAAGGCTATAGAATGTGTTTGCTTTCTCTATTGTTAGAGCCCTCAATTCTCCTTGTGTTATTTACTGTGTACAAATTTCACCCTGTAGTACGCAAAAGTTGTTGATTTTTCATATCTTTTCTTTTTTCATAAGAACAATGTTTTTTGTGTTATAATTGACTTCCCTCGAGCGAAGCGAGCAGGCTCGAACGTGCGTAGCGCGTATCCAAAACTAATATGTGTGTATGTGTGTGTGTGTGTGTTTTAAGGAAAATGGACGACTAAATGATCAGTTTTTCCTTTAAATGGCGAGACATCATGTTACTGGAACCATAAACCCTAAGTTCGAAACATCAAGTATGAAGCCTGCAGAGTCAGTTTCTAATTTTTTCTCAAGGACAATGGCAATTGTCAACAAAATACGTATTCATGGTGAAAAGATGGAGGATGTTACTGCTGTTAAACTAATAGATAAAAAATAGAGAACACAAAAACATAGATGAACTAGGAGGAAAACATATTTGCATTGATGAAATATAGTAGAAACACACATACATTTTACATCAAGTACATAAGTATATATAGAGCAATTTACTAACTGCCCACTAACACACCTGCCCACTAACATAACTAAATACAAATTGATCTCAAGCATAACTACCTATGTCTTTGATTAACACATACACAAGCCACTAACTTTAAGTAACTGTACCAAAGAAGTTACAACTTCTAAATTAGTTTTAACACCCTCCTTTAAACTGAAATATGCAGGAATTAGTTTAAGATCATAAATTTTTTTCCACAATTACACTTTTGCTGAACAAACCCCAAGCATATCACAAAACTTCTCAAAAGTTGTTGTCTTTAGAGGCTTTGACATAATCTGCAATCTGATCCTCACTTCTACAATATTTAAGATCAATTGTTCCATCATTATCAAGATCTCTCAAGAAATAGAACTTCACATCAATATGTTTACTTCTGCCATGAAGCACTGGATTTTTGGAAAGCTTGATGGTTGAAGTGTTGTCACATAAATTGTAGTAGCTCTCACTTGCTTAAAATGAGTTTCTTCAAGGATTCTCCTCAACCAAATAGCTTGACAAGCACAAGCTGATGTTGCAATAAATTCAGCCTCTGTAGATGACAAAATAACAATTGGTTGCTTTTTAGATAACCATGATATAGCTCCTGTACCCATCATAAAAACACAACCCGAAGTACTTTTCCTACCATCTTGATCTCCTGCAGAATCACTTTCAGTAAATCCAACTAAGTCTAACTTGTTGGCTTTCTTGAAAAACAACCCAAAATCCTTAGTTCCTTGCAAGTAACGAAGGATTCTTTTAGCAGCTAACAGATGATTTTCGCTTGGACCTCCATTTAGCGACTAATTAGACTAACAACATACATTATGTCAGGCCTTGTTGATGTTATATACATCAAGCTTCCAACCATTTGTTTGAATAAAGTAGCATTTACCTTCTTGGCTCCATCATCTTTCTTCAACTTCTTACCAAACTCTGTTGGAGAACTAATTGAATTGCAATCCTTCCTTCCAAATCTGCTCAAAACTTCAAGAATATATTTCTTTTGTGAAATGAATATTCCTGCATCTGATTGAACAACTTCAATGCCAAGAAAATAATGCCTCAAGCCCAAATCAGTCATATCAAATTCAGCCAACATTTTTTTTTAAAAAAAATTTCAACAAACAAAACATCAATTGCTAGTGCATATGAGATCATTAACATAAAGACACATAATAAGTAATTTGCCATTACTTTTAGATTTTGTGTAAAGTGTGTGTTCATAGGGATACTTCTTAAAGCCTTTTTTACTAAGATAAGCATTTACTAAAATAAGCATCAATGCGACTATACTAAGGCTCTTGGTGCTTGTTTTAGTCCATACAATGCTTTTTTTTATTTGTATACCTTGCTTTCACTTCCTTGCTTCACATAGCCAAGCGGCTGATTAACATACACTTCTTCTTGTAATTCTTCATGTAAGAATGTTGACTTCAATCCATTTGATAAACTTTCCACAAATTATGTGCAACAAAGGAAAGCATCAAACGAGTAGTATCTAACCTTGCTACCAGAGCAAATATCTCCTTGTAATCTATGCCAAACTCTTGCTTGTATCCCTTTGCAACCAATCGAGCTTTGTGTTTGTCAACTTCACCATTCTTGTTGAGTTTATTTTTATAAACTCATTTCACACCAATAGATTTTGTCCCTTTGGAAGATCTGTAAGCTCCCATATGTTATTATTTTCAATGGATTTGATCTCCTCATACATGCATTTTGCCATTTAAGATTATCGATTGCATCTTCAAATGTGATAGAATCACAATTTGCAAACAACACAAAATTAGCAATTTGTTCATCATAAGATAATTCATCGCCACTTACATAATCCATCATCTAAGCTGGTTGCTTTCTTGCTCGTTGTTCATGGATAATTGAGTTAGTTGTGGCCAAAATTTCATTTGAAGGCTGAATTTAAGGAATAACTTCATCAATCAGTTCTGAAATTGTTGGTTGACTTGTCGATGCACGATCTTCATCTCTATCGAAGTTAGCTGAAATATGATGTTGTGCATAATCATTTTCAGCCAAACTCCATGTAGCATTTTCTTCAAAAACGACATCTCTACTAACCAGAATCTTCTCAGTAAGTGGATTAAATAATTTGTATGCCTTAGATGCTTCACTTATGACAAGGAGGACACATTTTTCACCTTTATCATCCAACTTTTTCCTTTTTTGATCGGGAATATGCGCATATGCAATGCACCCAAAAATTTTGAAATGATCTACAGCGGGTTTACGATCACTCCATGCCTCATCTGGTGTCTGTTTTTTTCTGCAAAAGTGAGACTTTGATTTAATATATGAATGGCTCAATTTGCATCCTCTAGCCAGAATGTTTTTGGAACATTCCCCTTCAGCAAACTTCTAACCATGTTGAGAATGGTGCGATTTTTTCTTTTCGACATTCCATTTTGTTGTGGCGTGTGTGTTGCTGCAAGTTCTCTTTGTATGCCTTGTTCAATACAAAAAGAATTGAATTCTTTGAACAAGTATTCTTCACTACGATCAGTTCACAAAGTTTTAATAAACTTCCCAATCTCCTTTTCAACTTGTGCTTTGAAGCTTTTGAAAACTGCAAAAGCTTCAGATTTCTCCTACAAGAAATAAACCCAAGTCTTCCAACTATAGTCATCAATAAAAATAATGAAATATCTTTTTCCTCCATTAGAAGTTGGATTGATTGGACCACATATGTCGGAGTGAATGAGTTCAAGAACATTCTTTGCTCTCCATGACTTGCCTTGTGGGAATTGAGACTGATGTTGTTTGCTAGCAACACATTCCTCACAAACTTCAATTGGGGTGACAATTTTGGGTAGACCTATCACCATATCCTTTAGATGAAGAGTTGTCAAGCCACCAAAATTCGAATGACCAAAACGAAAATGCCACAACCAAGAATGATCATCTACTTAAGATTTCAAACAAGTTTGAACACTTTCAATCTTTAATGGAAATAATCTATTTAAACTCATTTGAATCATTGCTCCTGCCCCTCTTGAAGGTTCATAAATTTCACAAACCCCATTTTGAATGGTGATAATATAGCCTTTTTCTTGTAACTGTCCAACACTAAGTAAATAGCTTTTCAAATCAAGAAAATAAAAAACATTTGAAATGGTTTCAACAAATCCATTTTTTGTACTTATTTTAATGTCCCCTCTACCCATAACCTTCACACTAGAATTATAACCAAAACTCACAATAGCATGAATATCTTCATTTAAAGAAGAAAAAATAGACTTACTACCACTCATATGGTTGTTGCAACCTGTGTCGACATACCAAACTTCAGATTTGAGATGATCTCCCTCATCACGAATTGCCATCAATAGAGTTTCATCTTCTTTTTGTTCAGCAAAATTTTATTTTTGCCATTTTTCTTTGTCTTGTGGCAGTTTGGTTCTGCATTCAGATTTATAATGTCCAAATTTATGACATCGATAGCATTCCACTTTAGACTTGTTGAATTCTCGATCATTTTGTTTTGCTCTGCCTTGAAACATAGAAGAATCATGATCATTTTTGTTGAATTGGTGTTGTCTCCCTCCATCTTTGTTGCCTCGACCTCTTCCTATTCCACCTCGGCCTCTTCCGCGACTTGAAATGAATGCGCAATCCGTTGTAAAAGCTTTCAATGCTTGCTCTTCCTTGTCATGCTGAACGATTTTCTTTTCATGAACCAACAAAGAACCCTGCAACTCATCAAGAGAAAGAGTGTCAAGATCCTTTGATTCTTCAATATAACAAACCACAAAATTAAATTGTGGTGTCATTGAACGCATGATTTTTTCAATTACAGTAACATCCTCCATCCCTTAACCATGAATACACATTTTTTTGACAATTGACATTGTCCGTGAGAAAAAAAAATCAAAAACTAATTCTGCAGGCTTCATTCTTGATGTTTTGAACTCGGCCCGTAAAACTTGAATTTGTTGTCTTTTGGTTCTTGCTGAACCTTGATACTTCTTCTTCATTGATTCCCAAATGTGTTTGGAAGTGTCTTTGCAAAGAATGGTTTCCAAGATTGAGCGATCAATTGCTTGGAAAAGATAATTCTTTGCTTTGAGATCTTTCAACTTCAATGCTTCAATCTATGTTCTTTGTGCATCTGTCATCAATGTAGCAGTTATTGGTTCAGGAATTCCTTCGGAGACGACTTGCTAGTACTCCTTGGATCTTAGAAAATTCTCTATGAGCATATTCCAATGATCATAGTGACCATCAAAGCGAGGAATTGATGGTTGAACAAAGTGTTCATTTGAAATTACTTTGCTACAACAAAGTAAACAAATATGTTGTAATCTTCAATGTTACTGCAAACTACAACTACTAGTTCTTACCCCACAAACGAGGCTCTGATACCACTGTTAAACTAAGAGATCAAAAATAGAGAACACGAAATAGAGATGAACTAGGAGGAAAATATATTTGCATTGATGAAATAGAGTAGAATCACTCATACATTTTACATTAAGTACATATGTATATATAGAGCAATTTACTAACTGCCCACTAACACACCTGCCCACTAACTTCACATAACTGTACCAAAGAAGTTACAACTTCTAAATTAGTTTTAACACCCTATTCATGCTAACAACAACAACAAACCCTTAATCCAAATTTAGTTGAGGTTGGCTACGTATATCAAATTATTCCATTGTGAAATACCATGTTATTGTAACCAAGACATTTAAACATTTGGTAAGCGTGGGGAAGGTATATTTGTAAAGGAAAAGCGACGACCAAGTGCTTCATTTTTCCTTTAAATTGTGAGAAGCATGGAGCATGGAAGAGGCGAACACATAGTCAACTATTGTTGATGGTCCCTAATTACACCCATAGCATCGCCTGATACTAAACCGCCATTAAGCCCCGATAAACATAAGTAGGCTTAACAACGGCTTAGTCAACCTTACAATTCGATCTTTGATATCTAATAGCCTACGCAACATAGTATAACTCTTTTGGAAAGAAATGCACTCAACGGAAATAAAACATGTATCGAACCCAAAGTAGTGAAAACTTGGGAATATGGATCGAATATACCCAAAATGGTGACTAGAAGGAAATTACATGTATCTTAAGTGTATCTCTCAACCCATATATCTATTTCCAAAATAATAAATATAAATGCACAAACTGCCTATAAATAAAGCAAAAACAAGTTGTTCTCAAGCAAAGATGGTCGTTAGTTGTCTATTTGTCCTAGTTGTTGATAGGCTCTGAAATTGCAAACAAGTAAAAATTCCAGGCGCGTAAATTTCAGGGCTTGCCCAAATATATTATAGATTTATCATGAACAAACTACTTAAATTCATATATGAAATGAAGGGACGAGATAATAAAACAAGGTATATAAAAGTAAGCTACCAAAGAAAGCAACGATAATCATGAGTACTAGGAAACAACATGATAGACACTCAGGTCAACATCGTTCGTGTGACGGCCCCAGTTCCACAAGCCAAACTGAGCCCTGCCTGGCCTAGACTTACGTGGACCCCGAGTCAATCCTCGCGACGTCAACGCAAGCCTAGTCAGCCTTCCTAACCATATTTCATTATTTATAGTGAGTTATTCAAATTTGTAAGTTATCAAAATTTATGCGGAAGCGATTTCAACTTAAACAAATCTAAACAACTATACACAAATCAGTTAGGATAGCCTAGAGTGTAGAAACTCCGTATATACTCCATGTAAATATCTCACAAAACCCATATATCCCATGTGATAAAAATAATATACATAAGTAATACAAAACCTACAAAAAATGTGAGGGGAAAGGCCGCTCCAAAGTCCTCAAAGTAGATCTCCTAGTACTGGCCCATTTCCCTTACTCGATTGCGGATCTGCACTCAGTTAAACACAAGAATAACGAGCCCAGGTAAGTAACGCCACTAGGATACTAAACAACATTTCAAAATAAATAAATCAGTCCATATTCATGCAGATAACAAGAAAGATATAAGGACGCATGAATAAATAAAAGACTATAAATAAATTTAAAGCAATCGATACATGAGTGTCCAAAGAGTGAAAACAGAGAGGCACAAGTAGTCCCAACCAATAGGTCTTTGAGTCTTGGCAAAACATCAAGACTCGGGTTCTAGGACTCGGTACACTCACAAGTCCTAAACCCACGAGATAGTGAGACATCCTGGAACAACCACGCTAAGAACTCACATTCTGTCAAAATAAGTATCCAGTGTAGTGCATCCCGAGGTCATGACTCTGGTATGTAACCTCAGCCAGCCACTCCTTCCAATGATCATCGTTGACTCACTTGCCCTCGGACAACTCAATTACAATTAGAATGGAATTTCCAAGGATATTTATCAAAGTAATGAACAATAATATTCAATAGCTTAAAATGAAATTACTGTACAATTTCCTAGCTGGTTTACTTACCTCGATCCACACGCTTATTCCTAGCTTATCCGACCTCTCGACACTCCAAAACGTGTTCTCAAACCTCCGTATCTCTTCCTTCGATTTCCTGATATCATGTAGTATCAATTCAAGTCCAATAAACTTGGTTTTGAACTCTTAAACCATACAAATACTGCGACCAAAGTACGCTCGAGAGCTATTTCTAAAAATAATACTTTATAATAATTTCAAAGTATTATCAACTAGCCCACTAGAGTTACGGTTTTAACTCTAAAAACCTCATAATTTATCATGACAACCAAAAAGGAACTTGTAGTACTCATGACGTACATTCCATAGACTCCAATAATACTCAAATCGAATTACAAATGGAGAAATAACGAATCTTCTAATATAGCATGTCAACTTGACAAACTTTATTTATTTTCAACTAGAAAATGTCTCCAAATCAATATTTTTGAAATTAAATCCTCAAAACTCAATCATAAATGCCACGAAATCACTCGATACCAACACCAAAATATTTTCACGGCTCGTGGAGTCAAATTATATCTATAAAAACATATCCAAAATAGTTATCAACTGAATTGCATTAATTCAAATCTTCAAAACCCTAGCCCACGTCAGTGAAATTTATCCCAAATTGACGCAAATCAATCTAATACACCAATTAACAACAATTCATACCAATTTCTATCGAAACCCCACGAAAGAAATTGAAAAATTGCTAGAATTCAAATTGAATTGGGGAAAAATGCCCGGCATTGAGAATTTACCAAATTACGGGCTGAATACCTCGTTTCTGCCACAAAAACTTAGCTCGAATTGACTGTCTTGCGATCCTCTACGATTTTGCGGAAAGAAATCGGGCAAAAATCAGATGTTGGGAGCTCCGCGAACGAAAACCCAAATCGAGGGGTTTACGGACGAACAAACTGTTCGTTCATTCAAGTGAAACCAAATGAGTTTTTTTTTCCATTTCATTGTTTATATATATTTATATATATAAACATATATTTATTAATTCCCGAAAGTCCTATTTTGACATGTTTTAACTTTCAGTGCTCGTTTTCGATCCCGTTTTCCACCAAATTGAATCAAACTCTCGACAAAATAGTTCATCTTCATAAAATGTCCAAATGTTTTTTGGTCACGCCAAAACCCCAAAACTCTTAACTTCGTCCATGACATACCCAACTCTCATAAACCAATTCTCTTGCCATATTTAACCAATCTTACACCAAATTAAACCCAATCTCAACCTCGACTACTGCCAACTGACACAAAACTCGATGTAAGATCTTACCTACACATTTTCGAAATTAATTATTTTAAATTGTTCAATCTTTTGTACAATAAATAATACAAGCATCAAACAAAAATAGCATACCTCGGTGTCTACACCCGAGATTTGGACATACGGATCACGACGAGTGAGTCTCACATACGACCCTGAAATGGCACGAAGTTAGATTTTTAGGGTCGTTACAGTCTTCCCAACTAATTAGAGCTTCGTCCTCGAAATTGAAGTAATTCAGAAAGAAATAATTTAAGGCCCAAGGCCATACCCGCCCAAGGCCATACCCTACTTCGGGCTTTGGGGCGGGCTCCTCCGAGACGAGTTGGGCTCCTCATAAAGACCTCCGGGTAGTGTGGGACTCATCTATGTCCTCCCAAACATCCTCAAACATATATTGGGAACATTTTTTCGCCTCTCTAGACTAGAACACGCGCCTTGGGGTTTAAGTACGCATGTTTAACGAGTCTGGTATCATTGACCTGGTCCACCATCTCTAACACACACATCCTCAGTAAATCCGCGAGAATGTGAATCAGTCCCTTTGATTGTTCGTTGGTCTCTCTAGTCTAGTGAGTTTCAAACTCAACTCATCGACCAAGCGACCCGAAATAAAAGATATCGTAGCACCAAAATCTAACATAGTGTATATAAAATGAAAGCAAATATAAAGCATACCCTCTATCAGGTTACAATACGGCTCGAAACCGCATGAACGCTCCCGCTATCCCTCGCCCAATCGTGGACATGTACAAATTGAACACTCACTCCCCGTCCATCCAAATTGAACACTCTGTCCCCGTCCATACCTCTGCCTCTGACCATTACCTCTGCCACCGCCTTGCCACTTGCCACTACCCTCGATCCCGTGATATTATTGTCGCCGACAACCCGACGGTGTCTTGCGGCGGTGTGGTGTGCTAATATAACTCTGTACTTGAGCAGATGATATTGGTGCAATACGTGCGGTAGGAGGTGGAGATGCAACAAACCCCACACTCTGAGCTCGATCCCTTGACCTCCATTGTCTAGGTCTCTTCTTCCTCCCGTCACCTCCCGGTCTGCCATCTGATCACAAGTCTGTGGTGGCGGAGCTGCGACTACTGTACCAGCGCGCGTGCTCAAAAACGTATCACTGGCCAAACTCCTCTCATATGCCTCATGTAAAGTCCCTGGAGCTGTGGTCACCACCATAGACCCGATCTCGCCCAACAGGCCATTCATGAAGTAGTAGGCCTGGTCAGCATCCGTATCAGCTATGCCTCCGGCATAGTCCATCAACCGCAAATATCGGCCCATATTCTGCATCACTGTCTCGTCAGCCGCCTATCGGATGTTCTGAAACTCGGTCCTCTTCATATTCCTGACCGAGGGAGGGAAATACTTCTGATTGAACCTATTCTTGAATTCAGCCCAGTCCTTGGGCTTCCCCTTCGTAGGCACCATGCTACGCCACCACACATCAGCCTCTCCGAACAAAGAAGCTGGTGAGATGTTCGGCCTCATATGCTATGGTGTGGCCAAGACGTCATGAATCTTCTCGTGACTCCTCATAAACTTCTCTGCTTCTTCGAGATTTGTATCACCGTGAAACTTTTTCGGGTGATGTCGCTGAAACTCGCGAGACTGCCTTGCCTCAGCTGTAGCTCGAATGCTCCCATCAGTGGGTGTGCTCAATGTATCGTCCACCGGTGTATCAGGAGTAGATGGTATTCTATCAGCCTGAACCTGTACTCCCTTAGGTCTGGTCGGAGTTGGAGGAGTCGTAACAGCGGCCTGTACTGTCGGCGCACTCTCGCCCTGAGTACCTGGTGCTGCTGCTGCAGATGTAGAAGGCGATGTTGTAGCCTGTGCTCTCAAAAGTCAGAGAATATCTTGACGTTGCTGGTCATGTGAGGTGACCAACTGAGACATCACATCTAACCTCTCCTGAACGTCACTCGAACCAGTATCGCTGATCTCAGGCTGATCGGCCATCGCAATCTGCAAAGAATGCGATTTCTCGATCATGATATAACTATCGATAGTAATAATATACAATACATCAAATAGCTCATATAGTCCAAATTATAATTTCCCCAACTCTCCTCACTTCCCAATTAAGACTTAAGTCAGGATCAAAGGGTTCCACTCTAAGTTCAACCATTCCTAACTTCCGCTGGTTTGTGTCTTAATGGATTGTGATTTAAATCAAATGTCGAGTATTTAAAACTTCGGCTCTGATACCAACTGTGTTGGTATCGTATTGCCTCAAACCATCTAGGTCTCTAAACATGGCTCTGATACCAACTGTGACGACCCAGTTCCACAATCGAAACTGAGCCCCGCCCGGCCTAAACTTACGTGGACCCCAGTTCCACAACCCAAATTGAGCCATGCCCGGCCTAGACTTATGTGGACCTTGAGTCAATCCTCGCGACGTCAACAAGCCTAGTCAACCTTCCTAACCATATTTCATTATTTATAGTGAGTTATTCAAATTTGTAAGTTATCAAAATTTAAGCAGAAGCGATTTCAACTTAAACAAATCTAAACAACTTTACACAAATCAGTTAGGACAGCCTAGAGTGTGGAAACCACGTATGTACTCCATGTAAATATCTCACAAAACCCATATATCCCATGTGATAAAAATAATATACGTAAGTAATACAAAACCTACAAAATAATATTCAATTTGAATTGAGGAAAAATGCCAAGCATTGAGAATTTACCAAATTGCGGGCAGAATACCTCGTTTCTGCCATGGAAACTTAGCTCGAATTGACCGTCTTGCGATCCTCTACGATTTTACAGAAAGAAACCGAGCGAAAATAAGATGTTGGGAGCTCCGCGAGCGAAAACCCAAATCGAGGGGTTTAGGGACGAACGAACTGTTCGTTCGTTCAAGTGAAACCAAATGAGTTTTTTTTTTTTCATTTCATTGTTTATATATATTTATATATATAAATATATTTATTAATTCCCGAAAGTCCTATTTTGACGTGTTTTGACTTTCGGTGCTCGTTTTCGATCCCGTTTTCCACCAAATTGAACCAAACTCTCGACAAAATAGTTCATCTTCATAAAATGTCCAAAATACTAGTTTTGGTCACGCCAAAACCCCAAAACTCTTAACTTCGTCCATGACATACCCAACTCTCACAAACCAATTCTCTTGCCATATTTAACCAATCTTACACCAAATTAAACTCAATCTCAACATCGACTACTGCCAACTGACACAAAACTCGAGGTAAGATCTTACCTACACATTTTCGAAATTAATTATTTTAAATTGTTCAATCTTTTGTACAATAAATAATACAAGCATCAAACAAAAATAGCATACCTCGGTGTCTACACCCGAGATTTGGACATACGGATCACGACGAGTGGGTCCCACATACGACCCTAAAATGGCACGTGAAACGAGTTAGATTTTTAGTGTCGTTACAGTTCGCTGCACCAAGGGGCCCTCAAAGCATCCTAGTGTTGGATATATATGAATGAAAAGAAAACATATATATAAAGTGGTAACGATTGAGATTGACGTCGATGTATAGATTATATATATAGTGTGAAATGGAAGTTATCTATACATGTAGAAAGCAAGGAATGATGAGCCATAAAGACATGCATGAATCAATATATTTTACCATGAATCAAACGATCACAACATGCATGAATCAATTTTACAATGCATCAAACGATCACAACGTTTCATGTTAAGAAACGTGTATTCGTAGAATGCATGTAACCAATTTGTTGGCAGTGAGAATTCATGCAGTGTATACATGGTGTGGTTTGGAAACATAGACACATCAGTTGAATTCGTACACATCTTAATTGATAAGTTAGGATTAATTGGTGTCCCTTGATAATTGAAAGTGTATCTACATTCTTTCAGATTGACACATATGTGTGTATAAATACCCCCAACATAATAATAAGATAAATACATGAATTTTTATTTCGGTTTTCTTAAACATCTTAATAGCCAGAGGAAAAGAAAGCAAAAGCATTTAGGGCGTCTCCAAGATATATTTTCAGATATCGCTATACAATTACAGCCCGTTTTTGCTCAATGGATACAAAACACACACGCTTTAGCTCCTGGTGCAACAGCTCCTGGTGCAACAACAAGTACTAGCTTAACTTGGGGGTAGTGGTTTAGTAGCAGTAGGCGGCAAAGTGGCTTTTTTACCTATTCCATTAGGAACTGCATATTTTTTGGTACTTCACATTCATGCATTTACGATTTATGTGACAATATTGATACTACTGATTATAACAATAAGTCTTACATTATGAACCCTCGATTCAAACATGGCAATTCTTGGATAGTTGCAATGAATCTGAATCTCTGCATTTCTTCATTCCGATCTTCCACTTCCAGTATGAGTAAGGACCCTATACTATTCCAGTATGAGCAAGGACCCTATCCTATTAGGGTATCTCACAATAACTAATTGTGGAGTGAGAAGCAAAAATAATCTGATAGAGACGTTATTCAGTAATATCATCATGACTCTCGAAGTCATGTGCGGTAGCAATACCAAACCAAATACGGCGCGTAGTGGGGTCCTGAGCTAAGCCTTGGCTAAACCATGAAATCTTAATGCCATAATGCCTGGATCCTTATCGATTCATGCGTGGATTGGTCATTGGGGGTCTTTAGAAAAACCCTTTTATGAAATTTCTGAGAGATCAAAAGAGGCACGGGTGGTTTATTTATCACCAAATAGATGATCATAGAATGTTTGATCCTAGAATGATTATTCGATTTTTGTTACTCTTTCTTTAGCTTTAGATCATAATCCAATCCAAATTTCTATTTATAGAGTTATCACAATCCATAGGAAAATTTTCTCGATTCTTCCACTTCGATGAAATTTCTCTCAAGTCATTAAAATTCATATTTTCTCTCTGATCATTAAAATTCTTATTTTCTCTCCCATCAGTAAAATTCATATTTTCTCTTCGATCATTAAATCCATTGCTTTAATAGTGAGTGACTACAACAGTTTGATCCACTTGTTCCTACAGTCTAAAGAGTTATAGTCGTAGGATCGTCATTGTTGTATCCTAAGAGGCAAGTGCCACCAATTGCGAACACGAATTGCGGGGCATTATTAATTGTCTTAAGGAGATATAATATTAAACTCTAGCCTAAATCTACAATATCTTCAATTCATCAAGTTTGGAGTATTTTTTTGCGTCAGTTCAGCCATGACGACACCAAACGACGTAGTGGAGGTTATTGATCCCAACAAGCATAAGACAATACAAATAGGCTCTACCTCTACACATACCATCGTTCCCCCTATGAAGTCAGAAAAGCCTAAAAAATTCACTGGCACAAACTTTAAGCGCTAGCAACAGAAGTAGTTATTCTACCTGATGACGTTGAACTTGGTGAAGGTGCTAACCGAAAGTGAACCAGAGTTGCGTGAAGATGAAACCATCCAGAACGTCATCGCAGCGATTCAAGCATGGAACCATAGCGACTTTTTGTATAAGAATTACATTAGTAACGGTCTTGATAATTCTTTATATACTGTTTTTAGTAGCATGTGTATGGCCAATAAACTGTGGAATTCTTTGGATAAGAAATATAAGACGGAAGATGTCGGCCATAAAAAGTGTATGATTAGTAGGTTTATGCATTATAAGATGGTGGACTCAAAGACGATGCTGGATCAAGTCCAAGAAACTCAGATTTTTCTCCATGAGATTCATGTGGAGAAGATGTCTTTGAGTGAGTCGTTCTAAGTTGCAGCAATCATTGAAAAATTGCCTCCATCTTGGAGAGATTTCAAGAATTATCTCAAGCATAAACGCAAAGATATGGGACTTGAAGACTTGATTGATCGATTTTGCATTGAAGAGGACAATAAGAAGAATGACAACAAGAACGGTGATTTGTCTAATGAGCCCGAAGCTAATTTTTTGGAGGGTCAAAACAGCAAGAGTTCCAAAAAGATGAAGCATTCTAGTGATGAACCCAAACAATTCAAAGGGAAAGCAAATAAATTTGCTGGTTCTTGCTTTATTTGCAAGAAATATGGTCACAAAGCCAAAGACTGCAACAACAAGTGGAAGAAGAACAAAACTCAGTCTAAGGCTCAAGGTGATGGTCATGCTAATTTTATTAAAGATGGGTTGTCTAAAGATGTTTCTAACTTAAATTTATCTGCAATTGTTTTTGAAGCAAACATGGTTGATAATCCACGAGAATGGTACATTGATACCGGAGCCACCAAACATGTATATGCAGATAAAAACATGTTCTCCTCCTACAAGCCTATTAGTGGTAAAGACTTATTTTATGGGTAACTCTGCAACTTCAAAGATAATTACAGTTGGTAAAGTGGTGTTGAAGATGACATTTGGCAAGGAACTTACTTTGAATGAAGTACTACATGTGCCAGATATCCGCAAAAAATTAATTTCTAGGTCTTTACTTAGTAAAAATGGATTCAAAATGATTTTTGAATCTAATAAGTTTGTACTATCTAAGAATAATGTATTTGTGGGCAAGGGGTACGTAGCTAATGATTTATGTAAGATGAATGTAATGCATGTGCTTCGCAAAATTTAATATTAATAATATTAAAGTTTTTTTTTTTACTTGTTAGATTCTTCTGATTTGTGGCATGAAAGACTAGGACATGTTAATTTTAATCAAACGGTATTGCAGAACGCAAAACTGTACATTAAAGGAAATTATGAATGCTATGTTATTAAATTCTGGGTTACCTCAAAATTTATGGGGTGAAGCGATTCTTTCCGCCAACCACATCCTTGAAAGAATATGAATGCAACTCCTTATGAATTATGGAATGGTAGAAAACCTTCATACACATACTTGAAAGTGTGGGGGTGTTTAGCTAAAGTAGCTATTCCTGAACCTAAAAAGGCTAAAATTGGACAAAAAACCATTGAGTGTATATTCAATGGTTATGCTCACAATAGTCATGCATATAGATTCCTTGTATTTAAATCAGATATTCCTGATATACATATAAATACAATCATGGAATCTAGAAATGCGCCATTTTTTGAACATATTTTTCTTAATAAAAATATGCGGGAACTAAAAGAACTAGTGATGATGCAAGTAGTAGTAATCCTCAAAATAAAAAGGATGAATCTAGAAAAAGTAAGAGGACAAAAGTTGCAAAATCTTTTGGTCATGATTTTCTAACTTATATGTTAGAAAATGAACCTCAAATGTTTAAAGAGGCTATGTCTACGCCCGAAGCTCCTTTATGGAAAGAAGTAATTAATAGCGAAATTGAATCAATTATGCACAATCATACTTGAGAGTTGGTGGATTTACCATCTGGTATGAAACCTTTGGGGTGTAAATGGATTTTTAAAAGAAAATTAAAGGTGAATTGTTCAATTGATAAATGCAAGGCTAGGTTAGTAGCCAAGGGCTTTAAACAAAAAGAAAGATTTGATTTCTTCGATACATATTCACTGGTAACGAGGATAACATCCATAAAAATGTTAATTGCAATTGCTGCAATAAATAATCTTGAAATTAATCAAATGGATGTTAAAACGACATTTTTAAATGGTGAATTAGAAGAAGAAATATACATGCAACAATCAGAAGGATTTGTTGCACCCGGACAAGAACAAAAAGTGTGTCGACTTGTTAAATATTTATGTGGATTAAAGCAAGCTCCAAAACAGTGGCATATTAAATTTGACAATGTCATGTTATCAAATGGTTTCAAAATCAATGAATGTGACAAGTGTGTACATGCCAAAGATACACCTAAAGGCTTTGTCATAGATTGTCTATATGTGGATGATATGTTGATTATAAGCAATGAGAAAGCTATAATCAAATCCACAAAGAAAATATTGAGACAACATTTTGAGATGAAAGATATGAGAATTGCCGATGTTATCTTAGGAATTAAAACTTCTAAGATAGCGAATGAATTAGTGTTGTCGCAATCTCATTATATTGAGAAGATATTGAATAGGTTCAATAAATATGACACGAGCCCAATAAAGACACCAATGGATGTTAATGAACATCTAACTAAAAATAAGGAGCAACCCATAGATCAATTAGAGTATGCATGTATACTTGGCAGTATAATGCATGTCATGTCATGCATAAGACCTGACATAGCATGTGCGGTGAATCGATTAAGTCGATTTGCAAGCAATCCAGGGAAAAATCATTGGAAAGCAATGATAAGAGTACTTAGATATTTAAAGTACACAATGAATTATGGATTGCATTGTACGAGATATCCTGCTGTTCTAGAAGGATATAGTGATGCTAACTGGATATCATATATTCATGATACTAAATCTACAACTGGATATGTTTTCACACTTGGAGGTGGTATCATATCCTGAAAATCTTCTAAACAAACGTGCATAGCTAGATCTGCTATAGAATCTGAATTCATAACTTTAGATAAAGCTGGTGAATAAGCCAAATGGCTTAAAACCATTTTAGAAGATATTCCTTGTTGGCCAAAACCTGTGTCGACCATTTGTATCCATTGTGATAGTATGTCTGCTATAGCAAAAGCGCATAATAAAATGTATAATGGTAAGTCATGACATATAAGTCGACGACATGACACAGTAAAATAGTTACTTGAGAATAGAGTAGTTTCCATTGATTATATAAGGTAAAAAGACAACCTTGCAGATCCGTTAACTAATGGCTTGCCTAGAGATCAAGTAATTTGTTTATCGAGGGGAATGAGATTAAAGCCAACAAAATAGAATCCATTGTGGATAGTCAATGTAGCTGACTGGAGATCCCAAGATCTAGGTTCAAAAGGGACAACTAAATGATGGAGTCTGGTATAGCACTAGAAAATTTGATTACAACTCGTTCCTATGATGTTATAGTGTTGCTTGCAAAATTATTGAGGGTAAGCTTTGTTTTCAATGATTTCTGTATCATAATTCTTATGCGGGGTATAGCAGGATACTATTAATAGAAATCACCTATATGAGTGTGAACTGGGCCGATTCTATGAGAATGTTCAGGGCTTGAATTCTCTAAAGCGCTCATGAAACTGGGAGTTGTTCAGGGCCATATTAATGAACACAACCAAGGAACTCAAACTGTCGGAAGTGGGTTGTGTGTACATTGTTGTCTTGGTTTGCACAAATGGCTAAACAGTTCAAGACATTGTGTTCATTGATTAGCTAGCAAACTCGATGGTGTTACACTAGGGAGGTTCAAAGCCACAAGCTACCTATTCTGATGCTGCTCATTTCCACCGTACTCACTTTAAAATCTGCATTATCTTTTTAAAAGAAAATTAAAAAAAAAAAAAATTTATGTGGAGGAATGATATATATATATATATATATATATATATATTGTGTGTGTTGGTCAATTTTCATTCATATGGGGGATTGTTGGATACATATGAATGAAAATAAAACATATGTATAAAGTGGTAACGATTGAGATTGATTTCGATGTATAGATTATATATATATAGTGTGAAATGGAAGTTATCTATACATGTAGACAACAAGGAATGATGAGTCATAAAGATATGCATGCGTACTAAAGATATGCATGAATTAATTTTACAACGTATCAAACGATCACAACTTTCATGTTAAGAAACGTATTCGTAGATTGCATGTAACCAATTTCTTGGCAGTGAGAATTCATGCAGTGTATACGTGATGTGATTTGGAAATATACACACATTAGTTGAATTCGTACACATCATAATTAATAAGTTACGATTAATTAATGTCCCTTGATAATTGAAGGTGTGTCTACGTTCTTTCAAATAGACTCATGTGTGTGTATAAATACCCCCAACATAATAGGATAAATACATGAATTTTTATTCTAATTTTTTTAAAGAAAATTTCTATTTTCTCTTTAGTCATTAAAACTCATATTTTCTCTCCGGTCATTAAAATTCTTATTTTCCTATTTTATCTTCGATCATTAAATCCATTGTTTTAACAGTGAGTGAGTATAACAGTTTGATCCACTTGTTCATACAATCTAAAATGATATAACTATAGGATCGTGATTGTTGTATCCTGAGAGACAAGTGTTACCAACCGCGAGCACGAATTGCGAGACATTATTGTCTTAAGGAGATAGAGTATTAAACTATAGCCTCAATCTACAATTTCTTCAATTCATCAAGTTTGGAGTATTTTTTGCGTCAATTCAGCCATGACGACACCAAGCAACGTAGTGAAGGTTATTGATCCCAACACCTAATCCCAATCCACATCAGGTTCTCTGTCGAGATACACCTCTCGATAGATCCTAGCACCAACAAGTCATTGGGTTCTCCAATGAGGATCTCAACCATAGCCTAGACATTCAAAAGCTATCAATAGATCCTAGCCCCAAACTCCACGTCAGGTTATCCATCGAGATACACCTCCCAGATATCCTAGCCCTGACAGGTCATGACGCAGCAGAGATCTTCTAAACCAGTTGAACGAATCCACGAACAACTCGATCTAGGTCAGAACTTAAGCCAAAGTTCGAAAATTCTTTTATTCCAGCCAAAAACTGCGAATTACATCCAATAGGTCGCTTAAATAGCGAAACCCTAAAATTTGCCAAAAATAGTAAAAAATCCAAAAAGCCCTAAAAGCCATAAACTGGAAACTAGACGAAAAATAGAAACAAATGCCGCAAACGACATTAAAAAACGGAAATTCCTAATGAAAGTTATAAGCTAAACAAAATTTTCCTAAAATAGCAAAATTGCCGTTTCGGAGGGCGAAACGATGGAATTTCGCCGAAAAACGTCGTAGTCACGGCTTAGCTGTGACCCGTGATCTCCACGCCGTTTCCAATCAACCCATGCCCCCGGAACACCGAAACTCAAACGCCTGAACTTCACCGAAATTACCAAAATGCCATCCTGTCATATCTTTTCATCATATTTTTACAAGAATTTGCAAGCTAATTCTTGGACTTCATCATTCTCCCCAGGGTGGACAGAATTCGCCCTCGAATTGTTATCATCAGACGTATCCCCATAATAGGGAACAAGATGTTTGACATTAAATACATCAGCTGTGCGAATGTGACTTGGCAACTTCAATCTATAAGCATTAGGATTAATTTTCGCAAGAACCTCCACAGGACCAATCTTCCGAACTGACAATTTGTTGTAACTCCCACAGAGAACCGGTTTTTAGTGAGAACTGCCCACACAAAGTCACCCACTTCAAACTCCACATGACGCTTCTTCCGATCTGCATATTGTTTGTACTTGTCGCCCTTTCGCAAGTTATCTTTGACGATTGATGAATCTCTTGCGACCACTAACAAAGTCTTACGCCTTGTCATGCCATCTAGTCTTACTTGGCACCGTAGCGATCAAGAGGACCTCGAGGTAGTACTGAATACACAACCTAAAAAGGACTAAACGCGATACTTCGATTAACATCATGGTTGTGTGCAAATTCTGCCTGGCTCAACTTGAAGTCCCAACTCCTGACATTCTCACCCACCAAGCTCCTCAAAAGATTGCCTAACGAACGGTTGACAACTTCAGTCTGCCCATCTGTTTGCGGATGATAAGCACTGCTAAATTTCAGCTGCGTGTTCACCATAACCCACAAACTGCGCCAAAAATGGCTAAGGAATATGGTGTCCCGATCTGAAACAATCGAGGTAGGAAGGCCATGCAATCTATACACCTCCCGAAAGAACAACAGCCCCCTTTACAAAGATCGGTGGTCTTCTTGCATGGGATGAAGTGAACCATCTTGGAAAAACGCCAACCACCACAAAAATAGAGTCATTTCCCCGTGTGTTCTAGGCAACCACAACACGAAATCCATGCTAATATCAACCCAAGGTCGTTCGGAATGGGCAAAGGCATATATGACCGACATTAGTTGCGGTATCCTTCGAAAGTTGGCAAGTCTAGACCGCATTGCAAATATCTCGTCCACTTCCTTGCGAATGGTAGGCCAAAAGTAAGAGGCATGCACCACCGCAAAAGTACGATCACGCCCAACATGTCCCTCTCCATGCAACTCTCTAATAATCGCAATCTCAGTCCGCAATTAGGAATGCAAAGTGGTTGCCCCGAAATAAGAAACCCTCATGGAGTGTGTAATCGATCGCGCTCCCACTCCTCACCTTCTCCACAATAGTAGCAAAGAAAGGATCGGTAGTAAACAAATCAAAGAAGGAGGAAAACCCAGGGTACCTCAATGGTCATGCGGCTCAACAAACTTTTTCGTCTCGCTCAGGGCATCGGCAACTCGTTGGTCACACCCGGACTTGTGTTTCACCACAAAAGTAAAGCGCTCCAAATAGGCCACCCAGGGAAGCATGTCCGCCGAGACCTTGTTCTCGCCCATGTAAGTGTCGCAATGCCTCATGGTCTCGTAAACAACACGAACTCTCTGTGGAAAAGATAATGCCGCCAATGCTTCACGATTGTACCACCGCCGCATAGAACTCCACATCGTATGTGCTATACCTCAACTTCGCCCCAGACAGCTTCTCACTGAAATAGGCAACATGCCTATTATTCTGACTCAAGATAGCTCCAATGCCTACCTTGGATGCATCACTATGCAACTCAAAGGGTAGGTGAAAATCTGGCAACACCATAATGGGGGCAGTGGTTAACCGCACCTTGATCAGTTGGAATGTTTCATCTGCCTCGTTGCTCCACCCAAACTTCACGCCCTTCATACAGTCTGTAATTGGGGCCATGATACTGCTGAAGTGTGGAATGAACCGCCTTTAGAAGGAAGCGAACCCATGAAAGTTGCGAACCTCCGTGACGGTGGTGGGTCTAGGCCAAGTGCGGATGGCTTCTACTTTAGACTCATCAACCTACACCCTTCTCCAAAATGACATAACCTAAGAAAATGACATTCGGTGTCAATAATGAGCACTTCTTCATCGCAAAGATAGAACTTCTCCTGCAAGCAAGATAGTCGAACATCTCGCAGTCTTTGGAGGTGTTCCTCCTCGTTAGATCGTATATCAATATATCATCAAAATATACACAACACACTTGCCTATCGTAGGTCTCAAGCTCGGTTCATGACTCTCATGAAGGTGCTAGGTGCGTTTGACAACCCAAACGACATGACTAACCACTCATACAGACCCTCCCCTGGTTTTAAAAGCAGTGTTCCACTCATCCCCAACTCTAATGCGAATCTGGTGGTACCCACTCTTCAAATCCAGTTTTGTAAAAAATTTTGCTCCACTCAATTGGTCAAGTAAATCATCCAAGCGAGGGATAGGAAAGCGATACCTGACAGTAATCTTGTTGATTGCTCTACTGTCCACACACATCCGCCAGGAGCCATCTTTCTTTGGTGTAAGGAGGGTTGATACTGCACACGGACTCAGACTTTCACGGATGAATCCCTTCGCCAATAACTCTTCAACTTTCTCGCGCAACTCCTTATGCTCACTGGGACTCATTCGGTAGTGTGGTCTATTAGGTAGTGACGCACCAGGTTAAATGTCAATCTGATGTTGAATATCACGCAATGGTGGCAGTCCTTTTGGCATCTCATCAGGGAAAACATCACAAAACTCATTCACAATAGGAATTGCAGCTTTAGGAACATCAACATCTCTATCTACCTCATTTCCCATCAAGATGTAAACTACCTCAGAATCCTGTAATGCATCTTCAAATCTTGCCAAAGACAGCAAGCTGCTAGATTCTTTAGTAGGCTTAACTTCCCCCGGATCCTTGGCGGGTACTAGCACAATCTTCACTCCCTTGAACATAAGGGTGTATTTATTGGTTCTGCCATCATGCACAACTCCCCTATCAAACGCCAAAGACGTCCCAAAATAACAAGTGGCAAGCATCCATAGCCACAACATCACACCCGATCGAATCCTTGTAGTTAGCACCAATAGAAAAAGTCACCAAGGCGTGCTTCGACACCTTCACCTCACCACCCTTCTTCACCAAACTAGCTTGTAGGTGCAGGGTGTTGTTCGGTTGCAATGCCCAACTTCGAACCGCTTCAATCGAGACGATATTCTCGCAATCGCTCGCATCAATCATGAACCTGCACACCTTGCCTAAGATGGTACACTTGGGTGAAAGATGTTATTCCGCCCACTCATCATCGACGATGCTCTAGGAGTCATACAAGAACGCCTCACAACCAAGGAGTAAGTACCCACATCTCCAGTCATGATCTCCTCTTCGTGTTGTCGAAGTATCAAAAGCTAGTTCTCGGTGATGTTGGTCTCTTCCCTTCGTCTTCCTCTTCGTTCTCAATAAAGAGAGCCTTCTTCCCTTTACATTCGACTTCCTCTGTGACCAACTTCGCCACAACCGAAGCATTTAATCCCACTAGTGCTAGGTTTGTTCGTGCGACTAGCGAGGGTTAATTGCGCGCGTATTACCTCCAATTGGATGTCCCAACACTAACATTACGGAAGCATTACTCACACCCCGACGCTTGTTGTTTCTCCACCAATAATGCTCGGCGGTGCGCTGCAGATAAGGAAGCCGTATCAAACATGTTGACGACATCTTGGATCTGCACCCTCGGTCCACCAATATACCGCGCCACTAATTGGTCATTAGTCTCCCGCAGCGATTCGTTTCTAGCGACTAATCGATAAAACTCGTAGTGTAATCATCTATCGACTTTGCCCCTGTCTCGCATTCCGCAACCTCGATACATAAGGCGTTGGAAATTGTAAGGCAAGAACTCGGCCCGTAAGTGCTTTTTCATCTTCTCCCACGAGATGATCTTCGCCTTTCCATTCATATTCTCGCATCAACTTCTGCTGTTGCCACCAAGCCGTGGCCCTGTTGCGGAATCTGGTCGCAACCTGTTGCACACACTTGCCTTCGGGCACACCTTTGAATTCAAGGACTTCTTCAACTGACGCCAGCCAGTCCAAGAATTCTTTTGGTTGAAGGGTGCCATGGAATTCTGGGACCTCCGTCTTCATCCCAGACTCCCACCGCCTGCGATCATCCTCAACTGCACGCGGCCTGTAGCGCCTCCTCGGTGCCTCAACATACTCATCCTCCCATTCGGTAGAAGAATCTCCTACTGGTTCATCACTAACAGGTTCCCTTCGATGGTTACGGACACGATCCATATTCTGACCCAACAACTGATCGATTCTGGCAGTTAATTGTTCTACCACCGCGCCCATGCGTTGGTCAATTATTTGGCCAATTTGTCGATTCAGATTGTCACGGTCATACACCTCCTCGATACGCTGCTGGTTCCTCTTCGGCGACATGATTTCTCCAATCACGCTGAAGCAGGCTTTGATACCAACTGACGCAGCGGAGATCTTCTAAACCAGTTGAACGAATCCACGAACAACTCGATCTAGGTCAGAACTTAAGCCAAAGTTCGAAAATTCTTTTATTCCACTCAAAAACTGCGAATTACATCCAATAGGTCGCTTAAATAACGAAACCCTAAAATTTGCCAAAAATAGTAAAAAGTCCAAAAAGCCCTAAACTGGAAACTAGACGAAAAATAGAAACAAATGCCGCAAACGGCAATAAAAAACGGAAATTCCTAATGAAAGTTATAAGCTAAACAAAACTTTCCTAAAATAGCAAAATTGCCGTTTCGGATGGCGAAACGATGGAATTTCGCCGAAAAACGTCGTAATCACAGAGCGGTGACCCGTGATCTCCACGCCGTTTCCAATCAACCCATGCCCCCGGAACGCCGAAACTCAAACGCCTGAACTTCACCGAAATTACCAAAATGTCATCCTGTCATATCTTTCCATCATATTTTTCCAAGAATTTGCAAGCTAATTCTTGGACTTCATCAAGTCATCAGGTTCTTTATTGACACAATCGAGCTCAACCAACCTTGACCCTAGACATAAGTACTCATACCGGAATCGAATAAGGAAAATAACATAAATTCATGAATAAAAATGAAATGAAATCCAAATAAGATAATTCATTGGTTTTACTTACAACACAACCGTCAATTCATATATTCAAATACTGGTCACCGATTTCTCAAACTGTGCACTCAAGTTAGATTTATTATATTATTTTTATGTCCGATGCCTCGGGCGAAATATATATATATATATATATATATATATATATTTTATGATTTTTAATAAATATATAGTACACATCCTTTCACATATGTTAAAATCTATATATCATATTACAATATATATATATATATATATATATATATATATGCTAGCAATAAGCATATATATATATATATATATATTATATAAATACCATTTAAAATATCAATACACACCTTACTTTATATAATTCTTTTTAATAAAAATACATAAAGAAAAATATTTTCTAGCGGTAATTTTCCACACGAGGATAAGGATGAAAATTCATTCTCGCATGGAGATGAGTATGTCGATAGATGGATGAATTCTTAAGCGGGGATGAAGATGGGGATGGAGATAGAGTTGGGGTCCCATTCCCTGCCCTCTCCATTTGCATCCCTAGTTGGGATCAACTTAGCTTACTTCCTCAACCTTAGGCAACACAATAAATTTCAATGAAGCACAAATTGCATAGTACAACCAATACGTAACCATTTTCCAAAAATAACATTTCGGGATCCGCACCGGAGTTTGTATCGAAATTTATATTCATTAAGCACCTAGTTTACGGTCATTAGTCCCTTAATTAATGGTTAACACAAGTTTAAAATTTTGGGGTCTTTACTACCGTACGAACTGCACAAAAGAGAACTGTACGAAAGCCAATTCTACTAATTGAATGTCCGATTTCTCATCATCTATTGACTTCACACCGGCCGTTATTAATACATTTCCTGCAATTTTGAGTTTTGACAAAGAAATAGGATTCCAGTGACAATCAAAATTCTCCAGCAAAAAATAAATCAACACATAATCAAAATATTAATCATAGTTCCCTTTAAGTCACTTCTCTAAATAGTACCAGCTAATGCAAAAATGTCGAACTAGAAAACATGCATCTTGAACAAGAACTGACGCCGACGACTACAAGAGCGTTACAATATTTATAGTTACAAAAGTGGCACAAAAAAATGCCAGGTTAATTTACAAAAAGAACATAACTGTGTAATGTGAGCAGGACAGAAGAACAGAAACAAAATTTATATTCTACTTTTGGAAATTAAAATTCTACAAGTTATACAAAACTAATGACAGAATCATGGAAGATTCAAGAGACTCAAAAATCTGAATGAAAATAACTTTTGCTCTCTGACATCACACTCATAAGCACCAATGCTGCGGTTGTGTTATTTCCTTCTGTCATTAATTTACTCAAAAGGGTGTGCTCACAGGACTAGTGTTCCTCTTGGAGAATCTTGAGATAGAAGTCCCAGGAAGGATTCTTACTTGAAATTGGGCGTTGTCCGAAAGGATGTTGCTCCACGTATTTCTGAACATCATCTGCCATGGCCACCCCTTCCAAATAAACCCGAAGGTCACCTTCTGAGCCTGTTCGTAGTTATGCATTTTGAGTAAAAAACGCCATGTTCTATTGCTCAGTAAAATGAAAAGATATTTTATAGTTAAACAGTGATAAATAATTATGGACCTGAACCCCTCAACCAATCCAATGACAAAACAACTAGTGAATTCAGTCACTTCTTAAAGCATGCGAGACATGAGTAAAAGAAGCTGCATTTTCTCAAGATGCACTGGAATTGCTACAAGTGTAATAATTATCTACGATTCATATTTCGATTTCTAAAACCAAAAAACAGCACCGTGTTGAGAGAAGTCTCACCTAGTGAATTATCATTCTGAACAGAGAAACTGTATGGAGCTGGGAAAATTGCTGTGTGCGGCTAAACATTCAAAATTGGACATAAAAGAGAGTTGCATATCAGACTCAGATTCTACAAATTGTAATGATTATAAAGCTACACACCATGCCATAAGAGAAAATAAAGTAACTTTATAACTTACTGGATTACGCAAAGCTTTGTAAGGAGAATCATCCAATAACAATGTATTTGACTGATTATACTCCCCAAGCTCCCAGGGAAGATCGGGATCATGCTTATCCCAAAGCTTTTGAAGCTCCTTTAACATCAAAGGTTTGCGGGAATTCTCAATGGTCATAGCCCCTGTGTTGGTACAATGTGATTGATCCTAAAAAAAATGGATAATAGAAAAGCCAAAAAGGAAAAAATAATAGTTAAGAAAAACTATAATTGGTTTACATATAAAACATAAACTCGATACAAGCCATGCAAAGTAGATAAACAAACTTAAGATTATGCAATATGACATCTGATGTTACATCTTTAATTTGGCAATTTGGCCAATACAATTTAGTCTAGACCAGCTTGACCAAGTGGTAAACACCAATATCGCTACAAAATCCACTTGAAAGAAATGCTAACCTGAGATTTCCAATAAATTCTTTTGTTCTTCTTTATTTATTTAATAAAGAGTGGAAAGCATTAATAAGGCTATGCTGCCCAAAAGAATTAAGGCATCGTGCCATCTAAGCTAATCAACATTTAATAACAAAGAGTTGAACTTTAAAGCATTAAATAAGACCATGCTAAAAAAAAAAAGTTCTCAATGCTAGATCTGATTTCATGCATTGCTAAATTCAGAGCTAAACAATCTCAGAAGCACCGGGAGATCTCTGAGCTTCCAGGATGTACCTATATGAAAAGACTCATTAATTGTAACACCACAACTTGTCTTCCAAAGAAGTGCGCAATATCAGCGTACAAAAGCAAAGACCCCACACATAAGCCAGATAACCATCTAGAATAGGCACCTACATATGTATACACATAATTATACGACAACCCGTCTCTCAGCAATGGCTTGACATATTATACTCCATCAAATCAAATCGAGTCCCCCTTGATCTCTGAAAAAAGATTAAACAGATCTCCAAGAAACTTAGCATTTCGGACTTCACTTTCACAGGTATGGTTCTAGAGCTCTACTGTAGGATAACCACTTGATACCATATGTGCTTATTCATTATAGAGAACAAGGATTCCAACTTCTAGGTTTAACATAAGAGAAAATAAGCTGCCGTGTCAAAATGGTTCCCTGATTGATGATAAGTATCCCAGCAAGAGCAAGTGCAAAGATACCACACACATATATACTGTATGTATGTGTGCTTATGCATACAGAGCATGCATATAACATTTTTACAACAAGTGAATAGATGATCTGTTGTTAGATTTGTAAAGGTTGACAGTCCAGTACCAACTATGCTTTAAAGGCCTTTTAAATATTTTTCAGCAACAATACAAGAACCTTCTTTGCAATCAACAGTCAGTCCAAGGAACAGCTTGAGTTCCTTGAAATACTTACTTTTGAGCATAATCTTCATTTATGCGACCATTCAATTGTTCCCTTCAAATATTAGTGAATCGATTTACTTTTTTCCACGTGCTCCTAGAAAGCATATGGTTGTGCTATTCACTTTCATTATGTTTTTAAAGAAGGCAAGGCCCAGCAGAGGAGATTTAGATTGAATTGGGATTTCTATTGTTCAAGTTATCTCTATAGGTAGTTCAGTGACAAAAATGTTGCAACAGCCTTGGAAAATGGTATGGACGGGCTGCTGGTTAACTTAAAAGCTTAGTAGCAACAATAGGGTCTAGTGGTGGCCGAGAAAGCAATAAAAAGAAAAGGATAGATGAGTCTAAACACAGAACCTCAATCTTGAATATGGCAGAAGCAACAATTGAGCAACTAACTTTAATCTCTCAACCGCCAATAGGGAATTAGGCACTAGTTCAATTTTTACTCCTTGACCCTTCATTGGGAAAATATTTGTACCTCACAAAGTCAAAACTACCCACTTTATTTCTAATTCTAAATAGACCGAACACTTGTAACATGCTTTAAAAGAGGCTACCATGCTCCTTAATATCCTAGGAGGTGTGTCCCTTGCAAGAATGACTCTAAATATAGCGATCATGTCTTCTTCAAATATCGGTTGACAAGCAGATTTACGGTAGATCTTACGAAGCCATGAAGGAGATGCAAGCTTGAATCAAAAGCCAAAGGAGGTGAGATAAAATTTGAGTGCCCTTCAGCAAGTAATAAGCTAGTACACCCAGAAGTGTTAGGATATGTTTAAATGAAAACTTCTATTACTTTGATTTGTTCAATTATTTTTAGAATTCTTTAAGAGATTTTGGTGAGCTCCCCCAATTTTGTAAGCTTGTCAAATCTAGAGTCTCTTTGTAGTTTGGAAGTGAGAAGTATGCTGGGATACCCTTTTAGGTTTGGCTTTGAGAGTGGAGTTCAAATAAGAGTCTAGATTATTCATTATCGAAGGGTTCTCTAATGGGAACTCTTCTTGGTAGGCTTGGTCACCTCTTTATACTTTAGTTTATTATTTTAATGAGATGTTCATTGCTTAGAAAAACAAAATAATACTAAATATGAAGCGACAAACTAAAAGCACATGTATTAAAAATCAAGTTTTAATAAACTAAGATGGTCGAGTAATTGCTAAAATTGACATAACACCATAAAGCACTAAACAAAAACAGCCATCCCTCTTTATTATCCTACTACAGTACTGATGCCTTCCATATTTTTGAAACTCAAAAAGTAGACCGCCAGTTTTATCAATAAATGTGTTTAGGTATTTGTCATGTATCCAGCCTCTTGGGGCAATAGTAAGAGATGTCCAAATAGAACAAATGATTACATATATTGACCATTATCCTACAATCACTAGTTCGCTCCATCAACCTAAGTCATTGGTACTCGGTTTCATATGCTAACTAACGTAGAATATTTCTTGTTTTTCATTGAGATACAATCCAGAATTTAACTAGGTACAATCCAATGAAGGTGTAAAATCTTTGGAGATTCACGATGCATTAAGAAGAAGACTAAGAAGAGTCAGCACATCAATTTGCCCTGTATTATGACAACCCATTTTTAAGAAGAAGTTGGAACATTAATTACTTTTTTTTTTGAAGCAAAAATAGATGACCTTAATTGCAAACCATTCTCTAATATATACATAACTTTTAACGTTTGTTTTGGCACATGGTTGGTACTTGGTAGATATCACATCCTAACATCCTATATAGAGTATTTGTTTAAATTTCCATTTTAAGATACGTGGTTTTGATGACTCAAGCAAAACATTACCACATCTTCGCATTGAATCCAAAACTTTGAAGAAAATGCCCAAACCTCATCTATAAAACACCTACTCCAAGAAATTGTTTATGACAGCGGTTTTAAAGCAAAATCTGCCAGATAAGAAGAAACAGTTCAGAAGTTCGATAAGCCCCTTCTGCTCATTATACTCCAAAATGTGGTCCACCACATGTAGGCATAGCGGTTAAGGTTTGATACCTCAACTTAAATAAACTGTCAATGAAAATTAATATTCAAACAGGGTAATAAATTGCTTGTTTGTGTGCTTCTAGATTCTAACTTATGAAACTCATGTTCAAATACTTTGGATACTCTCCCAACACATGAACATTAAAAAAAAAAAAAAAAAAAAAATCTTCAAGAGATGTCACGTTTTTTTTAACAATATATGATAAACTTTCCAGCAAATCAGTATCTAGAAGCCACAAACCATGACAAAATCCCATCCTAGGAATAAATCTCTCCTCTTTCTAGTCCCAGCCCTTGCCCTCACTCCAACAGAAGCCAACAAGAGACCCACAAAGTGTGATCATCATATTTTGATATATTTACTTACAAAAACAAGAGGAAATCCTGAATCTACAAGTCATCAAACAAAGTAGAAAAGAGAGAAAGAAAACAACAAGTGGCTTACCCAACAAAATAGCAATTCGTTTTTCCTGTCTCCCATCACGTAATCAACTACTCTATCAACATTCCACCTGCCAAAAAAATATAAGAGAAAAAAATATTTTACTTCACGAAAGAAACTAATTCCACAAAAGGGTAAAGTAGCCATTAAACTAGTAAAAGAGATAAACAAAGGAAATAACTCAAATGAAGTGACCACATAACCCTAAATAGATTGAAACCTACTTGAATCTTGATGACCAAACACCGATGTTAAACTTCTCAAAGCAGAACTTCAAGAAATCATCACAAAAAGGCCTTTTAAACACTGTGAAGGAGAAACAATACCTGTTAGAACTAGATAACTTGAGTAGAGCGCAAAACTTTAGAAATATCACAATCAAGTGTTGATAATAATACTTACAGTCTTTTCTGCTAATTCTTGTATCAGATCTATATCCTCTGGGAACAAAAGAAACAATGTCCACAAGTAGCCCATTCAAATCGAGGACAAGAAGCTTCTTTCTGACAATAGCTGGTGGAGCTCGTTCGATTGAAGCACACAAGTTTGATGATGCGCCCTCGAAGTCCTTGTTTTGTGCTGAATGAGAGTGAGAACAGCCTGCAACATCTATAACTTTAGATAAAGACATGCCCACATTTTTCTCAACATGCAATTGTAATTTCGGAAACGATTCTTCTTGGGAAGCATTTGTGGCCTCTTGAACAATACGAGTATCTTTCGTGCATTCATCAGAAAATTTTTCCATACTCATATCCCCATGCTCTTCAGGTAAATTTTGTTCAACATGTTTGCTTGTCAATGAGTTTGACAATTCTATCCTCCTCTTTCCATTCTTTTTCTTGGACTTCCGCTCATAAATCTTCAAACATACATTTTTATTACTTTTCATTATTTTTGACGTTGTTCCAATACATTTTTGTTCTTGCAACTCCGGAGGCATACATTCCTGGACATCAGTTTTCTCCACTAGAACATTTTTAGTAGTTTGTACCGATGCACCCTCAGCGACATCCCCATTTCCTTCTAGCATATTGTGTACAGAATGTTTGCTCTCCTCGGAGGCAGCAAGGTCACGCTTCCCTTTTGATTTCTTTCTCTTGTAAACTTCCAAACAAACTTGAGTGCGATTCTCTTTCCAAGACACCACTAAATTACCATGGACCTTTGACTCTGAAAACACACCTTTCTTCCCATCATTTTTGGCCTCTGGAACAATGTTAGTAGCTTGAATAGAATCATTACAAGATCTTCCCGAACACAAATCCCCGTTCTCTTTAGGCAAAATATCTTTGTTTTCTAAGGAATTACAAAATTCAATCTTCTCTTTTCCATTCTTTTTCTTTGACTTCCTCCTTTTGACCTTCAAACATAATTCTGTATGAGCATCTCCACTTCGATAAAACGACCTTTCAAGGCCGTTGAACTCCGGAAGGACTTTTTGGGGATCATTGCTAGCCGCTGAAACAGTGCAGGCAGTTCCTACAGAATCACCAGAGATTTTTTCCTCAACACCATCCATCCTATTCACTTCATGCGAATTCCGTTCAATACAGTCGTTGTTTTCGAAAGAAGTACACAACTCATTCTTCTCCTTCCTATTCTTCCTCTTCTTAACCTTTCTCTTCTCACCATCCACACAGACTTCTGTACAATTTTCCTCAATTAAAAACAGTTCCTTGACAGGTTCGATGCCGTCATCGCCCTCAATTTCAGAAATCTTTTCACATTCAAAACCTTCTCCCTTGTGGGCATCCGATTCTTCACCCAAGACATTAGATTTCTTACGCTTCGCCCTCTCACTGGAACCCATTGAAGATTGCAACCTTTGTATCTTAATCAAGGCTCGAAATTAACAACAAGCATCTTCTGGTCCTCTCCATTGACTTCAATTGAAGTTTGCTCTGTTCAATCCTAAACTTCTATTCAGCAAATTGTGAACAGAAAAAGTTCCAATCTTTGAGAAGAAGACAGTACGAATGCCAGATTTAAATCCAGAAGACAAAGCTTAAGAAAGAGAAGGTACCTGGATCGATCGATCTCGGTCTTGCTGTCAGACGCCACAGTCGTAGCAAATCCAAGAGAAGGTTAAAGTCGGAGGGGCTTAAATTGGGAAGACGATTGGATGCCCTTTTATATCAACATAAAAAGATATGTGAAATAAGTCCTTGCTTCTTTGTAGTATTTGCAAAGAAACCCTTGCCTCTAATCTTTTTTTTTTAAATGTTAAACTAAGGCCTCGTTTGGTTCATTTTTGCCAACATACCGGACTTGCGGAGGAGTTCATATTTTTATGTTTGGTTCAATTTTGAACTTACAAGGAAGTTGCAAATTTAAAAATAATAAAATATGAGAATTGACATAAATAAATACCATTTAAATAAGAAAGAGATGTGGGTAATAAAGATGCGATTAATGAGGAGTAATTGTGTTCATAAGCTCAGGGAGATAACTCTTCTGAGGTGGGGGAGTTATCTCATTCCCAAAGTGTGAGTTATGAGATAACTTGGAAGGAAGTTGAGTTTATAAAACCAACCAAACAAGATTAGTTCAAACTTCTCTATAAGTTATTTCACACCCCCAACTCCACATCAACCAAACATGGCCTAACTAACTTTTTTTTACTTAAGAAACTCACTTTTGCCACGTACATTTGACACTAGTTGTTTGAAGTTTTTTAGATACATTTCGAAACACGGGCGCGCACCCACTCACACACAGACACAAGTTTTTAGAGCGTGCTACGCATGCTTGAACCCGCTTGCGAGAATTTAATTAATCTAATAATATATTTTTATATTTCAAAAAATATACTACATTTTTATTCTGACTCTTTTGACAACTAATTATAACTATTTAGATTTAATAGTAGTAAGACCCTTAATTAAGGGTAAAATAATAAATTTAAGTGAATGTTTAAATACTTAATCAAGGGTAAAATAGTAAAATCGATTGACGGTTGAAAGAATTACTATGCCTTTAATTAAGGGTAGGACGATAAATTTAAGTAATGGTTGAAAGACTTAATTAAGGGTAGAATAGTAAATTCAAGTGAAGATTGAAAGATTGATTATTCATGCTTATTAAGTATAATAATAGATATATTAGATATATATAGAGAAATTCTACAATGGAGTCCAAATGTGTGTGTGTGTGTGTGTGTATCTATGGGTACTTCTACCATGGGTATCAAATAAATACCCATGACATGGGTACCAATTCTCAACCATTGGATTAACATCAAGAGAGAGAATGGTTGTAAAATATTAATTAATGCACATTGATATGATCCACATATAATTAATGACTTTTAAAAATGTTATTTCTTTTTTAATTTGTGGAAGATAAAGACATTTTTAAAATTTATTTGTAACCTTCAAGCTAAGAATTTATTAGCAAATATGCATTACCCAATATCAATAATAAAATTTATTTTAAAAATAAATTTTAGTACAAGTCCTTATAACATTGCTATTTATAATTTGTCTCTTTTTTGAAGAAATAATTTGCACTTATTACTTTATAATTTAAATAATTAACCATTTCCTCAAAAAAATTAATTAAACATAAATTTACAACACAAAAGTAGAATAGATAAATAAATTATTTGAATCAAGTTAAAATGATTAAAACTTTTGAGTTGGAAAACAATTAAATTTTAACATGCTAATATATGACGAATAATGTAGCAGCCCAAATTAATTAAACTATGATTAGCATTAATCTCAAGGATTAACGGTCGTAATTCGGGCGTTACGTGGACAACTCAGTTGACTCGAACACGAGAACCGATGAAATATGTTATTTATGAATGATGGTTGTGTATATGTGGCATTTAAAATCATTAGTATTATATTGCACCGCATGTGTGTTGGTTGTTGTTAGGCGAGATGGTGTAACGGGTATTCGCCTCAAAAGCCGTGTCAACGCAGATATCAGGTAGGCGAACTACGGGTACACTAGGAAACTCGACTAATTCACGTTAAGATGACTAGTTAATCAATTAAAATGGGTAATGTAACCATAGGCTAAGTCGATTAAATCAAAATAATAGGCTATGGTGTACCTCGAAATGCGTGCTGAGACGCGGGGCACCGGGTGCCGGGTAGTTGAGAGTTAGTGGGATCACAAAATTTGTTAATTTTGGTGAATAAAAATTAAATCAAATAAATCAAAGCCTATAGTTTGGTTAGTAAATTGGAATCATAGGATTTTCCTAGAGATATGTATTGACACGTCTAGGAACCATGTGAGTAGCCAATTAGTGTCACTTGGATTGAGTTAGTGGAAGTTAGTGGGATAAGTGGCAAGGTGTGGACAATTAGATGAACTTCGGGATACGTAAAAACATGTAGATCAATGGCTAGGAATCAAACACTCATTAATATATAAGATCAACACATGCAAATGAAACCATTTTCATTTACAAATCTTAGAGAAGAAGAAAGTTGTTGGAGAGAAGAAATAGAGGGTTTGGTGGCTGAGATTTTGAGATCTAGGAGGATTTGAACCAAATTGATGGAGAGTTCAAGCTGAGGACTCAAGCTAGCAAAGACATTCACAAGGTATAAATTTCATGTCTTTATTCAATTCCAATTTCATTAAAATGCATGTTAAAAACCCTTAATTCTATCAATATAGATGGTCATTATAGTTGTCTTCTGTGGCGTCCCTCGCCGCCCCGGGGTGACGTGTCTTCGTGTCTCCTTGCCAGCTGGCCCTACACACATGCGGTGTATTTCAATAAATTGCATCGCAAATAAGCATCCAACACACAATAAACAATCATACCTAGGTCCCCGTGTGTCCTAGCCTACTGCGGCGTCCACGTAGATCTGAGCTGGCGTCCACGTCTATAAATTCGAGATAATTAACGACATTAATAAAATGGGCTGTTACATCTTGGGTTGATTGTGAGTAATTGAGGTCAAATAGGCTCATGGTAAGAAAGAATTTCATGATTCGGATCGAGATTTGATGTTTGAATTATGGTCCTTTTCATGCATATTGGGCTGTTGGAGAAGATAATGAACAATGTTTGTACCTACAGATATGAAAATACCTACAGGGATGTTTGTACCCACAGGGACGTCTGTACCCGCATGAGTGTCTGTACCCATAGGGACTTCTGTACCCACAGGGACGTCTGTACCTGCGAGGACGTTTGAAACCACAAGAATTGTGATTATAATTTTATCTCAGTTATGCAATAAAACAGATATCTAAACAGAGAAAATTTATAAAATTGACACCAGGGACCTATGAGTCGATAGACGGGTGTTGGGAACAAGGTCGGGGTCAGTTTAGGAGCATCATGAGCAAGGTTTTGATGTTCGTATTTGAGGTGCGTAAACCCATTGGAATACCTTACGAATTCATGGTTAGTTTTATCGATATTGGATTACATGTGTGACTGCTGGTGGGCACACATGGGGTTTTCTACTCCTATTTCGGTTTGCGTATATATTGGCTATGGCTAAATTGCTTGTCCGAGTTACTTATATTTAGTGCTCGTGTCGACGATAGTAGAATATATCTATGACCGTCGGAAGGGATTTAAGGTGTTCCCTTGACTTGAAATAGCGTCTGAAGAGGTTCATCCAGTAACCATAGTTAAGGTTTAGTCACTATATGCATGTAAGTATATACATGGTTCCTATTCGGTTTTATCGATTATTGGATGGTTTAGGTTAGGGTTTTCTCGTGATTATATGTCTGTGTACTTATTAATGCTTTATTTCCGAGCATTTTTAGTTGGTATGTGTTGTTCATTTATCGCTAATGTTTTTGCTTGTTATGTGTTGCCTACATTCATGAGAAGATGGCTTACTGTTGGCAGGAGTTATATTCGCATGTCTCGTAGTTTATCAGTTTTATTTTATGAATATTGTGTGGACTTCTCTTGGGATTTTACTCACTAGATTGGTCACTGTATTTGTTGGGTGGCCGAGTGCAGACCTTTCGACGAGTAAGGGCAAGGGCAAGGATGTATTAGGTGACTACCTCTGAGATAGTGATGCCAGCTCGTGTGTGACTACAATATGTACGTATTTATATTTTTGTTGGGTTTTGGGGATATTAGAACACTGAATACATGTATATGGATATTTTGTTGTACTTATTTTGCATTTGATATATATACATGGTATCTTTTTGCCCGATTTTCCACTACTTAAGATTGTTAAATATTGCATAACTTACTCATTTAAAGATTTCCGCTGTAAAATTGTAAGATTACTTGATAAATTGATTAGCAAGCCAACTAAATCAATAATACTTATATAAAGATTAATTAGCTAAGTTATGGTTAAATGGAAAAGTGTAAGTAACCAGTTAGGCCACAGGGCGTCAAGGATAAGCGGGCTATGACGTGGCAGGGCTTGGTGACGTGGAATGCGACATGGCGTGTCCCAAGGCAACCTGGAATTTGGGGCCGTCACAGTTTGGTATCAGAGCGAGGTCGAGCCTATGAGAGGAAACATAGTTGTTCTTAACTTGATACCAACACTACAGCTGGTATTAAAGCAAGGTCGATAGGGCCTAGGATAAAAGTTTAATAAAATTGAATAAAATTTAACAAATAAACTTAGATGTGGAAACCCGATGTTATTGCCTTAGAACTTTAGTTGGAAAGCAAATATGAATCGGGTAGTGATAGGATTATATACGTGTTATGTTTTGATTGTATATATTATATACACGTATATTGAAGACGGTATGACATGCGCTATTTGTTCAAGATGGACATATGATTTGATTATTTCAAACGATTGGACGACTTGCGTGATGCAGTACACTACGTCGGAGCAAAAGATTTATGGAGATACGCGACAAGTTTCTTCAAGAGGACTTCGACTTACAAGAGTAATTTTGGCTTATGCAATGACATACATCCATTTTCAATAGAGCGATGCCTACCGAGTGGAGTTTGAGGACTGAAGGAAGAGGTACAAAGGTGCAGAGCACAAATGAGTCTTCTACGACAAGTACATTCCAATCAAGATTTAGCCGAGGCTGAGGGAAGACATACTAGTGATTTCCAAAACCGATTTGCACACATCTCAGTTGTAGATGGACAATCAAAGCAAAGCATTAGACCAAAGAGATAGTGAAAGCAATCCGATAAAAAGGATAGACAACACGATCGAGACCGTAGAGATGACGTCCAAACGGATAAAGTTTATGTAGTACTAACATTTCCAGCACCACAGCAAGGACATACTCAATACGGAAGAGGTTGAGAATAGGGATCTCGAGATTAAGGTCAGAACCATGGGTCAAGTAGTGGTCAGGTAGGACCAGGAGATAGGGTTAGCTATTTTCGATGAGGACTGGAGGAATTGTCCATTGAGATTAGTGACTCCAGCAGTAGTGACACCGGTGTAGACTCGAGAGTTGGTGCATGTAGTGACTGAGCCAACTAGGGAGACGTCCCAACAGTGGGTTCAAGGGTATGTGATTTAAAGTTTTGAATAATTCTAGTTAAAGTTCATGCATACATGGTGTTATGATTGTTGGTTATGGTGGTACGATGATAGACTATGGTAGATTATGGTAGGTTGTGACATGGCATGTGATTGTCATGGTAGACTATGGTAGATTGTGGCATGGCATGAGATTGTCATGGTGGACTAGGGTAGGTAGTGGCATGGGATTGTCATGGTAGGTTGTGGTTGGTTAGGACTACTATGTTGTGATACATAATAGGAGAGGTTTACAGTTACTTGGTGTTAGGTAATTGGGTTAGGGAAACTTGGGCACGGAATCGAGCTGAGAGTAGGTTGCGGAGGTGTTGGAGAGAGTGACGGGTTTTGATCACCTAAGCAGCACGTGCCTATGTCTTAGTGCAACATTTTCCCTGCGATGGGAGTAGTGGGGTGTTCAAGGGACCGTATAATGAGACTATCAAGGTGTGAGGCGTGGTTCACACGGAGATAGGATAGTTACACCAGAGTTTACTCGAGATCTAAATTTCGAGGACGAAATTCTTCTAGTTGGGAAGAATTGTAACGACCCAAATTAATTAAACTAGGATTAGCGTTAATCTCCGGGATTAAAGGTCATAATTCGGGCGTTACGTGGACAACTCGCTTGACTCGGACATAAGAGCCGAAGGAATATGTTATTTATGAATGGTAGTTGTGTATATGTGGCATTTAAAATCATTAGTATTATATTGCACCGCATATGGGTATGTTGTTATCGGGCGAGTTGGTGTGACGGGTATTTGCCTCGAAGGCCTGTCAACGCGGGTATCGGGTAGGCGAACTACAGGTACACTAGGAAGCTCGACTAATTCATGTTAAGATGACTAGTTAATCAATTAAAATGGGTAATGTAACCATAGGCTAAGTTGAAATCAAAATAATAGGTTATGGCGTACCTCGAAATGCATGCTGAGACGCGGGGCACCAGGTGCCGGATAGTTGAGGGTTAGTGGGATCACAAAATTTGTTAATTTTGGTGAATAAAAACATTAACCATAAGTATTATAATGGGCTTAAGCTAATGTAATTAAATCAAATAAATCAAGACTTATAGTTTGGTTAATAAATTGGAATTATAGGATTTTCCTAGAGATATGTATTGACACATCTAGGAACCATGTGAGTAGCCAATTAGTGTCACTTGGATTGAGTTAGTAGGATAAGTGGCAAGGTGTAGACCATTAAATGAACTTTGGGATACGTAAAAACATGAAGATCAATAGCTATAAATCAAACACTCCTTAATATATAAGATCAACACATGCAAATGAAACCATTTTCATTTACAAATCTTGGAGAAGAAGAAAGTTGTTGGAGATAAGAAATAAAGGGTTTGGTGGCTGAAATTTTGAGATCTAGGAGGATTTGAACCAAATTGATGGTGAGTTCAAGCTAAGGATTCAAGCTAGCGAAGACATTCACAAGGTATATATTTCATCTCTTTCTTCAATTCCAATTTCATTAAGATGCATATTAAAAACCCTTAATTCTATCAATATAGATGGTCATTATAGTTGTCTCGGGTTGATTGGGAGTAATTGAGGTCAAATATGCTCATGGTAGCAAGAATTTCATGATTCGGATCAAGATTTGATGTTTGGATTATGGTCTTTTTCGTGCATATTGGGCTATTGGAGAAGATAAGGAAGTGTATTTATACCACAGAGATGTCTGTACCCACAGGGACGTCTGTACCCACAGGGATGTTTGTACCCACAGGACTTATGTACCCATGAACGTCTGTACTCACAGAGACGTCTATACCCACAGGGACGTCTGTACCCACGGAGATGACTGCTGGTGGGCACATATGGGGTTTTCTACTCCTATTTCGATTTGCGTATATATTGGTTGTGGCTAAATCGCTTGCACGAGATACTTGTGTTTAATGCTCAGGTCGACGGTAGTAGAATATATCTACAACTGTTGGGAGGGATTTAGGGTGTTCTCTTGACTTGAAATAGCGTCTGGAGGGGTTCATCTGGTAACCATAGTTGGGGATTAGTCACTGTACGCCTGTAAATATATACGTGGTTCCTATTCGATTTTATTGATTACTGGCTGATTTAGGTCAGGGTTTTCTCATGATTATATGACTGTGTACTTATTAATGTTTTATTTCCGAGCATGTTTAGTTGGTATATGTTGTTTATTTATCGCTAATATTTTTGCTTGTCATGTCCTGCCTACATTCATGGGAATATGGCTTACTGTTGTCAAGAGTTATATTCGCATGTCTCGTAGTTTATCAGTTTTATTTTATGAATATTGTGTGGATTTCTCTTGGGATTTTACTTACTAGGCTCGTCACTGCATTTGTTGGGTGGTCGAGTGCAGATCCTTCGACGAGTAAGGGCAATGGCATAGAGGTATTGGGTCACTACCTCTGAGATAGTAACGCCAACTCGTGTGTGACTACACTATGTACGTATTTATATTTTTGTTGGGTTTTGGGGATTGTAGAACACTGAATACATGTATATTGATCTTTTGTTGTACTTATCTTGTGACGACCCCAATTCCACAACCCAAACTGGGCCCCGCCCGGCCTAGACTTATGTGGACCCCGAGTCAATCCTCGGGACGTCAACGTAAGCCTAGTCGTCTTCCTAACCATTTTTTCATTACAAGGCAGAGAAATTTAACATTTATAGTGAGTTATTCAAATTTGTAAGTTATCAAAGATTATGCGTAAGCGATTTCAACTTAAACAAATCTAAACAACTTTAACCAATCAGCAGGACATCTTAGAGTGTGGAAACCTCGCATAACATAGTCAACATGTATAATAAACAGAGAGAGAGAAATAATATCATATACAAGTCCCAAAGTATCTCACAAAACCCATATACCCAATGTGATAAAAACAATATACATAAGTAACACAAAACCTACAAAAGTATGAGTGGGAGGCCGCTCCAAAGTCCTTACAATAGATCTCCCAGTCCTGGCCCCTTTCCCTTACTCGATTGCGGATCTGCACTCAATCAAACACAAGAATGACGAGCCCAGGTAAGTAACGCCAGTAGGATACTAAACAACATTTCGAAATAAATAAATCAGTCTATGTACATGCAAATTGAAAGAAAAGTGTAAGGACACATGAATAAATAAAAGACTGTAAATAAATCAAAAGCAATCGATACATGAGTGTCCAGGGATGCAAACAGAGAGGTGCAAGCAGTCCCGACCAACTGGTCGTTGAGTCTTGGCAAACCATCAAGACTCGGGTTCTAGGACTTGGTACACTCACAAGCCCTAAACCCACGAGATAGTGGGACTTCCTGGGACAAGCACGCTAAGAACTCACACCCCGTCAAGAATCAGTATCAAGTGCAGTGAATCCCGATGTCGTGACTCTAGTATGTTACCTCAGCCAGCCACCATTCCTTCCAAGGATCACTGTTGACTCACTTGCCCTCGGACAACTCAATCAGAATGAAATTCCAAGGATAGATAACAAAGCAATGAACCACAATATTCAATAGCTTAAAATGAAATACATTGCATTTCCTAACTGGTTTACTTACAACCAAACTAACCCAACGTTGGTTATGAAGCCTAACACAATGTTCCCCCGGCTTTCACGTACTTCAACAAGTCCAATTAAATCACAAATTCACATTTTAAGATTTACAACTCTATTTGATCAATCAATCAATACCATTCATTTTATTAACTAATTAATTTAGTTCATTGGTTTTGGCCCTTTACACGACTATTTTTCACCAATTTAAAAGTTGTACCAAGGTCCGAGCTTAAGTGCTATTCAAAGTAGGATATATAGGGATTTCAAAAAGTCCAACCTTAGTTAATTTGGATAGTAAATACCCATTTAAATCATTACCTAAATTTTCTAAGTTGCAATTTTTCATAAGTGAACAATTTTGGACCATATAAACATGCTATGTTTTACCTTATTTTTCATTGATTAAATAAATTTCAATGGCCACAATCTTTATTGATCATCAAAACAAGTTATACTAAGATTCAAACAAACCTATTCACAAGTCAATTGGACCCTATTTGATATCTCAAATCAATTAACCAACATGCCTACTCAAAACAACAAAAAATAATAGTGCAGTCTCATGTTTCAAGCCTCCTTTTCGGCCTCCAAAACCTTTCAAAACGAACTCGGAAATCAAATCTGATTTGCAGTAGTTAAGTTTGATATATAAACATGAAAAACCATAAAAGATTTTGCTAAAAAACATTCATTTGATTGCCCGGATCATTATTTCAAAGTTGCCCAAAAATTGGACTGTAGTACTAGTTCTACAACACTAGTTTTTATGCCACCAATTCGACTTCAATAGACCTACGAAACAATCACGAAACCTCAAGCTGATTCTAAGGGACCTAATTTGATATATAAACATCAAAACTAATTTGTAAGTTCGATAAAAATCAAACGTTTAATCCCTCAAAACCATATATCCCAACATGACATGAAAATAAGACTACAAAACATCAACAACAACACTTATCAATTAAACATCACCACAACCACAGCATGACACCTTGAATGATCACAAAATCTCATCCAAGATCAATGAAAAAATCCAAAATTTCAGTGCCATGGGTCGTCCTAAAAAAATCTCGACGAAAATGCGCAAAATTTACTCCAAAAGGACGATAATCAAACAACTAACCGAGATCTCACCTTAATTCACGTCATTGGTCGATCCCTTGGCATAAATCACCACTTGTAATCAATAAAGCCTATCTCTATTTTTGTTTTTGTTGAGATAGAAGAGAGAAAAAGTAATGAAACACCCATTTTTTTACTTTTATACTCAAAATGTCATATTGACCTATCTACCAATCCCAATACACATCTTGTGGCTCAAAACCATTCCATCCAACTACTTTTGTGACTTAATTGAGTGACTCCTTGTTGACTTGGTCTTTGGTCTTATCCTTTTGAGCAACTTAATTGGCCTTTCACAGGCGTAAACGAGCCTCGTTAGTACACGACTCACATCGCCGTGCCTCGATACAAATTTCGTCGATTGAAATACATTCTCATACTAATTATTATCCATATTTCATTTTTCATTTTGTTAGTGTTTTATTAAAATTATCCCCTCCGGATGTCCGTATTCCGCAATCCGTTCGCTTGGTACTCGTTTGCGTACGTTTTCCCTAGGTGAACCCAATCCGAAACTCCAACACGTACATGTAAATGTACTCACACATTTGGAAAATTAGTTTCACATTCGGGTAATAAATACATAATACAAACACCAAACAAAAATAGCATACCTCGGTGTCGACGCCCGAAAATTGGACATGCGTATAACGAAGTGGGTCTCACGTACGACCCTGAAATGACACATGACACGAGTTAGATTTTAGGGTCGTTAGATTTCTCGCCTTTGATATATATATATATACATACATATATCTTTTTGTCGGGTTTTCCGCTACTTAGGATTATTAAATATTGCATAACTTACTCATTTAAAGATTTCCGCTGTAAAATTGTAAGACTACTTGATAAATTGATTAACAAGCTAACTAAATCAGTAATACTTATATAAAGATTAATTAGCTAAGTTAGGGTTAAATGAAAAAGTGTAAGCAACCAATTAGGTTGCGGGGCGGCAAGGATAAACGGGTCATGACGTGGTAGGGCTTGGTGACGTGGAATGCGACTTGGCGGGTCCCAAGGCGGCCTGGAATTTGGGCCGTCACAATTAATTTAGCTTCTAAAATTATATATGAATCACATAAAAATACAAAGATATATTAGGAAAGAATAGTATTGCTTAGAATGGCAAGTGATTTGATTTTCTTCTCGAGTTTGAAATTTTTATAGATGAAAAAATCGAGTTAAGAGGGCCACCACATGTATGAACATGACAATATCCGAGCGTGGAATACTCAGTGCGGTTGGAGCCGGATGTCATCTAGAATTAAAAAAAAAAAAAAAAAAAAACATAAGAGGAAATTAAGGAAATAATTTCAGTTATTATTCTTTTTTAAAAATTTTGGTGCATTAATATTCACATCATACATCATGCATTTATATGATTAATAAATAATTAATAGATAGTACAAAATCGTTTAAAAAATTAATAATTAAATTATTAAATTAAGTTAAATCATATTAAATTGTTCAAATTATAAAATATTTGGAGGCGTCCAAAGACATTTGTCACTTTACTAGTTATTATCATATTTTCTAAAAGAAGATAGTTTCATCATTGAAATTTTAAAATATTATAATTGATTTATTAACTCCACTTATGTTGAACACTATGTGCGCTACATAGCCGGTCCCAAGTATGGATAAAGGAGGATGACTATGACGCTCATTCTTCATATCGAAAATGGATAAGGGAGGTCCCGAACTCATTTTTCATACCCGAAAAGTGGGGGAGGGAGGTCTCAAGCCCATTTTTCATTCTTGGAAAATGGAGGAGGGTTGCGATAGGTTGACAGCCAGCGTAAAACTTTTGTTCCTTTTCATGAAATGGATCAAACACATAGTGAATATTAGGCAGTAAAGCAACAACAATTACATAAAATGAACGTAGTAGAAATGAGGATGCTTAGGTGGATGTGTGGTAAAACTTGTAAAGATAGAATAAGAAATATAGTAATTCAAAGACAAGTAGGAGTAGTACCAATTGATACAAAGATTAGAGAAGGGCGATTGCGGTTGTTTGGTCACTTGCAAAGACAACGTACAAATGCCCCCACTAGAAAACTTGACTCAATAGAAATTGTAGAGATTCGACAAGGTAGGGGTAGACCAAAATTAAAATGGGATGCATTAATTAGTAGAGATTTGAATGGTCTGTAAAGCTCACCATTAATTGCACTTAATCAAGCACAATGAAAAATTTTGATCCATGTAACCGGCCCCAATTAAGTTGGGACTGAGGCTATGTTGATTATCATCATTAATTATTTATAATTGCAGTTTTTTATATAATTACACTTGTTACCTCAAAATAATATATTTCATACACGTGATAGTAGATTATTCTTCATTATCAATTACGATTGATGTATTTTTTAGTCATTTAAAAAGAAGGAAAAAATGAAATCAAATTTAAATTTGTGATAATTTTAGTCGACACTTATAAAAAATCTCAAATTGTAAATTAACTGGTGGTATAGTTTTATGATAATTAATAGTGTTATATAATGATTTAAAGAAAATCTAAATGTATCATTTTTTTCTATAAAAAAGACTCATTAGTATTATATTTTTTACTTATTTTAATTATTGTAGCTTTAAAATAAATAAGAATTTCATAATTTTAATAAATTATACACGCCATCAATAAAAAATTGATTTTAAAAATTAATAATTTTATAATCTAAAAATAGAAATATAAAAGTCTTTTTTGTTAAAAAATTTAATAAAATGAATAAGTATCATACATTATTAACATATTTTGATTAAGTAATATAAATAATTAATTTTATGTAAAAAAGTATATATTTTTTACTCAAACAAGTTTATATATATTGGTACTATTTTCAACCTAAGTCAATTGTTGATATATTGTTAAAAAAAATCGTTTATATATACTCCATTATAAAGCTGTTGTACATGATATTAGTATTAATTTGAAACTACACTAATTGTAATTTTTCCTAATCATTGTGATTGCCACATGACATTACTCAACTTATTTTCCAAGGAGAAATAATGTAAAAAAGTATGTTGCATTTAATGCATTGGACAATTCCCAAGCATAATTAAATAATAGAAAGGCTTCATGCCATGGGTATTTTCTTAAGTCCCATGGTATAATATATATATATATATATATATATTCATGCCATAGAACACCTCAAAATGTGTTGTGCATCAAATGTTTTGTGCATTTATGACTCGTAGATTAATGTGTTGGATTAGAATTCAATGGTTGTAAATGTGGTTCCCATAGCATGAGTATTTTTGTGGTTCCCGTGATAATAGTGTCGATGCAAATTTAAAAGGCTTGTAAGAGCTAGGTATCAAATGTAGGGTAAAAAGTAAGTCCCTCTATCATTTACTTTTTCTTTCTTTTTTTTCCCTCGTATTCTTGAATCTTGAGGTTGAAGGTTAAATTTCCAAAGTCTCTGACCAAAAAAAAATAATTGAAAGGTTTTCGTGCTTAGTTTAAATTTTCTAATGTAACTCCCATTCACATGTCAATTACGCATGTTTTAGTCCCTTAAATGTGTATTGAGACGCGTGCACGCACATATTGTTGGATTTTTTGCTTTACTCTTAATTTCTATTTTACTGTTATTAATTTAGAAAGTCTAGTGTATAGCATTCTCTATCCCTATTAGAGCGATACCCGGCCTGAAACACTAATTAAGCTCATGTGCACCAGTCAAACTTAACTAGAGCCAGCAGCCTCATCTTCTGTACCTGATAAACTTAACATGTATATCGATATGGAAATAAAAAATTAAAGTATACGCAACAGAAACTAAAAACTTTTTTGATAATATAGATTATATACAAAAATCATGAGTTTATCAAAACAAAAACACCATATAAAAATTTCCTAACCATGTTATATTACAAACATGTAATTCAAACACATTATATACAAAGGGAGTCATGGTAAAGTCGTTAATTATGTAATTATATGTGACGAACCCTTCTCAAATTAGGGCACCGCCCGACCTAATCCCGTTATTAAGCCCTAATCTCACCATATATGACCTAACAAGGGACTAGTCAGCCAATCCAAAACCATTTACCTACTTATTATTATTATTTTAAATAAATATAAACCTATACTTATCCTATGTCAATTCATAAATCAGAGTTAATTAAAATTTTGTTTACTTAAAAGTTTATTCAGCTGAAGTCTTAACAATCTAGCGGAAGCTTATAACACGAGTCTTAACAATTGTGGAAAAAAAACCAGGGAATAAAGATCACATGCATATATATATGATGAAACGGCGGTATATAATATCATGTGTATGGTCAAAGTACTACTCACTCAACCCATAATATACAACCCTAAAAGTATATCATATACATATAAAAGTAATACATTAAAAATCAAACCTACAAAATCGGGTGTAGTAGTGCTCCACTGGCTCAGAGGTAATCGCCGATCTTCTCTTTGGCTGGTCTGCTACTCGATGGATCTGCACCCACCGTCACAAACTAGACGGTGAGTACAAGAAAGTATGAAGTAATACTAAGAGACATTTGTTCACATTCTCAATTATGCAACAAGCACCTAAAAGCATGATAATAGCAACTATTTTGTAAAGAGAACATGCAAAGAGATACTTCAGCTAAACAACATGAAACTGACACATGGCTAAGTAGTAATGATCTAGGGCCGGTCGGCTGTGATCTTCATCACATCAGCCTTTCCACTTTATGAGGATGGAGTTAAGCTCTACATCAATGTGAAGGTCTGAGCAGTGCTCTTGCCTTTATAACCTTTCGCTGGTGCCAGTCACCTGCGATATATACTTGCTAACAACCCTGGGTCCCATACCTCATGTGATGCTCAAGTTATGCTTGCCAACAACCCCGGGACTCATTTCTCGTGTGCTATACAAGATAGTGGAGAAATCCCGATCACCCTGAATAGTCTAGTGACCCCGTATGTCCGCCAGATTTCTATCGTAATGACCCTCGATATGAGAACTACTTTCATATTCAAGAACAACATAGTAATGAAACCCAACAAAACCATTGCATACTAATGAACAAAAAAAATATATTACAATATTATGTAACACCTACCTAATAGCATGCTATTTCACTGACCACATGTATTAACAATCAACAATGAAATTGCACATGAATTGAAGTCAATGAAATCATTTTATCAACAAACTATACCGTGAAAGCAACCTCATGTAATGAGAAAGAACAACAAGTCATGACATGTAGAGTACAAAAGCAATTCAGTCCAAATGACTGGAAATGAACATATGAATAGGAACAAAATGTACAGAAATATCTTAATCAGTTTACTTATAATCCACACAATTTCATATGCTACTCCGGCCTCCCGACACCTCGAAACTCGTACTTGAATCCACGTAATGCTTCCCTTGGTTCCTGATATCATATTATAGGTTTTTGAGTGTGTTTGGACCTTTACTTAGGGTATTAGACTCTTTTATAGTGTTTAAGGAATTTTCAAAAATTGCAGTGTTTATGCTGTCATAGATCTAGCGCGCTAATGACTGGGGTTAGCGCGCTAATGACACATTAGCATGCTACCAATCCTTATCTAGCACGCTAATCCAGATTAGCACGCTAGCTGATCCACCTAACTAGTTATGTGCAGTAAAACCCAAAATTCTGCAATCAGAATTTCGAGTCTTCTCTACACATAGGTCATGTTAATGCCTAAGGAACCTCCATACACATTACTAGAGTTCCATGACATCAACCATAACATAAAACAACAACCCACAACATCAAATTCATGAATTCATTGAATTTAGCTAACTCTATTGTGTAGAGAAGTTACCCAACTTGATGAACACTAGCTATACTTGATCTCTCCTTCATTAAATCACTAAGTTTTTGCTGATCTTCTTCTTCTCCAGCAGCTCCTCCTTCTCCAGCAAGTTTCCTTCTCTATTAAGCAATTCAAATGAAAGAGTTGAGTTGCTTGAGTTGACCAAAAGCTTTATATTCATGAATTGGATATGGTTGATTGATAACCATTGATCCTAATGTGCACACGTATCTCGAGACCTAACTAATGGTACACCTATTAACACATGTCTCACTAACTCATGCCAAATGACACCAATAAGTGACTTAGGCCTCGTTTGGTTCGTTTTTGCCAACTTACAGTGTAAGTGGAGTTAATTCCATTGAGTTAACTCACAATGTAAGTTCATATTTCATGTTTGGTTGAACTTTAAACTTGCATGGAAGTTGCAAATTTTTTTAAAACAGTAAAATGTGGGAATTGACATAAATGTCCTCCAAACATATTTTTAAAATAAAAAAGACGATTTGTGAGGGACTTGGAAAAAAAGATGATTTGTGAGGGGTTTTTGTCCATTGAACTTTTGGGAGATATCTCCCTATAGGGGGTGGAGGAGATAACTCACCCCCTCCCCTTGTAAGTTGGGAGATATCTCACCCCATACCAAACAAGGCCTCAATTGGTGTTGAGATATGTCAATACGTGTCTCGAGAAATATCAAGTGGCTATTGTTTTAACTTACTAACTTAAGTGTACTTAATACTAAATCAACCATAACCCTATTTATATCACTTATAAAAGCAATATAAAGCTTAGACCAACTCACCATATTATTCTCTACCTTTATCTCATGCCGGCATGCAACTCGAGGCGCGTTCCCATACACGTCTCGACACCTATTCACAAGTAGGAATGACTTAGTAGTCTACACATATACAATACACTAGGCATTCATCATTACAAATATAATATTTACCTCAGCCATCTAGCCTCGGTCGCGACACGTATATCGAAGCAGATCCCACTTCACGGGTTATTTAATCCTGATTAAAAGATTAAAGTCGAATTAGAGATTTGGGCCGTGACATTCTATATAGTTTATTTATATTTTTTTATGTTTTAGTCTCCAAAATAGTAGCTTAGTTGTCCTCATTTGTTATTTTCAGGGTTATTAGAGTGCGCAGTTGAGTTTGGGGCAAAAAATTATGCGAAATAGTGTATTTACATGCAGTGTGTACAACTACCAGAGGATCTAACCACGAATTACGCGTTGTACAGTGGACGAAGTGACCCAACAGCAACTAAGTCACGCAGTGAATTGATGCACTTGAGACATTGCATTTTCACATACGGTGATCTTCATCGGGAACCGTGCAGGTGCGGTCTCCCATTTTTTCGCCGAGCTCTCCCATTTGCTTTCTTTTCTCATCAGCAGCCTTCGAATTTCCTTGAGATGCGTATTGTTGATGTCTCCTAGATCTTCTCTAGTTCTCTCGTCCGTCTTCTCATCCCCTGCGCCTGCCACGTGACAGTCTCTCACTTGGCCAGTACACGATCCAGCAGCGTTCTCCATCAAACGGTGCCCACCATGTCAGCTGGACTAGCAGATTCATCTAATCACCGCCTGACACGTGTCTTGAACCTGAATTGAAGCCAAAACCGCCACCAGATTGTCTTCGGCGCACGTGTCAATAAGGAACCCATGAAAATCACATTCTCTCATCCTCAAGAGACCAATTTTAGTAGTTTTTTTATAAATAGGACTTAGGGTATTCACCAAAAGGGGGTTCTCTCTCTCTCTCTCTCTCTCAACTTCGAATTTATTTTTGTTTTGTGTTATTCAACCATGAGAGATTAATCTCATGACCTAGGTAAAACTGCGAGGGAGGTTCGACTGTTCCTATCTATGGATTTGTGAGATTTATTTATCTTAATTTAATTACTTTTCATTGTTGTTTTACTTTCTTTGGTATTGATTAATTAATTAAAGCCAAATTTATATTTAAACCTTGATTATTTTGCTAGTGAATCATAAGCATTCGTCCTTATGGAATAGAACCACACAAGTGGCAATTGACCATACCAATTGATTTGACCCTTTTAGGACCGGTCAAATACCTTAGGGATCTAGGCTAAATCGGACGCACTAGTGATCCGGTTTTCTAGGTGTAGTGCCTTCAGAAAACCCATTGCAGTCATTGTGTTAAACCCAATGCGCTTGAGTATAGGGTTATACGATTGGCTAGGGAAGTAGTTATTGTTGTACTTTGGCTATCGAGAATAAGAGGCGCGAGGAACCACGTACGTTAAGCGGGTCTATAGCTACACTAGGATACTTTGGATTTGCATACTTTACATAGATTGATGACCAAATCCAATTTTTTATCGAACCGAACTTGTATGTCTTGAACTAGGTATTTTTCATTTGATTTCAAAACAATTTACATTGCTTTATTTATTTTATTGTTATTTAGATAAGTTAATTTGTTTATTCTCTCAAAACCCCCATTTTTTTCTCTTTCTTTTAGAACCTTGGAAATAATACCAATCTTTGTGGGATCGACCCTTTACCGCTATCTACAAAATAGTTGGTTTAGGAATTATATTTTATTGATGCGTTCGGCGCGCATCGAATTTTTGGCGCCGTTGCCGATGATTGTTTTTTTTCTTTCTTTGGTTTTCTTTTATTTATTTATTTATTTTGTCTATCTAGTTCCTTTTTCTTAACATGATGCATGCAACACCGCAATGGCCTCCTACTTCCACAATAATGGTCGATTCGAAGAGTCATATTATTACAATGTGAATGGGGTAGGTATGTCACATAATAGACATCAGTTTTCTAACATGCATTATTTTGTGCAACAGATCGAGGTTTGCAAAATTTGTGAAGATTACTCTCATTCGACATATGCTTGTCCTTACTATCAAAAGTATGAGAATCATCACTATTTTAGCTATGTATCGCCACAACCTGACTCTTTGAGCTCATGCCAAGTCCATAGATTCCTCAACATGAAAAGAGGTATATACAAGACTTGATGAATGACTTGATCTTCAGAGAACTACTTTTTCAATAAGTTCATCAACAGTGTCATGAAGAGAACCAACAGTTTCAACAAAGCACCTTTTTGGAAGATATGATGAAACAATTAATAGAAGGTCAACAACGTCTTCATGAAGAGCTTCAACAGTTTCAGCATGTGAATCCAGGGTTGCAAATTTTGGAAAGTCAACTTATTCAAATCAAAACCACACTTTAGAATATGATTGACGAGAAAGATGTAACGACCCTAAAACCTAACTCGTGCGCATGCCCAATTCTCGAGCGTCGACACAGAAATATGTTATTTTTGTTTGGTGTTTGTATTACATATTTATTACCCAAATGTGAAACTAATTGTCCAAACGTGTAAGGACGTTTACATGTACTCGTTGGAGTTTCGGATCGGGTTCGCCTCGGGATAATGTGCGCAAACGAGTACCAGGCGAATGAATTACGGGAATACGAACATCCGAGGGGATAATTTTAGTAAAACACTGACAAAATGGAAAAATGAAACATGAATAATAATTAGTATGAGAATGTATTTCAATCGACGAAACTTATATTGAGGCACGGCGATGTGAGTCGTGTACCGATCGGGCGCATTTACACCTGTGAAAAGCCAATTAAGTTGTTCAAAAGGATAAGACCAAAGACCAAGCCAACAAAGAGTCACTTAATTAAGTCACAAAAGTAGTCGGATGTAATGGTTTTGAGCCACAAGATGTGTATTGGGATTGGTACATGGGTCAAGATGACATTTGGAGTATAAAAGTCAAAAAATGGGTGTTTCATCACTTTTTCTCTCACTCCTCTCTCAAAAAAACTAAAATCGAGGTGGTTTTTGTAGATTTCAAGTGGTGATTTACACCAAGGGATCGACCAACGACGTGAATTAAGGTGAGATCTCGGTTAGTCGTTCGATTTCTCGTCGTTTTCGCTTCAGATTTTTTGGGACAACCCATGGTCACTGAATTTCAAAATTTTTTCATTGAACTTGGGTGAGATTTTGCAATCATTCAAGATGAATGGTTGTTGTGGTGTTGTTTAATTAATGAGTGTTGTTGTTGATGTTGTGTAGTCTTATTTTCATGTCATGTTGGGATATAGTTTTGAGGGATTAAACATTTGATTTTTGTCAAACTTACACATTGGTTTTGATGTTTATATATCAAATTAGACCCCTTAGAATCAGCTTGAGGTTTTGAGATGGTTTCGTAGGTCTATTGAAGTTAAAATGGTTGCATAAAAACTAGTTTTGTAGAACTAGTACTGCAGTCCAATTTTTGGGCTACTTCGAGGTAATGATCCGGGGCAATCAAACAAAGGTTTTTGAGCAAAGCCTTCTCTAGGTTTTCATGTTTTTATATCATACTTAATCCCTATAAATCAGATTTTGATTTGGAGTAGGTTTGATAGAGTTTAAAAGGCCGGAAATGAGGCTAAAAACTAGGACTGCACTATTATTTGTTAAAATTGTTTTGATTAGGCATGTTGGTGAATTGATTTGAGAGATCAAATGGGTCCAATTGACTTGTGAATAGGTTCGTTTAAATATTGGTATAACCTAGTTTGATGATCAATAAAGATTATGGCCATTGGAATTTGTTTAATCAATGAAAAACAAGGTAGAACATAGCATGTTTATATGGTTCAAAGTTGTCCAATTATGACAGTTGCGACTTAACAACTTTGCGTAATGATTTAAATGGGTATTTCTTTATCCAAATTAAGTAAGGTTGGAATTTTTGAAATCCCTATACATCCTACTTTGAGTAGCATTTAAGCTCGGACCTTGGTACAACTTTTAAATTGGTGAGAAATAGTTGTGTAAATGGCTAAAATAAATGAACTAAATTAATTAGTTAATAAAATGAATGGTATTGATCGATTGATCAAATAGAGTTGTAACTCTTAAAATGTGAGTTTGTGATTTAATAGGACTTGTTGAAGTACGTGAAAGCCTGGGGAACATTGTGTGAGGCTTCATAACCAACTTTGAGTTGGTTTGGTTGTAAGAAAACCAACTAGAAAATGCACAATTATTTCATTTTAAACTATAGAATATTGTTGTTCATTGCTTTGATATCTATATTTGGAATTCCATTATGATTGAGTTATCAAAGGGAAAGTGAGTCAAAAGCGATCCTTGGAAAGAGTGGCTGGTTGAGGTAACATACCAGAGCATGGCCTCGGGATGCACTGCACTGGATACTGGTTCTTAATAGGATGTGAGTTCTTAGCGTGGTTGTTCCAGAAGTCTTAAAATGTGTATTTCGATGCAATCCAACAGCAGCTAGAGGAGAGACGTTGTTGTACATGAGCTGGTTGCGGAGACGTCGACACGTGGCGCTTGTTGTTGAAGAGAGAAAACGCACAAAGAGAAATCGTGCGAGAAGACCGAAATTGTGGGAGACAGCGACACACGAATCTCGAGGCAGATGAAGGCTTATTTCTCATTTGATGGTTGGTTGTCGTGCGGATCTCGAGGCTTGATTAATTGGCTTAGATTGCGCTGTGTCACAAACATGTGTCCCAACTGCGTTACTTGTCTGTTGATGACCTTTTAATCAATCGTGATGTATGCGTCTCGAGGTATGTCATCTTGTAGCTGATCACTGCATATAAATACTTTATTTCATATAGTTTTTTGCCCTGGATTCAACCGCGCACTCCAATATCCCCGAACATGATAAATAAATGCAATTAGGCTAATATTTTGGAGACTTAACAATAAAAATATATAAATATACTATATATAATTACGTAATTAACGACTTATCATTTGCCAAGACTCAACGACCTGTTTGGTCGGACTACTTGCGCCTCTCTGTTTTCATTCCTATACACTCATGTATTGATTGCTCTTGATTTATATACAGTCTTTTACTTATTCATGCACCCTTATATCTTTCTTTCTATCTGCATGAATATACACTAATTTATTTATTTTGAAATGTTGTTTAGTATCCTACTGGCGTTACTTACCTGGGCTCATCATTTTTGTGTTTGACTAAGTGCAGATCCGCAGTCGAGTAAGGGAAAGGGGCCAGTACAGTAGATCTATTGTAAGGACTTTGAAGCGACCTTCCCTCTCGTACTTTTGTAGGTTTTATATTACTTATGTATATTTTTTTAATCACAAGGGGTATATGGGTTTGTGAGATACTTTGGGACATGTATATAATATCTGTTTATTATACATTTCGACGATTTTATGTTGGGTTTTCACACTCTAGGATGTCCTCACTGATTGGTTTAGAGTTGTTTAGATTTGTTTAAGTTGAAATCGCTTCCGCATAACCTTTAATAACTTACAAATTTGAATAACTTACTATAAATGTTAAATTTCGCTGCCTTGTAATGAATAATGGTTAGGAAGGTTGACTAGGTTTGCGTTGACGTCGCGAGGATTGAGTCGGGGTCCACGTAAGTCTAGGCCGGGCGGGGCCCAGTTTAGGTTGTGGAACTGGGTCGTCATAGTTTGTATCAGAGCCAGTTTTCATAGAGCTAAGTTTAAAAACTCTTGATTAACTCATAACCACCATAAGGCACAAACCCATAAGTAGTTAGGACAATGATTGGAACTTAGAGTGGAACCCTATGATCCTGACTTAAGTCATACTTGGGAAATGAGAAGAGTTGGGGAAACTAAAATTGAACTATATGAGCTATTTGATGTGTTGTATATTACTACTATCGATAGCTATGTCATGATCGAGAAATTGCATTCTTTGTAGATTGCGATTGCCGATCAGCCCAAGATCAGAGATAGCGGTTCGGGTGACGTTCATGAGATGTTGGATGAGGTGTCCCAACTGGTCGCATCACATGGCCAGCAGCTTCAGGAGATTCTTCGACTGTTGAGGGCACAGGCTACACTATTGCCTTCTACGTCAGCAGCACCGGTCATTCAGGGTGGGATTGTACCTACGGTACAGGACACTCTTCGGCTCCTACAGTGCCGACAAGACCTGCGATTGATGAGGGGGTTCAAGTCCAGGTTGAGAGAGTACCACCTATGCGTGATACACCGGTGGAGGATACGTCGAGCACACCCACTGATACGAATACTCGGGCGATGGCTGAGGCGAGACAGTCTTGCGAGTTTTAGAGACATCACTCGAAGAAGTTTCACGGTGGTACGGATCTCGGAGCGACAAAGAAGTTTATGAGGATTTATGAGAAGATCCACGATGTCTTGGTTATACCGGATTGTATGAGGCCGAGCATCTTGTCAGCTTCGTTGTTCGGAGAGGCTGATGTTTGGTGGCGAGCATGGTGGCTACGAAAGGGAAACCCAAGGAGTGGGCTGAGTTCAAGGAAAGATTCAACCATAAGTATTTCCCTCATTCAGTTCAAGAACATGAAGAGACCGAGTTTCAGAATATCCGACAGGCTACCGGTGAGACAATGATGCAGTATATGGGCGGTACTTATAGTTAATGGATTATGTCGGGGGCATAGCTAATTCAGACGCTGACCAGACGTACTATTTCATGCATGGCTTGCTGAGTGAGATTGGGACTATGATGGTGACCACAACTACAGGGACTTTATAGGAGGCCTACGATAGGAGTATGGCCAGTAAGACCTTTTTGAGCATGCGCATCGGTGCAGTAGTCTCGGCTCCACCACTATCACAGTCAGATGTCAGAACTTGGAGGTGACGGGAGGAGGAAGAGACCCAGACAGGTGGAGGCCGAGGGATCGAGCTCAAAGTGTAGGATATGTTGCATATCCACCTTATAAAATGCATATTGCGTCAATACCATCCGTTCTAGTACGAAGTTATGCCAGTATAACACGGTAGTCAGCACAGTCAGGTCCTCAATGACAGAAGTATCAGAGGGCTTAGTGCAGTGGCAGTGGCTGGGGTAGAGGTATGGACAGGGACAGAGTGCTCCATCTGGATCGGGATTTCAGCGTACTTGTTGGGTGTGTGGACAGCCAGGCCACTTTATTAGTACGTGTCCACGACTGAACAAAGGGCAGCCACAGTAAAGTCAGGAGCAGGTTCATGATGTTGCCGCTCCAGATTTAGCTGCTACCCGTAACCTGATTGAGGGTATGATTTACATTTGCAGTCGTTTTATGTACACTATGTTGAATTCTAGTTCAATGGTATCTTTTATTTTCAGTCGCATGGTTGATGAGTTGGGTTTGAAATCCACTAGACTAAAGAGACCTTTGATCCTTAGCACAGCTGCTGGGGACAAGATATATCCGAACTTGTTGTGTGTCAATTATTCAGTAGAGATAGAGGGTCATGTTTTGCCAGCACACCTGAAGGTGTTGGAGTTCCTAGAGTTTGATGCATTGTTAGGCATGGATTGGTTGAGTGTTCATCATGCACAAATCCATTGTTTCAGCAAGAGAGTTACATTTCAGATTCTCAGACATCCCGAGTTCATTTTTAGGGGACTTTGACTAGCTTACCGATTACCAGAGGCACAGTAGCTTCTAGCGTAGATATTGAGACATTCGCTATTGTTTTGAGTACGACGGAGAGGTTCGAGACTAGGTTGGAGGAGGTACTTGTTATGTGCGAGTTCCCATATATTTTTCTTGTAGAGCTACCAGGATTACCATCGCCTTGAAAGACTGACTTCATCATTGATTTGGTCCCGAATACTAAACTTATATATATTCTGCCATACCGGATGGCTCTGAAGGAGCCAGATGAGCTGAAAGGATAGCTTGATAAGTTGTTGGAGTTAGGGTTCATCCATCCGAGCATGTCACCTTGGGGTACACCAGTCTTGTTTGTTAAGAAGAAATATGGCAACATGAGATTATGCATTGATTACAGACAGCTCGATAGGGTTATAGTGAAGAACAAGTATCCACTTCCTCTCACTAACGACTTGTTTGACCAGATAGCAGGAGTACAGTGGTTCTCAAATATTAATTTGAGGTATGGGTACCATCAGTTGAGGATTAGAGCAGAGGACAAGGAGAAAACTACTTTTCACACTTGATACGGGCATTACCAAGTTACGTTCATGCCTTTTGAGTTGGCTAACGCTCCCACGATGTTCATGGATCTCATGCATCGAGTACTGATAGAGTACTTGGATATGTTCGTCATTGTGTTCATCGACGACATCCTTATCTACTATAAGACTCGTTAGGATCACGAGGAGATCCTCAAGATGGTTTTACAGACTTTGAAGGCGTACAAACTGTATGCAAAGTTTAGTAAATGTGAGTTTTGGCTTACAGAGGTCGAATTTTTTAGGCACATCGTCAGAGCCAGCGGAGTGTCGTAGACCCCGCTAAGACCAGAGTTGTAATAGATTGACCTACACCGCGATCAGTGATAGATATCCACAGTTTCTTGGGGTTGGCAGGCTATTACAGGTGTTTTGTTCAAGACTTCTTGAAGATTGCGACACCAATGATGCAATTGACAAATAAGGATACAAGTTTTCAGTGGAATGACAATTATGAACAAGCTTTCAGGAATTTGAAGGAAAGATTAACTACCGCACCCGTTTTGGTACTACCTGGTTAGGGAAGGGTTTTGAGATGAACACTAATGTTTTTAAGGTCGGTTTGGGTTGTGTTTTGATGCAGGGCGGTAGAGTGATTGCCTATGCGTCCCGACAGCTAAAGATTGACGAGAAAAACTACCCTATACATGATTTGGAGTTAACGGTAGTGGTCTTTGCATTGAAGATTTGGCATGATTATCTCTACGGAGAGAAGTTTGTGTTGTTTACATACCACAAGAGTTTGAAGTACCTCTTCACCCAGAAAGAGTTGAACATGCGACAAAGACATTGGCTTAAGTTCCTAAAAGACTATGACTTCTCATTGGAGTACCACCCGGGAAAGGCCAATGTTGTTGCAGACGCATTGAGCTGCAGAGGGGAAAACTCAGATATTGTTACTTGCTACATGACACACGAGTATGGGTTACTCAAGGCGGTCGAGTCGATGTATTCTGTTGATATCCCGACTGGTACTAGAGTGTTGATTTGTAGGCAGAAGAGGACTTAGACAGTGTCGATTCAGAGTGTAATTGAGGTCAACAGGCAGATGAGCAGTACTAGAGGTTCATAGAGTGTGCTCAGAGTCCAGATCATCCACATTGGAGTTAGTCGACAAACTCATGCCTAATATTTAGAGGTCAATTATAGATTTTATCAATGGTTGAGTTACGTGATGAGATACTTGATGAGGCTCACCGCTTATGTTTTACGATTCATTCGGGTCGGACCAAGATGTATGTTGATGTGCGTCATTTTTCTGGTGGCCAAGGATGAAGACCGTTATTTCTAATTACGTTTGAGCATGTGAGGTATGCTAGCGAGTTAAGGCTAAGCATCGGAGGCCCGGTGGGTTATTATAGCCACTTCCCATTCCTCGATGGAAGTGAGAACATATTGCCATGGATTTCGTCAGTGGACTACCTCAATCTCAGCTCGCACATGATAATATATGGGTGATAATGGACAGGTTGACGAAGTTTGTGCACTTTTTACCAATCTCTACCATACATCGGGTGGATAGTTTGGCGAGTTTGTACGAGCGGAAGATTGTTCGACTACATGGTGTTTCGTTATCGATTTTGTCAGACAGAGGGTTACGGTTTACATATCAGATTTGGTAGAGCATGCAGGCACAATTCGACACGCAGTTGGATCTCAGTACAACCTATCATCCACAGACTAACGGATAGTCAGGGAGACTAATTCAGATTCTCAAGGATATGCTGAGGATGTGTGTGTTAGAGTACGGTGGATCATGGGAGGAGTATCTCATTTGTGTGACTTTGCCTACAATAACAGTTATCAAGCCAGTGTTGGTATGGCACCGTTTGAGGCATTCTACGGTAGACCATGCAAATCTCCTTCTTGTTGGGCGGAGCCGAGGATGTAGCAGTTATTGGGCCAGAGATTGTAGTGGATCACACATAGAAGATACGGCTTATCAGATTAATGCTGAAGGGTGCGCATGAGAGGTAGAAAGAGTATTATGACATGTATCACGACGATTTAGAGTATGATGTCGGGAGTTATGTGTATTTGAAGGTTTCTCCAATGAAGAGTCACAAGAGGTTTGGGATTAGAGGAAAGCTTGCGCTGAGGTTCATTGGTCCGTTCAGAGTGAAGAAACGAATAGGCAAGATTGCGTACAAGCTGGAGTCGACACCTCAGTTGTGCGGGATCCACCCTGTATTTCATGTTTCTATGCTGCAACTGGATAGGTCGAGAGAGGGCAGACGACCGACAGTGGACTTGAGCGAGATAGACTTGAGGGAGGACATTACCTATGACGAGCAACCTATTTAGATTCTTGACCATAAGGTGAAGATTCTGAGGAACAAAGAAATCCCATCATTCCTTGTCAAATGACATCATCATGGAGATGAGGAGGTGATGTACGAGCTCGAGTCATATATGCGCGAGTACTTTTCCTATATCTTCTAAGTTTCGGTAAGTTCTTCCCTTGTGTTTTGTTTCAATTTCAAGGAAGAGATTCTAATTAGTTGGGAAGATTGTAACGACCCTAAAATCTAACTCGTGCCACATGTCATTTTAGGGTCGTATGTGGGACCCAGTTGTCGTGATACGCATGCCCAATTATCTAGCGTCGACACCGAAGTATGCTATTTTTGTTTGGTGTTTGTATTATGTGTTTATTACTCGAATGTAAAAACAATTATCCAAACATGTGAGGATGTTTACATGTACATGTTGGAGTTTCAGATCGGGTTCGCCTAGGGAAAACATACGCGAACGAGTACCAGGCGAACGGATTACGAGAATACGAACATCCGAGGGGATAATTTTAATAAACTTTTTTTCAGTAAGTATAACTTACTTTAGAATATTTATTGTGTCCTTTTTATATAGGCCCATTTATTCATCTTTCCAGAATTTTGATTTTATAAATTCATTTGTTAAAATGGGCCCTAATAGAATTTTCTGGGACCAAACAATCAATGTGGTATATAATTGGTCATATAATCGTGGGTACATAGATGTTTTTTATGCAATAACCTTAACTAGGGGTATAGGGGGTTAGCTGAACTAACTCATTTTGTTGATAGACAGGTCATTGATGGAATTACGAATGGGGTTGGTGTTATGAGTTTCTTCATAGGGGAGTGGATCAAATATATAGGAGGTGGAAGAATTTTTTCTTATATCTTCTTGTATTTATTTTATGTATCAAAGTTTACTGACAAAATTAAAAAATGAAACATTAATAATAATTAGTATGAGAATGTATTTCAATCGACGAAATTTGTATTGAGACACGACGATGTGAGTCAAGTACCGATCGGGCGCGCTAACGCCTGTGAAAGGTCAATTAAGTTGTTCAAAAGGATAAGACTAAAGACCAAGTCAACAAAGAGTCACTTAATTAACTCACAAAAGTAGTTGGATAGAATGATTTTGAGCCACAAGATGTGTATTGGGATTGGTAGATGGGTCAAGATGACATTTGGAGTATAAAAGTAAAAAATGGGTGTTTCGTCACTTTTCTCTCTCCTCTCTCAACAAAAATGAAAGTGGATGTGGGTTTTGTAGATTTCAAGTGGTGATTTACGCCAAGGGATCGACCAACGATGTGAATTAAGGTGAGATCTCGGTTAGTCGTTTGATTCTCGTCGTTTTGGCGTTAATTTTGCGCGTTTTCGTCGAGATTTTTGGGGGACGACCCATGGTCACTGAATTTCAAGGTTTTTTTCATTGATTTTGGGTGAGATTTTACGATCATTCAAGATGAACTTTTTTGTGGTGGTGTTGTTTAATTAATGAGTATTGTTGTTGATGTTGTGTAGTCTTATTTTCATGTCATGATGGGATATAGTTTTGAGGGATTAAACGTTTGATTTTTGTCAAACTTACACATTGGTTTTGATGTTTATATATCAAATTAGATCCCTTAGAATCAGCTTGAGGTTTTGAGATGGTTTCATAGGTATATTGAAGTCAAAATTGTTGCATAAAAACTAGTTTTGTAGAACTAGTACTGCAGTCCAATTTTTAAGCTACTTTGATGTAATGATTCGAGCAATCAAACGAAGGTTTTTTAGCAAAATCTTTTATGGGTTTTCATGTTTATATATCAAACTTAATCCTTGTAAATCGGATTTTGATTTGGAGTAGGTTCGATAGTGTTTTAAAGGCCGGAAAGGAGGCTAAAAACTAGGACTGCACTATTATTTGTTAAAACTGTTTTGAGTATGCATGTTGGTGAATTGATTTGAGACATCAAATGGGGTCTAATTGACTTGCGAATAAGTTTGTTTAAATATTGGTATAACCTACTTTGATGATCAATAAAGATTGTGGCCATTGGAATTTGTTTAATCAATAAAAAATAAGGTAGAACATAACATGTTTATAAGGTTCAAAATTGTCCAATTATGACAGTTGCGACTTAACAATTTTGCGTAATGATTTAAATTGGTATTTGCTATCCAAATTAACTAAGGTCAGACTTTTTGAAATCCCTATATATCTTACTTTGAGTAACACTTAAACTCGGACCTTGGGACAACTTTTATATTGGTGAAAAATATTTGTGTAAATGACCAAAACCAATGAACTAAATTAATTAGTTAATAAAATGAATGGTATTGATTGATTGATCAAATATAGTTGTAACTCTTAAAATGTGATTTGTGATTTAATTGGACTTGTTGAAGTACGTGAAAGCCGGGGGAACATTGTGTTAGCTTCGTAACCAACTTCGAGTTGGTTTGGTTGTAAGTAAACCAGCTAGGAAATGCACAGTTATTTCATTTTAAACTATTGAATATTGTTGCTCATTGCTTTGATATGTATCCTTGGAATTACATTCTGATTGAGTTGTCCGAGGGTAAGTGAGTCAAAGGTGATCCTTGGAATGAGTGGTGGCTGAGGTAATATACCAGAGCATGACCTCGGGATACACTGCATTGGATATTGGTTCTTGACAGGGTGTGAGTTCTTAGCATAGTTGTTCCAGGAAATCTCACTATCTCCTGAGTTTAGGGCTTGTGAGTGTACCAAGTCCTAGAACCCTAGTCTTGATGGTTTGCCAAGACTCAACGACTTGTTGGTCAGGACTACTTGCGTCTCTCTGTTTTCATTCCTGGACATTCATGTATCGATTGCTCTTGATTTGTTTAAAGTCTTTTACTTATTCATGCGTCCTTATATTTTTCTTTATATCTAGATGAATATAGACTGATTTATTTATTTCAAAATGTTGTTTAGTATCCTACTGGCGTTACTTACCTGGGCTCATCATTCTTATGTTTAACTGCAGATCTGCAGTCGAGTAAGTGAAAGGGGCCAGTACTGGGAGATCTATTGTGAGGACTTAGGATCGATCTTCCCTCTCGTACTTTTGTAGGTTTTGTATTACTTATGTATATTGTTTTGATCACAAAGGGTATATGGGTTTGTGAGATACTTTGGGACATGTATATGATATGATTTCTCTATCCTCTGTTTATCATACATGTTGACGGTGCTATGCGAGGTTTCCACACTCTAGGATGTGTTTAAGTTGAAATCACTTCCGCATAACCTTTGTAACTTACAAATTTGAATAACTCACTATAAATGTTAAATTTAGGTGCCTTGTAATGAATAATGGTTAGGAAGACTTACTAGGCTTGCGTTAACGTTGCGAGGATTGACTCGAGGGCCACATAAGTCTAGGTCGGGCGGGGCCCAGTTTGGGTTGTGGAATTGGGGTCATCACCAAGAGTTGTGTAGTACACAACCAGTTTTTTACACAGAGGAGAATGTGAGTGTTGATGCATTGAATAGTGTTGAGGTGAATGAGGATACACAGGTGGAGGACTATTGGAGCGAAACAGCGGAAGGACTTGAAGCCTTTCAAACTGAGCCAAAAATTATCATTGCACAAGATGAAGAGGAGGAAAATGAGATGAAAATTGAAGTCGTTTCAGAAAGGCCAGAGGAGCCGCAGAAAGAGAGCAAGGAAGACCAACCTCTGGTGTTGGTGAAGCCACCCACCCTCCCATGCATATTTGTTAAACCTTTTAAGGGGTGAGGTAAAGGATCGTTCACATATTTTCTACACTACCGACACCATTGTATTGGATGATCATGATGCGACATAATCTTTTGTATTAGAAGTCTCGAATGAGCTCCCAAGTCTGAAGGAGGGCGTGCATGTTGCATTGCCCGAAGCTATAGATGCACCATTCGTTGTTGATATCTTGAAAGGAGAGGGCATCACGAGATAAATCACGCCGAGTCTAGCCAAAGACTTGAAAGAAATACGCTTGTTGGGAGGCAACCCAGCTTTGTTTTTTATTTTTATTTCTTGCATTTATTTCAGTTTTAGTTTAGTTCTTATTTCTTTTATGTTCAATAAAACCATAAATTGGTTTCTTGGATTTTCGCAGGTGAATGTTTGATTTTCACTAGAGGCACTGGAGCACCCCCTGAGTTTTGCTAGGCTTGACTTTGAATTATATTTTTTTAGCATAATTTGAGCATTTTTAGGGAATTAACATATTACTATAATTTTAGGTGTTTTGAGACTTGTTTGGGGCGTAATCCAACTTAAGTCGCCGCATTAGTGGCGAGTCTTTGAGTAGACCTAAAACCCTAGACTTCATTTCACCATCTTCTTGATTTCACTCTTTGTTGAAAGTCTTCGGGCTCGCAAGATATGGTGAGAATTATTTAAGTTAACTCCTATGCTTATTAGTTCTTGCTCTTGTTATGATTATTTTTCCATAGTTTCCTTAGTCATCTAGACATGAGCGATTTTGTTCATTCACTAGCTTTTGAAGACTTTTATTATGCATGCCTTCGTATCATCTTCTTATTTCTTTATCCATGTTCTTTTTCACCATTTTTCTTTTCTATTTGTTGCGTGGATTCCTTGACTTGTTTTGAACCTTGAGGACAAGGTTTGAAATAAGTTTGGGGGTACTTTAAGATTTGTGGATTAAGTAGGATGAGTTTCTTTGCGAAAGATCATAGGTGCGATTGTTTAAAATTTTCAATTATATGCGATTATATGCGGTTAAAGGATGGTAATAATGGTGTTTTATATCATTTATTCTCTCATTTCTTCCATTTCTTTTCCCTTCATACTTCTCTTTCTCATTTCATTAGGAGTTGATACATTTTCATTCATGTACTTAGTATATTTTTCATTATTATTATTTATCTAGAGTCACCTGAAACGTTGCTTCATGTCTTTGGTTGTGGATGAGTAAACTATGGTTGCCTTTTTGACTTGAAACTTAGGAAAATTAGGAGAAACACTCACTCGAGCCCGTAGCCTGACACTTTTATGATTTCATGATTAGAGACTTAGTATGATGGTTAAGCCTTGTACTAGATACCAAAGGAGGCAAACAGTCAGAACTGTGCAAGTCAGATTTCTAGGGTGCTAGAACGAGGATGTAACCCACTCGAGGCGGAATTCCTAGGACGAAAACAATTTTGGGGAAATGATTTAGGCCATTTTTTAATGAAAACCCTTAGCCTTAAGCACGCCTAAAGTAATTTTCCTAGTTAACCCATTCTGAGCCAACCCAACCTTTATTTTTTTCATACCAAATGTTAAACCCATAAACATAGCCTTATATATTCCTTTACCTAATTGGAAACTAGTCTTAGACTTTAAGTCTTTAAAAAGAGACATGAGGAGAAAAAATTTAGAAAAGAAAAAAAAAACTTTATATGCCCAAAATAAGGGGAAAGTCATGATTATAGAGTCCCTCCTAAAACGACATCCACAGGAAATGGAGTAAGGAGCCGGGTGATTGGAAAAAGGTGAGAACTGCACATATTAAATGAAAAATGAATTTAAATGCAGTATAGTCACTTTCATGTTCTCATATAATCTTTTGATAGTCTAAGTTTTAGTTTTCCAATGTTTCGCATATCATTTAATTATTTCCTTGGTACCCTATCATAGCCATGTTATAACCTGTTTAAAGTCCTAGTGATTCTCATTGGTGCTAAGTCTACAATAGTAGAGAGTGTGGTTGCGTTTCTAGCTTATGGTACTTTATAGGCGTTGATGCGCTATTTTTGGGGAGATTGTAAACTTGCATGCTTGAATGTATAGACCAAGAAAACTCGTGAGTAGTTGATGATCTTTGTCTTGACCGAATCTATGTCTTTAAAGTGTTATCTTAATTATGTTTGGGTTTCGATTCTTGACATATCATGACTCTTAAATTTCTTGAGCGGCTTGTTAACTTGGCGACTATGTAAACCAAAGGAACTCCATGAATTTTGAATTGGTTATAGGATCAGTTTAGTCAGTGCATAACTATATTAAGAGTCTAGTTTACTTGTGTTTTGTCATTTACACTTTTGCTCGAGACGTGCAAACTCTTAAGTTTGGGGGTATTTGTTAAGTCGTTAATTATGTAATTATATATATTTTATTTATATATTTTTTATGTTTTAGTCTCCAAAATATTAGCCTAATTGTCCTCATTTGTTATTTTCGGGGTTATTAGAGTGCGCGGTTGAATCCATGGTGAAAAACTACCATAGGATCTGCCTAGTGTTATGCGTTGTATAGTGGACAAAGTGACCCAGCAGCAACCAAGTGAAATAGTGAATTGACGCACTTGAGACACTGCATCTCTACAGCCGGTGATCTTCCTCAGGATCCGTGCATGTCCGATCTCTCATTTCTTCGCTGAGCTCTCCCATTTGCATTCTCTTCTCACCAGCAGCCTTCGAATTTCCTCAAGATGCGTGTTGTTGATGTCTCCTAGATCTTCGCTCATTCTTTCGTCCGTCTTCTCATCCCCAGCGCCCGCCACGTAGGAGTCTCTTACTTGACCACGATCCAGCAGCGTTCTCCATCAATCGGTGCCTGCTACGTTAGCTGGACCGGCAGATTTATCCAATCACCGCCTGACACTTGTCTTGAACCTAAATTGAAGCTAAAACAGCCACCAGATTGTCCTCAACGCACGTGTCAATAAGGAACCCATGAAAATCACATTCTTTTTCCTCGATAGACCAATTTTAGTAGTTTTTTTTTATAAATAGGACTTAGAGTATTCAACAAAAGGGAGTCAACTTCTGGTTTCTTTCTCTCTCTCTCTCAACTTCGAATTTATTTTTGTTTTGTATTCTTCAATCATGAGATACTAATCTCATAGCCTAGGCAAGATTGCGATGGAGGTTCGACTGTTCCCATCCATGGATTTGTGAGATTTATTTATCTTAATTTCATTGCTTTTCACTGGTGTTTTATTTTCTTTAGTATTGATTAATTAATTAAGGTTAGATTTATATTTAAACCTTAATTATTTTGCCTGTGAGCCGTAAGCATCCGTCATTATGCAATAAGACCACACAAGTGGTAATTGACTATACCAATTGATTCGACTCTTTTGGAACCGATCAAATACCTTAGGGATATAGGCTAAATCGGACGCACTAGTGATCCGGTTGTCTAGGTGTAGTGCCTTCACAAAACTCATTGCGGTCATCGTATTAAACTCGATGCGCTTGAGTATAGGGTTATACAATTGGCTAGGGAAGTAGTCATTGTCGTACCTTAGCTATCAAGAATAGGAAGTGCGAAGAACCACGTACGTTACCGGGTCTATAGCTACACTAGGATACTTTTGATTTGCATACTTTACATATATTGATTACCAAATCCAATTTTTTTATCGAACTGAACTTGTATGTCTTGACCTAGGTATTTTTCATTTGATTTCAAAACAATTTCCATTACTTTATTTATTTTATTATTATTTAGATAAGTTAATTTGTTTATTCTCTCAAAACCCCCATTTTTCTCTTTCTTTTAGAACATTAGAAAGAATACCAATCTTTGTAGGATCAACCATTTACCGCTATCTACAAAATAGTTGGTTTAGGAATTATATTTTATTGACGCGTTCGGCGCGTGTCAGTCATTACATCGTAGAGAATACTATAAAACTCATAGGCTTTCTCTTTCCCTTTAGCTGAAGCGCTTGGCTGAGAACCTAAAATGTTAATTTGGGGTGAGCGCTCCAACTTGCTCTATAAGTAAGGATTCACAAAGCTATCAACAATCCATATAATAGTCAAGAATGAAATGCAATAGCAATATGGCCAATCATAGCTAACAGGAAATATGAAATCATATAATCCAATACATAAAAGAATGCAAGTCAAACATTCAATGGCTATTACAATGTGATTCCCATTTCATTTATAAAACTAGAGTCGATTACCCACCGATACCATTAATGCAATTGCTAGACCAATAAATTGGCCGATACGTTATATAGCCAATCTATTAATGTTCAATGATTATATCCTAAACCTTATAGTGAATGTGTAATCCACACAACCTATTTAGCTGGGTATGATTTAACATATAGGTCGAGAACTAAACCCATATCCTATATAACATATTTTCAACTCTAGGGTTTACTCTCGCCGATCGCATCATTCACCATTTTCCTTTTTATTAAAACCCAATCACAATGTACTTAGCCCCCATTCAAGTCCATAAACTATATAAACTAAATATACTACATAGCCAGAAAAAGTTGATAAATAAGTGAATTCGTACTTATCTCGATTTGGGTTTCATAGTCTCTTTACACTATCCGAGTCTCCTAGGGGACTCATAATTAAATCTACACCGATATAAGTTTATTTGGATCAATTTTAATATTAAAATGGTCCTAGTATGATCCTAGAACTCCAGTCCAAATTTCGTTCGAATTCGATAACCAAAACTTGAGTTATCACATTTTCAATTTTGACATCGTAAACTGCATTGTGAACCACGCCGTGGTAGAAACCACGACGCCCTTCACAATGTGAAATTGCTACAAAAACAACGTCCCACGTCGTGGGTGGCACCGTGGGTTTCATGCCTACGGTGCCATTTGGCGGCGCCGTTTGCTTCCTTCTCAGGTCGAATTTGCCTTCCTCCCCGGTGACCCCTTCGATCTCCTAGACCTCTTGGACACATCCAAACACGTCCAAAACACTCCAAAGAGTCCCTACACTAGTCTCCATAACTCCACCACGCCCCCAACAACAACTTCATCGACGACGACGACGACAACAACAACAACAACAACAACAACAATGACAATGACAACCATAACAACAACGCCCATTAAAATAGTCATAATGACCCACCACCACCCTAAATAGAGATTCCAGTGAACCTCTTAAGCCTTCCCATCACCCCAACACTCGTGGTCACACCCACCTTTGCTCGCACACACCCACACAAACCAGTCCAACTTCATGAAAACTCTATGACATCACTATTGAACTCATGAGAGAAAAGAAACTCACCAAGCCTTGACGGAGAAGACGACCTTTTCTCTCTTTTCGACAAAGTTGTGAGGAAGATGGTGGTGACGAGGTCAAGTTGGTGATGGCGGTGGTGGCAACATCCTCATCACCTTTACTTACTCCTTAAGTAGCCACCCCATTAGCCACTTCATGATTCAAGATCATTATCATCTTCGTCACGTATCTCAAGGTGAGCCCAACGATGTTGAGCTTAAGATAACACAAAGATAATGTGACACGGATCGGTATCCGCCACGTATCTCAAGGCCTATCAATGTCTTTTAATTGTCAATTGATTTCATTGTATAAACTATAGGTTATATTGATTTTGATTAAACCATTAACATATAAATTCATTTAACACGTCACACAAACACCAAACAACATGCAAAATCATGCACAGGTTAATCGAGACAATTCGAGCTTAACCGCGAGTCTAATTCGGGTTAATTAGTGTTTGGATTATGGTTAATCACCTAGTTAGGGACACTGGTCGTTACATAGTGTATGTAGGAATTGTGTTATATGTTTGGAAAGTTTGTATTTTGATCTTGTGTTTGTTTTTTGGCAATACATATTCATTTGTTTTAGTTAAATTAGTAAGGGGACTTGCTATTCACACACACTCTTTGCTCTTACACACACCACTTAAACCACAAACACACATTTTTATCATTTTGACCTAATTACCCCTCACCCCCCTCCCCACACACCCACACCACTTCATAACTTCAAACACACACCACTACCTCCCTTAATCGCCACAGCCGCCCTCCTCCACTGTCACTCCCACCGTCGATGCGTCATCATCTTCCTCGTCGTTTCCATTTCGTCATCCTCTGAGCCGCCTCCACGTCATCGTCCTCACCATCGCCTCCACACTGTCATCCTCCCCATCGCCTCCGCACTGTCATCCTCTCCCTCTCTCTAGGCCTCAAATCTAAGATTTACCTCTCTAACCACTACCCTCAAGACCTCTGCATGCACCCACCACTGCAACCACTGCCAGCTCTATCCCATCACCACCTTTGGTATTGTGTTCGACCATTCAGAGCCGAACATATGATGACCATGTTCGGTTCTAGTGGCTGAACATCTATGCATGTTCGGCCACGCATGCTGAACTTCACGCATATGTTCGGCTTGGGTGACCAAACATAACCATTGTGTTCGGCTCCGAGCGGTTGAACACAATTAAAGAACCACTTGAGTATCCATTCATCTCTCAACTACTCAAAGCGCATGTCCCCCATTGGTAAACCTGATCGGCCGATCTTAAAAGAGAAGGAGGGTGGTGGAGGCTAACTAAGAGGAAAATGGAAAGAGAAATGACAATCTGTAAAGGGAAGTGACATCGACAGAGGAGGAGAGTGTCGTCGCCAACGATGCCGACAGTGACGATTAAGGAGGGGGTGGTGTGCATTTGGTTTGGCGACAGTGAGGATTAAGGAGGGAGTGGTGTACATTTGGTTGAAGAGGTGAAGAAAAGTATTGGTGGTGTGTGTGCTTTGAAAGAGTTGTATGTATTTGAGGTAAGGGTAATTAGGTCATTAATTTTAAAAAATGTATTTAAGTGGCGTGTGTGTGTAAAGGAAAATTGTGTGTACGTTTAGCAACCTCCTTAGTAAGTTTGATGTCTACATAAAGATCCTTATATTAATTGTAATACAAAGTTTTTGATAAGTTTTGATTTGATTGAATAAAAGTTTGCGAGCGTTTGTGTGTTTGTGAGATTGTTTGCTTCGTTGCGAATGAATTTTTATCAAAAAAGTGGTGTCAGAGCGAAGTTGGGATATTGGTGAGTTTGACTGTTGGGAGTTTGGTAAGTTTAACTATTAGTGGAGTTGCTCATGGTAACTTGCATTGGAGTGCGAAAATTGATCAATAAATGAATAAGAATTTTGATTTCATATTGTCATGGAGTTTACTTGGAGTTAAATAGAGTGTTATGTATTGTGTATAAATGCTCAAACACGTTACTATAAGGTTGATTGATTTTTGCATAAACGAGAATTGAATCGTGTGAATTCGATATTTGTTTATTATATCTGAATTCTTTGGAGAGAAACACCAGTAAATAAATAATTTTATTTTTGAATTCCTAGTTCATATAGACAAATTGAGGAATAGATTCATTTGGCATCCTCGCAATTGAAAAATTCTTCACTGCATCTGCATTCCTTTAACATTTTGCTTAAAGCTTGAGGTTTTTCGAAGATATTCAAATCTCAAATGCAAACTACTTTTTATTATTATTATTATTATTATTATTATTATTATTATTATTATTATTATTATTATTATTATTATTATTATTATTATTATTATTGTAAAGAAAATATATATTGTTGTAAATTGGATGACCCTTTAACCAAGCTTATGAATGATCACATTGTCAAGCATGACTCTCACATTGAATTGTAACATCAAACATGACTTCTACATTGAATGTAACTTGTACACTCTATATAACTTGTATTCAACTCCAATGTATAATCACTTATCCATGTATTGTCATGTAACTTGTAATCATCTCCAATGTACACCAACTCTTCCATGTATTGTCTATGTTGTTTGTGATGTGTTGTATGACTTGTGGTGTATGTATAACTTGTACACATTGTATAAGTACAATTATCATCATCACCAAATGGCCTATATAAAGGGTGTCAACCCCATTGTAATTCACACACCAAGTTGAATGAAAACTTCTCATTCCAACTATCTCATTTCTTCTCTTCTCCTTTGTAGTAGTAGTTTGTAGTAGTAAAAGTTCTTAGTCTTCTATTTTCCTTCTCTAGTTCTTAGCAAGTTTCAACTCAATTTACAACACGTTATCAGCACGAAGTTGCTCTACAAGCGGAAGTCTTGAAGATCAAGAAGCTTTTCAAAGATATAAAGCTAAAAAGGTATAATTTTTATTAATTTAAATAAGTTCAATTTATTTCCATGTTGTCATGGTTAATTTCTTTTTGTTACATGCATATTTAATTATGTAAATGTATTTTATTCATACATTATGCATTGTAACGTCACCGACTACTACAAAGTATGCTCTGTAGTCGTGCGTCTTGTACGATCTTCTACATCAGAAATCAAAAGTCAATGTGTGACATATAGTTTTTCTCTTAAAACTACAAACGATTAGTTATTGTTCTATTCTTGATTTTATAATACAAATAATGCTATAAGTTTGAGTTGATAGTGAGTAAGCCTTGTCCTCGGTAAAGCTAAACATTGAAAGGGAGACGGGTTATCCCGTTCGAGGATGCATGGTATTAAGTAGACTATGTCTCGCCACCCAACCTGGAGGTTGTCCCACCAACTCATACGAATAGTACATTTTGTTTATTAATGAATCAAGTTGTGAACATATATTTAATCATATGTTATGTTTTTACATAAAAAGGGGAAAACTATTTTATATTAAATTTATTTTCAAAATATTATTCAACCATAGTTGAACTTGTTGCCTTATTATATTACCGACAAGAATTACTTGTCATGACAATTAGATACTACAATTTGTGAATAAAGCATATATGCAAAACTGTGTGTTATACATAATCATTCGCCAATTTCTTTTTAGAGATTTGAAAAGTGAATATTTCACTTTATATATATTTTCACCTTATGGAGTTATATATATACATACCAAAAGGGTAATGCTCCAAAAGTTCAAAATGAGTGGCTGGGTCTCATGCTACAAAATTTAATCAGTCAAATATTAATTATAATTTCACAATTTTAATTACCTCTATGTTGAGGCTACGTGGAAATATGACTAATGAGACAATAAAAATATGGTCACGTGGCCCGCTTCGATTTATTACAGCAACAAATATCGAGCGCGCTCGTCAATCCAATAAATATTAATGATTGATTTCTTGTCTCATGGTAGCTGAGTAAAATAATGAGATATTATAAATATAATATCGCTTCCATCCAATTAGTTCAGCTTTAAATTAAGAAGCATATGTTGCATATAATGATCATGATCGCAATAATAAATTTATGGACATAGAAAAGGTGAAAATATCAGGTAAAGGTCGTATTGACAATTCCACCAAAAATTGGAACAAAAGTGGTGCACCACTACAAAGGGCAAATAATTATTGACAATGAACGCTCATAATTGTGATATTTTTTTGGTCATATATGAAAGGTTATTTTGTCTAAATATTGTCATATATATATACCCGAATATTTTTATGACCTTTACCATGCCTTCAAAATCAAAGGCAAAATATTATGAATTTTATCATTGAAAATTGCTCGATAAAACAAGCACATCGAGATATGTTTAAATCGTGACCTAAATATGGGCGATGAGTTTATATCTTGTGTATCGTGCTACATGCATGTACATTATAATGTAAAAGTGAATATTTCTCGAATTCGAACTTAGCGGAGGTTAATGTTCAGGCAATATCGGGTACAACAATTTTATTGTTAATGTCTTGTTCAGAAGAAGTCTACTCAGAATAATAGAAAATTTATCTATATAAATATGATTTAATCTGAGTATAATATTTCCGGCTTTAACTTCTGGAATATATAAGGCACATTAAAACGAATGTCGTCTTAAATCAAATAACATTCATAATGTGGAAAGATCTATTTGATTATCCATAATCATCAATAATGAATATCGTAAATTCGCACGGACATCCTTTATCGAATTGAATTTTTTTTATCAGCTGAAGATTATCTCAAGGCAAATCAATATGAGACTTATATTGATTTAACTCTCCATCAATTATATTATAAGATGCATTGGATCCCTAATATGGAATTTATTTATAGCAAGTTTTGCTAATTGTCACTTTGATGAAGCAATTTTCCCACCATTAAGGGGAGATATAAGCCAATCCAAAAGGAATGACGTGAAATTGCTTGAAACACATCAAATTGCATTAAATTTGTTGTATTATGATCCATGTATAAATTAATATGAACTCGAAGTTCAAATGATCATTCAGTAGCAACAAATTATGAATCAATTACTTGATGCAAGTACTATATACAAAAGAGTGGCAATCATATGCTTCAACATTAAATGGTTCATATAGAAAACGATGTACATGTGCAACAAAATGCACAAGATGTCTCACCCATGTGAACATGAGGAGGAGAATCAAAATGAGTTATTGGTTAGTGTATTGCACTCTTTTTCCCTTTGCTATGGTTTTATCCCACTGGGTTTTCTTTGATAAGGTTTTTAATGAGGCAATTCTAACAATATTAAAACTCTTTATCAAGGTTGATTAGTGTATTGCACTATTTTCCTTTCGCTATTGGTTTGATCCCACTGGATTTGCATAGCAAGGTTTTTAAAGAGGCAATCCTAACATTATTATACTCCGTATAAAAAAAAAATTTATGAGAGCAATGTACTCTTTTTCCTATACTAGATTTTTTTCCCACATGGTTTTTCTAGTAAAGGTTTTAATGAGGCATATATATTCTCTCAAAGTGTATCAATGTGTTGCACTCTTTTCCTTAGCTTTGGTTTTGTCCCACTAGGTTTTCCTAGCAAGGTTTTAATGAGGCAATCAATAATATTATACTACAAATCATGATTGACGAGAACATTGTACTCTTTTTCCTATACTAGATTTTTTCCCACATGATTTTTCTAGTACAGGTTTTAACGAGGCATATTCTCTCAGCAAGTCTCATATAAGGGGGAGTGTTGTAAATTAGATGACCCTTTAACCAAGCTTATGAATGATCACATTGTCAAGCATGACTCTCACATTGAATTGTAACATCAAACATGACTTCTACATTGAATGTAACTTGTACACTCTACATAACTTGTATTCAACTCCAATGTATAATCATTTATCCATGTATTGTCATGTAACTTGTAATCCTCTCCAATGTACACCAACTCTTCCATGTATTGTCTATGTTGCTTGTGATGTGTTGTATGACTTGTGGTGTATGTATAACTTGTACACATTGTATAAGTACAATTATCATCATCACCAAATGACATATATAAAGGGTGTCAACTCCATTGTAATTCACACACCAAGTTGAATGAAAACTTCTCATTTCAACTATCTCATTTCTTATCTTATCCTTTGTAGTAGTAGTTTGTAGTAGTAGAAGTTCTTAGTCTTCTATTTTTCTTCTCTAGTTCTTAGCAAGTTTCAACTCAATTTACAACATATATAACATTTTTCATTTTCAACAATGTCTCTAAGCCTCTCATACATTTTAGGCACCAAATGACAAAAGAGCCCCCGTGAAGTCATTGTGGATAAGGAAATCTTCATTTTGTTGAATGATGATAGACAAACTCACCAACCAAACAAGAAGAACCACATATCTTTCTCATATCACAAGTAGTAGTACTGATATCAGCCTCTGATGGCCACCATTTTCTCCCCATCAGCCATCTTCTCTCCAAAGTCTCCACCAAATGCATACCCAACCAAATCATCCCAACTCACTCTCTCCACCACCAATCCAAACGCCATTACTAACAAATCATCCTCAACTTTAGCACTAACAGCTGCAGCTGCAGCAGCAGTGATTCTATCAACCACACCTCCATCCTTTGCAGACACATCAACTCCATACAATGTTTACTACGGTACGGCCGCCAGCGCCGCCAACTACGGAGGCTATGGTGGGAATTCGAGCAAGAAGGACTCCGCCGAGTATGTCTACGACGTCCCGGACGGGTGGAAAGAGAAGTTGGTGTCAAAGATTCAAAAGGGCACCAATGGAACTGACAGTGAATTCTACAACCCAAGGAAGAAGAGTGAGAAGGAGTACTTGACCTTCCTAGCAGGGTTCAGGCAGCTTGCACCAAAGGATGTTGTGTTGGACAACTTGGCCTTATCAGATGTGGACTTGCAGGATCTGATCTCCACTGCGGATAGCGTTCGATCCAAAGAGAAGAAAGATGATAGCGGGCAGGTCTACTATGTTTATGAGATCGATGGCGTAGCGGCGCATAGCTTGATATCGGTGACTTGTGCAAAGAACAAGTTGTATGCTCATTTTGTGAATGCACCTGCACCAGAGTGGAAGAAAGATCAGGAGATGTTGAAGCATTTGCATGAATCTTTCAAAACAGTTGGTGACAGTTAATTGGTTCAATTCCTATGTAAATGATGTTTAGTATGAGAGTTTAATTTTGTCAAATATATAAAGAACACTCTGTATCTTGAGTTGTTTTCAGAGATGCCTGGAAAATTTAGCTTCAATTACTTGAAGCAACACAATATATTGCAGATTCGAAAATCTGTTCCAAATTATGAATTTCCTTTTCCTTTTACTTTGAGATGTTGGATAGTGTTAAGGTAAGATTTAAGATTTTCAGTTATTTGCACACCCTTAATATGGTAAGTAAGTTGATATAATGTGATCAACTTTAAACTGTGGGTTAAATATGCAGAACTGTGTTTGCTGGTTCTGTGCTCTGTGGGCACAACCAGAATATTTGACTGATATGCAGAATATTTGACAGATGTGAGAATATTCTCCAACGGACAGAATATACAGTTTGGATATCTTTGAATATATTCCCCACCATAACTAGCGCTAACTTTGATTGTCAACCCACAAGATTTGGAATCTTTCCTTGTACAAGATGAAGAATGAAGGAAAGGAAGATATGCCAACTCATTGATTGAAGAAGCAATATAGAAAGTTTTTAAAATCACGTATTGTGTTTTCTTTGTAAATTGTGCAATCAAGAATCGCAAATTGTCCCTTCTTTGGAGACCAAAAGTTGATCTTGAGATAGATGAACACTAGTTCGATCTTTTTTTTTTTTTTTTTTTTTTGAGGGGATCTCGGGTACCAAGGGGATCTTGAGTAATAGTGTAGGTTCATTGTAAGGGAAGAGATGAGTGTAACAAAGTTCGGCAAATGATCACTAGCTAGATGAGGGGTCACTAGTTAGGGGCTTTGTGTAAATATGTACGTCACTTTTCTTAGTGGATCTTACACTTGGGCGTGGCCCCGCAGACGTAGGACGGGAGGTCCGAACTGCGTAAACAAAATCTTGATGTTGTGGTTTGGCGCTTTCATTTTTGTTTATTATTTTGCATTATTTACTTCTTGGGTGCATTGATCCTATCAGATAGCACTGCTAAAGTCGTAGTTAATGAGTGTTTTTCCAAAAGTAAGACACATTTACAATTTATTTCACAAAATAGGGTGGTGTACTTTGAATTAACAAAAATAGGCAATAACGCCTTTTGAAAAGGCGTTATTGCTTTTGAAGTTTGTGAGGTGGCGGTGAGGTGGCGGGGCAATTGTATGGATAGTGCCTTTTTAAAAAGCGCTATCCATACAATTGCCCCGCCACCTCACCGCCACCTCACAAACTTCCAATAACGCCTTTTCAAAAGGCGTTATTGCCTATTTTTGCAGTTTGTGAGGTGGCGTTGAGGTGGCGGTGAGGTGGCGGTGCAATTGTATAGATAGCGCCTTTTGAAAAGGCGATATCCATACAATTGACCCGCCGCCTCACCGCCACCTTACAAACTTCCAATAACGCCTTTTCAAAAGGCGTTATTGGCTATTTTTGAAGTTTGTGAGGTGGCGGTGAGGTGGCGGGGCATAGGGGGACATAATTTGTAAAGGTTTGTATAGATAGCTCCTTTTGAGAAGGAGCTATCTATACATTTGCCCCGCCACCTCACCGCCACCTCACAAACTTCAAAAATAACCAATAACGCCTTTTGAAAAGCGACACACAAATTTCCTGATTTTTACAAAAAAAAAAAAAAAAAAAAAAAAAAAAAAAAAACCACACTTATTTTTCGGGGTTTAAAGTAAAAGGTAAAGTAAATTTGTAATTTTTTCTCATAAATTAGTGACAAAATATCAAAAATCGAAGTTGACACTTCCAAGCTACGGAAAGTAAATTTGCACACAAGTAGTTGCAGTACTTCCAAATAGTTACTGCTAAAATGTAAAATAAAACAACTAACCATATATTTTAGTTCTATATAGGCCTTGGGGCAATCAATTCAAATTTATAGATTGCAAATGCCAAGACTCCATATGATCCTTTACAAAAGAAATTACTTTTAACATCAAAAAGCTGCAGTAAATTAAGGTGTATAAACAAATTACAAAAACACCTAACTTGGTAAAGCTCTGCCCTAGCCATACTCACATTGAAGTCCCTCTATTTATATTCTTTCATATGATTCGGCTTGAGATTTTTCTTCAATTAAATGATTATAATATCAATAAGATTGATTAAATTTATTGATTAAGCACCGAACTTTAAGTCAATCACTTCAAGAACTTGGATACCGTACCCTAGACTCTTAAAAGTAGTACTTAAAACTCACCAAAAATATATATGTAAAGCACCAACCAACTTGGAGGCCAATGAACCAACTCTGGGTTTCATGCATTGGTTAGGACGTAGCTAGCTACTAGTTGCTTAATTAATTGAAGTTCTTTAAGGTTATAAGTTCGAATCTTCTAATTAATTAATTAGAATGTTCTACTTTTATATATGTAGGCTATCGATGAAGCTTATGTTTTAAGTTTTCCCACCCTCCTTAGTTAGGCTTGACCTAGTTCATGCCAATTATTCTTCTTAATTAGTTATTTTTATAGGGTTTGATGGTTTGCGCAATTCATTAAGACCCCAAAATCTAATATGGTGTGTCTACAGTTCTAAAAAAAAAAAAAAAAAAAAAAAAAATTGTCTATAATAGCACTGAAGCTATCAAATTTGTTACTACCTCACCTAGCTAGAAAGAAGTAATTAATACGTGTCAAATTAGTAGAGGTAGCTATTATAAATATTAATAATAATCCATTTTGTTTTTTTAGTCAAAAATTATATTCACTGTGACCAATCTCAATTCTTTTTCTTTAATAAGAATGAGGCGTAGCTGCCTAGTTACAAAAGACACATCATTGAGAAAGAAACTTTCATTATATCGTCTTTATATAAGGACTGGCCGGTACTAGCTCAGATGGACATTGAGAAAAGCTCTTGAGATTCAATCGAGCGTTGCACTGTAAAGTTGACCATCCAATCCGGCCGCAACTCGGTTACGATGAATGTGCACAATCTTAATAGTTCAATTTATTTGAAAAAGTTGTCTAATTAGGGACACATGTCTATGGTGGTTAATGGGACAACATTATGTTAAGGAAATTATAGTAGTTGCTATATTTCCATAGTTTAGGTATTTATATAGTTGTTATATTTTGGTATTATATAGTATTAGAAAACTTTCTTTATTATAACAACGAATCCACTTGGACTCATGAGTCCGACTCATATGAAGGTTTTTAAAATCTTTGTAAATATTTAAGGGGTATCAAAGGAATTTTACAATTGATCATGGTTGCTTCATTTATTACTCGATGATGTATTTGAAATTAAAAAAAGTTATGAGTTTGTACTAACGAGTCCAAATAGCACTACCCTTATTTTAATTATGCTTTGTTCAACTCCATAAATAAGAGCACCCTATTATACACAATTTGTTCACATTAATACAATTCTTAAACTCTACTTTAAAACCTAAGAATCACTTTTACCATGGAGAAGCCCTCCCCCCTCCAAAAAAAAATCACAAAATTGTAGATGTGTTCATGAAACTTAAGTGGATCGCAACGAATTCACAGTCTAAATGAGCTTAGTCTACTATATATATGGATTCATTAATTTTGGGGCTTTCCTTAACATAAAATAGAACATATATGTTTGTGCAGTTTTGTGTATTGGAGGTAGGTGCATCATGGGGGGAAGCATGCGTTGAATCAGGGATGCACATGGTTGGCCGTGTTAAAATTGGCGTCTCTCTTTTACTTTGAGATCATATAGTAATTTTAGCTTCTTAATAGCACGCATGCGTTAGGTCTAATTGCGTGGGATTCAATATTGATTTGCGAATTGCTATCTACTATCATTTTTTTCCGGCATAACCGATAGGTCTAGCTAGACTCTAGCCTATTGAAAAAGGAAATCTCTACGCGCACGTCAAAATACACATCTGTACGTGCGATGCTCTTCGAGATGTGCATGATACGTATCGTGAAGTACATCGCACGCATATCAAAACACGATTTATGCCAGTTACTGATATACGTGTAGGACTCCTCCTTGAAGAAAGTGTCACGAGAATAATTGAAGGACAATGCCACGATGACAATCTAAATTAGCTCGTGCATTTACTTAATTATAGAGGCATGTACTTTACAGCCACGGGAAGCCCGCGCTATTCTTGCAAGGTTGGACTTGTTGAACTCGTTGGGTCCTTAATTGAATGTGAGCTTAACAAAAACAACATAAAATACACAATCATATCTATACGAAAGCACATGAGCGAAGCTAGACGCAGCCCACCTTTTACTTAAGGCGCTCTAACGAAAAAGTCAATCTTAAAAAAAATTCAATTCTACTGCAAAATAACTCTTATACCTTTACTGCGATTAGTGCACCTCACCATCCGCTTTTCTCTCATTTAATGCACCTCACCATCCTTTTTCTCTTTTGCAAAATAACTCTTATAAGTTCGAATCTTCTAATGTTTCGAGATATATATATCTTTCACAGTGATGAGTTTCTGTTATGAAATATTGAAGAGTAATCACAGATACGACATTATAATAATATAGAAAACATGAGAAATAAGTTTATTCAATGAGAAGGTTGTATACACGTACTTCGTTCACCCAAAATATAAGCTATCTACAAATCATCATGACATCAAGAAAACTCATCATGCAGGTCTATTATGACGGTTACGTTGACGTTGTTGCTCGGTGATGCAAACCGGACGTACTCTTTGTCTAGTTGGACGATGTGTTTGTACATCCGGTTGAGGTTGTTGAGGTAGCTGGTCTTGCATTGAATGACGTCGAGTAGATTGATGCTCTTCTTCTGGTGCTTCACTCGACTCACCTCTGCTACTGATGCTCCAAAAAATAGGAGGTGGAACCATCCCAAAATACTGGCTTCCTGTATGGGGTTGAGGGAAAGGAACATGAGGTTGCGGCATGGTCAAAAAGTTCATGAATGAGGCATCTCCACTATATGCCATATTGTAATTATAACATGGTGGAGTATATGGACTCGGCATGTATTGAGGCAGTGACGGATACATTTGACGATGAGGCATTCCATGGTCCACATATGAAGACGACGGTCCAGGTGCGTAAGGATCAAAATGGTAAGGAGGAAGATTCACGATCGGCGGCCTGGGTACAAACATTTGAGGTTCTGGTTGGGGTGTGGACGATGCAGGAATGTACCAATGAGAAGAATGAGTTGGTGGGGATGATCGTTGGCTACTCTCGCCAACAGTCTATGTTCTACTCGCTCTCGAACGAGATGAACGTGCTGGAGGAGAACGTCTGCTACTCTCCGCAGCAATCTCAGTATGAGTAGATGGACGTGGTGGACGAGGACGTCTGGTGCGTTCCCGCACAGTCTCTGGTCATGTTTGTCTTCTTCTCACCTCTCTGTTTGCTTCGCCCTGATCGTCTTCTTCATATTCATGTTCATTATCCTCATTAATGTCTTGATCGACGTCAATTCCGTCATGCGAAAGAGTAGACCTTTGCCTTTCATCTTCGTCTAAAATTTTAATCCATTTATCAAGCGCAACAAGGCCTTGCTCGTACCCATCCTCAATAAACACTCGCCTCAGTCGATGCACCAAGTTACGCTGATATAAAAACAAGAGCTCAAAGCACGCAATATAAGATATTAGTTGTTCGAGGAAAAGTAAGAGTTAGAAGATTACCGAGTAGTCACGTAAAGCTCCGTCGTGTTCAATGAATCTCCTAGTGACCGAGCGATACCACGTCATGTAGTCTTGATGATCGTGCCCTTCATTATGTGCCGTTGGGGCAATGGTGTCCCCACGATTTTCCCATATGTGTATATAGCTTGCGTGAAAAGTCACCCAATTTTCATGATGATGTCCACGCAATTCGAGGCGGTGCAGTTGGGCGTCATAAGCACAATTTGGTGGCACCACTTGTACCATGCCGAATTGTCTCATAACCCTTTCTGGTCGATGCCACTCGACTATGTGGAGACAAATAAGGGGACACGTCGAAAGCCAACTACCGTGACCGTTAGTACAGTAATCGGGAAGAGACCCCATGACTTCAGTATATGGTTGTCATACCACATCATCATCATGTCTTTGCGAGTCGAGTGCATCACGGTAGGCCGATACGACGTGCGTCGCACTTTGTGAAACCGAAAATGCATCGAGCCATCTGTGTAGAAAACAATAAGTTAAGATAAATGAAATTGGACAAGATTTTTTAGCAAATTTATGAAAAATATTTGCATTACATGTGTCCCAGTGGAACGTCCATAAGCATATGTTCTTCATCCACCGTTCGCGGTTGAACTCTAGAAACACGCAGGCGCTGCGGTGCTATGAATGGAAATATGTCTCATGCCCACAGTTGTACAAGAATTGACGCGCCTGCAACCTCATGTGCCCCTGCGCGAGATCCGCGACACAACTCCCTGTACAAATAAGTCAAACACGCACTCCCCAAACTATATTGTCCAGCTACTTGAAAATCCTCCATCGCAATGGTAGGAACATCAAATGTACGAATCGATTGGACTTGTCGGTGAAAAGACAACCACCGATAAGTTGTAGTATGTAGGATCGAACATAACGTTGCACCGACTCTTCATCGCTATCATCATCTATAGCTGGTACGTTACGCTCAAGCCAATCGACTTTAAGTTTACAACCAACCACGTCATCTCTAACAGGAGTTCGTCCAAGTAGCCTCTCGCAGACATCAGCATAGTCTGTATCTGTCGTTCCCGTCACAGGCATACCTTCGATAGGTAATCCAAGTTGTACCTGCACGTCCTGGAGTGTAATTGTGCACTCCCCATAATGCATGTGAAATGTATGCGTCTCAGGGCGCCATCTCTCTACGAACGCAGTAATCAAAGCCCAATTAAGGCTGAAAAATGCTACCCGGGAAATCTCATAGAACCCACTGGAACGAAGATATGGGATCATCCTAGAATGATACTGCACCGTTCGATCAACGACCCCACGTCTTCGACGTACGCGCATTGTTTCGTACACCTTATAATTGATAATGTATTAATGTATGTTTTTGATACATTATTGCTGTAAATTTGACGTATTCATGTAAAACAGTTTACCTCGCCCCTCCAGGTTCGCGTTGATCTGTGTGTAGATTGGAGTTGCAAAAGTGATGGATCTGAAGGACCTGGATCCATTGTTGGGCAACTACAAATGAATGTTAGAAAAAGAATATGAGTGTTGTACGAAACCAAACGATAAATATTTAATAAATGTTCACACAAAACAAATGCGTAAATGCTCAAAAGCAACATATGTACGAACTTAAGTTATTTCACACATTATACAAATACATGACAACAGTTTTGTCAAAATAAATGCTCAAAACAAATGCATAAATCCTTAACATGATTTTCAAATACATGACAAAAGTTTTGTCATGATATATATATATATATATATATACATTCGTTCCAACCTTCAACTCTCTTTTCTAAATTCATTGATATTGAATCACTCGAACGCACTTCTAACACTTGTTCTACTTTTTGAAGGCCTTGCGTTATATCCCCAGTTCTAGATTTCTCATATATGAATGTAACTAATGTATCTCCTTCGTAAAGGATTTCCCCATAATGGCCATGTACAGTAGCTCATTGAGTAGCCAAAGACAGCTTAGCGGATCTTATTACTAAAGAGCCAACAAGAACAACGAGAACCTGACCAGATTTTTGGTATGGTCCAATTTAATATTTTTATGACAAATTCCTTGAATTGGCTTGCATTTCCATAAATGATATAATTGACAACTCGAAGTTGCATATATATATATAAAAGCTCAATTATCAGCATTAACCAAATAATCATAGATTAGAAGTTTCGAAAAAGTCTTGGGTTCGACTCTAGTTGTAAAGAATCAAAAGTAGCTGCATTGATGCATACCTAACTTTGTGCATGACATTGTGGTGTTTTTTGTGTCGAAGTTCAATGAAGGCCGTGACGAATCTCACACAAACAACAAAAAATAAACTAACTTAATTGCAAACTAAACATACTAACTAAATGGAACTAACCAAACTAAACTAACTAACCTTAACTAACCTAACCACCTAAACAATACAAACTAACTAAACTAAAATAACTAACTTAACTAACTAAACAAACAACCAAAAAATGATTAACTAAACTACCAAACGAAACTAAACAAACAACCAAGTAGCTCGAGAGTTACTTGTTAACAACCTAACCTAACGTAACTATGTGAACTAAACTCGACTAACCTAACCTAACATAACTACGTAAACTAAATTAACTAAACTAAACTCTACTAAACTACACTAACGAACATACCCTAACTCAACTACACTAAACTAAACTAACCTCAACACCTAAACTAAACTAACTTAACTAACTAAGCTAATTAACCTAACCAAACTAAACTAATATAACCTAACCACCTACACCTAACTAACTAAGCTAACCACTTAAGTTAAATTAAACATTTAACATAAACTAACTTAACAAACTAAACTAACTACCTCAACTTGCTAAACTACACTAACCTCCTCCTTCTCCTCCATTGCTACGCTGCCTCCTCCTCCGCTGCCGCGCGCGCTCCTTCCTCACGCACAAGCCGCCATGTGCCTTTACCTCCGCCGCTCCTTCCTCCGCTTCCGATGCTCCTTCCTTTCGCCGCGCCATTGCTCACTCCACGTACCACACTCGCTCTCCTCACTCCGGTGCCCCACAACCTCCTCTCCTCCTTCTCCGCGCGTCTGTGCACTCCACGGCCACGTCGTTCACCCAACCCGCCCTCCTTCTTCCTCCCTCCGTGGTCTCTCTCCACCGAGCTCTTCCCCGTCCCCTCCTTATATAGCCGACGCAAACCTCACTTGTGGATAGTAATCCCGTGACCCCTACCACCCCTACCCCCGTATCCCTACCCTCGCTCTGAAACCGACGCGAGAGAATATTCTCTGCGTCGGTTTCGGGAAGACGAAAGTGGGGTGCGCAGATAGCGCCTTTTGAGAAGGCGCTATCAGCGCACCGCCCAAACGTGTCCACGTGCCTCCACGTCGACAGGGGCAATACCAATAGCGCCTTCTCCGAATGCGCTATTGGTTTTGGAAGTCCACGTGGATCCACGTGGACAGGGGCATAACAAATAGCGCATTCGGAGAAGCGCTATTGCTTTTGGAAGTCCACGTGGATCCACGTGGACTGGGGCAGCACAAGAAGTCCACGTGGACACCAATAGCGCCTTCTCCGAAGGCGCTATTGGTGCTTGAAATCCACGTGGCCACGGGGAGAACCAATAGCGCCTCACATCAGCAATAACGCCTTTTCATTAGGCGAGATTGCTTAGTGTGGGGAAAAAAAAAAGTTTCACCCGTACTTACCTCTTTTAAAGTAAAAACTTTAGTACTTCTGTAAAAATTTCTAGTTAATGACCGGTTCAGTAGTTTATTTATTTATTTTTTCGGGACAGATTTTCTGCTTAAAAGTAAAAACTAAGTATTCTTACTACAAACAACATACATCATTATGTAACAACATCACTCTAAAATGTTGCAAGAAAACATTGTTGAAGCGATTTTGAAAGCGTGAAGCTAAGCTTAGGGAGCGGCTAAAAGGACTCCGATTTTTACTAAACGTACCCCACCTTAGTGAAATGACCCAACTACATCTTTATATAAAAGGGTTTTTACTAACCATACACCACTCGCCCCACTCACCCATCGCATCTCGCCACCAACCCGAATCCCACGAAATTCGAGCAAAACCACGTCGATTTGGAGCCGTGGTGCATTCCTCATCTCTTTTAGTGTCAGTTTCGAAGTTTTTTGTGGTTTTTTTAACTTTTTTGAGTCAATATTTTGTAGGATTAGTTGGGTTTAGGGCTTCGATTTGGGATTTGAATCTTGCATTTAAGGTGCAAAGTTTCGATGGAATCGAAACCTACTATTTTTTTAGTCGTTTTCATGTGTTTTTGGGAGTTTTGAAATTTTTGTGTTCGTTCTTGTTGTCCCGTGGGTATCGAACACACAGAGCCGACACCACTTCAAAGGTGTCGGACACACCGGACCAACACCTCTAAAGAGCTATCGGTCGACTTCGACCGAAACTGCAAAAATAACTAAGTTTCAGTGGCTAACGAAAGAATCTAACTGAGAGCTCTTTAGAGATGTCGGTTCTGTGTGACCGACACCTCTAAAGAGGTTTCGGTCATATGTGTTCGACACCTCTTCAGATGTGTCGGCTCTTTATGTCCGAAACATCTTCAGAAGGGGTGTTGGGGTGAGGGTGATGGTGATGGGGTACAACAAGGGCATTTTTGGGATTTTGAGAAAAAAAGTGGGGTACAACGAAGTAAAAATTCAAAAAGGGGGTACGTTTAGAAAAATTTGTGGTCCGTTTAGCCGCTCCCTAAGCTTATTATGAAAAAGGAAGCAAGACCAAATCCTACTGTCTCAACCTTACAATAATTCGCTGGAACAAAAGAAACACAATAAACACCCTCTAAGAATCGCGTTCACTGCCAGTATGAGAGTATTACAGGTCAAACACAAAAGCAAGTATTGAAATCTTATTAGTTATATGCATAGTAAAACATGCCATTCAGTTTCATATGCATCAGAAAGTAGCCGACTTGACTGAAACATGTACGTGCGGTAGGTGGGATTTGCACTGTGAAACTAATGAAATAGCATAACTCCTATTGTTGTCACGAGAAGGAAGTACCTAGAAGAAACATTGAGCTATGTATGAGTTGCATCTAGTAAAGGGTGTATCCATCATTGTAACAGACATGCCATCCTCGATGACATGGGGGTGCATTCTCATTGTACTCTTGGCAACAGCTCCACCTCTTCTTCCAATTTGCATTTCCAGTATTGAGACGGTTACCCTTCTCATATATTGTACACTATGACTCCACTTCCATCAGTCCACTCGCCATCAATCCCTTGGTGTGGTGGAGCCAATGTGAACAGACCCTTCTCCCCTAAGACAACACAAATAATTAATTAGTGTATCTAAACTAAATGAATTCTAATAATTTTTCCATTGTATAGGGCTGGCCAATAGTGGATAATGTAATCCGTATATGCAATAGTCTGTTTGAATTCATAGCAGGTGCCGTGTCAGCTTCTTCAATCAGAGTCTGTCTTGGATGTTGAACGATGAGTTGCAGGTTTACTTTCAAAACAGATGTGTACACCCTTCAATGTTTCACAGAATTGAAGAACAAGTAGCTTCTCCTATATTAGAGACTACTAGGAAACCACACATTGGGACAATGCGAAAGAACATTTATAGCATGAGAAGTAATGCGAGAATGGCTATTGGACAATGTAAACCGACCAAGAAATGAAGAAGCCGACTAAGCCACAAGAGTGCACTGTTTTCATGAGGGCAAATCTATAGAGGAAGACCTGAAAGCAAAAGCAGAACAAGAAATCGGCAAAAGAATTCTAGATGGTGCAGTGAAACAGAAATCAGTTCACTGAGGGTGTGAAAATGTTGGCAAGATTCACAAATTTGGATCGTCGCATGGAAAACTGAATCTAAGAAAAGGGCAAAATTGTTGAAAATGTATTAGAAACCAAGACAAGACCATAACTCACATTTCATACCATATCCACACTCCATGTTGAAACGACCAACAAAGAAGATAAAGGCATTCCGAAGGTGAGACACACCTCAATTAGCCTAGAAAAGTATGAGGCTCTTCACAATCACTCCACTTGGCAAACTAGTGTAACTTTGATGAGTTGTGGTGAAGTCCCGAAAACCATAGAAACGGGGGTGGAGGGAAGTTCATCATGGGGGAATCCATGGCCCTTCCTCCCACCCCCCACTCTCCATTAATTTCCAAACAATTGTCATGGTTTAGCAATCTAAAACATGCAATTAGAATCCTTAATAAACTTCTAAAATCACACTTGCGCACGTAGAACATTCAAAATGTTGTGTTATGGCCATCATCAACACTGATTTTATCATAATTTTGAGTGAGCGCACATAATTTATATTGAATGAAACACAGATTTGCACAACACGTCATAAAAGCATACATGCATTATGTGTATATACAACAACAACATAGCCTCAGTCCCAAATTAACTAGGGTCGGCTACATGAATCAAACTTTTCTATTGTGCTCGATTAAGTGCAATTGATGGTGAGCTTTTCAAACCATTCAAATCCCTCCTAATTAATGCATCCCATGTTAACTTTATAGTCTGCCCCTACCTCGTCGAATTTCTACAGTTTCTATTGAGTCAAGTTTTCTAGTTGGGGCATTTGTAGGTCGTCTTTGCAGGTGACCAAACCACCGCAACCGCCATTCCCTAATCTTTGTATCAATTGGTGCTACTCCTACTTGTCTTTGAATTTCTATATTTCTTATTCTATCTTTACGAGTTTTACCACACATCCACCTAAGCATCCTCATTTCTGCTACGTTCATTTTATGTAATTGTTATTGCTTTACCGCCCAACATTCACTTCCATAGAGCATAGCTGGCCTAATTGCGGTCCTATAAAATTTTCCTTTTAACTTAGTAGGAACATTTCGATCACAAATCACCCCTGTTGCACTCCGTCATTTCTTCCATCCAGCTTGAATTCTATGTGTGACATTATTCTCAATGTTACCATCATTTTGTATGATTGATCCTAGGTATCTAAAGTGGTTTACCTTAGGAACTTCTACTTCCCCTAATTTTACCACTCCGTCATCTCGATGTCTAGTGTTTCTAAACTCGCAGTGCATGTATTCGGTTTTCGTCCTACTCAACTTAAAGCCTTTAGATTCTAATGTATTCCTCCGAAGTTCTAATTTCCTATTCACTCCATCTTTAGTTTCATCTACTAAGACAATATCATATGCAAATAGCATACACCATGGAATATCCTCTTGAATATGTCTAGTTAGTTCATCTATAACTAAAGTAAATAGATATGGGCTTAAAGCCGATCCTTGATGTAGTCCTATCGTAATGGGAAATTCTTTCGTAGCTCCTCCAAATGTCTTTATACTCGTTACTACTCCATCATACATATCCTTAATAGTGTCTATGTATCTAGCATGCACTTTTTTTCTTTCTAAAACCCACCAAAGAACATCTCTACGGACCCTATCATATGCTTTTTCTAAATCTACGAATACCATATGAAGATCTTTTTTCTTTTCTTTATATTTTTCTAACAATCGTCTTACAAGGAAAATCGCCTCCATAGTTGACCTCCCAGGCATGAAACCAAATTGGTTCTCTGATATTGTTGTTTCTCTCCTTAGCCTATTGTCAATTATCCTCTCCCAAAGTTTCATAGTGTGACTCCTAAGTTTAATTCCCCGATAGTTTGAGCAATTTTGAATGTCTCCTTTGTTTTTGAAGATTGGCACAAGCGTGCTTCTTCTCCAATCCATTGGCATCCGTTTTGATTTTAAAATTTTATTGAAAAGTTTTGTTAACCAAGAAAATCCAATTTCTCCTAAGCATTTCCAAACCTCTATGGGTATTTCATCTGGGGCCACATGCTTTCCCTATTTTCATTCTTTTCAATGCCTCTTTAACTTCTACAATTCTAATATTGCACGTATAGTTTACATTTCTTTCTTGGTGTGGGTTTTCATCTATTATAGTATCAACTTGACCATCATTAAATAAACTATCGAAGTAACTTCTCCATCTCTCCTTAATATCCTCATCGCGCGTTAAAACATTTTGATTTTCGTCCTTAATACATCTTACATGACTTAGGTCTTGTTTCTTTCTCTTAATTTGGCTAGCCTATATATATATTTTTCGTCATCTCTATTACCTAACTTTGTATATAGATCTTCCATGAAATTTGTTTTAGCTTGACTAACTACTTTTTTAGCTTGTTTTCTAGCTTCTCTATATTGATTGTACACATCTTCATCTTGACACTTAGGTATTTTCCTATACATCTCTCTTTTAGTCTTAATTGCTCGTTGGACATCCTCATTCCACCACCATGTTTCCTTCTTTGGTGGTCTCAAGCCTTTAGATATACCTAATACGTTTGATCTCACTCTCCTTATGCAACTACTCATTTCTAGCCACAATGTATTAGCATCTAAGTCAAGATTCCAAATATTTTCCTTTAGTAATTTTTCTCTAAACTCTACTTGTTTACTATGTTTTAGGCTCCACCACTTTATTCTAGGGTCGCTAACTCTTTTATTTATATTATGTCGTCGTGTTAGCTTAATATCAAGTACTACTAACTTATGTTGGGTAGTAAGTGCTTCACCAGGTATTACTTTGCGGTCTCTACATATTTTTCTATGTATTTTTCTTGTTCAAAGAAAATCTATTTGACTCTTGTTATGACCACTACTAAAAGTAATTATATGCGACTCCCTCTTCCTAAAACTAGTATTTGCTAAGACAAGATCGTATGCTAAAGCAAATTCTAAGATTGATTCTCCTTCTTCATTTCTATTACCGTAACCAAAACCTCCATGAACTCTCTCAAACCCATCGTTACTTGCCCCGACATGCCCATTTAAATCTCCTCCAATAAAAACATTTTCATCTAATGGTATACTTTGCATAAATTCATCCATATCGTCCCAAAACTTGCGTTTGATGCTCTCGCTTAATCCTACTTGTGGTGCATAGGCGCTAAGTATGTTAATTTTTTCGTCTCCAATAATTAATTTAACTAGAATCAATCTATCCCCCATTCTTTTAACCTCTACGACCTTATCCTTATAATCATTATCCACTACAATTCCTACTCCATTGCATTTTCTATCTATACCGGTGTACCACAATTTAAACCCTGTGCTTCCTATTTCTCTACTCTTTTCTCCTACCCATTTTGTCTCTTGGAGGCAAGCAATATTGACTCTCCTTCTAATCATGGTATCTACTAGTTCTATTGACTTCCCCGTAAGTGTTCCTATGTTCCATGTTCCTAAACGAATTTTTTCTCCCCTTTGTATTTGTTTTCCTTTTCTATTTCTATTTTGTCTAAAAGATCTAGTGTCTGTATCTATGATTTTATTTTTGTTTTCGTGTTTGTTTTGGGACTTGAGGATGGCCTTTTCTTAAAGACACTAATTGTTTCATTCCTTGTACTCATTTTGACTGTCTTATGAACAAGCATATATGTGCACTAGTCCCATACATATACAACCCCTAACATCATGCTAACTCTAAAATTTTAATAAACTATTGGCTCCATCCCTAGTTCCTCAAGCTAGGCATGAACAATCTCCATCAATACTCGATACTTTTGAACCACATTAACAATTACGTAAAATTTTGAAATTTGGAGTTAATTTCTTTGATTCCTCTTAAAATTGATTCAATTAGACGGTCTACTTTTTCGTGCTGTTTCTATATGCCATCCCATAATAACATTATTATACAAAAAATCACTCAGTTTTGTCATTACATTGTTTATGAATCTGATTTTCATTTGGATTCGCTACCCGTAAAGATAAACAATGCCCGAAATTCGGGCACAATTTTCATCAAAAATAGAGTTTGGCAACCAATTATTTCCAAAAAAACTCTTGACATATGCAATGCAAAGCCCTCACACTAGTCATACGTAAAGTGGCCTCCACCCAAAATCACATGAAATCCTCCCAATTCCAATTGTTTCATAAAAGTAATTTTGATATTCCCCTAAAAGCTGAAGGTGTACATAGGTTTGGCAAGAAACTCATCTCAGTAAGGCAATTAATCAAACATGTGAGGTTCCCAAACAAAACAGATGAAACCAATGAAAAGAGTGAAGCAAGAAAGAATACATGCCAGTGGTGTGGCCATGGAACAAGCAAGCTGTAGGAGAGTTATGCTTATCTTGATAAAGGGTATTGCACCTTAGGCATCGCTTCTTCACTGGGACAATAGACGGACTAGCATTTCTCTCATTCACGCTTGAACAACCCCTAATCTTGATACTACTTGGTGCCTTCTAGTGCACTATTTCATCAAACCCACAACTCAAAACCATGATTTTTTATTTTTTATTTTTTGGTCAAATAACCCATAAGGCCAAAACCATGTTTGATGAGACAAGAATTGAACTTTTCTGCACACGCGTGGCAAATAAAAGAACTTAGTAATAAACCTTTTTTTGAGGACTTTTTTTTAATAATAAACCTTAAATAACCAGAATATCAATTTTTTTATTATTATTTTTGTCTCGTGCACTCGGGTCTTTTAAATTGTAACTGAAGTTATTGGGAGCTCTTTACTTCGATTGCTGGCCGACTTTGAGCAAGTTCGCGGAGACTCGGGCCTTGTTAGGGGTGGAGTTATCTCCCGAGAGATAACTTACAGGGAGTTGAAAATTAATCTTGTTTGGTTGCCCAACTTACTTGCAAGTTATCTCACAACTTACACCATAGGGTGTAAGATATCTCCCCACCACCCCCTAGAGAGTTATATCTCAGGAGTTGTGGACACAATTACCCTCATTAATGACCCATGTATTATACATCTCTCTCTTGTTTGAAGGCTATTTATGTCAATTCATATTTTTTATTGTTTAAAAATTTGAAACTTCCTTGCAAGTTTAAAATTGAATCAAATATAAAAATATTAACTCTAATGAGATAATTCCGAACTAACACTGTAAGTTAATAAAAAACTAACCAAGCGAGCCCTTAGTGATGTGAAACAAAAAAAAAGTGCGGCTATGTGCACCCTGTCGCTTTCTCAGGGCACCCCGATTATCAGGGCACCCAAACAATCTCATAGGGCACCCCATGACATTTACCAAATTGCCCCGAAGTTGAGAAACAAGCACCCCACCCTAAAAATCAAATCCAAAATTCGATTGTGTTGCCCTCAAGCCCTTGTTTCTTCTATATATGCAACAATCCACGCATTCCCTGTGATTTGAACGTCAAAGCTGTTGTTTGGCGGGTTCCTCAAATTGGTGGAGTCGATTTCCAGCCGAGGACGAAGTTTCGTTGTGTGAAGGTCGTGGAAGAAGGCACTAGAGGTGGTGTTGCTATTTCGGGGATCAAAATAAGGTTAGTGTGTATTTTCCATGAATTTGGTTTCCATTTGGTTGTTTTGCATAGACATTCACCTCGTTGAATGAATGTAGGGTTTCTTTTGAAACTCGTATGTGTCGGTCACACATGTCAGCTACCTCTTGTATGGTCTCGGTCAATCCATGTCGAGACGGTAGTGAATGTCTTGTTGAAACCCAAAGGATACTGTGAAGTTAAGGACCCCGAATTCAGTCGGTATGGTACAACCGAGATAAGGCATTTCGTCTAAGACTAGGGAATCGCAATAGTACATGGTGTTTCGTTATTACCCCACCAAGTGGGGTTGGGTCTGGTTTGTATGGCTTGTCTCAGTTGTTAGAGATCGAGACATGTTGAAGCATCTCGGTGGGCAACAACCGAGACAAGTCACATGGTCACGCTTGTAAGACACCGAGACGTTGGGTGAGGTTGCGATCCTGTTGGACCGAAATAGTGTTTAAGGTCATTTTTATTGTGTTTTTTGACATGATTCTAATACACTATTTATTTCATTGGTTCACAAATATGGCCCGGAATAAGACTGGTGTTTTTAGGGAATGAGTTTACGGGAAGTCTAAGAGAACGGAACAAGCAGCGGGTACTTCGGATACTCATAGTGGGAGGAAGCCACAAACAGCCTCGTATAGGAAAGAGAAACAGCAGGCTATAAAGAAGGAGGTTGCACGTGCAGGTGATCCTAGGGGAGATGTTGTACAGGACGAGGCATCACAGGTCCACGAGCGGGACTTACGTATTGGTGATGATGAGAGTGGGGATGCCACATCTAAATCATCTGAGTCTAGGGAGAAGGGCCCAATTAATGAAGAAAATAGGAGTACCACAGCCGAATGCCCCGTTCCCGAGAGTACTAGTGGTGCAACTGGTGAGAATGTAGAGGAGAGGGAAGATGACCCATCCGCTCCTTTACCCGGTGGTCCCATCGACCGGTCATTACTGAAGAGCTTTAAAAATCGTATTGCGGCGTCGATTTGGAAAAATGAGGTATATTTATTCTTCCAAGTTTTATTTCATAGAAAAAAAATTATGCATGCCACACATATTTCTAACTTTTGACAATTTATTATGGCGTTTGTTTGATTTTTGCGGCATCCCTCATTGCTTAAGTGTATTAACCACGGGGCTCAATTACTGGAGTGGGACTTGCAGACTTGCCACCCCGACACCGAGGGCCTGCAGAAGCTCATTCAGAGGTCCGGGTTGATGCCACTCATAGATTCTCCTATAGAAAAGGCAACAAGGAGATAATTTCGGTATTCGTTGAGACATGGCAGCCGAAGACGAATACATTTCATCTGTCGTTTGGTGAAATTTCCATCACCTTGGATGATGTGAGCCTTCTTTTGCATATCCCGGTGACCAGCAAGGTGGTAACGGGGGACAACTTTGGGAGGTACACCGAGGAGTCTCGCACAGAGGCGATCAATTTAGTTTCCAAGCTCCTCGGGATTACTGTTGAAGACGCAGAGGAGGAGGTGAACATCACAAGAGGGCTCACGGTTAGGAAGTGCTGGTTAAAGAGTAGATGGTGTCCCAAAGCGAAGCCGAGCACTTACCCGAATGTGGAATGCACTGCACGTGCATATTTGTTGTACCTCTTATCGTGCACTTTTTTTGCCGATAAGAGTGGATCACATGTCTCCATTGCCTTGCTCAAGCTTTTGGAGAATTTGGACGAGGTTGGAAGCTATGCATGGGGTGCAGCCGCCTTGACGTACTTTACCAACACATTAGGTCGGCAACCAGGGTTAAGGTTCCACAGATCGCAGGGTATTTGACCTTGCTCGAGGTACGATCTCAATTCACATTTGTCTACTATTTTTTGAATGTAGTTGTTGAACTGTGTACGAGAAATTCTTACTTGTTGTGATTGTTGTTTTTGCTCCGTATGGATGGGTGTACGAGCACTTTAAATTCTAGCTTGTCGTAACGTGAAATACATCGACAACGTCCAACCTCGTGTTTGTAAATGGATACAGAAACACGAGACTATTGCGAACGTGGATAAATTGGCTTATATCCGGAGGACACTAGATAGGTTGCGGCCTAGTGAGGTGTGTAGTTGTTTGGTGCTTATTCAATTTTACATTTGAATGAACTCATTATAATGCGTGGATTGATTGGTGCATGTGACTTTGGATCCGTACGCGGAGGTCAGACCCGATGGCATCGTTCAGCCGGTGGCCTTCTATTCCGGTACAATAAGTACATGGACATCGTGGAGCCGTACCACCCAGAGCGGTTCCTAAGACAACTTGGCCATGTCCAAAGCATACCGGACCCTCCTTATCGTCCTCTCAAAGTTGTCCGAGGACGTTCTGCACAAAAGTATTCGGTTAAGTACGGCTTCCAACCGGAGAACTGGGAAAAGTGGCGGAACCACTTACTTTCCCCTGAAAGTCGTGGCGAGAAGACGCGGCTCGAGTTCATTGCTACACCAGATTACCTACCCTGGTTTATATAAGTTTCGCATCCTGCCATCAAGAACCCAGCCTACACCGAAGGCGTGACTGACACTGTTACGGACTATGAACTTATGGAGGTAATTATTAAGCTTATGTTCATGTTTCGGGTTTTGAAAATTGAGTTTATTTCGTGTTCTAATATATTTTTTTTTGTGTTTGTGCTTATCGTAATAGCGTAACAGGCGAGCATTGGACACCGTGCTGGCGTGGATTGACTTGTCGGAGGGGACGGCCAAAATGGAGGCTGCACGGAGAATGGCGAATGAAGTGGTAGAGTTTTTGATGAGGAGGGGTCTTGCCACTACCACCACCACCACTACCACTGCCGCCACAAACACCACCACGACGTCCCCTACTACATCTAATCCTAGTGCATCACAGCCGCCAAAGACCAAGCGCATGCACGTGAACAAATACCAGTCCCGAAAGGGGAAGAAAAACAAGAATTCAGTTCTATGAACTCAAAATTTGTGTTAAACTCATTAGCTACTGTGTTGAACTCATTTGTTGAACTTGTTTGGGTGCATCAAATGTGTGTTAAACTCATTAGTTGATATTGGTTTGATGTGTATGATTGTTTACTATGTTGTGTGTGGCTATAATTTGGTTTGAAGTTTACCCAATTATAACTTGAAAATTTATGTTCAGGAATGGTATCGGTCCCCCAGGTCCGAGACCAAACATTTCGACTCGGTCGTGCAGGAGTGAGAAAGCTTAGTGATGGTCTCGACAATACATGACGGACCAATTATTAATGTTAAAAAAATGGAACATATCACCACGTAGTACCGCAATCCTATGGATATTGTCGGTCACCTTGTACCGAGAGAAAACCATACATGCTCGGTAGCTAGTGGCCGAGACTAGGTGTACCGTTTCGATGAACATGACACCGAGACGTATGGAAACCCAAAGGTTATCAAGGCACCCAACATCCTCTCAGGGTACCCCAAAAGTTATTAGGGCACCCCATTAACTATAAGGGCACCCCATAAACAAATTCACATATAGAACTGGTCGGTAGTTGAAGATCGTCATTTCCATCAATGTATCGGTCACAAGTAACCGAGACTGTTGTCTATGTCTCGATAACTCATAATCGAAATAGAAATTATTAGGGCTCCCTATCAACTATAAGGGCACCATATAAACAAAATCACGTATAGACCTGGTCGGTAGTTGAAGATCGTCATTTCCATCAATGTATCGGTCACAAATAACCGAGACTGTTATCTATGTCTCGGTTTTCGGTCACTCATGACCGAAATAATAATTTGTCTGCAAAAAACGCATAATCTAAGGCCAAAACGTAACACAATGTACTGACCGTGACAACTTATATGGATAGATACAAAATGAACATGTATATATAATAAGATTCACCAGTATACAAGTCATTCAAAAAAATTGGTATCGAAGTTGTTTAAACTTTAAGGTTCACCTAAGTCTATTACATCACTCGTGCCTTGCTGAGAATGCATGACTGGAGTGCGCTCTTGCACGCGAAATCATGTACCCCACTCCTTAGCATCACTCTCCACAAAGGTGTTCCATAATGGGAAAATGGGAGGAAGGGGTTCATCATCTTTGAACTTTTATCTATAAATTGCAAAATCACGTAGAAAATAAGTTTTTAACATTAAAAACTGTTGAGGGAAAAATTAAAAGAAATATCAATTAAGTGGAATTATATGAAACTTACCCTAACTCAATGAATGTTGTTGACGTTTGTGACCCCAATAATAACCATCTCTTTAAAGGTTGAAGGCGGTGAGCTGCGCAAAGGAAGGTAGGTCAAACAATTGCCACATGAAACATTCATTAACATGATATTAAAAGTGGTTGCAATCAAAAGACTCATATCAGGAAGAGTCATCCACTTTTCGAATCCAACATCCTCAACGTCATTGCAATCCACGCAACTCCTTATGGTTCCATAGCCTTCTCCAATAACTTTACCCCATAGAACTTGTTTTTCATCCAATTCACGGAAAATGCCTTCTCTAATTCTCCTTCAACCATCTCTATCAGGTAGACCAAGGCCAGCGGCAATGCACCGAAAGCCACAATGACCATCGCTAGCCACATCGAAGGTACTCTCAACATATGGAACCCATTCCGATTGAATGCTATAAATGAACACAACCTTAGACACACCCATTGAAGCTCCACGGATTCGGTATATTTTGGCAACAGATGGCGTTTGCCTCTTTCGCGAACAAGCAAACTCCTCGTGACCGAGCATATATTCAAAAGCACTAGGAAGTCTTGTTGTAAATGTATCGTCTTCATCGGTCTTTCTCTTTAATGTTTTCTTACTTCTTTTTTTATGTTTGGTCCCCTTTTATCTTCACCTTAGCAGGAAGTGGAATCACCGATGTAGATGAAGGGTTACTAATCTCTCTCAATTGTTGAATGATCTTCAAACGGGCATCCTCATCAACGCAACCTCCGAACTTATCAATGACTTTATGGATTTCATCATTGAAGTTATAATCAGCCCGACCCACGGGCTGCTCAGGTATCATACTCAACTTCAGTCAATGACTATGTATGTCCTCAAGTAGTATAGGTGAACCAACCAAAAGATATACATTAAGCTTATGTGCACAAGGAAGACCATGTGTAGATCGTATGTCACAACCGCAAAGAAATTGGTCGCTCCCGACATTCTCTACACACTCAAATTCTTCACGAATTAACTTGAGTGTTGCTTAGGAGACATAACCCCGCAAATGGCGATACAAAGGCCCATGAAGCTATGTTGCACCACATTCAAACTCCGCTCAAACGATGCCTTTATCTTGTTATGTTGGTTCTCTATCCTGCCATCAATGACACCTCAAAGCGCCTCAAAGTTTGCTTGACAATGCCCAACATGTTTCTTGATAGTTGAATGCGCGGACTCAACTTTTTGCGTCGTAGTCTCTCTCGAAGTGCATAATCTTATCCGTCCAAGCAGAAACAAATCTTTCCTTGAACTCCCGACCCAAGTATTCTCCAAATAGTCGACCAACCCTTTCACATCTCCGTAATCATGTTGTATCTCATTATACCTACATTCAAACGAGGCCTCGGTCTTCGCATACATCAATGCCGTCCACTTATCATTAAAAAGTGTGAAGTCCTCATTTCTTGCAAATATTTTCTTGGTGTTGGTCAAGACATTTCGATTTTTGTGCCACGTGCAAAGTAGGTGAGACGATTGGAGAAATACTTGTTGGATTGCAATGATAAGTCCCAACTCTCTATCAATGACAAAAACACCAGGTGAAGACCAACCCTCCAATATTTGCTTCAAAATCTCTAAAGCCCATAAGTTGTTGTCCTTGCTCTCTGACGACATAAAAGCGAACCCAACCGAGAAAGTGACCTCAGTCGAAGTCACTCCAATAATCTCCAACAGTGGCATGCGGTACCTATTGGTCTTGTATGTGTAGTCCATGATAAGGACCAAAGGGAAACACCACACCAAATTGATAGAGTCAGGATGCGCCCAGAATATATCGGTCACAACATTCGTATCATTATCCTTTCTATGCCACGACAAATAGTTATTTTGCTCCAACAAGTGCAACATTTTGTTGCATTTGCGTTCTCCCACCGGCTTCACGTTCTCTTTGTCTATGTCTTGCATTGTAAATCGTACGAAGAGTGGAAGCATTATTTTTATCCCTTTGCCTCAATATGTTCAGGATCTGTCTTGGCATCACGTTCCCCTTAGTCATTTGTCCCACTACAACCTTCTCATCCTGAGTCAACCGACCGGTATATGAGTGCCCTTCCAAGTGCTTCGCGGTCTCATGGTTGTAACGCCCACATAGCACATGGAAATACCATAAACGATCAGACTCTTCCTTGATGTAAATAAGAAAATGACACTCACATTTCTTCGTGCAACTATAAGGCCTTGTCTTATCCTCCCCTTCATCTCCTATGTTCAAATTTGGTGTTTTTTTCTCAAGTTTCGCCGCTTTGAATTTCCCTATTCTTTGCGAAATACCTCTATATGTACCAGACCTCTCGTAAGCAAGCTTCACCCCACCCCTACGACCAATCCCTCCAGAATCTGACTTCTTCGTAACCAACACAAATTTTCTTTCCCGTCCCAAGTTTTGAACCCATTCAACAGCCTTCTTCCTATACCCAAATGGTTCTTCACGACTAAAAAAACTTGTGTAATCTTCAAATTGAGATGTGGATGATGTGGATGACTTTTCGTGCAACAATGTATATGTATCATAAGATTTCAAAATAAAATAAATGAATAAACAGTGAAAAAATAATGTTTCGGTACTGCAGGTCCGAGAATCATTGTAAATACTCGACTATACAAGCCCGAGACTTCGCATCATGTCTCGGTACCTACCCACCGAATCTAACGACACATTGATATTGCATTGTTTCGGTTATAGTACTCCGAAACTGATCCTTCAGTCTCATCTACGCATAACCGAAACCGTATTTATTGTCTCGGTCATGTGTGACCGAGTACTTCGCGTCTCCATTATAGTTTGAAAAATGCAAAAAAAAAGCAAAAAATGGAGAAAACAAACCTTATCTTCTTCTACGTCTGTCTCCCACTCCATATCTTCACCCATTACAAGCTAACCGTGATCTAAAAACGACCAATCTTACAAACCCTGCAATACAAAAACCCACTTTATTTCTTTTTCAAAAGGAAACAACCAACTGATACAACAACCAAACAAATCCAGTAACAACATACTTACAATGTCCAGAACCCCCTTGAATCGAGAAATGATCACACGAGAAGACGGATCGATCACAAAAGACGAGATTCGGAGGCTTGTACGAGGTGGGGTGCGCGGGAAGGGAATCAATTCGATCGTTTGTCAATAGTTGGGTTTGAGAGGGCATTTTTGACATTTCCATCCAAAACTTATTTTCACAAAATTTTCCCTGGGTGCCCTGATCATTATGCGACGTGCACATAGCCTGACTAAAAAAAAAGGACAAGTATAAAAAATAAGAGGGCCGCTAAGGGCACCCCACCTTTTCATGAAGGCACCTAAATTATTTGTAAAAATTCCGGCAAAACTGGAAAAACCATTTTGCCCCTGTATATATAATGATTCAAACCCCACAAATCATTTTGACAAAGAAAAAGGGCACCCCACCACCAAGCTTGAACCACAAAGCCACATTGCGTTTGGCGGCGTTTATCGATTCTTGCGGATTGACATCATCCGACGACGATGTAACAATGTTTGACAACCATATGATGGTTTCTTAGAACCGTTTAGTTGGGTAAAGCTGTGAAAATGATGATTTGTTTGTCAACGTAGGGTTTGGTAATTTCCTCAAATCCGAACTTGTTTCCACTATATAATGGAGGATTGTACTGCTACGGTGCAAGAGGATGTTGAACTTGAGGTAATTTTGCGAATTTATTGTGTTTTTTATGAGGTTATCCGAAGTTTCTGTCGATGTGCGTGATTGTTTCGGCCTCGCAGGACCGAGATATATTGAAATGTTTCGGTCATAGAGGACCGAGCCTACTCTAACCCTCTCGCCAGTGTACAACCGAGAGTAGGAGAAAATTCTCGGTTGTACACCACCGACGCCACATTACCTATCACTAATTGTAGCTCTCGTCATGTCTCGGCCGAGATAACTGAAGTATTCTCGGCCATGCGTAATCGAGACACTGTGAACTCTTCCGCCTTCGTGGCGAGATGCGAGTTCCCAAAAATTTAGCTTCTTCGTCTCGCCATGCTTGGCGAGACAAGCTTAACACGATCTCGGCTGTGTGGCCGAGAACCTCGATTTCCCAATTTTTTTACCATTCTACAAACCGCCACACACACATTACAACTACTCTACCAAATGTAACTTAATTATACTATAAACGTAACTTCAAACGATCGATTTCCCGTAAAATCTGTGTGTTCGGCGATCTTCAACCGAGCCCTAATTTGGAGACGAAATCGGCTCACACCCCGACCCTAGGAACTGCAAAAAACTCGTACAACGAAGGAGAAACACAAGGGGAGACACGAGAAACACGATTTCGGGGATTCCTCTCACAGGTCGGTTCAAAAGAAATGAATTCTTCCACAAGATTTCGGTGAAGGTGGTGGTGGGGGTGGTGGGGTGCGAGAGTTTTTTGCACGAGGGGTATTTTGGGTATTTCGGGTCTAATTTTTGGGTGCCCCAGGTAAATTGGTTTGTGCCCACATTAACTGGGTGCCTTCATGAAAAGGTGGGGTGCCCTTAGCGGCCCTAAAAAATAATAGGTGTACTATAAAAAGAAAAGACGAGAGGTGAAGCTATCAGAGAATCTCGCTTTTTATCAATTTGAGACATTTCGTCAACACCATTTATTCAATTAATTTGTATCAAACACACGAACTTGGACGTCAACCCTCTTATTCTCGGCTTACTTCATCAATCGCGCCTGTGAAGTTCAGCGATATAAAACCCTAAATTTGGTTGATTGCTATCGAAAGTCTCATGGATTCTCAGGTGTTGATGGCTCTCGGCCTCTCGATTATCGGTGGACTGAGCACTTCAATAGGTAACACAATGTTTGAGATTGAGAATTTCTCGAGTTCTGATTACATTTAAGGTTTACTGAGTTTATGTGCTTGCATTTGGAGGAATTGAAGTCAAATGAACATATTTTAATCTAGCTGGTATACCTGGATGTAGTAAAACAATTTTAATTAGGTAGTGGTCAATTGCCAACAATGTTGGTGCTTCAACGGTGAGTTTTCGAGGTGGAATGGCGAGGAGAGGATGCCGATGCAGTCGCGGAATCATTTAGTTTTCTTCAACTCAGTGTTTTTGATTGGCATGATTTTGGACTTTTTATTGCTTCATGTTATAGTGACTGCAAAAAGCTAATTAGGTACTCGGTTTACTGGTTTTGAGGAGGTCTTACAATCATTGGCTTGTGGAACAGGTGCAATTGTTGTCGTTCTTAACAAGTCTCCAAATCTGAAGATGCTTGGGCTTTTACAGGTAGTGATTTCGGCGTCGTACTTGCATTTTATCGACAACGGATTTCTGTATTAGTGTAATTTGGTGTGTCAATTCTGCTCCAGCCCTCTGTTGCTTCATAACTCTCATTTGTTCTATTAGTTTTTCCTCTTTTTTCGAAATTCAAAAATGAGTTCTGCTCACAAATTAAACTCATAGAATCGTAGTACCTTATGTCAAGGTAATACAAGCTAGTGTGATGTTGTTAACTAGGTCGGATCCTTTTTGACAATTCAGTTTTCATGTTTCAGTATGTTTTGAGTTGAACTTTAACAAACACGAAAACAAAAACAAAATCATAGATACGGACACTAGATCTTTTAGACAAAATAGAAGTAGAAAAGGAAAACAAATACAAAGGGGAAAAAAAATTCGCTTAGGAACATGGAACATAGGAACACTTACGGGGAAGTCAATAGAACTAGTAGATACCATGATTAGAAGGAGAGTCAATATTGCTTGCCTCCAAGAGACAAAATGGGTAGGAGAAAAGAGTAGAGAAATAGGAAGCACAGGGTTTAAACTGTGGTACACCGGTATAGATAGAAAATGCAATGGAGTAGGAATTGTGGTGGATAATGATTATAAGGATAAGGTCGTAGAGGTTAAAAGAATGGGGGATAGATTGATTCTAGTTAAATTAATTATTGGAGACAAAAAAATTAACATACTTAGCGCCTATGCACCACAAGTAGGATTAAGCGAGAGCATCAAACGCAAGTTTTGGGACGATATGGATGGATTTATGCAAAGTATACCATTAGATGAAAATGTTTTTATTGGAGGAGATTTAAATGGGCATGTCGGGGCAAGTAATGATAGGTTTGAGAGAGTTCATGGAGGTTTTGGTTACGGTAATAGAAATGAAGAAGGAGAATCAATCTTAGAATTTGCTTCAAAGATACGATCTTGTATTAGCAAATACTAGTTTTAGGAAGAGGAGTCGCATATAATTACTTTTAGTAGTGGTCATAACAAGAGTCAAATAGATTTTCTTTTAACAAGAAAAATAGATAGAAAAATATGTAGAGACTCGCAAAGTAATACCCGGCGAAGCACTTACTACCCAACATAAGTTAATAGTACTTGATATTAAGCTAACACGACGACATAATATAAATAAAAGAGTTAGCGACCCTAGAATAAAGTGGTGGAACCTAAAACATAGTAAACAAGTAGAGTTTAGAGAAAAACTACTAAAGGAAAATATTTGGAATCTTGACTCAGATGCTAATACAATGTGGCTAGAAGTGAGTAGTTGCATAAGGAGAGTGGGATCAAACGTATTAGGTATATCTAAAGGCTTGGGACCACCAAAGAAGGAAACATGGTGGTGGAATGAGGATGTCCAACGAGCAATTAAGACTAAAAGAGAGATGTATAGGAAAATACCTAAGTGTCAAGATGAAGATGTGTACAATCAATATAGAGAAGCTAGAAAACAAGCTAAAAAAGTAGTTAGTCAAGCTAAAACAAATTTCATGGAAGATCTATATACAAGGTTAGGTAATAGAGATGACGAAAAATATATATATAGGCTAGCCAAATTAAGAGATAAACGAAAACAAGACCTAAGTCATGTAAGATGTATTAAGGACGAAAATCAAAATGTTTTAACGCGAGGAGGATATTAAGGAGAGATGGAGAAGTTACTTCGATAGTTTATTTAATGATGGTCAAGTTGATACCATAATAGATGAAAACCCACACCAAGAAAGAAATGTCAACTATACACGCAATATTAGAATTGTAGAAGTTAAAGAGGCATTGAAAATAATGAAAATAGGGAAAGCATGTGGCCCGATGAAATACCCATAGAGGTTTGGAAATGCTTAGGAGAAAGTGGATTGACTTGGTTAACAAAACTTTTTAATAAAATTTTAAAATCAAAACGGATGCCAATGGATTGGAGAAGAAGCACGCTCGTGCCAATCTTCAAAAACAAAGGAGACATTCAAAGTTGCTCAAACTATCGGGAATTAAACTTATGAGTCACACTATGAAACTTTGGGAGAGGATAATTGACAATAGGCTAAGGAGAGAAACAACAATATCGAGAGAACCAATTTGGTTTCATGCCTGGAGGTCAACTATGGAGGCGATTTTCCTTGTAAGACGATTGTTAGAAAAATATAGAGAAAAGAAAAAAGATCTTCATATGGTATTTGTAGATTTAGAAAAAGCATATGATAGGGTCCCTAGAGATGTTCTTTGGTGGGTTCTAGAAAGAAAAAGAGTGCATGCTAGATACATAGACACTATTAAGGATATGTATGATGGAGTAGTAACGAGTATAAAGACATTTGGAGGAGCTACAAAAGAATTTCCCATTATGATAGGACTACATCAAGGATCGGCTTTAAGCCCATATCTATTTACTTTAGTTATAGATGAACTAACTAGACATATTCAAGAGGATATACCATGGTGTATGCTATTTGCTGATGATATTGTCTTAGTGGATGAAACTAAAGATGGAGTGAATAGGAAATTAGAACTCTGGAGGAATACATTAGAATCTAAAGGCTTTAAGTTGAGTAGGACGAAAACCGAATACATGCACTGTGAGTTTAGAAACACTAGACATCGAGATGACGGAGTGGTAAAATTAGGGGAAATAGAAGTTCCTAAGGTAAACACTTTAGGTATCTAGGATCAATCATACAAAATGATGGTAACATTGAGAATGATGTCACACATAGAATTCAAGCTGGATGGAAGAAATGGCGAAGTGCAACAGGGGTGATTTGTGATCGAAATGTTCCTACTAAGTTAAAAGGAAAATTTTATAGGACCGCAATTAGGCCAGCTATGCTCTATGGAAGTGAATGTTGGGCGGTAAAGCAACAACAATTACATAAAATGAACGTAGCGAGAAATGAGGATGCTTAGGTGGATGTGTGGTAAAACTCGTAAAGATAGAATAAGAAATATAGAAATTCAAAAACAAGTAGGAGTAGCACCAATTGATACAAAGATTAGGGAAGGGCGGTTGCGGTGGTTTGGTCACTGCAAAGACGACCTACAAATGCCCCAACTAGAAAACTTGACTCAATAGAAACTATAGAAATTCGACGAGGTAGGGGCGGACCAAAGTTAACATGGGATGCATTAATTAGGAGGGATTTGAATGGTTTGGAAAGCTCACCATCGCTTGCACTTAATCGAGCACAATGGAAAAGTTTGATCCATGTAGCCGACCCCAGTTAATTTGGGACTGAGGCTATGTTGTTGTTGTTGTTGTTGTAATAGTATCAGTTATTATGGAGTTGGTCCACCAGTTAAACAATTTGTTTGATCTGTTTGTCGAATTATTGTGATGAGACCCACTCACACAAAATCTCACAAGGAATAGATAGCCCCGGCAGCATTCAGAGGTGCGACTATGACTAACTACTCAACAAGCGTAGAACCCAAATTCAAAATACTTTCTCATGGTCCTCAGAATACATCATACTCCTTATTTTATGCATTAGGTATTTAAGTTTAATCGAGTCTCACATCATGTGCCCTACTCTAATGAGGAGCAAGATATTTAGTGGTTAGATTCTTGACTTATATGCTCATTTCTTGCAGGGCTTTGCTGGTGGTCTTATGTTGAGCATTTCGTTTCTCGACCTGGCACATAATGCTATTAACTCCATTGGATTCTTAAAAGGAAATCTTTGGGTACTATGCTTTCCTAGGCAATCTTATATGATTTCACTCTATTTCTTTCTAGTTAAAATTCTTTCGTATACTCTTGCAGTTCTTTGGAGGGGTTACGTTCTTTGCCGTTGTTGCAAAATTCATCCCAGAGCCAACATTAGCTCCTAGTACTGATGTGAAAAGCAAAAAGGTTTTGCTTCGTTCACTATTTTGAATGGGACTTATTCATCCTCTTCTAATATTGAATGTGGGGATGATCATCTACCCACACGGCTAGATGTTTTTACTTATTTTCCCTTGATTTTTCTTTTAATTTTTGGGTGGGAATCATAGAGAAATGATGACGAAGGGGGTAAGGATATGTTAAAAAAGCATCGTCGACAAGTTCTATTTAGTGGGATCATTACAGCAATTGGTATGGATCCTTTTTTTTTTTTTTTTTTTCAGTTCTCTCTTCCAAATTCTGCAAATGATGTGTTCGTAATTCCTTTTTAAAATTGTGGGATATAATGATAAGTTTGCACAATGATGAGTTTAAGGAAGCTTATATTGAATGAATATCTAAAACATAAACCCTTATATTTGCTTCAAGTGGTGACATTTCATTTTGCATTATAATTTTTGTTAAATTCTTCTTTATACCATGCAATGAGCCTTGTTTATTGGGTACACCCTTTAGGTCATATCTCTTTCTACATCAAACCTTTACATTTACTATGTACTAACTGTTGATTGGAACATTGATATTTTTGTTTGAAAAGTTCCCACTTGACACTCAAGAAAATAAAAAGAAAAAAAGATGCAATTATTAGGGAAAGAACTTCCTCTTCCATCTGAGAGATCCTATAACTAGATTTTTTTTGCTTTACCGTCCAAAAGAGATGTTATTAACATCAGTTATTATTAAATAAACCTGAGATGAAAGATGAATGTTGACTTCTGAATTTAAAGCCCTTAGGCATTTAGAAGTTGTGGAAACTAGAAGCTTGAAACTTTGCTTGTCTGACTTTATTATAAGTCATGCTTTATCCTTCTGATGACTTCCACAGTAGTCAGTGTAATAAAATCATGTTCCTAACTTTTCTTTGAAGATAAGAGATGGGTAGGGTTGGGTGGGGTGAGTTCGCTAGCTTGAGAGTTGCTTGGCTTTGTTTCTCTTGCTGATGCTTCTATCTAGATTATTTAATGCAATATACAGGAGATGCAAAATACTTGAACAAAGAGAGTTGGTATTGAGTTGATATGCTTACAATTGACAGCATTCTGCTAAATTCTGTTCATATTCCATTTGTCTTTGGGAATCTTATAGTTTTGATATTTGCAAAACTCCAGGCATAAGTTTGCACAATTTTCCTGAGGGAATGGCTGTGTTCCTTGGATCAATGAAGGTATTTGATTTGTTTCTCATTATTTGCTAAGGCTTGTGGGAAGTATTGTGTTATTCAATTACTAAGGGTTAACATCATGAATGGGCTACATCATGTCATGCACTTAAACTGTTCATATTGCTCCTAGAGAAATTCACAAAAAATTGGGTTTTCTGTGCTTTAAGAGCCTGCTTGTTGAGTTTCATAAAACAAAGAGCCCGCTTGTTGAAAAAGGGAAATTATTACTATATTTAGTAATTTTCATTATGGTAAAATCAACATTTCATATTAAGGCTTCCTGATGATGGTTTTGTTTTTTTTTTTGAACAAGGAGTTCATATTTTATATTGAACTTTGCAGGTTTCTGTGCAAGATGCAATTTGTTTGTTTACATTGATATGCTTAGCCTTTCTAGTACGAAATGTAGTTTTTGAGTTTGAAGTTTATTTGTTTGCATAAATAAATACAAGAATGGGCAGGTGCCTTACCGAGCTAGAAGCAGCAGTTTACGTGTTTGACTCCTGAAAATACTTGGACACTTTATTGTAAAAGTTTTTTGAATAAAGAAGAAATGAAACGTCGAAATGAATCAAAAGAAAGAAAAAAAAGTAACAAAGAACAAACTTGCAAATATGAAACTTTGAAAGAACAGAAATAGGCAAAAGGGGAAAAAAGAAAAGAAAAATGAAAATAAGAGAACATAAGCTTCTTGGCTAGTGATATACAATGATACATGTATACGTGTGCCATGTCTAAGTATCAGTGTCATTAACTCTGGGCACATTTAGCCAATTCCTCACTATCAAAATCAGAGATCAGACAGGGCCGACATTTAGACATGTAACCACTTCTAACAACCGTATTGTGATCATTTGACATGAAAAATACCTATTCATCGCTTCTTATCTTATTTACTCTTTTGATATCAATTACTTGACCTGTAGATCGTTAAATGTTCTCCCATCTATTTAATCTTTAGGTGTTCCCACATAAAGCTAAAAAACCATTTTTCTTTAGAGAATCGGAGCGCGCACAATGAGATTGAGACTTTGGATTAAGTAGAAGTTGTATATTGTTGTGTTTTGCACCACTTTATTTTGAATCATTTTGTTTAAACCGTTCCTTAAAGTGACCATGCCATTGGACGCTTTCTCATATGCATTATTTACATTTTGGTCTTTTATTGTTTAACTCTGAAGGTTTGTGTCTGAAGGACATAGATTCTTGAATACTGAAATGCATTAACCTTAAATAGTTAAATTCTTGCTTTGTGTTGTTATCTTTTGCGTGTCATAATAAGCAAATATTTGCTCGAAAATAACACAGTACCATGTGTTTAAAGCTAGAAAATGTATCTCACGCAGTATAATGCGATCCTGAGAACTGCTTAATCTATACTGTAAATTAACCATGCTTTCCTAAACTATAGAATTCTTATAAACAATAGTTTTGTATTTTATAATTCAGATTTGCTATCCAGATGTTATATGTTAGATACTTGGATCTCTAATGTATATGTACTTGCATGTTCTGATGCTACATTATTTTTGTTTGTGCTGCTCTCTTATAGGGACTTCGTGTTGGTGTTAACTTGGCCTTGGCTATTGCTTTGCATAACATCCCAGAGGTACTTATTGCTTTATGGACGCGATTGATTTTCATTTACACGCTTTGATTTCTGTAAACATTTTTTTTTTCGATAATATATTGCAAAACGGAGATTCAAGAAAAAAGTAGCAGAGAAAAGATTTGAGAAGTGTGGTTGCTGTTTTTTCTATACATCCAAAAGACAACTTGTAAATGCCTTAGTTGGAAAGCTCTATGCGTTAGAAATTGAAGGAATCCAAATTCATAGAGGTAGACCTAGGATATCATAAAAGATTTAAAGGATTACCTATTCACATCATCTACTTCATTAAATCAAGTTGAATGTAAATGTTGGATCCACGTACATGATTGCCACTAATTTGGGACTGAGAATTTGTTATTGTTGTAATCTATTGAACTCACCAGGTCTGCGTTTCAAAAGCAAAGGAGAGGAAACCAAACCAAAATTTAAGAGGAAGATAAAATGACTTATAAAGATGAGTTGGTCGCCTTTTTAGCCAATATCTTCAGTGTAGAACAACTGGAATACTTTTTCTATGGTGCCATAATTTCATTCGACATCTCGTGTAGACATCTAGGTTGAAAGTTAGATTGAATCATGGTTCCTAAGCATGGAAGTAGGCAACTTTAAAAGAATTCCTACTAAGTAATTACTATTTACCATGGAAATGTTTATAGTTGATGCAAAACGAGATGTAAAATGCCAGAAATCCAAGTTCAAAGAATTAAAAAAAGGATGAAATAAGAAGAATTGAATGCCATAAGCAAGGATTGCTCGATAAGTTCTTCAAGAGATCGTGGCAAGCAAGAATTTCTTGATAAGATCTTGAACGCCACAACCCACACAAGGATTGATAAGTTCTTCAAACCACCAACAATGGTGTAAAACTCTCCCACGGCGAGTATTGAATACTCAAAAACTCCACTTGTTTTTTTTTTTTTTTGACTTCAGTGGGAGTCGAACTCACGACATCCCTAAACCTTGCCTTTTGGCAAGTGGTACCCCGTCCATCTCACCATAGATGCTTTGGCAAAAAAACTACTTTTTTATTTAATGGTAGAAAGTCGGTAAAATCTTTTTGAAAAGATTTATTGTTTAATTGATCTTATTCATAATTATAATGAGTTGTCAATATATAGCTTACATTGGCTCACTTAAATCCTAAATCTAAGCATGTGCAATATCAAAACTCTTAAATCTAGCTAAGTTAGGAAACAAATAACTTCCTATAATAGATGAGAATAATGTCAATAAAGGAAGGAAATCAACACAAATTAAGTAGCTGGTCGACCATTCACAGTGAGTTGCGACTGGCTAAGTAACGACTGGCTGTTGATAACTGCGACAGATTGTAAGATCCGACTGTAGTTTCCTTAACACTCCCCCTCAAGTTTGGAATGTATGTTGACAATTCCGAACTTGCTTTGAGATTCGATTGTAATTTCCTTAACACTCCCTTCAAGTTTGGAATGTATGTTGACAACTCTTAACTTGCTGAGGGGATTCGAAATTCGCTTAGAACATAATGGCTGTGAATATGTCACCGGCTAATTTGCTGTGGACAGATGAGTGGTTGATGGAGTGATTGCATTACATCCATTTCTTTATTTGTGGTTGTATCAGTGCCTCCAACAGGTAGATGCACAATTCGGTTGACTGCTGTGTCACTTACGTCTGACGTACTGTATACATGCTGGCCATGGAATTTGACTAACTTCTGTGAGGTTGAATGGTTAAGAGGTTGTTGATGCCCTTTCGTGGTTGCTCTCAGGCTTGGTTGAGTCATCCATCATGTGTATTGACTTGAAGAAAATGAGCGGCTTTGCGTGTGGTTGTTCTCATGCCTGGTTGAGTCATCTGCTATGTGTATTGAATGAATGAAGATGACTGGCTTTGTACGTGGTAGAATTCCTAAGCGGCTTTGCGTTAGGTAAAGATGTTGTGCGGCTTAACGCTTTGTAGGGATCTTGAGCGGCTTTGCACTTAGTAGAGATATTGAGGCGCTTGGCGCTCGGTAGGAATCAAGCAGATTGGTGCTTGAAAGTGATTTCAAGCGGCTTGGCGCTTGTTCGGAATCTCAAGCAAGCTGCTTGGTAGGAATCTCAAGCGGCTTGAAGCTTGGCAGATGTGTTGAGCGGTTGTGGAGATGTTGAGCGGCTTTTCGCTCTGTTAAGGAAATTACAATCAAATATCAAAGCAAGTTCAGAATTGTCAACATACATTACAAACTTAAGGGGGGGGGGGGATGTTAAGGAAACTACAGTCGGTTCTTACAGTCTGTCACAATTATCGACATCCAATCGCGACTTAGCCAATGCTCTTAAATATGAACGGTCAACCAACTACATAAATTTTGCCGATTTCCTTTATTAACAATATTATCATCTTTTATAGAAACTCATTTGTTTCCTAGCTTGGCTAGATTTTGGAGTTTCCACATTGCACATGCTTAGATTTAGGGTTTAAGTCAACCAATGTAAGTTATATATATGTACTCATTATAAATATGAGTAATACTGATTAAACAATAAATCTTTTCAATAAAATTTAACATGGTATCAGAGCCTATGGATAAGATCCACGAACCAACGCGGTCGTGACACGGGCGGAAAATTTTACATAGTATCAGAGCCCGACGGCTCGGTTGGGATCTGTCGAGAAGACACCTTGGATGGAATTCGGTCCAAGGTGGAGTGTTGGAAATGTGTGGACCGAAATTATAGTCCACATCGATTAAGTGAAACTTCATAATGAAGTATAAAAGTGATGATCATCTCCCCTCAATTAGAACCGATGCCTTTTGAGTTAAAACCTCACACCTAATGAGTTGGAGGTGGTTAAGTTGAGGACAATATTTATATTGGCAGAGATCCACAGCTCGTGCCCACACACGCGTATGTGGGCAGAGATCCATACAAATTCATAATAAAAAACTTAACAAAGAAACATAAACTCCTAATTCCTATAACAAACTTCTAATTACCTAAACTTACCGAAGCACAAACTCCTAATTCTAAAAACACTAGGAAACCTCCTCGTTTTCATCCTAAAATAATTTAGTACAATCCTTAATAAAAACCTACCAAATATCAAAATTCACCCAAAATAGCAACCCGACTCTTAGTAACTTTCCCTGCAAAAATGAAAGCTTATGGGTAGACATGATTTCATGTTATAAGAAAATCGGGCGTTTTAATAACGTTAATTGCAAATTTGTATTTTATGGAGCCAATTTGGCTCAAACCACGTATAAATCAAGACCTGTGCCGACATTATCTATCTTTGAGACTGCCATCCATGGATTGTATCAATGGTGAAAGATTGTGATAGAATATCGATATAGGTCGATTGATTTAAAATTCAAGAACGATTACAAGAACACAAAGTAACCCCACAGAAGAACTTAAAACTCTCTCAACCCAATCACTCCAAGAATGCCCAATTACATTCAAATTCCCAGATGGCTAAACCAACTAACTCACCCCTATTTATAATGTGTCCCTCTAACCAACTCTATGTGGCTCTCTATATGGGATCTTATCATTACTCCCCCCTTGAACATCCACCTTGTCCTCAAGGTGGAAAGAAAAAGAAACACACAAAGAAATGGAGAGCATTAGGAGCATGGACCCCAAGAAAGCAAGTAAGCAAGGTCACAAGGAAAGCAATTCTTGGATGAATATCCCCTCAATGTTATTTTATCAAACACTTGTTGCTCACTGTGATGGACGACAAGACCATGTAGAAACAAATAGCCAAAGGGTGGGCATTGAGGAGGGGAGACCATGCTAGGATCCATATCAATTGTATGGCATGAAGTTGAGCGAAACATGGCAGACGATGTGCCATCAATGAGAGCAGTAACGACACTGAACCACCAGCCCACAAGAGGGTGCCCCCTAGCCGTCGATTGGTCGAGAACATTTCAGCAAACACGTCAAATGCGATATAAAGAAAGTCACATCCCGAATAATAGCCTTCGTGAACACCAACAAAGTGAGGGAAACCCCTCAAACCAACCCGATAGAACTTCATGGATGCGTTGAGTTGGTATACATGACCCTTAAGGGAACCAACAATATCATAGCTCTCCTAAAACAAGTGACATCCATGAATGGAACGACATTGGGCTCCCATGCGTCCATAAGTAGCAACCGCCATTGATGAACGTTCCAAGTTACATGTTCAACAAAAACAACCACCCCTACATGGTCGACATCTCCATTGATACTCTGCCATTGTTGAGCAATTCTTTCAAGAAGCATACAACCTAACTGGACCAACAACTTTAAGTGAGATGGAGAGTACACCAATCGAGAGTAAACCAATGGCCAAAGTAGAAACACATATAGTCTTGAGTTGTGTACAAGAACACAAGATCTGTGACAGAGACATTGATGTGGTGGCAGTTTTCTCTTCATTTGATCTCCATGAAAACTTTGCCGTTCAAAAGTAACTTTCTTCTCCAAAGGCATTGCAATAGAGAGAGCTCGAGGTGTGCTATAGGAGAACGAAACCGATGGAAAGTCATTCCGGTTGACAACATCCGTCGAAGCTTTGTTCAACAACATAGAAGGTCGGGGAGGTGGCCAAGGAGGCGGATCTAGGGAAGCAAAGTGATAACTCGGACACACGACAAGTGAACCAATCTCAAAAAACAACACACACTCGCAGAACAAGAGGACCCTATCCATCATCGTCCTCCCAACCACGCCAAATAGAGAACCCATATCCATATAAAATAGAACTTTCAGCCTAGACGGCTAGAATCATGAATGGTTTGCGAATCGCAAGCGCAAACAAACATTTTCTTCAAAAATGGATCAACGAAGGAGAGAACAAAGTGCAAACCAGAATTAACTAGTAGTGAATTGGTTGAAGTTGCATAGGAGGGCACTGGATTTGGAAGAAGATTCGAGGTAGTAAACAGATCTGGCGGCGGTGGTGGCAGTGGTGGTGGAGATGGGAATGGATCTGTCCCTGAGGCACTCGGATTATCCACCAACATCATCGGACTTGCTAAATTTGGGTGCTTCACTCCACATGTCTCTTTGATCGGTTGAACACCCGATCCCTTCATCGAGTTAACGAGAGGTTGAAGGAGAGGCTTTTCGATCTGTAGCACCAACCGGATCTCTGACTCCACCTTAGATATGAGGTCGATGGGCTATTTCTTGAACTCGGACGCCATCGGATCTGGCAGATTTGAAACTATTGTGCTGATAAATGCTCCGGTCTGCTGTTCTCTTGAGTTTGTTGAAGCGATCTCCAGATGGTGACAGAAGAGTTCATGGCACCTTCGAGCCAAGCCTCTCATTGCATTCTTCGCTTCGGATCTGAGCTCATCAATCGATGCCTCAATGGATGAAATCCTTTTCACTTCCTCTTCAATTCGATTCATCCGAGCTTCCATCCTATCCAATCGAGTTTCCATCTTTGAAGTATGCTCTGATACCACTGATAGAATACTGATATAGGTCGATTGATTTAAAATTCAAGAACGATTATAAGAACTCAAAAGTAACCCCAGAGAAGAGTCTTAAAACTCTCTCAACCCAATCACTCCAAGAGTGCCCAATTACATTCAAATTCCCAGATGGCCAAACCAACTAACTCACCCTTGTTTATAATGTGTCCCTCTAACCAACTCTATGTGACTCTCCGTATGGGATCTTATCGATGGTGAAAGCTTGAGTCTACATTTATGTGGAGGTAAAGGGTGAAAAGATTGATTAAGGTGAAAGAAAAAAGAGTAGATGATTGTAACAGTCTGAAGTGTGGAATTGGAAGTTAATACAAGGTGGTTTTTTCACTTGTTAGCATTATGATGGGTGTAAAACCAAGATGTCAGGCTTGGGATTACTCAGTTACCCAAATATCAAATATGAATGCAGTTGAATCATTGAGCAATTGGGTTTTTCGAGATGGTTTTTCCATGAGATCAATCACCTTACTGTTGGCATTATGCATCTTACCATCTATCGAAAGCATAAATTCTCTCTATTCTGTATGCATATGTTCAATAAACACGGTTAAACACCTTGCATAAATTCTCTCTATTCTTTCTTTATGTTATCCATCTTGAGCACACCATCGATTGCACCTATTGGTTGATCTTATTTTCTATTGGTGATTTCATGTTGTCTATGCTTATGCAACTTAATTATTTGAAATTGAAATTATCCTATTCATCATGTTGGGTTTTGGGGTTTAAAACGCAGCGGAAATTTGAAATTTTTATTTCGAGACCCCAACAGGATCAAATCTGAATTCCATTGAACTAATTAACAAAAGTAACCGTACCTCAAAAGCTAGTTTGCCTCTCTGTGTTGATCGATGTATAAGACGCCACACACGAACGACGTCCGAGAATTCGAGTGCTAGCCCGAAAGAGAACACGAAAACATTTTTCTATTCTCCCTAAACACTCTAGAACAACTGAGAAATCTAACTCGTTTTCTAAAAACGAAAATTAGATTCCAACCCTAATTTCTCCCGTAATGTGAATTCACTCAACACGCTTATTTATACAACCCTTGTATAAAGCTGGGTAAGTGAATAATCATTATATCCCTACTTAAAGTGATATTAATATGACACATCATAAGGACTTTTTATATTACGAATTTTATCATATCAAATTCATTGTTCCGAGTCATTTAAAATCCTGCAAAATTATTCTTTGTGTACGACCCAATAGATTCATGCAATGTTAGCAGTAAACTAAAATCATTTTGGTACACGAGTTATAAGCGATCTCTAGCAAGGCATTATGACTACCCAAGTTGCACGAAGATCAAAATCGATACAACCTAATCAATAGTGTATATCATATCATTTTGTCGTACGATATCCTTTGATTAAACATAAGACATGGAAAAGTCACTCTTAATGTTCAATCGTACTAGTTTCGATCTCTAGGTAGACTAAAAACATTCAAGTGACATTTATCATATTAATTCACGTGGACTTGACCATTTTAGTCTAACATATCGAGGGATCCACTAATATCTCTCTCTAAACTAGAGAGAAATTTTATCTTGATTACACACCTTCACACATTATTCACATATTAACCAATCAGAATCTTTATAATCGTCCGGTTAAAGACAACGTTTGATTGTGTCAAATCACTATGATCGTAATGTTGAAGTCTTTGGTAATCTCAAGTTAGAGGACTAAATGATGTACCTATCATGAGTAACACCTATGACTTAATCCATGTGGTGTTCTCATAGTGGGTCGGTCCAGTACCCTGTTCCCTAATAGGTAATCATGATCTTGATTCGTATCCTTATATGCATGATCATCACATGACCATCAATCAAAATTCACACTAGTCTTAATTCGTTATAGTTCCCAATATAATGACCGACTAGGGACATTTACGATGCTTTAGTAAACATCCATAGATCTTATTATAATGTAAACATGCAATCCAATTATAATAATGAACAACGAATGAAATCCTCTATTTTATTAAACAAAATAACAATGTTCATAAGATTGACCTAGGGCACATGCCCCAACACATCATTTCCTTATGATCTTTTAACATTATAAAATCCATGATGTCCTTGAAGCAAGATTCTTCAATGAATAAGTTTAGTTTCCATAATGGCATCTCAAGACTTATTTTTTTGCAGGGTGTAGCTGTGGCTCTTCCTATTTACTTTGCGACACAGAGGTGAGGGACTCTTTTGGTATTATCTTATTGAGTGTTGTAGCTGACCCCAACTAATTTTTTGATGGATTTTTTTTTTTTTTTTTTTTTTTTTTTTTTTTTTTGATAATGGAAGACCCCAACTAATTTGGGATTGAGGCTTTGTTGTTTTGTGGTATCTAATTGAGTGTTGATTAATTACCCAAGCTACTAGGAATTTTCTGCGTGGACAGAGGGTGGTGTGAAGGGTTTGTTTGTTTGTTTGTTTTTTTTTTTTTTTTTTTTTGAAGAACTGATGCATATGACAAATATGAAATACAGAAGAATTTGACAGTAGTTGATATTTCCTAAATTCTCTGTAATCTTTATAAAGTTCTTTTAAAAAAAAATTTAAACAAAGCCGTGGAGACATTAGTATTTTCATTAAAATAGCTGGATCTGCTGTATCAATGTAATGACTATTTTAGCCAAAGCATATCTGATGAGATGGACGAGGCATCACTTGCAAAGGCAAGGTTGTGGGTTTGACTCATATTGGAGTCAAGGGTGTTACACCTAAGTTAGTTTCTTATAAAAAATAAAACAGCTTTTATCTGCACATGACAGCAAGTGGCAGGCGTTCAAACTGGCAACACTTTCTGGATTTGCAGAGCCCCTTGGGGTGGTTATTGTAGGTGAGTCAATGAATTTTAAATGCTGCAAAAACTTCACCTCCTTGCTTTCTTATAAATCTTCTGTTGCTTGTCAACGTACCTATTGGCATCTCGTACTCTTCTTGTTTGCCTTCAACATATGAACTGCGATTGTCATTAGACTTTTTTCATAATTAAGAGACATATGATTCTTGTCCAAAATGTTCTGGTGCCAAGATGATTGGGCCAGAAGAATTTACTTTTATGATGCCTTGGGTGTCCATATTCCTCTTAGTTTACTCTGATAATGTATGCTTTAACTAATAACAGATAAGGAAGGATTTTATACATCTTGTAGGTACTTTTTCTTTAACTCTAAGCTTATCTTATTAGCTGACTGACTGACTTGTCAGATTCTTCCACGAGCCCCTTATGTTTCCACTCTTTGTAAATTATACTCGTCTGATTTAGAGTGATGGACTTCGTATTATGCATGCAATATAACCGCAAAATGTATTCCTTCTTTCTTTTCTTTTTCCTGATTCACTTTTTTATTTCTTGGCTATGCAGCTTACCTATTCCCAACTAGTTTGAGCCCTGAGATTCTCGAGGGCTTGCTTGGATCAGGTCTTCAAGTTCTCCTTTCCTTCTCAATTTTCTTATCTGCCAAATTCCTTGTTCCTATGCTCATTGCTTATGAGATGTTTGGTTTTCTCCCCCTTTACTCTATGCAGTTGGTGGAGTTATGGCTTTTCTCACTTTGCATGAAATGCTGCCCCTGGCATTTGATTATGCAGGGCAAAAGCAAGCTGTTAAGGCTGTGTTCCTTGGTATGGCCTTCATGTCCGCCAGGTAAAACAGTTTGCTCTTGAATTCGGTATTTGCTTAATGTTTTAATGCTAAAATTTCAAGTTATAGCACTCCAGCACCTTATTGTATGTTTCATGGTTATGCTGAAAATATTAGGTCGGCGCATCTTGTTTTAATTTTCTATTGAAATGAAACAAATACAGTGTGGTGCTTTCCAAAACAAAAGGAGAACTCCATTAACTGGACGCCTCTACACAGCCAGCATGTAACCCTTACACAATATATCACTAGTTTAGATGTTAAGATGCATGTTCAGTCACAGGTTTAGAGCATGGGTAGTCAACATCTCTGTGTATTTGAAGTGTCTTGAATGTAACATTGTCAATTTATTTTTTTGCTTAGTTTTTCATAGTAATATATATTTTTGTTTGGAAAAAGAAGTTAAGGTTGAAGTTCGCCCCTTAACAAGATTTTTTGGTTCCGCCACTGCTTAGCTTGCATATATACATTCCATGCATGAATTCATGGTTGTGCACTGCTTACAAGTTTACTTTATGCTTTCGCAGCTTATATTTTCTTGAGGTTAGCTTACCGAAGGAGATGAGCTTGTAGAGTCGAATACTCTTTTCCAATGAACTCTACACATTGAAAAAAGAAATGTACAGCCTGTAGTTAGAGGCCAAAAGAGAAGAAATGAAAAAGGCGTTCTCCGTTGTATCTCGCAAAATTGTAGTTGAGTTACTTGAGTACATTATGATTATTTTTTCACTCATATTTCTCTCACTATTCTGTGCCTCGCTTCTCATCTTACCCTTCATATTGATGATGAATATCCATTATACATGCATGACAAAGGCTTGGTACTGCTTTACCTCAGTTTGAACCGTTATTGAATAGTTTTCAAATGTATAGATGCCCATGTTTCCAGACTGAAAATAGTGGAGGCGCCATGCAAATGGTGTAACCCTTCTCGACATCTATCTTGTTCATCACTATGAACACCAAAGAGCGGTCAGCTCAATACTACGGAGGCAGACCGATTTATCCCCCGACCAATGGAGTGTTGTTGGTTTTGTTCGAGGCGCTTTCTGAACAAGCAAGTTTTGTTGCCATATTGTTAGGTTTGCTTGATAACAGTTCTTTGCTTTTGATATATAGCCGAAAAGGATTCTAATTCATGTTGCATGATGCATTGTTATGGAGTGTCGTATTGGAAAGTGTGTTATCTGTGCCACATTTAAGTACATCTGCAACAAGTTGGCAAACTAGGCCAAAAATCTCAAGTTAGGCCCAAAATATATTCTTACCTCGTACATTTGCTAGGTCAGTTTCGCCTATATGTCCTCTTGGGTTGGTGTCTTAATATTTTAAGTTTTCCCCCTAGCACTAATCCAGACTCGAGAAGGGAAGGGTGGGATTATAACGGCGGCAATCTTGACCCAAGAAATTTTATAGTTTTATGTATATGTGAAAATAAATAAATAAATATTTAATGAAGTGCGTATAAATCAATATTGCATTCAACTTTGCCTTTCCCCTAGCAATAATTGGCTGGGGGCAGTGGGGGGTAGGGTTGCAAGTCGGGCGGGGCGGGGATCGAAATTACCGTCTTTGTTCCCACGGTGCGCTGGGCAAGGATTTGTTTCTACAAATTTTTCGCGGGGCGAACTTTGCCGCCCCACACCCCATCCCATGGGATCCTTGCGGGGTGCGGAGAATTTCCGTACTTCATTGCAACAACAACATAGTCTCAGTCCCAAATTAATTGAGGAATCTTTGTACCTCATTAATTTTGAAAAAAAATATCGATTTTGATCTTCATTCTTTGGTCATTTTAGGACTTAAGTACAATTTTCTCAATTTTTTAAGAAACTATTTTTCTCAAATTGAAGGATTAATGTAATTTTATTTTGTTATTGAGTTACAAGTCATCATATATACTTTATTAAATAAATAAGATTTCTAAAACTAGTATGACAAATATATTTCAAAGTTCTAAATATAATTTTATATATCTTTATAATAATATATATAATAATTGATTTAATGGTAAAAATACGTTTTATTGTTGTAGATCTTTGAGTCTCATTTCATATATTACATATGTTTTAAGTAAAAAAAATATAATTATTTAAAAAAAATATAAAAAATAGAGAATTTTATGGAAATGATGCGTGGGGGAGGGAATCCTCGCGGGGCAAGAACAATCCTCGTCCCCGTTTTGCCCAGCATGGTGGGGCAAGATTTTGTGCCGTGTCCCACCTTGCAGGGAGCAAAAAGTGGGAAATCTTTGCCTCCACCTGGGCAGGGCTCCATAAGAAATTGAGATTTCCTGCTCCACTTACAACCGTAGTGGGTGGTAAGGGTCATTACCAAAAGATAATAGATTCTCAGCACGTTCAAACTGTCGGGTATGCCTATGTGCGTGCGCGCATGCATGCATTATTTCTTTTCAACATGCAGCACATCAACCTTGGTAACGTGCACATAGATATATACATCCATCCGTTATCCATATCTATAATAAAAGTTGGAAGCCATCACTTTGAACACGGACCTTTGGCATTTAGTGTTGGAACTTGTGAGAGTATGAATAAAAAACTCTTTAGTCCCGTATTGTTCACTTAAAAAGAGTATAAACTCTTTATATACAAATACTCTCTCTTTAGCTTTGCTTTAGAGAAACCCAATGGATAAAGCCTAAGTGGCATTGAATAATAGGGTATACATATATAATATTTTAATTTTTAATGTCAAAGATAGGGCCTTGAAGCTTTGGGCTTAGATTTTTAGCTTTGTAAAATTAAGTTAATTTTTATTTTTAACTATTGAATAATACCAACTGGTATTATTTTCGGATTTGAACAGTCACCTTGGTTTGAATCAGTGCTTCAAGTTCTACTTAAGTAGAATTACAACACTGAAAATTCACTTGATTTCCGAAATACAAAATATTCGAGAGAGAAGCAAATCAATTTGAGCATACTTTCTGAATTGATGAATTTTGTTTCGGAAGGGCATCCGGTTGTATCCTGGAGGCAGATCTCAGTGGGAAAATTTTATCACCGAATTCAGAGAAATTTCTGTCTTAGGAGATTGCTTCTGTGCAAGCATTCGATTAGATAATTTTAAATTTACTTGTTATTTTCAATTTTGTTATTGATTATTGTAGTTTCGTTTTATTTATATCAAATTGGTAAACATTATAGATCGTTTTGTGTAACGCTTAGCAGCTGTGCACCGTCGATACATCTTGGTATATGCATTTGATGTGTATCAGACGACACACGACCTTAAGGTGCCTAAAGTTAGTGTCTAAAGTAGGCACCTCCAGCATTTTCTTATTAAGGAACTTTCCACGAAGCCTTTTTGGCCACCGAATTTCTAAAAGTGCCTAAAGTTCTTTTATTTGATTGGATGAAATAAAAGGGTCGAGGATATTTTTGGAAATGAATCAAAGTTTTAGAGCATCTCTAATGAGGAAGTGGATTTGGGATGGATGAGTGCCACGTTGGATTAAATAGACATTGATGAGAAAAAACCTTCTCCAATGGGGGTGTGGATTGAGAATGTGCAGGTGACGTGACATAAAAAAAGGTATACACTGTCTACTGTATCTTCTAGATCTAGAGGGTGCAATGGACAGTGTGCACTATGCCACGTCATTGAAAAACTAAAAAAAATAACTGACAACTAAAAGAGAAGTCGAGAACATAACAACAAAGATATATACTTTGCGTTTTATTTTTTATACATTACGTTTCTTTTCTTTTTTTTTTTAGTTTTTTTTTTTTTTTTGCATTTATCAAGATACAATGATAATCATAAATAACTTTTATTTATATAAATAGATAAATACAAAAACTGAAATTTTGTTTCCAAAATTACTTATCGGTTCTTTAATTATACATCAAATAATTTATATGTATAATAGTTTAGTAATTATTTATATATAATTTAATAAGTTAAAAAAATGTTGTCACATCATGAATAGAAGGTGCAATCCACAGTACCTATTGGATACCATTTTCACATGTGTATTTATGTCACATAATCTAGACAATCCTATCCACATTGATGATGTAGCAACAATCCACAGCCTCAATCCACATTTATCATTGGAGATGCTCTTATTAAATTTTCTTCCCATTTCATACCCTACAAATTAGCTATTCGAGATTTGAAAATCCTACCGTTTTAGTAACCTTTTAGCATTTTATACACAGAACCCCTATCCGCTTCCTACAAAATAGCCAATTCAAAAATCATATCCTCTTTTTGATAAGAAAGACGCCATATTTGATCTTAAAAAAAGGCGATCAAACTGTTGTAAATTGGATGACCCTTTAACCAAGCTTATGAATGATCACATTGTCAAGCATGACTCTCACATTGAATTGTAACATCAAGCATGACTTCTACATTGAATGTAACTTGTACACTCTACATAACTTGTATTCAACTCCAATGTAGAATCACTTATCTATGTATTGTCATGTAACTTGTAATCTTGTATGACATGAGACTTTGGTGTAACTTGCACACTTTGTGCAAGTACTTGTTCTCATCATGACTAAGGACCTATATAAGGGGGTTCATTCACTTGTAAAGAACACACCAATGTATGAATGAAATCTCTACATTCTCATCTCTAGCTCTCTTCTCTCTTGTCTCCTCTTCTCTACTTGTTCTAGTAGTTCTTAGTTTATGCCTTCTATGCTTAAGTCTCTAGCAAGTCCAACTTAAGTTCTAAGTGGCTTACAACTTAATTTACAATACGTTATCAGCACGAAGTTGCTCTACAAGAGGAGGTCTTGAAGATCAAGAAGCTTTTCAAAGATATAAAGCTAAGAAGGTATAATTTTTATTAATTTAAATAAATTCAATTTATTTCCATGTTGTCATGGTTAATTTCTTTTTTGTTACATGCATATTTAATTATTTAAATGTACTTTATTCATACATTATGCATTGTAACGTCACCGACTACGAAAGTATGCTCTGTAGCTGCGTCTTGTACGATCTTCTACATCAGAAATCAAAAGCCAATGTGTGACATATAGTTTTTCTCTTAAAACTACAAACGATTAGTTATTGTTCTATTCTTGATTTTATAATACAAATAATGCTATAAGTTTGAGTTGATAGTGGGTAAGCCTTGTCCCAGTAAAGCTAAACATTGAAAGGGAGACGGGTTATCCCGTTCGAGGAGGCATGATATTAAGTAGACTATGTCTCGCCACCCAACCTGGAGGTTGTCCCACCAACTCATACGAATAATACATTTTGTTTATTAATGAATCAAGTTGTGAACATATATTTAATCATATGTTATATTTTTACATAAAAAGGGGAAAACTATTTTATATTAAATTTATTTTCAAAATATTATTCAACCATAGTTGAACTTGTTACCTTATTATATTACCGATAAGAATTACTTGTCATGACAATTAGATACTATAATTTGTGAATAAAACATATATGCAAATTTATGTTGTGTTATACAAAATTTAAATCATTTGCCAATATCTCTATAGAGATTTGAAAAGTGAATATTTCACTTTATATATATCTTTTCACCCTATGAAGTTATAAATATATAAATACCAAAAAATGTACTGCTCCAAAAGCTCAAAATGAGCGGTTGAGTCTCAAGCTACAAAAATTTAATCACTCAAATATCAATTATAATTCCGCAATTTTAATTACCTCTATGTTGAGGCTACGTGAAATATGACTGATGAGACAATAAAAATAAGGTCACGTGGCCCGCCTCGATTTATTCTGCAACAAATATCGAGTGCGCACGTCAATCCAATAAATATTAAGGATTGATTTCTTGTCTCATGGTAGCAGAGTAAAATAATGAGATATTATAAATATAATATCGCTCATGTCCAATTAGTTCAGCTTCAAATTAAGAAGCATATGTTGCATATAATGATTATGATCGCAATAATAAATTTATGGACGTGGAAAAGGTGAAAATATCGGGTAAAGGTCGTATTGACAATTCCACAAAAAATTGGAACAAAAGTGGTGCACCACTACAAAGGGCAAATAATTATTGACAATGAGCGCTCATAATTGTGACATTTTATGGTCATATATGAAAGGTTATTTTGCCTAAATATTGTCATATATATACCCAAATATTTTTGTGACCTTTACCATGCCTTCAAAATCAAAGTCAAAATATTATGAATTTTGTCATTGAAAATGGCTCGATAAAACAGGCACATCGAGATGTGTTTAAATCGTGACCTAAATATGAGCGATGATGTGACGACCCCTCTCCTAATCTAGGGCACCGCCCGGCCTAATCCCGAAATTAAGCCCTAATCATATCCACGCAGGACTTAACTACGTATTAGTCAGCCTTTACAACCTAGACGCCTCTTTTCTCGTGTTCATGATAAGTAATACACTTAATCAATTAGCGGAAGTCTTATTGATTATGCGGAAGCAATTAGTAACTTATGCGGAAGCCATTTATAAAACCCTAAGTGTGGAAAACCAGGAAATTACATCACATATATAAAGTCCTCAAAATGTAGTGAAACAACAAAATAGTCTAAGTCAAGTCGGGGAAACTAACGCTCAACCCAATATACCACCCCAAATAGTATCTGAAAGAAGTATATAACATATACAATCAAAATATCAAAAGAAGACCTACAATCGATGCGATGACGCGCGCGCGGCTCGGGGATAATCGCCAATCTTCTATTTGCCCAGGCTTTCTTGGTAGACGACTCTGCACCCACCGTCATAAAAAGGACGGTGAGTACAAGAATAAAACAGTAATCCCCGATGACAAGTTTAATTTGCATTTCCAAATATTCAAATGGTATTTAAAAGCATATAAATTGGAAAACTGAAAAATAAACCATATGCGAGTAAATACCAGAGTTAAACAAGTGATACTGACACTAGGCTAAGTAGTAGTGATTTAGGTCCGGTCGGCAGTGAAACGTGTCACCCCGACCCAAAAATCATATAGCACAAGGGACTCTAACCCAAGTGTTACCAGGGACTCTAACCCCGGTGTGTAGACCACCTCAGGGACTCTAACCCCGAGTGTCATACAGTGTCAGGTAACGTGTGCCGACATCCCCAGGGACTCTAACCCCGTGATTCGCGCACACCTCGATCAAGTACATGACCTAAATGCAAAAACTACTTTTTAAATTTCAAGAAATACCAAGTATGGATTGTCAAGGCATAGGCACATCTACACACCTAAACAAATAATGAATACAAGCCCTCTTAAACATTTATAAGATATTCACTAGCCTAATAGCATGCTATTTATCATTCAATTCACATTTAAAACAACAAGAATAGACATAGCATGGAATGGAATCAATGAATTAAATCAAATGAATGGATATCATGCAAACTAGACTCATCAAATGAGCATAGACACAAAGAACACATGATATAAGAGTACAAAGGCAAATAGTCAAAAGGACTATGCAAGGATAATAATTAATAGGAATGAAATGCCAAGTAAAATTGTCAATGGGTATACTCACAACAACAAAGTAAAGTCCTAGCTTTACTGGCCTCCCGATACACCAAGTCTTGTATTCGCTCTCTCGTACCCTTTTTCCTAGGTTCCTGAGTTTGGTGTCTCATTAGTTCAAATAGTGAATTTAAGCTCAATTTAGTGTGTTTATTGTGTATTCAAATTGGTTCAATAGACTTTAAATCAATCATCCTAAATCAGCCCCTAAAGACTAAATTAAGTTTCAATTTCAGTCCTACATCTTAATGCACTTTTAGGCATGAAATGGTCCAAATATTGAATTCCTCCATCATTACCATTATTGTTTATCTCTCTCTTAGCTTTCTAGAAAGGTTTAGTTTTCAGAATTATGATTTAAACTGAAAGAGATATCATGCTTTTACTAAACATAGGTCTGATTGCAATTTAATCCGACCAGCAGATTTAGAAAATCTATTTATCCCAATCTATAGTTCCTAAAAATGTGATTTTTGGTCACAAGGCAGAAAATATGTCCAAATATAACATACTAAAAGATTAGCTCTTTTGGATAAGTAGTTAGGGAGTTATACCCTTAGAAAATTTAGTTTCAAAACTGTCCTTTATAATTCCAGCACCTATTTGTAGAGCATGTTTGGAAATGAAAACATTCAAATCAGAATACCTTCAGTTAAGCAAAGTTGTTCCTTTCTATATGAACTTTCAAATTCCACTGGTGTGGTTGAATTTGGATCTAACATGTTCAGATTATGACTAAATTACCCAGGATGATTCCTAATACAACATGCAGAATTCCAGTTTTGATGTTGCAACTTCAAAAATTCATATCTTTATGATTTCAACACCAAATTAAGATCTTCAATATAGCTGGATTATCAGCTTGAAATGAGGAATCTAAATATATAAATCAACTACATATATTCAATGATCTACTATCTGAAATTTGCCTAAAACCAGAACTTGTTCAAGTTTCAACTCAATATGTGTACCTAGTTGATGTAGCTTGAGGATTTCTCACAAACTCCCATGGGTTCCTTCAAAACCTTGATGATTCATTCCCCTCCAGCAATCTCTTCTTCTTCTCCAGCAAGAATGAATGAGTGGTTTGGTTTGCATGTTGTTGGGGGGTGTAGGTGTAGGTGGGAGTGTTTGGTGGGTTTTTGTGTGCATGTAAGTGGGGTTGACACATGGCCTGAATTTTTCCAAGTGTTGCTTGGGTTGGGACAAGTGTGACTTAAGTTGGGACAAGTGTGACTTGAGTTGGGACAAGTGTGACACCTGTTCGTGACACCGCTAGGACACTCTCCCGTGTTTTCGGGCGTTTCGACGCCCGATTTCGCGTCCAAACCGTGATATCCGCGTACCATCGCGTCGCTAATTACTCAATATATATATTCCATATTATTTACTTGACTATATAGGCTTATAAGTAATTCCTTATTTCATATTAGTATTAAATAAAGTTTACCAAAATGCTAACTACCCAGTACCCGCGTCGACACGCATATCGAGGCGTGTCCCCGCTCTTGTCTCGACACCTACAACTGTACCAAAACGACTTAGTAAGTCTACCCAATACATAACACTAGGCACACATCAATACAAAAATACGATATACCTCGGCCATGTGCCTCGGTCGGTGCACGCATCACAGTGTAGATCCCACGTCAAAGGTCGGTGATCCTGATTAAGGAATTAAAACAGGTTTTGAGATTTGGGCCGTGACAGATGAGTTTATGTCTTGTGTATTGTGCTACATGCATGTACATTATAATATAAAAGTGAATATTTCTCGAATTCGAACTTAGTGGAGGCTAATGTTCAGACAATATCTGGTACAACAATTTTATTGTTAATGTCTTGTTCAGAAAAAATCTACTCAGAATAATAGAAAATTTATCTATATGAATATGATTTAATCTGAGTATAATATTCCCGACTTTAACTTCTGGAATATATAAGACACATTAAAATGAATGTCGTCATAAATCAAAGACATTCATAATGTGGAAAGATCTATTTGATTATCCATAATCATCAATAATGCGAAAATATTGTAAATTCGCACAGACATCCTTTATCGAACTGGATTTTTTTTATCAGCTGGAGATTATCTCAAGGCAAATCAATAGGAGACTTATATTGATTTAACTCTTCATCAATCATATTATAAGATGCCTTGGATCCCTAATAGGGAGTTTATTTATAGCAAGTTTTGTTAATTGTCACTTTGATGAAGCAATTTTTCCACCATTAGGGGGAAATATAAGCCAATTCAAAAGGAATGACGTGAAATTGCTTGAAACACATCAAATTGCATTAAATTTGTTGTATTATGATCCATGTATAAATTAATATGAACTTAAAGTTCTGCCATTTAGAAAGTCACTTTTCACATCCATTTAATAAAGTTTGAACCTAAGAGAATAAGAGACAACAAGCAATAGACGTATAGATTCTAATCAAGCAACAAGAGCAAAGGTTTTATCAAAATTTATACCTTTGACTTGGTTGTATCCTAGTGCAACCCATCTGTCTTTATTGTGTACCATGTCTCCTTTAACATTTGTCTTATTTTTGAAACATTTTAACTTTGGGGTCTTGGTACCAAGGTCCATACATCAAGTTTTTGAAATTGATTTAATTCCTCTTGCATTGCCATTAACCAGTACTCGTTCCTGAAGAGCATCCGATACACTTTTAGGTTCAAGAGAAGAGACATAACATACTTACCCAGGTAGCTTCTTATAGTCAATTTCGGTTGTTTCTTCTGTAGTCATTCTTTCTTCCAATGACCCAATGACATTTTTAGAAGGATGATTCTTCCGGGTTATGATGGAAGGCTCTCGATTAACAAATGTGAAGCTTTCCATTGGTGAGTTATGATTGACTACATGGGCTAGTTCTTCAGGTGATGCAATAGGGACATCATTAATGGGTGTAACGGCATAACTACCACTTGTTGTATCCAGATTTGCAACAGATACATATGAGACAGGGGGATTTTCATAATCATCCATTCTGGAGTCTTGTGCATTTCTTCTGATGAAGAGTCATCAAACACTATGTTGATAGATTTCATAATTTTGTGTCTTGCTGTTGTAGATTCTATAGGCCTTTCTATTTGATGAGTACCCATAAAGATTCCCTTATCACATATTTTGTTAAACTTCCCCAATGGCTCCCTATTTTTCAGTACAAATCATTTGCTGCCAAATATATGGAAATAGCTGAGGTTAGGCTTCTTACCCTTCCGTAGTTTATAGGGATTCATCTGAATGAATTGTCAAAGGTAAGTTGGTTAATGAATTAGCAAGCGATACTGACAGTTTCTGCCCACAATCTCATAGGAAGTCCCTTAGAATTTAGCATGACTCGAGCCATTTCCTGAACATGCATGTTCTTCCTTTCTACAACCCATTTTGCTGTAGGGTGATTGGAGCAGAGAACTCTTGGTGGATGCCTTTTTTCCTACAAAACTCATCAAACTTGTAGTTCTCGATTCCTTCCCATGGTCACTTCTTATCATGACAATGCTTTCTCTTGAGGCTCTTTTTCAATTAGTAGACACAAGTCACTAAATACATTAAATGAATTTGATTTTTCACTTAGGAACAACACTTAGGTGAAATGAGAGAAATCATCTAGACATACCAAGATATATCGTTTGCCTAATAGACTAGTCACCTGAGTTGGACCAACCAAGTATACGTGGAGTAGCTCCAGACCTGCTTGGTATTGCAACTATTAACTGGTTAATGTGCTTATCTTTTTTGCTTTCTAAGCTGGCATGGCTAATATAATCGTCTGGGAGTATATTGAAACTTTGGCAAACCCCTTATCACCTATATCATATATATCTTCTTGATATGTATGAAGTATACATGCCCTAATTTCTTATGCCATGCTTCTGATTCATCCCGCATAGAGATACTGTTATAACAACCTGTAATTGGCTGTTGCAACAAATAGCAGTTATTAGATGGCCTTTCTCCGATTGAAAACTATTTTTAGTAAACTTTACATATAGATTTTGATCACAGAGCTGATTGATACTAACCAAATTGCCCTTTAGATCTTCAACATGCAATACATCATTTAGTGAAGGGAGTCTAGTAACATGCAGTGTTCCTTTACCAACGACTATGCTTTGTGCTCCATCTCCAAATGTGACGTATCATTCCTCACAAGTCTGGTAGTTCATAAGGTTGTGTCTATCTCCAGTCATATGTTTCGAGCATCTACTATCAAAGTACCACTCAGAGTCTGTTAAGGATATGAGAGGCATCTGAGCAACTTGACACTTCATCATCATCATCTTGGGCACCCATTTCTTTTGAGAGTTTGTTTGTTGATGCTTTTGAGTGATTTCATGCTGTCTTCTTACCAATTGCCTAATCATTTTAAAACATCTGGGATGAATATGTCCTAAGATTCCACAATAGTAATAAGTGGGATGATACCTCATTTTAGACCGACTGTTATGCTTAGCACTGAGTGTCTCCTGGAGTTTGATGACTTATGTAGCCTTGACAAACTTCATAGGTTCATTTTGTGTAGTCTTTGAGGATGACCCTATGACATAACCAAGGCTTTTATGATCACTAGACCCCTTTCCTTGCTGTAAAATGTCTTTAAGCTTCGTTGAGTTTCTTTAAAGTATCTTATGCTTTTTCCAGCCTGACTTTAAAATTATTCTGCTCCTTTTCTTTTTTAGATAATAGTCGTTGTATTGATTGATTACACTCAACTATTTCTTCCCATTTTGCCAACATCTTAACATAGGTTTCTGCATGACCATTGTCATTAGATATTTCAAATTTTGAGTCATCAGAGTCACTTACAACTTCATTTGATAAGGAAAGTTTTGATGTATCAGCCTTGGTTGTTGCAATAGGCTGATTTGTTGTAACTAGCATTGTGGATGCAAAATGAACTTCTAAAACATCAGCAAAGGCAACGTAATGATTTACATGATCTTCTTTGCTTTCTAAGTCTAAGTCACTCCAGGTAGATACAATTGACTTCTCCTTCCTCCTAGATGGGCATTCATGTTGAAAATGGCCAAGTCCTCCACACTCTCTGCACTTCAGTTTGCTTTTGTCGATAGCTTTAATCTCCACTTCTTTCTTCGAGGAGTCTCCCTTTGTAGATGAATTTATTCCCTGAAATTTTTGAAATAAGTTGTTATATTTATAAGTTAGTAGAGCCGTGCCATCTTCTTATTCACTGATAATTTTATCACCAGGGAGGTATTGAGCAACAACCTTTCAGTGCTAGTTCTTTGGAATTTTTTTGCTGGGTTAGATGCCTCTCATAAGTTGTGAGGGATCCTATCAGTTCTTTGAATCTTAGATCCTTCAGACTTCAGTTGTCTTGGAAGGTAGTGACTTTTACATTATACTTGGCTGGAAGAGATTTGATTGCTTTATGCACCATCTTCTTATTGGAGTACTTTTTGCCAAGTTACAAAGCTTGATTGGCAACATCTTTAAGCTTCGCCATGTAATCTGCTACCGTCTCATCTTCTCCCATTCGAAGTGATTCAAATTGCGAAGCCAAAAGAACAATTTTTGACTCTTGAACATCAGTGTTTCCTTGAAAGATGTTCTCGAGGATTTCCCATGCTTTTTAGCTATCTTGCATGAAGATATTAGCTTGAGGTGTTCCTGTGTTACTGCTATAAAGATCACATTTAGTCCCTTGACATTTGCTGACAGGAGTCTCTCTTTAGCTTCAGTCCATTGGTTTTTGTTCTTTGGCACTCCATCTACAAGTGGTGGTGTATAGCCATTCTGAATGGTTCTCCATGATTTGACATCTATGAAAAATATATAACCTTCAATGCGAGCTTCTCAATACGTGTAGTTTGTATTGGTGAGTAGTGGTAGCCTTATGTCAGACACATCCTCTGACTGATGTGATTGATTTCCCTGAGACATCATGGTTGATATGCGGATCTCACTGTTCTTTGTAAATAAAGATTATACGGTACCCTTTGATACCAATTAAAATAACCAAATGCCGTTACAATAGGAATGCTTGTTGTTGTAACTGAGAAATAAGTAGCAATATAAGTACTTAAATGAAATAAAATAGTAAACAAATAAAATCAGACATAAGGAACGTGTTTACACAGTTCAATCCATGACTTACATATGCGGGGCCACGCGCAGACGTGAATTCCACTACACAAATAACAATGGATACATGATTAGCATCCCCTATCCCGATTAGGCGATACTCGGCCCGAAACCCTAATTAAGCCCTGGTAACCCAGTCAGACTTAACAAGAGCCAGCGACCTCTTCGTCAGTACTTGTTAAACTAAACCTGTATATTAATATTGAATAAACAATACAAATTATACACAGTGGAAAATTAAAAACTTTTTAATATTGAAACAATATACATAAATACAGAGTTTATCAAAATAGAAAACCTCAATTATAAAACTCCCAACCATGTTTATATACAAAAAAATATATCAAACATTGTATATATGTACAAGAAGGCTCATTACATCGTAGAGAAGATTATAAGACTCCTTAATCTTCTCCTTGCCCTTCGCTGAAGCGCGAAGTTGCGAACTTGAAATATTATATTTGGGGTGAGCAATCCAACTTGCTTAGTACGTAAGGATTCATAAAGCCATCAACATTCCATATAATAATCAAGAACATTATGCAATAATAATATGCCCCAATGTTAACCAACAAGAATATGGAAAGCATATAAATCAATAAATAATGGATGCAAATCAAACTATCATTGACTATTACATTGTGATTCCCATATAATTTATAAAACTAGGGTCGATTACCCACCGCCACTATTATTGCGATTTCTAGACCAATACATTGGCCGATGTGCTGTCTAGCCAATCCATTAATGCCCAATGGTTTTATCTGAAACCCTCTAGTGAGTATGTAATCCACGCAACCTATCGAATTGAGCAGGAATTATATATAGGCTTGGAAGGTAACCCATCTCCTATAAACCTATTCTCAAAACCTAGAGTTACTCTCGTGTGTCACATTACACACCGCTTTTCATTTATTGAAAACCATCACAATGTCCCCCATTCAGTCCATAAACTACATGAACTATATATACTAAGTTAGCCAGAAACATTGATAAATAAGCAAATGTGTACTTACCTAGGTTTAGATTTTCGTTCCTAAATTCCCTAATTTTCTGGGTTACTCACGCTTTCTCAGGGATCTAACACCTATCACAAACCATTTATAATCAATATAAGTCTAATACCTTATATTTAGAACCTCTAGTTTAGTTCCTAACTCCTATGATAAGAAATCAACCCTCAACTCTCCTTTTATCTATCGATCGAGTTATAGGGATAAGTATGAGGTTTTTAGTTTAAATATATGGATTTTTCTCGAGATACACATCACGCTATCTCAAGAATGATTGAATCATTGATGTGCTAACACGACACTCCTTAAAGTGACAGACATGTTGACACCATCAACACTCACGCTCATCTCGAGGCGATCCGATGATCCATATAATTAAAAACAAATTATAGTTTTTAATATATATATTTATATATCAAACATATACAAATATATATACTGTGTATTTTCTCGCCAATAAATTCACCGGACATGCCTACGAATATTCTTGAGTGTGCACACTCATTTCATGACCCCTTCGTCACATTTGGTGTATCGACTATTTATTGTTTATTTACGTATTTTTCATTTATATGCTTTTATATAAATCATCTATTATACTACAACCTATAAATTCATAAACGTACCAAACAAACACAAACCATCATGTAAATACACGTACACGCAAATCGAGGTATGTCAAACTTAACCACGAGTCTAACTCGGGTTAATTAGGATTTGGATTAACATTTATTAATAGCTTAAGGTAATAGGTCGTTACAGCCTCCCAATTTAAAGTAATTTTGTCCTCGAAATTAAAGTAAATATAAAATTACCTATAGTTTTAAAGAGAAATGGAAACTGCTCCTTCATATAGGATTCCCGCTCTAAGGTTAGTTCCTTGTCTCCGTGAAATTTTCATTTCACCTTAACCTAAGGAATCTCTTTGGTTCTCAACCTCTGAATCTTATGATCAAGTATCTGAATCAGCTGCTCGTCGTAAGATAAGTTTTCCCGAATATCAAATTCATCTCAATCAATCCTTAGAGTGAACCGAGTCTTCGTTTTGCGAAGCATAGACACATGGAAAACAATATGAACTCCGACTAACTGAGGAGGTAACTCTAACCTATAATCAACAAAACCAATCCTTTCATGTACTCTAAACGGCTCAATGTACCTTAGAACCAGCTTACCTCGTAACCCAAACCAATACAATCCTTTCATAGGTGAGACTTTAAACAAGATAAAATTGTTCTTTGAAAACTCCAAAAACCTATGATGTTTATTGGCGTATTTCTTCTATTTTAGCTGTGGTGTAGTCAAACGTTGGCAAATCTGTTGAATTCTCTTTGTGCAGTTCTGAATCAATTCTGGCCCCTACAAAACTATATCTCTAACCTCTTCCCAACATGCAGGTTAACGACATGGCCGACCATATAGAGGTTCAAAATGAGCCATTCCAATGCTTTTCTGATAGCTATTATTATAAAAAAACTCATAAAGAGGAATGTATTTCTCCCAATTACCACCAAAATCGAGGACACATAGTCGAAGCATATCCTCTAGCACCAATATCAACCGTTTAGTCTATCCGTCAGTCTGAGGATGATATGTTGTACTAAGGTTAAGAACAACTCCTAGCTGTTGTTGCAATTCACTCTATAGTCTGGACGTGAATCTCAAATCTCTATTTGAAATAATCGACATTAGAACTTCGTGAAATCTCAACAACTCACGTACGTACACCTCACATAATTGCTCAAGAGGATCTCGCATGGTAACTGGTAAGAAATGTGCCGACTTTTTAATTTGTCAACTACAACCCATACCGCATCGTGCTTAAGCTGACTTAGAGGTAGACCGAAAACAAAATCCATTGATGTATGTTCCCATTTCCACTCAGGAATATGCAGCGAATGCAATAACCTTCCAGTTTTCCTATGCTTAGCCTTAACTTGCTGACATATCTCACATCTTTTTATGAACTCAGCAATATCAGTCTTCATCCTAGGCCACCAATAAATACGCTTCATATCGTGATACATCTTAGTGTTACTTGGATGAATAGAGTAAATAGATCTATGAGATTCCCGTAACAACTCCTTCCTCAACTGATCTTGAGCTGGAATCCCCAATCTATCCTTGAATTATAACGCATCATCAAACTAACCAATCATGATGATCTACACTAGTCGCTAAACTCTGACGCGTTATATTATCCGATCAGCTTTCTGACAATCAATCACCTGCTGAATCATTTCCGGTTCAGCCCAAATCCGAGCACAGAAGAACATATTAGTGGCTTTGGAACTAGCTTTCTCAGTTGATGATGTGCCTGCTGGACTTTCATGAATCATCATCACTGAAGCTTCCTCAAGAAATATAAATTAAGAAGCTCCGGCAGTAGCTACATTCTCTCTGCCTGTTATTCTCTTACTCAAGGCATCAACAACCACATTTGCTTTGCCTAGATGGTACTCCAGAGTGAAGTCATAATTCTTGAGAAACTCAAGCCATCTACACTGCCTCATATTCAATTCACTCTAAGTAAAAAAGTATTTCATACTCTTATGATCTGAAAATACTGTAAACTTCTCACCGTACAAGTCGCGCCTCCAAATCTTCGAGGAAAAAACAACTGCAACTAGCTCAAAATCATGAGCTTGATAATTTCTTTCCTAAACCTTCAGTTGCCTTGAAGCATAAGCTACAACCCTAGTTTCCTGCATCAGTACACAGCCCAGGCCTGAATGAGAAGCATCAGTATAAATCACTAATTCCTTCCCTATACCAGGTAATGGAATAACAGGTGTCGTAGTCAAACTATCCTTCAAACCTTTGAAAGCAATCTTGCACTCATCAAACCAAACAAATTAAACATCTTTATATGTTAGCTGAGACATATACAGAGCAATATGAGAAAATCCATCAACGAACTGTCTGTAATAACCCGCTAACCCCAGAAAACTTCAAACCTCTGACACTATGGTAGGAGTAGGCCAATATCTGATTGCCTCAACCTTCGCTGGATCAACAAATATACCCTCAGCATTAGCCACATGTCCAAGAAATTTGACCTCTGAAGACCAGAATTCGCACTAACTAAACTTGACATGTAGCCAATTATCCATAAAAATCTACAATATAACTCTGAGGTGGTGCGAATGGTCTTCCTCTGATTTTGAATATATCAAAATATCATCAATAAACATAATGATAAACTGGTTAAGATAGAGTTTAAAAACCATATGCATCAAACCCATGAACAAAGCAAGAGTATTAGTGAGCCCAAACGACATTACTGTAAACTCGAAATGCCCATAACGAATATTGAGAGTCGTGTTTGAGATATCCTCATCCCTGATCCTTAGTTGATGAAAATTAGACCTCAAATCAACCTTCGAGAAATGTCAGGCACCCTTCAACTAATCAAACAAATCATTGATCCAGGGTAATGGATATGTTCCCGATAGTCACTCGATTAAGTTGTCTATAATCAATGCACATGCGTAAGATTCCGTCATTTTTCTTCACAAAAGGACTGGTGCTCCCACACGACACATACTAAGATGGATAAACCCCTTTTGTAGCAACTCCTCAAGTTCAGTCTGCAACTCATGTAATTCCTTTGGTGCCATATGGTACGGAGGAATAAATATATGTTTGGTACTAGGAATAAGATCAATGATGAAATCAATGACTCGTGGCGGTGGAAGTCCAAGCAAGTCAGATGGAAAGACTTTCAAAAATTTACAAATCACTGGTATATCACCAACCTTAAGTTCCTGACAAGGCTCTCCAAATGTGACAACTCCTGCCATAACTTCTAAATCTCGAGGAGTGGCTTCCCTTCCACAAGTTGCAAGTCGTGAAGGATTATAGCTTTTATAGACTATAATTTCAAAAAGGTTAAGGATATGAAAGATTACCCTCTTATGGAAACAATCAATACTGGCATGGTATGCTGACAACCATTCCATCCCTAGTAGTGCATTATATTCTAGGAACTCCATTACCCTCAGATCAATTGGGAGTTCATTATCCCTAATTTTGACTACACATCTCTCGCAGATCAGGTTAGGATAAACCTTCACTTACTACTGTGTTCAAAATCAACAATATACTGGCTCTAACAGGTTTCAATTTCAACTCATCAACTATTGCACCAGCAATAAAGGAAACTGTAGAACCAACATCAATTAAAACATGCATATCTCGACCACAAATTTTTAATATACCTTCAACAAACCTCATATTAGCCTTTGAATCTGCCTCGGCCACTACATGAGTTTGCCATCGTACTGGCGGTGTTGTATTACCTACCGATGTAGTCGGTGGCATAAAACACTATATCTGAATATGCCTCGACTACCCACATTGATAGCATATCGTGGAAGCCCTCTGAGGAAATCTATTGACCTGAGAAACCTGCCCCGATCCACTCGATCTCTATGATGACTATGCTCTGCTCTTACCCTCACCTCTAGACTAAGGTGGTGGTAAAATTGGTTTAGCTATTGAAGCCTGAGAAACTGGTAGAACCGGTGCACTAACAAATCTCGTCTTCCTAGACCCTGACTGTGTAGCTGCTCCAGCTGCACTCCTATGCTTCTTTCTTGGCTGAAAATAAGTAAATTCCTAGGTCATCCGACTCTCAAGGAACTGTGGTACTGGTTGTGGCGTAAGTACTATTCCATAAGGTCTGGCTAGAATGGATGCTTCCACCTCCATTGCACTCTCGAATATAAAAGAATAACTAGTGCACGGATGAGAGGAAACTATAACTCGAATATCATAATTTAGCCTACCAAGAAACAAATCTATTTTGTTTTTCCTTTAACTCCACCATCTTCGGAATGAATTCACTCAACTCCGTGAACCTCCATTCATATTCCCGTACAGACATGACTCCCTGTTTCAGCTAAATAAACTCAATTTTCTTCATGTTCCCAACTAATTTTAAAAAATATTGCTTGTAGAATACAGTCCTAAACTATGACCAGGTGGTGATAGTCTTCCCCTCTCTCTAGGGAATTCCACTATTTTCGTGTAGAACCTATCAACAAAATGTGATCAGTTTAACCTTAAACCAATCCTTAACATCTAGAACAACGAGTCGTTGCTCCATCTTTAGTATCTAGGTTTCATCTACCCCTTCCTCCATTTTGCCATTGAATCTCATAATGTCGTATATCATACATTCCTTGTGAGTTTTGAGAAATGCAGCCTTCTCAGAATCCACTGGCACTACAAGAGCTATCTCTGACACCTGAATATGTGCTAAAACTGGTTGGGCTGGAGCTGCTACTGTCTTAGCTCCTCCTTTAATTCTGCTAACCTTGGGACTGGTTGTAGGCTGTGCCTCAAGTCGATGTACTAGTAGCCTCATTGTTAGTACTGATAAACTCAACCAGACTTAACTAGAGCCAATAGCCTCATTGTTAGTACCTGATAAACTCAACCTGTATATTAATATCGAATAAACAATACCAAGTATACGCAACAAAAAATTAAAAACTTTTCAATATTAAACAATATACAGAAATACAGAGTTTACCAAAACACAAAACCTCATTTATAAACCTCCCAACCCTATTTATATACAACTAAATATATCAAACGGTGTATATATGTACAAGAAGGCTCATTACATCGTAGAGAAGATTATAAGACTCTTAAACCTTCTCCTTGTCTTCCCTGAAGCACTAAGTTGCGAACCTGAAATATTAGATATAGGGTGAGCGCTCCAACTTGCTTAGTAAGTAATGATTCACAAAGCCATCAACATTTCATATAATAATTAAGAACATTATGCAATAACAATATGCACCAATGTTAAGTAACAAGAATATGGAAAGTATATAAATCAATGAATAACGAATGCAAATCAAACTATCATTGACAATTACATTGTGATTCCCATTTAATTTATAAAACTAGGATCGATTACCCACTGACGCCATTAATGGAATTGCTAGACCAACACATTTGCCGATGTGCTGTCTAGCCAATCCATTAATGACCAATGGTTCTATACGAAGCCTTCTAGTGAGTATGTAATCCATACAACTTATCGAATTGAGCAAGAGTTATATATAGGCCGAGAAGGTAACCTATCTATTATAAACCTATTCTCAAAACCAAAAGTTACTCTCGTGGGTCACATTACACACCGTTTTTCATTTATTGAAAGCCATCACAGTGTACATAGTCCCCCATTCATTCCATAAACTACATGAACTATATATAATAAGATAGCCAGACAACATTGACAAATAAACGAATCCGTACTTGGTTTAGGTTTCCATTCCTAAATTCTCTAACTTTTCTGGTCGCTCACACTTTCCCGAGGATCCAACACCTATGACAAATAATTTGTGATCAATATAGGTCTAATAGCTTATATTTAGAACCCTTAGTTCAGTTACTAAGTCCTCCATAAATTCCAATCAAAATACAACAACATTGTTGTTTTTGGGGTGGGAGCGCACTCCGTCAGTGAGTGGAGTGCGCTCCAGCAGTTGAGTTCACCCTCACTGATGAAGGGAGTGTGCTCCTCTGATAGGTGGAGTGCGCTCCACACTGTATTATTTTGACACGTACACAGGGCTGCATCCACTGTTCCTTTCGTAAATCTACAAAACAACAACAAGTACTCCCAAAATTCATCAAGGAGGACCTCTAGTGAGGTAACAAACCATTTCCAACTATCAAACAATACAATTTACAAAGATATCATCATTACCATCAAATTGAACTTCAACAAACATAAAAACTAAACTTACCAAAGTGATGATCTATCTATTCCCAGTTGATTAAGCTCCTCAATTCACACCAAATTAACTTCTTGAATGATTTCCTATGATCATAAATTAAACCCTCAATTCTCATTCTCTCTATCGATCGAATTATGGAGATAAGTATGAGATTTTTAGTTTAAATATATGGATTTTTCTCGAGATACACATCGCGCTATCTCGAGAATGATTGAATGATTGATGTGTAACACGACACTCCTTAAAGCGACACTGTGATGATCAGTTTCCCACAAATTGGGCCCCACCCGGCCTAAGCCCATGTGGACCCCCGAGCCAGTCTCGCAAGGTCAACGCAGGCCTAGTCAGCCTTTCAATCCACCATTTTAAGTAAATTCATAATTTTAAGTTGATTTATTAGTATTTTTCAAGTTTTACAAATTAGCGGAAACAATTAATGCATTAAATAACTCAACAATAATGTAAAAGAGTTAGACAACCTAATTGTGGAACCTTGTAAATATGTACATTCATGTATATCTTGTGTCAAGTGTTATAACTAAGCAAAAATGATATACCAGTCGTGTGTATCTCTTAACCCAAATAAGTATCCCAAATGTGATAACAACATATATAAAAAACCTACAAAAGTGTGCAGAGGAGGGCCGTTCCGATATCCTCAGAGTAGATCGCCAAGTGTCGGCGTCTTGCCCTTGCTCGGCTGCAGATCTGCACCCGGTCAAACACAAGAATGCCGAGTCCAGGTAAGTAAAAGCCAGAGGATCTAAACAGTAATTCAAAATAAATGAAGTAGTCTAAAAGTCATGCGGATATAAGGAAAGCTGTATGGAATGCATGATAATAAGACTGTAAAAATGAAAGTACAACGAGAAATGAGTGTCGAAGGAAACAATAGAGAGGTGCCCAAGTAGTCCAAGACCACCGAGAACAACTACATCAGTCGAATTCATGCAAATAGAAAAAAATGAACAGGGAAAGCATGAATATAAAAGACTGTAAACAAATCAATAGATAAATGAGGGTTCGGAATACAAAAAAAAACCAAATAACAAGGAGTCCCGACCAAAAGGTCGTTTAGTCGCGGCAAAAGCCCAGCAAACCCGGGCTCAGGACGAGACACAGCCTACCACCCTAACCCTTGCGACTATGAGATATCCACAGACCCGGATAAGTGACCCCAACGTACACTCAATTGGGAGATATCAACGACATCAAGATAAGAGCTCATATCACAGATAAATAGTAACCATGACTCACTTGCCAATGGACCACTCAACCAACATCAATTTCAAAGATAACTATCAAATCAATGAACAAGAATATTCAATAGAGTAAAATGAAATTACTGTACAATTTCCTAGCTGGTTTCCTTACCTCGAGAAATCGCAAATCGTCCTCAAAACGTCCTGCTCACGCCTCGATATGCGCACTCGACACCCGACTTTAGCCTCCTAAGTCCCTGGTGTCCATTTATACCAATTAAGTTACTTAAGTCATTCAAATCAATATGTTCGCGATTAAATCCGCAAAATTCCATAATAAAGGCCACGAAATCACTCGATGCCAACACCAAAATATGGTTTAGGACTTCACCATGGCTTTCAATGGAGGTCTCAACTCCAAAGTCCATTCGTCTTCTTTGCGAGCAATCCATCGCGTCGTCTAGCTTCGTCGAAGTCACGCCTCATCGTCCACTGTTGTTGTGTCTCGTTGGGGATCGATCGGTCCGACGACGCGCCACCGCGCCGTTGCTCCACGCCATTCCCCGCGCCGCTGCCGCTGCCGCGCCGCTGCCGAGTCACCGCTCCTCCTCGCCGGCGTCCCTGCTTCTCGCCGGCGTCCTGGTGGACCGCACCGCTGCTCGTCGTCATCCCCACAGCCGCGCCACCTCGTCCGTGGCCTCCGCGTCGCCGCGAGCCGATTTCCGCGCTTCTGGTCCACCGCGCCCCGTTCGTCCTCGCTGGAGTCGCTCGCACCGTCGACGTCTGTCGACGATTCTGGCTGGTCCACCGCCGCTACGTCTCGCCGGACTCATCCACACTCGCCGTCGACGTCATTTCTTCTTCCTCTCCTTCTTGGCGGCTCCCCTCTCTCTGCCGTCGCTCTCTCTCTCCTCTCCTCTCTCTTTCTTTCATTTTCTATCTCTCTCCTCTCTCCTCTCTCTTATTATCCGATCTTTTTTTTTCATACTTATTGCCTCGATTTTTGTGTCCGAATTAAACTCTGAAAAATACCCATTTTCGCCAAAAATTGACAAAAATACCATTGTACTATGAAACACGGGGACACCGCGTCTAAACCTTAACTCGACCCTATTTCGCGTCGATTAAATCTGGATCACGATGACTGGGCCCCACATACGACCCTGAAATGGCACGTGACACGAGTTAGATTTTTAGGACCGTTACAAACACACATGTTGACACCATCAACACTCATGCTCATTTGGAGGCGATCCGATGATCCATATAATTCAAACAAACTTATAGTTTTTAATTTATATATATATATATATATATATATATATATATCAAATATATACAAATATGTACATACTTTGTGTATTTTCTCGTCAATAAATTCGCTAGATGTGCCTACGAGTATTCTCGGGTATGCACATTCATTTCACAACCCCTCGTCGCATTTGGTGTATCAGCTATTTATTGTTTATTAACGTATTTTTCATTTATAGGCTTGTATATAAATCTTCTATTATACTACAACCTATAAAATTCATAAACATACCAAATAAACACAAACCATCATGCAAACACACGCACGCACTAATCGAGGTATGCCAGACTTAACCACGAGCCTAACTCGGGTCAATTAAGATTTAGATTAATACTAATCGCCAACATAATTTAACAGGTCGTTACACATAACTCTTCTCGTGATTCCCTCACAGAGCTTCTCGTTTCATCTCCTTCACCCTTCCCATGGACTTTACAAGTCTCTTGATACTTGCTCGGTGAGGCTCCCCCTCACTAAAATACCCAAGTTTCCTTGGTGATTACAACTCAAATATGAAGTAAACAACACGTTCACTGAAATACATAATAGACGAGTTAATTACAACTCCTAACTTTAGAATATAAATAGACAAGTGAAGACTCAACTATCTTAACCAATCCTTGATCCGTCTTCATCTTCAAAACAAACCACGTTCCAACATATTTGTCACGTGGTTAATGTGTCTCATATCATCTCTTTTAACAATATATCTTCAGTTGGCATAGATAAGATCATATATGCAACTGTTCGATCCTGAGACCATGTTGCAACAACAAATCTTCTTGTTGCAACAACCTTATCTTTATCCATATATAACCGATTTATGGATAAGTCCCAAAATACTGATTAGGAGATCACAACTTCGTAACTGATCTCTGGTTGGTTTCATTTGGCATAAGAAACACATATTTCTTAAGTCATTTACATAATTTGACTAATGACAATAAAAACCAAATAATGTCACCAAGGATATGACATTAGCAATAATAAATACTCCCTCCATCCAAAATTTCAAGTCGTTTTGGCTACATATAGCACACTTAAAAGGTAGCTTTAATTATTAGTTTAATTTATATCTACCTTTTCGACACAAAATGAGTTGAAGAAGTGAAGAATTTTAATTGTAATAAATGTTTGAGTTGTATACGAGTAAAATGGGTAAGAAGCAATCAATATATTCTCTCAAATTCCAAGAATGACTTATAATTTTTGAAAAAAGCTTTTGCCAAAATGACTTGTAATAATTATGGATAGAGGGAGCATAAAAAAAAATTGATGAAATCACTACAAATCGAAATAGAAGATGGAGAATGACTAAAAAACTAGCAATCAAAGGGGAAAATCGTGAAGAGGAAAAAAGAGTTTTAGGATTTAAGAGCCGTCAAGTTTTCTCATTTCCATAGAACAAGTTAATTAAACGTGGTCTACGAATGGCAAAAAGACTCCTTCGTCACTTAAATCTTCATTTTACCCCTTTAATTACCTATTAATTAATAAATTGCATTCTTGATTAATTCATATTACTTATTAATTAGTCGATTCTTTTTCAATACGTAATGCATATTTTTGAAATTACTTTTTATATTTTCTTTTGTTTTTGTTAATTATTTCACCATTCTTTTCTTTACTATATACTTTGTTCACATTTGTGTGTGTATATAACTTCATTTCAAGCCATCATGGTATCGTTAATTAAAAAAAAGTCATCAACGGTTTCTAAAGTTCTATATGCCAATTAATTGCGTTGCCGCATGCCGGGGCAGAGCCAGGTTTTTCTCTAGCCTTAGGCTAGAACTAATGCATATTTTTGAAATTATATTTGTTGACATTTAGGCTCTGTTTGATTGGATGGAAAAAAAATATTTCAAAGAAAATAACAAATTCCGTGGGAAAACGATATTTTTATGCGTTTGATAGTCAAAATTTTCTCGAAGAATATTTTCTCATAATTGCCAATTTTCCATATTAAGACTCATATATTTTCCCACTTACTATGATGGGCAAATTGAATTTTTTATTGAGAAAATTTGAGTTTTCATATTAAGACACATTAAACTTATATTTTAAATATAAAAATTAATATATTTAATGAATATGGTAAGTTTTCATATTTATTTCTAAACTTGTGGTTGGTGAGTTTTGAGGGAATAAGTTCTTATATGTGCAATAAAAAACATATAAGAAAATTTTGCTTTTGAACATTTACCAAAGAAAACTTTCTAAAGAAAATGTTCTTTTCCTATGGAACATTTTCTTTGTAATTCAAACAAGCCTTAGCTTTTCTTTGTATTTGAAAACATCCCCTACTATCAGATTAAGTACTCAAATGAAGGTGTGGGTATATAACTTTATCTCAAGTCATCATGGTATCGTTAATTAAAAAAAAGTCATCAACGTTTTCTAAAGTTCTATACGCCAATTAATTGTGTTGCCGCATGTGGAGCAGAGCCAGGTTTTTCTCTAGCCTTAGGCTAGAACCAATGCACATTTTTTTATTTTTTATAGGAAAGCGATTTTCTATCCACTTTTAACACCAATTGAGTAATTTTTATAGAAATATAATTTTCTAACCCACTTTTGACACCAATTAAGTAGCTCTTATAGGAATATGATTTTTAACCCACTTTTGACAACAATTGGGTAGGCGTCCCGCGATACAGCGCACGCATGTATATCGAGGTGTATTGCACGTCGCTTACTCAGTCGGTTTCAATTTTGTGGTGCAAGGTCTTTTTTTTATATTAATGATTTTTAATTGATCTTCATTCAAGCTACCTACAATTGCTATACAATAATTTAGATTGAATTGAGATACGAGCGCTTACATATTAATGCAATCTTCTCTAAAGTGTGTCAAAAAACATTGTGTAGCAAATATATTTCTCAAAAATACATAAAATGTATGCCTCTAAAGTATGTCAAATGTAGTTCCGACGTTGGGCTTTCTTATATTTGGATGATTAATTGAGATAGTGAGCTTTTGTCAACTTCTTAGACTAATTATATATCTAAATTAATAATTACTTTTTTTTTTTCTGTACTGCCATTGGCCACATGCGTCGCAAGCGGGTTCAAATGTACGTATATATAATCATTTTATTTTTGACCATTAAATTTAGATCCTACGTATACGGTAATTATATATACAATGAAGCCTATATATATATATATATATATATATATATATATATTCTTATATATAATGGAAATACCCCCTAGGATCTTCTTGAAGCCAAAATAACCTTATTGACCAAAGTACCCTTCAATGTTGATTGGATGAAAAAATCTTTGAAAAAATAAAAGTAGAGGTGTTAAGGTAAATTCGACTTAACTAACATAAAAATGGGGATTTAAAAGTGATACTCGTGGAAAAAGAGAGATTGTGTGGATATTTGAAAGTGATAAACGTGGAGAGAAAGAAAGAGAGAGAGATAATCGTATGATAGTTATCTTTTCTTTTTTGGATATGAGTAGTTATGTAAATTGAATCTTTTGATTTAATTACTCAAGTTGCTAGAAACATTCACGTGCGTAGCACTTGCACTCCCACTAGTGTATATATATATCGATGCTATGGGAACCCTATAAAATATGTTGTACATTTAATATTTTGTACATTTATGACTCATGCATAGATTAATGTGTTTGATTAAAATTTAAAGGTTGTAAATGATGTTCCTATGACATGGGTATTTTTATGGTTACTATAGTAATAGCAACCTAAGGTATAATAGTATAGTTTTTGGTACGTGTTAATGCAAGCATTTAAACATCATTAATAAAATTAGCTATCATAATGACCATTGAATTTTAATTTAACGGTCATAAATGTATAATAGTATAGTTTTTTGGTACGTTCATAGTAGAATTATATGCATGTCCTCGACTAGTCTTTTCTTTCCTTGGTGAATAAAAAGTTGGCTTTTGGGATTGGATTCTTCAAAGCTAAATGTAGGAATGCCATGTTGATGAGATAAAGACCCCAATGGTTAAAGCAAGAGTTAAAGGGAGGATGACTAAAGGCGGAAAAATGAAACCAAAATTCTCTTTTCAAGCTTTATTGGGAAAGGAGAAACTCTTCCTACATTAGTTAGGTCAAAAAACTCTTTGAAACTCAATGGTGTAATCTTATTAAAAAGAATAAAGATAAAATACATTTACATGGTCTTGAAAAAGAATTATAATTAATGACATAAAAAGTTTTTTCCTTATATTATATGGTAAATAAATTCAATAGTCCCAAATTAACTTTACTTGTCTTAAATTTAGGGGTGACTATTAGCCCCCCACTATCATATATCAACCCCAAATCAAAAGTCTTTTCCTATGCATTAGTTGCCCTACAAAAATTAGTCCCTAGACAACAATACTTGTCTTAAATTTAGGGGTGACTATTAGTCCCAAATTAACTTTACTTCAATAGTCCCTAAAAAAAATGAGGGCCGCTAAGGGCACCCCACCATTTAATGAGGGCACCCAGCTTATTTGTAAAAATTCCAGCAAAAATGGAAAAGACCATTTTGCCCCTATATATATATAATGGTTCAAACCCCACAAACCATTTCGACAAGGAGTTAGGGCACCCCACCAGCAAGCGTCAACCACAAAGCCACAGCCACATTGCGTTTGGCGAAGAGCTGATCGATTCTTGCTCGTCCGACAGCGAGGTAACAATGTTTGACAACCATTTTCGGGTTTTTTGAATCGTTTAGTTGCGTATAACGGTGAAAATGATGATTTGTTTGTCAACGTAGGGTTTGGTAATTTCTTCAAATCCGAAGTTGTTTCAACTTGTATAATGGAGGATCGTAATGCTTCGGTGCCGAGAGGAGGTCGTCCTTGAGGTAATGTTGCAAATGTTTTTGTGTTTTTTTTGCGGTTATCCGAAGTATCTCGTCGGGTGCGCGATTGTTTCGGCCTCGCAGGACCGAGATGTATGGTAATGTCTCGGTCGCGAGAGGACCGAGAGGTTTCACGTAGGTCACGGTATGAAACGACCGGGGGTAATGGTAACTCCGGTCTCACGTAAACGAGACTATGAAGAAAGTTTCGTAACCTGTACAACCGAGAACCTATTTTTTGGGTTTTTTGTGATTGTCTTGTACATTTTGGTTGATTATAATGTTACACTTTGTTTGTATTGCGGTAATGCCGTTATCTTGTAATTTTCCGGACTACAAGGACACTTTTACACCTTCTAAGCCATTCCCTCTCGAGAAGCGGCAATTTCATGGCTTCAACTGATTGGTGGCGAGAACAAGTTTGTGTTAGTAACGAAGCGCTCGGATGCGGGGCATTAAGCGCGGGGAAGGGTGAAAATTGCCTCTGTGACAGTGCAGGGACATATAGGGGACCGCTCGAGAGAGTTGGGAAGGGGAAAGCGGCAAAAATTTTAAAGAAATCAAGGAATGATGAAAAGGCGAGGACTCACACTAGTACGAAGAAATGTGGATGCCCTTTCCAAATTAACGTCAAGGAGAATGCTGACTCCTTATGGTATGTCACTGTGATTTGTGGGAGGCACAATCACGACACCGCAGAAGATTGGATAAGGGGGAGGAGGAAGTTGAGGATGCGGGGGGGAGGACTGAAAGTGAGCAGCTCAGGGAGATTAGTCCACCTTCGTCTTTTGTGGAGTGCGAGCAGGAAATTGAGGATGCGGGTGTGAGGACACCGGGGTCTCCAACCGGAGGCACCCTAGTGTCGGAGGTACCCCAATCTCCAATCGGATTCGAGTCCTCCCACTCCACAAAAGCTTCTAGGCAGAAGAAATGCAAGGTTCCACAAATGCGTCGTGCCAGTCGACGCACGCAAAGTGGATCTAACATGGCTTATAGTCATTGCTTAGAACCGGATTGGTTGCCACATGTTGAGGCCATTATCGATGTGGTTTCCGATGGAAATTGTGGATATCGGTGTATAGCCTCTGGGCTTCGACTTGCCGACGTAGACGGGTGGAGGATTGTGCGTAGAAGGATGTACGATGAGATTATCGGGTATGAAGACCTTTGGCGGGAAGTGCTTGGCTCGAGTTTCGAGATCGTCAAGAATGCGGTGCATTGCCCGAGAGAAGCAAGAGGGGGCATCTTTCAAAGAATGGTTGACACTTCCAGGACATGGGATTGTTAGTATCCACCGCATTCAATGTCATTCTCGTCAACCTCTCGCATGGTAGTGCCTCCACATTCCTACCTCTACGTAGTACTCCAACGTCGTCATTGCACAACAGACTTATCATTGCAATGGCGAATGAAAGGAATATCCATTGGGTTAGGGTAAGTTCTATGATTTTTTTGTGAATTGGTTTGTTTCCCCATTAATCGGGTTTGTGACAATATCTTCTATGTTCTCTGTTCACTTTGACAGTGCGGTTGCATGTGAATGCACCGCTGCCATCCTTATATCCATCGTGGGATCGGTACGTTGAGGATCGTGCCAAAGGTTGGCGAGATGGATTCGTTTTTCGAGACATCGCGCCCATTACAACTGCGATCATGAAGCCACCATACATTTGTAGATTTAGATACACCGTAGGTTAAAGCTTGTACCTAGACGGCTAAACATTTAGAAATTTTGCCAATTCGTCCGAATGTTCTATGTATATGCAAATGTTGTGTTGTGTTTTAATTGTTGTTTACTTATGGATGGACCCTTTTTAGAGTCGGTTTGAATGTTACGGAGATTTATAATTAATTAAGGTTCGGTGCAAATTGTCGTGCTTTGGATTTTCAATCTTGCATTGTTAGTTTGAGGACTACGGAGATTTTTTGAAACTGTAATGTTCAAATTCATCCATTCCCGATATCGCGGTCAAGCGGGTTTCGTGAAACAACCCATATTTTCGGTCACCAATGACCACAAGTATTCAATATATCGTTCTTGTATAACCGAGTCCTATTTAAATTTCTCGGTTGTACACCACCGAGATGGATTGACCATTTCAATTCGCCTCGACTCTCGTCCTATGACGGCCAGAGCCTACGAGACCCTATCGGAAGTGGACAGCCGATACGCGATTAACTCTTCCGTCTTCGTGGCGAGGCTGCGACTTCCCAAAAATATTAGCTTATGTCTCGGCCAAGGCCGAGACGGTTGAGAGACGATCTCGCTTTGTGTGGCGAGAACCACGATTTCCCAATTTTTTTACATTTTAAAAAACCGCCACACACACATTACATCTACTCTACCAAATGTAACTTAATTCGTCGATCTTCAACCGAGCCCTAATTTGGAGACGAAATCGGCTCACACACCGGACCCTACAAAATGCAGAAACCTAGAACAACGAAGGAGAAACACACGGCGAGGGACGGAGAACACGATTTCGGGGATTCCTCTCACTGGTCTGGTCGGTTCAAAACAAATGAATTCTTCCACCAAGAATTCGGTGAACGAGGGTGGTGGTGGTGGTGGGGGTGGTGGGGTGCCCAGGGGTTTGCACGAGGGTGGGTGAGAGAGTTTTTTGCACGAGGGGCATTTTCGGTATTTTGGGTTTAATTTTTGGGTGCCCCAGGTAAATCGATTTGTGCCCACATTAACTGGGTGCCCTCATTAAATGGTGGGGTGCCCTTAGCGGGATTAGGAGTTGATTTGTGCTTAACGTGGCGAAATTTATTAAAATTTGAATGCAAATTGAGACAAGTTAATAAACTAATATAAAAAAATTAAATATCAAAAAGTATATGCATAAAGTAACAATGTATTTGTACGTGTTTCTTCTCGCAATGAATACACCCAGATTTGTTGCCCTATTAACTTTGACCATACATTCAACAACTTATTTTCATAACAATTTAAACTTGAAAACTTAATTTCTTCATACAAGGCAATTTAGCGATTAGGGCTACAAAGTTGAAGTAACTGTTGTAACGAATCACCGTGGAATACTGAAGATCATAGTCACACGAATACACGCAAAGATAAAACAAACCCCAAAATGGATGAACACAAGAATTTACTTGGAAAACCACGAAATCAGGGAAAAAAACTACGGGCAAGAAATAAGACAATCCACTATCAATAGTTTAGTGCACAAAGGAAAAACCTCCTCCACCACAAAAAATTGATTTCATTAGCGACGGGGAACAACGACGGGCTATTTTCTGTCTCTAAATTGCGAGGGAATGGCGACGGGTCGCGATTTTGACTATTTGACCAGATTAGCAACGAGGATAGCGATGACTCCCCATCGCTAATCTTTGAGCGAGAAAATTCCCGCTCGATTGTGCCATGTGGCATTTGGCCCGCCACGTGGCGTTGTTTGGCTTTGCCACGTATTGGATTGGCGACAGGGTTTACCCGTCGCTAAAATGAATAACCTAACTCGATCAAATGCCCCTCCCTCTCCCTCTCTCCATCCCCATCTATTCTCTTCATCAGTCATTCCCTCCCACTAAAAATCCTAACTCAATCCGGCCCCCTCTCTCGCCTTTGGCCCCCTTTATTGCCTCCAGCCCTTTTCTCGCCTCCGCCCCTATCTGCCCTCTCTGTTCCGTCCATCCGCCGCCTCTAGCTCCTCCCTCTCTCGATCCCTCGATGTCCTTCCCGTCCGCCGCCTCCCCTCCTCCATATCTCCGTCCGACCCCGATCGTCATTTTCGGTGTCGCATTCCGCATGCCATATGTATATTTTTTTATTTAAATGTTATTTTTATAAATTTGTAGAATGATTTTAAATTTATTTTAGTTTTAAAGTAAAACTTGTTGGTGAAAATTTAAATTGTTTGAATAAAATTGTTTAAACTGATTTTTTTGAATTTTTATTAATATATTTGTATGAATTTATTTATGGTGATATATATGCATAATTTTTTAATTTTTATGGTGAAAAATAAAATTGTTTTTGAATAAAAATTTAGAATAATTTTTTATGGTGATATATATGATTTTTATTAATTTCTTTGTACGAATTTTTTTATGGTGATATATATACTTTTTTTATTTTTATGGTGAAATGTATAATTTTAAATGGTGATATGTGTGATTGTAATTTAGTTTTTGTTTTGATTATTTTTTATGTTTGCATATAATTTTTTAATATTGATATGCACTCTTTTGTAATGTCCTATAATTTGATTGAAAAAAAGTAAAATAATATATAATTAGATAGCATGTTTAGTCGAAGTCAAATTATTGTTAAAAAAGTAAAATGAAATATTGATAATGTACACATTAGAAATAAAACCTTATTTCAATGATAAAAATTATTTAGACAAAATTACACTTCAATTAGGACAAAAAGTAAAGAATTAATATATTATATATATATATATATATATATATGTTTAAAGCACTTTAAAATTAATTAGGAAATATATAATTGATTAAACAAAAAAAAATATAACAATACTATATAAAAATATTACTTATATGATATGTTATGAAAAAAACTAGATTAACCAAAAATGTTAAATCAAATTGAAGCACTTAATAACTTTTATATACTATATGGATGTACAAATTATACTATATATAGAACTTCTACTGTATATTTATAAAAGAAAAGCACTTAAAGATTAATAATTACACTATATATATTGAAAAAATTATAATAATTTATACTATATGTACAATTATTTTAATGTACTTTAAAACTATAATGAATGAAAAAATAGTACTTACAATATATATACTGGAAAAAAACATAATTAAGCAAAATAAATTTGAAGTAAAATAAATTGAAACAAAACAAATAAAATTTGAAGCAAAAAAAAGTACTTATCGTATATCGATTAATCTTGTCTAACATTCGACTAAAATGTATAATATATATATTACGCAAAGTATGTGCAAATGCAACCAATTTGACTAATTACTGATAACATTCGACAAAAAATGTCTAATACATATTACGCAAAGTATGTGAAAATGCAATCGATTTGACTAATTACAGTTAACATTCGACTAAAAATGCTTAATACATATTATGCAAAGTATGTGCAAATGCAACCAATTTGACTAATTACGGTTAACATTCGACTAAAATGTATATAGTGATTGGTGCATAAGTCTATTTAATTAGGGTTTTGTAGGTCTTTCGAGATGTCTGTATCTTGAGATTGGATGTACCACCGCATTGAAGGCGGTTACACCCGATTGAAGTTTGTGGCTGGCGTGAAGGAGTTTATAAAATTTGCCATGCAACACTGCACCACTTTCCTAAATGACACAAAAATTCGATGTCCTTACTGAAAATGTCGGAACGAGAAATATTACAATGTAAACATAGAAGAGCATAATCTAGAGAGTCAAGGATTTGTTCCCGAATATTATTGTTGGAACGAGCATGGGGAGGAAGCATTATTAAACGATGTGGACGATGAAGGTGATGATCTAATGGACGAATATCCGACGTTATATCATCATATGATACACGATCACGCGGGGCCGAGTTTTGATTGGAACTATGAGAAGGAGCCGAACCCTAAAGCTAAAGATTTATTCGAAATGATTGAAGCGGCAAATCAACCGCTTTGCCCGGGTTGCAAGAAGATGACAAAACTCTCTGCAATGGTGCATTTGCTGACGATAAAGTCGAATCACCATATTTCGGAGCAAACATTCGACAAAATCTTGCAGGACTGTAAAGACATGTTGCCTTAAGACAATTGTTTGGTAGATAGCTTTTACAAATGTAAAAGTTTAATGCACTGGTTGGGTTTTCTGTATGAGCGAATCGATTGTCGTCCCCAATTAGGCATGCTTTATTAGGGCCCTGATTCCAACCTTATGTCTCGCAAGTTTTCGGGGAACTTAAATATAACTCAATCAAACGACCACACAAAACAAAACTGCTTAATTTCCTTTGATGCCTCGTTTACAATGTTTGTTCACGTCGAAAGCTACAACGAAACACATGCAATGGCACGCAGAACACGTTAAAGATGAGGACAATATGCAACATTGGATTCCATTACGTGGAACCACTCAATCAAGTGAACCATACCTTCAGCTCCAAGGTTCGCAACGCTCGACTTGATTTATGCACTGATGGATTCCAACCTTTCGGAATGACCAGCAAGCCGTACTCCTCGTGGTCGGTGATTTTAACCCCGCACAACTTGCATTCGTCGATGTGTATGAAGAAAGAAGTGTTGTTTTTAACATTGATCGTACCTGGACTGACAAATCCATCACAAATAATTGTCGAGTTTCTCCAACCGTTGAGGAAAGAATTACAGGATCCGTGGTATGAAAAAGTGCTTACTTACGATGTATCGACTAAGACAAACTTTCAAATGTTCGCCACACTTAAGTGGACTATGAGCGACTTTTCAGTCTACGACATGTTGTCGGGATGGTGCACGCACGGGAGAACAGTTTGCCCATATTGTATGGATGATACTGACGCTTTTCCGTTGAGGTTCGGTAGGAAATCAACTTGGTTCGATTGTCACCAGTGTTTTTTTGTTGCGGTATTCAAAATAGAGGATAGAAAAATTTAGTTTCCTTAAAGATAAAACTGTATTAGACAAGACACCGGCCAATAAATCAGGTGAGAATATCTTGCGTGAAATCGAGGCTTTAGGGGTGATGAAGGTTACTGAATTGGGATTTGATTCTATAAACAACAAAGTCTCGAAAACTTGTGGGTGGAGAAAACGAAGTATGCTGTGGGACTTGCTGTATCGAAAGACGAACCTTATAAGACACAACCTAGGTGTTATGCATATCGAGAAAATGTCTTTGACAACATTTTCAACACAATTATGAGTGTACCAGGGAAGACGAAAGATAACGCAAAGTCTAGGGAGGACTTAAAAGAGAGTTGTCATCGGCCAGAGCTTCATTACGAGCCATTATCTAAAAAATATCCAAAGGCACGTATGGCCCAAGTCGACTTTGCACCGTATATCACGTGTATCTTGTTAATGGATACAAGTTTCGCGTAGTGTCACATAGTGCAAACCCCGATACACATAGTAGCGGGGTGTGCGTTAGAGAAACAAATTACGCGGAATGTGATAACAACTTTTATGGGCAATTGTAAGAAGTGATAGAAATCGAATACGGTGGATTTTCACATATCATGTTGTTCAAGTGTAGATGGTTCGATCCCATGCCGAACTTCAGGATAAGAGTTCACCGCTCCTTAAAACTCATTGATGTGCATCGAAATATGTGATTGATAAGTACGAGCCTTTTATACTAGCCATGCAAGCTAGTCAAGTGTACGTTTTTCTTACCTGAGTGTAAGAAGTGCGCTGAACAATTGGCAAGCCATGTGCAGACTTCAACCAAAGTTCATCGATGAACACAACTTAGTTGAGAACGTTGACTGTGCACCTACCCAAGGTGACATTTTTAAGAGCAGCTACCTGAGCATGATACTGAGGTTGATATTGGTAACAATATTTTAATTTTGCTAGCAGATCCTAGTGGCGCACACATGTCAGACATTGACGAGGAAGACGATGAAATCGATAATCCCGAGTTTTCATCGAATGATGTGAACGGTGACAACAAACATGATATAACCAGTCATGTAAGTAAATGAATACGTAACATAGTCTTATATTTTTTTTTTGTTATGTAATATCTAAAATGTAGAACATTTATATGTAGCTATTTCTAACTTAGTTTTAACTTTTTTAATAAAGTCATGTCAGACAAACGATACAGTCCATCACGCGGCGAGAGATCTGGTGGATGGTCCAGTGGAAGCAGAGATAGTCGATTTCACCATTTAGATCATTCAGACTTACGATCTCCTGACGATGTTGCTCCAGAGTCTAGTCAAGGGCAGCAGCCTCAACATCAGCATCCTCAGTAGCATCACCCTTACAGGCCCCCTTATATCATCCGTACCTATTTCCACCATCTCAGTAGGCCCCCTTATTCCATCAAACACCCCCCTCTTATTTACATTCACCACCTCCCTCTTGAGCATACGATATGCCTTTGCCATCTGTCTTTACCAATGACCCGACCTCTATGTAGATGTATTATACACTCCTTTCTTCGCTACCTACACTACCCTTCGCCGGTCACGTCACCACGCAGCCATACTATGGGCTTACTTTTTCATCGGGGGGATCAACATCTCCATCACATCACCGACCATCAGACGGTAGTATGACGAAGCCCATATGATTTACATGTCTTAAAGCTGTCTAGTTCTTCAGCACACCTTTCTTGCAACCCGTCCATTGGCACAACCTCACATGGATGACGACAAGGTGCTTAAGCTGCTGGAGCCCCTAGAGGAAACATTACTACCCAAGCTAGGGGCGAATATTCTTGGTTGTCAAGGATAAGAGATAATAAGTATAGGTAATTTAGTTACGCATATCTACACTTCGTTAATTGACCAAAAGTAAGTTCTAACATAAATTCTCAATTTAGTGGACGAAAGTTGCACCCGTTGGAAAGAGCTGCACGGAAGATGACCAACACATACAAGTACTCCTTACATAAGGATGACTATTCCTGAGAGCATGTTTTTTAGCACATACGAGACATATACTGGAATTAGTGGAAAGTAAGAAATCTTTAGTTCAAAGTTGTTACTTTTATTTAGGATATAAAGACTAAATTACAATATTTTTGTACATAGCTTTTTTTCGATTAGGATCCATCTGATGCGGGGTTATTAGAGAGGCGTACAATAGGCAGATCGCCACTCGGTATGCCGACTTCATTAGCAAGATGTGTTCCAGAGATAAGAAGCCGGGGCATGTACTTACCGAGATTTTCAAGCATCACACGAAGATGCGGTACACCCTTGAATTCAAAAAGAAATCTGAGCAAGCAAGCAAGAATCACAAAATGGAGATAGGGGACCCGGTATGGTTGCATATGTGCATACGGTGTGGCGGCCTCGCCGCCTCGGGGTGACGTGTCTCCGGCACTCCTTGCCCGAGAGACCCAACTACACGTGTTCGGCACCTGCCCGTCCACCTTTTGTCTTGAAATTCGTGTCCACTTATGTTTTATTAAATTAGTTAGTGGATTATCTTTCTTAACTTATTCTCTTTAAGTATTTAAATATGTCTTATGTTCAATAATTTGCAGTTTATTCTAATGCTTAACCATACTGGTGGGTTGTATCTTACAAGTTAACATAAACCAGCAGAAGCCTTAATTGATACAATTAGAATAAGTAACTAGCATGGTAAGCATTATTCATAAGAGCAAATCCTATTGTGGAAAAATCGAAAAAGTACTTTGTATATAAGCGCGACACTACCATAAACAAGGTATATATACATGTACCGTGTCATCTCAAGTCCCCCAATATCCAAAACAATACAAAATATCAAAATAAACACATACTAGTAGGTCCTCGACGACGGGCAATCAGATGTAGTCGCCTAGGATCCCCTTGCCCCTACTGGTTACAGGATCTGCAGTCAATCATCACAAAAAGACAGATGACGAGTCTAGTAAGCAAAATCCCAAGGAACCCTTATGAGCATTCGCGTAAATAAAGTAAGGAGATGCAAGAAGTACTGTCAAGTAAACATGTGGGATGTAAAGAAAGATAACTATAAATGGCTCATTGCATGAATAGATAACAGCTAAGCTAACAAATGTGTATGCTCCCTCCAAATAAACTAGATTGTATTTCGGGTCACCAAGTTCCCACCAGTGGTCACGCGCAACTAGCTCGACACTTGGTCCCTCGCGGGGCTGGCCAAATCTGCTGAGTCACTGACACGTGCACTTAAGGCAAGCTTAAGTTACCTTTCACTGAGGGACGGACCACACGTGCTATAGTCTAGTGCATCATGAACACACAAGCAGGAAATTCGGAGGAGTAACCTCAACCTTCGTTCAAGTAACATAATGGAATAGTAAAACAACAAGGAAATGATAGGAATGAAATTTAAAACAAAATCAAATACTCAGAGTTGTTCAATTGGATTTTACAAACCTCAAACCCCTCACCGACTTCCTCAGACTCCCGTATTCGACCCGACAAACTCTTCGACATCGAGCTACGGTCCACTAAGTTCCTAAAGTCCAATTTTATAAGTTTAGGTTATTTACAAGTGTTTAGACATGTATTATATTGAAAATCACCAAAATAGCCCTTAAATTCATATTTTATTTGTCATTAGAGTGCTAATGGATCTACCTAGCGCGGTAGGTGGAGTTAGCACGCAAGGGGATCTGTCTAGCGCGCTACTGTTCTTCATTTTGAAAAATAGTTGGAAACTTGGAACGATTAGCGCGCTAACCATTCCAAGTAGCGTGCTATCTCTCCTCTGGGACATAATTCTCAACTCAAGTCGAGAATTCTGTCATTTCCTTCTCAATTAGCTACCTTACTTGTTTTAACATGCTCTCCATACCTTATTAACTCCAAAACAACAACTAGAACACTCTAGAACATCAAATTAACCCAAATTCTCTAACTTTCATGCATTCACCTAACCTTCCAATTTCATCAAGAATTTCAATTTTAGTTAAACCAGTTGTAAATTCTCTATGAAAATGATCTAATAACATGTAATTCATCAAGTTTTCACCAAAAATCAGAGGTTTAATCATGAAACTCAAATTTCACTAAATCATACCAAAATGGGTTCATTGAAGAGTATAGAAAATGAAGATGATGATTACCTTAATTTGATCTCTTGAATTGGTCTTTAATGGGTTGAATTCCCAGCTTGAAGTCCTTATTCTTCTCTGGTTTTCACTGAACTACATGAATGGTTTTAGTGGTTTGATCAAAATTCCACTAAATTCCTATATATATGTTTGATTAAGATCAAGTGTGCTTACGTATCTCGAGGATTATCTTGTGGCTCAAAAACATGCTGCCCCATACCACCTGATGACTCCATTGATAACTCCAATAGCGTACTCCTTTCCTCGTTTCTCCCATTATGATCATCTAAATGCTCATCTTATGGTCCTCTTTATATAGTACAAACTATAAGCTTTTCTTAATTTAATTAACTCATATTATATTTAGCTTTATTAAACAATATGGTTAGTGTTTTATTTTTCAAAATTAACTAACTAATGGTCCTACTAACCTTTGGCTACCCAATATATGGTGCCCATCATATCGACATGTATTTCGAGGCGTGCTATAGCCTATTGTTTAAATTTATTTACTTAGTCTATGGTAACATTACTCATTTCAATTGAATTACTTAGTCATATTTATGTGAGTTTGTCGAGTTTCTCTAGTTTACCCGTACTTCACCTTTCGATATCCGCATTGACATGCACTTCGAGACAACTACACAACACAAAACCTCGCATGATATCTCTATTCAACATACACATATGCTATGTATTTACAAGTAAATTCATAAAATGCTTCACAATTTAAACAACATAACACATAATTTACTAGTGTACCTAGGTCGACGTGTGTCCTGGCCCACCCGCAGCGTCCACGTGGATCTGAGTTGGCATCCATGTCTGAAATTACGAAATAAACTACAACGTTAATATAACGAGCTGTTACGATTCTTCCTTACTAAATAAAATCTCGTCTCAAAATTTAACATAACTGAATGTCGTACCGTGAAATAACTGAGAGTATCGTTCTCGCATCGTCGATTTGAGCTCCCAGGTTAGTCCCTCTCGTCCAATGATGCTCCCAACGAACTAGGACCTTAGAGAGCTCCCTGTTCCTGAGAATCAAAACTCTGCGGTCAACAATTTTTATCTGCATCTCCTCATAAGTCACGTTAGGCTGAACGTCGATCTGCCCCAAATCAATCGTTAGTCTCTGTCTTGACCTAGTTAATCTCAACATCGAAATGTGAAATGTCGGATGAACCCCAACTAACTCAGCTGGTAACTCTAGGTGATATGCGACACTGCCCATTCTCTCTGCGATCCTGAATGGTCCAATAAATCTCGATGCCAGTTTCCCCTTAATACCAAACCTCTACTAACCCTTCCAAGGGGAAACCTTCAGGTATACCATGTCGCCCTCCTCATAGCTTAGACCCTCGTGATACCAATCCACGTATTTCTTCTTTCTATCCTTTGCTGCTCTTAACCACTAACGGATCTGTCTAATCTTCTCTATGTGATCAACAATTATCTTAGGCCCAACGGTTACTTTGTCTTTTGGCTCCGCCCAACACGTAGGTGATCTACAAGGCCTCCCACATAGCGCCTCAAATGGTGGCATACCAATACTCGCCTGATAGTTGTTATTATATGCAAACTCACACAAAGGCAAATAATTCTCCTACGAAGCCCCAAAATGCAATGTACAAGCCCTGAGCATATCCTTCAAAATCTGTATCAATCGCTTTGACTGTCCATCGGCCTAAGGATGATAAGCCGTACTAAACTGTAACCTGGTGCCAAACAGTTCCTGCATGGCCTCCCAAAGCCTCGAAGTCAACCTGGGTTCTCTGTTTGACACAATAGAAACCGACACCCCATGAAATCTAATAATCTCTTGCTCAAACAATATGCTCAGCTATGGGAATGTGTATCTCATAGAAATCGAAATGAAATGAGCCGATTTCGTTAGTTTGTCAATCACAACCCAAACTGCATTGTGATGCCTCAATGTCTGCGGTAGTCCACTGAAGAAATCCATGGTGATGTGCTCCCATTTCCACTGTGGAATGTGTAACGGTTTTAACAGTCCACCGGGTCTCCTGTACTCAACCTTCGGCTGTTAGCAGATGTGACAACTCCTAACGTATGCCCCTATGTCAGTCTTCATCTCGAGCCAGAAGAATTGCCGCCTCAAGTCATGGTACATCTTGGTATGACCAGGATGAACTATGTAGCGAGACCAGTGTGCATCCTCCAGAATCTCATCCCGCATCTCTTGATCCGCAGGTATCCACAATCTCCCTCGGTGTCTCAAACATAGATCTGTGGTCTCTACCCAATCAATGCACTATGGGTCCCGAGCCAGACCACTGATCTGCTCATAAAGCCCATCAGCCCTCTAACACTCGGCAACTCACTCAATCGATACGGTAGGAACTCCCATCTGATAACAAATGGGCTTCTCAGTCGTAGTTGACACATCTTTCATGCACATAATTGCTGCCGCCTGTAAGAAGCCATGCTCGTGTGTCATATGTCGCAAAACAGTCTGACTATCAATCTCGCTCCTGCTCAATGTGTCCACTATGAAGTTCGCTTTTTCCAGGGTGTTACTAAATAGCGAAGTCATAGTCTTTCAGCAGCTCAAGCCTTCTCCTCTGGCACATATTCAGATCCCTCTGAGTGAAGTTATATCGTAAACTCTGGTGATTTGTATACAATATGAACCTCTCTCCGGAGACAGTGCCTCAAGGCCTTCAGTGCAAAGGCGACTGCTGCAAGCTCCAAGTCGTGCACTAGATGATTCCCCTCATGGGGTCTCAATCGTCTAGAGAGATACACAGCTGCTCTACCCTCCTGCATCAATACACATCTAAGACCAATGCCCGACGCATCTATAAAACTGTCAAAGTCTTGCCCGGCTCTGGCAATAGCAACACTGGTGCGGAAGTCCACCTCCTCTTCAGCTCACAGAAAGCCTACTCGCACTTCTATGACTAATCAAATCTAACATCCTTCTTGGCCAGTCTCGTTATCAGTGCTGCAATCGAGGAAAAGTCCTGCACAAATCGAGAGTAGTATCCTGCTAGTCCAAGAAAACTTTGAATATCGACAACAGACTTAGGTGTCCTCCAGTCAATGATAGCCTAAATCTTTTCTAAATCCACAAAGATACCTTGATCACTGATAGCATGTCCAAAAAATCTCACTGCACTCAGCCAGAAGTCACACTTACCGAACTTGGCATACAATCTGTACTCCCTCAATGTCGTCAAAACTGCCATGATGTGTCTCTCGTGATCATCACGAGTCTTGTTGTAGATCAAGATGTCATCAATGAAGACTATGAAAAATCTATCTAAATACGATATCAAAACCCTGTGCATCAAATCCATGAAAATCGCTGGGGCGTTAGTCAGCGCAAACGGCATGACTGTAAACTCAAATAGCTTGTACCTCGTGCTGAAAGTGGTCTTTTGGACATCCTCCTCTCGAATCCTCAACTGATGATAACTTGAGCGAAGATCAATCTTCTTGAAGAATCTGGCGACTGTCAACTGATCAAATAGATCATTTATCCTAGGAAGTGGGTAAAGGTTCCTAACCTTCACCTGATTCAGCTTCCTATAGTCTATGCACATCCTTATCGAACCATCATTCTTCCTCACAAACAACACTGGAGCTCCCCAAGGTTACATACTAGGGTGAATAAATCCCTTCTCCAACAACTCATCTAACTGTCGTCTAACCTCCTCCTGCTCCGATTATGACATCCTATAAGGTCGGCTGAAGATCGGGTGCATCCTTGGTATCAACTCAATGATAAATCAGTAGCTCATGGCAATGGCAATCTTGGTAGACCTCAATCCTGACCTCTGTCCTAACCTCCGGCTCAACTATCGCTGCAAATGCCTCCATCTCCTACACCGTAGCTAGTCGGCCTCTAGTGATAGGTAAGTTAGTCATGGATTGAACTAGTGAGAACTCTGGTATCCCAAGAATAAGAAACTCAATCCTCTTACCATAACAATCTATCTATGCATGATAAGGTGACAATTAATCCATCCCAAGAAGAGCTTCAAACTCTAAGTACTCTAACACTCGAAGATTTACCGGTAACTGATGTCCCTCAACCTTTATCATTACGTCTCTACATATCTGGTTAGGGTATATCTTGTCCCCAATGACCGTATTGAGGACAAGGTATGTGTCTGGTGTCTATGTATCTAACCCTAACTCTCCAACAATACGCATAGCAATAAATGATAAAGTGCAACCATAATCAAATATAACATGCATAGGTCTACCAAAAATATGTAACGTACCCTCGATGAGCTATCTTATCGCCTTGCCATAAGGCTGCGCTACTACATGGGCTCTCTCTGGCCTGCTCTGGCTTTCGACGTGGTGATGATGGTGTCAGCACTCTACACTCAAATGTCCCTTCTGACCACACCTGTGACATCCGCGACTGTCCTGCCTACCGACTTGTCTATCTCCAGATCTCGGACCCTAACCCCGGTCTCTCAGACCCTTGTCATATCTCCCCGATCTCGACCCTTATAGTACATCTGTGGCAATGACCTACGCTAATCTCTCTGTGTTGGTGCGATGGCGTGAACCAGTTATTTCTCCTCATACTAGAACTGACTGCCCTGGTGATCATCCCTGCGGCCCCTGTCCCGTCTGTCATCCATCCGATCTCGATCCCGACAATCCCTCTATCTATTCTCCTCTGATCCGACCGAGAACTCTGCCCTGTCTGTACCTCAATCCTAATCACACGTATGCCATCCCTTTGCATCAAGTAGGTCTCATGCGCCAAAGCTCTATCAAATATATCCTGAAGAGTGGGTGGCCCAGACGATACCACTGCCGAAGCAATCTTTTCCTCGGGGCCACTGCCTCCATAAAAGAAGCCTGGCTGAAACTTTAGAAACTCTCTCAACTTCTTCGCCTCCGGAGCCAAGACGAATCTCGATGTAGTAGAGGTAGTAGAAGTCATCTGATCCGTGGTCGTGGGTGGAGGCGTAGGAGTTGGAGTCTCCAGTGGAACAATAACTTCTATGGCTCTCTTTGTTTGTTTCTTCTCTGCTACCCTATTAACGGGCGTCTGGGAACAACCGGGGTGACGGGTATCACCTTAGGTATAATAACTGCTACTGGCTCTCTGGCTGCGGCAACCGTTATAGCAAGTGCTGTTAGTGTGGTGGTCTAATCCCATAACAAGCATTGTACCTTGGCCATTTGAGTCTCCTAAGCCGAGAGTCGATCCTCCATACTAGCTATAACCGAGGAATCCCTAGTTGCATCACTAGTCTAACCAGTCTCATGAGGCGTAGTCGACTGTCCGTCCATAATCTACATTGAGAAGCGTGCTCTAGATCAACCTTGGTGTATATACGTATATCATATATATAAAATGAAAAATTACACGTACATAAAACCTATCTCTACCCGCGTCTCATCACTTCCCAGCTAAAGTTATAAGGCAATAACTTCGGGTTTCCATATCTAAAGTTTGTTTATTGAATTTTATGCTCTATCATTTTACATTCCCAAGTTCCTAGAACTCTTGCTCTGATACCAACTGTGGCTGCCCCGCTGCCTCGGGGTGACGTGTCTCCTTGTACTCCTTGCCCGATGGGCCCAACAACACATGTCCGACACCAGCCCGTCCACCTATTGTTTTAAAATTCGTGTCCACGTGTGTTTTATCAAATTAGTTAGTGGATTATTCGTATTTTCTTAACTTATTCTCTTTAAGTATTTAAATATTTCTTATGTTCAATAATTTGCAGTTTATTCTAATGCCTAACTATACTAGTGGGTTGTATCTTACAAGTTAACATAAATCAGCGGAAGCCTTAATTGATACAATTAGAAAAAGTAACTAGCATGGTAAACATTATTCATAAAAGCAAATCCTATTGTAGAAAATCTGGAAAATTACTTTGTATATAAGCGATAGTACCATAAACAAGGTATATATACATGTACCGTGTCATCTCAAGTCCCCCAATATCCAAAATAATACAAAATATCAAAATAAGCACGTACTAGTAGGTCCTCGACGATGGGCAATCAGATGTAGTCGCCTAGGATCCCCTTGCCCCTACTAGTACTAGGATCTGCACTCAATCATCACAAAAACAGATGACGAGTCCAGTAAGCAAAATCCTAAGGAACCCCTATGAGCATACACCTAAATAAAGTAAGGAGATGCAAGAAGTACAGTCAAGTAAACATGCAGAATGTAAAGACAGAAAACTATAAATGGCTCATCACATGAATAGATAACAACTAAGCTAACAAATATGTGTGCTCGCTCCAGATGGACAAGACTGTACTTCGGGTCACCAAGTTCCCACCAGTGGTCGCGCCCAACTAGCCCGACACTTGGTCCCTCGCGGAGCTGGCCAAATTCGTTGAGTCACTGACACATGCACCAAGGGCAAGCTTAGGTTGCTATTCACTGAGGCTCGGGTCACATGTGCTACAGTCCAGTGCATCATGAACACACTAGGAAATCCGGGGGAGTAACTTCAACCCACGTCCAAGTAACATAATGAAATAGTAAAAAAAACAAGGAAATGATATGAATGAAATTTAAAATAGAATCAAATACTCGAAGTTCTTCAGTTGGGTTTTATAAACCTCAAACCGCTCTCCGACTTTCCCAAACTCCCGTATCCGACCCTACAAACTCCCTGACACTGAGCTACGGTCTACTAAGTCCTTGAAGTCTAATTTTATAAGTTTAGGTGGTTTACAAGTGTTTAGACATGTATTAAGTTTAAAATCACTAAAACAACCCTTAAATTCATATTTTATCTGTCATTAGCGCACTAATCGATCTACCTAGCGCGCTAGGTGGAGTTAGAGTGCTAGGGGATCTGTTTAGTGCGCTACTATTCTTCATTTTAAAAAATAGTTAGAAACCCAGAATTATTAGTGCGCTAACCGTTTCAGGAAGCGCGCTATCTGTCATCTGGGACAGAATTCTCAAGTCGAGAATTATGTCATTTCCTTCTCAATTTGCTACCTTACTTGGTTTAACATGCTCTCCATACATTATTAACTTCAAAGCAACAACTAGAACACTCCAGAACATCAAATTAACCAAAATTCTCAAACTTTCATGCATTCAACAAACTTTCCAATTTCATCGAGAATTTCAATTCAAGTTAAACCAGCTGTAAATTCTCAATGAAAATGATCTAATAACATGTAATTCATCAAGTTTTCACCAAAAATCAGAGGTTTAATTATCATACTCGAATTTCACTATATCATACCAAAAATTGGTTCATTGAAGAGTATAGAAGATGAAGATGATGATTACCTTGGTTTAATATCTTGAATTGATATCTAAAGTATTGAATTCCCAGCTTGAAGTCCTTCTTCTTCTTAGGTTTTCTCTGAATTGCATGAATGGTTTGATTAACACTCCACTAACTTCCTATATATATTTTTGGTTAAGATCAAGTATGCTTACGTATCTCGAGGATTATCTAGTGGCTCATAAACATGCTGTCCCATACCACTTGATGACTCCATTGATAACTCCGATAACACACTCCTTTCCTCGTTTCTTCCATTGTGATCATCTAAATGCCCATCTTATGGTCCTCTTTATATAGTACAAACTATAGGCTTTTTTAATTTAATTAACTCACATTATATTTAACCTTATCAAACCATATGGTTAGTGTTTTATTTATCAAAATTAACAAACTCATGGTCCCACTAACCTTCGGCTACCCAATATCCGGTGCCCCGCGTCTCGACACGCATTTTTTGGTGTGCCATAACCTATTGTTTAAATTTAATTTACTTAGCCTATGGTTACATTACTCATTTCAATTGAATTACTTAGTAATATTTATGTGAGTTTGTCGAGTTTCTCTAGTGTACCCATACTCCGCCTCTTGATATCCGCGTTGACACGCACTTCAAGGCGACTACCCGTCACACAACCTCGCACGATATCGCTATTCAACATACATACATGTGATGTATTTACAAGTAAATTCATAAAGTGCATCGCAATTTAAACAAGATAACACATAATTTACTAGTGTACCTAGGAAGACGTGTGACCTAGCTTACCAGCGGCGTCCACATGGATCTGAGCAGGCTTCCATGTCTAAAATTAGGAAATAAATAACCTGGGTTAATAAAACGGGTCGTTACATACAGGTGGTTCCATATCCATCTATCAGCACTCAGAGAGGCTCGTAAGTTGTGTTATAATAAGTTCATATATAAATAAAATATTATATAATTAAGTCTCAAACTTAATCCTATTTGAACATATGTTTTATAGGAGGAGAAATTAGGTCAACCCCCGATTGCTTTAAAGTTATGCTTATACTTCCACACCAAAGATCATGATGACGTTACTTTCCTTTATCAGAGAGTAGAGATGATTTTTGTAAGAAAATACTTTTTTAGTAATTGTTTGTTTAGTTAATTTTAGGTTTTAATGACTTATATATATGATTTGTGAATGTTTAAACTTTTAATTCAGACATCGATATGCAACAGACGTAACGAGCTCACACACATCGCAGCCTGACACACCGATTGATGAGACTAAGCAATATTTAATTGTCGTGGAGCGTGACGACAAAAGGCAGACATACGGACTTGGGTGGACACCATCAGGGTTGAGGCATAGACATGCTAGAGCATGATCTTCCTCTGCAAATGATGAGCCTATCGAGCAGCTGAGGGGGGACATTAAGGGGATGCAGAGAAGTCTTTTAAGGGTTATCAATGATAGAACCCTCGACCGTGACCAATTGCATGAGATGTAGGGACAGTTAGGTCATATGGAGCAGGCTCTGATGGACAAACTTGAAATTTCATTTGCGCCTCCAGCATCTCCTGATGATGACTTAAAGACCGACCAGGATCTCGATGATTGTGCTACTTTTTCTGATGTATTTAGAATTTAAGCTTTTTTTTTCTTCATATTTTTGTAGTCTTACATGTACATATTTATATTAGTAAACTTTTTTTTGTTATATTTATTTCATTTATTTCTTTATTTATTTCAATTATGCACATTTAATTTGTTTTTATTTTTTATTTTTTAGAAATTATTGTTTTCACCAAATAAAAAAAATTTGTTATTAAAATTTTTATTTTATCAAACAATTGTTTTATAACTAAAATGTTTTATAATGTTTTAAAATAAAAAAATAATTTTAATATTAATTTTAATAAGATAATTTGTTTTTTAATAATAATAAAAGTGTTTTATTAAATAAATCTTGAAATCTATTTTTAAAAACAAAAATTTAAAAAATTATTTTTATTTATTTAAAATAAATATATATTTTTTAAAAACAAAAACAAAGAAAATACTTTTTTATTAATTTTAAAATAAATATATTCTGAAATCTCTTTTAAAAAAAAACACGATTTTTTATTTGAATAGCTACGGGAACGGCGACAACCTTTCGTCGCTATTTCTGTCCACGTGGCAGTCATCGGAACTACGTGGCAGTAAATGGCGACGGGTTTAGCGACAACCCCATCGTTATTTTCCATTGGCGTGGCAAAAAACAGTTGACGTCTTCCATGTGGCAAAAAAATGCAAGGGGTTTAGCGACGATACTCGTCGCTATTTCTTACACCCGTCATAAAAAAATAGCGACGGGTCTCATTGCTGTCGCTAATCCCGTCGCTAAACCTACAAAGTGATGGATCGTACCAAAATAGCAATGGGTTTCCCCGTCGCTATTTGAGTACATTTTTGTAGTGCTCTATCGAAACCCCAGATAAAAACCATAATACAATATTCAATCTTACAGCCTAGTGTGCCATGTACATATCCGCAAACTCGCCCATATGCACAACCCTCACTATTGCTCTCGACTCCTCAACACTGTGTGTGTCACTTACCCGCAACTAGATTGTTCCTCGTATGCACAACACTCTATCCTTTTATCGTGCTACACAATGCATATATATATATTTATGCTACGTAATAAATTATGTTCACATTGGAATTTGACGCCAACAAAAACATGACACTAAATCAAACTATGAATTGGACTCCTTAGTTTACTCTAACATAAACAATCTAATTAATGTGTCCATCGCAACACATTCATCACATACTTATGTAAGATAAATCATGTTCGACTCCAACTCTAATAATGAGTTTGAGCCACCGACTCAACAAATCTTCACATTGGATAAAACTCACCACTTCGCTCTTGCCACATCGCTCTGTTGGGCCACCATCCTCAACACTAAGAATGAACCAACTCAAATCTAGCCTGATTAGACTTACCAACAATTGATACCCAATTCTTGATCAACTTTTGAGGCCCCAAACTTGCTACATTTCTGCACCAAAATAAACAAGTTCTTTTTCCTCTCGCCTTTCATGACCAACAAAGACTTCCAGAATATTTTCAATACTCCACTTTGCCTGGAGTACCTGTAACCCTCGAATCTAATTTGGAAAATAAATTATATTTGAAGGACAGCTCGACACATGTCGAACACCCCGAAGCTTTATGACATGTCCGTTAAATGACTTCAGTTGAATTTCACCGACTCCCAATATCCGTCGATGAGAGCCATTAGCCATCGACATAACTTTGCCACCCGTATAACTTACTTAATTACCAATCTATACCCTATGTATGCACACAAGTCTTGTGGCCCCGTTGTTAATTACCTATTCTCCCTTCAGATCACCAATCCTATTCTTTTTTGGACACATATGATAATTACTATCAGTCTTGAGAACTAAAAAATTTCCAGCGCCAACACCATCAACATCAAAATCCTCGTTTCTTTTACCGAAGTTATTTGCCGAACCCACTCCTTTATCTTTCATATTCCCGCAGTCTCTTATGAGGTGCCCTACTTAACTGCATCTCCAACATACCTTCATGTACTTTTTGAACCCCTCCCAGCAGCTACCAAACAAGAGTTTTAGATGAACTGTTGTCTTCACATTTCATCAATTTATCTTCAAATAATAACATGACAGTGAACTCTCCTAAACTGATGGTTTCCTTCTCATACATAAGTGTTGGCTTCGTGTGCTTGAATGAAGGTGGAAGTGACCAGATGAGTTTGAGCACCTGATCCTCATCACTGACTTGCTCTTACAACTCAAGTTTCAAGATAATCTTCTTAAGAGCACTAAGATGATCAGAAATACTTGTACTTTCATCCATCTTCAGGTGATGGTATCGCTCCTTCAGGTAGAATTGATTTGACATGTTTTTCGTCATATACATAGTCTCCACTTTCTCCCAAAGACGTTTGCCAAAGAAATACTCCTCATGTTTGAAAGAATATTCTTTGCCAAATTAAGTCTTATGACGCTCGGTGCCTTCAAATCTAACTCTTCCCAATTCTCATCACTTTCCTTCCCATAACCCTTCAACGCTAGACGTAGCCCAGATTGAATCAACAAATCTTTGGCTTAAATTTGCCACAAGCCAAAATTTATCTTCCCGTTGAACTTCTCCACATCGAACTTCATCGCACTTGTGTACTTCAACATCGCTGAAACTTCACCTTAATAGTGTAACCCCCAGATCAGAATTTTGGCTTTGATACCATTTTGTTGTGATGAATCATCGCGAAATACCCAAGGTCGCAATCACATGAATACACCTAAAGATAAACAAACCACAAAGAAAGGATGAATACAAGAGTTTACGTGAAAAACCCAAAATCAGGGAAAAAACTACGGGAAAGAAATAGGGCAATCCATTATCAATAGTTTAGTACACAAGGGAAAACCTCATCTATTTAAACCCTAGATAGAAAATCCAATACAATATTCAATCTTGCAACCTAGTGTGCCGCGTGCATACCCGCAAACTTGCGCGCGTCACGTACCCACGACTAAATCGTTGCCCGTACGCACAAAACTCTATCCTTTTATTATGCTACACAACGCGCGCGCACGTGCACACACACACACACATTTATATATATTATGTTCACATTGGAATTTGATTCTAATAAAAACATGATACCAAATCAAACTATGAATTGGACTCCTTAGTTACTCCAACTCAAACAATCTAATTAATGTCCATCACAACACATTCATCACATACACATGTAAGATAAATCGTGTTCGACTCCAACTCTAATAATGAGTTTGAGCCACTGACTCAACAATAACTAACATTTGGTTTCTGAAACTATTTAGTGTTAAGGGCTATCGCTATTTGGAGGATAACATTGTGACGGTTAATTTGGTGCTTATTTTAGTACTCTTTTTAGTAGTGTGTTGTTAATAATTTGGGCCACTAATAAGTGGATTTTTGCTAATTCAATGTATTATGTTGGTTTTCTCCTTTCAGGTGAAGAGGGAGAATTGGGATTGTTCAGAGCATATGTTGAAGATTCGAGATTTGCCTAAAACAAATGCTGGCACGAATCACAGGGAGCTACAAAGCAAGGCCGAAGGTGAATTACATAATGATTGTATCACATATGTTTTAATGTGTTTTAAAGGTGTTAGAGGTTTTGAAATGAGATCACGAGCTTTGGTAAAAAAACATCAAATTGGTTAACTTTCAACAAAGTCCATTTTGAACAAGCTTCAATGTTTCAGCCATATCTCTTCCATTTAAAATCTAGATGACCTGTTATTTCTTTCGTTAGAGAATGTACTTAAAACCTAACAATTTCATGTCTTATAAGATTCCCCTAATTCAGATTTTAAGAGGCTCAAAATCGTGCTCCAAGTAGGAGTATGCATGTTGGAAAATAAAGGCAAAACATGTCTAGCGCTCCAGCGCCCCACTCGACGTCACTCCCCAATGCCACCTGCAGGAAACAACACAACTTGACACCGCACCTGGTGCCTACTAATGAAAATTGCAAAATATGAGGTTTTTAAGGGGTTTTGTGTATTTTTTGGATGAAATTGACTAAGGGGTACAAATAAGACTTAAAATTAGAATTAGAGATAAAATTTTGCTTTGGAGAACACTTGTGGAGGACAGGGTTCTTGATTCAAACTTATGTATTCTTCTTTAAATTTGAGGTTTGAATTCATGTTTACTTTAGTTAATTTTCTTCATGTATTGTGTTATTTCTTTCCCCAATATGGGGTAATTGACTTTATCTCGGGGATCGAAGGATCCCGTGTTGGGTTTTTTCTCAATTCAATGTAAATCTTGTTTGTTGTTTTCAATTTTATGGCGTCGATTTGTATTTGCTTGAACGTGATGCTATGCTTGCCTTGATCACGTAGACATAGAATTTAGGGTTTTGAATTCCACTATGACCATTAAGGTTTTCAACCCGGTACTAAGAAACTCAAACCTTGAACAAGCGACACATTAATCGGTTGTCATTGACAAGGGAGGCATTAGAAATTTGGAGTTCAATATGGCATTGCACTTATGCTATTTGTGCCGACCAACGGAATTCGAGTGTAACATAAGAATCGTCATCGTCGAGACCTCGGTGAGTGAAAAGTAGGAAAATTCGCCTATCTTCACTTGAATTGGGGTATTTCAGATGAAATTGAATAGAAATAATATGTTAATATCAACTTGAATATGGGTCGGGCAAGTAACCCAGACGAGCTTGGGTTAGTTTAACTCGTTTAGTAAAACCTACTTATTAAGTTAATTAAACTTCTAATACAATATGGATTTGTCTCCTAGTACAACTCTAATACCCTAATGTATATATAAGTAGCATAAACCATTAGATTGGTAATGTTATGTAATGTTCAAGTTAAGGTTTATATTAGTTGTTGAGACTTAGAGAGTTGAAGACTTAGCTTTGTGTAATCTTCTGAATTAATAAAATCTTTGCGTTACATGCTGTAGATTAAGACATATTGCGGAACCGCGTAATTCTCTGTGTCGATTCTGTATGCATGTGTTGTTTGTTTGGTGTGTTAGCTCTAACAAACTTGTATTAGAGATTGAAAGGTTTGACGAGGCGATTGTGTTTTATCGTCGAAGGAGCCGAATAAGAAAATTGATTCTTGTTCTTGTTCAACAATTGGTGTTTTTTTCTTGAAAATTGTTTGAAGGAAGATTTTATTTTTTCGTTTGTAAGTGTTTGATAAGAAAAAGGAAAAGACAAGAATCATTTGTCTTTTAGTACTTTTGTTTTTTCCTTAGTGCATCAAACATAAAGAACATTCTCTTGCTCCCTTAATACATAGTAAAAAAGAAAAAGTCAACACAAAAAAGAAATAGGAGGTGCGCATGGTGATTGTGCATATCTGGTGTCACACACTAGGGATGTATCGATGGGCAAATTTGTTTTCTTGATTGAAAAGTCGTTCGAGGTTAAAACAAAGCACCATTTTTTTTTTCATTGATATTGTGACAAAGTGAACTTTGCACTGGTAGGTGTTGATAACTGAGATGGCTCGAAACTACAAAGTTGAGAAACTCAACAAGATGAATGACTTCAACTTGTGGTGGATAAATGTGCAAGCCTTGTTAGTTCAAAAAGGTTGCATAAGGCATTACCGGGAAAGAATACATTGCCGACATCATTGAAAGAGGATGAGAAAGTTAAGGCTATATAGAAATTACATCGTATAAATTTATTGTGTTTTGTCGATGAAATCTTGAGAGAAGTTTGAGAAGAGACAATGGCTAGGGGATTGTGGTTGAAGTTGAAGAACTTGTACATGACACAGTCAAACTCCAACATCTTTTATCTTATGAAACAACTACATTGCTTGAAGATGATAGAAGGGAAGTCCATGAGAGAACATATTGGTGAATTTAACAAATAATCATGACACTGAGGAATGTGGGGTGCAAGCTTGGTGAAGAACATGAAGCTATGTACCTACTCTATTCACTAGAGGAATCCTTCGAGAACTTTGTTGATAAAATATTATTCAATAAAGATTCTTTGTCGTTGGAAAATGTCAAAACTGCACTAAGTTCAAAAGAATTGTAATGGATGATGACCGAGATTAAAAAACAAGAATATAGGGTAAGATTATCGATCCGGGGTAGATTTGAGCAGAAAGCTAGAGGCTATAGAAGTAAATCCAGATTTAAATCTAGGAGCAAAAAGATAAAGTGCCTTGAATGTCACAAAGAATGACACTTTAGGAAAGATTTTTCAGAGCGAAAAGGAAATGGTAAGAAGAAGGCCGAAGATTCATAAGATGCATAGCTTGTAGAGGAAGATGGGGTTAATGTTCTTACAGTCAGTATGGGAAGCTTAAAAGATGAGTGGAGATTAGATTTGAGATGTTCCTATCACATGTGTCCCAAGAATAACTAGTTTACCACTTATTAGTTTATTAATGGGGGTAAAGTCTTGATGGAGAATGACGCAGCCTGTGAGGTTGTAGGAACCGGAACAGTTAGAATCAAAATGTATGATGAAATTATGAGAACATTGATAGATGTCAGACATGTTCTTAATCTAAGAAAGAATATGATTTTCTTGGGTTCACTAGACTCTGTTGTTTGTAGCATGAAGATACAAAATTGAGTGATGACGTTATCTAGAGGTGCTCTGGTCATGATGAAAGGGTTGAAAGTGAATGACCTGTAGACATTGAATGGAAAAATTGTCTTGGGTACTGTAGCTGTATCATCTTCAGAGAAAGAGGTAATTGACATGAAATCATGACATATGAGATTAGGTCATATGAGCGTGAGAGTATTGATAGTTTTGAGCAAGCAAGGCTTGTTAGTTGGGGAGAAGAAACATAAGACTGATTTTTGTGAGCATTGTGTGCTTGGAAAACAATGTAGAGTCAAGTTTAGTACTATAGTGCATAAGACAAAGAATACTTTGGATTACATCCATTCAGACCTTTTAGGTCATTCTTTATAATTCCTTCATTAGGTGGTGGTAGATGCATGTTGACTTTTATAGATGACTTCTTAAGGAAAGTTTGGATAATCATCTTAAAAAAGAAAGATGAAGTGTTTGAAAAATTCAAATGGTGGAAAACTTTTATAGAGAAGTAGACTGGCAGGAAAATCAAGCGGTTAAGAACTGATAATGGCCTTGAGTTTTACGAAGGAGAGTTTAATAAGTTCTGCATTGATGAAGGGATTGTGAGACACCACACAATCTAGTATACTCCTTAGCGAGAATAGACTTGCAGAATGAATGAATAGAAAGTTGATGGAGAGAACACGGTGCATGCTTTCAAATGCTAGATTGCCGAAGGAGTTTAGGGTTGAAGCTGTTAGCATAACTTGTTATTTGGTGAATCAATCACCATCTACAATGATTGAGTGTAAGACTCCTCTAGTGGTGTGGAAGAAATCCCCATCTGATTATGAAAACTTGAGAGTGTTTGATTGTCCTGCGTATGCTCATGTGAATAAAGGTAAACTTGAACTAAGACCAAAGAAATGCATCTTCATGGTTACGAGCATGGAGTGAAAGGGTTCATATTATAATGTCCCAACATGAAGAAGATTCTAATAAGTAGGGATATTATTTTTCATAAGGCGGCATTGTTAAGTCTTAAAAGTATGCAAAGTGCGCTATAGAAAGGTCAGAGAGTCGAGAAAATAGGTGGAGTTTGAAGTTGATGATATGAGAAACATGAAAAAGAATATTTCTAAGAAACTAAGTGATGGTATAGCGCAAGACACCAGTCAGATACTAGATACACTTATTGATGATTAGCCAAATATTATAGCCAGGGATCGATCGAGGAGGGAGATAAAGCCTCCGGATAGATACGATCATGCAAATTTTATTGCATTTACACTCACTCGGACATATAAAGTTTAGTGTAAAGTTCCAATGAGCAAGTTCAGTGGTTGCCTGGACTTGGGTGGAGTTCGGAGACACTAAAGGCCCTTAGGGGCATTTGCAGAGTAAGATTTTGATGAAGGTTAGAGAATTCAAGCCAAGATGGAGATTTGTTTATATTGGCTTGAATATGGGTCGCGCACTTAACCCACATGGGTTTAGGTTAGTTTAACTCGGTTAGTAAAACCCAATTATTAAGTTAAGTAGACTCCTAATACAACATATTTTGTCTCCTAGTACAACTCTGATACCCTAGTTTATATATAAGTATGGTAGACCATTAGATTGGTGATGTCTTGTAGTGTTTAAGTTAAGGTCTTGATTAGTTGTTGAGATTGAGAGAGTTGGAAACTTGGCGTTGGTGTAATCTTATGAATTAATAAAATCTTTGTGTTCACTGCCGTTGATTGAAGCATATTATTGAACCACGTAATTTTTCGCGTCGATTGCGTGTGTGTATTGTTTGTTTACTATGTTTGCTCTAACAAAATACAATTTAGGTGAAATCGACTCCTTGGACTATTTCTCCATTGTTAAAACTCTAATTTACATTTATTGCAAGTAGATATAGTAATTTAGTTGTAACATATTAAATCCAAATCTCAAAACAAGGATCCTAACTTTGTTTTCTAATTTAATAAGAAATTAGTATTTACATCGTCCCTGTGGTTTGATATCCGCGACTCAAACACTAGTTTTGGTGGCTATTATTATCGAGTAGCTGTATACTTGCATCTCGTGTTAACAACTCAAATCAAATAAACTAGGATTACACTCTAATTAGGGAGTAGTGATTCATAATTCAAGCTAATGTGTTATGCTCAGTCGACACCTCAGGCTCGAAAGCGAAGTAACTTATTATATTTGTGTGGTGCATATATATTTTGTGTAAATTTAAGTACATGCATTGTACGATAGTTTGAGACTTGAGTCATTAGAATTTTGTGAGTTTAGGTGGGCGAGAGTGTCACCTCAGGGTGTGTGTTGGTGCAGGATACCGGGTAGTCGAGGGTTAGAGAGAACCTAATGGCTTAGTTGAATAGCGAAACTCAATTAAGTAACATGTACCTAAAGTAAGCTAGTTAATTTAAATAAATAGCTTGATTGTAACGACCCAAATCACTAATAGTGTATTTGTCCTTAATCGAGGGTCGCTGACCCATGACATGGCATGAATTAGGTCTTAATGATGGGATCAGAGCACTGCCCGGCCTAGACTATCTCGAGGTTTAATAATACTTATTAAATATACATGTAAAACTTTATGCTTAATTTTTGCGTTAATACTTTAGAAAAATTATCTAGTAAGTTAGTTAATTAATCAGGTTAATGATTATTTTATAGCGGAAGTCTGAAACATGTGAAACTTTATGCTTAATTTAACAACCGATGTAGTGGAAAGCTCGACAAAAGATACCATATATACAAAAGAGGTGAATAAGTACAAAACGATCCATATATATGCAACAATGTTCTAAAAGTCCCTAAACTCGATAAAAGGTAAATATATACATACTAAACCTCAAACCTACTGTACATGGAAAAATGGGACACTGGAGATCGAGGAGTCGACGACTGGTGTCAGGAACGAGACGGGATCAAATAAGGGGTGTTTCGGGAGATTTACCCACATTGCTAAGATAGTCATGAACAATAAGTGAATTATTATAAACCACTTAGTAAACTACGCCTAGAGTACCCCTATATTTCTGGTGTATAATAAGTCATGAACAATAGGATATGTATGGTGGCATGGTGGGGATAAATCTCACCAATTTATCGCTTAGATAGTCATGAACAATAAGTATAAAAATACTGAATAAAAACTCACGCCACTTAGGACTTAACGATGTATTAATCAACTTTTTTTTATCATATTTGTCTTGTTACTTGTGTTTAGGATAAATATTTCTCATTTCTCGTAATTCATGATTTTCAGAGATAATTAAAACTTTTAACATTTTAATATTATCAGCATAAGACTTATTAAATTTGCAGCGAAATTTGAATTAAATACCTAACTGTGGAAATTAGGGAAATAGATCACATGTATATCAAATTAGGTGAATAAGTAGTAAGTACATGTGTCAAGTCGGAGAGTAGTCTCACAACCCAATATACAACACAAAAGTACGTAAAGACGTGAATAAGTAAATATAACAGATATAGCCTACAAAAGTAGCAAAACAGGCTCATCGCATGCTCAGAGGTAGTCACTGATCTTCTCCTTGCCTGGCTTGTTATTAGTTGGATTTGCAATTATCTCCAAAGATGACAATTTCAGTGAGTAAATCCTGAGGCCACTTATCCACATTTCTTAAATCGATAGATTGGTAATTAAAACAATGTAAAAAAAAAAACGCATGAAAGAAGTTACCAAGGTAAACTAGTAAACAAGTAAGTGCAAGAAATAAATTCTTAAGGTGTAATCCAAGTGATACTAACCTTGGACATGTTTGGGGTGCATTAAACTCAACTCGGGGTGCTCTTCAGTCCATAGGAAAATATTTAACTACGTACCAGTAGAGGCTCTTCGGACCATCAGAAGGAACCCAACCCCATACTCATAGGGTGATCCTCCGATATATTCGCGAAACTCCCTGCCCTATGTGAGCCCAAGCCTGAAAGGGTGTCCTTGATATATTCTCAGAATTCAACCCTGACTTCTTGGTTAGACTAAGAAACCGAACCCAAACATTCACTTGGAATGTGCCAGGTTGAGCCACTCAATCGGGACCTCATCCCTATCGGACCACAACATCACACAAGTCACACTCAACTAAAACTGGAAGCATAAACTTATCAAAAACTCATTTGCAACAATACAATGAGATAGGAATTTGCCAATTTTATGATCATATAAAAAATCAATAGATTTCATGAAAAGTATAACATGCTATATATATCTTACAATGAAGTATAAGTGAACAAGACGGAATTGTCACAACTAGGATATCAATGTATCACAAAAAAGAGAAGATAACAACTCATGATAATTTCATGCCATGATATATCAAGACATCAACCAAGTAGAAGAAATTCAAGTCATGGAAAAAATTGAATTAAATATCTAGAAAATTCCAAGTGACTACTAAATATGAAATAGAGGAAAAGAACTGGAGACAAGTGCCCTACAAGTTTACTTGCTGGACTCGTCGTCTTGTTTTACTTATGGTGTGAGTGCAGATCCCTCGTGTAGCAAGCCAAACAAGGATAAGATTGACGACTATCTCTTAGCCTTTGGAGTATTGTTTATCATACTTTTGTATGTTTTCATTTAGATTGTCTATATTTACATACCATATGTCTTTCATATACTTTGAGGCTGTATATTGGGTTGAGTGACTAGTTCCCAACTTGACACATGTTTTTACACTATTATCACCTATTTTATTATATATACATGTGATCGTTGTTTACCTGGTTTCCACGTTTAAGGATTATTAATTTAATGCTTTGAAACTTTTTTAAGAATTCTATAAAATACATTAACTATTAAAAAGTTTTAATTAACTCCGAAAATCACGAATACCGAGATATGAGTAGTACTTATCTTGAACACGAATAAGGAGAAAAACATGGCAAAAGGCTGATTAATATGTTGTTAAGTCCTACGTGGTTGTAATTTGAGCTTAATGACAGGATTACGTCGAGAGGTGCCCTTGATTAAAAAAAGGCCATCACAGTTGGTATCAAAATATTGTATGTTGAATAGCATTATTAACAAACTATGCTTAATTTATAATAATTATTTCAAAACGAATCCCTGATGTAAAGTTTATTAGGGCTTAATAATACTTATTAAGCATTGTATGTTATAGCAGAGAGTCAGGGATCTAAACTAGAGGACATTTTGGTAGTTTGCGAGTTTCTAGACATATTCTCGGAGGATTTACTTGGTTGATTTGACCAAGATTGAGATGATTAGAGAATTGTCTTGCATTCAACACAGAATTAGAAAAGTAGTGTTATCATGGAATAATTGACTGATACAAACACCATATACAAAGATTTGAAGTATCGTTGTGTTATATGTTCAATTAACGTAAAAGTGGAATTGAGATGAGTCATAAATAACGCAAGGATGCCTTGAGAGGAAATTGAAATGTAGTTTGACATCAATAATTTCTTGGTTATGCTTGAAATATGGAAAAAATTAAAGGTTTAGCCTAGTACTTTGTTTCAGGTAGATGTGTGTTGACATAACAAAACAAGACATTGTAGTTTATACTATTATATAGTTCAAGAAAGTTTGAGAAGAACTATTGTAAAATAACTATTTTGGAATTCATATCAAACAATTTAAGGCATCTTGTAGAATAAAAGCTACTTGAAATGTATTTCAAACGATGAATGGATTGAATTGCAAAGATAAATCCTTGAGATGAGACATACGGTTATAAAATATGGGTGTAAATCCGAACTTATTTGTCAATCCATTCAAATGAATAGGTTGCACAAGTTCACTCATTCATCGTAGGGTTTGAAATACTGATTTACCCAAATAAAAGGGGTTTAAATAGACTTTTAATCATCAATAAGATTAAAGAATCTTAAAAGAAACACTAGAAGAGAAATGAGAAATATGAAAACCAAAAAGCTAGTGCAATGTGATTGAAGATTTTCAAGTTATGAGAGTTTGAAGAGTATAGTTGTCAGAGTGAAAGAAATTAAAGGTGAAGTGAATAACCTAAATTCATGAATATAATGAATTCACTTTGAGAAATCACCCACATAAAGTGATTGATGTGATCAATACTTTGATTAGAGAAAAGAACACAAAATGTAATTATAAAAGGAACTTCTCAATATTATCTCTTGAGAGAGATGTGTAACAATGATAATGAAATGAAGTCCTACATGCACATCATTAACTGAGTTGTTGGAATTGATAATTATAGATATGTTCTTTGAAGCTCGGATTAGAGCTGAGCTAAAAGTCTAATTAACTGGATGATATGGTGATTAAGAAGTCTAATTGGATCAAATTGATACGCTAGGATTTGGCTATTAAGAGTTAATATCCATATTAGACTATTTAATGGAATTGTATTGGATGCATTAGATTATGAGAGGAAAATCCAAATTTGTAAAAAACTCGAGGCAAAAATTACATTGATGACCTCATGGATCGTTTTATATTGGTTATACAAGCAATGCCATATCTTATTGAGGAATACGAGAAGATTATGGATTTTGTAGGGTGATGATATATGTTATTAAATTCATAAAGAGATATGAGAGTTATTCAATAGGTTGAGACTGGATAATGAAAACCTGAAGGGTTGAATAAATTCTTATCTATACCTGATGGTAGAAATAAAACATAACTGTAGGTTATGTAATGAGATTAGTTAGATTTTGGCATCCGCACAACATAGTATAAGTTGTAGTTGATAGATTGATTAAGTCTGCAAAATTGTTGTCAGTGAGTTTTTGTTAATCTTTTGATGTATTGAACAAGATATATGTATATGAAGGTGTGAGATGATATGGTGTTTCAATTTTTGATTTCCCGGACGAAACCTAAAACTTAATTCCAACGGTGGAAGAAGTTATTGATATAATTGAGATCTATTCTCAATCTCAGTACAATATATTTTTCTTCGTATTGACGAAAAATTGAGCTATTAATCCTAGTTATAAAGAATAAATATTTTGAGCTTGTGTTTCATAATGTTTAACCACTGAAAGAAAATAGATTCCTTTGTGTGAGTTTTTTTTGTAATAAAGGTAATTAGGGGGTTACATCGCAGAATAATAAAGCTACATATACTTCATCTTGTATATATTAAGGTATATAACTAAGATTGGAGTATAGCTTTTACAGAAAATAAAATAATAAAGAACTACACAGAGAAGTTATGGCAGGCTAGGTGATATATAACTACAAATTGGTTAAAGCAAATGTTGAGGAGTCAAGCATCATAGATTATTGGAGAATTCAAAAGATAAATTCATTGTATTTTTGAAGTCACATATATGAAAGGGCTTTGTAGATTCAGATTAAAGTAAAATAGTTGTGCCATGAAAAGGAAAAGATAATAAGAGAGTAGGAGTTATAAATGGAAGAGCAAATTCCATTTCTCTTTGGAACTACTGGTAACTTGTAAGTTTTCTTTAATCTCGAGGATGAAATTGTCTTAAATTAGGGAGATCGTAGCGACCTGTTAACGTAACTAGATTATTAGTGTTAATCTGAATCTTAATTAACTCGAGTTAGGCTTGAGGTTAAGCATGCTTCTCTCGAATAATGTGTGAGTGTGTTGATGTGATGTATGGTATTTGTTTGGCATGGAAATTAATTAATTGAGTTATAGGCAATCAATATGTATTAATATAAAACTTATAATGGTGGAATAAATAAATAATTAGTTGCTTAAAATCTCGTAAATCAGGTGTTAAGTATAACATGAAGATTTTGCCTCGGTCTACATTCAAATAGGGTTCTGTGGTAGTGTGAAATGAGAATGAAGTTTGTGCAAGACTTGGCCTCAAGTCTCGTGTCAGTTAGTAGTAGTTGAAGTTGAGATTGACTCCAATTTGGTGCAAGATTGGTTAAATATAGCAAGAGAATTGATCTGTAAGAGTTTGATATGTCATTGACAAGTTATTATTTTTGGGATTTTGGTGTGAACAAAACCATTATTATGGATGTCTTATGAAGATGGACTATTTCGTCAAAAGTTTGGTTTAATTTGGTGGAAAACCAGATCGAAATTGAGCACCAAAAGCAAAAACACATCAAAATAAGGATTTTGGGAAATAATAAATAAAAAATTAAGCTGTTGACAAGCAGCTGAAGGTTCATATATAAATATATATATATATATATATATAGATATAAAATGAAAATGAAAATCAAAATGTTTTGATTTTTATTTTAATAGAACATTAAAGTGTTATATCCCTAACTCTCTCAACTCGGGTTTTCGCTCTGTGATTTTTTGATGTCCGATTTTCGCCTGATTTCTTTCTGCGAAACTATAGAGCATCACGAGACAATCAATTCGAGCTAAGTTTATGCGGTGGAAACTAGGTATTCGACTCATAATTCGGTAAATACTTAATTCAGGGCATTTTCCCTTAATTCAAATTTGAATTCTCGTGATTTCTCAATTTCTTTCATGTTGGTTTTAATTGAAATTGGTAAGGATTGCTATGAATTGATATATTATATTGATTTGCATCAATTTGGGATAAATTCCACTACCATGGGTTAGGGTATTTGGGAGTTGAATTGATGCAACTCAGTTGATAACTATTTTAAGATGTTTTTTTATAGTTGATACTGATTTACATTGGAATTTTGGATGAATTGATTATTGATTTTGATCTTATTTGATTCCACGGATTGTGAAAATATTTTTAATTTGGTGTCAAGAGGTTTCTTGGTGTTTGGAATCGAGTTTTGAAGATTTAATTGTGAAAATATTGATTTTTATCATTTCTCCAATTTATGAGATTTCCCATCATCTCGATCTCACTCACTAACTGTTTTCTAGACTTCTTTCCTTACTTGAATAGTGATAGTTATCCTTATCTTGAGTAGATATACACATTTTAACAGAGATCAACATATTCCTTGATTATACTCTTATAGTATCATTTTTAACATGTATCACATACAAATTTATAAATATATTATCTTTTTTCTATCTCTACTTAATACATATTTCTTACTTTTCTCAGTTTACAGTGGAAGAACATTGAATTCTTAAAACACATCTTAGCCAGATACACTGTACTCTATTCAATATCTCAAACTAATATGGATAATACATACTACTAACTGATTACGTGGTGTAACACAACATTTGAACCAATATACAACATATTCACTGATATTTGTTGTATACTACTTTGGTTCTAAACTTTTAACATTTGTAGTTTAGCTCCTCGTAAGATCCTTGTGAAGATATATTACATTCCTTCAAACTAGACCATCAAACTTCTAGTTTGACATTCTAATTTGATTCGTACTCGTCGACCTTAAATTTTCATTTTCATGCATACGTGAGAATTTCTTGGCCATTTAGTTGGCTATACTTAAGCTTCCAATTGACTCCAATGAAACCTTATAGAATCTTTTGTTCTGACTATCATCAATTCATTTGATTATTCAAAACAAGTATCGTCACACAGGTCTTTTACTGTGACATCCGAGAATTTTGTAAACTTGATTAGGATGCTAATTAAGTATTTTTGAATTTAATTTGGGATTTAAGTATCCGAGGTTGGACCCTTGCATTACGGACCGGTGATCATAAGTCTAAATATTATTTTTGTGTGCCACGTGAATAATGGTGTATTAGACACTATTTTGATGCGAAATAGGGGGAAGTTAAGGCTTAAACGCGGTGTCCTCGAGTTTTAGAGTGCGTTGGGAACATTTTTTAATTTTTGGCGAAATTGGGGAATTTTTTGAAGTTTAATTTGAATCTAAAAATAAGAGATAATAATGAAATTAAATAAAATAATTAATAAATTGGTGGGTGCCTAGTGACACGCGAGGTCGAGGGTGACATGCGGGGGATGTATAATAATGTGCCCCCCCGAGGGTGATCGTTGGCGCACGTGGTGAGTTTATAGGCGCAAAAATACATCAATGTATATATATTTATATTTAATATATTATATATAAATATATATAAATCGATCTTATAGCTTAATAAAAACTAAAAGTATACATTGAATTCGCCTCGAAATACGCATAGCGTGAGCATCGAGGAAGGCAACAGTTGAACGTTGGCTTTTGAAGAGGTGTGTTCATGCCTCGAGATACGTGCAACCACTTTTAAGGATAATAACGTGGTGCATGGATGTTATTGAGTGGTTAGTTATAAAAATATTTGATATACTTAAAGATACGTGATGCATTTTTCGAGGAGATAAATACAATTAATTTTGTTTCAACCGGTCAGTGGTGATTATCTTGATAATATTCACAAATATTGACCTCGAGAAACGTACTAAGGAAGATCAAAATATATAATGGAAATGAATCATTAAATATGCCTTGGGATTTGTACGATGCGAATCTCGAGGAAATCTTCATATTTATCTTCAATATAATCGCCTCACCTAATCTCTATTTCAAAACAAAATCTAGGAATCTATTGAGAGTGAGAGAGATGATGGGACCGAAGGTGAGTAGGAAGGAGCGACGATGAGAAGGTGGGTTTGTGTACGTTGTTGTTATTGGGTTGTCGTTGTTGATCCTTGGTGTTGTTGTATGTTGTTATTGTTAATGTTTGTTAGTGGCGAATGGGAGGTTTGGCTCCATCCGAGGAAGTAGACGACAGGTCGTCTCCCCTCCCAGAAAGCCCAACAAACCCAACCCAATAATCGAATCGACAAAGAAAATAAAAATTAAGGGCTATTGATTCCGTTTAACAAAGGAACAGAGGAGGAAAATGATGAGGTTTAATCCCCAAACTAGACCGAACCGGGTCCGGTCTAGTTCAGGTTCATGGGTCAAACCACAATTAAAAAAAGAAAATGCTAGAATTTCGAAAAAATTTCAAAAAATGGGAAAAAACCTGAAAAATTATATTTTTGAACAAATAAATTGAAATTGTGGATTTTTATGAAAAGTAAGTATTTTGAGATTTTCTCTAATATTTATATCGGGGTTTTTTCTCGTAATGCGTGCTACGATGCTCGAAAATGTCAGAAAATAGGAAAATTATTTAAAAGCCTAGTCAAGGGCAATTTTCAATTCTGAACCACAATTCGCAGTCAAAATTAAGATCCAGACATCCGAGGAGTTGATTTAGTGTGATTTCGGGTTTTTAGGACTTGAAAGTACCAAAATAACTCGGAAATTGATAAAAAAAACTTAAGAAATTCGTATAAGGGATTTATCCAGATTTGTCAATTGTTTTATGTAACGTCGAGGATCTTGAAACCACTCAAAATGAAACTCGGGGAATAAGTTCAAAGTACATGAAAGCCAAGGAAACGTTGTGTGAGGTTTTGCAACCAACTTGAGTTGGTTTGTTTGTAAGTAAACCCTACAGTGATCTTTACTATTTATGAAATTTATCTTTGTACCTGTAATTGTATCATAGTGTGCATTGCATTTTATCCTTCTTAGTCATGCATATTTAGAGAGGTTGAGGTGGATAATGTCACACTTTGATTTCAGGATACGCATACCCGATTTCGAGATGGACGGCCCACAAACACCACAGAATCGAGAATAACCCATAAATAGGAAAACCAACAATTATTTGATAACAAAATATCTTATTCCATACACAATAAAAATAATACATTTTTATTGTGTATAAAATTCTCTTCTCAAATCTCTCATGCCCATGATTAAACCCATTTAGCTAAATACTTGAAATTTTTAATTTAATGAGCCAGTCGCCCAGTAATACTCAAATTACATACCATTAATGCAATACATATAACAAAACATCACAAAGGCATCAAATTAAACCACACCTGAGGGCGGACCTTAATATGCTCGAAGCATAAGCTACACCGGTGGATCCAAGGAGCCATGCGCGTCGACTAAAACCACACCAAGGTCAAATAGAAATATTAATGGTGCTTGTCAGTACTTCACCATATTGGTGGACCGATAAAACTACACTAATGGACTTCAAATTGTTCGTCGATAAGAATCACTCATGTGGATAAACATATATGATTAACATAATAATATTAATAAATATGCAAAGATGTAAAGGCATAAGCATCAAATTAATAATGCATAACAAAGAGGATTACCTCAACAAGAATCACCATCCCTATAAGGATTACGACGTTTTTCTTAAAGTTTCTCCAAGAGAATGCATAAATGAAGAGAGAACTAAAACAAAAGGTGAGAATGAATCGCATTCTCATTTCTATTTATAAAGGGAGAACAGCTTAATAAAACAAAAGCCATAATGAAAAGTCATAATGACTGGATAAAGATAAGATTCGTCATTTATAACGAATTTGTAAATAAAAAGATAAACCGTCAAAGTTCATTATCGATCATAATGTTTCAGATAAAGATAAACGAAACTTCTTAGAAACCTCTTATTCTTTATTTAATGATTAAGTTGAACCGTCATTGTCAATCATAATGTTAAGATAAAGATAAAGGAAACCACTCATTCTTTTCCCAAAGATGTTAAGTGTCATTGTCAATCATAATATAAAGATAGAATTTATAGAAGCTTCTTATTCTTTACTTGATGACAAGACTAACTTATCCTATGCAGATTTAATTTACTAATTTATTTACTTTATGATAATTACCTTATTACTCTTGGTACTATGTTATTATTTTTACCTTTTACTAAAATAACCATTTTGTCCCTTAAGCTATTACTTTTACTTATCACTATATTTATTAAAATGACTATTTTATCCTTATCATGCTATTCAAATTATTTTTTATGATTACTCATAAGGTCCAAAACAAGCAAATGATGCAACATGATGTATCAACAAAATGCATCACTCAATATTCATCCAAATCCATTAACGAAGTATAATAAAGCAAAAGAATGTGCTATTCGATAAGTGTAAGTTGTATCTCGAGGCATATAAATGTTTATCTCGAGATTTATTATTTTTGGGTGTTATAATGTCCTCCCCTTTGTGCAATTTCATCCTCGAAATTGATAAGTTCTTGGATCAATATATATATATGGTTTAAGGTATATAAATTATAGTAGTTCTTTTTTTCTTTAATAATGTATATTGTGCTTATGAATATTATAATATTGACATGAAACACATTTAACATATTTTTAATGTAGATCTATTTGTTTGATTGGTCAATGGTGCTTGAGTAGCACATATTATTGCATCGGTTTACCACCTAATTTTCTAGGGTATGTGTATGGGATTGTAGTTTATTAATGTTTCCACTTTAATTCAAACAAATGTAGGACAATCAAGACAAAAACCTCATTCGTATTCATTTAGTTACCACGTCCCATACCGTTTTAACTCAAGAATAAGAGCAACATTCAAGTCAAGATTATCCTACCCATATAACATTATTAATCAAAGTTTCTTCCTCTAATGTACTCCTAGCCTTTTATAAATTCAGACACCCCATCCCGCCTTAACTTACTAGTACTAGTCATATACTAGATTCAGAGCGTTTGCTAAACAAAGGTCACAATCCATCCTAGTTAAGATTCTCAGCTTCACACATCATGTTTAATTAGCACGCGTCCTCGTTAAATGTCAGAATATCTTATCATCTTATAGTATAAGAATTTTTTGTCAAAGATGGTCTTCTCGAGTCAACTATTATATAGATATATATATATTTCTAATATTATCCTTTATACATTTGTTTCTGAATATTAAAGTAGCTTAACTTGGATTATATGAATAAAAGTATTTAAGAATTTCAAATGTCCCTTGATTATGGCATTAATCATATTTTTACAACTTTAAGTCCACTTAACGTAATTAATATACCTCTAAAGCCATTACTAGTTTAAGCTAATAACGTTTTATCTATCATCTTGGTTTTTTGTTGTATGCCTTTGGTAGCTAGCTTATTCTCATGTCTTGGCGAAGCAATAATGGTTCCAAATAAATTATAAAAATTTTGAACCTTAAATATATTGTAAGAGTATCATTGTTTGCCAAAAAGATTATATGTTTTTTTTGTTCCTCATCATTTCGGGTGACAACTAGTTGTAGAGATTGTGGTCAATGAGGATAATCATCGATAGTGGAGGGAAACATCCCTAATTCTTCTATCCATTCCGTGGCGCGAAATCTATCATTGGCATAACCTTATTTTCCATACCCATTAAATACATTAATGAGATTATTGGTGACTCAAATGAATCAATGCATTTATTAGGTCACTTGGTCTATGATAATCAATAATGGTCAATCGTTGGAGTTAATGGTCAATTGAGCAGTAAATATGGTCATCTTTTTGTGTTAATTTAAACTGGTGCTTAACCAATCATTTCCATCAAGATAATGATGAACCTTATGCTAGCTAGTCAATAGTATGGTCAATGGTGGTTAAAGTCACTCAACAAATTAGTTTTGATAGATCAAAGTCGTCAAGTATGGTATTAATATATTTTTTATTAGTTAAAAAGTCAATGCTGTAATTTGATGGATCAACTAAAAGGTTGTTGAGCTTGCCACATGTCGGCCTACATGCAGTGGATCGACAATTACAACTAAATCTAAATTTATACTTTATATTTTAAAATATCTTTCTCTTTTCATTAAAGAGCATAATTAGAGTTGAATATGGAGATGCATGTCTACTTACTTTCATAATTATAGTTGAATATGGACATATTTGGTTTCTAAATGTCTACCTGTCTATTTACTTTTTCCAATTTCTCTTAAAGATTCCCAATTGTATTGACTAATTATATCGGATTCAGATGAATATATATGGTCTTCTTGGCTTATCTTGATTCCTTGAATATGTTGGCGTCCTATGTGGTTATAATTGTGTCTAAGAGGATGTATCTTCTTTAGTTCAAAATTGTTGCTATTAATGTAAATGAATTGCCAGCCTTAATTACTTAGGGAATGTGTTTTTGAGTGGTCTGAGGTCGCCTTGCACAATTACTACTCTTCATATACTTGGATCCCAATTGGTATCAATTCGTTCTCTGTTTGTCTTTCTTTTTTTTCATCTTTTCCTACTATAGAGCTAATCATGACAGTAAGCTAGAATGTAGCTTGAGCCTGCAAGCTTTTATCATGTACCTAGATGAATGAATTTTGTTTATTTGCTGATGTAACCCGATCGATTTACACCAGTGATTTTTTCAGTGCTGAAGATCTTCATGGTGATATTAGATTTGTATGGGTGAATGTGCATTAAGTATGGTATTTTATCTAGGTCTACTTAAAAGTTGATCCCTGCATTTGATCATAGTGGATTGATTTCAAGAAGTGGAACTTAGAAGATTGTAACATGCTATCACTTAATTCTAATGACTATGGTCATTTTTTATTCAATTATTTCAATAACCTCACTTTTTTTAGCCAATTGGTCCCCGATAAACCTATAAAGAGCCTTTGATAGTTAGTAATTATTTACTATTATTAATTTTTATTTAATAGTAGAATATATCATCTAGAAGCTCCATTGTTATATGGATAAGTATAATTTTTTTTAATAATAATAGATTATTATATGGATAAGTATAATATTTTTTATTTGAAAATAATAGATTACTTATCATCTAAGCATGTCATGGACAAGTATAACTTTTTTTATTATGATTTATATATGGGTGTTAAAAATAATTTTCTTAACTGATTAATTCAATCAAAATAGTGGTGCTAGTCAACAGTAGCAGTGACGCCGGTGAGGCAGTGGTTACAAATGGGAAACAAAAATCAATACTGTAATTTGACCAATCAAGGAAGATGTTGTTGACATGCCACTTGTCGTGCCAACACAGTTTACATGAGCAAGCAAGCGGAAGGAAATGTCCACTTGCTATGTTTCACGCATTCATGCGGTGGAAAGGGTGTCCATGGGAACACGTGGTATGTGTAGATGTGCACAAATAGGAGTGTCCATGAATCATTGGTGGAGTTGGGTGGATAGGAATGGACATGAAAGTTTATAAAAAAACTTATTTTCGTTGTTTGTTTCTATTATGCTTTTTATTTTAGTATATTGAAACCAATCAATTCTTTTGTTTTATGATTTATAACATCTAACAAAATTTATAAACCATTATAGGTTGTCTTTTAGTGCACTGGTGTTTTCTAACAAACTCTCTTATTATTACTATGACTATATTAATTTCTTAATTCTACTCGAATCCCACGATTATTTTCCCTAATTTTATTGCCAACCAAATGATGATTTTCTCATGTTATTTATGATATCATTTTTCACGTCCCGATTTCGTGATACGCACACCCGATTTCGAAATGGACGGCGCACATGCGCATCGGAATCGAGTATAACCCATAAATAGGAAAACCAACAGTCGTTTGGCAACAAAATTAAAATCTATTTTGTTGCACGTACAATAAAAAAATACATTTTCATAGTGTATAAAACTTCTCTTCTCGAATCTCTCGTGCCCATGATTGAACCGATTTAGCTAAATATCTGAAATTATTAATTTAATGAGCCAGCCACCTAGTAATACTTAAATTACACACCATTAATGCAACACATAATACAAAACATCACAAAAGCATCAGATTAAACCACATATGAGGGCGGACCGCAATATGCTCGAAGCATAAACCACACTAGTTGACCAGTGCGCGTCGACTCAAATCATACCAAGGTCAAATAGCAATAGAAATGGTGCTCGTTAGCACTTGACCATATTGGTGGATCGATAAAACTACACTAGTGGACTTAAAAATGTCCGTCGACAAGAACACACATGTGGATAAACATATATAATTAGAATAATAATAGTAATAAAGATACAAAGATGCAAAGGCACATGCATCAAATTAATAATGCATAACAAAGAGGATTACCTCAACAAGAATCACCATCCCTATAAGGGTTACGACATTTTTCTTAAAGTTTCTCCGAGAGAACACATAAATGGAGAGAGATAGAAACTAAAACAAAGGTGAGAATGAGTCGCATTCTCATTTGAATTTATAGAGGGAAAGCAGCTTAATAAAACAAAAGACATAATAGCAAGTCATGATGACAGGATAAACTAAACTTTTTAGAAACTTCTTATTCTTTATTTAAAGATTATAATGTTTAAGATAAAGATAAACCGTCAAAGTTCGTTATCGATCATAATGTTTAAGATAAAAATAAACGAAACTTTTTAGAAACTTCTTATTATTTATTTAAAGATTAAGTTGAAGTGTCATTGTCAATCATAATATTAAGATAAAGATAATGGAAACTTCCCATTCTTTTTCCTAAAGATGTTAAGTGTTATTTTCAATCATAATATAAAGATAGAATTTATAGAAGCTTCTTATTCTTTACTTGATGACAAGACTGACTTATTTTCTGCAAACTTAATTTACTAATTTATTTACTTTATGATAATTACCTTGTTACCCTTGGTATTATTTTATTATTTTTACCTTTTACTAAAATAACTATTTTGTCCCTTAAGCTAATTACTTTTACTTATCACTATATTTATTGAAATGACTATTTTATCTCTATCATGATATTCTAGTTATTTTTTATGATTACTCATAAGATGCAAAACAAGCAAATGATGCAAAATGATGTATCAATAAAATGCATCACTCGATATTCATTCAAATGCATTAATGAAGTATAATAACGCAAAATATTATGCGATTCGATAAGTGTAACATGTATCTTGAAGCATATAAATGTGTATGTCAAGATTCATGATTTTCTTGGTGTTAAGGATAAGCTTGTTTCGAGTTTGGTTTGCTTGAGACTTGGTTTCAATCTTGCCTTTACATCGTCTGGTGAGACTAGCGGAGTCTAACATCGATAAGTTATCTTTGCATTTCATGATCACTTAATATTGTCTCTATACTATTTTTGGAAGTCGACATCTAGTTAGGAGACGACATCAGAGTGGATTGCATTTCATGTTAACGCATATATCTTATTGTTTATTTGGAAATGCAACTACATGTCTCCATGTATAAGACTAACAATTATAGGAGTACACATCAATGTAGGAATTTACTTACCTGACATCTTTGAGTTGTTTTGATATCGTCAGATTGAATGGACAAAACTCAAAAATTGTGGTGATTGTTTTCAAATTTTAATGTGAATATACATATAAGTTAGTTCTACAATGGTGATTGAGAAAAATAACCATGAATGGTGATTTTAAATCTTGACCATTAGATTTAGATCTAATGGTGAATATGCCTTCTTGGAACTTGTGCACACATTTAATAGTCATAAATGTAGCTTTCCTATTCACTATTAGATCTAAATTTTATGGTGAGATATTTAAATCAACATCCATGGTGATTTAAAAAAGTCACTATTGTAGAACTTTCTATATATATATATATATTGTTTTGGAATTCTTAGGGTGAGTGTAAGACGTGAAGTTTCGTTTAATGGTTATGAGAGTCTTCTAAGTTAGTTTAAAATAAATTGAGAGGTTTAAGTTTCAATTTTTGTCTATTTGGGAATCGTTGAGTTGTAATGAAGCTTTTGGAGACTCTAAGCTAAGTTATAAATTTGAATTTGTTATATATTATGAACCGCGGAGAGTTGTGAGTCCTTCTAGGCCTCTTCCCAATTCTGCTGTTTATTAGGTGGAAGTTTTGTGGCAAGCCCCTTTTAGGGGAGGTGCCACCGAAATTTTATCAAATATGAATATGATTTTGTTTTTTAATTTGCTCCAATTGAACAAATGTATGAATGGAGTTTTGTTGAGGATATAAATTTAGTTTTGGAGCATAGTAAGGATCTGAATTTGATTGAAATATATTTTGAGGACAAAGTTTAAATAATGGATTAGGCTGACTAGATTATCAATGGATTACGGTAATCTAGGCCAGTTAGTCGTCTTAATGACGATGGGTCTGACAAACTTGGTATCAGAGCCTAGGTTTGGCTCAATTGTGGATAACTTTTAGTTGGAAAACCAAAGGGTGATTGAGCGCAATTAGTTGGCGTGAGCTAGGGTATTTGAATTATTATGTTATATTTGTGATGTGTATGTTTGTATTATCACTAGATATGTGATAGGAAATTTATTCTCCTTATCCGTTCGATACTTAACTCGTAAGATACGAAGAATAAGATTAGAAACGAATAATTAAAAGAGTGAATAAACTTATCAAACAAAATTGAGCGTGATTAGATAAGAAATGGACTTGTGAAGTCTGAATTCACAAAGGTATTGTACATAGTTTGGTACTAATAAAAATCATGAAAGTTATCAATTATGAAACCCATAGGAAATTGGTTGAACAAGAAGTCTAGATGATTCAAAACATAAACACTGAACATGGATTTCTTGTAAATCGAAAGTGTTGAACTATTAAAATTATAAAGCGCTCAAGAAAATGTTAAAATAGTCTTAATAAGGAAAACGAAGACACGTGGTTTTGAAAGTAGAAATTGATTATTTAAACTAATTTTCACTGGAAAATCAAAATAAGATTATGATTGGATCAACCAAGTTGTCTAAGTCGGTTTCTATGAAAATAAAATACTTTGAAGTAAAGTATTGTCTCATTTTCGAAATAAAATATCAAGTGAAATGTGGAATAGAACCATGATTTAAAAATTTTGATTGTTTATTACTAAAGTTACTTATCCATAAGCAACGTTGAGTAAGTGGTTCTATGAGTCGAATAAAGAATTGATAAAACCAATGGAAATGTACGAGTTAGAAGTAATCTTTGTAAACACCAGATTATGTGTTGTTATAGAATAAAGATCAGTGAAATTTTAAACTTAAAAATTGAAATGTGTAGTGATAAGATCAACGTGTTATAAGTTAAGGTGTTGGGGAATTAAGGTAGGACTAGCTTGGATTAGCTATTAAAGAACATCACAAGTAATTATGTTTTGAGATTTAAAGTACCTAGTAATCACTTCTAATGACATTTAGTTATGACGCTCATCACTACAATCTAAAATATAATAAAGGAAGAGATAGAAGTAGTAATTGAGAATTAGTAATTGATTTATATAGGATGTCAATATGAGCTCCTATATAGTAAGAATTTCCATTGATAGGACTTAAAGGATTGACTCAACATCCTTTAAAAATTTAATTAGTCATTAAGTTAGTCAGAACTTAGAAATTAAAATTCTTTATCACTTTAGTTGAATTATAATGAAAAGGTGAATACATCAAAAGTAATTTAACGAACAATAAGATACAAAGTTATCTTAGACAATCTCTTGAAAAGTACCGAATTTCTTTTTGAGAAAAAGAAAATTCAGGAAATCTGAGACTGCGGGAAACACATTAAGACAATGACAAACAATAGAACTGTTTGAGTCGCAAAACTTCTTTGTTTCGAACAAAGAATAGCAATGGAAGACTTCAATTGACTGAATGATCAAAAGAAGTAATACCGTCCTTAGCTATATTTTCGAAGAGAAAAGAGATATGAATTGCCTTTCTCAGTTGATATTAAGGAGCTGTAAGTGGCTTGATTGTTGAGCGAAAGTGGTGGTAAGTTTATAAATGGACCAAGATTGAGATCAATGTGAGAATACCAAGATTGACAAAAACTGAATGAAATAGACTCTGTATATCGAATAAAATGAGACGTAGAGATGACTTGCGACTAATGGAAGTGACATTAACGGACTCCTTTAGTCAAGGCCAGGCACAAAAGTAGTCGTGCAAGACTAAAAGTCTAAGTAACTCCATTTTATAATCACGATTCATTCACAACATAGAAGACTAGTGTAATGCGTTCACTTATCTTTGAATAATGGAATGAATTAATGATAATCAAAATGAAAAAGTCTATGAAGTTTCGTTGGAGTCAATTGGAAGCTTAAGTATAGGCAAATAAATGGTCAAAACATTCTCACATTAGTATGAAAATGAAAATTTCAAGTGAACAAGTCCTAATAAGATTTAGAATGTCAAACTATAAGTTCGATGAAACTTAATTTATTTTCACAAGGATCTTATGAGAAATCAAACTATAAATGTTGAAAGTTTTGAATCAAAGTAATATACAACTAATATCAGTGAATATGTTGTACATTGGCTCAATTGTAGTGCCACACCATGTGACTAGTCAGTGGTGGAGTTTAAAGCACTATGTTATCTTAAGTTGGAGTTGATATAAGATACCTATATGATGGTGAAGATATAAATGAAATGAAAAGAGATGTGTGACTTACATCTCACTTAGTAAGTATTATTCATATCATGTTGGTTGAAAATATTGAATAGAGGATTGTATATCTGACTTAAAGATGTCGGAAGAATTAAGTATTCTTCTATTTTAATTAAGGGAAGTCAGAAAATGCATTAAGTAAAGGCAAAGAGAGATATCATATTTATAACTTGTAAGAGATACAAGTTAAAAGTTATACTATGAGAGTATAATCATGAAATATGTCAATATCTCTGTTTAAATACGTTTGTTTACTTAAATTAAGGATTAATTGTCCCTATTCAGATAATGAGAAAAGTTTAGTGAACAATAATAATTGAGATTAATGATTAAGTGAAAGAAATGATGTTCTTGGTGAAATCATGGATATATAATGATTTGACGAAGTTAGAAACAAATTTCTAACCAGTCAAAAGAAAAAGTTAAGTGAATTGGTTGACGAGTTGTAATTGGTAATTTTTTCTAGTTCGTAATATAAATAATATTATGAGTAGACATTTAGATAATGAATGAGAATTGCACGATGTGTCCGATTTCATTTTCTAATAGGACTAAAATTGAGATCTCTTGTCATGAGATGACAAATGTAATTTGAGATCTATAGTCATGAGATGACTTATGTAATTCTAGGTTTCTGTTGAGAAACACTGGAATGATGATAGATCAGATAGACACGCAACTCTACTTAGTATTTAATGTTGTGCTCAAGTATTATTTGCATCATTATGGAATTTTAGATAAATGATAATATAAGAATTGGTCGATCAATAATTCTAATAAGAGATGATTACCGATGATAAAATAAACTGGCATGTGTATACTGGAATTTGGTGGATAGGCAAACAATTATCTACAATTTGCGAAACTATTATTAATTAAGAATGAAAATGGTTTTATGAAAAGCAAGATAGGCTAGATCTTGTTATGTATTGATGTTTGAATAAGATTCGAGGTATGAGATGAGAAGTAAAGCAAGGTTTATCGAATATTCCATAAAGTTGATCAATTAACTTGTTAGAAATTCATAAAATGCCAAAATTGGCAAAGTAACGGATAAAACTTTCCATTATACCAAGGATTTGGAAATGCAAAGTTGAAATGGTTATAATCTTTACCATTGAGTTATTAAATACAACGAAAGTGATTAGGTCCACTTAACTGTTCACCTTGTAAATGATTTTTACAGTTTTGGATTAAAAGAATTATATATGAAGGATCATTTTCTTCTATCTCTTTTGGTTTAGTAACCTATAAGTTTAAATTTCGAGGACGAAATTTTTCAATAGTTGGGAAGACTGTGACATATGAGAATTTCGTAAACTTGATCGGGATGATAATTATGTATTTTCGAATTTAATTTGGGTATTAAGTATCCGAGGCAAAACCTTTGCATTACGGACCAGAGATCATAAGTCTAAATATTATTTTTGTGTTGCGTGAATAATTAGTGTATTATACACTTGAAGCAAAATATGATCAAGTTAAGGCTTAAAAGCGGTGTCCGTGAGTTTCGGTGTGCGTTAGGAATATTTCTCAATTTTTGGCGAAATTGCGATGTTTTTTGGAATTTAATTTGGACCTAAAATAAGAGATAATCATGAAATTAAATAAAATAATTAATAAATTGATAGGATCCTAGTGACACGCGGGGTCGAGGGTGACACCCGTGGTATGTACAATAGTGTGCACGCTCAAGGGTGGTCGTTAGCGCGCGTAGCGAATTTATAGCCGCGAAAATACATAGGTATATATATATTTATATATAATATAGTTTATATATAAATATATATAAATCAATCATATAGTTTAATAAAAAAATAAAAGTATACATTGGATTCGCCTCGAGATATGCATAACGTGAGCCTTGAGTAAGGAAATGGTTGAACCTTAGTTGTTGGAGAGTTGTGTTCATGCCTCGAGATGCATGCAACCACATCTCAAGGAGAATCAAGTGGTGCATGGATTTGATTGAGTGGTTAGTTATAAAACCATTTGATCTACCTCGAGATATGTGATACGTATCTCGAGGAGATCAATACAATTGATTTTATTTAAGGCGGTTAGTGGTGACTATCTTGATAATATTCACAAATATTAACTTTGAGATATGTAGTATGTATCTCGAGGAAGATCAAAATATATAATGGAAATGAATCATTAGATTTGCCTCGATATTGGTGTGATGCGAATCTCGATGAAATCTTAATATTTATCTTCAATAGAACCGCCTTACCTTATCTTTGCTTCGAAATCAAAACTAGGAATCGATTGAGAGTGAGAGAGATTTCGAGACAGAATGTGAGGAAAGGAGTGGCGATGAGAAGGTGAGGTTGTGTACATTGTTGTTATTGTTCGGTTGTCGGTGTTGATCGTCGGTGTTGTTGTATGTTGTTGCTGTTGATGTTTGTTAATGGCGGATGGGAGGCTCGGCTCCATCCAACGAAGTCTTCTCCCCTCCTCGAGAGCCTTGCAAACCCAACCCAATAACCAAATCGAAAAAAATAAAATTATGGGCAGTCGATTTCATTTAGCAAAGGAACGGCAGAGGAAGATGATGGGGTTTGATCCTTAAACCGATTTAAGGGTCAAACCCAAATTGAAAAGAAAAAAATAAAAATAAAATGCTAGAATTTTTGAAAAATTTTAGAACAATGGAAAAAAAATGTTAAAAATTATATATTTTGACAAATAAATTGAAATTGTGGATTTTTATGAAAATTAAGCATTTTGTGATTTTCTCGAGGATTTATACGGGGGTTTTCCTGGTAATACATGCTACGATACCCAAAAATGCCAGAAATTAGAAAAACTATTTAAAAGCCTAGTCAAGGATAATTTTTGATTCTGAACTACAATGTACAGTCAAAATTGGGATCCGAACATTCGGGGAGTCGATTTAGTGTGATTCCGGATTTTTAGGACTTGAAAATACATAAATAACTCGAAAATTGGTCAAAAACTTAAGAAATTCGAATTGGGAATTTATTAAGATTTCTTAATGGTTTTAGGTAACGTCAAGGATCTCGAAATCACTCAGAACGAAGCTCGGGGAATAGGTTTAAAGTACGTGAAAGCCGAGAAAATGTTGTATGAGGTTTCACAATCAACCTTGAGTTTGTTTGGTGGTAAGTAAACCCTACAGTAATTTTTATTATTTATGGAATTTATTTTTGTACTTGTAATTGTGTCATAGTCTGCATTGCATTTTATGATTATTGGTCATGCATACATAGAGAGTGAGGGGGATACGCTTGTTTCGAGTTTGGTCTTCTTGAAACTTAGTTTCAATCCTGCCTCTATGACGTCTAGTGATACTAGCGGAGTCTAACACCGACAAGTTATCTCTGCATTTTATGACCGCTTAATACTGTCACTGTACTATTTTTAGAAGTCGACATCTGATTATAGTTAGGAGACAACGACATAGTGGATTGCATGTCGTGTTAACGCATATATCTTATTGTTTATTTGGAAATGCAATTACATGTCTCCATGTATCAGACTAACAATTTTAAGAGTACAGATCAATGTAGGAATTTACTTACCTGACATCTTCGAGTTGTTTTTGATGGTGTCAGATTTTATATGGAGACAAGGGGCGAACGAAAAAACTCTAAAATTGTGGTGATTGTTTTCAAACTTTAAAGTGAATTCTTGTTTTAAATTGTTTATATATATTTATTTTTTGGAATTCTTGGGATGATTGTAGGACGTGAAGTCTTGTTGAATGGTTATGAGAGTCTCCTAAGTTAGTTTAAAAAAATCGAAAGGTTTGAGTTTCAATTTTGGTATATTTGGGAATTGTTGAGTTGTAATTAAGCTTTTGGAGACTCTAAGCTAAGTTATCAATTCGAATTTGTTATATATTATGAACTACGGGGCGTTTTGAGTCCTTCTAAGCCTCTTCCTAATTCTGTTGTCTATTAGGTGGAAGTATTTTGGCAAGCCACTTTTAGGGGAGGTGCCGCCGAAATTTATTAAATACAAATACAATTTTTTTTTAATTTGCTCCAATTGAACCAATGTATGAATAGAGTTTCTTTGAGGATATAAATTTAATTTTGGAGCATTATTAAGGATTTGAATTAGAATGAAAAAGTATTTTGAGGACAAAGTTAAAATAATGGATTAGGTTGACTAGATTATCAGTAGATTACAATAATCTAGGCCGGTCAGTTGTCTTAATGACGAGGAGGTTGACATTTACGTTGTGAATAAATCATGATTATGATACGGAGTAACTTAAACTTTTGGTCATGCATAACTACTCCAGTGCCTTACCTTGATTAAATGAGTCCATTCGTGTCACTTCCTGCAGTCACATGTTATCTCAACGTCTCATTTTATTTTATAAATAAAGTATATTTTGCTCAGTTTTTGTCAATGTTAGCCATTTTCACATTGATCTCATTCTTGTCCCTTTACAAACTTATTACACCTCCGTTCAACACTTAGACCACATACAACTTCTTTACCTTAACTTTGAAAAGTTTAATCTCAACTCAAATTTTCGCTTTATGATTTTTCGACATCCGATTTTCGCCTGATTTCTTTTTTAGAAAACTGTAGAGCATCGCGAGACAATCAATTCGAGCTATGTTTATGCAGTGGAAATGAGGTATTTGGCCCATAATTTGGTAAATACTCAATTCAGGAATTTTCCCTCAATTTAATTTGAATTCTCGTGATTTTTTGATTTCTTTCGTGGGGTTTTAATAGAAATTGGTAGAGATTTTTGTGAATTGATATATTAGATTGATTTGTACCAATTTAGGATAGGTCCCACCGTCGTGGGTTAGGATTTTTAGGAGTTGAATTGATATGACTCAGTTGATAACTATTTTGAAGATGTTTTTATAGTTGATACTAATTTACAATGGGATTTAATATAAATTAATTATTTTTTATCCAATTTGGTGCTACGGACTGTGAAAATATTTTAATTTTTTGTCGAGAGGTTTCTTGGTGTTTGGAATCGAGTTTTGAAGATTTAATTGCAAAAATATTGATTTGGAGAAGTTTTCTTAGTTCAAAATATATAAAGTTTGCCTGATCAGGCCATATTGGAAAATTCATAAATATTTCATTTGTGATTTGATTTGGGTGTTCTTGGACTTCATGGAAAGTTCAACATGAGTACTACAACATCTTCTTTGGTCACCGTTTTTGTGTGGTCTAGGGATTTCAGATTCAAATGGGACTTAAGGCTAACTTTTGAGTATTAGACTGAAATTGATGGTGATCAATCTATTTTAGGTTTTTGATCGGCTCGAAAGGTGTATGGATTTCGAGAGTTGAGTAAGTCAGTATAAAGTTAGGAAAGCTTGGAACATGTAAGTGGGATTTGTATTCTTATCAATTATGCATCGTAAAAAAGTTTATCTAGTTCATTTAGTTTTATGGATTAGGAATGAGGCAAGGTACTGTGATCTAAATGTTTTAAATATGAAAATTATCGAAAATGACCGATAAAGCGGATTAGACTGAGAAACGAAAGGCTAGCTTGGAAATGGATTTCGTTCTTTTCTTGATAGTTGAAAAAGATAAGCCTGAAAATAGATTTAACCCTTTCAAACTTAGTGACCAGAGGTTACCTTAATCTTTCACTGTCCATTTAGAGTTAGTAGCTTAGTCAAGCTTGAATAAACAAACATAATCACACGTCGCCTATCGTGTGGATTCTGTGACTTGTATTCTTGAGTGATGAGAAGTACGAATCTATTTTAAACTCGAAATTATAGATCACATATATGGTTGCATATAACTGCTAAACTTGCATCTGTTATGTATTGTTTATATCGTTTAAATACCATGAATAAATATGTTTTGAATTCATATTGCTATTCATTGAATCATTGATATTAGATGATAGTTGATCAATTTACGATCACTTATTGAGAAAGTTGGAGCCCTCATTCCCCAATTAGCATTTTAAGTTATCGACATGCACTTTGACTCAAGAATGGAGAATTTATGAGTTTATAGTCTTCTCTACGGCGAAATGATTTCCCTACTATTTATATATTGTATTGAATTAATATTTTGTGATAAATAGGGTTGGGATATGATTTTAGGATCGAGGTTTATGTCGGTTTTAGTATATCGTTTGTATTATCGAAAATGTTTTAATTCTGCTGCATTTTCAATTGAGTCCGACTGGTGTACCGGGGCTTAATTAGGGTTTCTGGCTGAGCATTCTCTTAATCGGGATAGGGAATGTCACAATTATCGCCGTGAGAGATAGACTTTATCATTGACTTGGTACTAGGCACTAGGCTTAGTTCAATGCCGTCATACCGCATGGCTCTAAGAGAGCTAGATGAGTTTATGGGTCACCTTCAGGACTTGGGAAATAAGGGAGTCATCACAGCCTTTGTGTCGCTATGGGGAGCACCCATCCTTTTTTTATTAAGAAGAAGGATGATAGTATGAGATTGTGTATAGTCTACAAGCAGCTAAATAGGGTTACAGTTAGAAATAAGTACCCACTTCCACGAATTGAAATTTGTTTGATCAGTTGAGGGGTGCACAATTTTTTCTCCATGATAAGCCTGAGATCAGGGTATGATCAGTTTAGAATAAGGATTAGGATAGGTCCAAGACAGCTTTCAACACTAGATAAGGGCGCTATCAATTTACGATCATGCCGTTTGGGCAGACCTATGCCCCCATCATGTTTTTTGATTTTGTGCATCGGGTTCTGAGATTGTTTCTTGACTGCTTTGTGATTGCCTTCATCGATGACATTCTGATCTATTCGAAGACTCAACCAGATCATAAGTAGCACCTAAGGAAAAAATTGCAAACTTTGGAAGAACATCAAATTTATGCCAAGTTCACTAAGGGTGAATTTTGGCTTGCAGAGGTCAAACTCTTGGGTTAAGTTGTTAGGGCATCAGGGATTTCAGTAGATCCGACCAAGATTCAGGCTATCATGGATTAGCCAACACCAAAATCAGTGACTAAGATTAGGAGTTTTTAAGGTTTGGCAAGCTACTATCGCCGATTCGTGAAAGATTTTTTAAGGATCTCTTCATCGATTACCGGATTGACACAGAAGGACATCGCGTTTGAGTGGACTGAGAAGTGCGAGCACATCTGCTTTGTTGAAGAGGTTGTTGACTACTGCGTAAGTGTTAGGATTTTTGGAGATTGGATTGGGATTGTTGGTGTACAAAGATGCTTCTCATATGGGTCTAGGGTACATGTTGATGCAAGGTAGATGAGCAGTAGCTTATGTTTCCAAACAACTGAAAAGACATGAAAAGAACTATCCCACACACGATTTGGAGTTTACAGCGGTTGTTTTTGGGCTGAAGGTCTGGAGACATCCTTTGTATATAGAGAGATTCACACTTTTCTCTGATCAAAAGAGTCTGAAGTATTTCTTCACATAGAAAGAGTTGAACATGAGACATCGTAGATGGTTATTGTTCTTGAAGGACTACGAATTTTCTCTAGAGTACCACCGAGGAAAAGCTATCTAGTTGCGGATACGCTGAGTAAGATACTGACTAGAGATGTTGAGATTGTAAGATGTCCTATGACACATAAGTATGGATTACTCGAGGCAGCGAGGACAACAAGTCAGTCTGATGTTCCTACTGATACTTAGCTTTTTTTATGTGCATAGATGAGAGTACAAATAGTGGCTACACATAGAGGGTCGGAAGGTCATAGGACCGATAAGTTGTACTTGAGGTTTAGCGTAGAGTACATATTTTCTTAACTAGGTAGAGACATCATATCAGTGTCTGAGATACATGGGCAGGTTGTGGACAACGTTAGTGGCAGAGGTGTGAGATGAAATTCTTTGGGAGTCACACCATTCCCAATTCACCCTTCAACTAAGTAGAACCAAGATGTAACATGATATGAAAATACATTTCTTGTGTCCTGGGATGAAGGCGAACATGTTTGTGTTCATCAAGAACTGTGGGGTTTGCCAGCAAGTTAAGGCTGAGCATTGTAAAGCTAGTGGATTATTACAACCGCTTCCCATTCCACGATGGAAATGGGAAGACATTGACATGGATTTTGTTAGAGGATTACTGAGCACTGTTAGGAAACATGATTCTATTTAGGTGATTGTAGATAAATTAACGAAGACTGTTCACTTCTTACCAATCGCTGCTAATTACACATTTAACCTATTGATCATATTGTTCGAGAGAGAGATTATCAAGCTGCATGGGTATCGTTAACTATCACGTCAGACAAATATGATATGTATATGTTCAGGATGTGGCGGAGTACGCAGGAGCAATATAGTACGTGCCTATAACTTAGCACATTTTTTTACAATCATAATGATAGGCAAACTGAGAATTTGATTCAAGTTCACGAGGATATACTTTGGGCTTGTGTATTGGAGTTTAACGAATCTTAGGAGGAGTATTTACCGTTGTGTGAGTTTGCATACAACAACAATTATCAGGCTAACATTGAGATGGTGTCTTTTGAGGGTTTATATGGCAGATCATGTCATTCACCATCGTGTTGGGCTGAGCTACATGACCGAGAGTTAGAGGGATTGTTGTTGACCACACAGAGAAAGTATGACAGATTCATCAAAGACATCGAGGTGCCAAGGATAGGCAGAAGAAGTATGCAGATAAGTATCTCATCGATCTCACATATAAGGGGCAACATGTACATATTCTAGACCGAAAGGTAAAGCAGTTGAGGAACAATTCTATCCCTGAGGTGCTTGTCAAGGGCAGTTCCACGATGAATCGAAACTCGGTTGAGAACGGGAGGACTATATCCGAGATAGATCCCCTACCTTTTTGAGTCAGGTATAAGCCTAACTTAAGTTTAATTTAGAGGACAAAATTTCTATTATTTAGGAAGAATTATCACGGTCCAAATTTCTAACCCTAATTTTTTTCGTAATTAGGATCATCGACCTATGACAGGGGATCTACATCGAGATACACGTACCGACCGAGACAAGTAGTTAGGTATATTATAGTTTCGTGTGATGTATTACTAGTGTTTTGTATATGTGTAAACTGACTAATTCACCTCTACTTGCTATTTCTAGGCGTCGAGACGCGAGTATCGACGCGCCTCGAGATGAGTGTCGGTGTAGGGCCGGGGTAAATGGAATTTTGCTAGAAAATGGAAAAAACTCTAAAAAAATGAGAACAAAATAAAAAAAAATCATACTTTTGGACAAGCTAATAGAAATTGTGGATTTTTATAAAAAAAGTGGATTTTGGGATTTTCTTGAAGATTTATATCAAGGTTTTTCCTCGTAATACGTTACCCGAAAATGTCTAAATTTGTACAAAATTATTTTAAAGCATAGTCCAAGTTAATTTTTGATTTTGAACCACAATTTGGAGTCAAAATTAGGATTCAGATTTCTAAGGATAAGATTTGGAGGGATTTTAAGGTTTTCGGGTTGAGGCAGGACCAAATAAAATATAATAAATTGGGAAAATTATATTTAAGCTTAGACAATGTAATTTTTATGTCGAACAATAATTTTTAGTCAACGATGAAATTTAAGCACCAAAGAATTTATTTTGAAGTATTTTAGGGGTTTCGGGACGCGATTGGGTCAATTAAACTACAACTAATTGGAAAAATTGTGAAATTGGTAAGGAGTTACCGGGCTTATAAATTAATTGTAGGAATGCAATTGGAGCCTTTTGTGGACTAGCTTATTGACTCGGACTGCAAGGGAATATCGGTATCGCATTTGTAAGGTTCAGTAAATCCCTCGGTAACCTTTACATTGTATGAGTATTTCTTAAATATAATTACATGCACGGTTTATCGTTGCATATTTATTGCTCATGCATTCACGGACATGAGAGGAAGGAGGCCTTTAGGGGTCCCATTATATTCATTAGCTATATGTGTGGTATAATGAATGATGTGGTGCTCTACGACGTGAGTCACTGATCGTTGTAGACAATTGTTTAGGATGGGTTGTAATGTTGGCCAGGATCATACTCCATGAATAGTCGAGGGCATGGCTTCTCGAGGGACTTCCTTTCAAATTCATGAATCTTTATAACTATTTACCCACCACTTTCGGAAGACGTCATCTGATTATGGTCGGTCAACAAAAACAGGATGGATTACATATGTTGTATATTTATGATTCCTTCCGATATTAATGTTCGTTTAAATTCTTGGAATACAATGCACTTGATTATTAAAGGTGAACTGGATAGTGTGTTATTTACTTATCTAACATTATCGAATTTTTATAATTGGATAATGACAGGTTCTAGCGGCGACAAGGGAAAAGGAAATCTTTGAGTTAAGGTAATGTTAATTTAAGGTTTTAATATATTATATTGTATAAATGGGATTTGGGTTCGAATGTGATTAAGATCTCCTTTGGAATAACTGGAACGGTTTTGGGACGAATTGAGATAATTTTTAAGTTAAGGTAATGTTAATTTAAGGTTTTAATACTTCAAATTAGGTTAGAATGCATATATTGTTTTCTTAATGCAATATATATTGTTATGGGTAGATTATGAGTCCTTCACAATTTCCACCAAAATGAGCAGGTTTTGTTAAAGAATTTTGAAGGCTTGGTATTCCAGTGTAGGCTTAGAAATAGAGGAGGTGCTGCTAAAAACTTTTTACGAAATCTTGATGATTATTTAATCATCTAAATGAAATTTGAGGTTTAAGATTCACTTTAGAATCCTATGTAACTGCATGTAATTGCATTTCCAAATAAATATGTAATTGCATGGAGACATGTAATTGTATTTTCAAATAAACAATAAGATATATGTTTCAACATGATATGCAATCCACTATGTTGTTGTCTCCTAAATATAATCAGATGTCGACTTCCAAAAATAGTATAGAGACAGTAGTAAGAGATCATGAAATGCAAAGATAATTTGTCAGCGTTAGACTTCGCTAGTCTCACTAGACGACATAGAGGTATGATCAAAACCTAGTTTCAAGCAAACCAGACTTTGAAACAAGCTTATCCCCCTTAATCACTCTATGTATGCATGACCAAGAATGATAAAATGCAATGAAGACTATGATACAATTACATGTACAAAGACATTCAATCAATAGTAAAGATAACTGTAGGGTTTACTTACAACCAACAAACTTTAAGTTTAATTTTTGAGGTTCTTGGAGCGTTGGATCACCTTGAAAATGATTCTAATAGCTTCCCTGCATACCCAATTATACCATGGTTCAAGGTTCAAGTGAAACCAAACCACAAAACCCAATGAAAATAGCAGCCAAAACACTTTTGAGAACAATTTCCAAAATATTATTTTATATAACTGTTTCAATTGGCTTTCAACTAGCCGACTTGGGGTAACTTTTTAACCTAAAACACCTCAATATTTGTCATGATAACCTAAAAGGAACTTGTAGTAATCATGTTCCACTTTCCAAAGACTCTAAGAATACTCAAATTGGATCATCAATGGAGAAGTTATGAATTTTCTAATATGGGATGTTAACTAGGAAAACTTTATTTGTTTTGAATTAAGAAACTTCTCCAAATCAATATTTTCACAATTAAATCCTCAAAACTCAACAAAAACATCACAAAACTACTCGATGCCAACATCAAAACATTTTCACAGCCTATGGAGTTAAATTGAATCAATATCAATAATCAGTTCATCTAGAAACCCAACGTAAATCAATATCAACTATAAAACATCTCCAAAATAATTATCAACTAAATCACATTTTTTTTCAAATTAACGTAATTAAATCTAATATTGCAATATACAACAATCCTACCAATTTCTATTAAAACCCCGTGAAAGAAATCGAGAAATCGTGAGAATTCAAATTGAATTAAGGAAAAATGCCTTGAATTAACATTTTACCAAATTATGAGTCGAATACCTCACTCCGTCACATAAACTTAGCTCGAATAGACTGTCTTGTGACGCTCTACTATTTTACGAAAAGATGCTAGGCAAAAATTGGATGTAGGGAGCTCCGCGAGCAAAAGTGTATGCGGAGAGAGTTTAGGGAATGAAAGTTTGAAACGTTCTATTTCAAATGAAATGAAAGAATTCATTTCCATTTTTTCATAATATATATATATATATATATATAAACCATCAGTTACTTGTTAGCAACTTAATTATTTATTTATTTATTAATTCTAGAAATCCCTATTTTGACGTGCTTTAACTTTCAGTGCTCATTTTGAATATGATTTTTCACCAAATTGAGCCAACCTCTCGACAAAATAGTCCAACTCCATAAAACTTTCATAACACTTGTTTTGGTCACACCAAAACACCAAAAATCTTAACTTTGTCCGCGACATATTAAACCAAACTTACACCAATTTGGATCCAATCTAAACCTTGACTACCGCCAACAAACATAAAGCTCGAGATAAGGTCTTTGCACCAACTTCGTTCTCATTTTACAATACTATTGATCCCAACTTGTATGTAAATCGATGCAAAATCTTTATATGAGGATTAACACTTGATTAATTAGTTTTCGAGCAACTAATAATTTATTTGCACTCATGCCCTTCAAACACGCACTTGCAACCCCGAGTATGAAAAATTGAGGATATACCTCAACACACCCCGACTTCGCAACAACATACCATACAATACACACACTAAGCACACAACACACAAAAATAAAATATATCTTATGATCTTTGTTTCATAATACATGGGTCCCACCTCAGTTAATTAAACTTCAAATAAAATCTGAAAATACTTAATTAGTCGCCATATCAAGTTTATGAAATTCTCAGATGCCACAACTCTTCCCAACTAATAAAATTTTTTGTCCTCAAAATTTAACTTATAGATTATAAAACCAAAAGCGATATGAGAAAATAACCCTTCATATACAACCCTTTTAATCTAAACGTATAAAACTATTTTCAAGGTGAAACGTTAAGTGGGCTCAATCACTTTTGTTGTAATCAACAACTCAGTGGCAGAGATCATAAATATTTTAACTTTTCATTTCCAACTTCTTGGTTTAATGAAAAGTTATAACAACTTCTCTGCCAAAGTGGCATTTTGTGAATTTCGGACGAGTTAAACGATCAACTTTGTGGAATAATCAATAACCTTACTTCATTTCCCATATCCTACCTTGAATCTTATTGAAGTATCAACACTTAGCAAGATTTAACCTATCTAGCTTTTCATAACACCTTTTCATTCTTAACTAAAAACGATTCCATAAAACATTGATAATTCTTTCCCTATCAACCCAAACTCCAGTATACATATAGCAATTTACTTTTTCATCACTAATCATCACTAATTATAATTGTCAATCGACCAATTCTTAGACTATCATTACTCTAAAATTGCACAGTGATGCAAATAATACTTGAGCACGACATTGGATACAAAACAGAGTAGCATGTTTACCTAATCCATTATCATTCATGCGTTTCTCAATAGAAACCTAGAATTACACAAGTCATCCTATGACTATAGATCTTTAATTATATCTTGTAATGACCTGTTACCTTAAGCTAGTGACTAGTGTTAATTCAAATCCTAATTAATCTGAGTTAGGCTCGTGGTTAAGTTCGACGTACCTTGATTAGCATGTGTGTGTGTTTGTATGATGATTTATGTTTGTTTGGAATGTTTAATGAATCTTATTGGTTGTAATATAAAAAGAGAATTTATATGCAAGCCTATAATAGAAAAATAAGTAATTAAACATTAAATAGTCGGTACACCAAGTGCGACAAGGTGGTCGTGAATGAATGTGCCCACCCGAGAATACTAGTAGGCATGTCTAGCGAATTTATTGGCTAGAAATAAAAGAAATATATATTTATATTTGATATATAAATATATATATATATATATATATATATATATGAAAACTATAAGTTTGTTTTGAATTATATGAATTGTTTGATCACCTCGAGATGAGCGTGAGTGTTGATGGTGTCAAAATGCGTCACTTTAAGAGGTGTCATTTTAACACATGAATCACTTGATCAGCCTCGAGATAGCGTAATGCACATCTCAAGAAAATTTCATATATTTAAATCAAAAGCCTTCAAGTTTATCTTCATTTCATCGATCAATCGAGAAAGAGTGATAGGAACAAAGCAACTTAGGGTTCCAGAGTGATTTTCAGTATAGTTACGGTGATCAAACCACTGTTACATTAGAGATTATCACGTTAATAAGTTAGGTTTTGTTTTTGAAGTTCAATTCAATAGTATGTGATGATTTCTCTATGAATTTTTGTGTTTGATCATTGAAAATAGATTTATACCTCATTAGAGGTCCTCCCTAGTGTATTTGGGGAGTGTTGGCTTTTGTTTTGATTGTTTGTGGATTAGATAGTGGCTACTCCCCTGCTCACTATCAAGACGGTAGAGGGTGGAGCGTGCTCCATGTATCAGAGGATCGCGCTCCCTTCATCAATTAGGACAAACCTAGTTGATGAAGTTGGCCCCACCAATTGAGGGAGCACGTTTCTACTCCAGAAAACAATGACTCTACTGTAATTTAGTTAAAATTTCCTGAGGTCTTAGGGATTGACTTAAGGGTTCTAAATATAAGGTATTAGACTTATATTGATCACAAATGGTTTGTGCTAAATGTTGGATCACTAGGAAAACATGAGTGACTCGAAAAATTAGGGAATTTCTTAACAAAAACCTAAACTGAGGTAAGTATGGATTTGCTTATTTTTCAATGTTGCTTGGCTATTTTAGAATATGTAGTTCATGTAGTTTGTGGACTGAATGGGAGGACTACGTACAATGTGATGTTTTTAATGAATGGAAAATGGTGTTAAATGTGATTTACGAGAGTAACTTCTGGAATTGAGAATAGCTTATATAGGAGATGGGTTACCTTTCTGGCCTATATGTAACTCATACTTAGTTAGATAGATGACGTGAATTACATATTCACTAGAGGGTTTTAGATAGAACCATTGGACATTAATGGATTGACTAGACAACATATCGGCCAATTTGTTGGTCTAGCAATCACATTAATGACGTTAGCTGGTAATCGACGCTAGTTTTATAAAATAAATAGGAATCCCAGTGTAATAGTCATTGACAGTCGAAATTTAATATGTTATTTATTGAATTATATGTTTTTCATAATCCCATTAGTTAACATTGGTGCATATTTTTATTGCATAATGTTCTTGATTATTATATAGAATGTTGATGGCTTTGTGAATCATTACTTACTTAGCAAGTTGGAGCGCTCATCCTAATTATCATTTCAAGAAAACTTACAAGCGCTACGACTACGAGATAGAGAAGATTTAGGAGTCTTGATTTTTTCTTCAGTGCAATGAATCTTCCCATGTCTTATATATTTGTATTGAATTACAGTTTTGTAATATTACAAGGGATGGAAAGTTTTGTATAACCGAAGTTTATTCCGGTTGGATTTTTTTCTTGAATATCATATTTAAATATTAAAAATGATTTCATTTTCGCTGCATTTAATATTTGTTTTACATTGATATTTGATATACAATTATGTTTATCAAGAGATAGAAGGAGAGGTTCCTGCTCTAGAAGTCTAGTGAGATTATCGGGGCTTAATTAGAGTTTCATGCCGAGTATTGCCCTAATTGGGATAGGGGATGCTACAGCATGGTATCATAGCCTGGGTTTAAGAGTTTTGTTACATTTAATAACTTTGCTATAGTTTGGTATCGAAGAATTGCAGAGCCTACTCCAAAGCTTAAGGTGATTAACTCTAATATAGTGTGGTATTAGAGATTACTTTAGAGAATAACTTTATTACTTGGAAACAAATGATAATTCGGATACAATCCAATATAAAAGTTTAAGGTCTTTGACTCTGAAATACCTTGATACCATACCTTAAGTTTACTAACTGAAAGAGTTGTATCGAGTTACGAAGAAACTCAACACGTAATAAATGATTTTATCGTGATTTTGGGGGGTAATCAAAAAAAAAAAACCGAGACATGTTATTTGTTGCGTTTCATTATATCTACGTGATAGATATAAGAGCTATGTCTTTCCTAAATGATAATAAGATGGTTGAAGTCCATCGATTTCTCATGATATGAGGAAGCATTGAAGGTAAGAGTTCAACGGAATATTAACCTCGAGGAGTTTGAAAAAGGAAAGACATACGAAAAACTTACAAAGAAGTAATTAAAATCTTCTCCTATTAATTGTTGTCAATATTTGTTCTCGCTGATATTATTAGACAAATAATAGTCAGTGAAGAAGTATCTATTGGATCTAGACCTAGAGACGTATACTAGTAGAATGAGATTTATGAAGCAATGGAATATTGAATGACTTGAGGTGGAACTTAAAGCTGGTAGACCACTTTGAGATATGATTAAATACGAGTATTGAGACTAGTTGAGAATTAATGGAAGCTATTCGGTAAAAAAATTAGTGGTTAATGATAAAAGCCTATTTGAGGTTAGGAAACCACTAATATATTTATACTTTATAAGTTGTTATGAAGAACTACAGATATGGTGTGAATCCATATTGGAAAGATAAGCAAATTGTTGAATAATGAAAGGTAAAGTTGAGAATTTAAACTGGTGAAACTAGAAGACAGTTTAATCTAGAATATAGCAATGAGTTGGTAAGCTATCATAGTATGATGTTTTATACTGGTATAGTCTAAATTAGGGATTATGAGTGGTTAATGAATCTGAAAACTTGAGGAATCCAAAGAATAATGTATGATAGTGAAAATGAATATTCATTGTAGATTTGACAACTCATTCTGATAATAAGGTGAAATCAAAAGTTCTCAAAAGTTAGTTGAGATTTGGTTGTCATAGTGGTATGATCAAAATTAAGGATATATATATATATAAATTATTTTAGGTGATTGCTTAATCACTTTTAGTAGATGATGAAAACCATTAGAACTTACTAGAACTCATATTATGTTCATGAATAAAGGGTTTCAATTTAGAAGCCCTTTCTTAGTCAAGTTGTTATCGTGTTATCAATAATAAGATGAAATCTTTGAAGACTTAGGGGATGCATAAGCATTACCATAAAGATTTACAAATCGTGATGGTAAATTGGTTAGTGCCAGACTTTGCAAGTGTCTGCACTAAGTTTCAAAGGTAACTTATTTGAGTATTGAATATTAATAGTAAATTAAGTGATTTGACTAAGACCGAGACAATATGGGATTGTCATATATTCAATACGAAGGCAAAAGAGTGAAGTAATCTTGAAATAACTGAAAAATACAAATGATTGTCCAGGGATCTTTGGTATAGTTGTGTAATTTATTCGGTTAAATCAAGTATGAGATTAGTGTAAGTTGAAATCAGATACAAAGATGCATTGGAGGAAAGTTGAAGAATAGTTTGACTACAATATTTGCTTGATGATACCTAAATTGTAGAAGAAGTTAGATGTTCATCCTAAAATATTTAGGTAAATATGTGTGTTGACAAAAAAAAGCAAAATTGTAGCTCATATTTTTATACATATATATAGTTCTAGACATATGAGAAAAAATATTAGAGATTGATAATCTCGAAATAACTATTTTGGTAGTTGTACCGAATATGAAAGGCATCACTTGTAAATATGAGGAAAGGTTTGTTGAGAATCTTTAAATCATTCTTAAAGATTTTTGAGAATCTAAGAAGAATCATTAAAAGACAACGTGAAAGTATAAGAACCAATAGATTGGTGTATGGTCAAAGAAGTGAATTTCAAATTATGGAAATTTGAAAAGTATAATTGTTAGAGTGACCGAAATGGAAAGCAGGATTGATAACTTAGATTTCTCAAATGTTAATAATTCACTTTAAAAGATCACTCATTAAGGTGATTGTGTTGACAATGCCTTGAATAGGAAACAAGACAGAGGACATATTTACGATAAAAGCTGCTCAATAATATTGTCGGACCCCACCTAATTAGGCATCTAACCAGCCTAGATTACCTTAATCCCCTGATAATCTAGCGATTTTTACCTCTCCATCACTAAAAAAATAAGATTAAAATCTCATAATCATCAATTATAATACTTTATCAATCACAATGGATTCTAAATTGAATCGTAAACCTCAAAATTAGTTTAGATTAATTAAATAATCAGAAAACCTGGCCTTCAAAAATCTTCAACAAAACCTGCTTAGCTTGGTGGAAATGCTAAAGGACTCACAATTCACCCATAACAATATATATTGCATTCACAAAATTATTTATTCATTCTAACCAATCTCAGGTTTTCAAAATCCTTAAACCATCATTACCTTAGCTCCACTGTATTCCAATCCATCCCAAAACCATTTCAACAATTCCTAAAGAGATCCTAATTGCACACGAACCCCAAAACCTATTCATACAACATATTATATTAAAAAATAATACATAAATAGATAGAAAGAAGAATTAAGCAAGTCACAAGCAGTTGGAAATATTTTCCGTTCCTTTGTCGCTGCTAAAACCTGTCATTACCCAATTATAAAAATTCGACAATGTCAGATAAGTAAATCACACACTATCCAATACTCTTGTAATAATCAAATGCATAATAATCTAAAAGATTAAACAAAGAAAATAATCCATGAAATTTAAATACAACAGTGAATTCATCCCAACCACAATCAGATAACATTCTCCGAATGTGGTAAGTAAACAATAATAAGGACTCATGCCCAGAGATGATAACCAAGCGAATCTCATTTATCTAGACTCTGGGTGTATGATCTAGTTCAATGTGATCACATGATAACCACATGATGCAAAGTATCGGTGACTCCAGCCCCTCGAACATAATATAACGTTATATAACCATAGTATCGTATACACTATAAGGAGACTCAAATCGCCCTTATCCTTCCTACCTGTGTATGCATGTACAACAAAAATATAATATCAAGGATCAATGCAATTTATACAAATTATAATCATACAATGTAAATGTTACTTTAGGATTTACTAAACCTTACAAAAACTTCTCCAAATCAATAGTTTCACAATTAAATCCTCAAAACTCGACAACAAACACCACGAAACCACTTGATACCAACACCAAAATATTTTTACAACCCATGAAGTCAAATTAGGTCAAAACCAATAATCCATTCTTTAGAAATCCAATGTAAATTGATATTAACTATAAAACATATCAAAAATAGTTATGAACTGAATCACATTAGTTCAATTCATGAAAACCCTAAAGCATACCAGTGGGATTTATTCCAAATTGATCCCAATCAACCCAATATATCAATTGACAACAATTCCTACCAATTTCTATCGAAACCCCACGAAAGAAATCGAGAAATCGCGAGAATTCAAATTGAATTATGGAAAAACGCCCTGCATTAAGAATTTACCAAATTATAAGCCAAATACTTCATTTCCACCGTGAAAACTTAGCTTGAACTGATTTTCTCGTGATTCTCTATAATGTTAAGGAAAGAAACTAGACGAAAATCAGACGTAGGGAGCTCCACAAAGCGAAAGCGTCCGTGGAAACTGTTTAGGGAACAAACGTTTGGACGTTTTGTTAAAATGAAATGAAATTGATTTGATTTTTATTTTTGTTATATATATTGATATATAAACCCTAAGCTGTTTGTCGGTAGCTTAATTTCTTTTTATTTATTAATTCTCAAAATTCTTATTTTGACGTGCTTTAACTTCCGATGCTCATTTTCAATCAGATTTTTCGCAAAATTGAACCAAACTCTTGACAAAATAGTCCATCTTCATTAAACGTCCATAACATTGATTTAGTCACACCAAAACCCCAAAAATCTTAACTTTATCTATGACATACTAAAATCTTTCGGACTAATCCTCTTGCTATACTTAACCAAAATTGCACCAATTTGGACCTAATCTCAACCTCGAATACCGTCAATCGAAGCAAAACTCGAAACAAGATCTCGCACAAACTTCGTTTCATTTCACACTACGTCCGATCCTGACTTACACACAAACCTAGGCAAATTCCCCACGCTGACTCTTTAAGTCCATTTAAACTTCAAATCCAAGATTTTAAACTTAATTTTACTTATTTTTTGTAAAATTCGAAACAATAGTTCTAGTCGATATTTTAACTCTATCATGACTTATTTCGGTACGTATCTCGAGATAAAACCCCGTAAAATCTCGAATTTACTCTTTTAACTTGAATTCCAGAAAATAAGATAATATAATACACAATAGTAAGCAAACATCACAGAAAAGTAATATTACCCATATATTTCATTTCACTAATCCTAAGCTCTCGACTCACAACCTAAACTATAACTAAACATTTGTTAATCCTTGATTAGTCTTACTTATCAATTTGAAAATTTTGAGATTTGACAAATATCTCTTGAATGAGATATGTAATGATGATCAATTGAAGTCTTGCGTAGGCACATCATCAGCTGAGTTGTCTGGATTAATAATTACAAGTCTGTTCTTTAGGGCTCAAATCTGAGCGAGCTAATGACGATTGAATGAGTGATGAATGATTGGAGAAATTGATTGAGATTATCTAGTAGATATAGGGCTAACTACTAGTTATTGGTACTTTATAAGGATAATCTCATATCATAACATTAAGCATGCAAAGAAAGTTTTTAGAACTCGAATCAAAGTGAGGTGAGAATTTTAAGAGAATCTCATGGATTTATTTAAAATATTCATTCAGACGAAATCCAACATCATTGTGATAAGAATGAATTGTTGGTGACCTGAAACGAAAGTTGACGATGTCGATTTTATAAAAAATATGAGATATATCAACAATTGGAAGCTGAGTGTTATTAACCTAAAAGGTTATACTATTCTTTCCAAATGTGAATGAAAATTCATACTCATAAATTTATGATGGATTAACCTAAATTGTAATGACAACTGAAGGGTGTTGATGTTATAACTATAGGACTGATAGAGTATTTAGATTTCTTGCCGGTATTGTGCCTTAATTCTTATGAAAGAGCAAGAGAGACATATGTGCGTAGAAAGAGTTGAGATTTTATGGAGAACTAAGATAATTATTACGGTGAAGAACATGAGGTTTGCTTCCTAGTGGGGAAAAAATGTATAATAGTTGGGAGGGACCTTTCTTAATCATAACACAATATATCTGTAGCTAATATTAGTTCTAGAGAATAAAATTTCCGAGCATGTGATTTGGAAGGTGATAGTTACTGGAAGAAATAGTTTGTTATGTGAGTTCTATGGTATTGATATTATCATATTAGAAACATTGGGGTGCTTCCCTTAAAAGTTTGTATGCTTAACTTCGTCGTCAATTGGTGTAGGACAAGAAGTAAAAATACAAGTTAATTAGAGCATGAGTAAGTTAGAACTACACAGAAGAGTGTTAATAGACTGTCAGTACGCAATTACAACTGAAATAAATTGAAAGAATGTGTTGAAAAGCATGATAGGATGTTGAAAAATTCGAAAGATATATGTTGGAGAGTAGATGACATGAGTTTTTCAAGAAAAAAACGTATAAAAAATGTAGCTACTGGGGTTGCGGATGCCTTGAGTAGGAGAAAAACATGCATAAAAATGTAGTTACTGCTAGTGCTTCTCAGTCTAGACTTCTTGAGGAAGCATCGATGATGATGATGATGATGAAAGTCCAGCTGGCACATCGTCAACTTAGAAAGCTAGTTCCAGAGCTACTAACTTGTTCTTATGTGCTTAGATTCAGGCTAAACTAGAGATGATTCAGTAGGTGATTAATTGTCAAAAAGTTGATCAGGATTTGTATAGCCTGTCATAGGTTAGTGGCTAGTGTAGATCATTTTGATTGGTCAGTTTGCGACGATGGCGCGTTAGGGTTCAGGGATAGATTATTGATTCCAGCTCAGGATCACTTGAGGCAGGAATCGCTGTAGGAATCTCATAGCGCGTCAAAGGTTTTAGTCACACCGAAACCCCGAAATTCTTAACTTTGTCCACGACATACTATTATCTTCCTGACCAATCCTCTTGTCATACTTAACCAAACTTGCACTTATTTGGACCTAATGTAAACCTCGACTACCGTCAACTGACACAAAACTTGAAACAAGATCTCGCACGAACTTCATCGCATTTCACACTAACTCCGATCCCAACTTACATGCGAACCGAGGCAAAATCCCCACGTCGACTCTTTAAGTCCATTTAAAATTCAAATTCAAAATTTTAAACTTAATTTCACTTATTTTTTGTAAAATTCGAAACAATAGTTCTAGTCGATATATTAATTCTTTCGGGACCCATTTCGACATATATATTGAGATAAAATCGTGTAAAATCTTGAATTTACTCATTTAACTTGAATTTTGCAAAATAAGATAATATAATACATAACAGTAGGCAAACATCACACAAAAGTAAAATTACCCGTAAATCTCATTTCACCAGTCCTCAGCTCCCGACTCGCGGCCTAAACCATAACTAAGCATTTGTTAATCCTTGATTAGCCTTAATTATCAGTTTAAAATTTTTGGGATTTGACAATCTTCCTAACCAATAAAAATCGCTTCCTCGAAATTGAAATTTAAATTGAATTTACCTGGACTAAAAGAGATCTTGAAAATTCTATCTCATATACGCCTCTCGTTCCCAAGTCAGCTGAAATCACCATGAAGTTGCCACTTAACCAAAATAAATGGAGTTTCTTTATTCGAATCTTCAGGATCTTCCTATCCACAATTAATCTAGGTTGCTCTTCATATGACACATCACCCTGTAAATAAAACTGATTCCACTCTACTATGTGATGTAAATCAGGTGCCTTCCGCCTGAGCATAGAAACGTAAAATGCATCATGAACTCCGGCTAACCGAGGTGGTAATGCAAGTCAATAAGTGACCTTCCTAATCCATTTCATAATCTCAAACGGTCTTATAAACCATTGATAGAGCTTTCCTTTTAATCCAAATCAGCAATGGCCTTCGCAAGGGGAGAATTTCAAATACACCTAATCTCTTTCGTTATATTTTGCAACTCGGTGATAGAGATCATAATGATTTTTGTGCTTTTCTTGAGCTACTTTTAATCTTAGAAGAATCTGTTGCACAACCTTAGTGTGATCTCAAACAATATGTGGCCCTAACTCCACCAAATCCTTATGTTCAGCCCAATCGGTAGGAGAATGACAAGGTCTCCCAAACCATAACTCAAACAGAGTCATTTCGATACCCAATTAATAGCTATCATTGTAAGAGACCTCACACAAAGGTATATATTCTTCCCATGAACCTTTAAATCCCAGTACAAAAGCCTTGAGCATGTCCTCCAACACCAGGATCAACCTTTTAGTCTGACCTTGAGCATGTCCTCGAAAACCTGGATCAACCTTTTAGTCTGACCTTGAGCATGTCCTCCAAAACCTGGATCAACCTTTAGTCTGACCACCCACCCGTAGATGAAATGTAGTATTGAAATAAAATCAAGTGTTGAGCTATTCATGTATGCTCTGCCATGACCCCGGTGTGTATCGAACATCTCTATCAAAAACTTTCGTCAACGACATTCAAACAAGCAAGCCACCTCTTGCTCACATAACAAGCTCAGATGTGTAAAAATATCTGAATTGGATACAGGAAGAAAATGAGCAGACTTTGTCAGTCTATCAACAATAACCTAAATAGCATCATGTTTCTTCCGAGAAGTAGGCAGATGAGTAATGAAATCCATCGCAATATGTTCCCATATCCATTGCGGTATAGGAAGTGGCTGCAACATTCCCCAGGTTTTCATCGTTCGGCCTTAACCTGTTAGCATTACAATCGCCTCATATCATGATACATTTTGGTTCTACCAGGATGAATGCTATATTTGGACCAATGAGATTCTCTTAATATCTCAACCTAAATCTCAGCCACTGATGGAAACCAAAGTCTGCCTCTAAGCCTCAAACTCTGATCCACATATTCAGTCTAATATGGATTATTATTATCATTAGTAAACCGCTTGTGCTTCTCATAATTCATATCGATTTGCTGAAACTCTATCATTTCCTAAATTGAAACGATTTGTACTATAAGCTGAGTGCAACTTAATTCATCATTATCCTTAAGAATCTTTGACAAAGTCATAGCGATGAATTTTAAGAGCAAATCATACTTGTAAGTCAACCGACTAACTGCATGTATTGCTTCAGCACTCCTCCTACTCAATGCATCAACCACAACATTTGCTTTACCTGGATGGTATTCAAGACTAAAATCAAAGTCTTTTGAGTATTCAAATCATCATCTTTGCCTCATATTCAACTCTTTCTGAGAAAACAAGTACCTCAAACATTTATCATCTGAAAATAGCGTAAAGCTTTCCCCATACAAATAGTGTCTCCATAACTTCAAAGCAAATGCAATTGCCACTAATTCCAAATCATGAACATGATAATTCTTCTCATGATTCTTTAATTACCGAGAAACATAAGCAATTACCCTGCTATTCTGCATTAACACACAACTCAAACCAACTTTTGATGCATCAATATAAACTATAAGCCCTTTCCCTAGTTTAGGTAATACAAGAACTGGTGCTAAAGTCAAACGCTTCTTCAATTCCCAAAATACAGCATCACATTCTGTTGACCAAATAAAAGGATTATATTTCTAACCTAATTTAGTGATTGCCACAGCTATCTTTGAAAAATCTTTCACAAATCTACGATAATAGCCAACCAAACCTAGAAAACTTCATACCTTCGTCATTATGGTAGGTTTCAGCCAATCAATGATAGGCTTAATCTTGGCTTGAACCACCAAAATTCCTTATGTGCTAACCACATGACCTAAGAACTTCAACTCATACAACCAACACTCACATTTGATAAATTAGGCGTACATCCTATAATTTCTCAAAGTTTGGAGAATAACCTTTAGATGTTGTTCATGATCCTCACGTGTCTTGGAATATATTAAAATATCATCAATGAAGACTATAACAAATTGATCCAGATACAGTCTCAACATTCTCTACATCAGATCCATAAACATCATCAAAGCATTAGTTAACCCAAATAGAATAACAACAAACTTAAAGTAAACATATCGACACTGAACATAACCTTTTGCACATCATCTTCCCAAACTTCCAACGGATGCTAATCAAAACGAAGATCAATCCTAAAAAAATCTTGCACAATTCAGTTGGTCAAGCAAATCATCAATTTGAGGAAGTGGATATTTATTTCGAAAAGTAACCTTGTTCAACTATCTATAAATAATGCAAAGCCTCAAACTACCATCCTTTTTTCATAAAAAGGACAAATGTGCCCCATAGCGTTATTATAATGAATAAACCTTTTTTAAGCAAATCCTCCAACTTTTTCTGCAACTACTGTAATTCCTTCGAAGACATTCTATAAGGAGGAAAAATAATGGTTTAGTTCATGAAACCAAATCAATCACAAAATCAATCTCTCTCGGAGGTGGAATTTCAGGTCTTACCTTTGTACTAATAGTTTCGGCAAGAGTTTCCATTTCTTCCCTAGTGGCTAGCCTACCTTTGGTCAAAGGAAATTTAGATGATGTTCCACTACATGTAAACATCGTATGATCAAGAAAATAAAAAAAACACAATCTTATGGAAACAATCCAACTGTGCAGGATAAACCGCTAGCCACTCTATTTTCAACAACACATCAAACTCTAGTTACTTGGACACACGAAGATCAATGGCCGTCTCATGTCCAGAGATCTCAACAACACACTTATAAAATGAGGATATAACTTATCCTCAATTACTGTATTAAGTACAAGATGAATAGGGACTCACACTAGAGTTAACTCTAACTCAATCACCACGCAACCACAAACTGAAATCGTACCTTTAATAAGATTATGATTTACATCTAAATCTCATTAAGTCACCACCTGAACACTTTCCTTGATATGTTGTTGAGTATGTGACGCACTGGAGGATGCTCCAAAAATTGTAGATACGCACTCTTATAATGTCTTTTCTTTCTTTATGCAAAACACATAATTGCACTTGAATTTCGATGACAATCTCAGCTAATGTGGGCATGTGCCATAGGTCAATCTACAAACATTGTTTATCTTATAATTTTAGTTAATAAAATAGAGGTTTTATTTGCTGTTTTATTATAAGTGTTTGCATGTTTACCTTATAGTAAGATCCATGGGTATTTGTTGAAATATCATAAATGTCTCTAGTCAGTCATTATACTGGGAACTATAATGAATTAAGACTAGTGTGAATCTTGATTGATGGTCATGTGATGATCATGCGTATAAGGATACGAATAAAGATCATGAGTACTTATTAGGGAACATGATACTAGATCGACCCGCTATGAGAACACCACATGGATTAAGTCATAAGTGTTACTCATGATAGGTATATCATTCAGTCCTTTGACTTGAGATTACCATAGACTTCAATATTAGAAGCATGATAATTTGACACAATCAAATATTGCCTTTAACCAAAAAATTATAAAGATTGTAATTGGTTACCGTGTGAATAATATTTGAAGCTGTGTAATCAAGATATAATTGTCACTCTCATATAAAGAGAGATATCAGTGGATCCCTCGATAATATAGATTGATAATGGCCAAGTGCATGTGAATTGATATAATCAATGTCACTTGGATGTTTTTCAATTTACCTAAAGATCGAGACTAGTACAATTGAACATTAAGGGTGACTTTCCATGCCTTATGTTAAATCAAAGGATATCGCATGAAAAAATGATATGATATATGTTATTAATTAGGTTGTATCAATGTTGATATTCATGCTACTTGGGTAGTCATAATGCCTTGCTAGAGATCGCTTATGACTTGTGTACTAAATGGTTTTTGGTTCACTGTCAACATCGCATGAACCTATTGGGTCGCACATAAAGAATGACTTTGCACAATTTCAATTGGTCCAGAGTAATGAACTTTATATGATAAAATTCATGACATAAAAGCCCTTACGATTTGTTATATGATAACTTATTAATAGGGGCGTATGTGTAATTTGCTTAAACTACGTAATTACAATAGTTGTATTACGAATAAGATTTTAATTGAGGGCTTATCTACACATATAAATAAAGGGTGGATCCCTATAAATAAAATAAGATTTCATTTTATAATTTTCGAGTTCTCTCGATTTAGGGAGAGAAAGAAAAACCATTTTCAATCTCTCTTGGGGCTAGCACTCCAAATTGTGGTCACCGTTGATGTGTGGGTTTCTTATAGATGGCGCGCACTTGAACGTCTTGAAAATCGAACAATCAAAAGGGAAATTATAGAATAAGGTATGATTTACTTTTGTAGATTTAGTTTAATGAAACTTATTTTTGATCCTGTCGGGGTTTTTTATAATTTGTTTTGAATTTTTCGCTGCGTATGAACCCCAAAAACCCAACACTTCCCATATCCAAAACATATAACTGTAAGTTTACTACCTACCAAAGATTCCTAACTAGTTGTTGATCCCTGACTCAAGGCATGTCCTTGAGATCCTCAATCCTTACCTCCACTCCTCTAGAACTAAGGGTACCTCTACGAGATGATGGCTGAAAAGTCTGTGATTGATTATGTCCTGAGCCTATCGATATCAACTCAAATGGTCCACTAGCAATGCTTGGAAAAGGATTACGATGTACGTATAATCGGACAAGAGGTTTTGTAGGTATGAATGGTAGTCCTCCACTCTTTCCTTTTCTTTTGGGACTTTTGGTCAAACTCTGAACGAAAGTTTTTTTTCTTACCCTCAAAACTTGAGCCTTATCCTGACTCCACGACACCCTGATATCCTTGTGATTCATGCTGAAAAGTTTTTGTAGTCACATAAGTCTTGGCCCTACCTCGAACCTCTCGTAGAGTGTTCAGTTTAATCATCGATATAATGTTACCAAACTCTACATATCTTTCCTCCAAAGACATTCAACTAGCCACGGTTCATGATAAGATAGTATTTATATGTATTTAATACTTTATATTAATATATTTAATTATGTAAAGTCTCTTAAATATATATTTAATTATATTGTTTGGTTGTTTTCAGGTGAAACGGAGTGCGCGGTTGAATTCGTGGTGGAAAAATACTCAAAATGGAGTATTTACTCACAGTGATCGTACGCTAGACAATTTGCCTCGATTTACGTGCTGTGCAGTGAGTAGAAAAGGAGACAACAAACCAAGTAGACAGACCAGCAACTCTCCACCAATAAAAACTCGCCACGTCATGGGTTCTCATCACAGCTGCTGCCAAGTGTCGGCTTCTCACACTCCAAGCATGTCACAATTGTTTGTAGAAACCAATTACAGCATGACACCTCATCGTCCACAACTTCACATAACAACACATGCAAACGGTTTTGTCTCGCTTCAGCTGCCAACAAATACTCCTCGATGTACAAATAGCGAATTGTCTTATGCCTGGAGTGAACTCTTGTGAACCAAACACCGCCTCAGGCTGCCATGTGGTGCACTCTCAACCACCCGGGATGTCATTAGTAGTGGTCTTCTCCAATCACGCACGACACGTTACCAAATTTTGGAGCCATTGCCGGGGACTTTTTCCTTACTTTGAGTTTAGGTTTCTTTTCTTTTTTTTTTCTTAGTTTTATGCTACCACACATCACTCGATCAAATCGGTTGCTTTATTGTTATCTTTCGATCCTGAACTAGAGAGAGCATTTCATAGGTGGATTTGAGAGAGCCAACTTAGGCAACAAGAAGGCCAAAATCCTCTGAACATGGCTACAAATTGCGAAATCACCATGGGCCACGCCAATCAAAAGCTTCAAGCTCTTTTGCACAATAACACCTCTGCATTAACTATCCGGATAATGTCGAAGACTTTGAGTTAAGGTCTGGGTTTATTCATCACCTACCATCCTTCCATGGTGGCGAGAATGAAGATCCAGTCACTTTCCTGAAGGAGTTTCATACTGATTGCAAGTCAATGAAACCCTCCAATGCGGATGAGGAAACGATTAAGCTCAGATCTTTTCCGTTTTGCCTTAAAGACAAAGCTAAGGAATGCTTTTTTACCTTCCGCATGGCTGCATTAACTCCTGAAATGAAATGGCAACCGCGTTTTTGAATGAATACTTCCCTGAGGATAGAGTTGCTAAGGTCATCAAGGATATATGCAGCATCAAAATGAGGTCGGGCAAATCATTTGGCACATATTGGGATCGCTATAAGCGATTGATTGCTAGTTGCCCGAAGCACAGCCAGTCTGAGAAGGCCATAGCTCGATTCTTCTATGTTGGCATGTCGCCCAAAGAACGACGCATGATTGATAATGCGTGTGGGGGTCACATTCGAGACAAAACTCCAGCCCAAATGAAGCAATTGTATGAGGACATCGCACATCAATCACGCCTTTATGGTGATCTTGATGCTACTGCTTACCGAAGTCTGACTATAGGGAGTGTATCGAGTTCCACTGACCAAAAAATTGACCAACTAACCTCCATGATGGAACGTCTCCTCTCCTATGGCAAAGTGCAAGTCAAAGCTTGTGGCTTCTGTACTGCCATAAATCATGCAACTGATGAATATCCTACTCTCTTTGAGGATAATCAACAGGCCAATGCCATGGGTAATCAGTTCTAGGGACTATCTAGAGTCCCATTAGGGAATACATATAATCATGCAACGATGAGGAACAACCCAAACTTCAGTTAAGGGCTCAAAATCAGAACTATCAGACCTTCATCCCTAAAGGTCAACCGTTGCCTACACCCTCCAATAATTCCTCTACACTTAAGGATATGTTGAAAGCCTTTATGGGTAAACAAAGCCAATATATGAGTGAAATGGCCCAATTCAAGGCTACCACCGAGAAATCCATTAGTGAAACAAATCGGTGGTCTGAACTTTTCAAGTTCAAATGGACCAAATGACACAACAGAATGGACTTCTCGAGGTTAAGGGAAAGTTGCCTTCGCAACCTTACCCGAATCCTAATGCGAGTGCTAACGCAGTTACACTCCAAAGTGGTAAAGAGCTGGAGGGACCCAAAAGGAACAATAGGTCATCTGATACCAAATACCAGGCGAATGAGGAAGAACACGAGTTAGTAGTGACTCCGTTTGTCCCTAAACAGATGGTAACTACTCAAAAGGTAGCACCACCCACATTTAAGGTCAAACCTCCTTTTCCACAACAACTCATCTTCGATAAGAAAAAAGAGGAAGAGAAAGAAATTCTCTAGACCTTTTGGCAAGTGGAAATCAATATTCCACTCCTCGAGGTTCTGAAGCAAGTCCCTAGGTACGCAAAGTCTCTTAAGGAACAATGTACTAACAAAGGGAAACTCAAAGGCAATGAAAATGTCCAAATGGGAGAAACCGTCACGACAATCCTACATAAGAAGTTACCTGCTAAATGCAAGGATCCTGGGATGTTCTCAATATCTTGTGTTATAGGTGATGTAAGCATTCAAAGGGCATTGTGTGACCTTGACGCTTCCATCAATGTCATGCCATTGTCTATTTATGAGACAATGCATGCACGCCCATTAGAGGAGACTAGTATTGTCATTCAGTTGGCATACCGTTCAGTTGTCAGTCCCATTGGTGTTATTGAGGACGTTCTAGTCCGAGTGAACGAGTTTGTGTTTCCTGCTGACTTCTACGTGGTAGATACGAAGGAGGAGCCATTCCCCAATGCTTAGTCAGTACTCCTAGGAAGTCCATTTTGGAAAACGGCGAAGACGAAGATAGATGTTTATGATGGATCTCTTACATGAACTTTGACGGTGAAGTCATCAAATTCAACATCTATGACGCGATGCGATACCCCGGAGATGTGTCGTCTGTGGTGTGTACCATAGACTATGTGGATCCACTCGTTGAGCAGACCTTGCTCACAAGTAGCGATGAAGTTAAAGTAGTGTTAGAGCATCATCTCGACACTACTCAAATCTACGAGAGTGTTCTAACCTTCGATACTGATGTCGAGGATGTTGTTTTCGAGTTGGATTCAAACCCCTGCCCCCAAGTGTCTATCATTTGGAGTTGCCTATTTCTGACTCCAAACTTTCTCCTTCCTTAGTTAAAGCTCCCACACTTGAGCTCAAGCCATTACCTGAGCACCTAAAGTATATGTTTTAAGGTGAGAATGACACACTTCCTGTGATCATCTCAGCTAAACTTACACATTTCGAGGAATAGAGGCTCCTTCGAGTACTCCAGGAGTTTCAACAGGCTATTGGGTGAACCATAGCGGATATCAAAGGTTTGAGCCATTCCACTTGCATGCATCATATATATATGGAAGAGGGGTCAAAACCTACGAGAGAAGCCCAGAGGAGGCTCAATCCGCTTAGGATGGATGTCGTGAAGAAAGAGATACTGAAGCTCCTTGATGCTGGCATGATTTACCCCATCTCTGATTGTAAATGGGTAAGCCCTATTCAGCTGGTCCCTAAGAAAACGAGACTCAAGGTAGTCACCAATTCACATGGTGAGTTGGTTCCAACCCCCATTCAAAATGGATGGCGGGTATGCATTGACTACACGAAGTTAAACACTTCCACCAGGAAGGATCACTTCCCCTACCATTCATCGATCATATGTTGGAGAGACTAGTCGGTCATTCTCATTACTGTTGTCTTGATGGTTATTCCGATTTTCATCTGATATTGGTAGAACCTGAAGACCAGGAAAAGACAAACTTCACTTGTCCGTTTGGCACTTTTGCCTATCGGCGCATGCCGTTTGGGTTATGCAATGCACCTGCCACTTTTCAAAGGTGCATGGTGAGTATCTTCTCTGATTTTGTAGGGCATTTCATTGAGGTCTTCATGGATGACTTTTCTGTTTACGGTGATTCATTCGATACTTGTCTCATCAATCTGACAAAGGTACTCAGCAGGTGTGTCAAGAAGAACCTAGTTCTGAACTATGGAAAGTGTTATTTTATGGTGGACCAAGGTCTGATTTTGGGACACATTGTCTCATCCAGGGGAGTAAAGGTAGACCAAGCTAAAATTAATGTTATCAAGAAACTTCCCTACCCTACGAATATGCGAGAGATTAGATCTTTACTTGGACACGCCGACTTTTACTATTGTTTCATCAAGGACTTTTCAAAGATCGCACAACCTCTATGCCATCCACTTCAAAAGGACATACCTTTTGAGTTTGATAAGGCATGTAATAGTGCATTTGATGCACTTTGAAAGACTCACTTACTACCACACCAGTGATTCAGGCCCGTAATTGGGAGCTTCCATTTGAAATTATGTGTGATGCTAGTAATTATGCAGTGGGTGCAGTCTTTGGACATAGAGTCGGGAGAGCTTCACATGTCATTTACTATGCTTCTCATACTCTAGACGCGGCTCAGATGAACTACACCACTACTGAGAAGGAGCTCCTTGCCGTTATCTTCGCACTTGAGAAGTTTCGGCCTTATCTCCTGGGAACCAAGGTTATCATTTACTCTTATCATGCTGCCTTGAAATACCTGATGAGTAAAAATGATGCCAAACCTAGGCTCATTAGATAGATACTCCTACTACAGGAGTTTGACATCACAATCAAAGATAAAAGTGGTGTAGAGAATCTAGTCGCAGACCATCTTAGCAGAATTGAGAATGGTGAGAGTCCTACTTCTCTTATGGATGATTTTCCTGATGAATACATCTATGCCGTTATGGAAGATCTCCTCTGGGACGCCGACTTGGTGAACTATATCACCTCGGGCGAGCTATGTCCTCACCTTTCGAAGGCTCAGAAGAATAAAGTAAGGAGCGATGCTAAATACTATGTATGGGATGACCCGTACTTATGGAAATTTGTCATACTTACTCCTGCGGTGGCCACTTCGATCCCCGTCGGACAGCTAGGAAAGTTCTTGAGAGTGGGTTTTACTGGGCCACATTTTTCCATGATTCATACATGTTTACCAAGACTTGTCATAACTATCATAAAACTAGTAACCTTAGTCCTCGGGACTAAATGCCACTTACCCCGATTCATAGTTGTGAGATACTTGACGTATGTGGTATAGAATTCATGGGACCCTTTCCATTGTCATTTGGTAATGTTTAAATACGCTTGGCAGTGGACTACGTATCTAAGTTGGTGGAAGCTAAGGCTATACGCACTAACGACTCTAAAGTTGTATGTGAATTCCTCAAAATTAGGATTTTCACAACATTTGGTACCCCACGTGCCCTGATCAGTGATAGAGGCACTCACTTCTGCAATCGTACAGTTGAAAGTCTTCTGAGGAGGTATATTGTCACTCATCGAACGTCTACAGTGTACTATCCCCAAACGAGTGGCCAGGCAGAGGTCTCTAATAGGGAGATCAAATCCATATTGGAAAAGACGGTGAATCCTATTCGTAAAGATCGGAGTTCACCTCTAAATGATGCGGTTTGGGCTTACCGAACGACGTATAAAATGCCAATTGGGATGTCCCCAAATCGCCCTGTGTTTGGTAAAGCTTGCAACATGCAAGTCGAACTCGAGCATAAATCCTACTGGGCAGTGAAACAGCTTAATATGAAGCTTGATGAGGCAGGAAAAAAAAAAGCTCACTCTCCAAGAATCAGAGGAAATCAGGAACGACGCATATGAAAATGCGCGGATTTATAAAGAAAAAACAAAAGCGTTCCATGATAGCAATCTCACTAGGAAATCTTTTTGTGTTTGTCAGAAAGGGCTTTTATTTCAGTCACGTCTTAAGATCTTTGCAGGTAAGATGAGATCAAGGTGGACATGTCCATATGTTGTGACTGCGGTGTATGATCACGGAGTAATGGAGATTCAGAGTTTGGACACTGGTAATGCGTTTAAGGTGAATGGCCACAGATTGAAGATCTTCTATGAAGACTTCCTAAGCCATAATGTGGAGGTCGTCTCACTTGCAACGCCAGTCTATATTGATTGACAGACTCAGACCATGTCGAGTCAACGACTTTAACCAAAAGCGCTATTGGGAGGCAGCCCAAACTTTGATAAGTATAATTTATTTTATTTATTTTATCATTTTGCATGAATTTGTATCATTTCCTCCATCTTATATCTATCATGTTCTTTCACAATCTTGTTTGTTTCTATGTGTGGACCTCTCGACTTGCTTCGAACCTTGAGGACAAGGTTCGAAATAAGTTTAAGGGTGTTTTAGGGATTGTGAATTGTTTTAGATGGATTCTTTTGCGAAAGACCGCATGTGAGATCGTTTATTTTTTTATGCGGTTATATGCGGATATCGGATGGTAATGGTGGTGTTTTATATCATTTCTTCAATTTCTTTCATTTCTTGTCCATTCATATTCCTTTCTCATTTCATTAGGATTTGATACACTTTCATGCATATATGTAGTTAATATATTTTTTATTTTTTATCAGTTATTTAGAGTCACCCGAAACTTTGTTCATGCCTTTGGTTGTGGATGAGTAAATCACAGTTGCCTTTTTAACTTGAAATTTAGAGAAATCTAGGAGAAACAATCAATCGAGTCCGTAGCTCAGCATTTTTATGATTTCATGATTAAGGAATTAGTTGATGGTTAGATTTTGTGCTAGATAACGAAAGGGAGTAGATGGTCAGACTTATGCATGTATTGATATTTTGACCCACATTGGGGGATTTGCTTGATCATAGTGAAAGTGAGAAGGGCTGATAGGAGTTTTTTTGAAAAAATAGAGAGCCCCACAGGTTTCCACAGGAAATGGAGCAGGGAATCTTGTGGTGGAAAAAGTAAGAAAAGCGGTTCACATGAAATATAGCAGGGATTGTACTACTTGAAAGAAAAAGTCGAGGAAAAATAGAGAATATAAGATGAATAAAGGTGGAAGTTGTGAAAACTCCTCAAATAAAAGATTTAGCTCGAGTGCTTTCACTTGATTAAGTAAGATTTTAAACTTGCGTGCTTGAATATATAGACCAAGAAAACTCGTGAGTAGGATGACCTTTGTCTTGACCGGATCTATGTCTTTAAAGTGTGATCTTAATTGTGTTTGAGTTGCGAGTCTTGACATATCATAACTCCGAGATTTTCAGAGTTACTTGTTAATTTGGTGGCTATGTAAATCAAAGGGACTCCATGAATTTTGAATCGAGTGTAGGTATAGGTATAGGCATAGGTTAGTTTAGTCTGTCTTGTCATTTACACCTTTGCTTGGGACGTGCAAAGTCCTAAGTTTGGGGGTATTTGATAAGATGGTATTTATATGTATTTAATAATTTATATTAATATATTTAATTATGTAAAGTCTCTAAAATATATATTGAATTATATTTTTTGGTCATTTTCAGGTGAAACGGAGTGCACGGTTGAATTCGTGGCGGAAAAATACTAAAAATGGAGTATTTACTCGCAGTGATCGGACGCTGGACAATTTGCCTCAAGTTACGTGCTGCGCAATGCATAGAAAAAGAGACAACAGACTAAGTAGACAGACCAACAACTCACCACCAATAGAAACTCGCCACATCAGCGGTTCTCATCACAGCAGCTGCCAAGTGTCGGCTTCTCACACTCCAAGCATGTCACAATTGTTTACAGAAACCAATCACAGCATGACACCTCATCGTCCACAACTTCACACAACAACACATGCAAACAGTTTTGTCTCGCTTCAGCTGCCAACAAATACTCCTCGAGATACAAACAACAAACTCGTCCCATGAATGGAGCGAACTCGCGTGAACCAAACACCGCCTCAGGCTGCCACGTGGCGCACTCTCAACCACCTGGGACGTCATTAGTAGTGGTATTCTCCAATCACGCACGACACGTGACCAACTCGATTAGCCTGAACCGGAACTACAACAACAAATTCAACTCTAAAATGAATTGCAGAGTTAGCCTACTCCTCTAGAGCGGCTAAAGTAACAGTAGGAATTTCATGAACATCATGAATCATAGGTGTTTGAGCCGCCACCAATGCTCATGAAATACTCTACAACTGTTACATCTACCCTACCAATTTTTGAAACATGTTTTAATCCACACGTTGTGGATCCTTATTGCCTTCACTAGATCCCTAACTCGGCTCTTGTTGTCCACTCGTAGTATTATGCAACACAAATTGAAAAATAAGTGGTTCAACACAACTATATCCATCGATATCTCGATAATATAAAACATATATAACACATTCATAAAGTTTTTAAGCTTTTTAACCTCGTTTCATCGCGTTACTTCCCAACTAATCACTCACTTATCCTCAATCAACAAGATATACTTAAAATCCTACGCTCTGATACTAACGTTTTCAGACCCCCCGACCTTATTAGAGCATCTGATCGGCCTTGGTTACCTTAATCGCCTGATAATCTAGCAGCCTTAAGCTTTCCATCACTAAATAAATAAGATTAAAATCTCATAATCATCAATTATAATACTTATCAACCACAATGAAGTCTAAATTGAATCTCAATCCTTAAAATTTGTTTAGATTAATTGAATAATCCTCAAAGTTCCGTAAAAATCTTACGAAAATACCTCATCTATTTTTAAGCCTACACCAGAAAACTCACCTTCAAAAATCTTCGACAAAACATGCTCAACTTGGGGGAAATACCGAAGGACTCACAATCCACCCATAACTATATATATTGCATTAACAAAATTATTTATTCATTTAAGCCAATCTCAGGTTTTCAAAATCCTTAAACCATCATTTCCTTAGCTCCACAATATTCCAATCCATCGCAAAACTATTTGAACAATTCCTAAAAAGATCCTCTCCACATATGGACCTAAAAACCCATTCATACAATATATTATATTCAAAAATAATACATACAAAGAGAGAAAAGAATTGAGTAAGTCATAAGCAGTCAGAAATATTTTCGTTTCCTTGTCGCCGCTAAAACCTGTCATTACCTAATTATAAAAATTCGATAATGTCAAATAAGTAAATCCCACACTATCCAGTACACCTGTAATAATCAAATGCATAATAATCCAAGAAATTAAACGAATAATATAATCTTTGGAATTTAAATACAATCGTGAATTCATCCCATTTTTTTTATCCGACCACAATTAGACGTTCTCCGAAAGTAGTAAGTAAACAATAATAAGGACTTATACCCAGAGAAGATAACCAAACGAGTCTCGTTACTCTAGACTCTGAGAGTATCATCTGGTTTAACGTGATCTCATGATAACCACGTAATGCAAAGTATCAGTCACTCAAGCCCTTCAAGTATAATATAATGCTTTATAACCATTGTATAGTATACACTATAAGGAGACTCAAATCGCCTTTATCCTCCCTACCTGTGTATTCATATACAACAAAAATGCAATATTAAGGATCAACAAAATTTATACAAAATTATAATCATACAATGTAAAGGTTACTGTATGATTTACTTAACCTTATAAAAGACCAACTTCGAACTTAATTTTTAGGGGGTTCCCGGAGCGTCAGATCACCTTTAAAATAGTTCCAATAGCTTCTTTGCATACCCAATTATATTATGTGTCAAGCTTCAAGTGGTACCATATCATGAAACCTAATGAAAACCGCGGTCAAAGTACACTTGAGAACAATTTCAAAGAATATTAATTTATATAACAGTTTCAACTAGCTTTCAACTAGCCAACTTGGGGTAACTTTTTAACCTTGAAAACCTTAATATTTTTCATGATGACCTAAAAGGAATTTGTAGTACTCATGTCCTACTTTCCATAGACTCCTAAAACACCGAAATCTAATCATCAACGGAACCACCGCCCGCCAACCGGCCAGCGGGACCGCCGTTTACTATTTGAAGCGTCCAAAGATTTGTACAATAGTCAATATTTGTATGATTTCCTAACTTTTTAGTGATTATTCACGCATTAAAATGTATGATATTTATCTTATTTAATTATGATCACAAAACAAACAAAAATCCCTCTTTCAAATTTTAAGTCACGTGTCATCCATTCTTAAACACTTATTAAGGCTTCGATCACATAATATGAGTCTGCCTCTGCAAAGTGTATTGTGTTATCTTGGTGAGGCAAGTTGAGTAACAGTTACTTTATTGTTTGAAATGGTTAGACTTGATAAAGCTATCAAAACGGTTTTGGGCTTTAGGCACTAGATGAGATAAAACATGCTAAGACATAAAATGTCATAATCTCATAAAATAACTAAAAGCTACAGATGATGTAATTGGTAATTGGTACCTACCTAAATAACATAATTCGAAGTGTCATGCCTTAGCTGTCTTGGAATTAGGTGAAACATGGATTTTAGTCCCTTAAATTAACATAGCATTTTTAAGGAGGGTTGTTAATTTAGTGGGAGTTTCTTCCTCTATACTAAAATGAACTTTTGCATAATCTTTATTATAGATCTATGGCCTCTTCAAATCACACTAATCCTTTGTCACTGCGATCCATCCCTGAGAAGGATAAGTTGTCAGGACAAACTTTCTTGATTGGTTCAGAAACTTGAGAATTGTTCTAAAGCATGAACGCAAGTTGTATGTCCTAGATAATCCTATTCCTGAGGAACCACCAACCAATTCTTTAAGAGCCGTGAAGGATGCACATACTAAGCATGTCAACGACTCAACCGATGTTGCATGCATTATGTTGGCAACCATGGTTCCTGAACTTCAGAAGGACATGGAACACATGGAAGCTTACGACATGGCTACAACACCGAAGGAAATGTTCCAACAGCTGGCTTGGTAAGAAAGGCTCGAGATAGTCAAGAACCTTCATTCTTGCAAAATGGTTGAGGGTGCGTCAGTTAGTCCTCATGTTCTGAAATGAAGGGCTATATTGACCATCTTGACAGACTTGGATTTCCCATATGCCAAGAGTTGGCTACATATTTGATCCTGAATTCATTGCCTGATAGTTATTCATAATTTGTGATGAACTATAACATTAATTACATGGAGAAGTCTATCTCAGAGTTGCATTTAATGCTTAAGACTGCTGAACAGAATGTCAAGAAACCCATTGCTAGTGTGTTGATGGTTCATAAACGAAAGGCTTTGAAGAAAAAGGACAAAGGCAAGGCTAAAGTTACCAAGGCTGTTGTGACTGTCACAAAGCCTATGGAACAAGTCAAGCCCCATGCTGCTTCTACTTCACAGTCCTAGAAGGAAAAGGAAAATAAGGAAATTGTCATTTCTGCCATGCACCTGGACATTGGTTCAGAAATTGCAAGCACTATCTTGAAGATCTAAAGAAAAAGAAGAGTAGTGCGACTACTGCTTCAGGTATTTACGTTATTGAAGTCAACTTGTCTACTAGTGATTCCTGGGTATTGGATACCGAATGTGGATCTCACATTTGTATTAATGTGTAGGGTCCCACTAAAAGTAGAAAGCTGAAGAAATGAGAAGTCATCCTACAAGTTGGAAAAAGAGCAAAGCTTGCTGCGTTGGCTGTAGGATGCTATGAGTTAATTTTACCGAGTGAACTTATTTTAGTTTTAAATAATTGTTATTATGTCCCTGCCTTGAGCAGAAATATTATTTCAGTTTCATGTTTGGATTTGGATGGTTTTAATTTCATTATTGCGAATAATAAATGCTCCATTTCTTGTAAAGATATTCTCTATGCGAATGTTGATTTGTGTGATGGTCTTTATATTCTAAACATGAAAAGGTCCACAGGTACTCCCGTTCTTAACGTAAATACAAAAAGATTCAAGTCAAATGATTTGAATCAAACCTACCTTTGGCATTGTCGCCAATTAATGAGAAACGCATTTCTAAACTCCATAAAGATGGACTTTTAGATTCATTTGATTTTGAATCATATGAAACATGTGTATCTTGTTTATTAGGCAAGATGACAATGAGTCCCTTTACTGGACATAGTGAAAGGGCAAGTGATTTATTAGGTCTAATACATACTGATGTATGTGGTCTTATAAACATAATGGCGAGAGGTGGTTATCAGTACTTCATTACATTCATTGATGATTTAATAGATATGGTTACATGTATCTCATGAAACATAAAGGTGAATCTTTTTAGATGTTTCAGAAATTTCAAAACGAAGTGCAAAATCAACTTGGTAAAACTATTAAAGCACTTCGATTAGATCGAGATGGTGAATATTTGAGCCAAGAATTTGATGATCATCATAGAAACTATGGGATTGTCTCACAGTTAACTCCCCCAACAACTCCACAATGGAATGGTGTTTTTGAGAGAAGAAATCAGACTTTATTGGATATGGCTCGATCTATGATGAGTCATGGAGATCTTCCTATTTTCTTTTTGGGGTTATGCCTTAGAAACTGGTGCGTTTACACTAAATCGTGTTCCTTCTAAAGCGGTTGATAAAACACAACATGAAATGTTGTTTGGGAAAGACCAAGTTTGTCTTTCCTTAAGATTTAGGGCTGTCAAGTTTTCGTAAGACGATAAATCTCAGAAAAATTATCAGCCAAATCTATCAAGTGTGTATTCATTGGTTATCCTAAAGAAACTAGAGGATATTTTTATAATCCCTCTGAGAACAAAATGTTTGTTGCTCAAAATGGTGTCTTTATGGAAAAAAAGTTTATTTCAAAAGACAATAGTGGGAATAAATTAAGTCTTGAAGAAATTCAAGACCCACAAATAAACACTCAACCACCAGTGGGAGATCAACTAAGTTTTAAACTAATTGATCTTCCACAGGTATCACAAGGCCCTCATAGGTCTGATAGGGTAAGACATCAGCCTGAGAGATTTGGGTTTCTTATTACTGATACTAGTGAGGTGTTGCTTATGGATCAAAATGAACCTACTACTTATCAAGAGGCTATTTCTAGCCCTGAGGCAGATAAATGGCTTAGTGCCATGAATTCTGAGATGCAATCCATGTATGATAACCAAGTTTGGAACCTGGTTGATTTACCTGAAAGTGGTAAGACCATTGAATGTAAATGGGCTTTCAAGAAGAAAACTGACATGGATGGCAATGTGCATACTTATAAAGCACGGCTAGTAGCAAAATGTTTCAGACATAATATAGGTGTTGATTATGATGAAACTTTTTCTCCTGTAGCCATACTTAAATCTATTAGAATTTTAATTGCTATAGCCACATATTATGACTATGAGATATGGCAAATGGATGTGAAAATAGATTTTCTAAATGGAAAATTACTTGAGGAAGTATATATGATACAGACTGAAAGGTTTGTTCATCCTGAGACTTCTGGGAAGGTGTGCAAGCTTCAAAGATCTATTTATGGATTGAAGCAAGCTTCTCGGAGTCGGAATCTTCATTTTGATGAAGCAATTAAGGAATTTGGTTTCATTAAAAATGAAGATGAGCCTTATGTATACAAGAAGGTCGGTGGGAGCGTGGTTGTTTTCCTGGTGCTGTATGTTGATGATATATTACTCATTGGAAATGACATCCCAATCTTGTAGAGTGTCAATTCTTGGTTAGGGAAGTGTTTCTCAATGAAGGACTTAGAGATGCAACCTACATCCTTGGGATTAAGATCTATAAGGATAGATCTAAAAGGCTGATCGGTCTAAGTTAGAGTGATTATATTGATAAGGTACTGAATAGGTTCAATATGCAAGACTCTAAAAGAGGGTAATTGCCAATGTCTTATGGTATAAATCTCAGCAAGACTCAATGTCTGAAGACTAGTGATGTGTGAGAGCGCATAAATACGATTCCATATGCATCGGCTATTGGATCTATCATGTATGCCATGTTATGCACTCAACCTGATGTATCATATGTTTTTAGCGTAACAAGCAGATATCAGTCCGATCCCGATGAGAGTCACTAGATAGCAGTAAAGAACATTCTTAAGTACTTTAGAATGACTAAAGAAATGTTCTTAGTCTATGGAAGTTTGGAAGACGAGCTTGTTGTAAGTGGTTACATAGATGCAAGTTTTCAAACTGATATAGATGACTTCAGATCGCAGTCTGGATATGCGTTTACTTTGAATGGAGGCGCAGTGAGCTGGAAAAGTTCCAAGCAAGAAACTGTCGCATATTCTACAACAGAAGCTGAATATATTGCGGTGTAAGATGTAGCTAAGGAGGCAGTTTGAATCAAAAAGTTCATCTTAGAACTTGGTGTGGTTCCAAGTACAGCTAACCCCATTTACTTGTATTGTGACAACAATGGGGCAAAAGCACGGGCAAGGAACCAAGATCACACCACCGATTCAAACATATACTTAGACAATTTCATCTCATTCGAGAAATCATTGAGAGGGGAGACGTGAAGATTTACAGAATTCCTACAGAAGATAATGTTGCAGATCCTTTGACGAAGACTCTTCCACAAGCGAAACATGATGGTCATATTAGGTCATTAAGTATTAGATATAGGAATTATTGGCCCTAGTGGAAGTGGGAGATGTTTGGGCATGTGCCTTAGATCAATCTACAAACAATGTTTATATTATAATTTTAGTTAATAAAATAGAGGTTTTATTTGTTGTTTTATTATAAGTGCTTGCTTGTTTACCTTATAGTAAGATCCATAGGTATTTGTTGAAATATCCTAAATGTCCCTAGTCGGTCATTATACTGGGAACTATAATGAATTAAAACTAGTGTGAATCTTAATTGATGGTTATATGATGATCATGCGTATAGGGATACGAATCAAGATCATGAGTACTTATTTGGGAATATGATACTGGACCGACCCACTATGAGAACACCACATGGATTAAGTCATAAGTGTTACTCATGATAGGTATATCATTTATCCCTTTGACTTGAGATTACCATAGACTTCAATATTAGGAACATGATAATTTGACACAATCAAATGTTCTCTTTAACCGGACAATTATAAAGATTGTGATTGGTTACCGTGTGAATAATATGTGAAGGTGTGTAATCAAGATAGAATTTGTCACTCTCGTATATAGAGAGATATCAGTGGATCCCTCGATAAGATAGACTGATAATGGCCAAGTCCATGTGAATTGATATGATCAATGCCACTTGGATGTTTTTCGGTTTACCTAAAGATCGAGACTAGTACGATTGAACATTAAGGGCGACTTTCCATGTCTTATGTTTAATCCAAGGATATGGCACGACAAAAGGATATGATAGACGTTATTAATTAGGTTGTATCGATGTTGATATTCATGCTACTTGGGTTGTTATAATGCCTTGCTAGATACCGCATATGACTTGTGTACCAAAATGGTTTTTGGTTCACTGCCAACGTCGCATGAACCTATTGGGCCGCACACGAAAAATGGCTTTGCACAATTATAATTGGTCTAGAGTAATGAATTTTATATGATAAAATTCATGACATAAAAGCCCTTACGATTTATTAAATGATAACTTATTAATAGGGGCGTATGTGTAATTTGCTTAAACTACGTAAATACAATAGTTGTTTTACGATTAGAATTTTAAGTAAGGGCTTATCTACACATATAAATAAAGGGTGGATCCCTAAAAACAATATAAGATTTCATTTTACAAATTTTGAGTTCCCTGGATTTAGGGAGAGAATGAAAAATCGTTTTCAATATCTCTTGGGGCTAACACTCCAAATTGTGGTCACCGTTTGTGTGTGGATTTTTGATAGAGGATGCGCACTTGAACGTCTTGAAAATTAAACAATCAAAAGGGAAATTATGGAATAAGGTATGATTTACTTTTGTAGATTTAGTTTAATGGAACTTATTTTCGATCCTGTTGGGGTTTTTCAAAATTTGTTTTGAATTTTTCGCTGCGTATGAACCACAAAAACCCAACACTTCCCATATCGAAAACATATAACTATAAGTTTACTACCTACCAAAGATTCGTAACTAGTTAATGATCCTTGACTCAAGGCTTGTCCTTGAGATCCTCAATCCTTACCTCCACTCCTCTACAACTAAGGGTACCTCTACGAGATGATGGCTAAAAAGTCTGTGATTGATTATGTCTTGAGCCTATCGATATCAACTCAGATGGTCCACTAGCAATGCTTGGAAAATGATTACGATGTACGTATAATCGGACAAGAGGTTTCGTAAGTGTAAACGATAGTCCTCTACTCTTTCCTTTTCTTTAGGGACTTTTGGTCAAAACTGAACAAAAGTTTTTTTTTTTTTTTCTTACCCTCAAAACTTTAGCCTTATCCTGACTCCACGACACCCTGGTATCCTTGTGATTCATGCTAAAAAGTTGGTGTAGTCACATAATTCTTGGCCCTACCTCGAACCTCTCGCACATTGTTTAGTTTAGTCGTCAATATAATGATACCAAACTCTACATATCTTTCCTCCAAAGACATTCCACTAGCCATAGTTCGATTAGCCTGAACGAGAACTACAACAACCAATTCAACTCCAAAATGAAACTCCAAAATGAATTGTAGAGTTAGCCTGCTCCTCTTGAGCGGCTAAAGTAACAGTAGGAATTTCTTGAGCATCACGAACCATAGGTGTTTGAGCCGCCACCTATACTCATGAAATACTCCACAACTCTTACATCTACCCTACCAATTTCTGAAACATGTTTGAATCCACACGTTGTGGATCCTTATTGCCCTTACTAGATCCCTAACTCGGCTTTTGATGTCCACTCGTAGTATTATGCAACACAAATTGCAAAATAAGTTGTTCAGCACAACTATATCCATCGATATCTCGATAAAATAAAACATATATAACACATTCATAAACTTTTTAAAATTTTTAACCTCGTTTCATCGTGTTAATTCTCAACTAATCACTCACCCATCCTCAATCAAAAAGATACACTTAAAATCCTATGCTCTGATACTATCTTTGTCAGACCCCCACCTAATTAGGGCATCTGATCGGCCTTGGTTACAATAATGCCCTGATAATCTAGTAGCCTTAATCTCTCCATCACTAAATAAATAAAATTAAAATCTCATAATCATCAATTATAATACTTATCAACCACAATGAAGTCTAAATTGAATCTCAAACTTTCAAATAATTTTAGATTAATTGAATAATCCTCAAAGTTCTATAAAAATCTTACGAAAACACCTCATCTATTTTTAAGCCTACACCAAAAAACTCGGCCTTCAAAAATCTTCGACAAAACATGCTCAACTTCGTGGAAATACTGAAGGACTCACAATCCACCCATAATTATATATATATTGCATTAACAAAATTATTTATTCATTTCAACCAATCTCAGGTTTTCAAAATCCTTAAACCATCATTACCTTAGCTCCACAGTATTCCAATCCATCCCAAAACCATTTCAAAAATTCCTAAAGAGATCCTCACCGCACATAGACCTAAAATCCCATTCATACAATATATTATATTCGAAAATAATACATACAAAAAGAGAAAAGAATTGAGTAAGTTACAAGCAGTCTGAAATATTTTTGTTTCCTTGTCGCTGCTAAAACCGGTCATTACCTAATTATAAAAGTTCGATAATGTCAAATAAGTAAATCCCATACTATCCAGTACACCTGTAATAATCAAATGCATAATAATCCAAGAAATTAAATGAAGAATATAATCCAAGGAATTTAAATACAATCATGAATTCATCACATTTTTGTTATCCGACCACAATTAGACGTTCTCCGAAAGTAGTAAGTAAACAATAATAAGGACTCATGCCCAGAGAAGATAACCAAACGAGTCTCGTTACTCTAGACTCTGAAAGTATGATCTGGTTTAACGTGATCTCATGATAACCATGATGCAAAGTATTAGTGACTCCAGCCTTTTAAGTATAATATAATGTTCTATAACCATGGTATAGTATACATTATAAGGAGACTTAAATCTCCTTTATCCTCCCTACCTGTGTATTCATTAACAACAAAAATGCAATATTAAGGATCAACACAATTTATACAAAATTATAATCATACAATGTAAAGGTTACTTTATGATTTACTTAACCTTACAAAAGACCAACTTCCAGCTTAATTTTCGGGGGTTCCCGGAGCGTCGTATCACCTTTAAAATGGTTCCAATAGCTTCTCTACATACCCAATTATATTATGGGTCAAGCTTCAAGTGATACCTTTCACAAAACCTAATTAAAACGACGGTTAAATTACGCTTGAGAGCAGTTTCAAAGAATATTAATTTATATAACTGTTTCAACTAGCTTTCAACTTGGGGTAACTTTTTAACCTTGAAAAACTTAATATTTATTATGATGACCTAAAAGGAACTTGTAGTACTCATGTCCTACTTTCCATAGACTCCAAGAACACCCAAATCAAATCATCGATGGAGAAGTTATGAATTATCCTATATGGCCTGTCAACTAGGCGAACTTTATTTATTTTGAACTAAAAAAATTCTCCAAATCAATATTTTCACAATTAAATCCTCAAAACTCGACAATAAATACCATAAAACCACTTGATACCAACACTAAAAAAATATCACAACCATAGAGTCAAATTGGATCAAAACCAATAATCAATTCATTCAAAAACTTTATGTAAATCAATATCACCTATAAAAACATCTCCAAAATAGTTATCAACTGAATCACATTAGTTCAATTCACTAAAACCATAGCCTACACTTGTGGGATTTATTCCAAATTGATCCAAATCAATCCAATATATAAATTAATAACAATTCCTACCAATTTCTATCGAAACCCCACCAATGAAATTGAAATATTGCAAGAACTCAAATTGAATTGTGGAAAAATACCCTACATTGAGAATTTACCAAATTTCGAGCCAAATACTTCGTTTCCACCATGAAAACTTAGCTCGAAATGATCGTCTCGCGATGCTCTATAGTGTTGAGGAAAGAAATCGTGCGAAAATCGGACGTGGGGAGCTCCACGAGCGAAAGCGTTTGCGGAAAGGGTTTAGGGAACAAACGTTTGAACGTTGTGTTAAAAAGAAATGAAATTGATTTGATTTTTATTTTATATATATATATATTTATATATAAATATTTATATATAAATCCTCAGCTGCTTGTCAACAGCTTAATTTCTTTTTATTTATTAATTCTTAAAATTTTTATTTTGACGTGCTTTAACTTCCGAAGCTAATTTTCAATTCAATTTTTCACCAAATTGGACCAAACTCTCGACGAAACAGTCCATCTACATGAAACATCCATAACACTAGTTTTAGTCACACCGAAACCCCAAAATCTTAACTTCGTCCACAATATTCTAAAATCTTATAGACTAATCCTCTTGTCATACTTAACCAAACTTGCACAAATTTGCACCCAATCTCAACCTCGAGTGTCATCAATCGATACAAAACTCGAAACAAGATCTAGCACAAATTTTATCTCATTTTACACTACGTACCTTCGATCCCGATTTACACGCAAACCGAGAGAAAATCAACACGTTTGCTCTTTAAGTCCATTTAAACTTCAAATTCAAATTTTTAAACTTAATTTTACTTATTTTTTTCAATATTTTAAACAATAGTTTTAGTTGATATTTTAACTCTATCATGACCCTTTTCGACACGTATTTCGAGATAAAACCCTGTAGAATCTTTAATTTACTCATTTCACTTGAATTTCGCAAAATAAGATAATATAATACACAACTGTAGGCAAACATCACATAAAAGTAAAATTACTTGTAAATCTCATTTCACTGATCCTCAATTCCCGACTCGCGGTCTAAACCATAACTAAGCATTTGTTAATCCTTGATTAGCTTTAATTATCAATTTAAAGAATTTAGGATTTGACAAATATCTCTTAAATGAGATTTGTAATAATGATCGATTGAAGTCTTGCGCGGGCACATCATCAGCTAAGTTGTCTGGATTAATAATTACAAGTATGTTCTTTGGAGCTCAAATCAGAGTGAGCTAATGAAGATTGAATGAGTGATAAATGATTGGAAAAATTGATTGAGATTATCTAGTAGATCAATGGTTGACTATTAGTTATTGGTATTTTATAAGGATAATATCAAATCAGAACATTGACCATGCAAAAAAAGTTCTTAGAAGTTGAATCAATAGAGAGGCAAGAATGTTATGAAATCTCATGGATTTTTGTAAAATATTCATTCTGGTGAAATCTAAAATCGTTGTGATATAAATGAATTGTTAGTGACCTGGAATGAAAGTTGACGATGTCAATTTTATAAAGAAATATGAGATATATCAGAAATTGGAGCTGAGTGTTATTAACCTGGAAGGTTATATTATTCTTGTCATATGTGAATGAAAATTCATACTCAGAAATTTATGATGGATTAACCTAAATCTTAATGACAACTGAAGGCTATTGATGTTGTTATTATAGGACTGATATAGTTTGTAGATCTTTTGCTAGTATTATGGTTTAATTCTTGTGGAAGAGTAAGCGAGATATATGTGTGTAGAAAGAGTTGAGAGTTTATGGAGAACCAAGATTATTATTTTGGCGAGGAACCAAAGATTTGCTTCCTAGTGGGGAAGAAATGTATAATAGCTGGGAGGGACATTTCTTAATCTTAACACAATATATCTACTGCTAATCTTAGTTCCAGAGAATATAATTTTCAAGCTTGTGACTTGGAAGGTGATAGTTACTGGAAGAAATAGTTTGCTGTATGAGTTCTCTTGTATTGATATTATTCGGCTATAAACATTGGGGTACTTCCCTTAAAAGGTTGTATGCTTAACTTTGTCATCAATTGGTATAGGATGAGAAGTAAAGATACAAGTTAATTAGAGCTTGAGTAAGTTAGAACTACATAGAAGAGTGTTAATAGACTGTCTATATACAATTACAACTAAAATAAATGGAAAAAATGTGTTCACAAGTATCATAGGATGCTGAAATATTCAAAAAATATATGAGGGAGTGTAGATTGCTGAAGTTTTTCAAGAGCTACGCCTTCACTCTAGAATATCACCTAGGCGAGGTAAATGGGGTTACGAATGCTTTGAGTAGGAGAAGAACATGCATAAAATATCTAGCTACTGCTAGAGCTTCTTAGTTTGAATTTTTTGAGGAAGCATTTATGATGGTGATGCATTAAATTCCAGCTAACACGTCATCAATTGAGAAGCTAGTTCCAGAGCTACTTATATGTTCTTATGTGCTTATATTTAGGCTAAATCGTAGATAATTCACCAGGTGATTAGTATTCAGGAAGTTTATTAGGATTGTAGCGCGTCAGAGGTTAACGGCTAGTGTAGATCATCCTGATTGGTCAGTTTCTGATGATGGTGCACTATGGTTCAGGGATAAATTGTGGATTCCAGCTCAGGATTAGTTGAGGCAGGAATTGCTTCGGAATCTCATAGATTTCATTACTTTAATCATCCATGTTACACTAAGATGTATCGCAATATGAAGCATATTTGTTGGTGGCAGGGGATGAAGATTGATATTACAAAGTTTGTAATGAGGTGTGAGATATGTAAGCAAGTTAAGGTTGAACATAGAAAATTTGGAGGGTTATTGCATTCACTGTCAATTCCTGAGTGGAAATGGGAACATATATCGATGAATTTTTTTTGGTCTACCTCTGAGTCTACGTAAGCACAACACAGTATGGGTTATAGTTGATAGGTTGATGAAGTCTATGCATTTCTTGCCAATTTCCATGTGAGATCCTTTAAATCGATTATGTGAGGTGTAAATATATGGAGTGTTGAGATTTCATGGACTTACAGTGTCGATTATTTCAGATAGAGATCCAAGATTCATGTTCAAATTAATTAGTGAATTGCAGAGACAACTGGGAACTATTCTTATCCTCAGTACAATATACCATATGCTGACTGATGAGTAGACTGGGCAGTTAATTTTAATGCCAAAGGATACTTTGAGGTTATGTCTTGAAGTTTGGTGATAACAAGAAGAAATACATTTCTTTGTGTGAGTTGATTCAGACTATACAAAGAGAATTCAACAGATTCTCAACGTTTAACTACAGCACAACGAAGACAAAAGAGATACGTTTATAAACATCATAGATTTTTGGAGTTCTCAAACGGCGATATAGTCATGTTGAAAATCTCACTTATGAAAGGATCGTACATGTTTGGATTGCGAGATAAGCTAGCTCCAAGGTATATTGGGTCATTCAATATGCAAGAAAGAGTTGGTCTTATTCCTTACAGGTTAGAGTTACCTCCTCAGTTAGCTGGAGTTTATAATGTCTTCCATATGTCTATGCTTCGAAAAATGGAGACTCTGTTTATTCTAAGGATTGATTGAAATGAATTTGATCTTCAGGAAGACTTATCTTACAACGAGCAACAGATTTAGATAATTGGTTGTAAGATTCAGAGGCTGAGAACCAAAGAGATTCCTTTGGTTAAGGTGAAATGACAATTTCACGAAGATGAGGAACTAACTTGAGAGCACGAGTCTTATATGTTCTCTTCAAAACTATAGGTAACTTTATGTTTACTTTAATTTCAAGAATGAAATTACTTCAAATTGGGGAGGGTTTATTGACCTATTACCTTAAGCTGGTGATTAGTGTTAATCCTAATTCAAATTAACCCAATTTGGGCTCGTGGTTAAGTTCGGTATACCTCAATTAACGTTTGTGTATGTGTTTGTGTGATGATTTGTGTTTGTTTAGAATGTTTAATGAATTTTATAGGTTGTAGTATAAAAAAGAGAATTTATATGCAAGTCTATAATTGGAAAAAAATAATTAAACAATAAATAGCCGGTACACTAAGTGCGATGAGGGGGACGTGAAATGAATGTGCACATATGAGAATACTCATAGGCATGTCTGGTGAATTTATTGGTGAGAAAATAGATGAAATATATATATATATGTTTATATATATATTTGAAATATAAATATGGGACCCTATAAATATATATGTAATAAAACTATAAGTTTGGTTTGAATTATATGGATCGTTGGATCAACTCGAGAAGAACATAAGTGTTAATAATGTCATAATGTGTGTCACTTTAAGAGGTGTCATTTTAACACATCAATCACTTGATTAGTCTCGAGATAGCACAATGCATATATCGAGGAAAATCCATTTATTCAAATTGAAAGCCTTCGAGTTTATCTTCATTTCACCGATCAATTGAGAGAGAGTGAGAGGAGCAAAGCAACTGAGGGTTTGATCAAGAGGGGATCAATCCAGGAGTGATTTCAAGTAGCGTTAAGGTGATCAAACCAACTAATAGATAAAAGATCATCACGGTGGTGAGTTGGGTTTTCAGTATGAAGTTCATTTTGATAGTAAGTGATGATTTCTCTGTGAATTGTTGTGTTTGATCATTGAAAATAGAGTCATACCTCATTAGAGGTCTTCCTTGATGTATTTGGGGAGTGTTGGCTGTTATTTTGACGGTTTGTGAATTAGACAGTGGCTACTGCCTTACTCACTATCAAAACAGTGCAGGTGCGTTCCATGTATCAGAGGATCGCGCTCCCTTCATCAATTTGGATGTACACAGTTGATGGAGCACACCCCACCAATTAAGGGAGCACGCTCCCACCCAAGAAAATGGAAACTCTATTATAATTTGGTTAGATTTTCCTGAGGTCTTGGGGACTGACTTAGAGGGTCTAAATATAGGGTATTAGACTTTTATTTCGCAAATGGTTTGTGATAGGTGTTGTATCACCAGGAAAGCATTAGTGACCCGGAATGTTAGGGAATTTCTTACCGCAAACCTAAACCGAGGTAATTATGGATTCGCTTATTTATCAATGTTGCCTAGCTATTTTAGTATATGTAGTTCATGTAGTTTATGGACTAAATAGGAGGACTATATACACTGTGATGGTTTTAATAAATGGAAAATAGTGTTTAATGTGATTCATGAGAGTAACTATTGGAATTGAGAATAGGTTATATAAAAGATAGGTTAACTCCCGTCCTATATGCAACTCCTACTCAGTTAGATAGGTTGCGTGGATTACATTGTGTGATTTGGGGTTCATACGCAGCGAAAATTACAAAACAATTTTGACAAAAACCCCAACAGGATCCGTATCTAATTCTATAAAAAACGTTTAAACCATGAAAACTTAATCATACCTCGGTCGCAATATACCTTTCTGAAGGTTGATCGATCTCTAAGGCTGCCTACGACGAACACGCTCTACCAGCAGTCCACACACGAACGGCGGCCGAGTTTCGAAGTGCTAGCTTCGAGAGAATACCAAACCTTTTTGTTTCTCTCCAAAACGATCCAGAGCGTACAAGAAAACCCTAATTCGTTTCAGAAACGAAAATAGAGTTTCATCACTTAATTTTTTCATACGTGTGTTCTAACTTAAAGCGTCTATTTATATAACCCTTGTATATAGACGGTTAAGTAAATTACACGTATACCCCTACTTAAAGAAGTATAAGTGTAATACACCACAAGGACGTTTCTGTCATGAATTTTATCATATAAAATTCATTTTTCTGAACCATCTTAAAATCTCGCAAAACCATTCTTAGTGTGCGACCCAATAGGCTCATTCAACGTTAGCAGTGTACCAAAACACATTTTGGTATACAAGTCATATGCGGCCTCTAGCAAGGCATTATGACTACCCAAATTGTACAAATATCAAATCGATACAACCTAATCAATAATGTATATAACATCTTTTTGTCACACAATATCCTTTTGATCAAACTTAAGGCATGGAATTGTCATCCAACATGTTCAATCATACTAGTCTCGATCTCTAGGTAGACTGAAAACATCCAAGTGACATTGATCAATATCAATTCACTTAGACTAGGCCTTTTAACAGTCTAACACATCGAGGGATCCACTGGATATCTCTCTTTATATGAGAGGGACAAATCCTATCTCGATTACACAACTTCATCACATTGCACACACAAGAACCAATCACAACCTTTATAATCGTCCTTAAAGACAACGTTTGATTGTGTCAAATCACCGTGTTCCTAATGTTGAAGTCTCTGTAATCTCAAGTCGAGGACTGAAAAATATACCTATCATGAGAAACAACTATGACTTAATCCATGTGATGTTCTCATAGCGGGTCGGTCCAAGATTTTTGTTCTCTAACAAGTACTCGTGATCTTGATTCGTATCCCTATACGTATAATCATCATATGATCATCAATCAAGACTCACACTAGTCTTAATTCATTATAGTTCCCGAAAGATATAATGATCGAGTAGGGACATTTATGATATTTCTGTAAATACAATGGATCTTATTATAATGTAAACATGCAAATTAATTATAATAAACAACAAATGAAATCCTCTATTTTATTAACTAAAAGTATTCATAAAGACAGTTAGTGGATTGACCTAGGGCACATGCCCCAACATCTCCCACTTGCACTAGGGCCAATCATACATGCATTTAATGCCTAATGATCTATCATGACCATCATGTTTTGCTTATGGAAGAGCTTTTGTCAATGGATCCGCAACATTGTCTTCAGTAGGTACTCTGCAAATCTTCATGTCTCCCCTCTCAATAATTTCTCTAATGAGATGAAAACGCTTGAGTGTATGTTTGGATCTGTTGTGTGATCTAGGTTCCTTGGCCTGTGCTATTGCCCCGTTAGTGTCATAATACAAACAAACAGGGTTAGCAATACTTGGAACCAGACCTAGTTCAGAAATGAACTTTTTGATCCAAACTGCCTCTTTTGCAGCATCGAACGCTGCAATATACTCAGTTTCAGTTGTAGAATCTGCCACAGTCTCTTGATTCAAACTTTTCCAGCTTACTGCACCCCCATTCAAAGTAAACACATATCCAGACTGCGATCTAAAATCATCTATATCAGTTTGAAAACTTGCATCTCTGTAACCATTTACGAGTAGATCATTTTCAAAACCTCCATAGACCAAGAACACTTCCTTAGTCCTTCTTAAGTATTTAAGAATGTTCTTTACTGCTATCCAGTGACTCTCATTAAGATCTGACTGATATCTGCTTGTAGTGCTCAAAGCATATGATACATCACGTCGAGTGCATATCATGGCATACATGATAGATCCAATAGCTGATGCATATGGATTCTTATTCATACGGTCTCGCTCATCACTTGTGTTAGGACATTGAATCTTGCTGAGACTTATGCCATGAGACATTGGCAACAATCATCTTTTAGAGTCTTGCAAACTGAACGTATTCAACACCTTGTCTATGTAAGCACTCTGACTTAGACCGATTAGCCTCTTAGATCTATCCCTATAGATCCTTATCCCTAGGATATAGGCTGCATCTCCTAAGTATTTCATTGAGAAACACTTCCCTAACCAAGACTTGACATTTTGTAATGTTGCGATGTCATTTCCAATGAGTAATATATCATCAACATACAGTACCAGAAAAACAACTACACTCCCACTGACCTTCTTGTCTACACAAGGCTCATCTTCGTTCTTAATAAAACCAAAATCCTTAATTGCTTCATCAAAACGAAGATTCCAACTCCGAGAAGCTTGCTTTAATCCATAAATGGATCTTTGAAGCTTGCATACTTTCCTAGAATTCTCAGGATGTACAAAACCTTCAGGTTGTGTCATATACACGTCCTCAAGCAGCTTTCCATTAAGAAATGTTGTTTTTACAACCATTTGCCATATCTCATAGTCATAATATGCAGCAATGACAATTAAAATTCTTATGGATTTAAGCATGGCTACTGGCGAAAAAGTCTCATCATAATCAACACCTTGAGTTCGCCTGAAACCTTTTTGCTACAAGTCTTCCTTTAAAAGTATGCACTTTGCCATCCATGTTAGTTTTCTTCTTGAAAACCCATTTACATCCAATGGTCTTACCACCTTCAGGTAAATCAACCAAGTTCCAAACTTGGTTATCATACATGGATTGCATCTCAGAGTTCATGGTACTTAGCCATTTATCTGAGTCTGGTCCAGACATAGCCTCCTGATAAGTGGTGGGCTCATTTTGATCCATAAGCAACACATCACGACTATCAGTAATGAGAAATCTGAATCTCTCTGGCTCATGTCTTACCCTACCAGATTTACGTGGGCCTTTCAACTGGTTCAAAACGTTGTTGAACTTCCAATAGCAATTCAGTGTTTATCAGTGATTCTTGAACTTCTTCAAGATTTATTTCTCTCCCACTAGTGTCTTTTGAAATAAAACGTTTTTCCGTAAAGGCACCATACCGAGCAACAAACACTTTGTTCTCAGCGGAATTATAAAAGTAATATCCTTTTGTTTCCTTAGGATACCCCACAAATAAACACTTGTCAGATTTAGGTGCTAGTTTTTCTGAGACTTTTCACTTTACGTAAGCCTCACAACCCCAGATCTTAAGGAAAGACAAACTAGGTATCTTTCCGTACCATATTTCATTTGGTGTTTTATCAACCGCTTTAGAAGGAACTCGATTTAGAGTGAAAACTGCAGTTTGTAATGCATAACCCCAAAAGGATATTGGAAGATCTGTATGACTCATCATAAATCGAACCATATCTAATAAGGTTCGATTTCTCCTTTAAGAAACTCCATTCCATTGTGGAGTTGCTGGTGGAGTCAATTGGGAGACAATCCCACAATTTCTAAGATGATCATCTAATTCTTAGCTCAAATATTCACCAGCTCGATCTGACCGAAGTGTTTTGATAGTTTTACCAAGTTGATTCTGCACTTCATTTTGAAACGTTCGAAATATCTCAAATGATTCAGCTTTATGTTTCATAAGATATACATAACCATATCTCAAAAATCATCGCAAATGTAATGAAGTACTGATAACCTCCTCTAGCCATTGTGTTTATAGGACCGCATACATCAGTATGTATTAGACCCAATAAATCACTTGCCCTTTCACTGTGTCCAATAAAGGGACTTTTAGTCATCTTGCCTATTAAACAAGATACGCACGTTTCATATGTTTCTAAATCAAATGAATCTACAAGTCCATCTTTATGGATCTTCGTTATGCGTTTCTCATTTATATGCCCGAGACGACAATGACAAAGATAGGTTTGATTCAAATCATTTGACTTGAATCTCTTTATATTTATGTTAAAGACTGGAGTATAAGTGGACCTTTTCATGCTTAGAATATAAAGACCATCACAAAAATCAGCATTTGCATAAAATATGCCTTTTCGAGAAATAGAACATCTATTATTCGCAATAATAAAATCAAAACCATCCATATCCAAACATGAAATAGAAATGATGTTTCTGCTCAAGGCAGACACAAAATAACAATTATTTAAAGTTAAAATAAGTCCACTAGGTAAGACTAAGTCATATGATCCAACAGCCAGGGCAACAACTCTTGCTCCATTCCCTTCGCGGAGGATGACTTCTCCTTTCTTCAACTTTCTACTTCTGGTGAGTCCCTACACATTTATACAAATGTGAGATCCACATCTGGTATCTAATACCCAGGAATCACTAGTAGATAAATTAATTTCAATAACATAAATACCTTTAGTGGTAGTCGCACTACCCCTTTTCTTCTTTAGATCTTCCAGATAGAGTTTGCAATTTCTGAACCAATGTCCAGGTGCATGGCAAAAATGACAATTTCCTTCCTTTTCTTTTAGGTGTTTTGAAGCAGGAACAGTGGGGCTTGACTTGTTCCACAGGCTTTGCGACAGTGCAGCAGCAGTCTTGGCAACTTTAGCCTTGCCTTTGCCTTTCTTCTTCATTCCCTTTCCCTTTTGGACCATCAACACATTACTAGAGGGTTTCTTGATATTTTGTTCAGCAGTTTTGAGCATCAAATGCAACTATGAAATTGATTTCTCCATATTATTCATATTGTAATTCATCACAAATTATGAGTAACTATCCGGTAATGAATTCAGGATCAAATCCGTAGCCAACTCTTGGCTTATGGGAAATCCGAGTCCATCAAGCTGGTCGACATAGCCCTTCATCTTCAGAACATGAGGACTAACAGACGCACCCTCAGTCATCTTGCAAGAATGTAGGTTCTTGACTGTCTCGAACCTTTCTTGCCTAGCTTGCTGTTGGAACATTTCCTTCAATAATACATACGACCATGTCGTAGGCTTCCTTTAGTTCCATGTCCTTCTTAAGTTTAGGAACCATAGTTGCCAGCATAATACATGCAACATCAGTAGAATCGTTGACATGCTTATTATGCACATCCTTCATAGCTTTCGTAGCATTGGCTGGTGGGTCCTCAGGGATTGGAGCATCCGGGACATACAACTTGCGTTCATGCTTGAGAACAATTCTCAAGTTTCTGAACCAGTCAAGAAAGTTAGTCCCAGATAGTTTATCCTTCTCAAGGATGGATCGCAGTGACAGGGGATTATTGTTACTTGAAGAGGCCATTGATCTACAATAAAGATTATGCAAAGTTTATTTTAGTATAGAGGAATAGACTCCCACTAAATTAACAACCCTCCTAAAACATATTGTTTATTTAGGGGACTAAAATCCATATTTCACCTAATTCTATGACAGCTTATGGCATGAAACACAATACTAGATTATTTAGGTAGGTAACAGTTACCAATTACATCTTATGTAATTTTAGATACTTTTATGAGATACGGGACATCTTATGTCTTATCATGTTTTTTATCTCATCATGTGCCTAAAGCTCAAAACTATTTTGATAGCTTTATTAAGTCGGACCATTTTAAACATTTAGGTAACTCTTACCCAACTTGTCTCACGAAGATAACACAATACACCTAGCTATGGCTGAAACTATATTAGTGTGATCGAGGCCTTGACAAGTGTTTAAAATGGATGGCACGAGACTTAAAATTTAATAGAGGGATATTATTCAGTTTTAGTGATTTTATGTAAACAATGAAATATCATATATTTTATTGATTTGTTCAATCACTTAACAATTTGGAAATTTTTATACTATTCACTAATAAAAGAATTTTCGTGCGCTAGGATTAGTTAGACGGCGGTCCAGCTGACCAGTCAGCGGGTTTTTTTTTCTAGGAGACGAATTTTAATTCTGAAAATTAAAATTCACTATAGAAAATCATATTTTTTGCTTATTTTATTATCCTAAATTAACCCCTTAATTTATTTGAAATTAAGTCAATTAAAACATTTTAATTAACCCGGGACCACATCTAACTAATCATCTTATCCTAATCCAATTAGGACTTGAGATATTTGAATCCTAGCATATCACCAATAACAAAATTCTCGATATTTATCTCCTATCCAATAGGGATAACGAAACCAATTTTGCTAATATCTCATAATCTAATTTGTTATCTATCTCTTATCAAATAGAAATTTCATAACAAAATAGATATAATGAGATAAATAAATAATTTCAAAAAATATTTATTTGCAATTTCGGTCCACAACCAAATAATCACAAACATGCAATTGAATCATGAACTACTATCCCAATTGAACCTCATCATATTAGTTTCGAATTAATTTTAAGACTTATACAATTTAAGAAACTTAAAACAATGTAACCTAAATATGCATACTGAATTACAGAGATTTCATCCATGCATCAATACCCGAAAAATAAAGATTATACCTAATGGTGTCATGGATCACAGAACACGAAATTCAATTAATTAAAATTATTCGAATTAACCTAACATGGTTACTAGCATGTACGAAACTGATTTCAATTAAATCATGAATATATGTATCATATACACAAAACATGATAATAAATCTCATAGAAAACATATGTATATCACATATACATCAATTATTAACATGCTTTCAATCATATATCATGTATATATCAGAAGAAAACATGCAATGAATATAATGGAATCGAACTCGAAAGCTCTGATACCATTGTTGTGATTTGGGGTTCATACGCAGCGGAAATTACAAAACAATTTTGACAAAAACCCCAACAGGATCCGAATCTAATTCCATTAAAAATGTTTAAACCGTGAAAACTTAATCATACCTCGCAATATACCTTTCTGAAGGTTGATCGATCTCTAAGGCGCTGCCAACGACAAACTCCCTCTACCAGCAGTCCACACACGAACGGCGGCCGAGATTCGAAGTGCTAGCGTCGAGAATACCAAACCTTTTTGTTTCTTTCCAAAACGATCCAAAGCGTACTAGAAAACCCTAATTCATTTCTAAAACAAAAATAGAGTTTCAGCACTTAATTTTTTCATACGTGTGTTTAACTTAAAGCGTCTATTTATACAACCCTTGTATATAGACGGTTAAGTAAATTACACATATACCCCACTTAAAGAAGTATAAGTGTAATACACCACAAGGACGTTTCAGTCATGAATTTTATCATATAAAACTCGTTTTTCTGAACCATCTTAAAATCTCGCAAAACCATTCTTAGGGTGCGACCCAATAGGCTTATACAACGTTGGTAGTGTACCAAAACATATTTTGGTATACAAGTCATAAGCGGCCTCTAGGAAGACATTATGACTACCCAAGTTGTACGAATATCAAATCCATACAACCTAATCAATAGTGTATATAACATCATTTTGTCACACGATATCCTTTTGATCAAACATAAGGCATGGAATTGTCATCCAACATGTTCAATCGTACTAGTCTCGATCTCTAGGTAGACTGAAAACATCCAAGTGACATTGATCAATATCAATTCACTTAGACTAGGCCTTTTAATAGTCTAACACATCGAGGGATCCACTGGATATCTCTCTTTATATGAGAGGGACAAATCCTATCTCGATTACACAACTTCATCACATTGCTCACACAAGAACCAATCACAACCTTTATAATCGTCCTAAGTTAAAGACAACGTTTGATTGTGTCAAATCACTGTGTTCCTAATGTTGAAGTCTCTGGTAATCTCAAGTCAGAGGACTGAAAAATATACCTATCATGAGAAACAACTATGACTTAATCTATGTGATGTTCTCATAGCGGGTCGGTCAAGTACTTTGTTCCCTAACAAGTACTCGTGATCTTGATTCGTATCCCTATACGTATAATCATCATATGATCATCAATCAAGACTCACACTAGTCTTAATTCATTATAGTTCCCAGTATAATGATCGACTAGGGACATTTAAGATATTTCTGTAAATACCCATGGATCTTATTATAATGTAAACATGCAAATTAATTATAATAAACAACAAATGAAATCCTTTATTTTATTAACTAAAAGTATTCATAAAGACAGTTAATGGATTGACCTAAGGCACATGCCCCAACATACATATTCACTAGAGGTTTTTGGATAGAACCATTAGAAATTAATAGATTGGCTAAACAACGCACATCGGCCAATGTGTTGGTTTAACAATCGCATTAATGGTGTGAGAGGGTAATCGACCCTAGTTTTATAAATCAATTGGGAATCACAGTGTAATAATCATTCACAGTTAGAATTGCATTTGTTATTTATCGAATTTTATATTTTTCATAATCCCGTTAGTTAACATTGGTGCATATTGTTCTTGATTATTACATGGAATGTTGATGGCTTTGTGAATTCTTATTTACTGAGCAAGTTGGAGCGATCATCCTAATTAACATTTCAGAAAAACCGACGAGCGCTACGATTACGGAATAGAGAAGATTTAGGAGTTTTGGTCTTCTATTTGATGTAATGAATCTTCCATTTTCTTATCTATTTGTATTGAATTATAGTTTTGTGATATCACAAGGGATGGTAGGTTTTGTATAACCGAGGTTTATTTCGGTCTGATTTGGTTTTTATATATTATTTTTAAATATAAAAAAAGTTTTAATTTTTGCTATGTTTAATATTTATTTTACATTGATATTCGATATAAAATTGTGGTTATCAGGAGATATAAGGAGAGGTTGTTGGCTCTAGTCAAGTTTAACGAGATTATCAGGGCTTAATTAGGGTTTCAGGTCGGGTATCGCCCTAATCGGGATAGGGGATGCTACACATCTGTCATCCCATGACAAGAGAATTCGAATTTCAATTCGATCCGAAAATAAAAGCTGACTCGTCATGCAACTCTCACTCATTCTCTTGAATGTACACTCACAATATTATTTAGATTTGTGGACTAGAGAGCAATTATCGGTTCTAACTCATCAGCCAATTCACTTACTTTCTATTTGTCTAGTTTGAAAATTAACACCTTTCTCTAATTTTGTCAAATCATTTTCTATCCATGAGTTGACTAAGAACCTCATTCCATTCAATTACTGAGATCTCCTATAATCTCATGTCATAATCACTTACTAGTTCACCAACTTCTCTCATTGCCTAAATAAAGACAGTTATCCTTAACTTGAGTAAACATACATTTTTAAACAAAGATATCAACATATTAGATTATTATACTCTTATAGTATAACTTTTAAATTGTATCTCATACAAGTTTTAAATATGATCTCTTTTTGCCTCTACTTAATTTAATGTAGAAGAATATTTAAATCTTTAAACATACCAAGTCAGATACATTATACTTTATTCAATATTTCAAAGCTAAGAGAGATAAGGCTTATAAACTGAGCTGTAATTTGCACTCTCCTTTCATTTCATTTGTATATTCACCGTCATTCAGGTATCTTACATCAACTATAATCTACAATAACTACAGCTTTAAACTACACCACTAACTAGTCACATAGTGTAACACTATATTTGAACCAATATAAAACATATTTAATGATATTAGTTGAATATTACTTTGATTCCAAACTTTCAACATTTGGAGTTTGACTTCTAGTAAGATCGTTATGAAAATAGAGTAGGTTTTATCAAATTTATAGTTTCATATCCTAAGTCTTATCATGACTTGTTGACTTGAAATTTTCATTTTCATATTAATCGTGAGAATTTCTTGACTATTTAGTTTCCTAAACTTCAGCTTCCAATTGACACTAACGAAACTCCATAGTGAATGAATCATGATTATGAAACGAAGTTACTTTGACTTTTGGCTATGCACAACTACTCCAGTGCATTACCTTGACTAAATGAGTCCATTTGTGTCATTTCTAGCAGTTACAAGTCATCTCACTGTCTCGTTTTTTATAGATAGAGTCTATTCCATTCAGTTTTTGTCAATCTTAGCTATTTTCACATTAATCTCACTTGTAGTCCCTTTATAAACTTATAACGACTTTCACTCAACAACCAGGCCACTTGCAGCTCCTTAATCTTGATTTATAAAGACAATTTATATCACTTCTCTCTACGAAACTATAGCTAAGAACGGTGCGACTTCTTATGATCATTTAGTCAATTGAAGTCTTCATTAGCTATTCTTTGATCAAAATAAAGAAATTCTTAACTCAAACAAACTCCACTATTTGTTATTGCCTTAAGTTATTTCTATTAGTCTCAAATTTTCCTGATTTTTCTATCTAAAAAGGAAATTCGGTAATGTTCGAGAGACTATGTAAGATAATTAAATATCTTACTATTCATCTAATTACTTTTAATGAATTTCACATTTTCATTATAATTCAATTGAAGTGATAGAAGACTTTAAATTTCCAAACTTTTGATCAACTAAATGACTAATCAACTCTTAAAGGATGTTGTTTCAATCCTTTACTTCATATCAATGAAAATTCTCGCAATATAGGAGCTTATACCGACGTCCTATACAAGTCTCTTACCAACATTCAATCAGTACATCTATCTCTTCATTGGTTTTATTTTAGGTTATAGTGATAGTCATCATAACTTAATGTAGTTAGAAGTGATTATTGGGTACTTTGAATCTCAAGGCACAATCACTTGTGTTGATGTTTAATAGCTTCCCCAATACCTTAACTTCAAATACATTAATCTTATCACTACACTTTCATTTTCAAGTTAGAAATTTTGTTGATCTTTGTTTGTAACAATGTCTAATCCGGTGTTAACAAAGATTATTTCGAACTCAAATATTCATTTGTTTTATCATTACTTTGTTCATCTCATAGAACCACTATACTCAACGTCACTTATGAATAAATAACTTGAGTAATAAATAATCAAAATTTCAGTACTTCTTTTTAGAAGTCTTTTGATTGTTTTAAACCACGGTTCTATTCCACATTTCACTTAATGTTTTGTTTCAGAAATGAGACAATACTTTACCTTAAAGTATTTTATTTTCGTAGAAACCGACTTAAATAACACAATTAGTTCTATCACAATCTCATTATAATTTTCAGTCATAATTCAATTTGTCTAATCAATTTCTACTTTCAAAAACCACGTGTCTTTTTTTTATTTTCATTGAGACTATTTTAAAAGCAACTCCTAATTGGTTAATTGTGCAACCGGTACTAACCTTATTCTAAAATAAAAGTAATCCATATCTTGTGTTGCCTGCAAATACCAATATCATTTTATTCTTCCCAAATGATTCTCAATTTTTTTAGACTTAATTTAAGTCTATTTTAATATTTTCCTGAGGGTTTAAAAATATTTATAGTTCATTATTTTCAATTTCCAAGAAATCCTTGTTCAGTACTTATGTTCAGAATCATACAAACTTCTTGTTCAACCAATTTCCTATTGGTTTTATAACTGACCATTTCATCAGTTATATTGGTATCGAACTACTTACAACATTTTTGTAAATTTACACTTTCTGAGTCTATTTCACATCCATTTATGCTTAGCTTCATTTCATAAGCATATTCTCTCTTTTGATTATCCGTTTGTAATCTTACTTGTCGCATCTTACGAGTTAAGTATCAAACAAACAAGGAGAATAAACTTTTTATTGCATATCTAGCGATAATACATATACACATCACAAACATAACATTATAACTCAAAAACCCAAGCTCACGATCACTTTCCAACTAATCACACTCAATCAAACTTTGGTTTCCAACCTAAGTTTATCCTCAATTGAGCAAAACCTAGGCTCTGATACCAAGTTTGATTATCTTAATCCTTCGATAATATACCTATCCTAACCCATTCTTTCAACTTTGACATTAAAATAAATTTTATTAAATATTTAATAATGCTCCAAAACTAAATTTCTTTCCTTAATGAAACTTAAGTCCTGATTTGTTCAAGTGGAGCAAATTAGGCAATCATATGGATTTTTCTCCATATTTTGTAAAACTTTCGGCAGCACTTTCCCTAAAAGTGACCTGCTGAAAAAACTTTCACCTAATACACAGTAGAATTGGAAAGAGACCTAGAATAACTCACAACTCCCCGCAGTTCACAATCTATAACAAGTTCAGATTTATGAACTAACTTAGAGTCTCTGGTAGCTTTATTACTACTATATAATCCTAAATAGACAAAACTAATACATAAACTTCATAATTTATTTTGAACTAACTTATGAGACCGTCATAACCATTCAACGAAACTTTACGCCCTGCACTTACCCTAAAAACCCCAAAACAAAATATATAAACAATCTAAAACAAGAACTTATTTTAAATTTGATAAACAATTACCACAATCTTCGAGTCTTGTCAATTCTTCATTGTCATGTTATAGAATCTGACATCATCAAAAACAACTCGAAGATGTTAGGTAAGTAAATTCCTACATTGATCTGTACTCCTACAATTGTTAGTCTGATACATGGAGACATGTAATTGCAATTCCAAATAAACAATTAGATATATGAGTCAACATGACATGCAATCCACTCTGTTGTTGTCTCTTAGCTATAATCAGATGTTGACTTCCAAAAATAGTACAAATATAGTATTAATAGATCATGAAATACAGAGATAACTTATCGACGTTAGACTCTACTAGTCTCACTAGACGGGTAAGATGTAAGATTGAAACCTAGTTTCAATCAAACTAGACTCCGAAATAAACTTATCCCCCTCAATTTCTCTATGTATGCATGACCAAGAATGATAAAATGTGATGCAGACTATGACTAGGACCTTCAGGGCTTCGAAATTAGCTTTCTACAAACACTCTCTCTAAGTCTTCTATTAGCTATAAGTTAGTTTTATTAAGTTTATGTTTGAAGCAACATTGGAGCTTTGTTTATTTCATTAAGAGGTATTTATTTAATTATGTCTTTCAATTATATTAGGCAGCGACTAAAAGGACCCCAATTTTTACAAAACGGAGCCCATTACTGCACTGTACCCCAAATTTGAATTTTTTTACTAAACGAACACCACTTTTTCAACTTTATTCCCAAATTACCTCTGCCTTCAAACAAAGAAACCCCTCTTACCTCCCCCAGTCGTTCCATTTGGACCCCAAAACTTGAATCCACTATTACTAATTTTCCTCGCTAGTTAGGTGAATCTGAGCACTGTATCGAGGTCGGGGGTGCACGAGGAAGGCTAGTCGTGATTGAACCCTACCAGATACGTACTTAGAAAAGGTCGATGAGCAAGAGGAAGCTCCGCCAAGTCATTATGTTTTCTTGGTCGATTGGGTAAGTTTTTTCCATTAAAACATTAGGTTTTAAGATCGTAATAAGATTTCGCGTCTTTTGGTTTATATTTTGGTCGATTTTGGCTGGTGCGATTCGAGTGTGGATTTTCTTTATTTTAAGTAGTGTGATTCGTGACCAAAGGGCTCATAGGGCCGAGAATTTTGAATCCACCACAGTGCAGTCCAACCGAGTTGGATTTTAAACTTTCTAAATTGTATGACAGAATGTCTTCACTTACTCCTTGTCCAAAATCACAACTTGTTTTCGGACATCCATAACCGTAACCTGTATGGAGGTTTCAATTTCATTTGATCGAAACCCATGCTAATGAATTCGGCCCTGCAGCTCCAAACCTCATGAAATTTATATTTTTGTTACATTTTATATACATGCTTACAGTGTTTTTGTAGTGGGACTATATTGAGCACCATTTATTTCATTTTTAGGTATGTGGAGAATAAAAAGCCAAACAGGGAGGTCTCCGAGTGGTGGTATAGCTGGTGATGGCAGTACCGCATCCTCCCAAGTGGTGGCTGCCCTTACTGAAAGGAAACATTTGACTACATCAAACCAGAAGAAAAAAGTGGATCAGAATAATCCTATCCCCAAACGCAAATGGGTAAAGCATGCCAATGAGAGTGAGGCGCGCCTGATGAAGACTACTGTCGATGATGGGAGTACAAATTCTTCTATTGGGGATAGAGGTGTACTGACAACTAGGGCTGGGATTAGAGAAGATATTAAGCTTAGTCGTACACCATCGGGTGATGCTGCAACTAATGAGGCTAATGATGAAGATATGAGTTCTTCCACACATGTAGAAGATGAAACGACCACTTCATTTCCTGGTGGCTTGGTCAATTTATCGCTCTTACCCTCATTTCGACACCATGTCTTGCTAGACATTTAGAGGAACAAGGTACATATTTCTATGCTTTAGTTAATTTGTGAAATTTTTTAGTTCATTGTTATCTAACTTTAGCACAATTTATTTTGTAGAGTCGAGGATTCCTAAAGTGCATTAACCATGGTTCTCAATTTTCAATTTAGGAGACTATTCAGGGACATTCGAAGAAGGAAAAAGTGTAGAAGTTTGTAACGATCCTATATTTATTAATCGAATTTATTCAAAAATCTTAGACTAGGACGCCAGCCTAGGTCCACATGGACACTGTGGATAAGGTTAGGACATTTCGGGCTAGTTAAAACAGTTATTTTTCTTTAGTGGTTGTTATATTCCGGTGTTTAAATTATTAATTTTCATATTGCATCGCATGTGTGTACTAGAATGTTGTAATTGAGTGAGATTATGTGTAAGGACTTTGCCTCAAAAAGCGTATTGATGCAGGTATCGGGTAGGTGAAGTATGGGTATACTAAGTCTTATAATGCTAACTTAAATAAAATAACTAGAGCAAAGGTGAATATTGCATAAAATAGATAATCAAACTTTAGTCTAAGTCAATTAAATCGAGTACATCAAGGATTAACGCCCCTCGGGATGCATGCCAAGATGCAGGGCACTAGATGCCGAGTAATTGAGTACTAAAGGAAGTGGTAATACACCAATTTAAAACCTTAAATAGCCTACGTATGTATAAAAGTGCCAAAGTTAAATTAATAGAATCAATTGATTTCAAATGTATATAGCTGGATAGAAATTAAAGATGTCATAGATTTGCCACAAGATTCGCTCTAGAATGAAATCCTAGAGATGTAAGTTGGAAATTTGTGTCTACAAGAGGGAAGTTAGTGGAGTAAGAGTAAACGAGGACCATTAGATTGACCTCGAGATATGTAAACACAATTGATTCTAACATTACCTATATATAGCAAAGTTAGTGGAAAATCTCTTCATGCATTAATAACAAATTTTGTTCTTGTAATGAAGTGTTGGAAAATTCAGCAAGAACAAAAAGGAAGGGAGGTTGTCTTCTAGAGGAATTAAGATTGGAAGATCAAATCCAAGATTTCATCATCTAGGTACAAATAACCCACTCTTTATTTGTTTAAATTCATCAAAATATGTACATGGAAACTCAAGTTTTTGGGGTTTGGTGCAAAAATAAATTTCAAAGATTAAGCCACTATTTTTCCTTTTCTAAATGAGTGTTCTAAACTGATCTTGATGATCAATAATGTATCAAACTAGTTTTCACAAGAAATTAGGGTTTCATGAGTTCTTGATGCACACATGATTAGTTCTTAGAAAAATTCTTGACCCAACCTCTATAAATTGAGCATAACTTTCTCATAAAAACTCTAAATAGGGTGGATCATATGCTGTTGGATATCTTACCCAGAGATATACACATTTTGTCACTAGAGAAAACTTGAAATTCAAAGTCATTCTAGCTCAAAAATGCTCCGTAAGTAGGCAGTTGAATTGCTAATACGAGATTTTTAAAATGAACTTTGACAAGGCATAACTCTCTCAATTCTTATCGGAATGAGCTTATCTTTTAGTATGTTTTTGTTTGGTATGTAAGCTGCCTTGTGACTGAAACATAAGTTTTAGAGAAATGATTTTTACAATATTACTAGTTGGATTTGATTCCAATTCAGGCTATTTTAGGATGTATAACTCTAAACTTAATTTAAACACCTTAAATCACTCTAAAACACTGTAAATGGATCCTAGGGGACTCAAGGCAATGGTTTGATAGTTTGGAGCGTAGCGAGGTTAGATTCGAGAGTCTGGATAAGTTGGAGCATGACTTTTGAGGTGCGTAAAACCCTTGAGAATACTCCACAACATTTAGTTCATTTTTCTTATGCGTGTGATGGGTATTAAACTATTTTACTTCATTATTTTGTCTAACTGATTGAGTTGTTTATCGGGGTTTTTATATCAGGATGTATGGATGAACTTGGGCACACTATACAATAGCACATGTGATCAGGCCCTTGGTGAATTGTGATCCGAGCTGCACTAAGGTGCACGTGTTAGTGTAGCGCATGATATAGGCCCTGCGCCATGAGGACTTAGGTGATAGGACACTAGAAGGTTGTTGGAGAAGCCTACTAGAGAGATCTTTAGCTCTAAAGTATGGTATAGTCTACTAGGCGAAACACATCCTTGGGTTTTCATCGGAGACATTTATGCATATATTGACTTAACAGTTATTTGTTTACGTTCTTGTTTTCATTGTTAACTGCTACTTTGTTCAATTATTGCCTGTTGCGCTGTGTTACTATTATTGTACGCTGCTTGAATCTTTTGTATTGCTCTACATTCATGGGAGTTTGTCTTTCTATTGCCAAATAGTGTACTTGCATGTCTAGTAGTTTTATCTGATTTCTTGTTGAATATTATGTGGACTTCTCTTAGGATTTTACGCACTGGACTCATCATTGTATTTGTTAGGTAACGAAGAGCATATCCTTCTACGAGTAATGTCAAATGGGAATCTTAGGCAACTATCTCTTTCTGTTGACGGTCTTTGATATAATTGTAGGTTTTTATATTTTCATATATTTTACTTTGTTATGGGTATCAGGGGATTATGAGAGACATTGTACATGTATATACCTACTTTTGTTTATCTTGTTGCCTTATATTCAATGTACTTTATTTTCGGGTTTTCCACTACTTAGAAATTTTGATAATATGCATAAGATATCCATATATTTTTAAAGTCTTCCGCTGTAAAATGGTAATGAAACCTAATATGTTAACTAACTTGTTAAACAAACTCATTAGTAACTATATGAAGAATAATTGGCTAAGCTAGTCTTTGTTGGAAATGTGTAAACAACTAGTTAGGCAATAGGGCGTCATATATAAGCAAGCCTTGATGGGTAAGGTTTAGTGACGTGTGATGTGACATGGAGGTGCCTAGGGTTGTCTTGGGATTTAAGGCCATCACAAAGTTGATTGAGGACTCTGGCTTGAAACCTTTAGGTTATATCTCATATCTTGGAAGTAACCGGGTATTAATATCTGGCATTGCTGAGAGATGGCAACCCGAGACCAACACGTTCCACATGCCATTTGGCGAGATGACGATCACATTAGATGATGTGCGGGTTCTTCTTGGGATTCATGTCACGAAAAATAGTTGTTGTCAAGTCAAAATAGCGCATCGAGGTCACTTCGATGGTAAGTTGTTTGCTGGGGATTTCAATCAGTGAAGTTGATGAAAAGATCCGGACTATGCCTAGCCTCACCGTATGGTTGGCAAGGTTGAAGTAATGGTTTGCACTCCCAATTAAAAGACTTTTAGAGGAAGAGGAAAGTGAAGAGGAAGAGGAAGGTTTTGATGGGAAAAATGGGGTTATGTATACCCTCCCATTGAGTGCTTGGTCAGAGCCTACATCCTATACCTACTCGGGGCCACATTTTTTGCAAATAAGTCTGGTACAAGAGTCCTCCTTACTCTCATTCAGCTTTTGGAAGACGTGGACATGATTGGGAAGTATGCATGAGGTGGTGCGACACTTGCTTACATGTATCGTCAGTTTGGCATTGCAAGTCGAGCCGGAATCACTCAAATTTGCGGACAAATGACATTGTTAGAGGTTAAGTATTGAACCATTTTATTTTGATTGTTTATAACATTGTTCGTAACATTTGTTTTATGTCGGGATGGATGTAATATCGCTTTCCATTCATCAAGTTGCGTCTGCGTAATGACTACAAGGTGGGAATGCCCCAGTGATGAAGTGGCATCATAAGAAGAAGTCGAGGCTAACGTTGGACCTTCTCATAGAATTTAGGAGGCGACTCGGTAGGATGCAACCCCATGAGGTGATGACCCTACAGTACACTACAACCATAAAATACTAAGTTTATTTAAAATACAAAATGTTTATAAATAATTCATTATTCCTAGGTACATTGGTATACCACAAAGAATAGTGCACTTGCGACTACAAAATGGCATTTTATTTAGGTTCGATGAGGTTTTTGGATGTTATTGAACCACACAGTCCTGCAACGGCTTTGAGGCAAATGAGATATGTTCAAGGCATTACAAAATATCCATACCGATCTATTTCTACTGATAGGAGTAACCTAGCCCATATACTGAGTGAAGTACACTTACGACCCCCAATTTTGGAAAGAATGGGAGGACCATCTCATTGCTAAAGAATGACGCTGTGAAAAGGCAAACCATCTATAGCCAGCTGCACCAGGATACCTTGAATGGTTTCAGTCCGTGAGTCACCCATTTGCTGAAATTCTTGAACATGTATCTAGGGTGGATACGAAAGACGAGTCAACTTTGGTAGGAATTTTACTTATGTTGTATTTTATCTTCTTCTATAACTATTAGGTATATGTTATTAGTTATTTTCTTTATTTTTATTGACAGCGTAACCGTCGGGTACTTGACGTTGCATTGTGGTTCAGATCCATGCCGATGACTAACATTACATCCAAAAATGCAATCGCAATGGCAGATGCGGTAATTGTCTTGTTATCTAATGTTCAAGCTGAAGAAGAAGATATGGTGACTGCTATGACCACCTACAGCGACGGGGCTACAACATCCACTGTCGTTGGACATGGCTCAAAATTCGAAGAAGATTTTTAGTTGTTGGGCATCCTCCATTGACTTATGTTCTCTTCTATTTTCAACTAATGGATAAATTTTGATTGTTTATGTTTGAGTGTTGTTGTTCACAAAACTTTCTCATTTTGAATTTTTCCCTATCTTTGAATTTGCAGTTAATTTCCCTAAATGAACCTGCTAGAATCTGATTTATAAATGTTTGGAATGTTGTTCCTTATAGTGTGTATGTATGTTTTTGCAAAAATTATCGCATTTGGACTTGTAGGACTAATAAGTGTTGAAGATTAATGGGCCAGGACAAGCGAATACATTCAGGAGTTATTCTACAATTTCGGCAGGACTCAGCCGATAGTTGGTCATGATACTCGGCTCTAGATCTTCGAGCGTTACTAAAAATTTAGTTTAAGAGTTTTTTATATGGTGTATACAAAGTAAATTTATAGGGTATGCCCAAAACTTTATGGCGTTTCATATAAGGTACGACCATGTATAGCTGATAGTATGTGTAGCCTCTCGGACTACGCTGGTCGAAGCTTCGTTTACGTTATTTTAGTTATCAAAGGCGAGTTATGCGTAGTAATATAATGGGTTCTGCTCAATGGTACGGAATTCTAAGTCTGTACTTCTTTGATAATTTACAGTCACCTATTGATGACAATCAAGAAAGTCTCTTGAACTACTTGCTCCTAACGGTACCATAATTAGTTAAGTACTCAAATATGGGTTATACATAGAAATATTATGGGCTATGTTCAACAATATGGTGTTCTTTGTCCGTTTACCGTACTTAAGTTACGGCACAGTATGGCTGAGAATTTATATTGCATTTCAGACAACCAACTCAAAACATTCATATAATGTAGTTACGTTCTCAAATGCGGGGTGTGTTTTAAAATTTGACGGGTATGCATACCAGTGCGGTTGTATGTGTCCAAAGTCTATTGAAGCATTTTGTTCTTCAATCTCTGTAGTTATTACAACACGGTGGGTTACAGATAGAATAATAGTGGGGTATGAATATGAAAATGGCTATAAGATACCATTTTCTTAGTACATGTTATGGTTACACATGGCCGTTTTAAATAGGTTGTCACAACCCTTCACACCCGAAACCTCATAAGATAAAGTTAGAAATTTATTTGCAACGTAGGTTTTGCAATATGGTGGGGTACGCATAGTAAAACGATGGTATGTGGCTGAAGTAAGACTTGCACTCTTGAACATGCAGTATCGTGACCTAAGAAGAGATATCGGTCTTGTCAGACCGAGAGCACACAGAACCTACAAAAAATACTTAATTTCTCAACAAAGCCAACACTAACCAACATAACTTTTAACGAACATCAACTACACACTATTTGTAAATCATTGCAAACAGAAATAAAAAAATTAAGAACTTAATTATTCAAAAAAGATACATTACTTCCAATATTTGAAACTAACCACAAAATGAGAAGGCATGTTTCAAGTTTCAACCAAAATAAATAGCAACTACACATTAAGTAAATTTAAAGAGCAACTAAACTTGTCCATCATTGCCCCATCCATTTACACTCATATACACCCATGTATACCAAAAATACATGACACATACACAAAAAAAGGTGCATGTACCATTTTCAATCATTCAATCAAGTTCCAAAAAATAAAAGTCAAGACAAAGTATCAATCTAAACAAACGTATTCAGTGGGTCTAGTTGCTTGTGGTCGAGGTAGAACGTTCAATCCATCAGACCACGACCTAATTTCTTCCAAAGCATATACATCCCAATGCCTTGAGATATGTGGTAAAGGTGCATCACCCATCATTCGTAACTACAATTCAAAAATAGTAAAATTCGGTTATAAAAGAACAAATAACATTATTAGAAAATTAAAGAGATATATAAAAGACTTACCATAAAAAAATGAGAATTGTTAACCAAGCACAAACAAATGGTTCGTCTCTTAAATATGGAAGGGGGTGAACTAATGGTAGGAAACCAAGTCGCGGACCCACCAAAAGATAAAGAAACAAAAACCATCATGTAACAATTAGCAACAATTAATCCAATGTTCGGTAATGTAAGCAAAGAAGAACTTTGTGCAAACTCAGTCTTAAAAGTGTTAATGGCATTTCTAATTGTCTCAAAGTGGGTTGGCAACTAGAACCAATGGATGTAGATATCCCTATTACTATCAAGCTTATGCAATAGTTCCCTTCTCACCCTCATTCATCCAGAAATAAGTTTGTCTCCTAATGCCTCGCCTATGGCTCGATACCCACAATTGCCATCAAACTTAACATTCCTCATCTCTAGCTTATATGGTATCCATATATCCGGTACGTGATCAACAAATACAGCTGAAATTTAAGATCAAGTCTTTGATCACCTACATGGCACAAATGGGATAGAAATAGTGGCGCAAATGCGTCCCTTTCTATAACGACTTGTTACCTTAAGCTGGTGATTAGTGTGAATCTAAATCCTAAGTAGCCCAAGTTAGGCCTGTGGTTAAGTCTGGCATATCTCGATTAGCTTATATGGTATCCATATATCTGGTACGTGGTCAACAAATACAGCTGAAGTTTAAGATCAAGTTTTTGATCACCTACAGGGCACAAATGGGATAGAAATAGTAGCGCGAATGCGTCCCTTTCTATAACGACTTGTTACTTTAAGCTGGTGATTAGTGTTAATCTAAATCCTAATTAACCCAAGTTAGGCCTGTGGTTAAGTTTGGCATATCTCGATTAGCTTGTGCATGTGTTTGCATGATGGTTTGTGTTTGGTTGAAATGTTTAAAGAGTTTTATAGGTTGTAGTATAATAGACAATTCATACACAAGCTTATAAATGGTAAATACGTAAATAAACAATAAATTGCTAGTACACCAAGTGCGACGACGGGGTCATGAAATGAATGTGCACACCCAAAAATACTCGTTGGCATGTCCGGTGAATTCATCGGCAAGAAGGTACATAAGATATATACAACTATAAGTTGGTTTGAATTATATGGATCGTTGGATCGCCTTGAGATGAGCATGAGTGTTGATGATGTCAACATATATGTCATCTTAAAGAGTGTCATGTTAGCACATCAATCATCCGATCAGTCTGGAGATAGTGTGATGCGTATCTCGAGGAAAATCTATATATTTAAACTAAATACCTCATACTTATCTCTATAATTGATCGAGAAAGTGAGAGAGGGAATTGAGGGTTTTGATTATGATCCTAGGAGATTACTTAGGGAGTTGATTCAACATGGATTGAAGAGCTTAAACGATTAAGAATCTAGAGATCATCACTTTGGTAAGTATAGTTTTTATGTTTTTAAAGTTCAATTCGATGGTAATTGATGATATCTTTGTGAATTATGATTTTGTTGATTGGAAATGGTTTAATAACTTACTAAAGTCCTCTCTGATGAATTTTAGGAGTGTTTGTTGTTGTTGTTTGTGGATGGAATAGTGGCTGCTGCACTGTGTACTGTCAAAATAGTATAGGGTGGAGTGCGCTCTACCTAGTAGAGGATTGTGCTCCCTTTATCATTAAGGATGAACTTAACTGCTAGAGCGCACTTCACCAACTTAGGGAGCGCAATTTTACCCCAGAGAACAACAAATAAGCTGAGTTTTGATTATAATCTTAGGAGACTTAGGGACTGAACTTGGGGTTTTAAATATAGGATATTAGACCTATATTGATTACAAATGGTTTGTGATAGGTGTTCAATCCCTAGGAAATATTGAGTGCCCAAAAAGTTAGGGAATTCGAAACGAAAACCTAAACCAAGGTAAGTACGGATACCCTTACTTGTCAATGTTGCATGGCTATCCTAGTATGTATACTTCATGTAGTTTATAGACTAAATGGGGGGATTATGTACACCTTGATGTTTTTAATAAATGAAAAATACTTGTTCAATTCCATGTAGTTTATGTAACTTCATACTCACTTAAATAGATTGCGTAGATTACATACTCACTATAGGATTTTGGATAGAACCATTTGGCATTAATAGATTTGCTAATGGCCTTAGTGGGTGATTGACCTTAGTTTTATAAATAAAATGAGAATCACAGTGTAATAGTCATTAATTGTTTGATTTGCATCTATTATTTATAGAATTATATATTTTCCATATTCTTGTTAGTTATCATTGATGCATATTGTTATTGCATAATGTTCTTGATTATTATACGAAATGTTGATGGCTTTGTGAATCCTTACTGAGTAAGTTGGAGCGCTAACTCTAAATTTAATATTTCAGGTTTGCACCCCAACACTTTAGCGAAGGGCAAGGACAAGATTTATGAGTCTTATAATATTCTATATGATGTAATGAGCCTTCTTGTACATATATACACTGTTTGATATATTTTTTTGTATATAAACAGGGTTAGGTTACCAGGGATTAATTAGGGTTTCAAGCCGAGTATCGCCTTAATCGGGATAGGGAATGCGACACTTTCCCTTCCCTGTTCCCCTCCTAGCATTATTTAAAGATTGGGTTGGCTCAATGGAACTCGAATCACCAAAAATATACTCCTGGGTTGCTCGAGCCTCGGCAACAGGTCGAACCTCCTCAATAACAGGCCAAACCTCCTCAGCAAGAGACCGAACCTCCTCAGCAATAGGCCAAACCTCTTGAGCAACAAATCGAGCCTCCTTGACAACAGACTGAGCCTCATTGACAGCATAACCATCCTCCTCAACAGCAAACCAAACCTCCTCGGTAAACCTAGCTCGGGTCTTGGCAAACTCAAAGCCAGATGGAGTCCTTATGGTAGATTTCTTGAGTTTTTCATTTTTTCTCACTTTTCAGGATTTTTCTTTTCTAAACCTAAGGGACCATTACGCAGCCAACCCATACTCTTTATTTTCTCTTTGGGTATGAAAATTACAATTGAAGTCGGGCATGTGGTTTTCCTAAACTCTTGGATAATTCTTGCTCTTAAATCGGGATTGCTACTTCAAAACTTAGCATCGACTACTTCCATTTTAGCTCAATACTCAAAGTCATTTTTTTGTTCTTCACTATCTTAGATCGGGTGCAAGTTCAATTTCCTCTAATGTGGTAACACCTCTCCAAGAGTAATTGGGCTACCATCCAAAACATGTGATGTGATCTTGTGGGCACATAGCAACCCATGATTGGCTCGTAATACATATACACAAATAAATCTATCGAGCCAACACTAATTTTAAGCTTCTTTAATTCCTTATGGATCTTATCCAATGCATATCGAGAAATAAACCCAATGATTGAGTTGTAAATGTGATGTTGATACTGATGTGTAACGAGATGCCTTGACCGGTTGAATGAAGCCTCCACATCTTTTTGCTGGTGGTCAAGAACTAGGTTTATGGACCTCCACGTATCCTAAAAGTGTCCCTGTGTGGTCCTCAACTCTTTCTTCAATATAGAATGCATACCCTCGACCTAATTAGTAGTGGCATTCACAAAATGCATCACCTTATCCGTCCACGCTGCAACGAATTTATCCTTATGATAAAACTGAGTGTCCAGAACGTAATCTACCAAACTGGGCACGCTTCTATATTCATCTTCAAGCTCTTTTACCCTATCCTTGTATGCTAACATTATCCGAGCGTTTACCACATCTATCCACTTCCCATACCATCGGTTGTAGTTCTCCTCCTTAGAGAATAATTTTCTTGTCTTGGAATGGACATTCCTATATACGTGCCAACAACACAATAAGTGCGTACAAGTTGGGAATACTTCCTCTATGGCCCTTATGAGAACTTGATCTCTATCGATCAAGATGACCCCGGGGAGTGTCCAGTCATCCAATAAATCCCTCAACTACCTTAAATCCCATGCATAGTCAAGCATCGTCCCTTTGGCTAAGAATGCATATGTCACAATGAAAGTCATGCTAATGGAAGTGATGCCGACAATTTCGAGCAAAAGGTACTTGAACCTGTTAGTCTTGTAGGTGCAATCCATAATAGACTTATAAGGAAAACACTGAAGAAGTTGCAACGATGTAGGGTGAGCAAAGAATAGGCCCATGACGATATCCATTCCCTCCTAAAACACATGGTACTCCACATATCGATTCTCGTCCAATTTCTGAAATAACATATGCATCTTTGTCTTGCCTTCAACTTCAATCATTCTCAATCAGACCCTCTCATTATAGATTGTTTTCATGACAGTCACATTACATGGATTCTTGTCCTTAATGTTGGCAAAAATGTGTTGAGGTTTTAACACTAGTATTACTCAAATCTTTGAGAATAACCCTATCAAGTTTGGTAAGCATTCCTGGATATGGATGACCAATCAAGTAATTTGAAAACTTATGGTTGTGCACCCCATACACAACACGCACATGACGTTTCTCATCAGCCTCATGTTTAACATTCATCTTTAATTGAAAACCACACTTCTTCGAGGTGGTCTTTTAAGGCTTGTCCTCAGCCTTATCCCCATCCTTTTCTTTACATATTTTTTAAGGAGCCAACTTCAACTTCTTCACCTTTGAAATCTTCGGAGCAAAAGAACCGAACCTCTCGCATCCAATGAACAACCTAACTTGCCGACAAATGGGAACATCTGATTTTAATAAAATGACTGAAAATCCACACTCTTTGGCTGTAGCCTGTGCCCAACTAACTATTTCCTCTCTATTGTCGAATGGCATAGCCGGTGTGAAGGTATCGGTGAAGTTCGGGAAGGGATCACTCAATGTGCACCTTTTGTCCTTCATAAGAACCTACAAGGATAAAAAAGCCATTAATTAAATACAAAACGATGGAAGAAAACTCAAATTTCATCATTTTTAATCTGTACGAAGCAGCAAGTCCGAGACATCCAATATAAACTTTGGCTACCATAACCGACGCTTATAGTGTAAGTATCGGACACATGGAGTCAAAATGTATATATGGATAACGGAGCACAATAGCCGAAAGCTGAATAATCATATTGGTTTTAACTTACAAAGTAGTGTTTACTACTTATGACATAGTAGGGCCGAGATGCATGTTGGACGTCTCAACCTTGTCAGTCAAACAAACATGGGCATGATGAAACATAAAAAATCTCTGCGTAAATCGATGAAAAACTTGACCACTCACCTCATTCTACTCTGCTTCACTTTGGTTTGGCGCTTCCTCTACGTTTTCCATCTTCAGTGGTTCGATTAGTCCAAAAAATTGATGATCTAGAAATTCCAAAAATGGAAACAATGTGAGCACTCAAAAAATAATAAACATGCTAGTACAACAATAAAAACAATGAGAAAATGGACTTACTTGGTCAATTTCGTAAGGATTCAACCTTATTTAGCCGAAAAATGAGAGTGGATGGAGTTGGGGTCGGAGAGAGTTTCGAGAAAGGGGAGCGACACAATTTTTTTTTCAAAACGTTAGGGTATGCTTATAACAATAACCCCTTACATATCAGGTGCAATAAGGACATTTCGCTAATGGGTTCTAAAAAAGTCAGTTAAAATTTTAAATTTGGGGTATGTTTCGTAAAAACTGGGGTCCTTTTAGCCACTGCCTTATATTATTGCTTTATTTATTTCCAACATGAGTGAGTAGTTTATTAATCTAAACAAACCCTAGACATGTATATGCTTTGGATTGCTATATAGTTATGATTAAGGAATCCTGTACTTAATGCTTTAAATCTAATCATACACAACAATCATTGTTTTAATAAGTAATTTTTGTGTATTACAACTAATGATGATTGATATTGTAGGCATAGTTGCAAATATGTATTATGATATTTTGATTTTGATTCTAAATCTATGATTATTGAGAACAGTTATAGAATTAGTAACTAGGATTAATCTATAGGGTCGCATTACCTGAGTGGATGTTCTAAGTTATTTATTGATTGGCATATTCAGATTAATATTTGATTCAGACTATGCATGATTTTAATGGAGTGTTAATGCGATCGTAATTTCTATTTTATTGTGTAACGACCTATTACCTTAAGCTGGTGATTAGAACTAATCCAAATCCTAACTAATCCGAGTTAGGCTTATGGTTAAGTTCGGCACACCTCGATTAGCGTGTGTGCGCATTTGCATGATGTATGGTGTTTGTTTGAATTGTTAAATCAGTTTATATAAAGGTTGTGGTATAATAAGGATTATACACAAGCCTATAAAATGAAAAATACACAATAAACAATGATTTACCGGGACACTAAGTGTGACGAGGGGGTCGTAGCATGAATGTGCGTGCGCAAGGACACTTGTAGGCACGTCCGATGAGTTTATCAGTGAATAATACACAAGATATATATATTTAACTGTTTTTAGATATATAAATATATATTTTGGAAAATAAAAGAATAATAGAAATATATGGATGACTTGATTGTCTCGAACAAAGCGTAAGTACTTGATGTGTCAAATTTCATGTCACTTAAAGGAGTGTCACTTTAATGCATCAACCACATGATCGGTCTTTAGATAGCGCGACATGTATCTCGAGAAAAATGCATATATATATAAACAAAAATCCATCGTTATCTTTATTCATTCTATCCTCCGAGAATTCGGGAGAAGTTCAGTTCGATTCAGATCGATGGAGGTTGATCTGGGGAACTGAATTGGATGAGGTTGAGGAGCTTAAATGGATCAAAAGCTAGTGATTATCAAATTGGTAAGTTTAATCTTTGAGTTCATTGAAGTTCAATTATATAGGGATGATCAAATCTTTATGAATTGGTGTTGTTGTTGATGGAAGTTGGATTGATAACTTCATTAGAGATCCTCCTTGGTGATTTGGGAGGTTGTTGGGATGTTGTTGGAGTGATTTAGCGAAGAACAGTGACTGCAGTCCTGCGCTCTGGTTCGATAGCACAGGGTGGCAGTGGAGCGCGCTCACTTCATCGATGAAGATGAACCCAACTGCTGGAGCATGCTCCACCAAACGAGGAAGCACGCTCACACCACTAGAAATAACAAATTTGCTGTATTTTACATAGAATTTCAGGAGGACTTAGGGATTGGTCTAGGGGTTCTCAATATAGTATATAGGACTTAAATTGAGTACAAATAATTGGTGATAGGTTGAGGAACACCGAGGAAGTGTGATATGACCGAAAAGTTAGGAGTTTGGAAAAATAGACTTAAACTCGAGGTAAGTACAAAGCTTATTTATCAATATTGCCTGGCTATCTAGTATACATAGTTCATGTAGTTTATGGACCGGAATGAGGGATTATATACACTGTGATGGTTTTCAATAAATGAAAAATGGTGTTTACTGTGATTCACGAAAGTAAGTTCCTAGAACTGTGACCAGGTTATATAGGAGATGGGTTCATTTCCCAGCCTATATGTAACTTCCTACTCAGTTTATAGGTTGCATGGGTTTCATATTCACTAGAGGGTTAGGAATAAAACCATTAGACATTAGTGGATGGGCTAAAGATCATATCGCCCAATATGTTGGTCTAGCAACCACATTAATGGCACTGGTGGGTAATCAACCCTAGTTTTATAAGTAAAAAGGGGATCATGGTGTAACAATCTATGATAACTTGCTTTGCATCCATTTATGTATTAAGTTTATATGCTTTCCATATTCTTGTTAGATATCATTGATGCATGTTGTTATTCCATGATATTCTTGATTACTATATGGAATGTTGATGATTAGTGTGAATCCTAACTTATTGAGCAAGTTGGAGTGCTCACCCAATTAACATTACAGGATAACCGACGAGCACTACGACTATGGGATGGAGAAGATATCAGTCTTGATCTTCTCTTTGATGTGATGAATCTCTCTTGTCTTATATATTTGTACTGAATTACAGTTTTGTAATATCACAAGAAATGGGTGATTTATATAACCGTGGTTTATCCCGATTTTGTTTTAATTTTGTATATTGTGTTTTGAATTATCAAAAAAGTTTTGAATTTATGTTGCGTATATTAATTGTTTTATTTTGGTATTCGATATACATCAGTACTTATCAGGTGAAGGTGGTAAGGACGCTGGCTCCAGTTAAGTCTGGTAAAGGTAATCTGGGCTTAAGTAGGGTTTCATATCGGGTATCGCCATAATCAGGTTAGGGGATGCTATAGCTTTGTATCAAAGCCTAGGTCAGACAAGGTTTTAAGGTTTTTGTTACATTGGATACCTCGGATACAGTTTGGTGTCCGAGTCTAAGGTTTATCACTTTTAAGTTAAGTGGTAATGGTGATACGTTTTGTAACATGGATAAAACTCTAACCCTAAATTCACTTTTGAATGGTGTTCGATGTGAATATTAGCCTACTTTAAAGTGTAAGGTGTATCAGAATACTTAATAACGAAACCTAAGTGTATTGACTCTGAGAGTTGTCTCGAGTTAAGAATAAGCTTAGGGTGATAAATGGTTTTTATCTTAATTTTGGGGGTAACCAAAAGATAAAAGGTTGAGATATGTTATTTGTTGTGTATACTATATCTACATGGTAGATATGAGAGGTCGAAGAGCTCAGGAGAGTCTTAATATCGGGGAGACAAAAAGGAAAAACATAAGAAAAGTTACAAAGATAAAATGAAACTCTTCTCCAAGTAACATCATCAATGGTCTTTGTTCTTATAGATATTATTAGAACAATAATAGTCAGTGAAGAAGTATCTATTAGATCAAGACCTTGAGACGTACTAGGAGAGTGAAAATTATGAAATAATAGAATACTAATGACTTTGGGGGAAAACTCAAAGGTGGTGGACCACTTTGAGAAAAGACTTTATAGTAGTATTAAGAATAGCTGAGTAAGTAATGAAAGTTATTCAGTGAATAAATTAGTGATTAATGATAAAAGCCTAATGGAGGTTAAGAAACCATATTGGAATGAAGTAAATGTTCCAGTTATGGTGTGAATCCATATTGGAATGACAAGTGGTTTGTCAGAGAATAAAAAATAGTGAATCCAAATTGGAATGACAAGTGGTTTGTCAGAGAATAAAAAATAGTTTAATTCAGAATATAGCTGTGAGTTGGTAAGATATCATAGTCTGATTTATTAGACTGGTATAGTCTAAATTGGGGAGAATGAGTAGTCAATCAATCTAAAGATTTGAGGAATCCAAAGAATAACATAGTAGTGGGAATGAGTATTTATTACCTAGGATTGATAACTCATTATGAAATAAAGTGAAATCAGTGGTACTCAAGAGTTCATTGAGATCTGACTGTCATAGTGAAAGTAAACAGAGTTAAGGATATCTTTATAAAATGAATTCAGGCGGTTGCTGGATCATTTTAAGTGGATGGTAGAAACCACTAGAACTTATTAGAAATTGTGCTATGTTCATAAATTAATGGTATCAAGTATTGAAAACCCTATTATAATAAAATTGTTATTGTGTTATCAATAATAACATGGAATCTTTGAAAACTTAGAGAATGCACAAGCAATTACTGTAAAGAATTGAAATTGGTAACAATAAGTTGGTTGAGACCAGATTTTACAAAATGTTAGTGCTAAGTTTCAAAGATTTTTAAATTATATAAGTGTTGAATATTAACAACAAATCAGGGGATTTGACTGTAATTGAGATAATATGAGATTGTCAGGCATTCTACACAAAGGTAAAAAGAGGAAAGTAAGCTTGAAATAATTAAATATTACAAACGATTGATCCAAGGATCTATAATATCATTGTATAATTTATTCAGTTAATTCAAGTATGAAATTGTTATAATGTGAAAGCAAATACAAGGAAGCCATGGAAGAAAGTGGAAGTATAGTTTAACTACAATGTTTGCTTGGCAATACCTAAATTATTAAAGAAGTTAGAGGTGCATCCTAAGATCTCTAATTTAGGTAAGAATGTGTAATGACACAAGAAACCAAAATTGTAGCTATTACTCCTACATATACAATTCTAGATGAGTGAGGAGAAGTATTGGAGATTGCTAATCTCGTGATAGCCAATTTGGTAATGGTACCAAATACAGCAAGGCATCACTTGTAAATTAAGAAGGAAGGTTATTGAGAGTCTTTTAATCATTTTTTGAGATTAATGAGAATCTTAGAAGCATCATTAAAAGGCAACCTAGAAATATAACACCAGTGGACTGGTGTAAGGTTAAGTAGTAAGTTTCAAACTGTGGAAGTCTGAAAAGTGGAAAATATCAGAGTGATAGAAATAAAACGTAAGATAGTTACCTTGGAATTTCCTAATTATTAGGAATTCACTCTGAAACATCACTCATCAAGGTGATTATGTGGACAATGCCTTGAAAAGAAAAGGACAGAGGCTATAGTTATGAAAAAAGTTGCTCAGTAATATCTCTTAAGTGAGATGTTTACTGATGCCAAATGGAAGTCTTGTACAGGCATATCATCAGTTGAGTTGGCTAAATCGATAACTACAAGTTTGTTCTTTGTAAGTCATATTGGAGTTGAGCTGGTTGATTGAGTGAAAGTTATGGGAGAAATTGATTGAGATTATCAAGTAGGTCAAGGGTGAATACTAATTATTGATGTTCGAAAGGATAATCTCATGTCAAAATATTGAGCATGTAAGGAAAGTTCTTAGAACTTGAAATAAAAGCGAGGCAGGAGGAAAGTAAATAATATTAACCTAGAAGTTATATTATACTTGCTTTATATGAATGACAATTCATGCTCATAAATTCATGATGGATTAATCTAAGTTGTGGTGACAACTAAAGCTTATTGATATTATTATTGTAAAATTGACAGAGTTTAAAAATTTCTTGCCAGTATTATGGTTTAAAATTCTCATGGAAAAGTAAATGGGATATACGTGTGTAGAAGAATTGAGAGTTATAGAGAACCAGGATTATTATTTCGGTAAGGAGCCGGAAGTCTGCTTCTATAGGGGGAAAAGATGTATAATTGTTGGAAGGGACTCTCTCAATCTTAACACAATATATCTACGGCTGGTCTTAGTTTCCAGAGAATGTAAATTTTCGAGCTGGTGACTTGGAAGATATTAGTTACTGGAAAAAATATTTACTATGTAAGTTCTCTCGTGTTGATTTTAGCAGGTTATATATGATATTGAGGTATTTTCCTTAAAAAAAAATTGTATGCTTTACTTCATCGTTAATTGGTAGGATGAGAAGTAATGATGCAAATTTGTTTGAGCCCGAGTACATAATTTAGAACTACACATAAATGTATTATCAGATTGTCAATATATTATTGCAACTCAGGTATATGGAGAAAATGTAGCTATTGCTAGAGCTTCTCAATTTAGACTTTATGAGGAAGTGACGGTGATGATGATTTGTGTAAGTTTAGCTGACATGTCATTAACTGATAGAGCTAATTTTAGAGCTACCAATCTGATCTTTTGAGTTCAGATTTAAACTGAATTGAAAACAAATCAGTGGTGATTGGTTGTCAGAAAGATAATCAGGATTATATAGAGCGTTAGAGGTTAACAGCTACTGTTGATTATCCTGATTGGTTGGATCTGGTAATGGTGCATTACGATTCAGGGGTAGGTTATGAATTCTAGTTCAGGATTAGTGAGATAGAAAGTGCTACGAAAATCTCATAGATTTCTTTATGATATTTATCTAGATAACAATAAAAAATAGAAATATCATGAAATAAGGAGCCTTTATTTATTGTTGATCTGGGATGAAGATTGATGTTGTTAAGTTTGTAATGAGATATGAGAAATATCAGTAAGTTAGGGCTCGGCACAGGAAACCTAAAGGTTATTGCATTCACTGCCTATTTTTGAGTGGAAATGGGAACATAGATCGGTGGATTTTGTTTCCAGTTTATCTCTAAATTAGAGTAAGCACAATACGGTATGGATTGTAGTTAACAGGTTAACAGATTTCACGCAATTCTTGCCAGTTTCTATGCAAAATCCTCTTGACTAATTACGTAAAGTATACATACATGAGGTATCAGATGGAGATCAGAGATTCACGTCTAGATGGTGGAGTGAATTACTATGAAAGCTGGGGAACTGTTCTTAATCTCGATATGATATACTACTGGCAGACTGATGGGTGGCCGGAGTAATTGATATTTGGTGCTAGAGGATATACTTCGAGCTTGTGTCTTGAAGTTTGGTGGTAACTAGAAGAGATACATTTCTCTGTGTGAGTTCTTTTGTAATAACAGCTGTCAAGCTAACATTTGAATGCTCCTTTGAAGCTATGTATGGTCAACCATGTCATTCACCTAAGTGATTGGACAGGGGATGAAATGCAAGTTTGTTGGAGCCATAATTGATTCAGAATTACACAGAGGAAATGTATCAGATTCGCCAACATTTAACTACAACACAACTAAGGCAGAAGAGATACGCCGATAAATATCATAGGTTGTTGGAGTTTTCAAATGACAAATATGCTCAGTTGAAAATCTCACCTATGGAAGGAGCTGTATGGGTTTGGATTGCATGGTAAGCTAGCTTCAAGGTGTATTGAGCCATACAGAATAAATGAAAGGATTAATTCTGGTATTTAAAGGTTAAAGTTACCTCCTCGGCTAGTCGAAGTTCATAATGTCTTCCACATGCTAATGTTGTGTAAAATGAAGACTCAGTTCACTCCAATAATTGATTGGAAAGAATTTGATCTTCGGTAAGACTTATCTCGCAATAAGCAGTCAAGTAGATTTCTTGATCGTAAGATTAAAAAGCTAAAAACCAAAAAGATACCTTTGGTTAAAGTGAAATGGTGATTTCATAAAAATGAGGAACTAACTCTGGGAGCATAAATCTTATGGGAAGAAAACAGTTTCCATTTCTCTTTGAAACTATAGGTAATTTCAAATTTACTTTAATTTCAAGAACGAAATCGCTTTAAATTGGGGAGATCATAACGAGCTTTTACCTTAAGCTGTTGATTAATATTAATTCAAATCCTAATTAAACCGAGTTAGGCTATTTGTTAAGTTCGGCGTACCTCGATTAGCATGTGCGTGGATTTGATGATGTATGGTGTTTGTTTGAATTGACAAAATCAATTTATATATAGGTTATGGTATAATAAGGATTATACACAAGCCTATAAAATAGAAAATACACAATAAATAATGATTTATCAGGACTCCATATGTGACGAAGGGGTCGTGGCATGAATGTGCACGCTCAAGGACACTTGTAGGCATGTCCGGTGATTTTGTTGGTGAATAATACACGAAATATAGGTATTTATATGTTTTTAGATATAAATATATGTATAGGAAAATAAAAGAATAATATAAATATATAGATCACTTGATCGTCTCGAACAAAGCATAAGTGCTTGATGTGTCAAATTTTATGTCACTTTAAGGAATGTCACTTTAAGGCATCAACCACGTGATCTGTCTCGAGATAGCGCGAGACGTATCTCAAGAAAAATCTATATATAAACAAAAACCCATCGTTATTTTCATTCATTCGATCCTTCGAGAATACGGGAGAGGTTCGATTCGATTCGGATCGAAGGAGGTTGATCCGAGGAGCTGAAATGGACAAGATTGAGGTACATAAACGGATCAAAAGCTAGCGACTATCACTTTAGTAAGTTTAATCTTTGAGTTTGTTGAAGTTCAATTATATGGTGATGATAAAATCTTTGTGAATTGGTGTTGTAGTTGATGGAATTTGGTTGATAACGTCATTAGAGGTCCTCCCTGGTGATTTGGGAGTGTTTTGAGGTTGTTGGGATGTTGTTGGAGTGATTTAGTTGATGGAATTTGGTTGATAATCAGTGCCGAAGGAAGAACAGCAAGGTGGAGTACGCTACCTTGGGCACTGATTCGACAGCACAGGGTGGAGCGTACTCCACCTCGCAAAGGAGCGTGCTCCCTTCATCGATGAAAATGAACCCAACTGCTGGAGCGCGCTCCCACCCCTGAAAACAACAAGTTTGCTTTACATATAATTTTTGGAGGACTTAGGGATTGGTTTAGGGGTTCTCAATATATTATATTGGACTTAAATTGAGTACAAATTATTGGTGATAGGTTGAGGAACACCGAGGAAGTGTGAGATGACCAGAAAGTTAGGAGTTTGGAAAATGAGACTTAAACCCGAGGTAAGTATGGATTCGCTTATTTATCAATATTGCTTGGCTATCTAGTATACGTAGTTCATGTAGTTTATGAACTAGAATGGGGGATTATGTACATTGTGATGGTTTTCAATAAACGAAAAATAGTGTTTACTGTGACTCACAAGAGTAAGTTCTTGGAATTGAGACCAGGTTATATATGAGATGGGTTCCCTTCCCAGCCCTTAAGTAACTTCCTACTCAGTTTATTGGTCGGTGGGTTACATATTCACTAGAGGGTTTGTGATAGAATCATTGGGCATTAGTGGATGGGCTAGAGAGTATATCGGCCAATATGTTGGTCTAGCAATTGCATTAATGGCACCGTTGGGTAATCGACCCTAGTTTTATAAATAAAATGGGGATCACAGTGTAATAGTCCATGATAACTTGCTTTGCATCCGTTTATGTATTGAATTTATATGTTTTCCATATTCTTGTTAGATATCATTGGTGCATGTTATTATTGCATGATATTCTTGATTACTATATGGAATGTTGATGATTAGTGTGAATCCCTATTTATTGAGCAAGTTGGAGTGCTCATCCCAATCAACATTATAGGATAATCGACGAGCGCTACGTCTATGTGATGGAGAAGATATATGAGTCTTGATCTTCTCTTCGATGTGATGACTCTCTCTGATCTTATATATTTATACTGAATTGCAGTTTTGTAATATTACAAGGGATGGGCAATTTATATAACCGTGGTTTATTCCGATTTTGTTTTAATATTGTATATCGTGTTTTGAATTATCAAATAAGTTTTAAATATTTGCTGCGTATATTACTTGTTTTATTTCGATATTCGATACACAGTAGTACTTACCAGGTGAAAGTGGTAAGGCTTCTGGCTCTAGTTAAGTCTGGTAAGGGTAATCTGAGCTTAATTAGGGTTTTAGATCGGGTATCTCCCTATTCAGGTTAGAGGATGCTACATATTGTGTTTTATCTAATAGATATATTTACAATGATAAGGTATGACTTATTTTCCATTAAATATAGGAAAATTGATGGCTTGCTAATGGCTATCAACCTAATATGAATTATAAATGCAATCCAAGTATATTACATTGTTTAGTGGTGGTTTGCTTAGATGTTTGTTTAGATATTTATATTATACTAAATTTGAATTTTTTAATTAAGTTTGCATTGAATTGTTTGAATTAGTTTATTTAGTTTGGTTAATTAAGTTAGTAGTCATAGTTTTAGTTATTTATTACTTTGATTCTCGTTTAATTATATTAACTAAATTAAAAAAAAAAGATATTTTCCTTAGAAGTTTGCAAAATCCCTGTGGAGACGATATCTCATTTACCACTTCTACAAATAATAGGAAAATACGGGAAACTATTGTGTATGCTCGACATGTGTCATGGAGCATATTAAATCGACAAAGTAATAATTCAATTCCACATGATGCAAGCTGGGTGGCGCTCAAAGAGATGGTTCAAACTTTTATTTTTTATTTAATTTAATTATCAAGTCATTGATCCAATAAAGTTTTAAATTGTCGAGTCATTGATCCTATAAAGTTAATATATTTTAAACTATTTCCATCAAGAAGGGTATAATTTGCTCCACTTTAAGGGTTTTAATGGCCCAACGATTACTTTAAGGATTAATATGTTCGAGCATTTATAATTTAAGGGGTTTAGTACCTTATGCCTTTTGTTATGTAAGTTGGAATATTTTTTTAAGCATATATATATGACTAATGTTATGTAATAAGAGAAATTGATTGATTAATAAGAATTGGATTTCTTTTCTTTGTGAATTAAGGTTTCAATTCTATGTGTCGTTAATTTATTTATTCATTGATTTTGAATAATCATTAATTTAAAAGACTTTTGATGCATCAGATGAGATTGGAAAAAACTGAAACATTTCATATCTGATAGTGGGTCATTTTCTTTTGTGGGTGATTTTGTTGTTTGAAGTGGTTTTTAGAAATAAAAGAAAGAAAAATGGAGAGCGATAGTTTTTTTTTTAATTTGTAGGTGGTTTTGCTTTTTTAGAATAGTTTTGAAAAAGAAAGAAAAAGAAGGGGTAGTTTTGGCGAATGCAAAAAAAAAACCAGGTTGGGGAGGGGGCGAATTTTCACCTAATTTCTTTTTTCAAACAATAATTCTACTAGAAAAGAAAAAAGAAGTACAATAAAATCATAATCAAAACAATTTGCAATGTTAGTTAAAAATATTGATAAGTTCTACATGAAGGGAGTTGAATCCTGTGATTTTGCATGTTTTGTAAATTTAAAATACCTTTCAACAAGTGCAAATGTGATGGCCTGAATCTCTAATTAACACACTGCTCGGCCTAATCTCGATATAAGCCGTAATCGCAGCCACGTAGGACTTAATAACGTATTAGTCAGCATTTTTGTCTTATTTTTCTCGTAACTCATGTTTAAGATAAGTATTATTTATTTCTTGTTATTCGTGATTTTCAGAAACTCCACCTATGTTGTACACTATGTGCGCTACATAGCCGGTCCCAAGTCTAGATAAAGGAGGAGGACTCTGACGCCCATTTTTTCATACTGAAAAATAGGTAAGGGAGGTCCCAAACTCACTTTTCTTACCCGAAAAGTGGGGGAGGGAGGCCCCAAGCTCATTTTTCATTCTTGGAAAATGGAGGAGGGTTGCGATAGGTTGACAGCCAGCGTAAAACTTTTATCACTTTTATATATAAACGTTGGGGTGTTCCCACCTAGCGACGCGCTGCATCGGAGCCCCGGTGTAGTGAGAAATGAGCAAGGGTGTGTTTCACATCGCCGCTTGGGTGTGAAGAAAAATGAGCAAAGTTTCCCACACATAGGACATGTGTGGGTAAAGAAGCTAGTCCCTTCACATCGTCGCCCGGATGTGAAGAAAAATGAGCAAGGGTTCCCACACAAAGGACGGGTGTGGGTAAAGAAGCTATTTCAAAACAAACACGAAAACAAAAACAAAATCATAGATACGGACACTAGACAAAATATAAATAGAAAAGGAAAACAAATACAAAGAGGAGAAAAAATTCGTTTAGGAACATGGAACATAGGAACACTTACGGGGAAGTCAATAGAACTAGTAGATACCATGATTAGAAGGAGAGTCAATATTGCTTGCCTCCAAGAGACAAAACGGGTAGGAGAAAAGAGTAGAGAAATAGGAAGCATAGGGTTTAAACTGTGGTACACCGGTATAGATAGAAAATGCAATGGAGTAGGAATTGTGGTGGATAATGATTATAAGGATAAGGTCGTAGAGGTTAAAAGAATGGGGGATAGATTGATTCTAGTTAAATTAATTATCGGAGACGAAAAAATTAACATACTTAGCGCCTATGCACCACAAGTAGGATTAAGCGAGCATCAAACGCAAGATTTGGGACGATATGGATGGATTTATGCAAAGAATACCATTAGATGAAAAGGTTTTTATTGGAGGAGATTTAAATGGGCATGTCGGGGCAAGTAACGATAGGTTTTAGAGAGTTCATGGAGGTTTTGGTTACGGTAATAGAAATGAAGAAGGAGAATCAATCTTAGAATTTGCTTCTGCATACGATCTTGTCTTAGCAAATACTAGTTTTAGGAAGAGGGATTCGCATATAATTACTTTTAGTAGTGGTCATAATAAGAGTCAAATAGATTTTCTTTTAACAAGAAAAATAGATAGAAAAATATGTAGAGACTGCAAAGTAATACCTGGTGAAGCACTTACTACCCAACATAAGTTAGTAGTACTTGATATTAAGCTAACACGACGACATAATATAAATAAAAAAGTTAGTAACCCTAGAATAAAGTGGTGGAACCTAAAACATAGTAAACAAGTAGAATTTAGTGAAAAACTACCAAAGGAAAATATTCGGAATCTTGACTTAGATGCTAATACAATGTGGTTAGAAATGAGTAGTTGCATAAGGAAAGTGGGATCAAACGTATTAGGTATATCTAAAGGCTTGGGACCACCAAAGAAGGAAACACGGTGGTGGAATGAGGATGTCCAACGAGCAATGGTGGTGGAATGAGGATGTCCAACGAGCAATTAAGACTAAAAGAGAGATGTATAGGAAAATACCTAAGTGTCAAGATGAAGATGTGTACAATAAATATAGAGAAGCTAGAAAACAAGCTAAAAAAGTAGTTAGTCAAGCTAAAACAAATTTCATGGAAGTTCTATATACAAGGTTAGGTAATAGAGATGGCGAAAAATATATATATAGGCTAGCCAAATTAAGAGATAAAAAGAAACAAGACCTAAGTCATGTAAGATGTATTAAGGACGAAAATCAAAATGTTTTAACGCGCGAGGAGGATATTAAGGAGAGATGGAGAAGTTACTTCGATAGTTTATTTAATGATGGTCAAGTTGATACTATAATAGATGAAAACCCACACCAAGAAAGAAATGTAAACTATACACACAATATTAGAATTGTAGAAGTTAAAGAGGCATTGAAAAGAATGAAAATAGGGAAAGCATGTGGCCCAGATGAAATACCCATAGAGGTTTGGAAATGCTTAGGAGAAATTGGATTGACTTGGTTAACAAAACTTTTCAATTAAATTTTAAAATCAAAACGGATGCCAATGGATTGGAGAAGAAACACGTTTGTGCCAATCTTCAAAAATAAAGGAGACATTCAAAGTTGCTCAAACTATCGGGGAATTAAACTTATGAGTCACACTATGAAACTTTGGGAGAGGATAATTGACAATAGGCTACGGAGAGAAACAACAATATTTCATGCCTGGGAGGTCAACTATGGAGGCGATTTTCCTTTTAAGACGATTGTTAGAAAAATATAGAGAAAAGAAAAAAGATCTTCATATGGTATTCGTAGATTTAGAAAAAGCATATGATAGGGTCCCTAAAGATGTTCTTTGGTGGGTTCTAGAAAGAAAAAAAGTGCATGCTAGATACATAGACACTATTAAGGATATGTATGATGGAGTAGTAACGAGTATAAAGACATTTGGAGGAGCTACAAAAGAATTTCCCATTACGATAGGACTACATCAAGGATCGCCTTTAAGCCCATATCTATTTACTTTAGTTATAGATGAACTAACTAGACATATTCAAGAGGATATACCATGGTGTATGCTATTTGCAGATGATATTATCTTAGTGGATGAAACTAAAGATGGAGTGAATAGGAAATTAGAATTCTGGAGGAATACATTAGAATTTAAAGGCTTTAAGTTGAGTACGATGAAAACCGAATACATGCACTGTGAGTTTAGAAACACTAGACATCGAGATGACGGAGTGGTAAAATTAGGGGAAGTAGAAGTTCCTAAGGTAAACCACTTTAAGTACCTAGGATCAATCATACGAAATGATGGTAACATTGAGAATGATGTCACACATAGAATTCAAGCTGGATGGAAGAAATGGCAGAGTGCAACAGGGGGGATTTATGATCAAAATGTTCCTACTAAGTTAAAAGGAAAATTTTATAGGACCGCAATTAGGCCAGCTATGCTCTATGGAAGTGAATGTTGGGCGGTAAAGCAACAACAATTACATAAAATGAACGTAGCACAAATGAGGATGCTTAGGTGGATGTGTGGTAAAACTCGTAAAGATAGAATAAGAAATATAGAAATTCAAAGGCAAGTAGGAGTACTACCAATTGATACAAAGATTAGGGAAGGGCGGTTGCGGTGGTTTGGTCACCTGCAAAGACGGCCTACAAATGCCCCAACTAGAAAACTTGACTCAATAGAAACTGTAGAAATTCGACGAGGTAGGGGCAGACCAAAGTTAACATGGGATGCATTAATTAGGAGGGATTTGAATGGTTTGGAAAGCTCACCATCAATTGCACTTAATCGAGCACAATGGAAAAGTTTGATCCATGTAGCCGACCCCAGTTAATTTAGGACTGAGGCTATGTTGTTGTTGTTGTTGTTGTATTCGTGATTTTCAGAGTTAATAAGGATTTTTATACATTTTAACAAATTAGAGGAAGTCTTAATAATATTGCGGAAGCAATTATAAAACACCTATATGTTGAAAACAAGAATTAGATCATATGTATGAATATCAAAAGTGGCGAAAATAAGGGTAACATCATGTATCAGCCGGAGATTCTAGTCTCTCAACGCAATGTAAAACCCAAAACAAGTAAAGGACATGTGTAATAAATATAAACAAGTAAGGCCTACAAAAAAAAGTAACAGACAGTTGCCGAGGGCTCAGAGGTAGTCCCTGATCTTCTACTTCTCCAGTCTGCTACTTGGTGGATCTGCAATTGTCACCAAAGATGACAATTCTAGTGAGTAAATGTGACGGCCTTAAATTTTGACGCAAACCGAGCACCGCCACATCACCGGACACTTCACCAGGTCATGCCACGCCACTTGCACACCTGTTCATGATGGCCCGTAAACTAACCATTTAATAATCCAACTTAGTTAATTTCGATGTTTAAATGATTATTTTGTCGAAATATACTAAATTATAGAGTTTTACAACTTAATTTGTTTATTTTGATTCATTTATATTATTTAAATAGCGGAAGTCTTAATAATATGCAAATAAGTAAAGTAAAAGAATTTTGTATTGATTAACAAACTTAAGGGGTGGAAACCGGCAAAAAGATACCATGTATATCAATAAAAGTGACAAAAAGGTATAATAAATGTTAACATACATTTATCAAGTAATAAGTCTCCCAAAATGACCCCCTAGAGAAAGTACATACATAAATACAAACACCTACACGTAAAGCTACTATAGCTCTTTAGATCCGGATCGTCGTATAATCTACAACTTGCCACTAAAAATAATGAAAAGTTCCAGTGAGTAAGTCCCAGAGATATTTAGTTAATATTGACAAGAAATCCAAGAAAAATGGCTACAATTAATGAATATAAGGTAAATAAATGGAAATGCAACGCATGAATATAAGTCGTTGAGATAATCAAGAATATGGAACGGGAGTGTGGTGTATAGCTGTCGAGCCATGAGATGCAAATACTAAACATAGAAGGCCCTGGAGGCAAGGTAATCCCCGCCTCCTCTTCACGGTTGAAATGAGGAACTCTGTTAATCAGAAGGCAAACTTTCGCCCGATGCCTCAAATGAGAGGAAATATGTGACGGAGGCGAGCCTCACGTCAACGCACTCTGAAGATCATTGACTCAAGAAAACTCTCACACGTAGTCTAAGGTATGACCAACACTATAGCAACAATCAGATCGTCATCTACGAGTAAACCGGAAAGGGGTCATACCGTCCCTTCGACCATACACAAACGCATGCGAGAATAGAGTAAGTATGCAAGCCAAATTGGCGAAAATTAAAAGTGAAATAAGTAAATTACGAGTGAAATAAGTAAATTCTAAGCTGATTTTATCATGGGTTTACTTACCTCCACCCTCATGAAATCGCTCCGAAAATACCCGCTATCGCGCCTCGAACTTAGCACCCGACACCTAACTAGTCTCCTAATTAGTTGCTGTCGAATTTTGTCATTTTAAAATGTTTTAGTGTCAAATTTAATGATTTTATAATGAAAAACCAAAATTTAGAATTTTATTCCAAATTTTTGTTGTGGCACGCTTTTTGAGTTACAACTAGGTGCCAAACGCTTGAAAACGTCTCGAAAACTACTTTTCTATCTTTTCCCATTTTTTTCATATTTTCTCTGATTTGTTTTTGAGTTTTTCCATAATTTATTACATATTTTTCCTATTTTTATGTAATTTATATTATTTAAAATTAGTTTTTTATTATTTTAAAAAATAAATTATTATTTAATAATGTAAGCCCCTGAACCGAGTTAGGCCTGACCTAACCGGATTAGGCCTAGTCCGGTCCAATCGTGTTAGGCTTGGGCCGACCCGCCCGACCCATCCCCTCCCAAATCCGTCCGTAAAAGAGACGATTTGGGTTTAAATTATTTTTTTTGTTAGTCAAGCCCATCCCTAAGCCCATAAGCAAAGGGATCCCATGGCTCCCCTTTTTCTTTCTTCTCCAGAGAGACGTCTCTGGTTTCTCTTTTTTTTTTCTTACAACTTAATACAACAAAAAAAACTAATACAACAATAGTAACCTCAACAAATCAACAACCAACTTCAATTAAACATCTATTTCTCCATTAAAATCAAATAAAATCACTATAAAAGCTTCCAAACTTTTCTAAAATTTAACCACAAAAACCACCACTTATCTCATACTAGAAGGACTGCCAGCGCGAGAGGTGGTGACGCTAGAGCGAGAAAGGCCGAGAGTGTCGTGAGATGAGATATTGGTGTGGGTGATACCAAATGAGATGATGAAGTGAAGTTGGAGAAGAAAAAGAAAAATAAGATAGAGGGAAATGGAGAATCGGTTAGAGAGAGAAAGTGAGGGAGAGATTTCTTTTTTGTATATGAGGGATGGTGATTTGATGGCGATGTGATGTAATGTGATGGGTAATGTGATGGGTAATTTGACCTCTAAACCTCTGAGTACCCAAACACCCACGTAACGCACGCCCTGCAGCGTCCTACGCTCTCGTCACTACACGCGCAAAACGCGGCCAATGAAAATCCTAACACTAGTGCGACGCGAACATTTAACAATAATATAGTAAATTATTAGACGTCAAAGCAAAAATCACCAAAATTGACCTCATCAGGCATGCCTAAACTTTTTCGCGATATCTACGTGGATCCGAGCTTATGGTCATAATTTGTAACTAATCAATTAATTAGAATTAATTAGAGAAGGCCGTTACAATCTTCCCAACTAAAAGAAATTTCATCCTGAAATTTAAACTTCACTTAAAATTTTACCTTGGAACAATTAGTGTATCGCTCTTGCTTGGTAAACCCTTGATCTCAAATGAGTCCTTTAAAGCAAGAGATCTTCAAGTAGGCTTAGTCATCAACCTCATAGCTCAGTCCATCATGGTAATTATTCACATATTTCTTTCCTTATTACTCTAAAGTCTAAAACACCGACGTATATGAATGATCCAACCTGTGTGACCTTGCACATCTCGAGGCACTATCCTGACTCAACTTGTTGGCATTATTTGATATTGTATGAGACCTCAATCTGGTCTTTACTACAAAGCCTTTAAAGTTTTTTTTAACCATTCAACAACTGGCAAATTTCATTTTAAGCGCTCACACAAATCATATTCTTTTCACATGTCACTTGACAATAATTGGCGCCCCGAACATATACACAATCCCTTTTATCTAAATCTGGAGGTAATCATATTTTATTGAGATAAAGGTGATTGCCAAACTGAAATGAGAATAAAATTTTTGTGGACATACCTTCGCTCTTCTGTCATCTTTGTTGGCAACCCTGCAACTTGTCATCTCAGATCATGTCCTACCCAAAAACCTGTCAATTTACTCATCGTAATGAAAATATTATCAGACACTTCTTTGTCATTTTGCTTTATTAACACCTTTAAGGTATCTAAAAATGTTCTGTGGTGCTAAAATAGCACGATTAACTATCAAACTACACTCGAAACTCATATGTTTAACCTCATATGAAAGTGAGTTCTAAATTTTTGAACATGGTTGAAAACAGGCATCTTCATGTCTGGCCTCTAGCGTCAATCTTTCTAGCCATACTTTCTAAACTTCTTCCTGAGTGTATATCACAATATGAGCATGTTGTTCCTAAAGTGTTTCATCGCATACATAATCTCACATGAGATTAGTAATTAACGTCCAATCAAACCAATTTGAATACTTAAACTCTTGTATTATGAATCCTGAGTCAACTAACTGGGTCACTATCAAGTGTTTGTCATTAACTCCAACTTATATCTCGGATAAGAATAAAATTGTATTATTCTTCGAGCACATGCATACACCTAGGAAATAACAATATCATGACAAGTCTGCGATTACGGCTTTCATATGTAACGCACTCTTATGTATAAGTCACATATTGTTTCATCCTACCTTACGCGTACTAAGACCTAAAGAGAGTAACTACTCATACGATAAGGATGACTCTTGCTTCTCTTGATTCTCTGAAGACTCATGCATGTATAGATTCTCAATCTATAGATAACACGCCTCTTCTATTTCTTATCAAGATGTTTAACCTAATACTTATAGCAAAATTCATCATATTAATTCCAATTTGATCTTTTCACATTTTCATCTAGACTTCCTAAGTTAAAACCTACTCTTCATCTTTAAAGTGTACCTAAAGTCTTCAACTTATCGGCGAAATAATTAAAATTTTTTTTCAACCGTGATAAATTTTTGCCTTAGAGTTAAGTTTTATTCTCTAGGTGTGGGCATCCACCTATCCAATTGGACTTAATAAAGTCTAACTATTTCTAAGTTGGCTCGATGGGTCTTGCTCAGATCTTCTTTTCACCTGTAGACTAGTCAAAAATTGTAATCGACTAAAAGCCTAAATAATCATTTGTTATCGTGGCAAGTTTAAATTAAGCGTTCAAGACCCTAATCAAAATACATTCCTTAGAATTTTTTCTGCTTTGTCACAGAACTTAAACCTTCTGATTCTTAGAACTAGTGACTCGCACGCACTTAGTTCGGTCATAATCTCTGAGTTCTTAAGGCTTTCCACGTCCCTTTGAGACATTGTCCTAAACGTTCTACGAGTTCTCATTTAGGTCGAATTGATCTCAAGCGCAAAATTTCTTGTGATTGAGTCAATTATAGATTCGTGAGAAATTTGGAACTACCTGTTCCTTAGGTTCGCTTGAGGTCATTTTCGACCTCAAAATATATTCATAGACTCTATATTGACTTGCACTTCTGATTTGTTCTTTGTCCAAGAGGTGGGAGTGGGGCCCCCACCGACCTCACAAACCGTGAACAAATCGTGGCGCAATAGTAGAGTTACTAGGGCTACTATTCCTGTAAGATTACTCCAGTGCTCTGGCAAAAGCTAAAGGAGCCTGTACTTGCTTTACCGCAATTCAGAGTCATCTCAACACTATCCGTTTCCATAGAGTCCATTGAAAACATGTTTGTCTCACATCCTTTACATGTTCTTGATCGTTGGCCTAACGATCTCTAGAGTCTATAGTGTTGTTTAAACTAGACATTTTTTTTTTGCTATCACGTATGATTTTCTATAGGCTACACCTCACTTTCAAATACCAGCTTGTCGTACTACACACCCTATATATGTCAGGTTTGACAGAGGTTCGTCCTATATTGCATATGTCTTTCCCTAAAGGCGTTTAAGACAATACAATTTCTCTACTCACAACCTGCGGTATGAATGAAATAATCGTCATACATCCTAGTCTCGACGAGATTTTGAGGTGTGATAGTCTTTAATTTCGTGGATGCTTTTGAACAACATTTTTAGACTACCAATCCTTACTTGTTGCAGTAACCACCTGGTGGCGCATTAAGCTCGAAAGTCCTAATTTATGGAAACCTCCTTGACGATTTTCGTCTGCCAACCTAGAATAGGCATCCATACTAATTTGGTTAGGGTAACACCTTACCCTGTACCAAGAATAAGGTGTACGCCGAATCTAAATATGATTGAGTCTTAACTCACCTACTACGCATCTAGGTATGAAACAACGTAAGGTAACTATTTTCTAAACATGTAGGAACCGAACTAATAGTTAAATTTTGTCCTTAGCGTACTATTCCGACACCTCCCAAACTGGGGGCTTTATCATATAACGACAGTGCTAGTATTGATATTATTGCAAATAACACAATTGAGCTTCAACTGACATCTATTCTTAAATTGTCTCAATTGTCCACACACAAAGCAAATAATTGGTTGTTTCTTCCTTAGTGATATCATCTGACTACTCAATGGTGGTGCTGAAGTTAAAGTTGTTGGCCTATACTAACACTTTTTCTTCTTGCGTCCCTTGTGGTCGCACTGGAAACTACTTGAGTGTTTGTCCTGACAATGGTGTTCTATTCCTTAAACTCTAATCTCATCTCCGCTTACCCCTATTCACTACCTTAGTACTCCACTCGGTGGATGGTATCTTTGACATGTACGAGTCTTCTACCTTGTTGCATTTGCGTCAATCACCATGCGCATCTCTAGTCGCATCAAATACTCGTCTGGGTCCTAAGGAGTAAGCGTACCTCTGCCAATTATTGATCATGCCAAATAAACATCTCACGAAGAGTAAGATCAAGAATAATTGTGGGCAAAATATCACTCATCATGCCACCAATGCAACTGTAATTGGTTGTCATCCAGTAATGTATATAATGGTATTCGCCTATCGGGTTAGACTCGTAATACGTGTATATATAATACAATCAAGACACAACATGTATATAATCCTCAGCAGTACACTTCCCAACTAAAGGTTCTAAGTCAGGACTTTCGGGCTTCTGCATCAAATGTTTGTTTGTTAAGTTTTATTTTGTTATATTATAATTTCCCTGGGTTCGCCTGACCCTAGGTTGTGATACCAACTGTGAAGGTCCTAAACTTCGAGGCAAAACTGGCACTGCCACGTTTGGGACACATCACCAGGTCATGCCACGTCACTTGCACACCAATTCTTGACGGCCCGCGAACTAATCATTTAATAATCCAACTTAGTTCATTTTGTTTTTTAAATGATTATTTTGTCCGAATATACAAAATAATATGCAAATAAGTAAACGAATTTTGCATTGATTAACAAACCTATCAGGAAATAAGTTTCCCAAAACGATCTTCAAAAAAAAGTACATATATAAATACAAAACACCAACACGTGAAGCTACTATAGCTTTTTAGATCAGGATCGTCGTATAATCTGCAACTTGCCATTAAAAACAATGACAAATTCCAGTGAGTAAATCCCAGACAAATTCAATTAGTATTCACAAGAAATCCAAGAAAAACAACTACAATTCATGCAGATAACGTAAATAAATGGAAATGTAAAGCATAAATATAAGTTGCTAAGATAATCAAGAATATGGAGCGTTAGTCTGGTGTATAGTTGTGAGCCTTGGGACACAAATACTAAACTGAGAATGCCCTAGAGGCAAGGTAATCCCCGCCTCCGCTTCACGCCATGAGAAACTCTGTTGGTCCGAAGGTAGAGCCTCATGTCAACCTAATTTCAAGATCATCAACTCGCGGAGAGAACTTCCACACGTAGTATAAACCATAGCAACAATTCCATCTATGAGAGGGCCGAAAAGGGGTCAAATCCTCTCTTCAACCATACACAAACAAACACGAGAATAGAGTAAGTGTGGCGGCCCTAACCGCCCTGGGGTGACGAGTCTCCGTGTACTCCTTGCCGGCTGGCCCAACTACACGTGTTCGGCACCTACTTGTCCTCTTTATGTCTCGTGAATCGTGTCTACTAGTGGGATATTAGATAAACTAGTAAATGATCCTTATATTCTTTATCCGTTCCCGGTGGGAATCTAACTATTTCAACTGTTACCTAGTTGGTAATTTATTGAGATCCTAACCATACTAATGGGTTGTGTTTTAAAGGTTAACATATTCATCGAAGTCTTACTAAATACCATTTAAACAAGCTAATTTAGCATGATAACCATTGTTCAAAGACAAAACCTACTGTGGAAAACCTGGAAAGTACTCTGTATATAAGCGACGTCACCACAACAAGTATATATACATGTACTGTGTTATCTCAAGTCTCCCAATACCCATAATATACAAAATATAAAAAATGAACTCGTACAAGTAGGTCCTCGATAGTGGGCAATCAGATGTAGTCGCCTAGGATCCCCTTGCCCCTACGGTACTAGGATCTGCACTTAATCATCACAAAAATACAGATGGTGAGTACAGTAAATAAAATCCCAAGGATCTGCTCTAAGCATTCATATATTAAAATAAAGGAAATACAAGGAATACTGTCAAGTAAACATGCGGAATATAAAACAGGAACCGTAAATGGCTCATCGCATAAATAAACAACAGACAAGCTAACAAATGTGTGTGCTCGCTCCAGAGGGACTAGACTGTACTTCAGGTCACCAAGTTCCCACCAGAGGTCGCGTCCAACTGGCCCAACACTTGGTCCCTCGCGGCGTTGGGCAAATCCACTGAGTCACCGACACGTGCACCAATGCAATCCCAGGTCGCCATTCAATGGGCCGGGTCACACATGCTACAGTCCAGTGCCTCATGAACACAACAACGAAATCCGGGGGAGTAACCTCAACCCACCTAGAAATATTCGAATAAAATGATGAACAACAAGGAATAATAGAAACAACATGTAAACAGAATAAATACTAAGAGTTTTCAATTGGATTTTACAAACCTCATTTCCGACCTCTTCGGACTCTCGGATCCAACCCGACAAGCTCCCCAATACCAAGCTACATTCCACTAAGTCCTTGAAGTCCAAATTTTATAAGTTTCGGTTGTTTATAAGTGTTTAGACATGTATTATGTTGAAAATAATCAAAACAACCATTAACTTCATAGTCCAGCCGTCATTAGCGCGCTAATTTGTCTACCAAGCGCGCTAGTTTTGAGTTAGCGTGCTAAGGGGGTGTACCTAGCGCGCTAGATGGAATTAGTGCACTAGATATTTTAACTAGCACGCTATTGTTCTTCGTTGCGAAGAAACGCTGCACACTCGGGACAGTTAGAGCGCTAATAGTTCCAATTAGCGCGCTAATTGCCTTCTGTGACAAAATTCTCAATTCGAGAATTCTGTCCTAGCCCTCTCAATTAGCTAATCTAACTGGTCTATTACCCTCTCCTCATCAAAATAACCTCAATCCATGAATCAGAGCACTCCAAACATCAATGTACATCAATTTTCCACAAATCATGCATTTACCACCATCTCCATTAACAACCAATTTCATCAAAACTAACTAAACCAGTGATAAATTCTCCTTATATACGATCAAATGACATGAAATGCATCATATTTACACAGCAAACCAAAGGCTAAACCATCAACTCGAATTTCACTAAACACACCAAAAAATGAGTTCATTTGCAAGCTTAGAAGGTGGAAAAGGTGATTACCTAGGTTAGATCACTTGGTTTGATGCCTAGGTTGTTGAATTCCCAACTATAAATCCTCTCTTCTTCCTCTGATCTACTAGTTTTGCATGAAATGTACGTGAGTGTGTGAATCAAACTTTCCACTAACTTGGTTTATATATATGTTGGGTTGGAATCTAGTGTGCGTACATATCCCGAGGCATATCTTGTGGTTCACAAGTATGTTGTCATATACCTCCTGGTGACTCCAATAGCATATTCATCATCTAGTAACACTCACAATGCTAATCTAGATGTCCATGTCATGGCCTCTTTTATTTAATGTAAACTATAGGCTTCCATTTATTTTATTAATGTCACATTACATTAAGCCTTGTCCAACCATATGGCTAGTGTTTTATTTATCAAATTAAACTAACTCAAGGTCATGCTAACCCTCGGCTACCCGTACCCGGTGCCCCACATTTCGACATGCATTTTAAGGTGCGCCATAGCCTATTGTTCGAGTTAATTTAATAAGCCTATGTAACATTAATCATCTCAATTTGATAACCTATGGTTACATTCGTTGCCAAATTGATAAACTTGACATGTTTATGTAAGTTTATTGAGTTTTCTCTAGTGTACCCGTATTTCGCCTCTCGATACCCGCATTAGCGCGCATTTCGAGGCAGCTACCTATCATACAACCTCGCATGCTCTCGTGATTCAACATACCCACATGCGATGTATTTAACCAATAATTGAATAAATTGCACAGTAATTAAGCCATCCAACACACAATTAAACCAGTGTACCTAGGTCGACGTGTGTCCTAGCCTACCCGCGGCGTCGATGTGTATTTAAGCTGGCGTCCATGTCTGCAATTTCGAGATAATTAATGGAATTAATAAAATAGGCCGTTATAGTTCTTCCCAACTAAATAAAATTTCATACCAAAATTTAACCGTAACTTAAATCTCATACCAGAAATTAGCTGGAGGCATCACTCCCTCATCGTCGACTCGAGCTCCCAGGTGAGTCCCTCTATCCTATGATGCTGCCAACTAACTAAGACCTTAGAGAGTTCCTTGTTCTATAGAATCTGTACTCTACGGTCGATGATCTCTATTGTCCTCTCCTCGTAAGTCACGTTAGGCTGAACCTCAATCTGTCCCAACTCAATAGTCGATCTCGGTCCTCCCATAGCTAGTCTCAACATCTAAATGTAAAATGTAGTATGAACCCCAGCTAACTCAGCAGGTTGCTCTAATCGATACGCAACACTGCCCACTCGCTATGCAATCCCGTATGGCCTAATGAACCTCAGCGCCAATTTCCCCTTATTACTAAACCTCTGCTGACCCTTCCAAGAGGAAACCTTCAAATAAACCATGTCGCCCTCCTCATAGCTCAGTCCCTCGTGATAACGATCTGATACGCAACACTGCCAACCCGTGCTACGACTCTAAATGGTCCAATAAACCTCGGCATTAGTTTCCTCTTAATCCCAAATCCCTACTGACCCTTCCAAGGGGGAACTTAAGGGATAACATGTCCCCCTCCTCATCTCTCACACCCTCATGATACCTAGCCACATATTTCTTTTGTCTGTCATGTGGACTCGTAACCTTTGTTGAATCTGTCTGATCTTCTTTGTGTGATCAACAACTATCTCAGGCCCAACTGTCACTGTATCATCTGGCTCCGCCCAATAGGCAGTGATCTACAAGGCCTCCTATACAGTGCCTCAAACGGTGGCATGCCAATGCTTGCCTGATAGCTGTTATTATATGCAAACTCACCAAAAGGCAGATAGTCCTCCCACGAACCCCCAAACTGCAATATACAAGCCCTGAGCATATCTTTATAGATATGTATCAGTCAGTCTGATTGTCCATCAATCTGAGGATGATAAACCGTACTAAACTGCAACCTGGTGCCAAACTGCTCCTACATAGCCTCCCAAAGCTTCGATGTCAACCTGGGACAGTCGGTTCATGCCATCACATCAGGACCAGTAGATCATCATAGGCCACAGCCGCAGATGCACCGTCAGGGCCGAGATCAGGTAGGACATGACAGGGGTCAGAGAGACCGGGGTCAGGCAGGATAATCGTAGATGCCATAGGTGTGGTCAGAGGGAACATTTGAGGGCCGACTGTAGGACGCCACCGTCACCACGTCGAGAGCCAAAGCAGGCAAAAGAGAGCTCATGCGGTAGCATAGCCTGATGCTGGAGAGACCATACAGCTCGTTGAGGGTACTTTGCATATTTTTGGACGACCTATGCATGCTATATTTATTTCTAGTAATATTTTATCATTTATTGATGGACGTGTTTTTGGAGTGTTAGGGTTAGATACACAGATACAAGACACACACCTTGTCCTCAGTACGGCCGCTAGGGATAAAATATACCCTAACCGGATATATAGAGACGTAATGATAGAGGTTGAAGGACATCAGTTACCAGCTCATCTTCAAGTACTAAAATACCTTGAGTTTGACGCGCTTCTCGGGATGGATTAGCTGTCATCCTATCATGCACGGATAGATTATTATGGTTAGAGGATAAAGTTTTGTATTCTTAGGATACCAGAGTTTGCACTAGTTGGGTCTACGACTGACTTACCTATCACTAGAGGCTGACTAGCAACAATGCAGGAGATGGAGGCATTTGCAGCGATAATTGAGTCAGAGATTAGGACGGAGGTCAAGATTGAGGATGTACCGGTGGTGAGAAATTTTGTTGATGTATTTCCGGATGACCTACCGAGATTACCACCGCCACGACCTGTCGAGTTTATCATTGAATTGATACCAATGACGCACCCGATTGCTAATAGACCATGAAAGATGTCACCATCGGAGTAGGAGGTTAGAAGACAGCTGGATGAATTGCTGGAGAATGGTTTTATTCACCCTAGTTTGTCACCTTGGGGAGCTCCAGTATTGTTTGTGAAGAAGAAGGATGGGTCGATGAGGATGTGCATAGATTATAGGAAGTTGAATCAGGTGACAGTTAGGAACCGTTACCTACTTCATAGGATAGATGATCTGATCGATCAGTTGGCGGGTGTCAGATTCTTCTCGAAGATTGACCTTCGCTCGGGTTATCATCAGTTGAGGATTCGAGAAGAGGATGTCTAGAGGACTGCTTTCAGCATGAGATAAGGGCTATTTGAGTTTACAGTCATGCCGTTTGGGCTGACTAACGCCCCAGAGTTTTCATGGATTTGATGCACAGGTTCTTGAGACCATATCTAGACCGATTCGTCATAGTGTTCACAACAACATCTTGATTTACAGCAGGACTCGTGAGGATCACTAGAGACATCTCAGGGCAGTTTTGACGACACAGAGAGAGCACAGATTGTACGCCAAGTTTAGTAAGTGTGACTTCTGGGTGAGTGCGGTGAGATTTTTGGGACATGTCATCAGTGACCAGGGTATCTCGATGGACTCAGAGAAGATTCGGGTTATCATTGACTGGAGGACACCTGAGTCTGTTGCCAATATACGAAGTTTCCTTAGACTGACATGATATTACCGGCGATTTGTACATAATTTTTCTTCGATTCCAGTGCCGATGACGAGACTGACCAAGAAAAATGTTAGGTTTGATTGGTCAGAGGAGTGTGAGCAGGCCTTCTGTGAGTTAAAGAAAAGGTTGACCTCCGCACCAGTATTGACATTACCGGAACCGGGCAAGACTTTGACAATTTATACAGATGCGTCGGGCATTGGTCTTGGATGCATGTTAATGCAAGATTGTAGACTAGTTGCCTATCTCTCCAGACGGTTGAGACCCCATTAGGGAAATTACCCCATACATGACCTGAAGCTTGCAGCGGTCGTCTTTGCTCTGAAGGCTTGAAGGCACTATTTCTACGGGGAGAAGTTCATCTTGTATACAGATCATCAGAGTTTACATTATATTTTTACTCAAATGGATCTGAACATGCGCCAGCGGAGATGGATGGAGTTGTTGAAGGACTACGACTTCTCTATTGAGTATCACCCCGAAAGGTGAACGTCGTAGCAGACGCATTGAGTCGGAGTGGGATTGACAGTCAGACTGGTTTGCGAGCCATGACATACGAGCATAGTCTGTTACAAATGGCATTAGTTATGTGCATGAAAGAGGTATCCACTACGACTGAGCAACACATTTGTGGTCAGATGAGGGTTCTGACTCTATCGATTAAGACGGTTGCCAAGTGTTAGAAGGTTGATGGGCTTTATGAGCGATTCAGTGGTCTGGCTCGGGATTCGTAGTGCAGTGGTTGGGCAGAGACCACAGATCAGTGTTTGAGACACCGAGGAAGATTGTGAATACCTAAGGATTAGGAGATACAAAACGAGATTCTGGAAGATGCACACTGGTCTCGCTACACAGTTCATCCTAGTCGGACCAAGATGTACCATGATTTGAGATAATTATTCTAGTGGTCAGGGATGAAGGCTGACGTAGGCGTATACGTGAGGAGTTGTCACATTTGCCAGCAGGTGAAGGCTAAGCACAGGAGACCCGATGGATTGTTACAGTCATTGCCCATTCCACAATGGAAATGGGAGCACATCACCATATATTTCGTTAGTGGACTACCGCAAACATCAAGGCGTCATGATGTAGTTCTTGTAGTGGTTGATAGACTAACGAAATCAGCTCATTTCATTCTGATTTCCATGAGATACACATTTCCTTAGCTAAGCTTATTGTTCGAGCGGGAGATTATTATATTGCATGGAGTGCCAATTTCCATCATATCGGATAGAGATCCTAGGTTGACATCGAAGCTTTGGGAAGCTATGCAGGAGCAGTTTGGCATAAGGTTGCAGTTTAGTACGGCTTATCATCCTCAGACCCGACGGATAGTCGGAGCGACGATGCAGATCTTGGAGGATATGCTCAGGGCTTGTATATTGCAGTTGGGGGTTCGTGGGAGGACTATCTGCCTTTGTGTGAGTTTGCATATAATAACAGCTATCAGGTGATCATTGGCATGCCACCATTTGAGGCACTGTATGGGAGGCCTTGTAGATCACCTGCCTGTTGGGCGGAGCCGGAGGATATAGTGACAGTTAGGCCTGAGATAGTTGTTGATAACACAGAGAAGATTAGAAAGATTCGACAAAGGTTAGGAGTAACACAGGATATATAGAATAGATACGCGGATTTTTATCACGAGGGACTGAGCTATGAGGAGGGAGACATGGTGTATTTGAAGGTTTCCCTTTGTTAGGGTCAGCAGAGGTTTCGTATTAGGGGAAATTGGAGCCGAGGATCATTGGGCCATACAAGAGTGCACAGCGAGTGGGCAGTGTTGCGTATCGATTAGAGCTACCTGCTGAGTTAACTGGGGTTCATCCTACATTTCACATTTCTATGTTGAGACTAACTAGGGCAAGACCGAGATCGACTATTGAGTTGGGACAGATTGAGGTTCACCCTGACGTGAATTACGAAGAGAGGCTAATAGAGATCGTTGACCGCAGAGTACAGATTCTCATGAATAAGGAACTTTCTAAGGTCTTAGTTCGTTGGCGGAAATCATAGGACAGAGGGACTCACCTGGGAGCTCGAGTCGACGATGAGGGAGCGATACCCTCAGCTATTTTCTGGTATGAGATTTAAGTTACGGTTAAATTTCGGGACAATTTTTTTATTTAATTGGGAAGAATTGTAACGGCCCATTTTATTAATGCCGTTAATTATCTCGAAATTGCAGACATGGACACCAGCTCAGATCTACGTGGACGCCGTGGGTAGGCTAAGACACACGTCGACCTAGGTACACTGGTTAAATTATGTGTTGGATGACTTAATTGAGGTGCAATTTATTCAATTATTGGTTAAATACATCGCATGTGTGTATGTTGAATCGCGAGAGCGTGCGAGGTTGTGTAACGGGTAGCTGCCTCGATGTGCGTGCTAACGCGGTATCGAGAGGCGAGATATGGGTACACTAGAGAAGACTCAATAAACTTATATAAACATGTCAAGGTTATCAATTTCGCACAACAAATGTAACCATAGGTTATCAAATTGAGATGATTAATTTTACCATAGGCTTATTAAATTAACTCGAACAATGGGCTATGACGCACCTCGAAATGCGTGTCAAAACGTTAGGCACCGGCACGGTAGCCGAAGGTTAGTATGACCTTGAGTTGATTTAATTTGATAAATAAAACACTAGCCATATCGTTGGACAAGGCTTAATGTAATGTGACATTAATAAAATAAATGGAAGCCTATAGTTTACATTACATAAAAAGGCCATGAGATGGACATCTAGATTAGCATTGTGAGTGTTACTAGATGATGAGTGTGCTATTGGAGTCACCAGGAGGTATAGGACATCATACTTGTGAACCATAAGATATGCCTCGGGATACGTATGCACACTGGATTCCAACCCAACATATATATAAACCAAGTTAGTGGAAAGTTTGATTCATAACACTCACATATATTTCATGCAAAACCAATAAATCAGAGGAAGAAGAGAGGATTTAGAGCTGGGAATTCAACAACCTAGGCATCAAACCAAGTGATATAACCTAGGTAATCACCTTTTTCACCTTCTAAGCTTGCAAATGAACTCATTTTTGGGTATGTTTAGTGAAATTCGAGTTGATGGTTTAGCCTTTGGTTTGCTGTGTAAATATAATGCATTTCATGTCATTAGATCGTATATAAGGATAATTTATCACTGGTTTAATTAGTTTCGATGAAATTGGTTGTTAATGGAGATGGTGCTAAATGCATGATTTGTGGAAAATTGATGTACATTGATGTTTGGAGTGTTCTGATTCATGGATTGAGGTTATTTTGATAAGGAGAGGGTAATAGACTAGTTAGAATAGCTAATTGAGAGGGCTAATTCTATCCTAGAAGGCAATTAGCGCTCTAATTGGAACCATTAGCGCGCTAACTGTCCTGAGTGTGCAGCGGTTCTTCGCAACGAAGAACAATAACGCGCTAGTTAAAATTTCTAGCACACTAATTCCATCTAGCGCGCTAGGTACACCCCCTTAGCGCGCTAACTCAAAACTAGCGCACTTGGTAGACAAATTAGTGCGCTAATGAAAGCTAGACTATGAAGTTAAGGGTTGTTTTGATTATTTTCAACTTAATACATGTCTAAACACTTATAAACAACCTAAACTTATAAAAATTGGACTTCAGGGACTTAGTGGACTGTAGCTTGGTATTGGGTGGCTTGTCGGGTCAAATCCGAGAGTCCGGGGAGGTCGGAGAGCGGTGTGAGGTTTGTAAAACCCAACTGAAAAACTCTAAGTATTTATTCTGTTTACATGTTGTTTCTATTACTCCTAGTTGTTCATCATTTTATTCGAAAATTTGGACGTGGGTTGAGGTTACTTCCCCAGATTTCCTTGTTGTGTTCATGAGGCACTGGACTGTAGCACTTGTGACCCGGCCCTAAGTGAATGGCAACCTGGGCTTACCTTGGTGCACGTGTTGGTGACTTAGCGGATTTGGCCAGTGCTGCGAGGGACCAAGTGTTGGGCCAGTTGGACAAGACCACTAGTGGGAACTTGGTGACCTGAAGTACAGTCTAGTCCCTCTAGAGCGAGCACACACATTTGTTAGCTTGTCTATTGTTTATTCATTCGATGAGCCATTTACAATTGCCTGTTTTATATTCCACATGTTTACTTGACAACATTCCTTGTATTTCTTTTATTTTATTATATGAATGGTCAGAGGAGTTCCTTGGGATTTTACTTACTGTACTCGTCATCTGTCTTTTTGTGATAATTGAGAGCATATCCTAGTACCAGTAGGGGCAAGGGGATCCTAGGCGCTACATATGATTGCCCACTGTCGAGGACCTACTTGTACTTGTTCATTTTTTATATTTTGTATATTTTGGGTATTGGGAGAGTTGAGATAACACAGTACATGTATATATACCTGTTGTGGTGACGTCGCTTATATACACAGTACTTTCCGGGGTTTTCCACAATAGGTTTTGTTTTTGAACAATAGTTATCATGCTAAGTTATCTTGTTTAAATGGTATTAAGTAAGACTTCCGCTGAATATGTTAACCTTTAAAATACAACCCATTAGTATGGTTAGGATCTCAATAAATTGCCAACTAGGTAAGTTGAAGTAGTTAGATTCCCATCGGGAATGGACAAAGAATATAAGGATCATTTACTAGTTTATCTAATATCACACTAGTGGACACGATTCATGAAACATAAAGAGGACGGGCAGGTGTCGGACACGTGTAGTTGGGCCAACCGGCAAGGAGTACACGGAGACACGTCACCCCGGGGCGGCTTGGGCCGCCACAGTAAGTATGCAAGGCAAACTGGGGAAAAGTAATAGTGAAATAAGTAAATTACAAGTAAAATAAATAAATTCTAACTTGATTATTTCGTGGGTTTACTTACCTCGACGCTCGTGAAATCGCTCCGAAAAGACCCGCTCTCGCACCTTGAACTGCGTGCCCGAACCCGACTATTATCCTTAATTCTTAGTGTCCAATTTTGTTATTTTAAATTGTTTTAGTGTCACATTTAATGATTTTAATATGAAAACCAAAATTTAGAATTTTATTCCAAATTTTAGTTGTGGCACGTTTTTTGAGTTACACCGGAGTGCCAAACGCTCGAAAATGTCTTGAAAACTACTTTATATCTTTTTTCCATTTTTATATTTTTTGGATTATTTTTATAATTTCTTACATATTTTTCCTATTTTATGTAATTTTTTATTTAAAATTCGCTTTCATTATTATTTTGAAAAATAAATTACTATTTAATAAGGTTGGGCTTAGGCCAACCCGACCCGGCCCATCCCATCCAAGAGTTGTCTCTAAAAGAGATAATTTGGATAAAAATATTTTTTTTTTTTGTTAGTTTTGGGTTGCCCATCCCAAAGCCCATGTGCAAAAGGAGCTCATGACTCCCCTTTTTCTTTATTTTTCTCTGAGAGACGTCTCTTGTTTCTTTTTTTTTTCTTCTTACAACTTAATACAACAACAACAACTAATACAACAATAGTAACCTCAACAAATCAACAACAAAATTCAATTAAACATCTACTTTTCCATTAAAATCAAATAAAATAACCATAAAAGCTTGCAAACTTCTCCAAGATTTAACCACAAGAACCACCACTTACCTTGGACTAGAAGGATCACCGGTACGAGAGGTGGTGATACAAGAGCGAGAGAGGTCGAGAGTTTCGTGAAAGGAGAGATTGGTGTGGGTGAGACCAAATGAGATGATGAAGTGAAGTTGGAGAATAATAAGAAAATTGAGAGGGGTAAATGGCGAATCGGTTAGAGAGAGAAAAGTGAGGAGATATTGCTTTTTTTTATTTGTATATATATGAGGGATGGTGATGTGATGGTGATGTGATGGGTAATGTGATGGGTGATGTGACCTCTAAACCTTTGACTACCCATATACCCGGCGTAACGTATACCCCGCAGCGTACTACACTCTTGTCACTACACTCGCACAACGTGGACAATGAAAATCCTAACACTAGTGCGAAGCGAACATTTAATAATAATGCAGTAAATTAACACTCATTAAAATAAAAATCACTAAAATTTACCCCATCAGGCGTGCCTAAAATTTTCTGTGACGTCCACGTATGGTCATAATTTGTAATTAATCAATTAATTAGAATTAATTAGAGCGAGTCGTTATAGTAAGTCATGCGGCCACTCATTCACCTTTCCAAATATACAAGAAATTGTAACTAAAAGCATAAGATAGCTATAAAAGAAAAGCTTAAAGGAATGTATGCAAGCAGGTACCATGTTTGCTAAAAGAGTAGACATGGTAGTTACACAAATCGAGGGTCGGTCAGTCGTAAGCTACATCAAATCAGCTTATATATTTGGCAGTGAGCTACGTCACATCAGTCAATCAAGATTGTCGACATTCCCAAGGACTCTAACCCCTTGTGCTGCACTCACTCGTAAAAATCAGAACCGGGGAACCCAAATGTGTGGACTACCTTACAACCATCATAAACTGACTTACCTCATAAACCTAAATAAGACCAACATATAAAACATGGAGGTAAACAACACTAAATGATAATACAATAGCATGTTATTTCATAACATACCAGTTCAAATATCAACAATATTCAAGAGTCCAAATCAAGACAAGAAACCAAATAGAATGAATTTCCATGAACCCAGTCAAACATGGATTTTTAGTCACTTAAGCTAAACATAGGCGGCACCCAAATAAGTATCATGGCTTTGAGAATTCAAGAACAGACTAATCAGTCCAAGTAATTTTAGTTCAAAAGTAAATCGGAATTGAAATTGAAATGAATGCTCGATAGGTTTACTTACCTCAAATTCATGCAATTCCTAACCTAAACTGGCTCTCGACCACTCCAAACTTACGTTTCATACCCTATAAGTCCTCTCTAAGCTCTTGATGTGTTCTAATAAATTGAATTTATTATGTTTTAGGTTGGTTAAGTGGTTTTAAATTCCAGTTTTTAAAATCGACCCCCTTAATAATTTGTGTATATTGAAATCTATTTTATTAAAATAAAGACAATTTCGGTGCAAGAACTTGTGAGTTGATTTCAGTTAACAAAATGTTTAAATTATGTATTATAGTTCAAAGAGAAGTTTTAGAGCTATGTCTTCAATTCTAAAACTATAAGGTTTGCGCAATTTCGATAAGAAATGAATGAGTTATGGAAATTTTACCACAATTACTCAAAACGGTTTTGTAATATAACTAACAAACTTGAGAAATTCGTTTTTCCTAAACCATAGCTTCAAAAATCATGAATTTTTTTTTATTGAAGACTAAAAATATACCCCAAAATGTCATACTAAAATATGCGCTCTAGTCGATAATAAATAGGCGAGTTATGCTCAAAACATCTGGACATAATAAAAACTGTGAAACCCAAAAAAATTTACATTCAACATCAAAGTTACAGAGTGTTTTTGAATAGGAAGAAATGCAAATCTTCAAATGGTTTGTGGAATCAAAGTTTAGTATTATGGCTAAGCTTTTCATTGCCACCAGAATGAGTCAATTTGAGTTTAAAATGAGAAAGTTATAGTCAAATTACAAATATTGGTTTGGAATAGGAACATGCAAAATTCCAATTTTTGTTTCCAAGAACTTCATGAATTTGAAAAATTCATAACAAATTCATTCCTTACATAAAAATTAAAATTCAATATAGTAGATTGAGTGAGAATTCATGAAAAATGTAAATGTCAAATTAGTTTATGAAAACAAGGACTTTGATTAGATCGGAATTTCAAATATTCAAATTATGTAGAAACCTCAATTTTGACCCCTAATCTTAAAAACTTAAAATTGAAACTTGAAACTTCAATTGCATCTTCAAATTGATAAAATCTAAGATGGAAATACTTCAATTTCCTTTTCTTATCAAAAGTCCTATAATTCATGACTTCAGCTTCACATGCATGAATGAAAATGAGGGCACAGTAGTGAGTTTGCTCACCTAGATTTTTTATCTTCAAGTTTTGTTGTTGTAGATCCTAATGTTGACGAATTTAGCTCTCTTAAACCCTTGAATTCTCAAGTCCCAGTAAGTATTTCACCTTAGAATCTTAGTTATTTCATTGCTTTATTTTACATGTTTTGAAAACAAGACATGTATTTATAGGTTTAAACTTAACATCTCAACCTTACATCTCTACTTGATGGTTCATCTCTAAATAAATCTAATGCTCATAATCACCCATTATCTCCACTTACATATACTAAACCCTAAACTCTAAACCTTAACACAAATCTCATGAATTTTATTTCAACACGTATCTCGAGGCTTATCCATGGTCTATGTTTATTTACATAAACTTAGGTGTTTTAATTTAATTTAATTTATAAACTATAGTCTAAAAATCAAATATGTCAAATTTGATTACATAAATGTGTATATGATTAAATTAAAACTCACCAATCACTCTCTGCCCGGTTCCTACGCTCCTCTGCACTCATCTCGAGGCGTGTCCTCGCTCGCATCTCAACGCCCATAAGTAGTATCTAAAAGTGGTTTAAGAATTTACACATATACACCCATTAGGAATTCATCACACAAATATAGAATGAATCTTAGCTTCCGTGCCGAGTGTCGGATTGTATACCCACCGTCGGGCCACGGCAAGGGTCAATGACCCTCAATTTAGGACAAATCCACTACTAGCAATTTGGACCGTTACAACAAGTTATTCTAAGACACATAAGAAACAACCCAATTTCTCAATGTAGAAACCTTAATATCACAATATAAACCTTTCGTCAAGTGTAGAAACTCTAACTCATCATATTGAAGTTTTACTATGATGTAGAGTAGACACCAAATTTCCATCTCTTAAATTTAGTAATCAATGAAGATTGAAGAGTTAGAAATCATACATGTGGATCACTTCTCAATGTTTGATGTTTCTCCTTCTCCTAAGCTTTTCCACAATTTGTTGATATCTTCAAACAATGAAAAATTAGTGCATGAAAAGCCGTTTTGTCTTTGAATTTTTGCAGGGCTATTTTCATAATTAAGTGTAAGTTTGGCTCTTAGTCGAGTTTTTTGCCCATAACTTTTTAACCGCAGCTCGGAATCAAAATCCGTAAATTTCTAGTGAAAGCAAACTTCGAGATCTTTTCAACAAGTATTTATATAACCCATTTAGAGCTGCAGTTTTGTTATATTATTTTTTCAAGTTGTTAACTATATACATAAAAAAAAACTTAATTTTTAGATTGCACTATACAATACATAATTGACATGATAAAATATACACTCAAGACACTTCAAATGTATCATATTAGCAACTTCGCATACTATATTTATAGCCTAATAAAAACGTGTGTCAGTCGTAGTCGTAGGGAGGTGGGGGCAGAATAAAAACTATGAAAAGTTTAAGGGGGTCCGGGGGAGTAAGGGAGCGACCGTCTATCCTGCCCTCCTCTAGATTTGCCCCTGTTCATGTGTCAATTTAAGTACACCATAGTTGATGTAACAAAAATTGGCCCTATTAGTTAATTTCATATACGTACATAGGTGGCCCTGAAACTTAACATTTTCTATTGTAAATTCATTAATGGAGAGAATTTTCTAATAGGAATATCCATTTCACTCTAAATGGACCCGTCCTTCCCAACAGGATCATTGGAGATGCACTATTTTTTTTTTTTACTTTAACGGGACCTACGACGTCCCTTGATCATGCTTTTTGAGAATCGATGCTTCATCCAACTCTTCATAGATGCTCTTAGTAAAATTAGACTTAGAGGAGAGCTAGCCAGCTGAATATATGTGCTCTTTTTTAAGAGGCTTCTTCTGTTGTAAATTAAGTTGTAAGCCAACTAGAACTTAAGTTGGACTTGCTAGAGACTTAAGCATAGAAGACATAAACAAGAACTACTAGAACAAGTAGAGAAGATGAGACAAGAGAGAAGAGTGCTAGAGATGAAAATGTAGAGATTTCATTCCAACATTTGTGTGTTTTTTACAAGTGAAGGAACCGCCTTATATAGGCCCTTAGTCATGATGAGAATGGGTACTTACACAAAGTGTGCAAGTTACAAAAAAGTCTCATGTCATATAAGATTACAAGTTACATGACAATACATTGGCAAGTGATTATACATTGGAGATGAATACAAGTTATGTAGATTGTACAAGTTACATTCAATGTAAAAGTCATACTTGATGTTACAATTCAATGTGAGAGTCATGCTTAACAATGTGATCATTCATAAGCTTGGTTAAAGGGTCATCCAATTTACAACACTCCCCCTTGGATGACACTTGCTGAGAGAATATACCTCGTTAAAACATGTACTAGAAAAACCCTGTGGGGAAAAATCTTGTATAGGAAAAAGAGTACAATGTTCTCGTCAATTTTGATTTGTAGTATAATATTGTTGATTGCCTCATTAAAAACCTTGCTAGGAAAACCCAGTGGGAAAAAACCATAGCTAAGTAAAATAGTGCAACACATTGATACACTTTGAGAGAATATATATATGCCTCATTAATACCATTACTAGAAAAATCATGTAGGAAAAAAATCTAGTATAGGAAAAAGAGTACATTGCTCTCATAAATTTTTTTTATATGGAGTATAATAATGTTAGGATTGCTTCATTAAAAACCTTGCTAGGAAAACCCAGTGGGATAAAACCATAGCGAAAGGAAAATATTGCAATACATTAATCAATCTAGATACAGTGTTTTAATATTATTAGAATTTCCTCATTAAAAACCTTGTAAAGAAAACCCGGTGGGATAAAACCATAGCAAAGGAAAAAGAGTGCAATACACTAACCAATAACTCATTTTGATTCTCCCCCTCATGTTCATATGGGTGAGACATCTTGTGCATTTTGTTGCACATGGACATCGTTTTCTATATGAACCATTTAATGCTGAAGCATATGATTGTCACTCTTTTGTGTATAGTACTTGCATCAAGTAATTGATTCATAACTTGTTGCTACTAAATGATCCTTTGAGCTTTGAGTTCATATTAATTTATACATGGATCATAATACAACAAATTTAATGCAATTTGATGTGTTTCAAGCAATTTCACGTCATTCCTTTTGAATTGGCTTATATCTCCCCCTATTGGTGAAAAATTACTTCATCAAAGTGACAATTAGCAAAACTTGCTATAAATAAATTCTCTATTAAGGATCCAAGACATCTTATAATATGATTGATGGAGAGTTAAATCAATATAAGTCTCCTATTTATTTGCCTTGAGATACTCTTCAGCTGATAAAAAAAATCCAGTTTGATAAAGGATGTCTGTGCGAATTTATGATATTTTCGCATTATTGATGATTATGGATAATCAAATAGATCTTTCCACATTATGAATGTCATTTGATTTATGGCGACATTCGTTTTAATGTGCCTTATGTATTCCAGAAGTTAAAGCCGGGAATATTATACTCAGATTAAATCATATTCATATAGATAAATTTTCTATTATTCTGAGTAGACTTCTTCTGAAGAAGACATTAACAATAAAATTGTTGTACTGGATATTATCTAAACATTAGCCTCTGCTAAGTTATTATAATGTACATGTATGTAGCACGATACACAAGACATAAACTCATCGCCCATATTTAGGTCACGATTTAAACAGATGTCCATGTGCCTGTTTTATCGAGCCATTTTCAATGATAAAATTCATAATATTTTGCCTTTGATTTTGAAGGCATGGTAATGGTCACAAAAATATTCGGGTATATATATGACAATATTTAGGCAAAATAGTCTTTCATATATGACAAAAAAATGTCATAATTATGAGCGCTCATTGTCAATAATTATTTGCCCTTTGTAGTGGTGCACCACTTTTGTTCCAATTTTTTGTGGAATTGTCAATACGACTTTTACCTTATATTTTCACATTTTCCACGTCCATAAATTTGTTATTGCGATCATGATCATTATATTCAACATATGCTTCTTAATTTGAAGCTAAACTAATTGGACGGGAGCGATATTATATTTATAATATCTCATTATTTTACTCAACTACCATGAGACAAGAAATCAATCATTAATATTTATTGGATTGACGTGCGCACTCGATATTTGTTGCAGCAATAAATCGAGGCGGGCCATGTGACCTTCTTTTTATTGTCTCATCAGTCATATTTCCACATAGCCTCAACATAGAGGTAATTAAAATTACGGAATTATAATTAATATTTGACTGATTAAATTTTGTAGCTTGAGACTCAACCGCTCATTTTGAGCTTTTGGAGCATTACCTTTTTTGGTATTTATATATTTATAACTCCATAGGGTGAAAAGATATATAAAGTAAAATATTTACTTTTCAAATCTCTAAAGAGATATTGACAAATAATTTAAATTTTGTATAACACAACATAGTCTTGCATAGATGTTTTATTAACAAATTCTAGTATCTAATTGTCATGACAAGTAATTCTTGTATGACAAGTAATTCTTGTCGGTAATATAATTATGGAAACAAGTTTAACTATGGTTGAATAATATTTTGAAAATAAATTTAATATAAAATAATTTTCCCCTTTTTATGTAAAAACATAACATATGATTAAATATATGTTCACAACTTGATTCATTAATAAACAAAATGTACTATTCGTATGAGTTGGTGAGACAACCTCCAGGTTGGGTGGCGAGACATAGTCTACTTAATACCATGCCTCCTCAAACATGATAACTCGTCTCCCTTTCAATGTTTCGCTTTACCGGGGACAAGGCTTACCCACTATCAACTCAAACTTATAGCATTATTTGTATTATAAAATCAAGAATAGAACAATAACTAATCGTTTGTAGTTTTAAGAGAAAAACTATATGTCACACATTGACTTTTAATTTTGATGTAGAAGATCGTACAAGACGCAGCTACATAGCATACTTTTGTAGTCGGTGACGTTACAATGCATAATGTATGAATAAAGTACATTTACATAATTAAATATGCATGTAACAAAAAAGAAATTAACCATGACAACATGGAAATAAATTGAACTTATTTAAATTAATAAAAATTATACCTTCTTAGCTTTATATCTTTGAAAAGCTTCTTGACCTTCAAGACCTCCTCTTGTAGAGCAACTTCGTGCTGATAACGTGTTGTAAATTAAGTTGTAAGCCAACTAGAACTTAAGTTGGACTTGCTAGAGACTTAAGCATATAAGACATAAACAAGAACTACTAGAACAAGTAGAGAAGATGAGACAAGAGAGAAGAGTACTAGAGATGAAAATGTAGAGATTTCATTCCAACATTGGCGTGTTTTTTACAAGTGAATGAACCCCCCTTATATAGGCCCTTAGTCATGATGAGAATGGGTACTTACATAAAGTGTGAAAGTTACACCAAAGTCTCATGTCATATAAGATTACAAGTTACATGACAATACATTGTCAAGTGATTATACATTGTAGATGAATACAAGTTATGTAGAGTGTACAAGTTACATTCAATGTAAAAGTCATATTTGATGTTACAATTCAATTTGAGAGTCATGCTTGACAATGTGATCATTCATAAGCTTGGTTAAAGGGTCATTCAATTTACAACATCTTCTTATTTTTAACAATCCTTAATTAAATAAATATATGGCGCCGGAGATCCATCGTACCCTTTTGGAGCCTGCAATATCAACTTTACGCGTGGCACATGCATCATTCTCGCGGAAAGAGGTAAATCATGATTTTATGGTAATTAAGATGATGGCCGGTCACACCCACATTCATATAACAGTCATTTCCGGCCGGTCACACCCACATTCATATAACAGTCATTTCCCGTTTGACCCTATAAAGACATTCGCTTCAGAAAAAGTTAAAGTAAAATAAAAAAAATTGTACATGTGGTTGACCATCTTTTAAACTAATTTATATTTTCTAGTCACAAGACTCACGACGACCATACAGTTCATGATGTTCGGAGATGATTTATTATTTTAAACTAATTTATATTTTCTAGTCACAAGACTCGCAACGACCATACAGTTCATGATTTTCGGAGATGATTGATTACGTGGCCGTCACTACTTTATACTGCTTATATATGGAGTTTTTCATAACCTTATGTTACAATACTTTTTTATTCATGAAATAAGGATGGCTACTTTAAATTTACAAAACTAAGATATGTCTCCTTTTGAAAAGGAGTCATTGATGATGATGTGACTCCATGCATTGATGTGTGTTGATGAGGTGGAATGAATGACTCCTTTTGAAAATGAATCATCTATACAACTAATGAGGTGGAATGAATGACACATTTTGAAAGGGAGTCATCTATACAAAATACAAAACCTTTTATTTACTCCTCAAAATGAGTAACTTGTTCAACTCGAAGCAGTGAACCCATGCAAACGTCATGTACGTATCGAGATGGACAAGCCACATCACGTACGTATCTCGAGATGGACAAACCCGCATCACACACGTATCTCGAGGTAGAAAACTGATGTAAATGACACGCACGTATATGGACGTGGACAACTCATGCAAACGCCACGCATGTATCTCGCGGTGGAGAAGTCATGCAAACGACACGCGCGTATGTCGAGGTGGCCGACCCATGCAACCTCGTGCAATTCATACAAACGTGACACATGTATCGTAAGGTGTGCAACTCATGCAACCTCGTGCAATCCATGCAAACGTCGCGCACGTATCTTGAGATGTACAACTCATACAACCTCGTCCAATTAATGCAAACCATGCAAAGGTCATGCACGTATTTCGAGGTAGGCAACCCATATAATATCATGCAATCGAAGTAAACCATGTAAACGTTACACACGTGTCTCGAGGTAGACAACCCATGCAAACGACAAGCACATATTTGGCGGTGGACAACCCATGCAAACAACACGCACGTATCTCGAGGTGGACAATCCATGCAAACATTGCGCACGTATCTCGAGGGGGCAACCCATGCAAACAACACGTACATATCTTAAGGTTGACAATCCATGCAAACGTTACGCACGTATCTCGAGGTGGCAACCCATGCAAACGACACGCACGTATTTGGCGGTGGACACAACCCATGCAAACAACACTCACGTATCCCGAGGTTGACAATCCATGCAAACGTTACGCATGTATCTCTAGGGGCAACCCATGCATATCTACTACAAACCATGCAACACAATCGTGATCATAAGAAGAGATATGTAGATGAAAAATTGCAAAGATCAAAACCACGTTATATCTTTATCTAGAATTTAAAATTAAAACAATAATTAAGTTTTGAAAGTATGAATTCATTCCATCAAAAAACTTAGCATACAGGTCTATCGACGGTTACGTTGACGTTGTTGCTCCGTGATGCAAACTGGACATACTTTATGTCGAGTTGGACGTTGTGTTTGTACATCCAATTGAGTTTGTCGAGGTTGCTGATCTTGCATTGAATTTTTTTGAGTCGATTGATGTTCTTCCTTCGGTTCACTCCACTCACCTCTGGTACTAATGCTTCCAAAAATCGAAGGTTGAACCGTCCAAAAAACCTGACTTCCTGTATGTGGTTGGCCGAAAGGAACATGAGGCGGCGACATGCTTAACATGTTCATGAATGAGCCATCTCCACTATATGACATATTGTAATTATAACATGGTGGAGTAAATGGACTCGGCATGTATTGAGGCAATGAAGGATACATTGGATGTCTAGGCATTCCATGGTCCATATATAAAGACGACGGTCCGGGTGCATAAGGATCAAAATGGTAAGGAGGAAGATTCATGATCGGCGCGCTAAGTACAAATATTTGAGGTTCTAATTACATTGGGGGACAATGCAGGAATGTACCCATGAGAAGAATGAAGTAGTGGGGATGAGCGTTGGCTATTGTCACCCACGGGATTTGTTCTTCTCGCTCTCGGACGAGATGAACTTGGTGTAGGATAACGTCTACTACTCTCAGCAGCAGTCAGTGTCCGACGAGAAGGACGTGGTGGACGAGGACGTCTAGTGCTCCCACCCACAGTCCATGTTTGTGTTATTCATATTCTCACCTCTCTATTTGATTCGCCCCAGATCATCTTCTTCATCTTCTTCTTCATTCTCCACATTTATGGTCTGCTCGACATCAATTCCACTATTCCATAGAGTAAATCTTGTCTTTCATCTTCATTTAAAATTTTGATGCCTTCATCAAGCGCAGCAAGACCTTGCTCGTACCCATCCTCAATGAACACTCGCTGCAGTCGACGCACTAAGTTACACTGATATAAAAACAAGAGGTTAGTACACACAATTTAAGATGTAAATCGTGAGGAAAGAAGAATAATAGTTTAAAGGTTACCGAATAGTCACGTAAAGCCCCGTCGTGTCCAATGAATCATCTAGTGACTGATCGATACAACGTCATGTAGTCTTGTTGATCGTGTCTTCTTCTTGTTCCGCTGTGACTATGCTATCACCACGATTTTCCCACATCTGTATATAGTTTGCGTGAAAAGCCACCCAATTTCCTTGAACGCGTCCTCGCATCTCGATGCGGTGCAGTTAGGTGTCGTAATCACAGTTTGGTGGCACGGCCTGTATCATTCCGAATTGTCTCAAAACTCTTTCTGGTCGATGCCACTTGACTATGTGGAAACAAATTAGGGGACATGTCGATAGCTAACGACTTGTGTATTGTTGCTTTATGCATGCGATCTCCATGTCGTCCTGTAAGCACTTAAAACTCACCTATGTCATGATTTATCAAATTGACTTGATGCCTCCTTGCAGCTTGTTCATAATGTGTGAGTTTATTCATGACATATTTCGTGTACGATTGTGCGTTTGAGATTGCTTCATTGATTTCCTATTTATGTCGATCGTGGTATGTCACCAATCTATAGTAAATCATTTGAGTCATCGCTGTTATTGGCAAAAATTGAGGCCCCTTCAATACACCGTTAAAACACTCTACAATTGATAATAAATTCGTGTAAGCAATATTACTTCAGTGAAAACTAAATCGTTGAATGGAAAACAAAGTTTGCATGTCATACATACCAACACCATTAGAATTCATGCATCCGTACCGCATGCCTCTGTCATGCGATTGAGTCGATAGTTCATGGGGATGACATTGACATATTGCACACATTGAGGGGTTCGCGATGATAAGTATGCAAACGCTCCATGCACGCATTGAATTTTTGAACTTGATGTTGACCAGCTGCTCGAGAAAGTAGGTTTTTCAAGGGTTCAATTTTTAATTGAGCGTTAAAATTATTGACCATGTGTCGCAGACAATAACGGTGGTATCTTTTTGGGGAACAAAAACCATTGGTCGGTGTGTTGACCGCCTCCAAAATGTCAGAGTGACGATCAGAAATAATGCAAATACCATCTCTATCCGTCACGTGTTTGCGTAACATCCTCAAAAACCATCCCCACGAATCCGTAGATTCGGTTTCTGCAACAGCAAATGCTACCGGTACTATGTACCCATTCCTATCAACAGAGATGGCAATCAGTAGATTACCACTATATTTGCCATATAAGAAAGTCGCGTCAATTTGACGCAGAGGCTTACAAAACCTAAAAGCTTGTATTGATGCTTCGAATACGAAAAACACACGATGAAATTGAGGGCACTCAGTCCTTATCTCATCAAAAGCCCATTGTCTATGTGACCACTCAATTGCAGTCCCCGGACTCTTAATCTTCACGGCCGCCAACCAGCTTGGCAATCTAGCGTATGACTCATCTCAATCTCCAAATGCATTTGCAACTGCCTTCTTTTTGGCATCCCTCATTCGCTTATAGTTTACTTCGTGTCCGTATTTTCCCTTAATTATTTGTATTAATTCCTTGATAGTTATTGCTTGATCTATCTGGACAATGCTTTGGATATCTCGCGCAAGCATGTTGGCATCGAGTTGGGCATGACCGCGTTCTACGTCGGGATTTATACAGTTGTGCGGCATGTTTAATTGTGTAATCTCCCATAATTGTATTTTCTTTCACAAACAAGCACGAAGACGCCACATGTACCTGTCTTGCGCACTTCTGCACTTGATCGCCCAAAAAGTTGTAGTCGACTCCATCACATGATATTGACAATGTCTGTTAACATGCCACACTTTGACGGCATGTTGTAAGTCTTTTTTGTTGTCAAAGCACATCCCTAATTTCAAATCAAAATTAGACATGTCCCCCCAGTCTGTTGATGAGAATGTTGGGTCACGGTGGAGTTAGCCACCTCCCAATCGATTTCATTATACACCGGCAATGGTTGGTGAACCTCATCATCAATTGCTTCCTCCATGAAATTCCATTCATTGATAGCAAGCTGCTCATCATCTTGCACGTTTTTCGCCCTTGGAGGTTCATACCTTGGGTCATCCGCCACAACATTTAGGCTTTCCCAATCGATAGATGGTGCAGCATCCTCGAGGGGACGCACATCCTCGTCCGTGTCATTAATGTCATCATCGTAGTTGGGTTCATCATCACCATGTGGTGATTGCACATGCAATCTTTCCATCATCGATCTAATGTCTGACGTGCTGACATCTTCATCTACTAGTTGCGATTGAACCGTATGATTTTGAAAATAGTCGATTGGCTCAAATGTTAAATAAATATCTACCCTTGAAGTTAATGGTAGATTGGCCACTATCGCCCACATCAAGTCGAAGTGCATCGCGTCTTCCAGCAATACGGGGACAAAATACTGTGAACCTTCGGGGAGGATTATCCATTGCCGATAAGTCATCATTACTATAGTTTCCGTAGATGAGATATTGAATACGTTACACACGTGATCCATCGATTGTTGTCTACTCGTCCCAAACTTAAACATCAACACTGCAGATGGGGGTGCGTTGTACCTAATGTCATTCCTACCATTTACAATTTCACCGTTGGCATAAAAGAGAAATGGGATGTTCCTATGTTCCGTGACTTACATATTTTATTGAACAATGATGATGTAAAATAAATTTCATATATATCAAACTTCATTCGTTCATCAAATTGAGGATTTAAATCGCAAGCAAACTTTCTGATGTAGAGGATCGCCTTAATAGCGCAACTACAGAGCATAGTCATTTGTCTGCATGAAATATCAATTAATAACTCATATTTACAATTATTTTTGCGCCATTCTCCGAATGTGCCATTCGTGTATTGTGGCACACTCCACTTGGCGCCCACGTGGAGCCCACGTGGAGTGTTAAAAAAACATGAATGGCACATTCAGAGAATGCACTATTCATGTTAGGGACCAATCCACTTGGACGCCACGTGGATTGTTCCACAATACACAAATGGCGCATTCGGAAAATGCGCCATTCGTGTATAAATTTTGTACAACTAAAAACACATTTGCAAAAGACGATTTACCTTACTTTTGGAATAAAAAAAAAAACCTAACTTATTTTACTCAATTATATTATTTTTTACAGTACATTTGTAATTTTTCCGCTTATATATAGCTTCTAATTACAGCTAAACTTAGGTCGTTTTACTTCTTTCCATGTAAAAATAAGATGAAAGCTATGTGACTCTATAGAACAACTAAATTAAAGTAGTACGTAATTAGGTGTTACGTACGTTTTACGATATGTATCACCTCCAATTCCAAACACACAACAAACCCTCTTGTCCCATTGAAAACCGTCGGATAATTATACTCAGGTTGTATTGCATGCATGCACACTGTTAGAGCATACGCAGCGAACAAACAACATACGCACAAGACACAAAAAATTACACGGTTTGGCAATATGCCTATATTCACTGCAGAGAACGTAGAGACTTTATTAAACCAGAAGATTATACCAACATAAAGCCTCTAACTCTCTCACAACTAATCAAGACATTAAAGACATTATCAATTTAATGGCCTACCCTACTTATATATGCACTAGGGTATCAGAGTTGCACTAGGATACCAAACCCTATCAGAGTTCTACTAGAAAACTGAAACCTATCAGAGTTGTACTAGGAGACCAAAATTATGTTGTATTACGACTTCAAGCCAAATATTATCAAATCTCCACCTTGCCTTGAATTCTCCAACCTTCATCAAAACCTCACTCTGCAAATGCCCCATGATGGCCTTCAGTGTCTCCGAACTCCACCCAATTCCAAGCAATCCCCATACTTGATCACTAGAACTTCACACTGAACCTCATCCGTTTACATTGAGTGCTAATGTGACAAGATCCGCATGACCGTATCTATCTGGAGGCCTTATCTCCCTGATCGGTCGATCCCTGGCAATATTATATGTCTGATAATTAACAAGTGTCTCCAGTATCTGACTGGTGTCTTGCGCTCCACCATCACTCAATTTCTCAAAAACATTCTTTTTCATGTTTCTCCTATCATCAGCTTTAAGCTCCACCTGTTCCTCGATTCTCTGACCTTTCTCTGTTGCACTCTACATACTTTTAGGATTTAACAATGCTACTTCATGGAGAATAACATCCTTACTTATTAGAATCTTCTTTGTGTTGGGACATCATAACCTGTATCCTTTCACTCGATGCTCGTAACCCATGAAGATGCACTTCCTTGATTTTGGTTCAAATTTACCTTCATTCACATGGGCATACGCGGGACAACCAAACACTCTCAAATTCTGATAATTTGTTGGGAATTCCATCCACACCTCTTCAGAAGTCTTACGCTCAATCACTGTGGATGGTGACCGGTTCACCAAATAACAAGCTTTGTTAATAGCTTCAGCCCAAAACTCCTTCGGTAATCTAGCATTCGAAAGCATGTGCCCTATTCTCTCCGTCATTATTATATTCATTCATTCTATAAGTCCATTTTGTTGAGGAGTATATCGAACTGTGCGGTGTCTCACAATCCCTTCATTAATATATAAGTTATTAAACTCTCCTCCGCAATATTCAAGGCCATTATCGATTCTCAATCACTTGACTTTTCTTCTAGTATGCTTCTCTGTCAAAGTTTTCCACTATTTGAATTTGTCAAACACTTCATTTTCTTCTTCGAGATGAATATCCAAACTTTCCTTGAGAAGTCATCTATGAAAGTCAACATATATTTACCACCCCTAAAGAAAGAACTGGAGAAGGATCTCAAAGGTCTGAATGGATGTAATCTAAAGTACCATTTATATTATGCAATGCAGTACTAAACTTGACTCTACATTGTTTTCCAAACACATAATGCTCACAAAAATCAAGCTTACATGTCTTCTCCCCCGCCAACGAGCCTTGCTTGCTCAATGTTGTTAATCCTCTCTCGCTTATATGACATAATCTTATATGTCATAACCTAATGGTGTCTATTTCTGTCTCCGAAGACGATACCGCTACAGTACCTAAGATGGTACTTCCTTTCAATATGTAAAGGTCATTCTCTTTCAACCCTTTCATTATAACCAGAGCACCTCTCGATATCGTCATCACTCCATTCTGTATCTTCATGCTACAACTTACGGAGTCAAGCGAACCCAAGGAAATCATATTCTTTCTCAGATCATGAACAAGTCTGACATATGTCAATGTTCTCACAATTTCGATATGCATTCTGATTCTAACTGTTCTGATTCCTATAACCTCACAGTCTGCATCATTCCCCATTACCCCCATCAATTGAGTGATAAGTGGTAAACCAATTCTTCTTGGGACACATGTGATAGGAACATCCCGAATCTAATATCAACTTGTCTCTCGAGCTTTTAATGCTAACTGTAAGAACATTAACTCCATCTTCCTCTACAAATGATGCATCTCCAGAATCTTCGGCCTCTTACCTACTATTTCCTTTACGCTTCGGACAATCTCTCATAAAGTGTCCTTCTTGGTGACATCCAAAACACTTTAATTTTCTGCTTCTGGATTTACTTCTCTGGCCTCTAGCTCTCTACTCAGATCTACCCCTAACTGACAATCCTTCTCCAGATTTTTGCCTTCTATATTCAGTCATCATCTGCTGCAACTCAATTGAACTCAGTGCAGTCTTGACATCTTCCAAAGAAAAGGAATCTTTACTGAACAATATTGTATCAATAAATTTCTCGAAGGACTCCGGTAGTGAACACAATAGGTACATAGCTTCTTGTTCTTCACCAAGCTTGCACCTACATTCCTCAGTGCCATGATTATCTTGTTGAATTCATCAACATGTTCTCTTACAGACTTTCTTTCTATCATCTTCAAGTAATGCAGTTGTTTCATGAGATATAACCTATTAGAGTTTGATTGTTTCACGTACAAGTTCTCCAACTTCAAACATAATCCCACAGTCGTTGTGTCCTTTGAAACTTCTCTCAAGACTTCGTCACCCAAACACAACAAGGTTGTACTATATGCTTTTTGTATGGCCTCGTCTTTCTCATCCTCTGTCAATGATGCTGACAATGCATTCTTTCCCAGTAGCGCCTTCTACAGGGCTCGCACTTTTATCCGCCACAAGTTGAAGTCATTCTTCCTGTCGAATTTTTTAACTTTGTATTTTGGAGCCATCACAACTATCCGCACCCCATCACTATGTAGATCTCTTTATCACGATCCCAACGCAAAAAATGATGCTTAGCGTCAACTCCGTATGAATCTGTAATCAAGAATACAAATCTGCCTCGTCCATCGAAAGTGTGTGTCCCCGAATGTGCGCAGTTCACCGTGTGCACCTCTTGTTTTTCCTTGTGCAAAGACGTGTTGGTTCAAATAACTGGTTTCTTTAAATAGGTGTGATTTACACTTCTCTCCCTAAAGCAATTAATGCTTTTAAGTAAAAAAAAATACAAAAGGACAAAAAGTCACTTCTTAATTGCAATCAATTCACTTTTCATCCTTTTCTCTCGTCAACAAATCACGCGATCAAACCTAGTCCTTGTTAATAAACTCCTTACTGCCGCACAACATTTCTATTGCCCAAATCGTTATCTTCAATCCCGACTTCACAGCCGTCACCGATTGCCGATCTCCAAAAGCTTTGATACCAGTTTGCACTAAAACAATTTATGCTTTTAATAGCACCTAATACATAGAGGTTTTAAGCAACCCCTATATATTAGGTAATTAGGCTTTTAATAGCAACTAATACATGGAGGTTTAAAAAAACCGCTATGTAACCACTGCATCCGATTAAAACAAAAACACATTCAACACCTCACTAGGTTCTCGTCGTCTCGTCGTCTCGTCATCTCATCATCATCACAGCGTCTTCTCATCGTCTTCACAAAACCCTAACTAGGTTTCTCACTCTCCTCCTCGTCAATTCGCTGTGATCGCTTACCTTCTCCTCATTCGATAGCTTCATCTTCCCCAGATCCCTCACCTCCTCATCAACACCTCCATTTCGATCCCTCTTTCACCTTTTTCGGTCGAAATTTGACGAGCAGGTATTTTTTCGATTCTTCCCCGTTGTTTTTGCTCTTATTGTAGATGTTTATGGATCTGAATCATTTAGACCTTGTTAAATTTCTCTCTGTGATTGATCGATTTTGATTTGATTTGGTTTAGTGATTTGAGCACAATACTCGACCTATATTGATCAAAAGTTTGAACACTTGGATGTGGATAAGCGATTTCACTTATTCGCATTGTTGATTTGTTATGTTTGTGTGAGATCTTAAACTTTGGCTCTCAAATTCAAGTTTTTTAGTTGAATATGGTCTCTGTTTGTGAAAATGCCTCAATGAGATAATGTGAAATGCACTTGTTGATGGTGTTGTAGATATTCTGATTGAGTTTATACAATGTGATAGACAACTTGAATTAATTTCTGGTTCATATGTGCTTTATTTTAATCATGCTTATAACACAAACGCTGATCGGGAAAAAGCTTCACAGAGGAATCAACAGTCCTCTTCCAAAACATCACAAACGCCGATCGAGAAAAAGCTTCAAGATACGAAGTCTTGAAAGAAAAATCATATTCATACACAAGTAAATCAACCACTGAAATGAACCATTAACTTCATAAGTTATCACATATAAGATGATTCAAATGTGTTTCAAAACCTCTCAAAAAACTAATCTTTAGCTATTCCTAAAATCCTATCGAATTATAGATAAAAAAAACCTCAAAAACTAGGATCAACGCAAGGAAAGGCATATTTACTAGTTTGTTAGTAAGATTGAACCTTCAAAGATCACCACAAAACCTCTGGAAAACTCGAGCCTATGATTCTCTCTGCAACTGCAACTTGTTGGAGACACCAACTAGCCTTATCAAACTATTTGAAGTAGATTTTTGAATGAAATACTAAATTAGGCGTAGGCAAGAACTTTCTCGAATTCTCGAATCCTGTTTAGCATGCCAGATGCCACCTAACCTTATTACATGGGCCGAAATCAGTACCCTGAGTACAAAATGTTGAAATCAATGTTCTACTTCTACCTTGATTTGATTTCTATTAAATGATAAAGACTCCAATTAGGGCCAAAAATCATGATTTGTTTTGACTAAGTTTTTTTAAGTTATCTTTCCTATATAATTATCTTTGTACTGGAATTATGTCGTAGTACTTTCATCTCCATAGTGCTTTATAATTGCCCTATCCCACAGCTTGAGCTTTATAACCTCAATAAGGTGCTAAGATAAAAATGAGTATTGCAATTATCTCTTCCTATGGTGTTCAGTTCTTGTTGTTGCTCTTGCCTGCATTGTGTGTGTCCCATGATACTTACACTTGCTCAAGAGCAACATATTAGGGAAGCCCTGACGCTTAGGGACTCCAAGTATGATTTCTCATCACCTCTCTAATACTCTTTAATTAGTTGGGGCCATGTGTGTTTGAATGTAGAAGGTCCCTATGAGGATTTAGTGCCAACAGATCACCTTAAAGTTTTGTGATCTTAATGAACTAGTATTGTTCATAATGATACATTTCCTATATGTAGGGATCGATCCCTATATAGTGGCAGAAGGTTCATAATTTTTTAATCCTTCCAAATGCATATAAATGATAACAGATTTTTTAGATACTCAAATTCCATGAAGGTAATGCATTATTAACTTGAGCACTTAACATATGTGAATTATGCATTGGCGCCACCAAAACCTCAATTTCAATTTACTTTAAGAGTATTAAAATAAGTGATAAATAATCTATTCCTTAAATAAGATTAACCAATAGCAATCATATTTCATATCCTATAATGACAACAAAATCAAACTACAAATGCACAATATCCAATGCATTGATACAGTGACAAGTAAAGGTATTCCATATCATCAGATGGACTAACAAACCTCCATCATACGCTCATGAGAAATGCCGAGACCTTACCTGAAATTTCATAGGCACTTCAATGTCATGATATCAAACAAACCAAATAATCAATTTACTCATTATATTCCCCAACAGGTATATGCGATTGTAAAATCAGTCAAACAAGCATAAGTTAGTTTAATAAAAACAATTATGTGAGAGCATAAAAAAGACAAACATGCTGGATGATCCTGCGCTTGTTGTGATAGGAGCATGCATTTACACCTAACCTGTATACATATATGTGTGAAAAACTTCAGACTAAACTGTGGCAGCAAAACATGTTAACATAAGCAGTAATTTCAATTTTAGTAGTATCCATATATTAAATTTGGATTTGGCAACAATGGAAAAGGTAGATGTAGGATTTAGAGGGGTCTTGGCTTGGGCAACTGAAAGAAACTAGCGCGCCATTTGGATTATGATGTTTTTGCTCATTCGTCGGCAACGGGTTTTGGGTCTATCATGAGGAGGCGGTGTCAACCGAAAGCTACTGTCTTCAGTGAGATCTTGACCTGCCAAATCCCAAATCATCAGATCAACCAACAACAAAAATAGTTGTTAAAATTTCAGAGAACAATCAAGATAAATGGATCTTGATCCATTCGACACATTGAGTTGCTTTATTTCATTTGCAGTGCAAGAATTGTTGCTCTAGTGAATTGGTGATGAGAGTGGAGGTTTAGAATACATGATAAAATAGAAAAATATTGTTGTAGTAACAAAGAATATGTAACCTCCAGCGCCGGTTCCTCTCTCACCAGTAAGCTCACCGATCTGAAACCTCCGTGAAATTTCAGAGTTTCTGTACAATTTGTTTGGTTTTGAGTTCCGTTTTGTCTATTTCGTTGGAGATTTGTAAGGATTTGAGTTTTAGTTGATTTGATGTTTGGATTCTGTCGTTATGTGACTCTGGTGAACTCTCTGTGTTGTATCAAAGGAAGGAGAACGTGGCGCCTCTTGGATCCAGGATCGCGATAATGTCGTCGAGGCGCCGAATTGTTGTTCTTTTTGTTTGTTCGATTGATTGATTGGTTGGTAAATTTTGTGGTGCTTGTGGAGTGTGGTGTTGAGTTTGTTGAGTTGTTGTTGTTGTTGTTGTTGTTGTTGTTGTTGTTGAGTTTAGGAGCTCAACGCGTCGAGGACGGAGCTTATGACTAGAATCCAGTGATTAAAGCAGGTCTTGGTGGAGAAATGGTTTCATCTCTTCGGTTTATGATTTCGTTTTCGCTTCTTTTGGATGATCTTTTGTGGCTTTTGATGAATGCCTTTTTTTCTTGTTGTTGATTTCAGGATTTGCAGAGTTGGAGGTCTAAGCTAGACACTCAGGTTAAGGTCTACCGCGAAGTGAGTTCTTTTCTTCTTTATTGGATCAGTGTATTATTATTTGTACTTTCTAGTAATCTGCATTTGATCATGGTTTATGATAAAACCTGTATGAGGTTCAATAAAGAGCAGTAGAAGTTGTATCGAGTGTTTTTGCCTGATTAGGATTTATAGCCCATCACTAAATTGGTTTTGGAATTTTATTTAGGGAGCAACTATTAGCCCATCACTAAATTTGTTTTTCTTTGTTTAAAAAGAAAACTGAAATCAATTAAGTCCTTTGTCTTCTCTCATTTTCATGTCATCTGGTTAGGTGCACCTTGAATTAACAATCATATTTAAGAGTAGTAGACATCAGTAGTTGGAATAAATAATAATTAGTTATAAGCACTATTATATTTTGATAATCTACTTGGTCTTGGTTTTACTTTTTGGTGTTTAACCTACTTACTCTTTCTCTTCACCGCTAGCCTGGCCATGTAGTTATGTAATCTAGATGAAGGTAGCTAGTCAAAAGTCACTCTGTAAATTATTATTATTAGTAATTAATTTGAAACCCATGAAAACGCGTTTTAATTACTAAAAGAGGATTAAAGTTATGTTCAAACATGCCAGTGCTTCCAAGGGTTATTATTTTCTTTCTAGCAAAGAACGAAACTCTCCCTTTTGTGTGGAGATGTGGTTCACCTTGAAGATTATTTACATTACTTTGGCAATAGAGTTTCTAGTCTCCTTGTTGAAGTATCAACTCTTTAGGCCCCTACTCTTATATGTTTATATGCTTGGCTTTCTTACTCTGCTGGTGTACTTGCATTTATCAAATACATTTATGGACCAAAAGGTTCATGCTCTCCAATGTCTCATATTACTTTCTAAGGAGGTTCTACAATAAGGCAGTGCACTACATTGGTTTTTGAGATTCGCTGATATACTTTCCTCACATGGAGAAGCCATTATGACACAATTAATTGTTAGCAATGCTTTGAGTTATTTCACAACTATTTTTGATCTTCTAGCATTGTCATCATTTAAGTAACTCTTGGCAGCTTATGTTCAATTCGAGGGCAATCAAAATTTGGCTTTCTTGTACGAGCAACTGGAGGGCAACAATAATATCTCAAAAGGCCAGATATAAACCTCATTCATCTCTCAACCTGCATCTACATCTGAAGATATATTTCCTTTTCATGGGTGCACTTAAATTTATAATTGGTTTGATTGATGTGTAGGCATGGGAGTACTCTCACTGCTTCTTCCGGGCCAACTTCATGTTCTTGGTAAATATAGGGTGGCGATTAAATTTCATGATCTACATTTATAAAGCTTGGACTAATAATATTTCAATGTGACGAACATTAATATATTGCAAGAAAAATTGGGTTTTGGGTACATTGATATCAATAATTCTACCATTTTGGAGGCACAAATGGGCACCCCTGCTGGCACTTAAAAGTAAGATATATGTTCATATAATAGGAAGAGATCCATTGATGAGGTCAACTGTTTATTGATGTGTTTGTAACTTTGAATGGATTATGTACAGAGGAGGTTGTAATGGTGGTAGAGACCATCGATGTCGTTATAGAGGTGGTGGAGAAGGTGGCGGAGGGGCTGGAGGAGAACACTATTTGTTTGATTTTCGACCATTTTAGCGGGTTTCGTGAAATGTGTGGCTATCGATTTGATGTTTTGTTGATTGGTTGTAGAACACTGCGAATTTCTTGATGGAATGATAATATTGCGAGTGGAATGTAGATTTGTTATATTTTCAATTGAAAATGGAAATGGAAATTAATTATGGGCATTTTTAGCTATTATTTTTTTTAAATTACATTTGATAGGGGTTTGAAACCCCTATGTAAGCCTTTGACGATAATATAAAGGTTTCAAACCCCTATGAAATCGCTACAATTGATAGGAGTTTGAAACCCCTATGTAAGCCTTCGAAGATATTATAGAGGTTTCAAACCCCTATGAAATAGCTAGATTTGATAGAGGTTTGAAACCCCTATGTAAGCTTTGAAGATACGATAACGCCTTAAAAGATAACGCTTTTCATAGAGGTCAAAAACCTCTATGAAAAGTCTTTCATAGAGGTTCAAAACCTCTATCAAAAGTTGAATTTGTTCTAGTGTTGTTAGAGGAGCATACGTAGCGAATAAACAACACACGCACACGATCGACACAGAGAATTACGTGATTCGGCAATATGTCTACGTCCACGATAGAGAACACAAAGATTTTATTAAACCAAAAGATTACACCAACGCCAAGCCTCCAACTCTCTCACAACTAATCAAGACATTAAAGATATTGTCAATTTAATGGTCTACCCTACTTATATATGCATTAGGGTATAAGAGTTGTACTAGGATACCAAACCCTATAAGAGTTCTACTAGGAAACTGAAACCTATCAGAGTTGTAGTAGGAGACCAAAACCGTGTTGTATTAGGACTTCAAGCCAAATATCAACACACATAGTGCCGGAACCACGTTTGAGCTGCCATGACTTGTAAACAAACCAATATATATACCTAATATATAAAGGTAACTAGCCTACTAGTACCCGACTTTAAAAAAAAACTAGCCTGTTGGGATGTGTGGACCGAATAATAGTCCCACATAGGTTAAGTGTGACTTAATAAAGGAGTACTTAAGTGGTTATCTCTCCCCAAATAGTACTGAGGCCTTTTGGAGTAAAACCCCACACCTGTGACCTAAAGGTGGTTAAGTCGGGGATAATATCGGTACTAATGAGATCCACGAACCCGTGGATAAAGGCGCGGACTGTGGCGGCCCTACAGCCAGGGGTGATGTGTCTCTATGTACTCCTTGCCTGATGGTCCCAACTACACGTGTTTGGCACCTAGCGGTCCTCCTCTTGTCTCGAAATTTGTGTCCATGTATGTTTTATCAAATTAGTTAGTGGATTATCCATATTTCCTTAACTTATTCTCTTTAAGTATTTAAATGTTTATTAAGTTCAATAATTTGCAGTTTATTCTAATGCCTAACCATACTAGTGGATTGTATCTTGCAAGTTAATATAAATCAACAAAAGCCTTAAATGATACAATTAGAATAAGTAATTTAGCATGGTAAACATTACTCATAAGAGCAAATCCTATTATGGAAAACCCAAAAATGTACTCTGTATATAAGTACAGTACCATAAACAAGGTATAAATACATGTACCGTGTCATCTCAAGTCCCCCAATACCCAAATAATACTAAATATCAAAATAAGCACGTACTAGTAGTTTATCAACGACGAGCAATCAGATGTAGTCGCCTAGGATCCCCTTGCTCTACTGGTACTAGGATCTACACTAAATCATCACAAAGACAAATGACAAGTACAGTAAGTAAAATCCCAAGAAACCCCTCTGAGCATTTGCATAATAAAGTAAGGGAAATGGAAGAAATATTGTCAAGTAAACATGTGGAATGTAAAGACAGACAATTGTAATTGGCTCATCGCATGAATAGATAACAACTAAGCTAACAAATGTGTGTGCTCGCTCAAGATGAACTAAACTGTACTTCGGTCACCGGACTAAAATGTACTTCGGGTCACCAAGTTCCCACCAATGGTCGCGCCCAACTCTCGACACTTGGTCCCTCGCAGTGTTGGCCAAATCCCCTGAGTTACCAACACGTGCACCAAGGGCAAGCTCAGGTTAACATTCACTGAGGATCGGGTCAGATGTGCTACAGTCTAGTGCATCATGAACACACTACCAGGAAATCCGGAAGAGTAACCTCAACCTACGTCCAAGTTAACAGAATGGAATATTAAAATCAGTAAGGAAATGATAGGAATGAAATTTAGAACATAATCGAAATACTTAGAGTTTTTCAGTTAGGTTTTACAAACCTCAAACCGCTCTTCGACTTCCCTTGACTCCCCGTATCTGACCCGTCAACTCCCCGGTACCGATCTACGATCAACTAAGTCCCCGAAGTACAATTTTATAAGTTTAGGTTGTTTACAAGTGTTTAGATATGTATTAAGTTGAAAATCATTAAAATAACCCCTTAAATTCATATTTTATCTGTCATTAGCACGCTAATAGGTCTACTTACAACGCTAGGTGAAGTTAGCGCGCTAATAGATCTACCTAGCATGCTTGGTGAAGTTAGCACGCTAAGGGATTTTTCTAGTGTGCTACTGTTCTTCATTTTGAGAAACAGTTGGAAACCCAAAATGATTAGATCAAGTTAGCGCGCTAATGGATCTAACTAGCCCAGTTAGCGCGCTAATTGCCCTTTGTGACAGATTCTCAAATCGAGAATTTAATCATTTCCCTCTCAATTGACTACTCTAACCTGGTTTACATCGTCTCCATACATTATTAACTCCAAAACAACAACTAGAACACTCCAGAACGTCAAATTACCCAGATTCTCTAACTTTCATGCATCCACGAACTTTTCAATCTCATCATGAATTTCAATTCTAGTTAAACCAGTTGTAGATTCTCTATGAAAATGACCTAATAACATGTAATTCATCTAGTTTCCACAAAAAAATCAGAGGTCTAATCATCAAACTCAAATTTCAATAAAACGTACCAAAAAATGGGTTCATTGAAGAGTGTAGGAGATGAGGAAGACGATTACCTAGGTTGGATCACTTGAATTGATCTCCAAGTACTCAATTTCAGCTGGAATCTCCTCTTCTTCTCTAGTTTTCTCTTTGAATTTGCATGAGTTTGGAGTTAGTGGAGATGAAACTCCCACTAACTTACTATATATACATATGTTTAATTAAGATAAAGTGCGTGTACGTATCTCGAGGGGCTATCTTATGGCTCATAAGCATGTTGTCCCATACCACCTGATGACTCCATTGATAACTCCAGTAGCCCACTTCATTCCTTGATTCTCTCATTTGAAATCATCTAGATGTCTATCAATGGTCCACATTAGTTAATTCATACTATAGGCTTTTCCTTTATTTGATTTATATACCTTACATTAAGCCTTATTAAAACATATGGTTAGTGTTTTATTTATCAAAATTAACCAATTCATGGTTCCACTAACCTTCAGCTACCCGATACTCGGTGCCCCGCGTCTCAACACACATTTCGAGGCTCGCCATAGTCTATTGTTTAAATTTCAATTTATTAGCCTATGGTTACATTACCCATTTCAATTGAATTGCTTAGTCGTATTACCATGAATTAGTTGAGTTCCCTAGTGTACCCGTACTTCGCCACTCGATCCCCGCGTTGACACACATTTCGAGGCGACTACCCGTCACCTTACCTCGCACGATATAACCATTCAACATACACACATGCGATGTACTAAAAAATAATTTCATAAAATGCATCGCAATTAAACAATACAACACATAATTTACTAGTGTACCTAGGTCGACGTGTGTACTAGCCTACCCGTGGCGTCTACGTGGATCCGAGCTGGCGTCCATGTCTGAAATTTCAAAATAAATAATGGTGTTAATAAAATGGGTCATTACACGGGTGGGCCCAACAAGTGGTATCAGAGTCAATGGTTCGGCTGGGACAAGGCATGATTGTTGGTAGTCGTGGGTTCCTCGAGTCGTCTCTCCTCGAGATGGGCGATGACAGATTATGCGGTGAAGCATCTTGGAGGGAAGTCGGTGTAAGGTGAGCCAAAGACACTTGAGATTTTGGTCCAAGGTGGAGATTGTTGGGATGTGCGGACCGAATAATAGTCCCACATCGGTTAAATATGACTTAATAAAGAAGTACTTAAGTGGTTATCTCTCCCAAATAGTACCGAGGCCTTTTGGAGCAAAACCTAAACCTATAACCTAAAAGTGGTTAAGTTGAGGACAACATCGGTATTAGTGAGATCCATGGACTCTTGGATAAAGGCGTGGGCGAGCCCAACATAGCCTGTGGTGGCCTCGCGGCTACGCGGGTCTCGTAGCCCTACTAACGTCTCTCGCCATATCAACGCTTCTCGATTTACGTGCTATTCATCGTATTCATTGTATTATTTGTCAATTATTCGAGATATACATTAAATTACAAGTGTGGCTTGTGTTTTTCAGAATTGCAAGTAGCTAATAAGTAAATTTACAGCGGAAGTCTTAAAGTACATAAACTTGGATTTTCATTAACTTTTAAGTTTTATAGAGCATCAATCTTACTGTGGAAAATTCGGAATAGAGTATATTGTATATAAGGCGACAAAAGTAAATATATAAAAGTACATGTGTCTCATAAGTCTCCCATAAACCCAAAATATATAACAAAATATGTAAATACAAACACCTACGAGTAGTGTGCCGAACAGTGGGCTAGCTTGGTGATAGTCGCTAAGAATCCCCTTACCCTTACTCGTAGAAGGAACTGCACTAAGGCAACACAACAAAACAGATGATGAGTCCAATAAATAAAATCCCAATGAAATTCACTGAGCATTCATAAGATAAAATAAAGGAAATCCAATAAATACAGTTAAATAAATATGCGGAATGTAAACAAGCCCCACTAGTAAATGGTTAATTCAAACAAAAAAAACTCTAAATTTTAACAAATGATGTAGATAATACGACGACTAGCACGCACACTAAGGAGTGCTAACATGGCGACGGACGTCGACAGGGCTGCGAAACTCGCGTAGCAGCTCACTCGGCAGCCTCGGGGCAAGGGTCTGCCACATAGCCTACTAGTAAAGTATGTACTAAAAGAATGTCACATAACGTAACAATCATTTCCCATATTAATCAACATGTTTAATTACATTACTTAGAAAAACACAATCTTAATTAGTTACTCCATTGCAAAAATGTCTTAGTCACATGATGATATAAAAGAGAAAATATATTTGATAAATATTATAAACGTTTCATATCCGTTGCTTCATATGACATCTATCATTAGTACTTTTTAAAACAAAAAATCTATAATTAGTTGTACATTGATATTTGAAAACGAAAAATATATATGCTCATATATTTTTTCCCCTACTACACTGGTAAAGGTTATATTCGATTTTATTTTAGGGAAACACATTATTTTTTACCATTGTAAATATTTGGCTACAATAAAATAAAATCTCGTTCTTATAAAAAAAACAAAAAATATACATGTTAGTATTTTTTTTGGAGATCGAACCCATAACATTCGTATTTTATGCATAAGGAAATATTAATTTGACAACATTTTTACTTATAATCATAAAAATAATTTCATAGGATCCAAAGATAACTCTAATATACATATCCCTACACCTTACGACAAAGGCTGGTTCCGCCCCTATATGTATAATTTAAGCCTACTCATCGTGAGATCGAGCATATTGTTGCGTATGGAGATATGAGCACACAAAATTCGGACGAGAACTACTCATATAATTTTATGTTTTCATTTGTTTGAGATGTACGTCGTTTAAGCATTAAAAAAAGATGCCATATTTCAGATAATATAAATTAAACATTAAAATAAATTATCAAAGCATTAAATCAAAAATATATAAACTACATAGTTTTTTCCATGGACTCACCTCTTCTTCTTCTTCTTCCAATGAAGTCTCCTCATCCTCACAACCACATTCATCTTCTCTCATTCCCGATCCTTTTTGCTCCATTTGCATCAATCGATCCTTATGTTCATCTCGTGGGAAAGGCAAAGATGATCTCCTCACGAATCAACCATTGCTCCAGAAATTGGTGAGAACTTTCTACTCTATACTACAAATGGTGAAATTTGGGAAGCCCAAGATCACCTTCTCCAGCTCAGAATACTTCGAGATCTTTGAAACTGAAAGTGTTCTAAATTCTTGTCCTGGACTCAACAAAGACCTTGATGAAGCTCGGGGTAGAGTCCTTAGCACCAAGCCATTGCCTTCAATCAGGGAGGCCTTCTCAGTGATTCGATACGAAGAGAGTCGGCGAAAGATCATGTTGGGAGACTCTACCACACCAAGTGCCATTTCTGATGGCTCTGCACTCTTCATTTCCAGTGACAATCATGCCGCTAAAGTCTCTACTACTAGGAGGCAAAGTAAACGACCTTACTGCGATCACTGCAACAAACCAGGACACACTCGTGACTCTTGCTGGCAAATCCATGGGAAACCATCTGATTGGAAGCCTCGAAAAGCCTCCTCCGATCAAGAATCTCGGGGAAATCTCGTCTCTGCTCCACTATTCAGTAAGGAGCAATTAGAGCTCCTACAAAGTCTGATCAGCCAGTCTCAACAAGCTTCTCAGAGTTCTCCTTCAAATGGAAATGCTCTCACTATCAAAGGAGGTACTTTCCCTATGGATTTTCTCTCTCAAATGGCCTGCACTTCCTCTTGGATTGTAGACTCAGGAGCCACTGATCATATGACTGGTAATCGTGATTTGTTTGCCTCCTACTCACCTTGTACCAAGTCGATCTCAGTCATTATAGCCGATGGTTCAATCTCATCTGTTGTAGGCATTGGAACAGTGAACATCTCTTCTGCTCTACAACTCAAATCTGTGCTATATGTTCCCAAGTTGGATTGCAATTTTAATACTGTTTATAAGTTAAATAGAGATTTGAATTGCCATATTTCAGATAATATAAATTAAACATTAAAATAAATTATCAAAGAAAAGCAAATGAATCTTCATATCATGTAAATATATATAGTTTTTTTACCATAAGTATCCCAACCTTTTTAATTTTAGCGTCTCTATACTTTGGTTGGACTACTCCTAAAGGAGTATTTTTTGAAGCCTCCTATAGGAGTTAATAAGTCAACGTCCTAAACCGTATAACTTGGAAAACCAAGAGGTTTTCAAGAAAAAAAAAAGAAACTACTAAGAATTGAACCCTTGATCTTCATATATATATATACTAGTCACGGAGGGCACATCCCACATAAGGCAAAGATATATATATTTTTTAATACATTGACATTAAATTAAATTTTTTTTCTTCTTTGTTGGGCTTGAAACCGGCTATCAATGTTACCTTCTATTGGCGGAGTTGAAAAGGGAGCAAGTACCAGTAATTAACACATAAAAGTTTTACTCAAATCTATCCCAATAATACAAAAATAAAAGAAATAAAAAAAAAATTAAATAGTCTTCTTTTTTTTGGTCTAAGACAACCCAGTATCCGGACTAATACCGACTATTCTGGGCTCGACCCGGGTTGGCACACTAAGTGGCAAACGTCTATCCCAATAAAATAGTCTTTATCATCACTTCACAACTTCTAATTAATCATCTGCCAATATATACAATAGTAATTAATCAATTAATTAATGGGATCCATTGAGTTTTTGTCTCTATGTATGCCCACCAAACAACCAAATTAACATTCATCAATTCGGCTCACTTACAAAAAACAAAGAGAAAAAAAGAAGGAAAAACAACTTCAATAGGATTAACATTGATGCTAAAAACAGTGGTAATAGTATGTATCTCTAAAGCATCAATCCAACCCTTAGGACTGGTGAATACTTGAAAATTAAAACCCACACTCCACCATACAGCTTTGCCTACCATTTATATCCACTATCTTCAACTCCAAAATCCCCTTGGTATTATTCCCGCTACACCCTCGTCCTGTTCTCCTCATGCACTTTAAGAACCCCTTTTTATACGCTGCACTCAATAACCTTCGTTCTCAACCTTTATTTCAAAGGATTATTTGGGTCATGAAAATCGAAAACAAATGACAAAATCAATCAAAAACTCTTCAAATAATCACAACAAAAATAAAAAAATATTTAAAAGCTTCTTAAACCCAAGGACCATATTAGCCCTGCAAATCCAAAACAAAAAACAAACCAACCAAAACCCCTTAATCAAATGCAAAATTGTGAAAAAAAAAAGAAATAAGAAAACAAAAAACTCAAATTGATAAAACCACAACACAATTACCCAAGAAAGAAAACCGCGATACAGCATATGAATCATTGAGAGGAGGGAGGTCGCGTTCTTGTTTCGTTGCATTCTTATTTCTTGGTTTTGAGTCCAAATTGTTCGAGAATTAAAAATTATCTCCACATATATATTGGGCTATATTTGTAGGCAAATATTTAGGAGAAAGTTCGAAATATAGCTCCTTGGCAGTTTTTTTATTTAAAATTTAAAAATTGTCAATCTGTTTTTCATGTAAAAGAAAACTTTTTAAGATAGTTATATCAACTACCCAACAATGTGTTTAAGTTTTCATGTTTAATAGAGATCTATCTTTTTAAAAAAAAAAAAAAAAATTGGTTTTCCTAAAATACCGTCAAAGCAGTTTTTTTGGGTTGTTCTAGCCAACAACAAAATTAAAAGCAGGGGCACATTAGGAAATAAAACAAATTCGCCTTTAATAGGGTCCTAGGGAGGATTGGCATTATATATAGTGTATATATATATTATTTGATTTTAGGTTTAGCGCCTTTACATTTTATTTGGTTAGTAGCCCTCTACATTTTTTCGGGTTGTTCTAGATTTTTTAACAAAACTACCCTTCCACACGCACACACACCTCTTCACTTCACATAATAAACACCACCTTCAATTCCTCCCAAGAACCTTAACCCTCGCAATCGCCATCATTGTCACTCCACCTCCCCGTCACCACCCTACCATTCGTCACCACCCTACCATTATCGTCGCTCCACCACCACCCTCAACACCTCTCTCTATCTCTCTAAGAACCTTTTCTCGCTTTAAGAACTTTAACCCTCACAGCCGCCACCATTGTAGCTGCTAACTCCCATTGTCGTTGCCTCACCGTTGTCATCGCCGTCTCTCTCTCTCTACAAAGTTTTTGTGGTTTCATTATGTTCGGTCTCTCTGGTTGAACTTGATGACCATGTTCGACCAGCATGGCCGAGCATGTGTTGAATGTTCGACCACCAACACATGTTCTGTTGAGTTTTTGGGGTTCCTACGCAGCAAAAAATTCAAAACAATTTTGAAAAACCCTAACAGGATCGAAAATAGGTTCCATTGAACTAGATCTAAAAAGTAAACCATACCTTAATCCATGATTTTCTTCTAGTGATTGTTCGATCTCCAAGACATTCAAGTGCGCGTCCTCTATCGAAAATCCACACACGAATAGTGACCACAATTTGGAGTGCTTGCCCCAAGAAAGATTGAAAACGCTTTTCTTGCTCTCCCAAAATCAAGAGAAATCGAAATTTGCAAAAACGAAAATCTTTTTCTTTTAGGGTTTCACCCTTTATTTATATGTATAGATTAGCCCTCACTTAAAACCCTATTCACAATACAACTATTGTATTTAAGCAGTTTAAGCAAATTACACATACACCCCTATTAATAAGTTATCATATAACAAATGGCAAGGGCTTTTATGTCATGAATTTTATCATATAAAATTCATTACTGTTGACCAATTAAAATCGCGCAAAGTCATTCTTTGTGTGCAACGCAATATGTTCATGCGACGTTGACAATGAACCAAAACCATTTTGGTACACAAGTCATAAGCGGTCTTTAGCAAGGCACTATGACTACCCAAGTAGCATGAATATCAAAATCGATAGAACATAATGAATAACATATAGAATATCCTTTTGTCGTGAGATATCCTTTGGCTAAACATAAGGCACGGAAAGCCACCCTTAATGTTCAATCGTACTAGTCTCGATCTTTAAGTAAACTGAAAATATCCAAGTGACATTGATCATATCAATTCACAAGGACTTGGCCATTATCAGTCTATCATATCGAGGGATCCACTGATATCTTTCTTTATACAAGAGTGACATATTCTATCTTAATTACACACCGTCACATATTAGTCACATGGTAACCAAACACAATCTTTATAATTGTCTGGTTAAAGAAAATATTTGATTGTGTCAAATTACCATACTCCTGATATTGAAATCTATGGTAATTTCAAATTGAAAGACTAAATGATATTTCTATCATGAGTAATACCTATGACTTAATCAATGTGGTGTTCTCATAGCGGGTCGGTCTAGTACTTGTTCCTTAACAAGTACTCATTATCTCGATTCATATCCATATACATATGATCATCACATGGCCATCAATCAAGACTCATACATAGTTCCCAGTATAATGATTGACTAGGGACATTTAGGATATTTCATTAAATACCCATGGATCTTACTATAAGGTAAACATGCAATCGCTTATAATAAAACAACAAATGAAAACCTCCATTTTATTAACTAAAATTATAAGATAAATAATGTTTGTAGATTGACCTAGGGCATATGCCCCAACATCTCCCACTAGCACTAGGGCCAATCATTCATATATCTAATACCCAATGACCTAACATGACCATCATGTTTCGCTGCTGGAAGAGCCTTCGTCAAAGGATCTTTAACATTGTCTTCTCTAGGAACTTTGCAAATCTTCATGTTTCCTCTCTCAATGATTTCTTGAATGAGATGAAAACGTCTAAGTAAATGTTTGAATTGGTGGTGTGATCTTGGTTCCTTGGCCTGTGCTATCGCCCTGTTTTTGTCACAATAAAACAAATGGGGTTAGCTATACTAGGAACCACACCAAGTTCAAAGATGAATTTTTTGATACAAGGTGCCTCCTTAGCTGCATTGGACACTGCAATATACCCAGCTTCAGTTGTAGAATCTGCTACGGTTTCTTGCGTTGAACTTTTCCAATCACTGCGCCTCCATTCAAGGTAAACACATATCCAGACTATGATCTGAAGTCATCTATACCAGCTCTGAAAACTTGCATCTGTGTAACCTTTTACAACAAGCTTGTTTTCCAAATTTCCATAAACCAAGTGCACTTCTATAGTCCTTCTGAAGTACTTAAGAATGTTCTTTACTGTTATCCAGTGACTCTCACCAGGATCAGACTGATATCTGTTTGTTGTGTTCAAGGCATATGATACATCAGGTCGGGTGTATAACATGACATACATGATAGATCCAATAGCTGATGCATATGGAATCGTATTCACGCGCTCTCGCACATCGTTAGTCTTTGGACATTGAGTCTTGTTGAGACTTACACTTTGAGACATTGGCAACAACCCACTTTCAGATTCTTGCATACTAAACCTATTCAGTACTTTGTAAGCACTCTGATTTAGATCAATTAGCCTTTTAGACCTATCCCTATAGATTTTAATCATAAGGATGTAGGCTGCATCTCGTAAGTTCTTCATTGAGAAACACTTCCCTAACTAAGACTTGACACTCTGCAAGGTTTGGATGTAATTTTCAATGAGTAATATATCATCAACATACAGTACCAAGAAAACAACCACGCTCTTACTGATCTTCTTTTATACACAAAGCTTGTCTTCGTTTTTAATGAAACCAAATTCCTTAATTGCTTCATCAAAATGAAAATTCCAACTCCGAGAAGCATGCTTTAATCCATAAATAGATCTTTGAAGCTTGCACACCTTCCTAGAATTCTCAGGATGAACAAACCCTTCAAGCTGTATCATATACATGTCCTCAAGTAATTTTCCATTTATAATAGCTGTTTTGACATCCATTTGCTATATCTCATAGTCATAATATGCGGTTATGGAAATTATAATTCTAATGGATTTAAGCATGGCTACATGAGAAAAGTTTCATCATAATCAACACCTTGAGTTTGTCTGGAACATTTTGCTACCAGCCGTGCTTTATAAGTATGCACATTGCCATTCATGTCAGTTTTCTTCTTCAAAATCCATTTACATCCAATGGTCTTACCACCTTCAGGTAAATAAATCAGGTTCCAAACTTTGTTATCATACATGGATTGCAACTCAGAATTCATGGGAATAAGCCATTTATTTTGCCCAGGGCTAGATATAGTCTCCTGATAAGTAGTAGGTTCATTTCGATCCGTAAGCAACACCTTACTACTATCAGTAATAAGAAATCCAAATCTCTCAGGCTGATGTCTTACCCTATCAGATCTATGCGGGCCTTGTGATACCTGTAGAGGTTCAACTAGTTCAAGAATTTGTTGATCTCCTACTGGCGGTCGAGTATTTATTTGTGGTCTTAAACTTCTTCAAGACTTACATTATTCTCATTGTTATTTTTTGAAATAAATTCTTTTTCCATAAAGACACCATTCCGAGCAGCAAACACTTTGTTCTCAGCAGGATTATAAAAGTAGTATCCTCTAGTTTCTTTAGGATAACCAACAAATACACTTAGTGGTTTTAGCTGATAATTTTTCTGAGATTTGTCGTCATACGAAAACCTCACAACCCCAAATCTTAAATAAAGACAAACTTGATATTTTCTTAAACCACATCTCATATGATGTTTTATTAATCGCTTTAGAAAAACACAATTCAGTATAAACACAACAATTTCTAAGGCATAACCTTAAAAACGAAATAGGTAGATCTGCGTGATTCATCATACATTGAAACATATCTAATAAGTCCGATTCATCCTCTCAGAAACACCATTCCATTGTGGAGTTGTTGGGGTAGTTAACAGTGAGACAATCCTATAAATTTTAAGATGATCATCAAACTCTTGGCTCAAATATTCACCACCTCGATTTGATCGAAGTGCTTTAATAGTTCTACCAAGTTGATTTTGCACTTCATTCTGAAATATTCGAAACATCTCAAAAGATTCACCTTTATGTTCCATGGATACGCGTAACCATATCTGTTGAAATCATTAGTGAATGTAATGAAGTACTGATAACCACCTCTAGCCATTGTGTTTATAGGACTACATACATCAGTATGTATTAGACCCAATAAATCACTTGCCCTTTCACTGTGTCCAGTAAAGGGACTCTTTATCATCTTGCCTAGTAAACAAGATACACATGTTTCACATGATTCAAAATCAAATGAATCTAAAAATCCATCTTTATGGAGTTTAGAAATGCGTTTCTCATTTATGTGGCCTAGACGACAATGCCAAATGTAGGTTTGATTCAAATTATTTGACTTGAATCTCTTTGTATTTATGTTAAAAATGGGAGTATCTGTGGATCTTTTCATGTTTAGAATACAAATACCATCACACAAATCAACATTCGCATAGAAAATGTCTTTACGAGAAATATAATATTTATTATTTGCAATAATGAAATTAAAACCATCCAAATCCAAATATGAAACTGAAATGATGTTTCTGCTCAAGGAAGGGACATAATAACAATTATTTAAAACTAAAACAAGTTCACTAGGTAAAATTAACTCATAGCATCCTATAGCCACCGCAAAAACCTTTGCTCCATTTTTGACTCGTATGATGACTTCTCTTTTCTTTAGCTTTCTACTTTTAGTAAGAACCTGCATATTAATACAAATGTGAGATCCACATCCGGTATCTAATACCCTAGGAATCACTAAAAAGTAAGTTTATTTCAATAACGTAAATACCTAAAGTAGTAGTTGCACTACTCTTTTTTTTCTTTAGATCTTCAAGATAGAGCTTGCTATTTATGAACTAATGCCCAATTGCATGGCAGAAATGACAATTTCTTTCTTTTTCCTTTTCCTACTTGGACTGTGAAGTAGAAGCAGCATGGGGCTTGACTCGTTCCATATGCTTTGTGCCAGTCACAACAGCCTTGGTAACTTTAGCCTTGCCTTTGCCTTTTTTCTTCAAAACCTTTCTTTTCTGAACAATCAACACATTAGCAATGAGTTTCTTGACATTCTGCTCAGCATGCAACTCTGAGATAGACTTCTCCATGTTATTCATGTTATAGTTCATCACAAATTGTGAATAACTATCAGGCAATGAATTCAAGATCAAATCCGTATCCAACTTTTGGCTTTTGGGAAATCCAAGTCTATCAAGATGGTCAATATAGCCCTTCATTTTGGAACATGAGGACTACTGATGCACCCATAGCCATTTTGCAAAAATAAAGGTTCTTGATTATCTCGAACCTTTCTTGCCTAGCTCGTTGTTGGGACATATCCTTCAGCATTGTAGCCATGTCGTAAGTTTCCATATGTTCCATATCCTTCTGAAGTTCAGGAACCATGTTGCCAACATAATGCATGCAACGTCAGTTGAGTCGTTGATATGCTTAGTATGTGCATCCTTCACGGCTCTTAAAGCATTGGCTGGTGGTTCCTTAGGAATAGGATTATCCAGGACATACAACTTACATTTATACTTAAGAACAATTCTCAAGTTTCTGAACCAGTCGTGAAAGTTTGTCCCAGACAACTTATCCTTCTCAAGTATGGATCGCAGTGACAAAGGATTAGTGTGATTCGAAGAGGCCATAGATCTACAACAAAGATTATGCAAAATTTCATTTTAGTATAGAGGAATAGACTCCCACTAAATTAACAACCCTCCTTAAAAACGTTATGTTAATTTAAGGGACTAAAATCTATGTTTCACCTAATTCCAAGACAGCTAAGGCATGCCACTTTGAATTAGGTTATTTAGGTAGATACCAATTACCAATTACCAATTACATCATATGTAACTTTTAGTTATTTTTATGAGATTATGACATCTTATGTATTAGCATGTTTTATCAAGTCTAACCCTTTTGATAACTTTATCAAGTCTAACCATTTCAAACAATAGAGTAACCGTTACTCAACTTTCCTTACCAAGATAACACAATACACTTTGCGGAGGCAGACCCATGTTGATGTGATCGAAGTCTTGTCAAGTGTTAGAGAATTGATATAACTTCACTTAAAATTTGAAAGAGGGATTTTATTTGTTTTGGTGATCATAATTTAAAAAAGATAATTTTCATATGTTACAATGCATAAACAATCACCAAACAAGTTAGGAAATTTTACTAATATTGACTATTATACAAATTTTCTTGCGCTATGAACTGTTAATGCGACAGTCCCGCTTGCCGGTCAGCGGGCGGTGGTTTTCTTTTTAAACAATGAATTTCAATTCAGAAAATTAAAAATCGCATAAAATTTCTCATTATTTTATTCAATCCAATTAACCAAAATTGCCCCTTATTTTAATTTTGAAAATATTAATTAAAACTTTTTTAATGAAATCGAGCCCACTTTTAACTGAATATCTTATCCTAATCCAATTAGAATTTAAGATACTTTAAATCCTTATTCAGTTAGAATTTGTTATATATCTCACCTATCTTATAGGATTTGTAATTTTAATCCGATTACAAGTCTATCTTCTATCTTGTAGGAATATACTAACATATTACCACAATAAGATATATAATTAAAACCAATTTCGAGATATTAATCATGCATTCAACACCATAATCATATTAAATTAATCATATTAACCTAATTATGATTTCTATCATGGAGACATACATAGTTATTGAACAAAAAAACAAAATATGTATTCAACATTAAAATCACATTAACCTAAACATGACATCTACCATCAACATACAAGATTCGCATTGTTCAATATTAAAAACATATGTTAATCAAAATATTGTAGACATAATTACTATTATTGAATCAAATCATGCATATATATATATATATCAATATACATTAAATAACAACATGCTTTAACACCAATTCTTGATAACAATTATCACAATTATCATAGAACCTATACGTACATCTTATATATACATAAATAAAGATCATGTTTTCACACATATATCATATACACATAAGAGAAAATATGCAAACGTTTAATAGAACCGAGCCTAAGGCTCTTATACTATTGTTGGGTTTTTGGGGTTCATACGCAGTGGTAAATTCAAAACAATTTTGAAAAACCCCAACAAGATCGAAAATAGGTTCCATTAAACTAGATCTAAAAAGTAAACCATACCTAAATCCGTGATTTTCTTCTGTGATTGTTTGATCTCCAAAATGTTCTAGCGCTCGTCCTTTATCGAAAATCCACATACGAATGGTGGCCATAATTTGGAGTGCTAGCCCTGAGAGAAATTGAAAGTGTTTTTCTTTCTCTCCTAAGATTCAAAGAACTCTAAATTTGCAAAAACGAATTTTTTTTTTCATTTTAGTGTTTCACACTTTATTTATATGTCTAGATAAGCCTTCAATTAAAATTATATTCGTAATACAACTACTGTATTTAGGCAGTTTAAGCAAATTACACATACACCCTATTAATAAGTTATCATATAACAAATCGTAAGGACTTTTATGTCATGAATTTTATCATATAAAATTCATTACTCTGGACTAATTGAAATTGCGCAATGCCATTTTTTATGTGCAACCTAATAGGTTCATGCGACATTGGCAATGAACCAAAACCATTTTGGTACACAAGTCATAAGCGGTCTTTAGCAAGGCATTATGACTACCCAAGTAACATGAATATTAAAATTGATACAACCAAATGAATAACATATATAATTTCTTTTTGTTGTGCGATATCCTTTGACTAAACATAAGGCATGAAAAGTCACCCTTAATGTTCAATTGTACTAGTCTCGATCTTTAGGTACACTGAAAACATCCAAGTGACATTGATCATATCAATTCAAATGGATTTGGCCATTATCAGTATATCATATCAAGGGATCCACTTATACCTCTTTCTATAAGAGAGTGACAAATTCTATCTTAATACACACTTTCACATATTATTCACATGGTAACCAATCACAATCCTTATAATTGTCCGATTAAAGACAACGTTTGATTGTGTCAAATTACTATGTTCCTAATATTGAATTCTATAGTAACTTCAAGTCGAAGTACTAAACGATATACCTATCTTGAGTAACACCTATAACTTAATCCATGTGGTGTTCTAAGAGCAGGTCGGTCCAGGACCTTATTCCTTAACAAGTACTAATGATCTCGATTCGTACCCCTATACGCATGATCATCACATGACTATCAATCAAGATTCATACTAGTCTTAATTCATTATAGTTCCCAGTATAATGATTGACTAGGGACATTTAGGATATTTTATCAAATACCCATAGATCTTACTGTAAAGTAAACATGCAATCACTTATAATAAAACAACAAATGAAAACCTCCATTTTATTAAATAAATTATAAGATAAATAATTTTTGTAGTTTAACCTAAGGCACATGCCCCAACATGTTCAGCCACCAACACATGTTGTGCCAGTGTGGCCGAGCATATCTTGAATGTTTGGTTAATGTGGCCGAACATGTGTTAATTGTTCGGTCAACATGGTCGAACTTGTATTGATTGTTCGGTCGGTATGGCCGAACGCGGTGATTAGCCACCAGAGTTGGTGGCCATATCTGGTGGGAGAGAAAGGTAATACCGGTAGTGGCTGTGATGGAACAGTGACGATGAAAGTGGTGATGTTGGTAGAGGAGAGAGAAAGGTCAACGAAGACAGTAATGGTGGCGGTGGTGGTGGAGGCGGTGGGAAAGGGAGGTAAGGAAGGTGGTATGTGTGAGAGGTGAGGGTAATTTGGTGAAAAAATCAAAATAGTAATTGTTGAATTTTTTCAAAGAAAAAAATTATAATTAAAACTTCACTAAAATAACTTACAAACTGTCATATACATTCATCTACAAAACACTTTCATTGCTTACATTTTTGTGAGTATTTACTTTAATTGTACTACACACACACAGACACACACACACAGACATATAGGTCTTCTCCTTAACTAACTGGTAACTATCCATGACTTGGTAGCTCCACTACAATAGTGCACATAATGTAACTACCCTTGTACACATAATGTAGCTACCCATTACACATTAGCAACATGGCTTTGTTTAATTAAAACATTTTAACCTATTTGAAACACATATTTTAACATTTCCTCTTGATTCAAATCTCTTAAAAATAAAAACAAACGTCAATCTAACTTAAGATTTTGCAATACACAACTTCTTAAACAAATGAAGCTCTTGTCTTCATGACGATGATGCACTTGTCATCATCCTTCTTGGAGCACTTGTCTCCAAATACCCTTAGTGATGCACATCTCATCACATTCTAAAGCATATCTTCTTCGGTGGTCACTAGCTTCTACTTTCATCGTGTCATACACGATCAAAAATCAATTCATCATTGATGGCGCGTCGGAGCACTTGCACTCTCATGTTGGAGCTTCTCGGATACCACCATTTTCTTCACTTTCTTCGCAGCACCTCTCCGCGAATTGCCTTTGACTTCTTGAATGAAATACGCATCAAGATTGAACCATCAGCTCTGATACCATGTTGAATTTAAAAAAAATATATAAATAAAACTTCACTAAAATAACTCACAAACTGCCATATAGATTCATTTGCAAAACACTTTCATTGCTTACATTTTTTAGAGTATTAATTTAATTGTACTACACACATATATATAGGCCTTCTCCTTAACTAACTAGTAACTACCCATGACTTGGTAGCTCCACTACATTAGTGCACATAATGTAACTACCCATGTACACATAATGTAACTATCCATGTACACATAATGTAACTTCCCATTACAAATTAGCAACATGGGGTTTGACTAATTAAAACATTTTAACATATTTGAATCACATATGTGTGCAAGGGCATTAGGTGTCTATCTCTGTGTGTGTGTGTGTGACATTTTTTTTACTTTAACTATAATATTGAGTTATTTTTGTTATTGCACGTAATTGTTTTTTTTTTTTTACCTAATTCACTTTTTATTTTCAATTTTGCATAGCAAGCTACATCAACAATATATCTTAATATATATATATATATATATATACTAGTCAATAAGTACGTGCTCCGCACATGATGTAAAAAAGAGAATTATCTATAAATTAAATTCATGATAAGAAACTTCGACTGTATAATATGTTTCGAGAAATGTACCCGAAGTATTGATCATCCACATGAATATCTTATACATAAATAGAGAATGGTCCAGCCTTATTAAGAAAAGGGGAAGTAAGCGCTCTCCAAACTGTTTCTATCTAGCTATTTCTAACTGTTACTTTCTCCATCTCTCTCACACGATTACCTCCTCGCTATGGGCACCCCACCTATTAGTGAAGGCACACCATTGTTGAGGGCACCAAGTGGTTTACTAAAGGCACTCAAAAAAATTGACTGAAATTCTGAAACTGCCCCTAAGTGTACCCCACCACCAATCCACCAATTTGATATGAAGGGGTAATTTTGTTATTTACATCAAGGTCAAATTTAGATGAGGGAATAACCATAAAATTTGGATGCCTTTAATAATAGGTGGGGTGCCCATAGCGGTGCTTTTTTTTTTTTTTTTTTGGTTACATCACGTTTATCTCTTTGTAAACCACGTCTCTCACTTAAAGTTTAGACATGTTTATTAAAATCTTAATAAAAAGTCATGTTAGCCTTTCTTTTTTCAAAGGACATAGATGGAAACTTAAAAGTTTAGACATGTTGGGACGGGCACTTTAGAAAATAAGGCTATTTTCACCTCACAAAGATCCTAGAGGGTATTGTCATCTATATATCTATATCTATATATATAAAAGTTGAAAGAGAGAGAGTTTCAGATGCTCTTTCATTCCACCATTTCTTTTTTAGGATTTTATTAATTTTTATTAATTTTTTATTTTAAGATATTTATATATTTGTGTTATTTATTATTTTAAGACATATTCATCCCCCCATATTTTTGAAAAACGAAAAATAGATATTTATATATTTGTGTTATTTATTGTTTTAAGGTATATTCATCCCCTATATTTTTGAAAAACGAAAAATCCAACTTTGAACAACTAAACAACGGTCTAATTAATAATTTATTCATCAATGCATTAAATCTTTGTTTCGAATTTTACACCATCAATTTGGTTACCACAACATTATTTATATATACTGTTTAGGGCACTGAAATAAGAATTAAGTTTATTTAAATTCTTTTTTTGTTAATGAATGATTACTTCAATGATTTATAAGTAAATATTTTTTTAACCCTCTATTGTAAATTTTTTTCTAAGAAATATGGGTTGATTATTATGAATTGTAATTTTAATTGTAAGAAATATTACAATATATTCATGTAAATTAATTTATTAACTTTATCATTTAATAACTTCTGCGCAACGCAGGAAATCAACTAGTATATACCCATGTTATGGGTACACTATTTGCAACCATTGGATTCTAATCCAATACATTAATCGATGCGTCATAAATGCACAAATCATTTAATGCACCACATATTTTGAGAGGGTTCTATAGCATGAGTATATATTTGAGCTCCATCGTAGAATATTCCTATATATATATATATATATATTGGTCTGATTTCGTTACACAATTGTGTTGATAGCACGAAATAAAATCAGTCCGCTAGCTAATAGTTTTGAAATAAATTGTTTAGCCCATGTATAAAAGACTGTTAAATTAGTGAAAAAGATTCATGTTATAGCCTAGGACGGTCTAAATTCCTTTCTCGGCCTCTGCATGCACGCATATTCTCAAACATAGCAACATGGCTTAGGGTTATATCTGTCGACGTAGGCTAGCTACCTATATGTCATTTCATTGGTGATATCGAGATTCGATTTTTTGATCTATTGACTTGATCGTTTTGATCCTGAAAGAGTATCATCCTCCTCACCAAAAAAAAAATAAATAAAAAAGAAAGGGCAACATGTCGAAAAACGAAAATGATAATATATGATCAGGCAAGTCTGATAAAAAATAATAAAAATTAAAGACTGAAAGATTTGATGTGCATTCATCATATCCTTAGTACTTATGTTACATGCATGAGAACGATGAAGAAAAAGAAGATGAAAGGTTTTAATTAACAATATACATGAAATATAATACATATATAGGAAAAGAAACATGGGCCGGGCACCTAAAAAGGTTGCTTTGGCTCTGCGTGGAGAAAAAATCAAGGTAATCATATCTCGTCAATCTAAAATCACTTTGTACCTTTAAGAGCCATATTGCGTTATTTTCGTTGGCTTTAGATATGGTAGGTTTTCTTTATCTCTTTTGGGCATTTTGTTATGAGAGGGATCTTTTGCAAGTATGCTTTGCTTTACCTCTCAAGTGGCTACCTTATACCGCCCTCCATTAATAGCACAGAAACAGACATCTTGATTCACTATGGTCCTGGAATCATGGCACTATATTCTCTCAAAGCTTTTCTATGTACCCTCCTGACCAAAAGCCAAAACTACCTAGAGATCGTGCCACTACATTATAATTGAATTCTCTCTCGACCTCTAACCTTTCTTCTATTAGAAGACTCTCCTTAAATTCTCTTATATAATGAAGAGGCAAAACTAATGTCTACGTACAACTAGCATGGAGAATCTCTTAAACAAAGCAAAGCAAAGCAAAATAACTTTGGCAGAAGAAAATGAAAGGAACCTTTCTCCAAAAAAAAAAAAGAAAAGAAAAAAAGAAAATGAAAGGAACTACCATGCATGCAACATGGATGGTGATTGATCAACAAAAATAATTAATGTATAACAGCCCTAGTATATGTGAGTCCAAAAGAAGGTTTTTTGTTTCTATTCTTTTCATATATTTGTTCTTTTTTATATTCTTCAAAAAAGGTGATCATGGGTCAAGATTATTTTGCCTTTTAACCCTATTGGGTTCCCCCATCAAAAGCTGTTTCATCCCAATCACAAGGTCCACTACAAAATAAACCTGATCTTTTGAGAGCTTTAATTAAAGTTGTATACATGTACCAAAGGGATATCTAATACGTGACAACCCCACATTCCAAAGATGCCATGTGGAAGAGCTAGCTCTCAAAAATCCCTGCTAGCAGCCCACCTGATCAATTAATTTCAATATTCCCGCAATCATGCATATATATGTATATATATTGAGCATTATATATATTATTTCTCCCCAAATAATCAATATAATATATAGATATATAGTGGAGTATAAATTAGCTAGCTATAAGTCTTTCAATCATTAAATTGCATCATCAGTATACATATTTAAATTATTAATAAAAAGAGACAAAGTACCCAAATGTATATTATGGCTATATAAGAAAATATATAGTTAGGAGTACACTAGGTAGTCAAAAAGAGTATATAAATTGATTTTTTTTCAAACATATAATATATATATATATATATATATATATATATATCAGTATTTGATCTCAAGATCATCAAAACATTCCCCTTTTAATCAAAACTCCATATTATATAGTAGTTGGGACTACAATTTCACTCAAGACGAGAAATGAGTAGGTTTCATGACTTTAAATAAAAGATGGTTGATTCGAGCAAAGAGGAGACAGTGCTGTCCCCCTTGTGTTGGTGTTGGAATGTGATGTAAACAAGAGAGATCAAAAGATAAAAAAAATATATTCTATTGTGGTAGAGATGCTTAATTAATTGGTGCCTTCCTAATTCCATAGATCGATGAATGCTAGTATATATATATGTATATACATATTTGTTTTTCTTATAATATAAAGAAAATTGATCTTGAATCTTAATTATTTATTAAGAGAATATTGTAGGGTTGGTTTCATAATCAAACTAAGATCGAAGATCTAATATAGATTGAGACAATATTTAATACCCTTGTCTTTTTTTTTTGACAAATTTGTTGCATTGATGTTCCTCATACTCAAAGGGGTACAACAACCATTACATCTAAGCATGGAACAACATCCTCACTAGGAGGGCAACAATCCCATGTAGGGGGCAACACACCTTAAAAGGGAAAAAAAACAACCTAGATCTCTAGATAAAATGAAAGAAAAAAGACACAGTATTTCCAGCGATTATGCCTACGAGAATTTACACCATTTCAAGACACCGCTCGCTTTCTGGAGATCGGTCGTCGGCGTCGTTCTCCCCGCTTGAAAAGAAGGCCAGGTAAAATGATATTCTTCCACTTCCATTTCTTCTAGAGCCTAGTCAAATGAGGGGCCATCAGTAGCAGTTCCACCAAAGACCCAATCCGGCACTTCGACCCACATTCGGGAACTCGTTGAAAAAGGGGAGAGAAAGGTGAGTGGGAAAGTGGAGAACAAGAAGGGAAGACGGCTGTGGGTGGTGGGGTGGGAGGGGTTACAGTTGGGGAAATTGCAGAGATGCAGAGATGGTGGTGGGGAGAGGAAGATGGATGGAGGTAGGTCATGGCTGGGCTGATGGGTGTGCAGTTAGAAGAGAAGGGACTCAAAAGCAAGACAACAAAAATGAAAAGAGAAAAAGGAGAAGGGAGGGCCACCGACACGATCAGCAGCTCATGTCAACATTGGCGATCCATGTCGGTGGTCGAGAGTCGACTGTGAACGAAGGAGAAGGATTGGCGGTGCTAGGGTTTCTGCCATAGAGAAACCCTAATGCTCGTGAAAAGTGAAGACTTGGAATTGTTAGTTTTTCAGCTTACAAGCCATGTTACTTGCTTTGGGCTTGGTTTCTTATGGCGCTAGGGTTTCTACCAGAGACAATAATTAATACCCTTGTCAGCATGCAAGAGATGATCGAGTCTTAATTAATTTCCTCTCAAGGCTACAATATTAATTCTTTCAATCTTTTACATATTTGTGGCTTGGACTTATATATATATATATCCCTTACACAAACCTAATGATGTAGTAGCTATGTGGGTCTAATGTTAGAATTATAATATGCTATATTAAAGGGTAATATTTAGAAATATAAGGTTTTGAGGTACTAGGCAGGGTTTGGATATACAAAAAGTGTAATCTCAGCTTCATTTATAGCTTTTGTCTAATTAATGAAGGAATTGAGTTGTCAAACGCGTCTAGATTGAATGTTTATATGTTTGCATTACCTTACGCCATTAATTTGAATTAAAGTTTTTAAAAAGTATCTAAGTGTATTGTATAATGAAAACTATATACATATATCCAAAACATCTAAGTGGGATGATAGAGGCATCACTTGCCAAAAGGCAAGGTTTGGGCTTGGATTGATCGAGGTCGGGAGTTCGACTCCCACTTAAGTAAAAAAAAAAAACTAAAGATATATATGGCTGGCAGATTTCTTAGTCTTTATGTGGACATATTTATTAATTGTTTCCATGCATGTTTAAATAGTAGAGTGTTTTGAACCACTATAACATAATTATTGTGGCCAAGGTCTAGTATATTCCATTTAAGAGAGCAAGGTTCGAATCCCAAGAAAAAAAAGAACAAGGTTTTTAGTCTTTTAAAATGAATAATAAGTGTTTTTTAGTAGAATAATAAATGTTATACCTTTAATTAATATTCAGTTCAAGTTCATTGTGTATCTTGGTACAACAATGCAAGTTAATCCACTAAGAGTTTTTGTAGTTAGGTTGATCACCTAAGCATTGTAGGTTTACTATGACTAATTTATATTTTATGATTTAGTATAACATGTAAGGTCTATTCACTGAACAACAATGAAATTAAAATTGCTCCCCGACTGTGAGCTTGTAATTGAGACAAAGATACTTTTTAATTAAGGAGGTGGTTACTCGTAAAAATATTAATGCTTATATATAAGTGGGTGTATTTATACTATATAAGTTGATTGGGGAAAGTTATTTTCATACAAGAAGCATGCATATTCTTATCAAAATAACAAGAAGAATACATATTTATGTCGTAAGTAAAACATGATATATATATAGTTAGTGTCGTGATCATATCGACAACTTAGATTTGTCATTGTCGTTGTTACGATTGACGTTATCAATAAATGAGTCATCCAAATCCAACACATGATACATGTGCTTGAAATCAGATCTCAAATAGTTAGAGATTTGGATAATGATATACGGTTGCAACCAGTAGATTGAAGCGGTTGCAACATGATTTCTAGATCAGGAAGTTGAAGATTTGATCTTATCGTAACCAGTTGTGGTTAACTGAAGATTATGAAGAGGTTGGAGATTGTGATTCAGAAGACTTATCACTGCGTGTTAATCATAGAGGAACATGGTTATTTAGAGATGGAGATTTTTCAAATCTTGCTAGTTTTACATTGATCTATATATTTTTCAAAGTGATTGAGTCATGTACACCAATTATTCAATTTACTTTGTATTGTTAACCTATTCTGTTCACTTTGTTATTGAGTTGTAAGACCCCAAGAGGAATTGAGTGTTCCAGTGAGGAGGAGCCTCACATACAAGAGAGATCTTGTGTATGTAAGGGCTACAAAAGAGTATATAAGAGTATGCTAGGAGGAGCTCAGTTAGGGAGTCACGACAAGGATTTATGTAGTTTGATTCTTCATACTAGTGGAGTTTACATCTGGGCGTGGCCGCGCAGACGTAGGTCTTGGAACGAACTACGATAACACATCTTGTGTCCTAGTTTGATTTATTTTACTGCATACTTTATGTTTGAGTATTTGCATTACTTTCTATTTTCCAGTTGCAACCAACATTGCATTCGGTTGTAAGCGCATTCGGTTGTTTCAATTGGTATCAAAGCGGCACTACGAAGTCTTTATTTACAAAAACAAGTGAGATCCATACTAACCATGATGTCTCAGGGAAACCAATCAGACCAGCCTGATGGCGTCTCAAACATGAGACCACCACTGCTAACTAATATGAATTATACGTACTGGAAAGCTCCTATGGAGGGTTACATTTTGTCCATCGACGTTAAAACAATGAGGGCGATTGAGGAAGTGTACAAGCCAACTGAAGTACTTGATGGAGAACCAAATAATCCAAATGACTGGACAGACGAAGAACAGAAGCTCTTGTCAGTCAATGCTAAAAGACTGAATGCTATCTTCGGAGCTATCGACCAAAAGCATCTCAAGCTCATCTCCTCATGTAGAGTAGCAAAGGAGGCCTAACAAATTCTAGAAAACTTTTTTTAAAGTAATAAAGATGTTCGTGAAAAAAAATTGTACTGCTGGCATCTCAATTTGAAAGGCTGAGAATGGGAGAGGAAGAAACGGTTGTTGAATACACTGCCAAGCTCAAAGACATTGCCAACCAAGCTCAACAATTGGGGAAGAAATACTCCAATAAAAAGTTGGTCCAAAAGGCAATCATAAGTCTCCCTGCCAAATAAAATGTAAAAGTTGATGCTATTCAAGAGAATCGAGGCCTCTAAGATCTTAAGTTTGAAGAACTCATAGGGTCTCTTACAACCTATGAGATGCATCTAAATCATTAGAAGAAGTTCAGCGAACCAGCCTTGAAAGCAGTATCTCAGTATTTGTGTCCAGAGAAGGATGTCACTCATAAAGAAGATGACCTTGCTTTACCAACCAAAAAGTATAATAAATTGTTTCAAAAATTTCAAGGTATGAAGACTAGTGGAAAAGTTGAAACCTCAAAGAAAGAAGGCGAAACAAAGCCAGTAGATAAAAACAAGCTCACATGCGGGGAATGCGGAGGATTAGGACACTTTCAGGCGGAATGTCGATCCAAAAGAAAGGAGAAATCACTAACCAACACATGAAGTGACACATAATCAAAAAATGAAGAACATGTGAATCAACACATTGCCTTTACAACCGTGCATGTGGTTGCGACCGCCATATCTCACCCTGCAGTTGCAGCTGAATGAACATAACTGTGTAAAAGCATAACATGATGTTAATGATCCAGAAGATTCTGATTATGATTTACCTTATCACTTCACTTATGCAGAGATGAAAGGGAATTATGCTGAAATGTTCACAAAGTTGGAAGAAGCAGTTACATGCATTCAAGCACTCGAACACCTCCTTGAAGAAAAAAAATAATGAGTTGATTGAATGCAATAGTAAGTTGGAGCATACAGATAGCACTGTCAGTAAACTGAACAAAAGAAAGCCAATCTGGATTATCTACTATAGCATGGAAAAAGATATGGAAATCACAAGGGTCCGAGGCTTCAGTAAAGGATCATTTTCCAAAGCCTCTACCACAGAACCTGTGAAGTTTGTGAAAGCACAAAGCGAGCCTAATAACTAGAAAAGAAGAATGTTTAGACCCACATTCTACTACTATAGGATCAAGGGACACATACATCCTAGGTGCTTCAAAATGATTCGAGAACTAGCACGAAGGCAATATGAGGTTACTCAGAAAGCTGCTCAAGAATAATGACTCCATCAACACAATCATTAAAAATAATGGATTCCTAAAAAGGATGTATGTCACGCAACACATATATCATTAAAGTCATTATCATCCTCTGACTGGTACTTTGATAATGGTTGCTCGAAGCATATGATTGGTGATAAGGGTATTCTCGTCAACTATCAATCTCATATAGTGCAAAGCCAAGTCATTGGCAAAGGAACTTTAGAGGTTCCTGATCTGCCTGTTTTGGAAGGAGTTCTTCACATGGAAGATCTAAAGTGGAATTTACTTAGTATTAGCCAGCTATATGATCAAAACTTATATGTAAATTTCACCAAAAATAGGTGTGATGTATATGATGTAAAAGGAGAATGTATCATGATCGGAGAAAGGTCCTCTAACAATTGTTACCTTTTGTAACAGCTTAGCATGTTACAACTCAATAATAGACACCACTAAAGTATGCCATCAACGACTGGGACACGTCTACCATAGACACATGAGAAAGCTGTCAAACTCAGAAGCAAAGCGAGGACTCCTAAAGTTCAATCTCTCCACCATCAAGATCCGCAAACCCTGTCAACTTGGAAAGCAGAAAAGATAAAGACATAAACCAGTGGATAGATGCAAAACTTCAACAGTCCTTGAGCTCTTTGATATCGACCTGGTTGGACCTACTCACGTGACAAGGGAAGAGATATATTCTGGTATGCGTAGATTATTTTTCACGTTTCACTTGGGTTCTTTTCTTAAAAAAAATCAGATGCTTTTGAAAGTTTAAGTGACTTATGGTTAAAGTTGATGAATGAAAAGACAGTCTTCGGAGAACATATTGTAAGGATCAGGAGCGATCATAGGAGAGAGTTTGAAAACTCTAAATTTTAAGAATTTTTCAGAGCTTCGGGTATTCATTAGGAATCTTTAGATCCAATTACATCTCAACAAAATGGGGTGGTTGAAAAGAAGAATAGACTCATTCAAGAAATGGCTAGAGTCATGCTCACATCCAAGAATCTTCTTATAAAATTTTGGGCAGAGGCTGGCAACACGACATGTTATACTATCACCATAACATATCTTTGCCATTTCACTCACAAGATTCCTTATGAGCTCTGGAAAGGTAAAAACCATAATCTTGCTTACTTTCACACCTTTGGAAGTAAGTGTTTTGTGCTTAATGACAAAGAGGTATAGAAAACGTTTGAATCAAGAAGTGATGAAACCATCTTCATCGGCTACTCTACAAATAGCAAGGCTTACAGAGTTCTAAATCAGCACACTCAGAAAGTAATGGAATCAATTAATGTGTCCTTTAATGATACTCCATCAGAACAACAAGCATCACAAGCTAACACATAGATGATGAACCATTGCCAAGTGCAACCACCCCCAATATCTTAGTTGCAACCAGAGTAGAAGCTTCACTTGAAACATATGCTACCTCATACAGGAATGAGTCTGAACTATCCACTATTACTCGAGAACCCTCAAGCAAAATTCAGAAAGATCATCCACCAGACAACATTATTGGGGAGAAAGATGAAGTCATAATGACCAGAGACACAACAAGAATAGACAAAATGAGGTTAGCCAGGTATGTTTGCTATGTTTCAAATATCAAGCTTAAAAATGTGTCTGATGCATTGCAAGATGAGTAATGGACCATGACAATGCATAAGGAATTGAATCAATTTCAAAGACAAGATGTCTGAACTCTAGTGCCAAGACCACAACATGCCAACTTAATAGGCACCAAGTGGATCTTCAACAACAAATCTGATGCACAAGGAGAAATGGTCAAAAACAAGGCTCACCAAGTTGCTCAAGGTTACGATCAGGTAGAAGGAATAAATTTTGATGAAACTTTTGCACCCGTTGCTAGATTAGAATTTATTCGTCTACTACTTGCTGATGCATGCTCCCTTGGTTTCAAGCTTCATCAGATGGATATCAAAAGTGCATTTTTGAATGGTATACTCAATGAAGAAGTATATGTTGAACAACCCAAAGTTTCAAAGATTCATCCTTCCCAGACCATGTATGTCAATTGAAGAAAGCTCTCTATGGGTTGAAACATGCTCCATGTGCTTTGTACAACCGACTCGCCAAGTTCCTGCTAAATCATGGCTACAATATGGGAGTATGGACAAGACACTGTTTATCAAACAAAAATCCTCAACAGTCCTTATAACACAAATATATGTTTATGATATAGTATTTGGGGCTACTATAAAAGCATTGGTAGAAGAATTTGTCCACAATGTGCAAAAGGAATTTGAAATGAGCATGGTAGGAGAACTCTCTTATTTTCTTGGTCTACAAGTTCACCAGACTAGCAAAGGTACATTTTTATCCCAACATAAGTGCTCTTGCTTTATGGTCAAACGATTTGGTTTGGAACAGGCTAAACATTTTTGAACACTAATGGGTATAAATGAGAAGCTGACCAGTGATGAGTATGGCAAACCAGTAGACCCATCACTCTATAGAAGCATGATTACAAGTATTCTCTACCTCACAACAAGCAGACAAGATATCTCATTTAATGTGAGATTATAGGCACGCTATTAAGCTACACCAATGGAATCTCACATGACAACTGTCTAGAGGATCATTTGATATGTGGCTGGCTCATCCAATCTGTGATTATGGTATTCATCTAAATCTAGCATCTCACTAGCTGGTTATAGTGATGTTGACTAGGCCGGTAAAGCTGATGATCGAAAGAGCACCTCAGGAGGTTGTTTTTTTGCTGGAACAAATATGGTGTCGTGGTTCAGCAAGAAACAAAAATCAATCTCACTCTCCACAGCTGAGGCAGAGTACATTGCAGTTGGGAGCTGTTACACACAATTACTTTGGATGAAACAAATTCTAAGTGACTATAACATTCAATTACAACCGCTTTCTGTGTTCTGTGACAACGAAAGTGCAACTGACATCTTGAAAAATCATTTTCAGCATTCCAAAACTAAGCACATCGAATTGAGATATCACTTCATTTGTGATCTAGTGGAAGGGCACATAATTTCTATTGAATATGTTCACATTGAAAAATAATTGGATGATATATTTACTAAAGCCCTTGACGCTTATAGGTTTGAGTCATTGAGAGCGGCTATTGGGTTGTGTATTAGCCCCGCGCAATTCACAATCGTAACTTTCCTCGATTTTTTTTTGGTTTTCTAATTTTTTTCAATAAAAATGAAATAAAGTGGGAGTAACGATTTGTGCATATTTAGTACTAGTATTTTATTTTGAGCAATGTAGGTCATATTGAACATTAACGGTCATATTATCATTGAATTTTATTTTTTATTTAATTTTTATTTGTAATTATCATGAGTCCTATTAATTAGGGGATGTTGAGTTTAAAGGGCTAGATAAGCATTAAGGAACCAAAATTGAAGCTGTTGTATTTCTCTTGATCATATTCCCTTAGACCCTACCTCATCAATTGTATCGATTTTTGGCTCACTGTATTAGTCTCACTTAATCTTTGTCTCCAAGTTTTGTTTGAGCAGTTGAAACAAGTTCAGCGTCATGGTTTGAACTCGAAGTACAGCAAAGGAGACTGCATCTAAGGCACCATTACAACCTAAGGTGAAGAAATCGATAAAAAAGGGATAAAGGTTCTGAGTCCAACCCCACTCAGTGTTATTCCACTATTGTCTCTAATCTAGGAGAAATCTCAATCTTCATCAAATGGTGTTCCACCACTATTGAAAAATAAGCCTTACGGGTTACCAACCCACCTTCGTCATCATCGACCGAGTCAGACAATCCTAAGAACTATGAATTTTGTGCATCATCTGTTCAAACAGAGAGCGTGCATTTCACCTCTATGACTAATCAACCTCTATCAGAAGAAAAAATTCAAGAAAACATGGTGAAGAGCAGATACAACCAGATGTCTCATCACCGGTTGGTACAGAACACCCAACCAGTACTCAACAGATGATTGAAGAAAAATGTGTTCCAAGAACCACCACCGAGCTAACTGAAAGTGGATCTGAAGTTGTTCATGATGAATATGCTCTTGAAGAACCCACTCTTGAGCAACCAATTTATGAGGAGTCCATGGATACCACAGAGCAGGAGGCTCCTAATCAATCTGTGGACACTTCTACTGCTAAAGAAATTGCAGACCTTCTTGAGATAGAACAATTGAAGCATGAACATGAAGCCTCTAAAACTCTTGGTGACGCACACCGAACTTGTCAATAAAGTAAAGTTCATAAACCAACTATTTTGTAGAATAGTGGCAAAGGGTCGATTCCATAGAGATTGGCAGTCTTTCTATAGTTAAAAACAACAAAAGGAAATTTGGGGTTTTGAAATAAATTAATAAAATAACAAATCTAATTTTGAAAAAAATTAATGAACACCTAAGTAACACCTAGGTCTACAGTTCCATAAATCAGGATCAAGATTCAATGGCATATCATGGTCTTCAATCTTTCCCAAAAAGTTATTAATTTAAGTTCTCCTAGACTTGCTATAGAAAATCGACATCCGCAAGAAATTCCTCACTCCCCTAATCTCAATAGCCAGGACGTCTGCCACTAACTACTTCCCTAATTAATGCATAACCCTAGGCATCCGCACATCGGGTTTAACACACTAACCGCAATAATAAAGATCTGTGGGAATACTTATCCTAAATAACCGGATCGCATCCGCTTTCTATTTAACCTAGATTCAATTATTGCCAACTCAAAAACCGAAAAGGTTTTACGGTAAATAGGTGAGTGTTCGTCACTTTATTGGTCCAAAAGTACAATTACACAGATACCATTAGTCTAAATAACTATAGATTGTCCACCTAAAAGCATTCACTGGCTACATACATACCCTATATCTAAACCATATTTCTTAAAATTAACAACAATGAAATAGGAGAATTAAACTAAATTAAATAATAAAATAAAAAATCTTACAAAATATATGTCATGAATCCATGATCCCGACTTGTTTCCCTGCCTACCTACGCAATCGTCGAGAGAAGTCGATGCTAAAAATATAATAGTTAGTGTTCCAAATGTAATACCTAAGGTTCCTAATATATAAAATTACTAAAAATTGGTCCCGGGAGGTGAGAGAAACTAATTTTGTGGGTTGGTCTCGTCACTCGTGCGCCGAGGAGAATCTGAGAGCTGCCGAGCATTTTTTGCACTACCTGGGATACGTGTCAACAACCGATTGGGCGAGAGAGTTGAAAATGCTGATGTGGCACGTTCTGGTTGGTTGAAGAACTGCTAAATGATGTGGTGGACAAGGGAGAGCGCGACACGTGGCATGCATTGGAGGCGGAGAAAAATCGCACGAGTAAATCGAAGTTTTGGGAGACCGCACAGCGCGGATCCTGAGGCGTGTCTGATGGAAGCTGAAGTGAGGAGAGAAATTGTTGTGCTTGATGATGTAATGACGCCACATGGCTGCGTCTGATTGGTGGAGAGCTGGTGTATGACGCTGTTAACGAACCAGGAGGTGACATGTGGCGTTGGAAGAGAAGAAAACACATGGTTTTGTGCGTTTTGTAGGTGACTGTGATGCACGCATCTCAAGGCAATCTAAAATCAGTTGTTTCCAAGCGACTTGACTGCGTCACTCCCCTGCGTTATTTGGTCCGCTATCTCCTATTCTACCCACTATGCAGCATGTAACTTGAGGAAAAACTTCTGGCATCTGATCACTGCAAGTAAATACTCTATTTTGAGTATTTTCTACCACGAATTCAACCACACACTCCGTTTCACCTAAAAATGACTAATAAATATAATTTATTATATATTTTAGAGACTTTCTATATTAAATACATTAAAATAAACTAATAGATACCTATAAACACCGACTTATCAAATACCCCCAAACTTAAGATTTTGCACGTCCCGAGCAAAGGTGTAGATGACAACACAAACTAAACTAGACTCCTAATATAAATAAGCAATGACCTAATTAAACCTATATCCGACTCAAATTCATGGAGTTCTTTTGGTTTACATAGTGACCAAGTTAACAAGCAACTCAAGAAATTTCAGAGTTATGATATGTCAAGACTCGCAACCCAAACACAATTAGAATCCCACTTTGAAGACGTAGATTTGGTCAAAACAAAGTTCATCAACTACTCACGAGTTTTATTAGTCTATACATTCAAGCACGCAAGTTTAAAATCTCACTTAATCTAGTGAAAGCACTCGAGCTGAATCTTTTATTTGAGGAGTTTCACAACTTCCGCCTTTATTCAATTTATATTCTCTAATTTTTTTCTCCAATTTTTTTTTCAAATAATAAGGTCCCTGCTCCATTTCCTATGGATCAATTTTCTCACTTTTTCCCACCACAAGTCTCCCTGCTCCATTTCCGATGGAAACCTGTGGGACTCTCTATGCTAAGAAACTTCATGTTAACCTTTCTCACTTTCACTATAATTTTTATAACTTGCATAATATTCACCGTCTACTCACTTTCGTTATCTAGCACAAAGCTTAACCATCAACTAAGTCCCTAATAATGAAATCATCAAAATGCAGGGTACGGATTCCATTGAGTGTTTCTCCTAGTTTTTCTTAAGTTCCAAGTAAAAAAGGCAACCATAATGTACTCATGCACAACCAAAGGCATGAAACAAAGTTTCGGGTGACTCTAAACAATAAAAAAATAAAAAAATACTAAATACATGCATTAAAGTGTATCATATCCTAATGAAATGAGAGAGAAATATGAAATGACGAGAAATGAAAGAAATGGAAGAAATGATATAAAACACCACCATTACCATTCGATAATCGCATATAACCGCATAAAAAATTAAACAGTCTCACTTGCAGGTCTTTCACAAAGAATCCATCCAAACTCAATCCACAAATCCTAAAGCACCCCCAAACTTATTTCGAACCTTATCCTCGAGGTTCAAAACGAGTCAAGGAATCAATGAAACAAGAAAAGAGAGTGGTGAAAAAGAACATGGATAAATAAATAAGTAGATGATACAAATGCATGCATAACAAAAGTCTCTAAAAACTAGTGAACGCACGAAATCTCTCATGTTTAGGTGACTAAGGAAACTATGAAAAAACAATCATAAAAAGAGCAAGAACTAGTAAACATATGAGTTAACTAAAAAGATTCTTATCAAATCTTGCGAGCTCGAATTTTGTCAACTAAGGGTGAAATCAACAAGATGATGGAATGAAGTCTAGGGTTTTGGGTCTATTCAAAAACCCGCCACTAATGCAGCGACTTAAGTTGGATATGTCCCAACCAAGTTTCAAAACACTTAAAATCCTATATACATGTTAATTCCAAAAAAAATAATTTTCACGTTATACTAAAAAGAATAATCTATAGTCAAACCTAACAAAACTCACGGGGTGCTCTAATTTATAAATGAATAAAAAAACAAATAATAATAATAAATAATAAAAAATAAAAATACCAAATAAAGAAAACTAATCCTCGGCAATGGCGCCAAAAACTGACGAGTGCCGAACGCGTCAATAAAAAAATCCTAAACCAACTATTTTGTAGAATAGTGGCAAAAAGTCGATCCCACAGAGATTGATAGTCTTTCTATGGTTACAAACAACAAAAGGAAATCGGGGGTTTTGAAATAAATTAATTTAACTAACTAAACTAAAATAAACTAAATAAATAAATAACGAAACTACTTTTGAAAAAAATTAATGAACACCTTAGTAACACCTAGGTCTACGGTTCCACAAATCAGGATCAAGATTCAATGGCATATCATGGTCTTCAATCATTCCCAAAAAGTTATTAATTTAAGTTCTCCTAGAATAGCAATAGAAAATCGACATCCGCCAGAAAATTCCTCATTCCCCTAATCTCGATAGCCAGGACGTCCGCCACTAACTACTTCCTTAATTAATGCATAACCCTAGACATCCGCCAATCGGGTTTAACACACTAACCTACAATAATAAGGATCCGTGGTAAAACTAATCTTAAATAACCGGATCGCATCCACTTCCGATTTAACCTAGATTCAATTGTTGCAAACTCAAGAATCGAAAGGGTTATACGACAAACGGGTGAGTGTTCGTCACTTTATTGGTCCAAAAGTACAATTACACGGATACATCGGTCCAAATAATTATAGATTATCCACCTAAAAGCATGCACTAGCCACATACATACCAGCGCTAATTGCATATCGATGACTTTTTTCTACAGTGGAAAACACACTTTAATTTGAATTCTTGATCTATTTTGGACCACTTGGATCCCTAGAACGGTCATAAACTGTCAAGATGGAATACCTAACACTATAAAACCACCAAGAACATGGTTTTGTCAAGAGAAGGAAGAAACACACTCAAAAACTCAAAATCTACAAAGAGAAGAACTTTGATTTTTGTGAAGAAGCAAAAGGAGATCTTTGTGGCTGTTCTTTAGTTCTCTAATCCAGCACTTTTGAGGCTTTAAAAGGAGTACAAGAATCTCTTCAAAGCTGATCTCTTTTGTCATCCTCTTGTTTGTAAGAAAGTCCTAGATCTAAAATCTTGCTTGTGCTTAATCTACATAGTTTTGTGTATTTGATTTGAAAATCATTTTGTTGTGTGTTTGAACACCTTCTTCTTGGGTTTTGCACTTAAATTTATTTTATCAAACCCTAAGATTGATTTGAACAAAAGTTTTGCACTTAAACTTGATTTTTGTTAAACTATTGTTCTTAGACTTGAAATCGGTTTTACACTAATATATTAAGTTTTTAAAACGATTTCACATTTGGGATTTGCAACAAAATCATTGACATATTTGCATATTCCATTTATTCTCATACTTGCATGCATAAGAGTTGTTAGGCTCTAGGAGGCTTGCTAGTGTTTGAATTTGATACCACTTTGTGTTGTAAAGTGTATCTCATTATTTTTCAGCAACTTATTGTATTTGTTTGATTGTAAGACTTAGTGGAATCTAAGTCAAAGGGGAAGACCTAGTTGAGACTAGGCACAAATCCTAGTTGCGGCTAGGTGGGAAGAACACAAATCTAGTTGCGGCTAGGTGGGAAGAACACAAATCCTAGTTGCGGCTAGGTGGGAAGTCCTAATTGTAATTAGGCACTCTAGGCTTGTATGCTTAGGTTGTAACACTTATTTGTAATATAAGTGGGGGTTAAAAATCCTAACAGGGAGGTTAGGTAGTGGACGTAGATCGTTGGATCGAACCACTATAAATCGTGTGTCACTTTCCATCTCTTCCATTCCATTCACTTGCATAGCATATATATATTCATTGATAGTGTATGCATTATAGTTGCAATTTGCGCATAAAGTTTTAAAAGGGCAATAACTACTCGGTAACCCAATTCACCCCCTCTTGGGTGACCTTCAATTGGTATCGGAGCGGGTTATTGCTCAAAGTATTACTAACGTATCTTTGAGTGTTCTTTTTGTGCAAGGATGCAAACCTTAGATCCGGCTTCGCCTTCGGGAAGGCAACTCTTCGATTAGGCCTCCGTATTTTGATGGAACTAACTATGCTCATTGGAAAGTGAGAATGAAATTCTACATTAGAGCACAAAATAGATTCTTATGGGATGCAATTGAAAGTGGCTACACTCCACCGGATAAGCCCTTGAAAGAGTACACCGCCGAGGAGATAAAGATTGAGCTATCAAATGATCAAGCCATGAATCACTTGTTTTGTGCGCTAAGTGAAAATGAATTTAACCGAGTAAGTGCTTGTCAAACGGCTAAGGAAGTATGGGAGAAGCTTGGGGTACACTATGAAGGTACCATGCAAGTGAAGAAGACCAAGTTGAGAATTCTTGAGGAGCACTATGAAACTTTCCGAGTTGGGTCCGATGAAGACATAGCCACCGCCATCACTCGATTCACTAAACTATTGAATGAGATCAAGAATCTTGGAAAGAATTATGATCAAGAAACCTCGGTGTATAAATTCCTTAGAGGCTTGCCTAAGGAATGGGATGCCAAGAAGTATGCTATCCAATCGGCACAAAATCTTGGAGATTACACATTTGATGCATTGTGTGGAGAGCTAACAGTCCATGAATTTGAACTTAAAGACCGAGCAAGATTGGAAACATTAAGTGGAGGTACTAAGAGTTCAAGAAAAGATATCGCCTTGAAGGCAAATAGCTCCCCTAGTGCATCGGTAGAGATCATTGAAAATGAAAAATCATGTGATGACAATGATCTTGAGGAGGAAGTAGCTATGCTCTCAAGAAAGCTCAACAGGGCCATGTACAAGCGAGACAAGTATAAGAAGAAGTTTCGAAGTGGAAGCAAGGAGGAAATTCAAATGAAATCATATGCTTCGGTTGCGGCAAACCGGGTCACATCATGGCGGATTGCAAATCCAAGAAGGTGTTTGACAAGAAGAAAGGAAAGAAGAGTTTCAAAGCAACTTGGGATGACTCATCATCATCAAGTTCGGAATCGAATCGGAAAGTGAGAAGGCAATACTTTGTCTCATGGCACAAGGTGAGGTAAATTCTAACTCTTTTAACTTTGATAATGTTGATGATTTGGATGATGTTCCAAATCTTGATGAGCTTAGGAAAGAGTTGGAAAAGGAGGTCAAAAAGACCAAACAACTCAAAAAGAGCTTGACCATTGCAATTAGTGAAATAGAGTCACAAAATGAGACCATTAATGATCTCCAAAGTGACTTAAATGAAGTCATAGAGGAGAGAGATGCTTTAGTCAAGGAAGTAGAGGACTTGACTAGCACGGTGCATAAGTTTACAAATGGTAAAGAAATGTTTGACATGATGTTGGGAGCACAACGACGTGCACTCAACAAAAGAGGCATAGGTTATGGAGCAAACTTGTTAAGTTACAAGAAATTGCTAAATGATGATCATAGATGCTCTAAATGCAACAAGACTCATGTGGTCGGGAAATGTGCATTACAAAAGGCCAAAGTGGATAGACTAGCATGGGTAGTTAAAAATGTTTACTACACTAACATTCTCGGACCCAAAGGTGTTTGGGTACCAAAATCTAGTGTGTTTCCCATTGAGTAGGATGCGAGGAAGAGCACCCCATGGTCCTTGGATAGTGGGTGCTCAAGACACATGACCGGAGATGCACATCAATTTATTAAACTAAAGCGGCATGATGGTGGAAAGGTTACATTTGGAGACAACAACAAAGGAAGAGTTATTGGTCTGGGCAACCGTCGGTAACAATTCACTTTCTATTTCTAACGTTTATCTTGTTGATGGATTGAAACATAATTTGCTCAGTATTAGTCAATTGTGTGACAAAGGATTTCATGTTATGTTTGAATCATCGAAATGCATTGTTAGGAATGAGAAGCATGAAACCTTATTTATTGCATATAGAGATAAAAATGTTTATGCCATTAACTTTGATGAGATGAATATGCAAAATGTCTCATGTTTGAGTGAACAAAGTGAATGTGATGCATGGTTGTGGCACCGTAGATTAGACACCATTTTCTTCGTGATCACGTCCAAAAGGGCGATGTTAAACTCATCCATGTGCACACGAGAGGATTAACTAGCCGATATATTCACTAAGCCTTTGCCTAGAGAACAATTTTCTAAAATTCGGCGTGAGTTAGGCATGTTTCGAGAATCGGACCTTCTACATATGTTTTAGCTATTCCAAACCTTTTTATATGGTGTTAGTAAAGTGTCCATGAAGTTTGAGGACAATCGGAGCTATATTGCAAAAATCCAAAATTTTTGTCAAAAAATTCGAGAGAGGAATTAAACGCGCTAATAGTTATAATTAGCGCGCTAATGAGGTAATCGACCAAAAATTTCCAAAGGGAAATTAGCGCGCTAATAACACCCATTAGCGCGCTAATAAGCGTCGCCCGAGAATATGAATCGACCCATTAGCGCGCTAATTTTATCATTAGCGCGCTAATGTCGTTCGGCCAGGCGTCTATAATTTTGTTTTTACCATCAAAACTCACATCTCTCATTGCTTTATGCTATCTATATCATGAATTTTTTTTTGCGTACCTCTGAGTTTTCTATATGGATATTTCTTGCTTCACTATGTTTTATCGTCTATGCATTTGTATCGCTACCGACTATTGTTTATTGATATGCATAAAGTGAGGGGGAGAGTATATTTCTCTCGTATTGTTTCTCTTGTGTTTATTTATGGAGATGCTTGGCCCCACTTTTTGATGGTATCAAACGGGGGAGAAAAATGTGGTTGAACTTGAAAAGGTTGATGTGTTTTGAACTTGCATATATGAAATATAAAATCATGAATGCGATATACATTTAGATTACGTTTTACACCTTTAAAGTTCACATTGTTTGTTATCATCAAAAAGGGGAGATTGTTGGACTAAGTGGTTAGTCACTCACACTCCGAATCGATTTTGATGGAAACAAACAAGGTGAAAATGTACTAATAAACATCTAGTGTATTTCGGTTTTTGTTAAAGGATGCAAAACAACATATCAAGGGTACTCAAGAAATACAAGTTCAAGACTCGGCATTAATGAAGAAATGAAGATGAAAGTTCAAACCGCAATTTGTAATTTCAATGTAAGGTATACAAATTCTTTCACGCAAGCCAAATGCATTAGTCCATGCATATCAAGTTTCTTAAACCATTCTTCAAAAGTTATAAGTTTACTTCAAGTTTCAAAGTGGAATTTAAACACATAACTAGGACTATGAGTTTAAACAATGTGAAACTTTGTGTGGATGGTCATTTGCATATTACGAGATCATTGTAAATGTTTTCGAAAAAGAAAAACTCGTTTTGAAAGGTCTTCGAAAAGAAAACTGTAAATTTGCGAGAAAAGCCCCTAATACATTATGAAATCGTGAATTTCCGTTTCGGGATTTGTAAAAATATCCGGACCACCCAATTAGGCTTAATGACTCATAATAAACGTGTATAACATGTTATATAAGGGTTGGTTAGGTCCCTGACGAGTTTAAGGGTCGCTAACACAAAGGGACAAAATAATTGTTTTGAGGTCCTGAGTTAGCGCTAGGTCTAAGCATTAGCGCGCTAATTGCATATATCGACAACTTTTTTCTACAAATGGAAAACACACTTTAATTTGAATTCTTGATCTATTTTGGACCCTTGGATCCCTAGAACGGTCATAAAACTGTCAAGATGGAATACCTAACACTATAAAACCACCAAGAACATGGTTTTGTCAAGAGAAGGAAGAAACACACTCAAAAACTCAAAATCTACAAAGAGAAGAACTTTGATTTTTGTGAAGAAGCAAAAGGAGATCTTTGTGGTTTGTTCTTTAGTTCTCTAATCCAAACTTTTGAGGCTTTAAAAGGAGTACAAGAATCTCTTCAAAGCTGATCTCTTTTGTCATCCTCTTGTTTGTAAGAAAGTCCTAGATCTAAAATCTTGCTTGTGCTTAATCTACATAGTTTTGTGTATTTGATTTGAAAATCATTTTGTTGTGTGTTTGAACACCTTCTTCTTGGGTTTTGCACTTAAATTTATTTTATCAAACCCTAAGATTGATTTGAACAAAAGTTTTGCACTTAAACTTGATTTTTGTTAAACTATTGTTCTTAGACTTGAAATCGGTTTTACACTAATATATTAAGTTTTTAAAACGATTTCACATTTGGGATTTGCAACAAAATCAGGTGACATATTTGCATATTCCATTTATTCTCATACTTGCCTAGATCTAAACCATATTTCTTAAAATCAACAACAATGAAAAAGGAGAATTAAACTAAATTAAATAATAAAATAAAAGATATCACAAAATATATGCCATGAATCCATGATCCCGACTTGTTTCCCTGCCTGCCTACGCAATCGTCGAGAGAAGTCAATTCTAAAAATATAATAGTCGGTGTTCCAAATATAATACATAAGGTTCCTAATATATAAAACTACTAAAAAATGATCCCAGGAGATGAGAGAAACTAATTTTGTGGGTTGGTCTCGGGACTCGTGCACTGAGGAGGATCCGAGAGCTGTTGGGCGTTTTCTGTACTGCTTGGGAGACGTGTCAATAGCCGATTGGGTGAGAGAGTCGAAAACACTGATGTGGCACGTTTTGATTGGTTGAAGAAATGCTACATGACGTGGTTGACAAGGGAGAGCGCGATACGTGGCAGGCGTTTAAGGCGGAGAAGAATCGCACGAGTAGACCGAAGTTCTAGGAGACCGCACAGCACGGATCCCAAGATATATCTGATTGAAGCTGAAGCGAGGAGAGAAATTGTTGTGCTTGATGACGTACTAATGCCACGTGGCTGCGTCTAATTGGTGAAGAGCTGGTGTATGACGCTGTGGATGAAACGAGAAGTGACACGTGGCGCTAGAAGAGAAGAAAATGCACGGTTTTGTGCCTTTTTGTAACGTGAGTGTGATGCACGCATCTCTAGGAAATCTAATAGCAGCTGTCTCCAAGTGAATTGACTGTCACTCCCCTACGTTATTTAGTATGTTGTCTCCTACTCTACCCATTGCGCAACACGTAACTCGAGGTAAATCTTCCGACATCTTATCACTGCGAGTAAATACTCCATTTTGACTATTTTTCTGCCACAAATTCAACCCCGTACTCTGTTTCACCTGAAAACGACCAATAAATATAATTAAATATATATTTTATAGACTTTCTATATCAAATACATTAAAATAAACTAATAAATACCTATAAATACTGACTTATCACTTGGTTAGCAAAAAACTCAAGATCAGGAAACCTTTGATGATTTCGAGGTAATTCGTGAAAAGCCTACTGATCTAGAATGAGATGATGATGGCGATGACAAGTCCATTCTATTGTCCTATTTGAAAAGGAAACTGAAGAAAAAAGGTTAAAAAAGAAGGCCAAAAAGGTTAGAGTTGTGTCGACAGTTACAACTGGTGAACCGGTAAGTCCAGTTGCAACCAAAGTAGAACCTGAGGAAGGATTATTTACTGGATATAATTCTAAAGCACCAGATCCAAGGAGTAACATTCCAGACTATAATACTGAGGCATAACAACCCTGGGTGAAGCTCGAAAATCATAGAGGCTTATCACGCCAAAAGGTCTTAAAGGAAAGAAATACCATGCTGAGACTTATCTCCACAAGAAGGACTATGAAGCAGAGAACTTGGTAACATTCTTAAAGTCTCGCTCTCTCTATCTCTATTCAAAATCTTTTCTTTTCCAACCAGATATAATATGATTCTGGTTAAAGATTTTTATGCAAATTTTAAGTTGGATGTCTTTGACATTAAGTCTCCACAATTTCAAAGAGTTTATATCAGAGGGAGATTTGTTGAACTCTCACAAAGGTCCATCAATTAGTTCCTTGAATGTCCCTTCAACAATGAAGGACATAGATTTCTTAAACCTTTTAGGAAATTAAACACCATGTTATCTTTGATCACTACCATTACACATGGAAATAAGACTGATTGGTCTCTGAAGAATATGAAAAAAGAGACAAATGATCTGACTACTATGTATTTCAGTCTTTACAACCACATCACTAGTAACCATCTCCCTACTAGACATGGAAATACCTTCGACAGAGAAATGAAGATACTTTTGTATGTTATAGGTCAAGGGCACCTTGTGACATTGGAGAGATCATTTTTCGAGCTATATTGTAGAGGAAAAAATCAGGAACTACCTATGAATATTTATTTTTTACCCGCTTACTAAGTGAATTTCTCAGTTTTCGAAATGTGCCAGAGGACAATCAAGATTCTTGGTGTTATGCAAAAGTCAGAGGCATCTCCAACAAGATCAAAAAGGAAGGTTCTTCACATTTCAATGACTTGCCAGTCTTAAATCAGTTAGCTACCTCCCCACCATACCTATTGAGAGTGGCATTCTGGTCCCAACTGATGTTACAGAAGCTGGCCCATCCAGAATTCAGAAGAAGAAGAAGACTCAGACTATTGCTGATGCAAACAATTCCTTTGTACCTGCTTAGTCTTCACCCATTTCACAAGCTCATTTCGACTCAGAGCTTGATGTAAGTGACTTCCTGGATCCAAGGACAAAGCAAGAGAAAGAGCTGATGACACCCATTCGAGCCTTACCTGATAATTTGTTCTAAAGGCTGTTTGAGTTTTTGAAGCTTATTGCTCCTACTCCTCTTTGAATCAGTATATGATGGTATTGTTCTCCCTGGTTCAGTTGTCCTTATCACAAAGGGGGAAATTTATTTTGTTTGACAATTGGGAAGGGGTTCATTTGGGTTCATTTCATTCGAGAAGATACTATTAATTTGTTTTGATTTCTTAAGTCTGTTAAATACTTTGGTTAGTATTTTTGCTAGTACTTTATTTTTGTCTAAGTTTCTATTGAAGACTGTTTAGAGATGAGACACTGTAGTGCAACCAGATTGTTGATGAAGTTGCAACCACCATGGAAGCTGTTGTTACATGTTTGTATCAACAATATCTTTATCTTTTCTCTTTCTTGAATATTTGGAAAGCACCACTGAAAATTATGGAATACTTGTGTGACTCTTTATGATGGAGTAGAATGTTAGCTGATTCATGATTACTATTTTAACTCCAAAACATATTTTAATGATTGTGACAACATAATGAAAAAGGGGGAGATTGTTAATGTCGTGATTATATCGACAACATAGATTTGTCACTGTCTTTGTTACGATTGACGTTATTAGTAAATGAGTCATCTAAATCCAACACATGATACATGTGCTTGAAACCAGATCTGAAATAGTTGGAGATTTGGATAATGATATGCGGTTGCAACCGATGGATCGAAGTAGTTGCAATAGGATTTTTGGATCAAGTAGTTGAAAATTTGATCTTATCCCAACCAGCTGTAGTTAACTGAAGATTATGAAGAGGTCAGAGATTGCAATTTAGAAGATTTATCACCGCGTGTTAATCATGGAGGAACGTGATCATTTAGATATGGAGATGTTAATGTTATTGAGTCATGTACACTAGTTATTCAGTTTACTTTGTATTGTGAGTCAGTTATGTTCATTTCGTTATCAAGTTGTAAAACCCCCAAGGGGATTTGGTTTTCCAGTAAGGAGGAGCCTCACACACAAGAGGGATTTTGTGTATGTAAGGTCCATGGAGGAGTGTATGATAGTGTACTAGGAGGATCTGAGTAAGGGAGTCACGACACAGAGTCGTGTAGTTTGATTTTTCATACTAGTGGAGTTTACATCTGGGTGCGGCCAAATAGACGTAGGTTTTGGACCGAATTGCGATAATACATCTGGTGTCCTGGTTTGATTTATTTTACTGCATACTTTATGTTTAAGTATTTGTATTACTTTATGTTTCCCAGTTACAACCAACATTGCATTCAGTTGTAACCGCATTCGGTCATTCCAATATATATAAAGAAGTTTCAATTTGGGTCAAAACCCTAAAATTTCTTCTTTAATTCTGTCTTGTAAGTACTTGAACGATCATCGATTTTCTCTTTTGATCGGTGGTGGTTCCAATCACATATCTTGGTGTTTTATTTGTGCAAAAACTACATATCTGTGAAGATTGGATTCATTCGTGTTGCGACACATCTTTTTCAACGATCACTCGTTGATCTATGCAGGTGTTGGGTTGATCCTCTTTTTTAGTTTTTATTTTCAGTGGTTTTTGTTCTCTTGTTGGAAGTTTTGATTTTTCTTCCTCTACTAGAAGTCTTAAGTTTTCTTTTCTCATTACAATTCTTATTTTTCGTTATGTCGTTCTAATGGTGTTTGTGTATTGTCATGCTTTTCAGATGTTTGTAGAGAGCAGTCCTTGATTGTCACAGTATTTCAATATTAGAGTCGCATTCACAACCAAATTCATTAGAGTTCTTTTTAATAAAATGAAATTGAAAACTCACTTATCAATATTAAAGTCTTTTCTCAAGTTCTCGATAATTACAAAAATCTATTGAATCAGTTGATCAAATTCAAGAGCTTATATTTGCGTCAAACTTAGAAGTTTCTAATTGCTAAGTTAAGGTCTAATATGGAGTCAATTTAATCTTTCTAATTGTTATGCATGTGATGATGCGTTGGTCAATGCATGCATGAAGCAAGAATTAGAAAGTAGGCTTCTAATTGGCTTTTGAACCTTACAAATTCTAAGCATGCACGCATTGGCGTGGGTTATGCATTAAGAGGCTTAGGGCGTTAGGAGTTAAGTAAGCCAAGTGTGTGGGTATGCAACACTTGAGATTGAGAAATCTAGTTCTTAGGTTTCTATTTGGGGTTTAAATAGAGGAAAATTTTCCTTCGTGTACTAAACTATTGATAGTCAAATACCTTGTTCTTGCTCGTAGTTTTTCTCTAATTTTGGGAGTTTTCACGTAAATTTATTTGTTCTAATTTGTTCTATAGTTTGTTTACCTTTAGGTGTATCCATATGACTGTGATCTTGGGACTTCTGTTGTGATTCACCATAACAAACATCTATTAGAGACAAAATTCAGATCAAAGGCGGTAACACCATTAAGGTGATGTTTTGGAGATATCAAAGTACACAAGTGCGGTGAAGTTCTATGTGAAAAAGTATGCGGTAAGATGAACTTTGGCTTATGGAGAATTCAGGTTAAAGATTTGTTAATTCAATGTGGGCTATGCCAAGCATTGAAAGGTCATGTGAATGAAAACAATGAGGATTGGAAAGAGTTGGATTTGAGGGCAGCAAATGTCATAAGACGCAATTTGGCAAAGAATGTGCTTTCGAACTTGAGGAATATTTCTTCGGCGATAGGTCTTTGGAAAAAATTGGAGAGTGTGTATATGCGAAGACCATATCAAATTGGTTCTACTTAAAGGAGCGTGTGATGGCCCTTTTCCTAAAACAGGGCACCGCTTGGCCTAATCCTGTCATTTAAGCCTTAATCTTAACCACATAAGACTTAATGACGTATTAGTCAACCTTTTGTCCTACTCGTCTCGTTACTCATGTTTAGGATAAATATTTTTTCATTCTAGTGTTTTTAGTATTTTTAGAGTTAACTAAAACTTTTTGATAGTTTAACACTCTAGAGAAAGTCTCAAGTAAAGTGCATAAGTAAATTACAAAAACCTATATGTGGAAATAAGGAAAAAGATAGATCACATGTATATTAAAAGCGCGATAAACATGTTAACACATAACACAAGTATAGGAGTAATTTCTCAACCTAATAGACAACTCAAAATGTGCACAAAAGGCATAATATAAGTATATAAATACATCAAATAAAAACCTACAAAAGATCGATGTAGCTCGATGTCGAGGGATTAGAGATAGTCACCAATATTCTCTTTCACTCATTTACGACACGACAGATCTGCAATTGTCACCTAAGGAGACAATTTTAGTGAGTAAATCCTGAGGCCACTTATCCATAATGCAATAATATAAAAGACAGGTAATTAAATGCATATAAGGCATGTAAATAGCTGAAAGAAAACATATGTAGGAAATTAACAAAGTAACTAGCAGTTAAATGAGTATAGGGAAAATAAATTTCTAATTCGATTAAGACTAGGTTCTTAAAGTTGTGAGTTACATCACATAAGCTTTTATGAAACAATAATAGTCGTGGGTTACATAACATCAACCGATGTTTTTAACAAGCTTAGGCTATGGGTTACATCACATCAATCAATTGCCCATTTTGAATAGCCGTGAATTACTTTACATCAGTTACACAAGACCTCTACACCCAGCCGTGAGTTATATCACATCAACTAGGTAGAGTTTGGCAATCTCGGGGACTCTAAGCCTTGGTCTCATCTCATACATTAGTGAATCTATCCTAAGTCAACCACTCACAAGGAATATTAATTCAAGATGGCAATATAAGTGATAGCATGGTATTTTTAACTTTATTATAAAAGAAAGCTATTCAATAGAAGTCCAACATTTATAAAGAAAACTTAATCGATTTCATATTCAAATGACAAGATAAGAAACATGGAACCATCATCAAGCAAGATCTGATCATCACATAAAGCATGGATACATAAGCATTGAAGATTCAAGAAAGGCATCAACGATCATCATGAATCATGGTGTATAAAAATGGTATGAAAAATCTACAGTCCAAGTAGTTGTATTTCAACAAATAGAATTAAGAGAATTGGAGATAATTGCCCTACAACTTTACTTACTAGAATTGTCATCTTTGATGAAAATTGCAGATCTGTCATGTAGCAGATCAGGGAAGGAGAAGATTGGTGACAATCTTTAAGCCCTTGACATCAAGCTACGTCTTTCTTTTATAGGTTTTTAATGTGATGTATTTACATACTTATATTGTATCTTTTATGCATATTTTAGGTTATCTATTGGGTTGAGAGACTACTCCCCGACTTGAGGCATGTGTGACACTATTTATCGCTACTTTTGATATACACATGATCTTTATTTTTCTAGTTTCCACATATAGGAGTTTGTTATTTACTTATGCACTTTAATTGAGACTTTCGCTAAACTGTTAAGCTTTCAGAAAGTCTTAATTAACTCTAAATATACTAATAATTATGAATGGGAAACTACTTATCCTGAATAGGGCAACGAGACAAATATAAAAAAGGCTGACTAATATGTTGTTAGGTCTTACATGATTTAGATTAGGGTTTAAATTATAGGACTAGGTCAAGCGGTGCCCTGTTTAGAATAGGGACCATTGTAGTTGGTATCAGAGCTTAAGTTCTTGATAAGTATTTGTTGTAAAGCAATGAAGATCAATTTCATGTGGATCAGCGTGATGAGTTGGCATGCACATAAACTCAACAAATGGGGATTTCAAAAGTTAAGTTTAATTAGAACTATATTAGTGAAGTTGGTTTTAATTAGAATATGTTTTATTTAGAAGTATAGTTAAATAGAAAGTCTTGGAAGGACGAACTGAAAAATTTTTGGGTTTGAAGGACATGAATTTATTGAAATTGACATGGTGATCAATACTCAAAGCTTTGTTGTGAAAACTACATTTTTTGGCCAAATTCTTTAGTTTAAGCCTCCAAAATTACAAATTTACTATTATTGGAAACTTTTAGTTCGGTTATAACTTTTAGTAGAAATTTCTATTTTTCACGCTGTTTGTGGCGATAGGCATCTTATTTGGTCAGTTTATTGTTTAAGGCATTTTAAACTTTTACTATTTTCGGCAAAAATTAGGGTTTACTATATAAAGCACCCTTTTGGCTATAATTCGTAATTTTTTATGTTAAATGAAAAACTTGAGTGTTTTTCTTTTGAGAATTTAGTTGTTAATTCTCTGGCTCTAGGATGTTTGTTCATAGTTTTTCAAGCAATTCAATTTGGAAGATCCTCACTGCGTTAGTATCGTAACAAACTTTAATAAAACACTAACCTTAGAGTTGAAACCAATCGATCCTAAATAAGAAACTAATAGTTGGGAAACGAAAGCAATTAACTTGTAGACTTGATAGCGAACCGGCGTAAGGGCTGATATGGCGAGACGAGCATCGGTACAAAATATGTGACGATCCAATCCTTCCAGTAGTTGGCTTACTAAGTCACTGAATAGGGCCAACATCTGACCCTAACTACTCATCGTGACGATGGCTCATTTTGGCACTATTGCATCCCTTATCCCGATTAGAGCGATACTCGGCTTGAGATCTTAATTAAGCCTCGGTAACCCAGCTAGACTTAAATAAAGCCAACCGCCTCTCCTTTCGTACTTGATAAACTCAACCTGTATATCAATATCGTATTAAGAATTCAAAATATAGGCAGTGAAAAATTAAAACTTTTTCGATAATTAAAATGATATACATAAATACAGAGTTTATCAAAACCCAAAACAAAATTATAAAACCTCCCAACCCTGCTCATTTACAACAAAGTAACTCAAACAGTCTATATATATACAGGAAGGCTCATTACATCATGGAGAATATAGTAAGACTCCTAAATCTTATTTTTTCCCATCGCTGAAGTGCTAGGTTGAGAACCTAAAATGTTAAATTTGGGATGAGCGCTCCAACTTGCTCAACAAGTAAGGATTCAGAAAGCCATTAACATTCCATATAATAATTTAGAGTAATATGTAATAACAATATGCACCAAAGATAACTAACATGATTATGGAAAACATATAATCCAATAAATAACATATGCAAATCAAATTGTCAATGACTATTACTTTACGATTCCCATTTCATTTGTAAATCTAGGGTCGATTACCCACTAACACCATTAATGTGATTGCTAGACCAACACATTGATCGATGTACTATATAGCTAATCCATTACTTTTCAATGGTTCTATCTCAAACCCTCTAGTGAATATGTAATCCATGCAACCTGCTTAGCTAAGTAGGATTTACTATATAGGTCGGGAATAAAACCCATATCTTATATAACCTATTCTAAATGTCAAGATTTACTTTCGCCAATCACATTAAACATTGTTTCCCATTTAATAAACACATTATAGTGTACATAGTCCCTCATTTAGTCCATAAACTATATGAACTACGTACATATAATAATATATTTAGGCAACATTGATAAATAAGCGAATCCATACTTACCTCGGTTTAGATTTCGTTTTCCAATTTTCTAACTTTCTGGGTCACTCAAGCTTTCTCGGTGTTCCAAAACCTATCACAAACCATTTTTGGTTCATATAAGCCTTTATTTAGAACCCCTAAGTCAATCCCTAAGATCTGAGAAAATCCAAAGCAAAACACAAAACAATTGTTGTTTTCTAAGGTGGGAGTGCGCTCCCTCACTTAGTGGGGCGCACTCCACCGATTGGGTTCATCACACTTAATGAATGGAATGCGCTATTCTGAGACAGGGAGTGCGCTCCACCCTGTATTGTCTGGATAAATAACATGGCAGCAAGCACTTTCCATTACCAAATCACAATAACAACGTTAAACACTCTCCCGACACATACGGGAGGACCACTAGTGAGGTATAAAGCCTCACTTGCTTGCTCTCTCTCTTTTCTCTCTCTCTCACTTTCTCTCTCTGGATTGATCAGTGAAGATAAGTTTGAAGGTTTTGATTTATATATATGGATTTTCCTTTCTTTCTTTCTTTCTTTCTTTCTCTCTCTCGATTGATCAATGAAGATAAGTTTGAATTTTTTGATTTATATATATGAATTTTTCTCGAGATATGCATTGCGTTATCTTGAAGCTGATCAAGTGAATGATGTGGTAAAGTGAAGAATCCTAAAGTGATACAAATCTTAACACTATCACCACTTACGCTCATCTCGAGGCGATCCAACGATCCATATAATTTAAACTAAACTAATAGTTTTAATTATATATATCAATTATATATATATATATACTTTTGTATTTTCTTACCAATAAATTCACCGGACACGACTACAAGTATTTTTGGGGTGCGCACATTCATATCACGACCTCCTCGTCGCACTTCGCGTACTAGTAATTTATTATTTAATTATTTATTTTTCGATTATAGGCTTGTATTAATTTTCTATTAATCCCAAAACTTATAAAATCACCCAAACATACCATACAAACAAAAATAATCACAAACCCACACACATGCTAATCGAGGTATGCCGGACTTAACCACAAGCCTAAATCGAGTTAATTAAAATTTGAGTTAACCATAATCATCAGGTTAAGGTAACGAGTTATTACAATCTCTCCAATTTAAAGCTATTTCATCCTCAAAATTAAAGTAAACATAATCTTACCTGTAGTTTCAAAAAGAAACGAAAAATGCTCCCTCATATAAAATTCCTTCTCCAAGGTTAGTTCTTCATCTCCGTGAAATTGTCATTTCACCTTAACCAAAGGAATCTCCTTAATTCTCAGCCTCTGAATCTTAAGATCAAAAATCCAAATCGGCAGCTCGTCATAAGATAAGTCTTCCCGAAGATCAAATTCATTCCAATTAATCTTTAGAATTAACAAAGTCTCCGCATTGCGAAGCATAGACACGTGGAAGACATTACGAACTCCAGCTAGCTAAGGAGGTATCTTTAACCTGTACGTAATAGAACCAAATCTTTATTGAACCCTGAATGGCCCAATATACCTTGGAGCTAGCTTACCCTGCAATCCAAACTTGTACATCCCTTTCATAGGTGAGACTTTTAATAGAGTGAAATCATTATTTGAAAATTCCCAAAACCTATGATGTTTATCAGCATATCTTTTTTGTCATAGCTATGCCGTAGTCAAACGCTGACGAATTTGTTGAATTCTCTCTATGTATTTCAGAATCAACTCTGGCCCCAATAAAATTGTATTTCCAACCTCTGCCTAACACGCAGTTGAATGACAAGGCTGACCATATCGAGCTTCAAAGGGAGCCATTTCAATGCTAGCCTGATAGCTATTATTATAAGAGAACTTAGATAGAGGAATATATTTCTCTCAATTACTATCAAAATCAAACAAGTAAGCTCAAAGCATACCCTATAGTACCAAAATAAATCGATTAGTGTGTTTGTCGGTCCGTGGATGGTATGCTGTATTGAGGTTAAGAACAGTTCCCAGGTGTCTATCCGATTCATCCATACTTTGCATCGTGCTTACGCTGTCTCGGAAACAAAATCCATCAATATATGTACTCATTTCCACTCAGGAATCGATTGTGAATGCAATAACCCTCTAGGTTTTCTATGTTCGTCATTAACTCACTAACAAATCTCACATCTTTTTAGTAACTCAACAATATCAGTCTTCATCCCTTAACACCAATAAATATGCCTCATATCGTGATACATCTTAGTTTTACTTGGATGAATAGAGTAAAAAGATCTATGAGATTCCATAACAATTCCTGCCTCAACTTATCATGAGCTGGAATCCATAATCTATCTCTAAACCATAACGCACCATCACTAAAAGTTGACCAATCAAGATGATCCACACTAGCCGCTAACCTCTGACGCACTACAAAATCTTGATCAACTTTCTGACAATCAATCACCTGCTGAATCATCTTCGATTCAGCCCAAATCTGAGCACAAAAGAATATATTAGTAGCTTTGGAACTAGGTTTCTCAATCGATGATGTGTCAGTTGGACTTTCATGAAGCATCATCATAAACGCTTACTCAAGAAGTCTAAATTGAGAAGCTCTAGTAGTAGCTACATTTTTTTACTGTTCTTCTCCTACTCAAGGCATCAACAATTACATTTGCCTTGCCTGGGTGATACTCCAGAGTGAAATCACAATCCTTGAAGAATTAAAGCCATCTACGCTGCTTCATATTCAATTCACTCAGAGCGAACAAGTATTTCAGACTCTTATGATCTGAAAATACTATAAATTTCTCACAATACAAGTAGTGCATCCAAATATTCAAGGCAAACACAACTGCAACCAACTCAAGATTCTAGAAGATAGAGAAATGGATATTGTCATAAAAGAATATCCATTTTCTCTTGGCCATCAAGACATACATCAATTAGTTATCTCATACACACCCTATAGAAGGGTGTAGCTGTTTAGTAACGCACTATAGGGGCTAGCAGAGGAAGCTTCCTTTTTGGGGCAATTTTAAGAAAAAGTTATAGAAGTAGTATTTCTTGGCCTCGATGATGAAGAGGATGATAAAGAAGTTCTTGAATTTGATACAGTATGAAGGAGAGTTGGTGATGAACTAGAGGGATAATATGGTTATATGAGATAGTTTGTTGGAGATCTTGTTGAGGATGGTGATAACGATGTCTTCTACTTCGAAGATGGTATGAGGCCGAAAATTATGCACCATGTTGTCCGCATTGGAGCGTTATCCTTTGCAGGAGATGTACGAGAGGGCTCTCTCCCACGAAACATACGAGTAGGGCAAAGAGAGAAAGAGGGACCAACAAACGTCGCGTGTCAGAATTCAAATTTTTAGATGAGGAATCGGAGGGGCAAGAGATAGAGGTGAGGAGGCAAGAGGTTCTAGAGGGGCAGGTGAGAAGTTATTGGATAGACTTATATTTAAGTAATATTTTTAGTAGAATAAATGGTCAAATTATTCCTAAATGAGTACTAAATTGTGGTATTTTTCTATTCTCAGGTCTAAATTGTAGCATCCCCTATCCCGATTAAGGTGATACTCGGTCTGAAACCCTAATTAAGCCCTAATATACAAGCCATACATAACTAGAGCCAACAGCCTCTCTTTCTGTTCTTGATAAAATCTAAATTTATGTATATCGTTTATATTATCGAAAAAACTTTAATTTTTTGTTGCTCATACTTTAAAACTTAGGTTGTGATAAACGATTATATCGTGGTTTTGGGGTGAAATAAAAATAAAATGACTATTATATGTTATTTGTTGCACTTATTGTTATCTATTGTGTATATATATAATTTCCTTGCCTTCTTTGAATGTTACCCAATGATCCAGGTCTCTACGAACCCACTCCCAGATCCGCCATTAGATTTTAGAATCTAAGGAGAGATAAGACTATTAAGGTAACATTTAGAGAAGATAGGGAAGTCATATATATACGATAGATAACAATAAATGTAGCAAATAACGTATAATAGTCATTTTATTCAAACACATCACACAAACACCAATGTAGCATCTTCTATCCCAATTAGGGCGATACTCGGCATGAAACCCTAATTAAGCCTTGGTAACCAAGCCAAACTTAACTAGAGCCAACAACCTCTCTTTTTGTACTTTATAAACTAAACATGTATATCGATATCGAATTAAGAATTCAAAATATACGCAACAAAAAATTAAAAGTTTTTCGATAATTAAAATGATAAATATAACTATAGAGTTTATCAAAACCCAAACCCAAAACTCGATTATAAACCTCCCAACCCTGTTCATATACAACAAAGTAACTCAAACAGTGTATATATATACATGAAGGCTCATGACATCGTAGAGAAGGTAATAAGACTCATAAATCTTCTCTTTTCCCTTCGCTGAAGCGTTAGGTTGAGAACCTGATATGTTAAATTTGGGGTGAGACTCCAACTTGCTCAATAAATGAGGATTCACAAAGCCATCAACATTCCATATAATAATCAATAGTGATATGAAATTGCAATATGCACCAACGATAACTAACGGGATTATGAAAAGAATATAATCCAAGAAATAACAGATGCAAGTTAAACTGTCAATTCCTATTACACCGTGATTCCAATTTCATTAGTAAATCAAGGTTAAATTACCTATTGACAACATCAATGCGATTACTAGACCAACGCATTGGCCGATGTGCTGCCTAGCCAATCCATTAATACTCAATGGTTCTATCCCAAACCTTCTAGTGAATATGTAATCCACGCAAGTTGTTTATCAAAGTAGGACTTAACGTATAGGCTGGGAAATTAAAGCCATATCTTATATAACTTAATACCAATTTCAGGATTTACTCTCGCCGATTACATTAAACACCATTTTCCATTTAATAAACACATTACAATCTACATAGGTTTAGGTAACATATTACAGTCCCCCATTCAGTCCATAAACTATATGAACTACATATACTAACATATCCAGGCAACATTATTAAATTAGCGAATCCATACTTACCTAGGTTTAGGTTTTCGATTCAAAATTGCGTAACTTTCCGTTTCACTCAAACTTTCTCGGTGTTCCAAAACTTATCACTAACCATTTGTGGTTAATATATGCTTATTTCCTTGTGTTTAGAACCCTTAAATTAGTCTCTAAGACCTCAAAAATTCTAAGAAAAACAAAACATAATTTTTGTTTTTCGGGTGGTAGCGCGCTCCCTAACTTGGTGGGGTATGCTCCACTAGCTGGGTTCATCCCAATTGATGAAGGGAGCGCTCTCTACTATACAGAACGCGGTCCACCCTGCATTATCTCGATAGTGAGCGAGCATCAACCATTATTCAATCATAAAATCATCCAAACAACATCAAATACTCTCCCGAACATTGGACATCTAGTGAGGTATGATTCCATTTACTGTGATCAATAACAATAATTCAAAGAGAAATCATCACTAGCACATTGAATTGAAGTTGAAACTCAAACCAAATTCACCAAGATGATGATCTCTGATATAGTTGTGGTTTAATCTCCACAAATCACTTCAATCAAACTTTTTGAATCAATCTTTAAAATCAAACCCTCAACTGCTTGTCTTTCACTCTCTCTCAATTGATCAGTGAATATAAGTTTGAAGGTTTTGATTTAAATATATGGATTTTTCTCGAGATACGTATCGTGCTATCTCGAGGCTGATCAAGTGAATGATATGTTAATGTGACACATCCTAAAGTTACATACATCTTTACACTATCAATACTTACACTTATCTTGAGGCGAACCAACGATCCCTACAATTCAAACCAAACTTATAGTTTTAATTATATATATATTTATATATCAATTATATATAAATATATATACTTTGTGTGTTTTCTCGCTAATAAATTCATCGGACATGCATACGACTATTCTCGGGTCTGCACATTCATTTCATGACCCCTTGTCGCACTTAGTGTACCTACAATTTATTTATTAATTGTTTATTTTTTGATTATATGCTTTTATATAAATTCTTTTTTTATACTACAACCTATAAATTCACCAAACATACCATACAAACACCAATCATCACACAAACCCGCGCAAATGCTAATTGAGGTTCGCTGGACTTAACTACGAGCCTAACTCGAGTTAATTAGGATTTGGGCTAACACTAATCACCAGCTTAAAGTAACATGTTATAGTCTCCCTAATTTAAAGCAATTTCATCCACGAAATTTAAGTAAACGTAAAATTACTAGTAATTCTGAAGATAAATGGAAACTGCTCCTTCATATATGACTCCCACTCCCAAGTTAGTTCCCAATCTATGTGAAATTTCCATTTCACCTTAACCAAGTGAATCTCTTAGGTTCTCAGCCTCTGAATTTTACGATCCAAAATCTGAATTGGCTGCTCTTCATAAGATAAGTTATCTCGAAGATTAAATTCATTCCAATCATTATTTGGAGTGAACTGAGTCTCCGTTTTAGAAGCATAGACACGTGGAAGAAAATATTAGCCCAAGCTAGCTGAGGAGGTAACTGTAGCCTGTAAGCAAAATGACCAACTCTTTCTTGCACTCTGAACGACCCAATATACCTTGGAGCTATTTTACATTGCAATCGAAACCTGTATAGTCCTTTCACAGGTAAGACTTTCAACAAAACATAATCATCATTTGAAAACTCTAAAAACCTATGATGTTTATCGAAGTATCTCTTCTGCCTTAAATGTGTTGTAGTCAAACACTTGTGAATCTCCTGAGTTCTCTCTGTATAGTCCTGAATGAACTCTAGCCCTAACAAAACTGTATCTCTGTCAGACCACACTTGATTAGGCGTCTGACCGGCCTAGATTACCTTAAACTCCTGATAACCTAGTAGCCATAACCTTTCATTCAATAAATAATTAATAATATGTCAGATTAATTATCAAATAAGATTCTTTATCAACTACAAAATATTCTAAGGTGAATCTTAAACCTCAAAGTTCAGTAAAAATTAATAATATAATCCTCAAAAATTCGTAAAAACTTTTCGACAACACCTCCTCTATTTTTAAACATACACCAAAAAACCCAGCCTTCGAAAATCTTCAGCAAAACCTACTCAACATGGTGGAAATGTCGAAGGACTCACAATCCACCCTAGAATAATATATATTGCATTCACAAAATTATTTATTCATTCTAACCTATCTCAGACTTTCAAAATTATTAAACTATCACTACCTTAGCTCTGCGGCATTCCAATCCGTCCTAAAACCATTAAAACAATTCCAATTCGTCTCAAAACTATTTCAATAGTTTCAAAAGAGATCGTAATCTTACACGAACTGAAAAACCCACTTATAAAATATTTTATATTCAAAATAATACATACATAAATAGAAAGGAACTGAGCAAGACACCAATAATCGGAAAGCTTTCCCTTTCCCTTGTCGCCACTAGAACCTGTCATTATCCAATCATAAAAATTCGATAATGTCAGATAAGTAAATCCCACATTATCCACTACACCTATAGTAACCTAATGCATAATAATTTTTGGAATCTAAACGAACAATATAATCTAAGGAATTTAAATACAACCGAGAATTCGTCCCGTTTTTGTTATCCGACCACAATTAGATAGCGTTCTCCGAAAGTGGTAAGTAAACAATAATAAGGAATAATGCGCGGGAAGAATAACCAAACGAGTCTCGTTCATCTAGACTCTAGGAGTATGATCTGGTTCAACGTGATCTCATGATAACCACGTGATGCAAAGTATCACTTACTCCAGCCCCTCAAGCATAACGTAGTTCTACCTGTTTACAGTCAGGTAGATACTACCAGTTCTACCCTGTAATACACAGTCAGGCAAACACTCAATAGTTCTACACTGTAATACAGTCAAGTAGACCCCTATAAGGAGACTCGTAACGCCTTATACTCCCAAACCGCGTATGCATGTACAACAAAAATGCAATATCAAGAATCAATGCAATTTATACGAAATTAAAATCATACAATATAAAGGTTACCATGAGATTTACTTAACCTTATAAACACGATTCCCACGTTCCCTTGCGCTCTGAATCGGTCTACTAGTCCATATTAGATTGCAACTGCGGTCGTACAATTCATTTATAAATTTGATAAGACTCCACAACTATTCCACAATTGTTTTCCAATTACTTAACCCAATCGCAACCCGAAACCCCTAAAATATTTCCAAAACAAATTATTTGATGCCCAGATTTCATTTTCGACTTAAAATTATTTTTCGGCATCGAAAATTACGTTATCTAGGCTTAAATATAATTTTTTCAATTTACTATATATTTATCGGTCTAACTGCGACCAAAAAACCCCGAAATCTCTCCGAATCATATCCTCAGATGTCCGGATCCCAATTCTGGCTTCAAATGGTGATTCGTAATCGAAAATTAATATAGACTAGGCCATAAAATAATTTTCTAAATTTTTGACATTTTCAGATATCATAACAAGCATTACGAGAAACATAATCGGTAAAAATTTTGAGAAAATCCGAAAAGCTTCATTTTCCATAAAAATCCTCAATTTTCATTAATTTTTCCAAAAACCTAATTTCATGAATTTTTTCTAATTTCCAGATATTTTTATTTTATTTTTTTCCTATTTAAAACCCCTTTTTCTATATATATATTTAAAAAAAAAAAAACCTTTGAGGGGAAGGGGTCCCTGAACCTTCAGGGGTCATCCCGTTCCTCCATCTCCCCCCCCTCGTGGTCATCCCCTAATCATCTCCCTCAACACCTTCTTCTTCTTCTTCTTTCTCGGTTTCACAATCTCCACCTCCATCACTATGTATTATTTTTTTCATTCACCTCCTCCTCCTCTATTCATTCAGTTCGATCCATAACGAACAACAACAATACACCCATTCCCAGAAAATCTAAATTCACAAAAAAAATTGAATTTCCATTACTCACCTCAATCCGCCACCAACGAAATCACAAACAACAACTCCTCCAAACAAAACTGTAACGAGAGAGAGAGAGAAAATCGAAAACGAGGGAAACGAAAATTGGAGAAGACGATGAACAGTGGGGTGTATCCCCTGTTCGATTTCGGTTTGGTTAAATTTGGGGGTCAAATGACCGTTTTGCCCCACCATTTCTATCCAACACTATATAATTCAAATACCCTTTTGGGTAATTTTCCAATTTTTATTTCTCATAATTATCTCTTCATTTTGTGTCCGAATTAAACCCCGAAAAATACCCAATTCGACCAAAAGTTGGATAATTTACCAAAATGTTCCGCAACTCTCGGACAACCCATTTTCGCAGGCAAATCAAAGCGTGGGACCCATGTGATTAGTTAAGTAAATTAAAAGTCCAAAACTTGAATTTTAAACTTAAATTAAAACTCTCAACTCGTAGCTAAGACCACAATTAGTCTCTCTTAATCCCTGATTAGCCGTAATTACAGATTTAAAAATTTCAGGATTTGACAATCTTCCCAACTAATAAGAATTTTATCCTCGAAATTAAAATTGAACCGAATTTTACTGGACAAAAAGAAATCCGAAAAAATGCTCTCTTATGTATGCCTCTCGCTCCCATGTTTGTTCTTCGTACACCACGTCACCCTGCAAATCAAAATGATTCCATGCAACTATATGATGCGAATTTCATTCCTCCCGCCTGAGCATAGACACGTGAAATACGTCATCAACTCCGGCTAACTAAGGCAGTAATGCAAGTCTATATGCAAACTTTCCAATTCATTTCACAATCTTAAACGGTCATATAAATAAAGAAGAAAGCTTTCATTTCAGTCTAAACTTATAATGGCCTTTGTGAGGGGAGACTTTCAAATACACCCAATCTCCTTCACTCTATATCACAAACCGGTGATAGAGATCATAATAACTTTTGTATCTTTCGCGAACCGCTTTAAAATCTTAGACGAATCTGCTACACAACCTCAGTGTGATCTCTAACCATTTGTGACCACAACTCTACCAAATCCTCTAGTTCAACCCAACCGGCAAGAGATCAACAAGGTACCCCATACCATGCCTAAAATGGAATCATTTCAATACACGATTAATAACAATTATTATCAAAGAACTCACACAAAGGTATGTATTCTTCCTATGAACTTTCAAATCCCAGTCTACAAGCCTTGAGCATGTCCTCCAACACATAGATCAATCTTTCAGTCTGACCATCCACCCATAGATGAAATACAATATTGAAATGTAACTGAGTGTCGAGTTGTTCCTGCATCCTCTACCACAACCCCGATGTGTATAGAACATCACGATCAGAAACTATCATCAGCGACACTCCAAACAAGCGAGCCACCTCTCGCCAACACAACAAGCTCAGCTGTGTAAATGTATCTGAAATGTACATAGGGAGAAAATGAGCAGACTTCATTAGTCCATCAACAATAATCTAAATTGCATCATGTTTTCTTCAAGAAGTAGGCAGATCAATAACAAATTCCATCACAATATGTTCCCATTTCAACTGCGGTATCAGGAAGCGGCTGGAACATACCCCCAGGTTTCCGCCGTTCGGCCTTAACTTATTGGCAAATCTCACATATCTTCACATAATCACCCACGTCAGCTTTCATCCCTAGCCACCAATACAATCGCCTCATATCATGATACATTTTGGTCTTGCCAAAATGAATGTTATATCTCGAACAATAAGATTTTCTCAATATCTCAGCCACCGATGGGATCCAAAGTCTGCCTTTAAGCCTCAAACTCTAATCTGCAGATTCAACCAAATCTTGATAATTATTGTCATTAGCAAACCCCTTTGAATTTTTCACAACCCAAATCACTTTGCTGAGACTCTATCACTTCCTGAATAGAGACGAGTTATACTCTAAGCAAGACACTGATTAGTTCAACATCATCCTCATGAATCTTTGACAAAGTCATAGCAATGGCTTTTTCAAGCAACTCATACTCGTAAGCCAATCGACTAGTTGCACGAAATGTTTCAGCACTCATTATGCTCAGTGCGTCAACAACAACATTTGATTTACCCGAATCGTATTTAAGACTAAAATCGATGTCTTTCAAATGTTCAAACCATCATTATTGTCTCATATTCAATTCTATTTGAGGGAACAAATAATTCATACTTTCATGATTTGAAAATATCGTAAACCTTTCTCCATACAAATAATGTATATACAGCTTCAAAATAAACATAATTGTCGCTACTTCAAATCATAAATAGAATAATTCTTCTTGTGAATATATAATTGCGAAGAAGCATAAGTAATCACCTTGTCATTCTGCACTAACACACAACCCAATCCCACTTTTGATGCATTAGTATAAATTGTAAAACTTTTCCACAATTTAGGCAATACAAGAATTGATGCATAAGTTAAACACTTCTTCAGTTTCCAAAATACAACATCGCATTCCGTTGACTAACGAAAATGGAAAATCTTTCTAAGTTAATTTAGTAACTTGCTCAGCTATTTTAGAGAAATTTTTCACAAAATTGACGATAATAGCCAGCCAAACCCAGAAAACTTTGTATCTTCTTCACTTCGATAGGTTCCGGCTAACCAATGATAACTTTAATCTTGGATGAATCTACTAAAATTCCTTTCAGATTAACCAC